>CM051355.1:44274297-45610151 GCA_028015215.1 Gynostemma pentaphyllum
CACAGACTCATTGAGACAAGCATTTACCGCCTTCATCTCATCCTTGAGCAACTCGTTGATCTCTCGAAGATGTGCGGTCTCATCCCTAAATGACTGGTTACTCTCTCAAAGCTCTGTTGTAACGTCCCGTTATTTTTGAAGTGAAATTTTTAGTTTTATTTTTATTTACTTATTTTAATTAAAGTATTTAAAGATTATTCTAGATTCAATAATCTAGAATTTAGAAGTTAATTTCGCTCGAAACCCCTTTTAATTATTTAAATAGCCTAAATTCGTTTAGGTGAAATTAATAATTATTAACGGGCCAATTAATAATTATTAATCACCTTTAGATTAATTTAAGAGCTTCGGGTTTCGATTTATAAGTCAAAAGTCATAAAAGGACGCAACCGTCATTTCTAATTTCTTAAAAATATCAAAATATTATTCATTCATCTTTAAATATACCATTTTGACCAAAGTTGACCATTCTTCTCATCCTTTCTCTCCCATTGCCGTGGGTTCAAAGGGGATTGGGGGGATTTTTGGTTTTTTTTCGTTTCTCGACGGATCGACTCGATTTCAGTTGCATCGAAAAGCCTTCGGTCATAGGATTCTTCTCCACCTAGCAATCGTGCTTTCCATCCATGTTCTACGGACTTCTCGATATGTTAAACTTCAAACCCTAAAGCTCCAAATAGTGTTTTAATGGAGTTTTCATTTTGATTCTTCGATTTCTTGCCGAGGAACTCGATGATTTTAATTACAGGAGTTGTTTTTAGTGATTTTGGAAACTTTCCCTAAACCCTAAAACTGAGTTTCAGTTGAAGCCCTTCCCGTTTGAATTTTACATTGTGGGGGTTGTTTTGGGGTATAATGTTTATTAGAATTAAATTCGGGAAATCGTTTATTGTTCAAAAACTTGAATCATCGATACCCATTGAAATCGGGAACTTCGAAACTACTTGAAATCACCCCAAAACACCTCTAAAGTGCCTAAAGGCCGAAAAACCGAACACGAAACCCATTTTCTATAGAGGGGCCAAGAGCACCCTTAGGGTTTTTCCGGGGTTGTTCGTCGTTTTGAGCTTTTAGATGTTAATTGATCGATGTTTGATTTATTAATGATCGATAGATATACTTTTAATTGTAGGTGTTTCGGATCGTTGATTGATCGTTCTTTCGAAGACTTGGAGCAAAACTAATTTGGCTAAGGTGAGAATAAATAGGATTTAAAGTAGGTTTAGAAACCGAATAAGTTGAATGGTTTGTAAGATCGGAAGTTTGGATTTAGATTTGAATCTAAGATTAAAAGAAAGTGAGCTGGTGACCTTAGGATTAGGAACTAGTTCTTTGAGTGAAAACTTTGGAGTTTTTCTAGGGAACATTGAACTTTTGAAAGTTCTAAGTTAGAATCATTCCAGAGATTAGAATGGATCATTGGAAGTTAAAGGATCCAAAGTTTTAGATAGAATGGTTAAAGGAGCTTGAAATTAGAACCTTGGATTTTATTTGGAAGTTTAGAATCCTTGGAAGTGTAGATTACTTATTTAAGATAAGATCTACTTTATTTTAAAGTATCGGAAGTTCGATCTACTTATTGTTCTTCCGGAATTCCTATCTATTTACTTTATGCATAAGGACATCTATGATCCCTTTACTTATTGTAACGTCCAGTTATTTTGTGATAATTTTTTATTTATTTATTTTATTTTAATTTAAGTAATTAAAGTTTATTTATTTATCGGTAAATTAGAATTTAGTAGTTTATTTAGGTTTAAGTTCTTTTAATTACCTTTTTACTTTAATTTCTTTTTAATGGTATTAATAATTATTAACGGGCCAATTGATAATTATTAATCACCATTGGGATAGTTTAAGATCATCGGGTTTCGTTTTATAAGTCAAAAAAGGACGTAACCGTCATTTCCAAAATTCCTAAATATCTAAACACTATTCACTCATCTTCTTTAAATTACCCTTGACTCAAAAGTTGACTAAAATTTCATCCATTTCCTCCTCCAAAGCCGTGGGTGCCAAGAAGAAAAAGGGAAAATACGGGAGTCGTTTTAAGTGTTTTTGAAAACTTTCCCTTAACCCTAAGACCGAGTTTCAGTCGAAACCCTTCCCGTTTGAAATTTACCCTTTTGGGTTTAATTATGGGTTATAAATTAGTGAATTATTGTTTATTGAAATTCAATTCAGGAAAGGGCATAATGTTCAAAAACCCTAATTATCGATACCCATTGAAATCGGGAATATCGAATTTACTTAAAACCAACTCGAAACACTTTTAAATTGCCTAAAAGCTGGAAAACCAAACCCGAAGCCCATTTTACTTGAGAGGGCTGAGAGCCTCTTTGTGGGGGGTTTGTTGGGTTTTTCGTCGTTTTGTATGTTTAGTTGTTGTTTGATCAATAGTTGGTAATTTATTGATTGTGTGATATAATTCAATTGTAGGTGTTTTTGAACAGCTCGTTTGATCGATCTTTCGGATTTAGGAGCGAAGTCATCTTTTATTAAGGTGAGAATAGTTAGAATTTAAATTAAGTAACTATAGAAAGCAAATAAGTATAATGGTTTGTAGAATTAAAACTAAGATTATAATCCGAATCTAAGATTAGAGGTATGTGAGTTAGTGCCCTTAGGATTAGGAGTTAATCCTTTAAGTGAGAACTTAGGAGTTCTCGAGGAAACTAATGAATCTTATAAGATTCTAAGTTAGATTCGTTTCGAAGCTTAGGATGGATCATTGGAGGTTAAAAGATCCAAACTAGTATTTAGAACGGTTTATAGAACCTCAGATTATATTGGAAGTTTAGAATTCTGGAAGGTGTAGGTTAATCGTTTAAGTTATGTTTTTACTTTTATTATTGGTAGCGGAGTTCGATCGACATATCTTCATCCGAGATTTCTATCTATTTTACTTTTCCTCTTTACTTTATGTTTGTCTCGGATACTTTAATAATCGTACTTTACTTTATTACTTTTACAAGCATATGCATAACATCTTGCACCATTATTTATTGTACCATAACATCTCGCATCAAAGAAAAGAAAGTGAAAAGGAAAACAATGTGAAAGAGAAAAGAAAGTGAAAAAGGAAAGAAAGTGAGAAAGAGAATGAAAGGTTAATGGTGGATACTATAGGAAAAGTCCACATTACCTTCATCATGCATCAGGTTGAATGGTGGATACTACGGGAAAAGTCCACATTACCTTCATGCATAAGGTTGAATGGTGAATACTACGAGAAAAGTCCACATTACCTTCATTTCATGCATAAAGGGAGAATGCGTATCCTACGGGATGTACTCATTACCTTCATGCATATGATCGATGAAATTATATATCCTGGATAGAGGATCGAGATGTTATATTTATGCAAAGTTTTATTTATTTTCTTAACTTTGTCATAACAAGTATTTGGACGAGGATTGACTACGAGAGTTAGTAATATCATCCTTTAGAGAGTATAAAATGAAATTACCTAGAGTTTGGAGAACTTTAGGAGTGTATTGTGTCAGATTATTTGGACACGAATCGGAATGCGAGTTTAAGGTCTATTTTTACTTTTTATTCTTATTTTTCTCACTGGGCTTAAGTTGTTAGCTCATGATATTACAACCAATTTTAGGTAATGCCCTGGGTAGAGGTCGTGGGAGAGGAGGTGGTGCTGCGTGATCGAGGGATGATGACCTCGAGATGGACTCAATTGTTGTAAAGTTTATGTATTTCTTTTGTGAACTTTAAACGATTTTGTGAATTATACATTGTATTTAGCTCATAGGAGCTTATGGATGTTGTTTTATGATATTACATCTTTGAACTCCTGATTGGGACTTAAAGTAACATGTGATTTTATTAGATTTAAAAATTAGGATGTAAACAGGTTTTGGCTACCCAACTTTCAAACATAACCACGCCAATTTTTTTTTAAAATAAAAGACTTCCGCTGTGTTTTATAAATTAAATTTATTTAAAGTGTCGGGTCGTCACACTTATGTCCTTTACTTTATACCCTTTACTTTATGCTCCATTCATATTTATGTTTATTTACTTTTTCGAGCATACACATAACATTTCGCACCATAACATCTTGCACCATAACATCTCGCATCATTGAAATGAAAAGAAAAGTAGGGAGGATGATGAATCCTACAGGAAGTTCACATTACCTTCAGAGAAAAAGAAAAGAAAGTAAGAAAGAAAAGAAGGGAGAATGATGAATCCTACGGGAAGTTCACATTACCTTCAAAGAAAAAGAAAAGAAAGTGAGAAAGAAAAGAAGGGAGAATGATGGATCCTACGGGAAGTGACCACATTACCTTCTTCATTCATAAGGGAGAATGTGGATCCTACGGGAAGTTCCACATTACCTTCATTCATGCATAAAGGGCGAATGCGAATCCTACGGGATGTCCTCATTACCTTCATGCATATTATCGATGGAAATATATATCATGGATAAAGAATTGAGATATTATGCTTATGCAAAGTTTATTTACTTTTTCGTATATTTGTTTTTAACGAGTTAATGGATGAGATTTAGACTACGTGCGCTAGTATTATCATCCTATAGAGTTTATGATTATGAAAGTTAGTTTTCTAGAGATTAGAGAACTACAGAAAGGATTATGTAAGACGTACTTTTCTAAAGGGAAAAGAAATGAAATTGATGTATAGCCAAGTGCTATAGGAAAAAGGAATGAGATTGAATTGGATAACGAGAGAATACAAGGGTGTATTGAACCTTGTATAACTATCATGTGATAAACATGTAAGAGAACTAGTTTCTCAATCAATTGGAAGATCTCGTAATTGGAGAATAAGATTTGATGCAAACCTTTTGTATAGTATAAGGTATTAAAGAGAACGAGATTCAAATGTTATATATATATGTTATGAAACATATCCCCCTAATGGTTGGAAGATCTTTCCTCAAATATTTGAGAGACTTGGTAAGTAAAAGTAAAACATTAATGCAAAACCATTTTGGTGGTTGAAAGGTATGAGAATGTGAGTTTTACTTGGACACAAATCCGGATGCGGGTTTGGGGTCTAACTTTACTTTTTATTTTGTTTATTCTGACTGGGCTTTGTTGTTAGCTCATGATATTACAAACATTTTCAGGTGTTCGGGTCACGAGAGAGGAGCTGGTGCAGCTTGATTGATATGATGATGACACTAAGATGGACTAGATGTCATTTAAAAGTCCCGGGACTTACCTTATTTTGTTTTGATTTCGGTCTTTGAGATGTGAACTTGTTTATAAGCTCTTAAGAGCTTTTCGTCTTAAGTTTTATGGTTATAATCTTCTTTTAAATTTAGAAAAGGAATTGTATTTACTTACTTTAAATTTCTCTGATTGTGAAAAATGTATACAGGTTGTGGATAGTCCAAGTTTTAAACATATCCACGCCAAATTTTATTAAATAATAAGTCTTCCGCTGTCAATCTGATTTTAAATTATTAAAAAAGAGTCGGGTCGTCACATTTGTAGTCTCTCTACTGGACCAAACTGTCTGTGACGAGCGAGGCTGATCAGCGTAAAAAATGGGGCCGATGTGTCGAGTCCTGGAACACTTTCGTCTGGACATCTTCCTCCAGCTACCTCAAGATCGGTAGACTCTATATCCTATTGAGTCGGTAGAGTGTCGGAACTCGTTAACAGCTCAGTGAGGATCTCGTTGTAACAAGCCTGAAGAAAGAGAATAAATAGTTTCGTTAGTTAATATATAGATAGATAAATTTGAAACAGTAATAATTACAATCAGACATTTACAGCTTTCTCTTTTGTCATATCATCGACAAAAGTTTCCTTATCAATATTCGTTGTGTGGGGAATAAGAAACATCTCCGCAGCATGAACCGCACGGCCAAATTTTCGTTCCTGCGAAACTTAAAATTTAGTAAATTATTAAACTTAAAATAAAGTAATGAGTTGATTAGGGAACAGAACTTACAAGGCATTTCTAGTGCTCGTAGGCAGAGATCGACCCTCCAATGTGATTCGACGGCTTTGCATTCCAGTTAGCACTATTGATTGTAAAAATATGTGACACCTCCGTCGTCTGAGTACGGCCCAAGATAGCCGCAACGACCTTGACAGAAATATGTCTCGGCCTTTTATCAGCATGAAAATGGTGAATATTGTAGCCAGTATCCCTGTACCAAAATACCAACTTGCTGATTCCAGGTTGCGTATATGACCTTGCCGATAAGCTAAGTTATATTATGAAAATATTGCTGAAAAAGACTTACCTTAATTTTATAAATATTTTAAATAAATAAATGAATAATTGTAACGTCCCAATATTTTTGAAGTGAATTTTTTATTTATTTATTTATTTTAATTAAAGTATTTAAAGATTATTCTAGATTCAATAATCTAGAATTTAGAAGTTAATTTAGCTCGAAACCCTTTTAATTATTTAAATAGCCTAAATTCGTTTCGGTGACATTAATAATTATTAACGGGCCAATTAATAATTATTAATTATTAATCACCTTTAGATTAATTTAAGAGCTTCAGGTTTTGATTTATAAGTCAAAAGTCATTAAAGGACGCAACCGTCATTTCCAACTTCTTAAAATATCTAAAATTACTATTCACTTCTTCTTAAATATCAACTTTGACGAAGACAAACCAATTTTTCATTTCTTCTCCATGCCTTGGCCGTAGCATTCATCCACCATAGATGTGATTTTTCTTTTCTTTGTTTCTCATTTGTTTCTTGATGGATCGGCTTGATTTCGGTTGCGTTGGATTGGTAGGGATGAGGGCTACCTATCCAACCTACCTTTTCGGAGTTTCCCGTCTTCTAAGGGAAGTCCCAAAATGTAAGTTTTCAAAACTTTTTATATGGATTTGTTCATTTTTTATTATAAATGAGTTTTGAAGTTGAAATCATGAATTTCTATCATGGAATTTGACGATTTTGAGCCCGGATTTTCAAAAAACACTATTCATCCGAAAATTCAAACTTGTTCTCATCTTAGTTATGATTTGTAATATATTGTGCAATTGATGAATTGTAGGTTCGTTTGCTCGGTTGTTGATTCATGGGAAATTGGAGATTTGGAGCAAAACTAAATGGGCCAAGGTGAAAATAAATAGGATTTAAAGTAACTTTAGAAACCGAATTAGTAGAACGGTTTGTAAAATCGGAGGTTAAGAATAGGATTCGAATCTAAGAGTAAAAGAAATTGAGCTAGTGCCTTTAGGATTATGAGCTAGTTCTTTGAGTGAAAACTTTGGAATTTCTCAAGGGAACGTTGAACTTTTGAAAGTTCTAAGTTAGAATCGTTTTGGAGATTAAATGGATCATTGGAAGTTAAAAGATCCAAACTTTTAGATAGGATGGTTAAAGGAATTCGATAATAGAACTTTCGATTTTAGTTGGAAGTTTGGATTCCTTGGAAGTGTAGATTACTTATTTAAGATAAGATCTACTTTATTCAAAGTATCGGAAGTTCGAACCACTTAATATTCTTCCGGAATACCTATCTATTTACTTTATGCATAAGGACATCTATGATCCTTTTACTTATGTCCTTTACATTATACCCTTTACTTTATGCTCCATTTATATTTACGTTTATTTACTTTTGCGAGCATACCATAAAATCACGCACCATAACATATTGAACCATAACATCTCGCATCATTAAAAGGAAGGGGAGAATGTTGGACCCTACGGGGAATGTCCGCATCACCTTCAGAGAAAAAGAAAAGAAAATGAGAAAGAAAAGAAGGGGAGAATGATGGATCCAACGGGGAAAGTCCACATCACCTTTAGAGAAAAAAAAAATAAAGTGAGAAAGGAAAGAAGGGGAGAATGTTGGACCCTACGGGGATTGTCCGCATCAACTTCTTCATTCATAAGGTTGAATGTTGGACCCTACGGGGAATGTCCGAATTACCTTCATTCATGCATAAAGGGCGAATGCGAATCCTACTGGATGTCCTCATTACCTTCATGCATATTATTGATGGAAATACATCATGGAGAAAGAATTGAGATGTTATGTTTATGCAAAGTTTATTTACTTTTTCTTATATGTGCTTAAACGAGTTAATGGATGAGATTTAGACTACGTGTGCTAGTATTATCATCCTAAAGAGATTATGCTTATGAAAGTTAGTTTTCTAGAGTTTAAAGAACTATAGAAAGGATTAAGTAAGATGTTCATTTCTAGAGAGAAAAAAAATGAATTTGATGTATAGCAGAGGGCTATAGGAAAAAGGAATGAGATCGAATTGGATAATGAGAGAATACAAGGTTGGATTGAACTTTGTATAATTATCATGTGATAGACATGTAAGAGAACTAGTTTCTCACTAAATTGGAAGATCTCATATTTGGGAGAATAAGATTTGATGTAAACCTTGATATAGTATAAGGTTTATAAAGAAAATGAAATATAAATGCTATATGCATTTACGAAACCATACCCAAGAAATGCTTGGAATGTAGTTCCACAATTATATTGGAGAATTGGTAAGTAAAAGTGGAACACTTGATATAAACTCTTTGAATGGATTGATAGAAAAGAGTATGTATGTTCTTGGACACAAATTCGGATGCGGGTTTGAGGTCTAACATAACTTTTTATTCTGTTTATTCTCACTGGGCTTACGTTGTTAGCTCATGATATTACAAACATTTTCAGGTGTTCGGGTCATGAGAGAGGAGCTGGTACGGCTTGATCGAGAGGATGATGATGCAGAGGTGGACTAGATGTCATTTAAAAGTTCTGGAACTTATCTTATCTTATTTTGTTTTTATTTGAGATGTAAATTTGTTTATAAGCTCTTAAGAGCTTTTCGTCTTAAGTTTTATGGTTATAATCTTCTTTTAATTTTGGAAAAGGAATTGTATTTCCTTACTTTTAATTTCTCTGATTGTGAAAAATGTATACAGGTTGTGGATAGTCCAAGTTTTAAACATATCCACGCCAAATTTTATTAAACAATAAGTCTTCAGCTGTCAATCTGATTTTAAATTATTTAAAAAGAGTCGGGTCGTCACAATAATAAATAAAAAAGTATTAAGGTATTTATCTTTCAAGCTTCGAACATTTGCAGCTTGGTCAGAGCAATGATGTCATGCTAGCGAGGGTGTCTCAGTACATGACTCATCTTTAGCACCACTCTAAACTAGGATGAGATGCTCTGTTATGGTTATAACCTATTTAAGTGAATGAAACTAATTAACCAATGTTTAGGTTAGAATTTTTAAATAATAATTAATGAATGAAAAGAAATATTAAAAAAAATTTACTTGCAACCCTCCAATGTCAGGCGAACCTTTCCGGTAATGGATAGCTCCTCGAGCTCCGACGCCTGACAGAGTCGCCCTCCCGCTTAACTGGCGTGTTTGTGGTATCCCCGAGGGTTAGAAGGTACTGAAGGACATCTACGAGGCATGACCTAAACTAATTTTAATTTAAAATAATTAATTAACATGCTAACTTATTTAATAATGAAACTAATTAATTTTAACTAAAAACTAATTACATACTAATTAATTGAAATTAACTAATAAACATACTAATTAATTTACATGCTAATTTAATTAATAATAAAACTAACTAATGTAACCTAAATAATTAACATATACTAAGTAATATTAATTAAAAATTAATTAACATATACTAAGTAATATTAATTAAAAATTAATTAACATATACTAAGTAATATTAATTAAAAATTAATTAAAACTATTTACATACTAATTAATTGAATCAACTAAAAAAAATACTAATTAATATAAACTAAAATTATTTAACATGTTAATTTAATTGGAATTAACTAATTAACATACTAATTACTCTAAATTAAATAATTAACATGCAAATTACCTAAGATATAAATAAAACATGAAAATTGAAGAAAATTGAAGAAAACGGAACTTACTCGGAATCGTTCCAAGGATGGAGGGATTGAGAGAGGGGAAGGAATTGAGTAAGGGAGAGGAATTGAGAGGAATAGGAAGTTGAGAGAAAAGAAGAAAAAAATTGGGAGAAATGGTGAAAATGGCAGCCACGGGGCTATTTTATTCGTGATTTAGCGACGAAATGAGTCGTTAATCACTTAAAAAATCTAACGTGCATGCTTTTGCAACGATGCAATGCGTTGTTCTAGCTACGAAAAACGTCGTCTCTGTTCTTATGAAGATGAGCAAGGAGACACAAATGATCGCAGGTGTGACGACCCAACTCTTATAAATTCATTTAAATATAAAACACAGCGGAAGTCTTTATATTTTAAGAAAAATGGCGTGGTTATGTTTAAAATTTGGCTAGCCAAAAACCTGTTTACATTTTCAATTCTGAAATTTAAAACACAAGGAACTTCAAGTTCCTATTCAAGAGTTCAAAAGGATTTATAATCATAAAAGTAAGACGAGAAGCTCTTAAGAGCTATATACAAATGTACAAATCCAAAAGATACAAAATACACAAACTAAGTCCATGGACTTTATAGACACCTAGTCCATCTCGAGGTCATCATCCATCAATCATGCAGCACCAGCTCCTCTCTCACGACCTCTAGGAAGAGCATTACCTGAAATTTTTTGTAATATCATGAGCTAACAACAAAGGCCAGTGAGAATAAACAGAATAAAAAGTAACAAAAGACCCCAAACCCGCATCCTGATTTGTGTCCAAATAAACTTACATATTCTTTACTAAAAACTCCCAACAATCTAGAAGAATGTTTTCATAAGCAATATCTCTTTATGGTTCATTCTTTTATTATCTCAAGTAATAAATAAAATTACCCTTCTATTATGTTTAATT
Source organism: Gynostemma pentaphyllum (assembly GCA_028015215.1). Lineage (NCBI taxonomy): Eukaryota > Viridiplantae > Streptophyta > Magnoliopsida > Cucurbitales > Cucurbitaceae > Gynostemma > Gynostemma pentaphyllum. The sequence continues at coordinate 44,285,087 of CM051355.1, forward strand.
AAAATATTAAACACGTTTCAGACTTAATATAACCAACCATCACAATTACGATAATGACGATAATGTTAACATATGAGTCTAAACATTTTTCATTATCTCAAATAAATAAATGAAAGAGGCATACCACCTTTATATCTATATAAACATCACAAGCGAATAATGTCAGGTAATGAAGCTCCCATAGGCTAAGTTCATTCACCTCATTATCTCGCTTTTCAAATTAAATATACAAATTCCTTTCAATATTATCTTTCCATCTCTAGTGAATAATGACAGGTAATGAAGCTCCCGTAGGCTAAGTTCATTCACCTCATTAATCTCACTTTTCATAATAAAATATATAAATTCTTTTCAATCATATCTTTTCATCTCTAGTGAATAATGACAGGTAATGAAGCTCCCGTAGGCTAAGTTCATTCACCTCATTATTCTCACTTTCCATATTAAAGTATATAAATTCTTTTCAATAATATCTTCCCCCCTAGTGAATAATGATAGGTAATGAAGCTCCCGTAGGCTAAGTTCATTCACCTCATTATCTCACCCACCAAATACAGGTAATGAGCTTCTGTAGGCTAAGTCATACCCTGTATCTTTGTATATGTATCAAAGTAATTATGGATAATACCAGATAATGTGAACTCGCATAGTTCCATCATTATCTCTATATCCATCTCCTCCAATCATGTAAAGTACTACAACCTTTAGCATGCCTCATGATACATATATGGAACATAAAACGAATAATACCAGACAATGCAAGCACACTCAGTCTATGCATTGCCTCATTATTCCTCCCAATAACGATAATGCAATATGATATGATATTGTAACGTCCCGTTATTTTGAAGCGAAATTTTTTTTATTTTATTATTTATGTAATGTTATTTATTTATTTCAATTTAAGTATTTAGATTAATTATTATTTTTGTAATTTCGATTTTAGTAGTTAATTTCGCCCGAAATTCTTTTTAATCGTTTTAATACTTTAAATTTTTTTTCGGTGACATTAATAATTATGAATAGGCCAATTGATAATTATTAATCACCTTTAGATTTATTTAAGAGCATCGGGTTTCGTTTTATAAGTCAAATGTCATAAAAGGATGCAACCGTCATTTCTGATTTCTTAAAAATATCAAAACACTATTCATCCATCTTTAAAAACTCATCTTGACCAAGTTTGACTCATTTTTGCTCATCTTTTTCATCCCAAAACCGTGGGTATCAATGAGAGGGGAGAAATTTTTGGGTTTTGCTCGTTTCTCGGTGGATCGACTCGATTTCGGTTGCATCGGAAATCCCTCGAGTCTAGGATCCTTTTCCACCTAACAATCGTGCTTTTCTCTCGAGATCCACAGAGTTCTCGGTAAGTAAAGCTTCAAACCCTAAGCTCCAAATAGTATTTTAATGGAGTTTTCTTTCGATTTCTTGTCGTGAAACTCGGTGTTTGTAAATACGGGAGTAGTTTTAAGTGTTTTTGGAAACTTTCCCATAACCCTAAAACCGAGTTTCAGTCGAAACCCTTCCCGTTTGAAATTTAACTTTTTGGGATTGATTATGGGTTGTAAATTAATGAATTATTGTTTATTTAAATTCAATTCGGGAAAGGACATAATGTTCAAAAACCCTAATTATCGATACCCATTGAAATCGGGAATATCGAATTTGCTTGAAACAAACTCGAAACACATCTAAATTGCCTAAAAGCCGGAAAACCAAAACCAAAACCCTTTTGTGAGGGGGGGGCCGAGAGCCTCAAAGTTGGGGTTGTTGGGTTTTTCGTCGTTTTAAACGCTTAGATTTTGTTTGATCGTTAGTTGAATTATTTATTGATTGTTAGATGTAATTCTAATTGTAGGTGGTTTGAACTTTGCATTGACCGCGTTATCGAAGGTTTGGATTGAAATCTTCATTTACAAAGGTGAGAATAGTTAGGATTTTAAGTAACTATAGAAAGCAAATAAGTATAATGGTTTGTAGAATTGGAAACTAAGATTAGAATTCGAATCTAAGATAGAGGGAAGTGAGCTAGTGCCCTTAGGATTAGAAGTTAATCCTTTAAGTGAAAACTTAGGAGTTCTCGAGGAAAGCATTGAATCTTAGAGAATTCTAAGTTAGATTTGTTTCGAAGCTTAGGATGGATCATTGGAGGTTAAAAGATCCAAGCTTGTATTTGCCACGAGTAATAGAACCTCGGATTATGTTGGAAGTTTAGAATCCTTGAAGGTATAGGTTAATTGTTTAAGTTATGATTTTACTTTTAGTATTGTTAGCGGAGTTCGATTGACATATCGTTCGTCCGGAGTTTCCTATTTATTTACTTTATGTCTTTTACTTTATGCCCCTTTACTTAATGCTTGTCTCACTAACTTTATTATTCGCACTTTACTTTATTTACTTGTGGAAGCATAACCACAACATCTCGCATCATTGAAAATAGAAAAAGAAAAGAAAGTGAGAAAGAAAAGAAGGGAAGAATGTTGGAGCCTACGGGATGTCTGCATCACCTTCAGAAAAAGAAAAGAAAAAGAAAAGAAATTAAAACTAAGAAAGAAGACGAATGGGTAGCCTACAGGATCTACTCATTACTTCTTCATGCATAAGGTTGAATGGGAGCCTACGGGATGTCCGCATTACCTTCATTCATGCATAAGGGTATATGCGAACCCTACATTGCATATGATCGATGGAATATAAAATCGGGTGTTATATTTTATGCAAAGTTATTTACTTTTCTTAATTTATGTCGTAGCAAGTTAATGGATGAGGATTGACTACGAGTGTTAGTAATATCATCCTTTGGAAAGTTTAGAATGAAATTACCAAAAGTTTGGAGAAATTTAGGATTGATTGTGTCAGGTAAATTGGACACAAATCGGAATACGAGTTTGAGGTCTATCCTTACTTTTTATTCTTATTATTCTCACTGGGCTTAAGTTATTAGCTCATGATATTACAAAAATTTCAGGTAATGCCCTGGTTAGAGGTCGTGGGAGAGGAGATGGTGCTGCATGATCGAGGGATGATGACCTTGAGATGGACTAGGTTGATTTAAAGTCCATGGTCTATGTTTTGTGAATATTTCACACATTTTGGAGTTGTATATTTGTAAATGGCTCTTAAGAGCTTTTGTCTTTATGTTTATGATTATATTCATTTTGGACTCCTGGATAGGAACTAAATGTTCCTTGTGTATTTTAGATTTTGAAATTAAGATGTAAACAGGTTTTGGCTAGCCAATTTTCAAACATAATCACGCCATTTTTCTTAAAATATAAAGACTTCTGCTGTGTTTTCTAATTTAAATTATTTAAAACTGTCGGGTCGTCACAGATATGATAATATTATGCTTTAAAGTGCAAGTAAGTAAATATAAATATTCAAAGTAAATGAAAGAACATAAAGGTAAACGAATCACGTAAAATCTCTTAAACATAAAGTAAGAAAGTAGAAACTTCTTATTAGAAAAACAATAAATAAATCAAGCCAAACGGCCTTTACTTAAACTTGAAATTTCGAACTTAATCATAAAGTATCCATAACCAGATTCTTATTCATTCCATTATACTAGAAACCTTTAACTTCAAATAATCATTTAAGCCTCGAAACTACTCTAATCTAAGATCTTCCAAGAGTTAAACATATCCTTCGAAACACCTAAGAGTTCTCTCATCTTGAAATTTGAACTAACTCCCAATTCTAACAAGTTAACTAACTTCCTTTTATCCTTTTATTGAAACCTTCAAGCTCAACTTCCAATCCTACAAATCATTCTACTTATTTGGTTTCTAAAGCTACTTTAAATCCTGTTCATTCTCACCTTGGTAGATGTGGTTTCGCTACAAACCTCCAAAAGAGTGGTCAAGCAAAGAATCAATAAACACCTACAAATAATTACATCTAACAATTAATAATTAAACATACATCGAACGATTGACAACTAAAAGCATAAAACAACAAAAAACCCCGAAAATCCCCAAAGAGAGCTCTCAGCCAAGCAAGGAAGAATAGGCCTCGGGTTTGGTTTTCCGGCTTTTAGGCAATTTAGAGGTGTTTTGGGTTGATTTCCAGTACTGTGGAAGTTCTTATTTCAATGGGTAACGATAAACCGGGATTTTGGACAATATGCAATTTCCCGAATTTAAATACAATAAACAATATATCAATAAAAATAAACCCGAAAACAACCCCCACGATGTAAATTTCAAACGGGAAGGGTTTCGACTGAAACTCGGTTTTAGGGTTTAGGGAAAGTTTCCAAAATCACTAAAAACAACTCCCGTAATTACAAACATCGAGTTCCTCAGCAAGAAATCGAATAATCAAAATGGAAACTCCATTAAAACACTATTTGGAGCTTTGGGTTTGAAGTTTAACTTACCGAGAAGTCCGTAGATCACGGGTGGAAAGCATGATTGTTGGGTGCGAAAGAATCCTAGACTCGAGGGCTTTCCGATGCAACAAAAAACAAGTCGATCCGTTGAGAATCGAACAAAAACTGATAAATTCTCTTCCCCCTTTGGTACCCACGGTTTTGAGAGAGAAATGGATGAGGGAATTATGGTCAAATTTGGTCAAAATGGCATTTTAAAGATGAATGAATAGTAATTTGATAGTTTAGGAGTTTTAGAAATGACGGTTACGTCCTTTAATGACTTTTAGCTTATAAATCGAAACCCGAAGGTCTTAAACTAGCCCAATGGTGATTAATAATTATTAATACCACCGAAACCAATTTAGGCTAAGTAAACGATTAAAAGGTCTTCAGACGAAATTAACTACTAAATTCTAAATTACAAAATAATAATTAAACTAAATACTTTAATTGAAATAAATAAATAAATAAAATTTTAAATAAATAATAAAAAAAATTCACTTCAAAAGTAACGGGACGCTACAGTCTACCCTCCTTAAAAGACTTTTTGTCCTCGAAAAGTACGCTTACTAAGTGAAAAGTGAGGGTACTTAGAGTGTAACTCATCCTCACGTCCCTATGTTGCTTTCTCTGACACTTGGTTCTTACAAAGAACCTTATTCGAGTTAATTCCTTTTTATTTCTCATCAATTTTGTTTGAATGTTATGATCTTAACTGGTGGCTACTCATAAGACATAATATCATCCAAAACTATAGGTTCTCATCCAATCACAATGAATCAATGAACCTTCTAAACACGATATGCATAACAGTCAAAGTAAAATGTGAACATCTAATCATAGTACACATGTCATCATAACTAATCACATCATCAATAATAAACTTCCCCTCTGGGGTAAAAACACGCATTTCGAAATTCAATGGTCTCGACTTAAGAGCTGCCAACTAGATGATAACGAGATAAAATAAAGGGTGGCTAGCTCCAGAATCAAACAGAACAAAAGCCAAATGGCCTAAAATTGACAAGGTATAAATCACTACCATACCTGCAGCCTCAGCCTTCTCTCTAGTGGCAAAAACACGAGCCTATTGCTGAAAAGGTGGAGGAGGAACTGGTCATGGTGGTGGAGCAACAGGCGGAAGTCTGTACTGTTGAGCCTGTCCACCCTGACCTTTATCTCTATCCTGACCTCTGCCCCTATCTTGGGGAGCATACAAAGCTGGTGGTGCCGGCTGTGGTCTCTTCTAAACACCCTAACCCTGGTAACCATACTGCGGTGGTTGTGCCTGATAAGCCCCACAGTCAAAAGATCGGTGTCCATACTAACCACAAACATAACATCTCAAGGGTAGGGTGCATCTCCCATCATGATAACTGGCATAGTTATAGCAGTAACGAGAAACTTGTCCATGTGCCCTCGGTTGTCCAAACTGGACTCCACCCCGAGTCTTCTGTTGTTGCTGTTGTCTCTGCTGTGGCATTATCCCTCGACCAGTATGGTCGTCCTCCGCCTTCCTCTTCTTAGAGAAAGTCTGTCCAGTAGCAGCTAGTTTGCCCTTCTTCTCATCAGATTTCAAATCTAAGAAAGAGAAAACTCTAAAGCCTCCTCGTAAGTAGCCAGACGCAAAGTGCGTACATGACCTCTAACCTCGGCTCTCAACCCTACGATAAACCTCTTCTTCTTGCTCTGTAAATCACCAATGTGCCCAGTAGCAAACTTAGACAAACTATCAAACTCTCGCTCATACTCAGTCACAGATCTATCACTCTACTTTAGAGTCAAGAACTCCACCTCCAACCGATCTCGTAAATCCTCGGAATAATACTTCTCATAAAAATTTTCTCAAAATACCTCCCAAGTAACCTCCATGGTAAGAGAAAGGGATCTGAAAAAGCCTCTCCACCAATAAAGGACATCCATCAATAAGAGACTACGTACCACAATGGACCTTCAGCAGGTCCGGGCACGCAATAAACTCAAAGGCCTTCTCAAACTTATCAACCCATCTCTCAACAACAGATGCATCTAAAGACCTACCATCAAACTCAGCAGGTCCATATCGCCTATACTCCCTCAGAGTCCTAGTAGCATCAGTAACTCCAACCTAATAAACTATTATATCTGCGGCTCTAGGTGGAGGTATAACAGGCGCAACGGGTCTACCAGCATCCCGGAATAATACTTCTCATAAAAATTTTCTCGAAATACCTCCCAAGTAACCTCCATGGTAAGAGAAAGGGATCTGAAAAGGCCTCTCCACCAATAAAGGGCATCCATCAATAAGAGACTACGTACCACAATGGACCTTCAGCAGGTCCGGGCACGCAATAAACTCAAAGGCCCTCTCAAACTTATCAACCCATCTCTCAACAACAGATGCATCTAAAGACCTACCATCAAACTCAGCAGGTCCATATCGCCTATACTCCCTCAGAGTCCTAGCAGCATCAGTAACTCCAACCTGATAAACTATTATATCTGCGGCTCTTGGTGGAGGTATAACAGGCGCAACGGGTCTACCAGCATCCCGTAATAAATCCAAGTAAATATCTTCAACAATGTAAACTCCTCGCCTCTGAACAGGTGGCGGTATAACATGAATCTCAGGTGGAGGTGGTGGAGTGGGGTTCCGAGCTCTTTCTCTACCCCTCACAGGAGCAGTCGCCCCCGCTCCGTCTCGCCTAGCACCCCTTCTAGGAGGCATACTGTATCATAGTCAATAGAACTTGATAAGTTATTAGTAAAAGAGAATTCGCTACTCCTTTACAAAATCATAATTAAATAGCCGAGTTTAAAAGATAAAGGTCTAGGAATACCTGGTGCCGCTGATCTCAGATGATGACTTGAGAATGGACTTAAAACTAAACATAAAAACAAACATGTGTTTCATGTAATCTACAGAACTCGTAGGCTCTGATACCAACTGTGACAACCCGACTCTTTTAAATTCATTTAAATATAAAACACAGCGGAAGTCTTTATATTTTAAGAAAAATGGCGTGGTTATGTTTGAAGTTTGGCTAGCCAAAAACCTGTTTACATTTTCAATTCTAAAATTTAAAACACAAGGAACTTAAAGTTCAAAAGGATTTATAATCATAAAAGTAAGACGATAAGCTCTTAAGAGCTATATACAAATGTACAAATCCAAAAGATACAAAATGCACAAACTAAGTCCATGGACTTTATAGACACCTAGTCCATCTCGAGGTCATCATCCATCAATCATGCAGCACCAGCTCCTCTCTCACGACCTCTAGCAAGGGCATTACCTGAAATTGTTTGTAATATCATGAGCTAACAACAAAGCCTTTTAAAGATGAATGAATAGTAATTTGATAGTTTAGGATTTTTGTAAATGACGGTTACGTCCTTTAATGACTTTTAGCTTATAAATCGAAACCCGAAGTTCTTAAACTAGACCAATGGTGATTAATAATTATCAATTGGCCTATTAATAATTATTAATACTAACGAAACGAATTTAGGCTAATTAAACAATTAAAAGGTCTTCGGACGAAATTAACTACTAAATTCTAAATTACAAAATAATAATTAAACTAAATACTTTAATTGAAATAAATAAATAAATAACATTTTAAATAAATAATTAAAAAAAATTTCACTTCAAAAGTAACGGGACGTTACAGCTGGTCTTATGTGGAGGACATAGTTCGTTGCTGAGATTCAAATCAAATTTCAACTATGGTGACTGTCCATCTTCATGAGCAATAGAACACAATGTCCATTCTCACAGCAATTTTGATGAAATTTTTGAGCTTCGCGCCTATTAATTACCCTAAGCGACGAACTCCGTCATCTAAGAAGATGGACAGTCATCAAAATTCTATCTGTTACACTGAGATTAACGATGCAGTTCGTCGTTAAGCTCACTTCAACACTCAGAAAATATTCCAACCACTATATGTTCAGTGAGCTTAACGATGAACTGCGTCGGTACCCTCACTTCAACACTTAGAAAATATTCCAACCACTCTCTGTTCAGTGAGCATATTGATGAACTGCGTCGTTAATCTCATATGACACTTAGAAAATATTTCAAAACACTCTCTATTCATTTAATTTAATGACGCACTTCTTCGTCAATCTCATCTGATATTTCAATACACTATTTGTTCAATGAGTTTAACGACGAACTTCGTAGATAATATAATATATTTTATTATATTATAACGTCCTTCATCGTTATTATAAGTTTTTTTCTTGCATTTTTTCTTGTTACAAATAAACCGTGACGACCCGACTCGAGAATCAAGCCTAGGACGTGAGTACGTAAAAGGGAAGCAAAGAATTTAAATCTTAAATGAAATGGTTTTGTAAAACATTTGAAATCTGGGCATGATATATATGTAAATTCAATAAACACACGTAAAATCATAAAACCTGTTTATCAAATCAATTCAGCTCGTCGGTCGTCTCAAAATATCATATAAGTTCAAAATCAAAACAAAGTATGGTGAACCAGAGAAAACCGTTATACAAACATAATATGTACATAAAAGTTTAAGATACGACCCTAAACAAGGACGCAACAACCAAAAAGAAACAATAACAACCCAGAATGTGTGGCTCATGTGACCGGAGGCTTATCCAAAAGTCTTCGCCTTAAGCGCCAATGAGCACCATCTGCCGCTCCTCACCCACGTCCTCTACAAGTACCTAAAAAGTGATATAGAGGACCTTTGAGCATGACACTCAGTGAAAAGAAAGAATTGAAACGATGAGATGTGATGCTCGGGATTCTATGCTCAAGAAATCAATTATCAAAGAATGTATAAGATGTGCAATGAAAACTTAAGCATGTATGTTGAAGAAACCGTGTCAAGTAAGCATGTCCATTTCATGTTCCTTTTTCCACACAATCTTTCAAACAACACGCTCTTTCAATTATCATTTCCGCGTCTTACTACGCACTTTACACATACTACTATCACATTCACCACTCGAGTTGTAGCTCCATATAATCTTCCAGGTTATCTTAATAACCACTCTAGCATCCAGGCGATCCGCCACAAAGCCACTTGGAGCTACACCACATCCGCCACGGTAACCACGTGTAACGTCCAACAACCAACACATCGTTACACGGGTTATGACCCCATGGCCACAAATCGATAACATGATATGCATGAATGATATGTTATGAGATGAAATGAGATTGGCATGCTTGCTTTTGGTAAACATCGTATAACAAAATCTCAATTCAATATCATGAATAGGACAATTCCTCCAAGCTGTATACAATTCAATCACTATATGCGTTAGGCTCAAAATCACATAACCATTAGTGCACATTTCAAACAATTTCCTTTCTAAGCTTTTCCATAACAAGCCATCAAGCATTGCCTGAAAATAAGACAAGTATGCATAAATGTAGCCCAAATAAGTATATGAATCGATCTTTAACTAGACAGATGTGAAAATGAAATTAGAATACGTAAGAAAATTTCAAGTCACAAAAGGATGCAAGATATTATCATAATTCCGTAATTTCGACAATTGGTCAATTCTAACTCTTTATTTCCGTCTCCTTTGCAATATTGATTTCCTCTTCGAATGCAAGCATCGAAGGACCCTACTACCAGTCATGATCAATTCAAAATATTCCCACATCATGTTCAAGCATCCATACCCACATTACCAAAACCACAACCAACCACCAACACCGATCCAATTCTTGTGTTCTCACCTTTACGAAAGGCTCTTGATAGCTTGTTCTTGCCCCTTATCCTACATGAAACATTCCACACATATTTCGAGTTAAGGTAAAACATTTAACTCAGCCCAAATAAAGAAAATACAACTCAAACCCGGTTAGTGGTGAAAAGTCCAAAAACTAGTTAAAATGGGTATAATTTTCGGCCCAAAAAGGGTGTTTATCATAATTTCATTAGGTTACTCTTCTAAGGTCTTTTCCTTGTAGAAAATATACCTATAAACACCCAAAATTTCCAGATTTGATAACTTTCTAAAATTAATTAAGAAAACACCAAAAAGCAAGCAAACTAGAAGCCTCAAAATCTCCATTAATGGAGTCTTTTGAGAGCTTACCCATCCATGCTCACCACCCTTTCCGTTTTCATCACATATATATATTTATCCTTAAACATAAACCCATCAATAAAACAAGAATTTCCAGAATTAACATAGAAGAATCATTCCCCCAAAGAGTCTAGTAAAGAATTCAAGAAAAATCCCAAAACCCATAAAAACCTAGAATCCCCTCATATGAAATCTCACCTTCTGGTTGATGATTCTAGTTGAATCTTGCTTCAAGCATCCTAGGATGAAGATACTGGCATCAATCTATCATTTCCCACCTTGATTAAGCTTAGGATCACAAAATTTTGGATTGGAGAAGCAAAAAGTCAAGAAAGATGAGGGGTGGGGGGGCGACGGGTTGGGAGGGGAAGAAGAAGAAGCAAATTTTGTTTTTTTAATTTTTTTTTCTTTTCTTATGTCTTAAATACATACCATTTTCCTAAATTAGCTAAAATGGATTTACCCATTAATCCCTCCACCTCCTAATATAACTACCAAACCCCTCGCCCCTTTTTCCGTTGCCAAAATATCATTGAACTCTAATCATTTTCTAACTCATCCCCTTCCAAAAATAACTATACTTAATTATTATAAGTTTTAATTAATTCATAAATTAAATTTTTTAAAGAAACCAATTATGGTTAATTGCTAATTAACCACTAAACATATAACAAACAATTTTTCCCTAAATAATAAAAATCCAAAATAAAACAATCTAACAAAGGGAAAATTTCCAATTACCCAACAACAACCTCGGGTCCTTACAGTCTCCCTACCTTATAATTTTTTATCCTCGCAAAATCAAGATCTGGAAAACAGGAATGGATAACGCTCCCTTAACTCGTCCTCGAGATCCCATGTAGCTTCCTTTGTCAATTGATTCTGCCACAAAACTTTAACAAGATTGATCATCTTGTTTCTCAACACTTTTTGTTCGCTTGTCAAGATTTCCACCGGTGTTTCCTCATACGTCAAATTCTCATCGAACACTATAGGCTGGAAATCAATGACATGTGACGGGTCCGCTATGTACTTCTAAAGCATGGACACATGGAAGACATTATGAATTGTAAACAGGGCAGGTGGTAAGGCCAATTGATAGGCTAGCTTCCCAACTCGATCTAAGATCCCGAATGGCATGATAAACCAAGCTTCCCTCTCTTCCCGAAACGTATTACACCCTTCATAGGTGCAACCTTAAGGAACACATGGTCTTCTACAGGAAACTCTAGTGCACTTCACCGGACATCAACATAACTCTTCTGTCGGCTTTGAGCGACACGCATTTGCTCACGAATCAGATTAATCTTTTCGCAAGTCATTTGCACAGGTTTAGGTCCCAACAACCTACGCTTACCCACTTCATCCCATTGTACTGGTGAATGACATTTCCTTCCATACAGTGCTTCAAAAGGAGCCATTTCAATCGAAGATTGGTAGCTATTATTATATGGAAATTCCACGAGATACAAATGAGTTTCCTAGTTACCCCCGAAGTCCATAATACAGGCCCTCAACATGTCTTCCAGAATCTGATTAATCCACTTGGTTTGGCCATCAGTCTGAGGGTGGAAAGTCGTACTGAACTCTAGTCGGGTTCTCATCGCCTCATGCAACGTCTGCCAAAACTTTGAAACAAAATGTATATCCTGATCAGATACGATCCTAACAGGTACTCCATGAGGACGTACAATCTCCCTAAAATAAAGTTGAGCCCAAGCCTCTATGGTATACGAAATCTTCCCGGGAATAAAGTGATCGATCTTTGTCAATCCATCTACTATTACCCATATCGTATCAAAACCCTTGAGTGTTCTTGGCAACCCGGTAATGAATTCCATGGATATATCCTCCCACTTCAATTTAGGAACACTCAGAGGCTGAAGTAACCCTGGCAGACATCATTTAATAGCCTTGACCTGCTGACAGACAAGACATTTGCTAACATATTCTGCTACCTCCCGCTTCATCCGTGGCCACAAATAATGTTCCCGCAAGTTCTGATACATCTTATTGCCACCGGAATGTATCGAAAATATAAAATTATGAGCTTCATCTAACAATTCATGTTGAAAAGTGAAGCTCAGAGGCACACACAAATGCTTACGATACTACAGGGCGTTATTTGAGGAGAATATAAAATGTCCGAGTAAACTAGACTCCGCCTCTGTGAATCTGTTGTCAAATGGGATTCATCATGCTGAGCCTCAATCATCCGCTATCTAAGGGTAGGGCCCACCATGAGGCTGGCTAGGCTCGCTACTACTTCAATGGTGAGATATGAAATCTCAGCCCGATCCATCTCCCACCGAAGTTGTACCTGATGCGTCAAAAGTGTCGTGTTATGAGACGTCTTCCTGCTAAGAGTGCCAGCAACCACATTAAGTCTACCCGGGTGGTACTGGATATCATAATTGTAGTCTTTCACCAACTCCAGCCACCATCATTGCCTCATATTCAACTCCTTTTGAATGAAAAAAGTATTTCAAACTCTTGTGATCACTATAGATCGTCACCTTCTCCCTGTACAGGTAGTGGCGCCAAATCTTCAGAGCATGCACCACTATGCTAATTCAAGATCATGGGCCAGATACCTCTTTTCATGCTCCTTCAGTTCTCGAGATGTGTATGCTATCACCTTAAAATGTTGCATGAGCACGCATCCAATACCTATCAACGATGCATCATTATACACCGTGAGACCACCCGAATGATCAGGCAAAGTCAAAACCAGAGTTGTAATAAACCTATGCTTCAATTCCTTGAAGCTACGCTCACACTCTTCCAACCACACATACTTCACACCCTTCCTGGTCAACTAGGTTAACGGGGCTGCAATCTTGGAGAAGTCTTGCACGAATCTCCGGTAATACCCTACTAACCTGAGAAAACTTTGAATCTCGAGTACACTGGTCAGTCGAGGCCAACTACTAACTGCTTCTACTTTTGAGGGGTCAACCGATATGCCCTCACTTGATACCATATGCCCTAAAAAGGCAATCAACTTTTCCCAAAATTTGCATTTTGAAAATTTTGAGTAAAGATTTTCGGCCCTTAACGTTGCTAAAACCTTCTCAAGATGAATCGTGTGCATCTCCTCACACTTAGAATAGACCAGGTATTCATCAATGAAAACAATGACAAAAAGGTCTAAGAACTTCCGGAACACCGTATGCATAAGATCCATGAATGTAGCAGGCGCATTCGTCAAGCCAAAAGACATGACCACGAACTCAAAGTGGCCGTGTCGAGTACGGAAAGCCGTCTTCAAAATATCCTCATCGCCAATCCTTAACTGATAGTATCTAGACTAAAGATTGATCTTAGAAAATATCGTAGCCCCTCTCAGCTAGTCAAATAAATATTCTATGCGAGGTAAAGCTTCACCGTTACCCGATTCAACTTGCGATAGTCAATACATAAGGGCAAAGTCCCATCTTTCTTCTTGATAAACAACACTGGTGCACCCCAAGGTGACACACTGGGCCGGATAAATCCCAATTCAACTAATCCCTCAAGTTGCACCATAAGTTCCTTTAACTCGATCGGTGCCATTCGGTAAGGTGGCTTCGATAGCGGTACCGTTCCCGAAAGCAATTCAATTCAAAAATCCATCTCCCATACCAGAGGTAGACCAGGTAATTCATCAGGAAATACATTCGGGAAATCCCGCACAATGGGCACCGTGCTCACTCCTATCTCTTCCACCGAGGTATCCACCACACTCGCTATATAACCCCAAGCACCTTCTTGCATAAAAGCATTTTCTTGCAAAGCCGATATCATGACTGGCATCACTTTACCCTCGAAGTCTTGATAACATGCTCGATCTACCTCTAGGCCAACAAACTCTACTCTCATTTTCTTATAATCAACCGTAGCATGATTGGCCGACAACCAATTCATCCTCAGAATCCCATCGTAATCAGTTAGGGGCATCACAATCAACATAGCCCGAGTATCAAAACCTGAAATGCTAAGTTCCCTAGTAAACACATCCTGATTAATAACCAAAAATCGTCCAATTGGAGTTGACACACTCCGGTCATACCCCAATGGGTCCGTCTCTAAAGTAGTTTGCTCCACAAAATCCGTAGAAATGAAAGAGTGACTGGCCCTCGAGTCAAATAAAACATAAATGGAGTGCCCAAACACATATAAAGTACACATAACCATAGTACCTGCATTCTTGGCATCCTCATGAGTTGTGGCATAGACCCGTCCCTACTGTTGCCGAGCATGTTGTGGCTGAAGAGAGGGTGGAGGTCTCTACTATTGTTGCTGGGCATAGGCCTTGACCTGATCCTGTCCTCGACTTTGAGTCGGCTTCCCCCGCTGCGGTGGTAATTGGGAAGCCTGACATCGATTTGCAACGTGCCCCGGCTAACCACACTTATAACACTTCCCCGAGTGGTACCCAGCACACAACTGACAGAAAGGTAAAGCATTGACTAGATTTCTCTGTTCGAAAGTTTGGCCCCCACCTCTGTTGGAAGTGGTACGGGTCTGCTGTGGGTAATCACGTCCCTGAGAAAACTCGTCTACTTTATTCTTCCCTCCAGAAGACTGCCCCACTGATACTTGTTTCGCCTTCTTGTCAGTTTAGGCAATATCCAGGGTCAAGGCAAAATCGAAAGCATCTGCGTACATAGCTGGGCACAAAGTTCGAACTTGCCCCCGAATCTCAGCCATCAAATCCACTATAAATCACTTTTTCTTACTCTCAGGGGTGGCTACGTGACCTGTGGCGAACTGGGATAACCTGTTAAATTCCCGCTCATACTCCACTACAGATCATCCCCCTACTTAAATGAGAAAAATTCTACCTCTAATTGGTCGCGGGTATCCTCCGAATAGTATTTCTCGAAAAATTCTCACGACATCTCTCCCACGTCACTTGCCCAGTCGAGGCCAAGGACTGGTAGAGTCCCACTAGTTCAAGTATCATCAGTCAGCAAATAGATCCCACAATGGACCTTCAGCTCCTCTGGGAAAGCAATATAACCAAAAGCCTTTTCCACCTTTGCTATCCATCTCTCCGACACCCCTGGGTCGGTCGATTTGCCATAAAATTTCTTTGGGGCGTGCTTCCTGAACTCTTTCAACATCTTGGCTGCACTAGTAATACCATAACCATCTTGTACAAGACTCCCAGTGTAACGACCCGCTTTCCATTAAATTCTCTAAATTCAAATGCACAGCGGAAGACTCAATTTTTAAAGAAAAACAGCATGGGTTCTTTAAAAAATTGGATAACCAAAAACCTGTTTACAACAACCCATTTCAGAAAAAGCGATAAATCGGGAATGCGCATTCCAAAATATAATTTAAACTTCCAAAAGAGATTTAAATCATAAGACATAGGCAGATTTTTACACAAATACCCTTTCAGGCTAAAAAAGACATAAGTATAGAAAATGAAAATGATTTACAAGCATTTCTAAGAATGCTTATCCAAAATATGTTTCAACATTGTCCCTACACCAACTCAGCAAGTCACGCGGCACCAGCTCCCCTACCACGCTTCTTAGCACGGGGTTTACCTGAAAATTTGTAAGTGTAGCAACATTAGCATAAAATGCTAGTGAGAGTAAAACGAAAGCAAGTAATCCTATGAACCAAATTTCATACCCGAAATTATGTCCAAAGGCCTATAATGCTCATTACTACCCATATCCACACTTCCAATTTCCATAAAATCATACGATAGTAAAATACTACCCGAAATAGTCTTTAAATGCCAGATAATTGAAGTAAAGACTTAAAGTAAAAGTAACAAACTTTACTAAGTCTTACTACACAATTCTAAAGAATAGGTAAAAGTAACATTAACTATCTTTGTTATCAAACAAGTTTCATCGCAACGTGCTATTGTATGGATCGAAATCAACATACCACGTACGGTCGTACCATATCACAAATCATCATACCATGATATCGTATGGACCGAAGTCAACATACTATCATGTGTCATATCACAAATCCTCGTACCATGATACCGTATGGATCCAAATCAACATACTATCATGTACCGTGTCACAAATCATCGTACCATGATACCGTATGGACCGAAGTCAACATACTATCATGTGCCATATCACAAATCCTTGTACCATGATACCGTATGGATCCGAATCAACATACTATCATGTACCGTGTCACAAATCATCGTAACGTGCTCGTATGGATCCGAATCAACATACCACGTACGGTCGTACCATATCACAAATCATCGCACAATGATACGTATGGATCCGAATCAACATACTATCATGTGCCGTATCACAAATCATAGTACCATGGTATCGTATGGATCCGAATCAACATACTACCATGTACCATATCACAATACCGTATGGACCGAAGTCAACATACCACGTACCGTATCACAAATCATCGCACCATGATACGTATGGATCCTAATCAACATACTATCATATGCCATCTCACAAAAGGTTAAGTTCCCTAATAAGTTAGGTAATCTCGAAGAATTCTGCTAAGTTATTAAAGAACCTAACTACTCAGATTACACGAGTCATCACTCAAGTGTAACTTCTAAGCTACTTTAACTTCCAAAGCACTCAAAGTAACTTAAACTTCCACTTTCATCTAACATCTCCAGTTCACCTTACAATACTTCCAAACCACTCCAATGTTTCCTTTTCATCGAACTTATTATAATTCCAAATTCTCTCCACTCACTTCCGAATTAAAGTCTCCAACCAAACATTAATTCTAAGAAGCTAATTCCCTCTTAACCTCGATAAACAATAACATAACGAAACTTAATTCATAAGAAAACTAACTTCCATTTTAAACTCACCTTAGCTTATAGAAAAGCTCCGATTAATCCGAGGTTGCAAACCCACGATCAAATCACAATCCTACAAACGAATTACACCTCAATAACATTAATTAACCAGAAATCGTACAAACAAAATCTAAACGCACAAAACGACGAAAAACTCAGATTTCCTCCCTATGGTGCTCTCGGCCATACAAGGAAAATTAGGGTTCGGGTTGGGTTTTTCGGCTTTTATGCACTTTAGAGGTGTTTTGTGTTGGTTTCGGATACTTTGGGAGTTCACAACATCGATGGGTATCCGTAATGAAGGGTTTTGCACATTAATTGATTTCCGAAAAATTAAGTAAATAGCAAAAACATAATAAACCTAACATCCTATTCATGGCCAAGTGAGGGAAAATCATACGGAACGGGTTTCCGGCTAAACTTGGTTTTAGGGTTTAGGGGAAGTTTCTAAAATTACCCATAACGACTTTCCCGATTGAAATCTTCAAGCTTCAATGAATGAATTTGAAGATTTCAACTCAAAACCTCCATTAAAACATTCACATCAAGTTTTAGAAACTTTGACATACCTTAAGGCCTCGAGAAAACAAGAAAAAATTACGTTCGGTAGGTTGGAAATGATCAAAAATTGGGGATGGGGAAGTAGTATCGAGATGATCTACCGAGAAATAAAGAAAAACCAAAAATTGGGGATGGGGTTTTGGTGCCCACAGTTTCAAGGAGGGAAGAAGGAGAGAAAAATGACAACTTTTGTCTAAGTTTTGATATTTAAGAGAAGGTGAATAGTGATTTTTAGATATTTAAGAATTTGGGAAATGACGCCTACGTCCCTCTTTTGTTTTTACTTTAAAAACGAAACCCGAAGCTCTTTAATTAATCTAAAGGTGATTAATAATTATTAATTGGCCCGTTAATAATTATTAATGTCACCGAAGCGAATTCAAAGTATTAAAAGATTAAAAGGGTTTTCGGTCGAAAATAACTACTAAAATCGAAATCATTACTTTTAAACTAACCTTAAAAGCTTTAATTAAAATAAATAAATAAAATAATAATAATAAAAAAAAATTTACCCCCAAAAGTAACGGGACGTTACAGACTACCCTCCTTAAAAGACTTTTCGTCCTCGAAAAGTGCACTTACCAAGTGAAAAGCGAGGGTACTTAGACTGCATTTCGTCCTCACGTTCCCCCGTAATCTCCCTCAACACTTGGTTCCTTTACAATACTTTGACCAAGTGGATAACTTTGTTTCTCAACAACTTTGGTTCGGATGCTAGGATCATAACTGGTGTCTACTTCTAAGACTAGCTAGCATCCAAAACAACTTAATAGAATTTAAACGTTCATAAACACGATTATCAGGACTTTTACCATATCGGGCTGTCACTACAACTTCTACTGCCATTATTGGTCTGAGAGATTCGGATCTCGTTCCTCAGCTTGTTGAACTTTGCCATGGGTAATTCTTCTTTCTTCAGCATGGTTTTCTGGAATTTGGATCTTGGTCAATCGTTCCTCATCCGTTTCGATTCCTTGAAGATTCTTCTGGAATTTGGATAGAATTTCATCGATCTTTTCACGAGCAGCGGCGATGGCGGAGGGATCGGGGCGTGGACCGAGAAAAATAAGGGAAGACCAGATTTGGGTTATGTTATTGGGAATAGAGAGGAGAGAGAAAGTTATGAGAGAGATTAGAGATGATAATTTTAAAATCTATTAAAAATATTGTTTTAAAGTACTAAAATGCCACATCATTTAAAATTTACCATGTCAGCTTGCCACGTCATAGAAAATACCTTGTCAGCGAGTGACTAACAGTCAACTAACAGAAAAGTTAACAGAAGGACGAAAAAAGTGGGTTTTGGAAAGTACACGGACGAAAAAAGTCAATTTTGAAACTACAGGGACGAAAATGAAACCAAAGTGAAACTACAGGGACCAAAAATGTATTTTACCCTATATTTTATTTTGGAAAGTTTGTTAATGAGGTGAATGAACTTAGCCAACGGGAGTTTCATTACCTGTCATTAATCACTAGAGGTGGAAAGTTATTATTGAAAGGACTTTGTATATTTTATTTTGGAAGCGAGATAATGAGGTGAATGAACTTAGCCTACGGGAGTTTCATTACCTGTCATTATTCGCATGTGATGGTTATATTAATGTAAAGGTTGTGTGCCCTATACAATAGCTGGGCGAGTTAATGAATAATATTGAGACTACATGTGGTAACATTATAGTCATTAATCGTAAATTATGATTGTTCGAATATGTTAAGACCAAGTGAGCTTAGCATTATTTATTAAAGAAAAGGAATGTAAACTTTTATAGCCTGAGTTACTATAGAGAAAAGAAATGAAACATTATGTATATTATACATTTCCATAGAGAAAAAGAATGAAATATGATGATCGCCGAGTGCTATAAGAAAGAGGAGTGAAATTGAATTGTATTATGAGAGAATACAAGGGTGTATTAAACCTTGTATAATTATTATGTTATATATATAAGAGAACTAGATTCTCAATTAATTAGAAGATCTTGAAATTTGGAGATTTAACGCTTGAATATAAACCTTATATAGTTTAAAAGCAGTTCTAGATCATTAAAGTTTAAGGTAGAAATGTTCTCAAGAGCTCATATACAAGATGTGCAACAAAAGATGAAAAATAAAATAAGTCCATGGACTATACTCTCTCTAGTCCATCTCCACACCATCATCATCGAGATCAAGTAACCCCCGCTCCTATCCCACAACCACGTCTACTCCCACGATCCATACCTGAAAAAAATGTAATATCATGAGCGAAAACCCAATGAAGAAAAATAAAAACAATGTAACATTAAGCCCCAAACCCGTGTTCAAATATATTTCCAAAAAGCTTACATACTCTTTACTACTGAACCAGTTCAAAGGTTTTCACATCAAACATTACACTTCCAATTATAAGATCTTTCAAATAAATGAGAACTAGATCTCAAACTATCGTATCTCATTGTAACATCCCGTTATTTTACAAGGAAAAATAAATTATTTTATTTTATTTTATTTATTTATTTACTATTTACTATTTATTTTATTTTAAGCATTTAATTCCATTTTAGAGTTAATTAATTTAATTAGAATTTATAACTTCGAATTTACAAGTTAATTTCGTTCCAAGATTCTTTTAATCGTTTTATTAGCTTAAATTAGTTTTGGTCGTATTAATAATTATTAACGGGCCAATTAATAATTATTAATCACCATTTGGCTAGTTTAAGAACTTCGGGTTTCGATTTATGAGTTAAAAATCATTAAAGTGATGTAACCGTAATTTCTGATTTCTTAAAAATATCCAAACACTATTCATCTCTCTTTAAAATCTCAACTTTGACCAAATTTGACCAAGCTCCTCATTTTTCTTCTCCTCCATTGCCGTGGAGCTCTCTTCCCATGGAGAGCTTCTTGGCTTTTATTCCATTCTCGATGGATCGTCGTGTTTTCGGTTGTGTTGGATTGCTCGAGATGAGGGCTACCTATCAAACCTAGCTTTTCAATGTTTCCCGTTCTGTAAGGGAAGTCCTAAAAAGTAAGTTTTAAAAACTTTTGATATGGATTTCATTGTTTTTGTTTATAAATGAGTTTTGAAGTTGAAATCATGTATTTCCATTGTAACGTCCCGTTCCTTTTGGGGTAAATTTTTTATTTTTTTTTATATTTTAATTAAAGCTTTTAAGATTAGTTTAAATTCAGTAATTTTGATTTTAGTAGTTATTCTTGTCCAAAAATATTTTTAATACTTTAAATTCGTTTTGGTGACATTAATAATTATTAACGGGCCAATTAATAATTATTAATCACCTTTAGATTAATTTAAGATGTAACAACCTGATTTTTTGTAAAATCCTTTAAAACAAATGCGCAACGGAAAAACTTGATTTTGCAAAAAAACGGCATGGGTTCGTTTAAAATTCGGATAAACCAAAACTTGTTTATACATTGGCTCAAATCAGAGAAAGCAATAAACCTGGAATGCGCATTCCATATTATGATGAAACTTCTAAAGAAAGTTTTAAAGTTCAAAATATATACAATTGCTCCATCGAGCTCAAAATGAATCATAATAAAAGTAGTGAAATGTTCATGAGCATTCAAGAATGCTTCACCTAAAAACCATATATGTTCTTGTCCGTTCATTGTCTTGATAGGTCACGCGGCGCCACCTCCTCTACCTCATCCTCTACCACGAGTCTTACCTGAAAATTGTAATTGTAGCAATATTAGCATAAAAATGCTAGTGAGAGTAAAATGAAAGCAAGTAATCCTATGAACCAAATTCCATATCGGAAATTGTGTCGAAAGGCCTATATTTCACTTTTACTACCCATTCCACATCCCAAATTCCGCACATAATAAACATACATAGTATACTTCCTGAAAAGTAATGATATCAAGACTTAAAGTAAAAGTATCGGTTATTACTAAGTCATACTACACAATTCTAAGAATATGTAATTGTGATACTAACTATCTTTTTTACTAAACAAGTTTCATCGTATCATAATACTGTATGGATTGAAGTCGACATACCAAGTGCCATATCACAAATCATCCCACCATGATACCGTATGGAGCGAATCAACATACTATCATGTGCCGTATCACAAATCATCGCACCATGATACCGTATGGAGCGTATCAACATACTATCATGTGTCGTATCTCATATCATCGCACAATGATACCGTATGGAGCGTATCAACATACTATCAGGTGCTGTATCACATATCATCGCACCATGATACCGTATGGAGCGTATCAACATACTATCACGTGCCGTATCTTATATCATCGCACCATGATACCGTATGGAGCATAACAACATACTATCACGTGTCGTATCTCATATCATCGCACCATGATACCGTATGGAGCGTATCAACATACTATCATGTGCGGTATCTCATATCATCCCACATTGATACCGTATGGAGCGTATCAACATACTATCATGTGGCGTATCACATATCATCGCACCATGATACCGTATGGAGCGTATCAACATACTATCATGTGTCGTATCACATATCATGTAACGTCCCGTTATTTTGAAGTGAAATTTTTTTTTATTATTTATTTATTTATTATTATTTTATTATATTTTATTATATTTTATTTAATGTTATTTATATATTTATTTCAATTTAAGTATTTAGATTAATTATTATTTTTGTAATTTCGATTTTAGTAGTTAATTTCGCCCGAAATCCTTTTTAATATTTTAAATTCGTTTCAGTGACATTAATAATTATTAATAAGCCAATTAATAATTATTAATCACCTTTAGATTTATTTAAGGGCATCGGGTTTCGTTTTATAAGTCAAAAGTCATAAAAGGACGCAACCGTCATTTCCAATTCTTAAAATATCTAAAATTACTATTCATTTATCTTTAAATATCACCAAAGTTGACAAAAATCATTTCATCTTCTTCCTTCTCCTTTCTCTTTGCCGCGAGCTTTCTCTTCTCCATGGATGAGAAGACTTTTTCTTGGCTTTTCTTCGTTTCTCGGCGGATCATCGTGTTTTCGGTTGCGTTGGATTGGTAGGGACGAGGGCTACCTATCAAACCTAGCTTTTTGGAGTTTCCCGTTCTCTAAGGGAAGTCCCAAAAAGTAAGTGTTCAAAACTTTTTAGATGGTTTTGTTTGTTTTTGATTATAAATGAGTTTTGAAGTTGAAATCATGAATTTCTATCATGGAATTTGACGATTTTGAGCCCGGATTTTTGAAAAACACTATTCACCCGAAAACACTATTCATCAGAAATTACTATTCATCCGAAATCACTATTCACCCGAAAATGCACACTTGTTCGCATATAAGTTATGAGTTGTAATATGTTGTGCAATTGGTGAATTGTAGGTGCGATTGCTCGGTTGTTGTTTCGTGGAAAGTGGAGATTTGGAGTTGTTTGGCTAAGGTGAGAATAGTTAGGATTTAAAGTAACTATAGAAAGAAAATAAGTATATTGGTTTGTAGAATTTGAAACTAAGACTAGAATCCGAATCTAAGATTAGAGGGAAGTGAGTTAGTGCCCTTAGGATTAGAAGTTAATCCTTTAAGTAAGAACTTAGGAGTTCTCGAGGAAAGTATCGAATCTTAGAAGATTCTAAGTTAGATTCGTTTCGAAGCTTAGGTTGGATCATTGGAGGTTAAAAGATCCAACTTGTATTTTAGAACGGTTAATAGAACCTCGGATTATTATGGGAAGTTTAGAATCCTGGAAGGTATAGGTTAATCGTTAAGATAGATTGTACTTTTATTAATGTAGCGGAGTTCGATTTACATATTGTTCGTTCGAGATGCTTATCTATTTTACTTTATGTCATTTACTTTATGTCCTTTACTTTATGCCTTTTACTTTATGCTTGTATCGACTACTTTAATTCCGCACTTTACTTATTTACTTTTACAAGGATATGCAAGCATATCACTACAACAAAATAGTTGATTCTTGACTTTAAAAAAGGGTCAAGATTCATATTTCTTGACCATTGAAAAGGGTCAACTATGCTAGAGTCAAGAATAATATACATGGTCAAGAATAATATTTTCTTTTGACTGATTATAAGGGTCAACGAAACAATTCTTGACCCGTATTATGGGTCAAGTGTTTAATTTACAATGACACATTTTAAGGGTCAAGTTTAATTATCAAATCTTGATCCTTTTTCAGAATATTGTTGACCTCTTTTACAAGTCAAGGATATATTTTTTTTCTTATAAAAAAAATGCACCATACGATGCATAGCTAGCCACCTGATAATATTTAATTCAAAAAAAGAAATATTATTCAATGAAACCAAAAAACGTAAATTTACAATAATATTAAACATGAGACTTCAACAATTTAAGATCCCTTAATATCTCATATGTATGTAATTTAAAGAAAACATTTCTATACTAATTGAAGCCAACAAAAACTAAACTAGCCTAGCCATAAACAAAACTTTTGTCCATATTTCTTAGATAAATATTGCCAAGAATTAGCCAACTCGATCCTTACTTCATCAATTTCTTGTTGAGTGTAGACAACCCTTGTGTCGATCTATATTCATATACAAGCAACAAAAAACAAAATCATGATCGGCGAGAGAAAAGCTCAAATACAAAGTCGAATGAATGAACAAAACATTGTCGAATGAAACCTGAACATCACATAGGAATCATAATGCACCTTAAGAATTTTAGCTCCTAAGCTCAGAGCCAGTTGTAGGTTCGTTCTTACCTGAGTATCAAGTGATTGCATTAAAAAAACATAACAGTAAATTATCTATTAAAAAATAAATTATACTTTTCATCACATTGCATTATGTTTTTTAATTGATAGAGAACTCGTTATAGCCAAAGGACTTCAATAACAAGGGACCTTCTGATTGGCCACTGCAAAGAACAGAAATATGCATTGTAGACCTTTCCAAAAAACTCTGGGTACAAGGCAAATTATTGGACTGGTAACCAAGTTTTTTTAAAAGTGCAACATAACATTCTAACAGGAAAAAATAAACCATCATGGACGATAAGACCATACAGTTGATAAATTTAGCTTTTTATATAAATGTCAATTATTTGTTGAGAGTAGTCAACCCTTATGTTGATCTATAGATATCAAAAAAATAATTAGAATATTTTAAACTTTTAACAATTAACATGATAGTAAAAGTTTAATCAAGTTGTTCATATAATGGAACTTACTTCTTATTAATTAATGTCAGGAATGTCACCTCTTCACCTTTCTCCACAATCACTTGCACCTAATCAATGAAAGTAAAATTTCTTTCATGACAAACAATTTGTGGTAAAATAAAAAAAAAACAGTAATTATAATGGGTATGACATGAATGTGATCTCTAAATAAAAAAATATATCCACTGATTCTGCATTATAATGAATCTTTCACTTGTAGTGACCATCTAATCTTATACAAGTTATACTAATCTCTCTTTCATGTTTCATAACAGTAGCTTCAATTAAAACCACAATAAGAATAACTTTAATTGTAACTAGAAAACATAATGTAAAACTAGAATGACACTAATATATTATAAAGAAACTAGCTTTTGAAATGAAAAATTCATCTATAAAGATTATTGAAGAATATAAGAGAGAGAAATGTAAATGAAGCCATAAACTCCAGTGTTTTGATTCCTACACTACTAGTTATTAAATCTAAATAACCATAGTGTTTAGTGCCACCAAAAAGTTCTATAACATGGTTCACATATAAATCCATTGAATTTCAAATGTCAACTATAAAAATTTAAGATTAATATTAAAAAAAAAACTATAAAGAATAAAGAACTCACACTCTAACCATCACCCAAAAATTGAAGCGGCTAAAGCAGTCCTAGAAACACCTACAGTACCTTAGGGGCCAACTTGCTATTGTCATCAACTACATCATTGCTTTCATATGAATTTATCAGACTGTCCGAAAATTTCCAAAGCAAATTACTTAAAAATTACTCATAGGTTACTTATAAGAAATCGTCACTAAGAAACTTCAGTTTTCAAGAATATAGAAGATAAAAAACATAACTAAATTAGAATGATGATAACGCTTTAGTATCTTTTCAAGCAGAATAAATATCAGTCCACTGTTTCGGATTCTAAAAATTCAGATCTTGCTCCTAGAAAGGTTTAGTTAGAAACATTTTTTAATTAAGAGTGTCGTAAATATAAAGATTATTGCTAATGTGTCCAAGGAGTCTTCATACTGGTAGCAGAGAACTGAGAATCGGTTTTAATAACAGCCAGAAAAACAGCTACAAATCGGTAATCTTAAACAGTGCAAAAAAAAACTTAATAACAGTCCCAAAACAACTTAATAACAGTTCTTAAACAGCCCGAGTGAGTTCAGCCAAGGGAAGGTGGGTTAAAATAAAATAATTTATATGACTTACCCAAGGTTGATGTGACACTGGAAATGGAAAAAAGACTCCAAAGTTTCGAGTAATACCAAGTTAACACACCACCTTAGGCAAAACAAAAATGATAACTCAAAATCTGGAAATCTAACAAGAATCCAAATTATGAATTTATCAGGAATCAAAGTGTAACAAGAATAAGCATAAAGGGAAACCACACTTAACTAAACCAAAGGTTTAGGGCAACGGTGAGACAAAAATAAATGAAATAATGATAAGAGGTGGTTTACGGTGGATCAATAACTGAAAGTAAATCAGGAGGTTTATGATGAATGAAGATTATAAACAAAAAGGAAGAAGAATAATGGAGAACTCAAGCTTACCCAAAGACGGTAAAAGTGGAAATTGTGGCGGACGTTTAAAGAAGAAAGTGTATCTCGTGCGGTGAATTAAGGGAAAGATGAACTCTAAATGAATTATGATTCATTGGATTACATCAATCCCGCTTTTGGCTATTTACCAAAATACCATCCAGTTTAAATCGCCATAAATTACTCACCGGAGCTCGGATCGATGAACTATTTGATGTGTTTGAAACACGATAACGAGACGATAAAAAATATATAAAAAAATATTATATAAAACACCAACTTTGCCTAGTTTAAATTGTGTACATAAAACACCGACTTTGCCTAATTTAAATTGAAAGAGAGATTTGTACAAATAAGAACAAAAAATTATCGTTTTGAGAGAGAGAGTGTGCAGAAAGCAGATGAAATATGAGAGAGAGCGAGGCAAAAAAATGTACGTTTATTTTTATTAGAATAGATGATGGGGGTTAACTTAAAATCATGGGACTGGAATGAGCACCCTGAAAAATAAGTAGTGATGGATAAAATATAGATCCGCAATCGAATAACGTCTATCATCTTGCAAAAGCCATTTAAAATGAAATTTTACAACACCATTAAATTCTATAGAAAGTTACATCCAAAGATAGCAATAAAAATGAATCAGATTTGCAAATTAAGGGGGAAGAAATATTTATACAAACCATATTTGGTCCAAAAATAATTATGCGACTGGTCCAACTACTTAATGGATGCGAATAACGAACTCCCGTTGCTTGAGCTTGCAACCTTGTCTAATAATTGGAATAATGGACACATATATTAGATTGCAGAATATGCTTGACGCCCCATAGTCAAAACTATACACACACATAAATAAATAAATAAATAAATATATATATATATATCTCATCATGGATTAAACTTGATTAATTTTATAAAGAGCAAATTTATATATGAAGATGACAAATATTTCCAATGACTATAAAATTTAAGAAAAATATTTCTCCAAAACTTCTAAAACATTCGAATCATCATCGAATTTAAGGAGTTGAAGAACCATAAGGAAGCATTTCACAATAGAAACAAAAATTTGGCAATAATAGAAAAGAAATCGACTCAGCCCCGATAGAAAATAAAAAATCAACATTGAAAAAGAGAAATACCAAGAATATTCTTCTAGGGCTTGAAAAATCTTTTGGCAAAAATTCTTCTAGAGCTTGAAATATCAAACAAGTTGGAATCAATTTCTTGGTAAACTAGGGCTTGAAATATCTTTTGGCGGAAATTCTTCAGGGGCTCAAAAAATGTTTTGGCGTTCTTCGTTGGTTTGGTGACGAGTGTTCGTTCGAAATCTCAAATTATTCGCTCGATATCTCCATTCCACGAGCGACATTCTTGAGATCACGAAGGAGAAGACAAGCAGCGTTCTTGAAATCTCCAATATACAAGCGGCGGTGAGGTTTAGCAGAGTGAAAGTTGTGTGAAAGAGAAGAAGGGGGCGATGAGGGATATACCTAAAATCACGTGAATTGGGAAAATTTTAATGAAATGTTAAGCGTGCGAGTGAGAATTTTTTTAATTTAATATTTAAAAAAATTGTCTTGACCCTTTTTAGCTTAAAAACTAAGCTTACGCGCTCATTTCCTCCTTGTCTTGACCTTTTTAATTTAAAATACTATTTTCTTGACTATTTTTAATTAAAAGGTCAAGAATTAATAAATAACAAGGGTCAAGAATGTTATATATTGTTGTAGTGTATGCATATCATATTGCATCATACCACTCTCACACCATTTATGAAAAAGAAATGAAAGTGAGAAAGAAAAGAAGGGGGAAGAATGTTGGAGCCTACGGGTAGTGTCCGCATCACCTTCAGAAAAAGAAACGTAAGTGAAAAAGAAATGAAAGTGAAAAAGAGAAGAAAGTGAAAGAGAAAAGAAGGAAGAATGATAAACCCTACGTGGAGTTCACATCACCTTCAGTGAAAAAGAAACGAAAGTGAAAAAGAAATGAAAGTGAAAAAGAAAAGAAGGAAGATTGATGAACCCTACGTGGAGTTCACATCACCTTCAGAGAAAAGAAAGAATTTGAAAGAAAGGAAGTTGAATGGTAGCCTACGGGATGTACGCATTACTTCTTCATGCATAGGGAGTTGAATGGTAGCCTACGGGATGTACGCATTATTCCTCATGCATAAGGTTGAATGGGAGCCTACGGGATGTCCGCATTACCTTTATTCACGCACAAAAGGGCAATTGCGAAGTCCTACGGGATGCTCTGATGCATTCATGTTTATGATAGATGAAAGAGAGATTTGAGAAGTTGTATGATGTGCAAAGTATATTTACTTTTCTTACTTATGTCATAACAATGTTGATGGATGAGTATTGACTATGATTATTAGTAATATCATCCTTAGAAAGTATTAAATGAAATTACCTAGAGTTTAGAGAACTTTAGGAGTGAATTGTGTCAGATTAATTGGACACAAATCGGAATACGAGTTTGAGGTCTATCTTTACTTTTTATGATTATTATTCTCACTGGGCTTAAGTTGTTAGCTCATGATATTACAACCAATTTCAGGTATTGCTCTTGCTAGAGGCCGTGGAGGGGGAGATGGTGCTGCGTGATCGAGGGATGTTGACCTCGAGATGGACTCGTTGTTGTAAAGTCTATGTAATTATTTTTTGTCAATTTCAAAGACTTTGATGATGTATATGTTGCATTTAGCTCATAAGAGCTCTTGATGTGGTTTTTATGATATGAAATATTTGAACTCCTGATTGGGACTTAAAGTCCATGTGATTTTATTAGATTTGAAAAATTAGGATGTAAACAGGTTTTTGGCTAGCCAATTTTCAAACAAAACCACGCAAAATTTTCTTAAAATAAAAGACTTCCGCTGTGTTTTCTAAATTAAATTTATTTAAAAGTGACGGGTCGTCACATATCATCGCACCATGATACCGTATGGAGCGTATCAACATACTATCATGTGCCGTATCACATAACATCGCACCATGATACCGTATGGAGCGTATCAACATACTATCATGTGCCGTATCACCAGTACCGTATAGAATCCATCAAGCTCCCTAGTAAGTAAGATTAAGTTCCACTAAATTACTAAAGAACATAAACCGCTTGAATTACACGAGTCAATACTCAAGTGTAATTTCTAAGCCACTTTGACTCCCAAATCACTTAAAGTTCCTTATTCATCCACTTTCATCTAAAATCTCCAATTCATCTTACAAGACTTCCAAACCATTCATGTCTCCTCTTTTACTTCCAAATTCATAAGAACACCAAAACCACTCCACTCACATCCGAGTTTAAAGTCACCAACCAAGTATAACTTCCGGAAGTTAGTTCCCCTCTTAACCTCGATAAACAATAACGTAATGAAACATAATTCATAAAATTACTAACTTCCATTTTAAACTCACCTTAGATGTGAAATCCAAGCTTCCAAAGTATCGGGGTCAAAGTCACGCAATCGATCACAAACCTACATATCAATTACACCTAACCATCAATAATCAATCGAAAACCGAGCAAACGACAATTAAACGCATAAAACGACTAAAATCCGGAAATTGGACCCTAAGGGACCCACGGCCAAGCAAGGGAGAGAGGGTTTGGGTTCGATTTTCCGTCTTTATGCACTTTTAGAGATGATTCGGGTTGATTTAGGATACTTTGAAAGTCGAGATATCAATGGGTCACCATATTTTAGGGTTTTACATAATAATCGATTTCCGAAAAATTAAGTAAAACGTAAAATCATAGTAAACTAAACACCCTAATCATGGTTAAGTGATAGAAAAATAACACGGGACGGATTTTTGACTCAATCTCGGCTTTAGGGTTATGGAAAGTTTGTAAAATCACATAAAATGACTCCCTCGATTGAAATCTTCGAGTTTCTCGGCAAGAAATCGATGATTTCAATCTTGGACTCCATTAAAACACTATTCAAAGCTTGAATTTAGAAACTTTGTCATACATTGAGGCCTTTAGAAAACGGACGGAAACCTCGATTGTTAGGTTAGAAATGATCCTTGGACCGAGAGCTTTTCAACGGACATAAGATTACGGCGATCCACCGAGTAACGGAGAAAAGCCAAAGAGAGAGGGTGGGGAGATGAGGGTCACGGCCCAAGGAAGGAGGAAGAGAAAAGGAAAAATGAGAAGTTTGACTAAAAGTTGACTATTTAATGAAGATGGAGGTGAATAGTGATTTTATAAGAAATTGGAAAATGACGTATACGTCCCTTTTAAATGATTTGATTAAAAATACGAAACCTGAAGATCTTAAAATAATCTAAAGGTAATTAATAATTATTAATTGGCCCGTTAATAATTATTAATGTCACCGAAACTAATTTAAAGTAATAAAAGGATTAAAAAGACTTTCGAATGAAATAACTACTAAAATCGAAATTACTAAGTTTAAACTTAACTTAAATACTTTATTTAAAAAAAAAAAATTTACCTCCAAAAGTAACGGGACGTTACATAAGAGCTTCGGGTTTTATTTTTAAAGTAAAAAGCAAAAGAGGGACGTAGGCGTCATTTTCCGATTTCTTAAAATATCTTAAATCATTATTCATCTTTCTCTTTAAATTCTCATAAAAGGCAAAACAACTCATTTTTTCTCCTCATCCTTTCTCTCCATGGACGCCACTTCCAAGCTTTATGAGCTTTTGGGTTTTCGTCAATTCTAGACCGATTTCGATGATTTCTGTTGCGTTGGATTGCTTGGGACGTGGGCTTTCATTACATCCTAACCTTTCACCGTTTCTCGTTCCTTATGGGAAGCCCTAAAAAGTGAGTTTTCAAAAAAAAATATGGTTTTGTTCGTTTTTTATTATAAATAAGTTTTGAAGTTGAAATCATGTATTTTCATCATGAAATTTGACGATTTTTAGCTCGGAATTTTGAAAAACACTATTCATCCGAAATCACTATTCATCTGGAAATCACTATTCATCCGAAAATCATTTTCCTTATTTAGTTATGGTTTATAATTTGTATTCGACCGGTTCTATTGTAGGTTTTGATAATCGTACAAGAGGTAATTTGTTTGGCACTTTGGAAGCTCGATTTCAAATCCAAGGTGAGTTTAAAAGGGAAGTTAGTAATTTTATGAATTAAGTTTCATTACGATTTTGTTTATCGAGGTTCAAAGAGAACTAACTTCTTAGAGTTAATGTTTGGTTGGAGACTTTAATTCGGAAGTGAGTGGAGAGAATTTGAAATTATAGTAAGTTCGGTGAAAAGGAAATATCGGAGTGGTTTGGAAGTCTTGAAATATGAGATGGAGATTCTAAATGAAAGTGGAAGTTTAAAGCACTTTTAGTGGTTTGGGAGTCAAAGTGTCTTAGAAAATACACTTGAGTGATAACTCGTGTAATCTAAGTAGATAGGTTCTTTAATAACTTAGTAGAATTCTTTGAGATCATCTAACTTATTAGGGAACTTAACCTTTCGTGACATGGCACATGATAGTATGTTGATTCGGATCCATACGGTATTATGGTGCCATAATTTGTGATACGGTACGTGGTATGTTGACTTTGGTCCATACGGTATTATGTTACGGTACATGGTAGTATGTTGATTCGGATCCATACGATACCATGGTATGATGATTTGTGATACGACACATGATAGTATGTTGATTCGGATCCATACGGTATCATGGTGCGATTATTTGTGATACGGTACGAGGTATGTTGACTTTGGTCCATACGGTATTATGGTATGGTACATGGTAGTATGTTGATTCGGATCCATACGATACCATGGTACGATGATTTGTGATAAGACACATGATAGTATATTGATTTGGATCCATACGGTATCATGGTGCGATGATTTGTGATACGGTACGTGGTATTGTGACGACCCGTCACTTTTAAATAATTTAAATTAGAGAACACAGCGGAAGTCTTTATATTTTAAGAAATATGGCGTGATTATATTTGAAAATTGGCTAGCCAAAACCTGTTTACATCTTAATTTCAAAATCTAAAATGCACAAGGAACATTAAGTTCCTATCCAGGAGTTAAAAATGAATTAGAATCATAAAAGTAAAGATGAAAAGCTCTTAAGAGCCATTTAAAAATATACAAATCCAAAATTGTATAAAATTCACAAAACCATGTACATGGACTTTTACATAACACCTAGTCCATCTCGAAATCATCATCCCTCGATCATGCAGCACCATCTCCTTTCCCACGACTTCTAGTCAGGGTATTACCTGAAATTTTTGTAATATCATGAGCTAACAACTTAAGCCCAGTGAGAATAATAAAAATAAAAAGTAAAGATAGACCTCAAACCCGTATTCCGATTTGTGTCCAATCAATCTGACACAATCATTCCTAAAGTTCTCCAAACTCTAGGTAATTTCATTCTATAATCTCCAAAGGATGATATTACTAACACTCATAGTCAAATTCTCATCCATTAACTTGTTACAACATAAATAAGAAAAGTAAATAAACTTTACATAAATAAAACATTTCGGTTCTTTATCCATGATATATATTTCCATCGATCATATGCATGAAGGTAATGAGGACATCTCGTAGGATTCGCATTTGCTCTTTATGCATGAATGAAGATAATAGGTAGATCCCGTAGGATACCCATTCAACCTTATGAATGAGGAAGTAATGTGGATGTCCCGTAGGATCCCATTCAACCCCCTTTTCTTTCTCACTTTCTTTTCTTTTTCTATGAAGGTAATGTGGACACTCCCCGTAGGGTCCAACATTCTCCCTTCTTTTCTTTCTCACTTTCTTTTCTTTTTCTCTGAAGGCGATGCGGACACTCCCCGTAGGGTCCAACATTCTCCCTTCTTTTCTTTCAATGATGCGAGATGTTATGGTGCAATATGTTATGGTATGCTCGCAAAAGTAAATAAACGTAAAATGCGAATATTAAAGTAGCCGAAACAAGCATAAAGTAAAGGGCATAAGGTAAAATAGATAGGAACCCCGGCAGAACGATATGTAAATCGAACTCCGCTACATTAATAAAAGTAAATCCTATCTTAAACGATTAACCTATACCTTCAAGGATTCTAAACTTCCAACATAATCCGAGGTTCTATTAATCGTTCTATATAAAAGTTTGGATCTTTTAACTTCCAATGATTCATCCTAAGCTTTGAAACGAATCTAACTTAGAATTTTCTAAGATTCAATGTTTTCCTCGAGAACTCCTAAGTTCTCACTTAAAGGATTAACTCCTAATCCAAGGGCACTAACTCACTTCCCTCTAATCTTAGATTTGAATCCTAGTCTTAGTTTCCAATTCTACAAAACATTAAATTTATTTGCTTTCTATATTTACTTTAAATCCTAACTATTCTCACCTTAGCAAAAGATGATTTCTCTCCCAACCTCCGATAGAGCGATCAAGTAAAGTTCAACTGTAACGTCCCGTTATTTTGTGATAAAAAAAAAACTTTTATTTATTTTATTTTAATTAAAGTAATTAAAGTTTATTTATTTATCGGTAAATTAGAATTTAGTAGTTTATTTCGGTTTAAGTTCTTTTAATTACCATTTTTAGTTTATTTTCATTTTAATGGTATTAATAATTATTAACGGGCCAATTAATAATTATTAATCACCATTGGGATAGTTTAAGATCATCGGGTTTCGTTTTATAAGTCAAAAGTCATAAAAGGACGTAACCGTCATTTCCAAATTTCCTGAATATCAAACACTATTCACTTCATCTTCTTTAAATTGCCTTTGACCAAAAATTGACTCATTTTTCTCCACCAATTCTCTCTCAAAACCGTGGGGCTCAAAGGGATTGGGGGAATTTTTGGGTTTCGCTTATTTCTCGACGGATCGACTCGATCTTGGATAAATCGGAAAGCCCTCGAGTCAAGGATCCTTTTCCACCTAACCATCGTGCGTTTCTCTCGAGATCCAAGAAGTTCTCGGTAAGTTTCTCTTGAAACCCTAAGCTCCAAATAGTGTTTTAATGGAGTTTTCTTTGTTTCCTTTCGATTTCTTGCCGTGAAACTCGGTGTTTGTAAATACAGGAGTAGTTTTAAGAGTTTTTGGAAACTTTCCCTTAACCCTAAAACCGAGTTTCAGTCGAAACCCTTCCCATTTGAAATTTACCCTTTTGGGTTTGATTTTGGGTTAGAATTTAATGAAATAATGTTTATTTAAATTCGTTTCGGGAAAGGGCATATTGTTCAAAAACCCTAATTATCGTTGCCCATTGAAATCGGGAATATCGAATTTGCTTAAAACCAACTCGAAACACTTTAAATTGTCTAAAAGCCTGAAAACCAAACCCGAAGCCCATTTTCTTTGATAGGGCCGTGGGCCTCTTGTGGGAGGGTTGTTGACTTTTTCGTCGTTTTTTATGTTAGGTTATTGTTTGATCGATAGTTGGTAAAATTATTGATTGTGTGATATAATTCAATTGTAGGTGTTTTCGAACCGCTTGTTTGATCGCTCTTCCGGACTTAGGAGCGAAGCTAACTTTATTTAACGTGAGAATAGTTAGGATTTAAAGTAATTATAGAAAGCAAATAAGTATGATGGTTTGTAGAATTTGAAACTACGACTAGAATCCGAATCTAAGATTAGAGGGAAGTGAGTTAGTGCCCTTAGGATTAGGAGTTAATCCTTTAAGTGAGAACTTAGGAGTTCTCGAGGAAAGTATTGAATCTTAGAAGATTCTAAGTTAAATTCGTTTCGAAGCTTAGGTTGGATCATTGGAAGTTAAAAGATCCAACTTGTATTTTAGAACGGTTAATAGAACCTCGGATTATGTTGGAAGTTTAGAATCCTTGAAGGTTAGGTTAATCGTTTACGTTATGATTTTACTTTTATTATTGTTAGCGGAGTTCAATTGACATATCGTTCATTAGAGATGCTTATCTATTTTATTTTATGTCATTTAAAGAGAAAAAAAGGAAGAATGATGAACCCTACGTGGAGTTCACATCACCTTCAGTGAAAAAGAAACGAAAGTGAAAAAGAAATGAAAGTAAAAAAGAAAAGAAAGTGAAAGAGAAAAGATGGAAGAATGATGAACCCTACGTGGAGTTCACATCACCTTCAGAGAAAAGAAAGAATGAGAAATGAAAAAGAGACGAATGGGATCCTACGGGATTTGCTCATTACTCTAGATGAAAAAGGAGTGAATGGTATCCTACGGGATTGACGCATTACTTCTTCATACATAGGGAGTTGAATGGTATCCTGCAGGATTGACGCATTACTTCCTCATGCATAAGGCTGAATGGGATCCTACGGGATGTTCTCATTACCCTTCATTCACGCACAAAAGGGCAACTGCGAAGTCCTACGGGATGTTCTCATGCATTCATGTTTATGATAGATGAAAGAGAGAATCGAGAAGTTGTATGATGCGCAAAGTATATTTACTTTTCTTACTTATGTGATAACATTGTTGATGGATGAGTATTGACTATGATTATTAGTAATATGATCCTTAGAAAGTATAAAATGAAATTACTTAGAGTTTAGAGAACTTTAGGAGTGAATTGTGTCAGATTAATTGGACACAAATCGAAAATATGAGTTTGAGGTCTATTTTTACTTTTTATGCTTATTATTCTCCCTGGGCTTAGTTTGTTAGCTCATGATATTACAAAAATTTCAAGTAATGCCCTGTAAGAGGTCGAGGGAGAGGAGGTGGTGTTGCGTGATCAAGGGATGCTGACCTTGAGATGGACTCTTTTGTTGTAAAGTTTATGTAATTATTTTTGTGAATTTCAAAGACTTTGATGATGTATATGTTGTATTTAGCTCATAAGAGCTTTTGATGTGGTTTTTATGATATGAAATATTTGAACTCCTAATTGGGACTTAAAGTCCATGTGATTTTATTAGATTTGAAAAATTAGGATGTAAACAGGTTTTTGGCTAGCCAATTTTCAAACAAAACCACGCGAAATTTTCTTAAAATAAAAGACTTCCGCTGTGTTTTCTAAATTAAATTTATTTAAAAGTGACGGGTCGTCCCATCAACCCACCTACAATTAGAATTATATCTAACAATCAATAATTAACCAGATAACGGTCAAACAACATCTACACGTGCAAAACGATGAAAAACTCAACAAACCCACATGAGGCTCTCGACCCCCCCCCCATGAAAAGTGGGTCTCGGGTTTGGTTTTCAGGCTTTCAGGCAATTTAGATGTGTTTCGAGTTGGTTTCAAACAAATTCGATATTCCCGATTTCAATGGGTATCGATAATTAGGGTTTTTGAACAATATGCCAATTCCCGAATTGAATTACAATAAGCATTATTTCAATAATAATTAACCCATAATCAAAACCCAAAAGATAAATTTCAAACGGGGAGGGCTTCGACTGAAACTCGGTTTTAGGGTTATGGGATTGTTTCCAAAAACACTTAAAACAACCCCCGTACTTAAAATCATCTAGTTTACCGGCAAGCGATCGAAGAATCAAAGAGAAATCTCCATTAAAAGACTATTTGGAGCTTAGGGTTTCAAAATAAACTTACCGAAAACTCCGTGGATCACGGGAGAAAGGAACGATGGTTGGGTGGAAAAGAATCCTAGACCCGAGGGCTTTCCGATGCAACAGAAATCGAGCCGATCCGTCGAGACACGAACGAAACCCGAAGAAATCCCCCCAATCCCTATACCCACGGTTTTTTAGAGAAAAGGATGAGGATTTTAGTCAACTTTGGTCAAAATGCATATATTTAAAGATGAATCAATAGTGTTTTGATATTTTTAAGAAATTAGAAATGACGGTTGCGTCCTTTTATGACTTTTGGCTTATGAATCAAAACTCGAAGCTCTTAAATAAATCTAAAGGTGATTAATAATTATTAATCGGCCTATTAATAATTATTAATGTCACCGAAACGAATTTAAAGTATTAAAACGATTAAAAAGGATTTCGGGCGAAATTAACTACTAAAATCGAAATTACAAAAATAATAATTAATCTAAATACTTAAATTGAAATAAATAAATAACATTAAATAAATAATAAAAAAAAATTTCACTTCAAAATAATGGGACATTACAGGTATGTTGACTTTCGATCCATACGGTATTATGGTACGATGACTTGTGATATGGTACGACCATACGTGGTATGTTGATTTCAATCCATACAATAGCACGTTAGGATGAAACTTGTTTGGTAACAAAGATAGTTAGTATTACAATTACATATTCTTTAGAATTGTGTAGTAAGACTTAGTAATGGTTGTTACTTTTACTTTAAGTCTTTATTTTCAATTACACGCTATTGAAAGACTATTATGGGTAGTATATTACTATCTTATGATTGTATGGAAATTGGAAGTGTGGAATGGATAGTAAAGAGCAATTTAGGCCTTTGGACACAATTTTTGGTATGAAATTTGGTTCATAGGATTACATGCTTTCGTTTTACTCTCACTAGCATTTTTATGTTAATGTTGTTACACTTACAAATTTCAGGTAAACCTCGTCCTAAGAAGCGTGGTAAAGGAGGTGGTGTTGTGTGACATGCCGAGTTGGTGTACGGACAATGATGAACATACTATTGGTTTAGCATTCTAAGAAATGCTTGTAAATTATTTCCAACTTTCATACTTGTGTCTTTTTGAGCCCGGAAGGGTATTTGTTTAAAATCTGCATATGTTTTATGATTTAAATCTCTTTTGGAAGTTTAAATTATATACTGGAATGTACATTCTCGATTTATCGCTTTCTCTGAATATGGAGTGTTGTAAACAGGTTTTGGTTATCCGATTTCTAAACAAACCCATGGCGTTTTTCTTTAAATATTAAGTCTTCCGCTGTGCATTTGAATTTAAAGAATTTAACGGAAATCGGGTCGTTGCATCCATCAAGGAATTTGACGATTT
Source organism: Gynostemma pentaphyllum (assembly GCA_028015215.1). Taxonomy (NCBI): domain Eukaryota; kingdom Viridiplantae; phylum Streptophyta; class Magnoliopsida; order Cucurbitales; family Cucurbitaceae; genus Gynostemma; species Gynostemma pentaphyllum. Next base: position 44,323,530 of record CM051355.1, read on the forward strand.
TGAGCTCGAATCTTCGAAAAACACTATTCACCCGAAAAAACTATTCATCCGGAATCACTGTTCACCCAAAAATCACACTTGTTCTCATATTAGATATGAGTTGTAATTTGTTGTTCAATTGATGATTTGTAGGTGTGATTGCTCGTTTGTTGATTCGTGGGAACTTGGTTGTCACAGAAGCTTTTGAGGTGAGAATAAATAGATTTTAAAGTAAACTTAGAAACCGAATAAGTTGAATGATTTGTAGAATCGGAAGTTGAGATTAAGGTTTAAATCAAAAGGATTAAAGTATGCAAGCTAACATTCTTAGGCTTGGGAGTCAGTTCTAATTGAGTGAGAGAACTCATGGATATCTCGAGGAAAACATTTAACTCTCGGAATTTCTAAGTTTAGATTTGTTCCAGAGTTTAAGAATGATCATCGGAAGTTGAAGGTTTCAAGTATAATGTGGTGAATAAGAAACTTGATCACGGAACTTCAGATATTTACTGAAAGCAATAGAATCATTTGAATTGGGGACTTTATGATAAAGTTAGTAATTCAATTTTAACTGAAGGCCGTTTTGCTTGATTTATTTATTGTTTTCTTATCAAAAGTTCCTAATTTCTTATTTTATGTATAAAGGGTAATTTGTGATCCATTTATCTTTATGTCCTTTCGAGTACTTTGAATGTTTATATTTATTTTATTTGTATTTGAAAGCATATTCATATCATATTGCATAATCGAAATTGGGAGGAGTAATGAGGCATGCTAAAGGACTGCAGAACTTTGCATTGTCTGGTATTATTCGTTTTATGTTTATGTATATGTATCATGAGGAATGCTAAAGGACTGCGGGACTTTGCATGATCGGAGCAGATGGATAATGAGATCATGATTGAACTATGTGAGTTCATATTATCTAGTATTATCCATAATTACTATGATACATATATGAGGATACAGTGTATGACTTAGCCTGCGAGAGCTTCATTACCTTTATTCAGTGGGTGAGTCAATGGGGTGAATGAACTTAGCCTACGAGAGATTCATTACCTGCAGTCATTATTCATTAAAGGAGGGAAGATATTATTGAAAAGACTTTGTATATTTTATTTTGCAAAGCGAGATAATGAGTTATAGTTTGCTTGCGAGAGCTTTCATACTGTCATTATGAGCATGTGATGATTATATCGATGTAAAGGTTATGTGCCTTTTACACTTTTTGAGCAAGATAATGAAGTATACTTAGCCTGCGGGAGTTTTCATATTGTCATTATAAGCATTATATTGGAAAACGAGATAATGAAGTGATGTTAGCCTACGAGAGCTTCATTACTGTCATTATAAGCATTTGATGGTTATGTTGATGTAAATGTTGCGTGTATTTTACATTTGTTGAGTGAGTTAATGAATATGTTAAGACCGAGTGAGCTTAGCTTTATTTATGAAAGAAAAAGGAATGTAAGTTTTACTTGGACACAAATCCGGATGCGGGTTTGGAGTCTAATGTTACTTTACTTTCTATTTATTTTCACTGGGCTTGCTTTTAGCTCATGATATTACAAACATTTTTAGGTAATGCTCGGGGCCATGGGACAGTAGCTGGTGCAGTCTGATATGGATGATGATGATGCCGAGAGGGAATAGATATATTTTTAAAGTCTATGGACTCATTTATTTCATGTTTCATCTTTTGGTTTGTATATTTATATCTAAGCTTATAAATTCCTTTTGTCTTAACTTTTATGACTTTGAACTTATTTAAACTGTACAACAGGAATTGCAATTCCTTATCTTTTAAATTCTCTTATTGTGAAAAGTGTAAACTGGTTATGGGTAGCCCAAGTTTTAAACATGTTCATGCCAAATTTTTATTAAATATAAAGTCTCCCGCTGCAATCTGATTTTAAAAAATTTAAAAGGAGTCGGGTCGTCACACTCATACTATAAATATCATTCTCATTTCCTTTCTCTATAGCAACTCTAGCTATACATATTATTCTCATTCCTTTCTCTATAGAAACTAGGGCTATACATATTATTCTCATTCCTCTCTCTATAAAAACTAAGGCTATACATATTATTCTCATTCCTCTCTCTATAAAAACTAAGGCTATACATATTATTCTCATTTCCTTTCTCTATAGCAACTCCGACTATACATATTTATTTTCATTTCCGACATTCTTTCCATCATCTGTTACTCACCTTTTTCCAACAAAACTAGTCAAAATCCAAACCTATGGCATCTCCTAAAGACTTACGTATATCAGAAACGAAAATTAACTTAAGATTCTGACAGGAGCCCACAGTTACTCATATTTAAGTTACAAGTTAATAGAAACATGAATAATACAAGATAATGCAAAGATCACACAACATATACATTATCTCATTATCGCTCCAATTAATACATTCGCCTGAAATAAACATATAACATGGATAATACCAGATAATGAAAAGATCACACAACACATACATTATATCACTATCCCTACCACTAATACATCCACCTTTAAAAATATAAAATATGGATAGTACCAGATAATGCAAAGATCACATATCATATATATTATCATTATCCCTCCCATTAATATGTACACCTTTAAAAACATAAAACATAAAATATGGACAATATGAAAAATTGTAAAGATCACACAACATATACATTATCTCATTGTCCCTCCCATTATTACATCCGACTTTAAAAATATAAAACATAGATAATATCATATAATGCAAATATCACACACTATATACATTATCTCACTATCCTTCCTATTAATACGTCCGCCATAAGTAAACATAAAATATGGAAAATACTAGGTAATGTAAGATCATATAGCATATACATTATCTCATTATCCCTCCCATTAACACGTCCGCCATAAGTAAACATAAAATATGGATAATACAATATAATACAAATATCACACAGCATGGACATTATCTCACTATCCCTCTAATTAATATGTCCGCCTTTAAAAACATAAAACATGGATTCACTACAACAAATATGGCCTTCAATAGCATTTAATTATAATGTTTTTATCCACACGCTATTGATTTGTAAATAAAAAATTGGGCATGGGGATCCCCCTCTCGATTTCTCATTTTCACTTAAAAAAAATGCTACCTGATGTAACCCCTCTCTCTCTAAATTAACATCACATTTCAACCAAAAGAAAAGCTATTTTAGAGCTCTCTCGATCTATCTCTCGAATGGAAAACGCACGATGCTAGGGTTCTCTCTCTCAAATGGAAAAAGAACGACAAGCGATTTCATTACACTTCCCACATCAAGTTCTACATCGATCTTTCTCTCTCACACATAAACTTTGAAAATGGCAAACCTCTTGGTCATTTTCCTCGTTAGATTTTACCTATTTCGTAAGAAGTAAAGCCCTAAGATTTAATCTTCCATCAAAATTACAGATTTTTAGCAAAGGAATCTGTATTTTTGGGTGTTTCATCGAAATGGCTCATGAATTTCCCCTTTTGTCTTCTTCTAAGGGTTTCTAGGGATTTCATTTTGTAATTTTCTTCAATTTTATGGGATGTTTTAGCTCCAATGCTTATGTACTAAGATTTAACAGATTCCTTAGGCAATATGAGCTCTTTCTTCTTCCTCTGAAATCTAATGCTCATTTTTAGCACTCAACTATTCAAATTTTTATTTAACAAATTCCTAAGTTTTATTTATTTTTTGGGCTGTTCTTCTTCTCATTCTTTATATTTACTTAGTCTTTCTCATGGGTAATTTTTTTTTGTCATTCTGCTTTTACAATTTACGAAGTTTTATTTTTCTGAGTGCTATCTGGTGAGTGTTTAGCACAATGGCTCTATGGACGATTAATTCAGAACCTCAATTAGTGTTCTACCTTTTCCACATCAATCGATGCATAAGGATTTTTCGAGATAGAAAAGAACCAGTTACTTTGAGTTCAAAACTAATCAGAGTACGAGGTCATTCTTCATGTAGTTTTCATCTTTGTATTTTAGAATCCTAATTTAAATTCATCTTGTACTTTAAGATCTTTGATTCTCTATCATCTCTTCCATGTTTGTTTTAATTCAGCCTATGCTTGAATGCTTGCTTCTATACGTTTACAATTTTAGCTTTTTTTAGTGTTTTTTAATTTGGGGATAAATATGTTAATAGATTTTGAAATCATATCCATGAATTTAACTTCTGTTTGAGTAAGCCTCTTTGATTGGAACATACATGCTTAAAAATTGGCTTGTTAATGATTATAAGATGAATAAGTTTTCTCCTTCTATTATAGTTGTGTGTTTTGCATTGATATGCATAAATAGGTTCTTTGACTGTGGATTTTTTGTTTATCGATTTTACTGCCTATAGGCCCCTGAGGTTCATTGAGCTGCTTGGGAAGTTTTGAAGGTGCTCTTTCCTTTTGAGTTTGTTTTTCAATTTTGTTTTCCTTTTATCTAGTTGTACATGTAATTTTTTCTGCACTTATCCACTATTTTCAGGGTGCTGATGGAGTTCTAGTTCCTGATGATTTTTGTGACAAAGGAGTTCAAGGGAAAATAATAGCAGCCAAATATGCACTAAAGAACATATTGTCTATCTTTTAGTAAAGTAAAAAATATCATTTTATGCAAAGTGATATTTTTTACTTTACTAAAAATATCATTGAAAGATTATGTTATTCAAGGTTTCTTGTAAAAAAAAAAAGATTATGCTATTCAAGGTCTTTGAAATTTAAGGTTAATGATCTTATGGATGAAAAGTGGACGAAAATTTTTAAATAGAGTTAGAGTGTTTTTTTACATTGAACATGTGTGATTAAGCTACTTCATTATTGTCTGTAAGTCATGTTATTTCTTTTCAAGTAATGGAGAAAACCTTGAACAACTATGGGAATTTCATCATCTATCCTTATTTTAGCATATAGAGGTAATTGGAAGATGATGATTGATTTCTCATTTTCATGATATAGGCATTCTCCAAATATTGATTTTTATTGCTATAAATTCAATGAAATCAGTTCCTTTTATATAGCTATACATGACAATGAAAATTTGATTGTTTTGGTGTTTTGAGAGAGAAATGCAATAAGAGACCAATGGAAGGAGAGAATTCGTTGAAAAGGGGAAGGCTCGAAGAGAGAGGTGCCATTAGCGACAAACACGATGGAAGCAGACAACGTCGAAGGCATTTTTCAATAGGTGGCCACCATCTCTTACACTACTCATCATGTTGTTGCAATCAGTTTTGGGTTTTCATTTTATATGTAAGTTAGAAGAAACTTTATTATTTTACTGGCTTTTGTTCATGTTCTTGCAAAGTTATCCTTTTAATTTAATGTATGATGTTGTTATTTTCATTGAAATGAGATATTTTGGGGCTAGGGTTTTTTTACCGTGGGAAAAGAAATCATATATCAATGGTGGGGGCATCCAAATCATTATTTTCTTCTTAAACACAATCGTGGAATATTATTCCATTAGGAAATAAATTCTTTGATTTAAAGGGTGTTGACATCCCACCGTTCCTTAAGGTCTGAAACAACCTCATCATATTACATACTTTCATTCTCAATTCCTATCATTAAAACCATGAATGAGAATGAACTTTTTTTTATTTAACATGAAATAGAGTTTCAGATTAAAGAATCTGGTTCTTATTTTATTTTTTATTACTAAAACAAGCTTTTTTAGGAACAATTTTATTATAATTTTATTATAAACTTGGAAAATCACTCAAATTACATATTTAAAAACTTATTCTTGAAACTATTATTTCCTATTTTTAAAAATAGACTTTTTTTTAAATCACTTGTGGCATAATATAAAACAAGATATGGGGTTGATGCAGGGGTGTGACACTGACGGTTTGGTACTGCTAGACAATGCATTTGGTATTGAGAGTGAATTAGATATAACTTCTAATCAAGAAATACAAGGCCTCTTACTTTTAAATAATTTAAATCAGAGAAAACAGCGGAAGTCTTTTATTTTAAGAAAATTTGGCGTGGTTATGTTTGAAAATTTGCTGGCCAAAAACCTATTTACATCTTGATTTCAAAATCTAAAATACACAAGGAACATTAAGTTCCTATTCAGGAGTTCAAAATGATTATAATCATAAATCAACGACAATAAGCTCTTATGAGCTAATTACAAAGTACAAATCATCAAAATGATATAAAGTTCACAAAACCATGTACATGGATTTTACATAACACATAGTCCATCTCGATCATCATCATCCTCTCGATCAAGCCCGCACCAGCTCCTCTTCCACGATCCCAAACATTGCCTGAAATGTTTGTAATATCATGAGCTAACAACTTAAGCCCAGTGAGAATAATAAGAATAAAAAGTAAGAATAGACCTCAAACTCGTATTCCAATTTGTGTCCAAATAAATCCTACACTTTCTTTCCTAGAATTCACCAAAGTCTAGGTAATTCTATTCCATATTTTCCAAAGTATAACATAATTAACTCCTAAAGTCATCCAAACTCTAGGTAAATTCATTTTATACTTTCCAAGGGATGATATTGCTAGTAATCGTAGCCAATACTCATCCATTAACATTATTAGAACGTAAATAAGTAAAGTAAACACACTTTACACAACATACAACTTCTCAATTCTCTCTTGCATCAATCATAAACATGAATGCATGAGAGCATCCCGTAGTATTTCGCATTTGCCCTTTTTATGCGTGAATGAAGGTAATGAGTACATCCCGTAGGATACCATTCAACCTTATGCATGAGGAAGTAATGCGTACAGCCCGTAGGTTACCATTCAACTCCCTATGCATGAAGAAGTAATGCGTATGCCCGTAGGTTACCATTTAACTTCTTTTCTTTCACATTCTTTCTTTTCTCTGAAGGTGATGTGAACTCCACATAGGGTTCATCAATCTTCCTTCTTTTCTCATTCACTTTTCTTTCTTTTCACTTTCGTTTCTTTTCACTTTCTTTTCTCTTTCACTTATTTTCTCTTTTCATTTGCTTTCTCTTTCACTTTCGTTTCTTTTTCATGAATGATGCGATAATGGTATGGTGCAAAATGATATGCATATGCTTCCATACCTTGTAAAGTAAATAAGTAAAATACGGAATTAAAGTAATCGTAAGCAAGCATAAAGTAAAGGTGTAAAGTAAAGGACAAAATGTAAATGACATAAGATAAAAGTAGATAAGCATCTCGGACGAACGATATGTCGATCGAACTCCGGTATCAATAATAAAAGTAGAATCATTACTAAAACGATTAACCTAAACCTTCTAGGATCCTAAACTTCCAAAAATACGAGGTTTTATTAATCGTTCCAAATACAAGTTGAATCCTTTTAACTTCCAATAATCCAATCTTAGTTTCGAATCGAACCTAACTTAGAATCTTCTAAGATTCAAAGTCTTTCTCGAGAACTTCTAAGTTCTCACTTAAAGGATCTACTTCTAATCCTAAGGGCACTAACTCACAAGCCTCTAATCTTAGATTCGGATTCTATTCTTAGTTTCAAACTTTACAAACATTCACACTCATTTGCTTTCTATAGATACTTTAAATTCTAACTATTCTCACCTTAGCCAAATAATTCCAAATCTCCAATTTCCACGAAACAACCACCGAGCAATTGCACCTACAATTCACCGATTGTACAACATATTACAATTCATAACTAATATGCGAACAAATGTGCAATTTCGGGTGAATAGTGATTTCGGATGAATAGTGTCTCGGGTGAATAGTGTTTTCGGGTGAATAGTGTTTTTCAAAAATCCGGGCTCAAAATCATCACTTTTCATAATAGAAATTCATGATTTCAACTTCAAATCTCATTTATAATAAAAAACGAACAAAACCACCTAAAAAGTTTTGAAAACTTACTTTTTGGGACTTCCCTTAGGGAACGAGAAACTTCGAAAAGCTAGGTTGGATAGGTAGCCCTCGTCCCTACCATTCCAACGCAACTGAAAACACAACCATCCGTCGAGAAACGAATGAGAAACGAAGAAAAGAATTTCTCATCCATGGTGGATGTGGCTCACGGCCAAGAGGAAGAGAAGAAGAAGAGAAAATTGATTTTTTTGTCAACTTTGGTGATATTTAATGATAAATGAATAGTAATTTTAGATATTTTAAGAAATTGGAAATGACGGTTGCGTCCTTTTATGACTTTTGACTTCTAAATCGAAACCCGATGCTTTTAAATAAATCTAAAGGTGATTAATAATTATTAATTGGCCTATTAATAATTATTAATGTCACCGAAACGAATTTAGAGCATTAAAACGATTAAAACGAATTTCGGTCGAAATTAACTACTAAAATCGAAATTACAAAATAATAATTAAACTAAATATTTAAATTGAAATAAATAAATAAAATTCACTTCAAAATAACGGGACGTTACACTTATATTCCCAACATTCAATTATTTTAAAAGGATGTTTTAAAAGCAGTACAAACTGATATGGAATAAACAAAATAGAAATTGAAAGTAATAATTAGTGATAATTGAATTCACAAATTATTAAAGAAAAGCTCAGTAAATCAGTGATACTGAAGGCTTTAAACCTTACTTAAGATATAAAAGAATTACAATGATTTTATTTCACAATAAAAACAAGTAGTTATTTAAAAGTTTAAATTGTTAAACTACTTGTAGAACTTTATTTGAGTGGGAGCATCGTAGCATGAACCAAACGGACTTTTAGAAGTCCAAGTAAAACTCATTGACTTCAAAAATCAATGAATAAAGTTCAAAATAAATGAAATAAAAATGACATGAATTTTCAATGGTTGAGTTGAAAAATGGTCACTTATACTTATACATTATTTTTGAAATAATAACAAGTATAAAATTGTAATCATTAAACAAATGAAAGTAATGGAGAATTACTTTGTAGTGGGAGCTTAAGAATTTCGAGAATCCTAGAACCAATGTGACTAAAATAAAATTTACAAATAGTATGTTAGTGCACATAGATAAAATGGGAGATTTTATGAGTTGCACGGGCTCAAATTCGAACATAAATTTATTTCCATGTAAGAATTTGACAAAAGACTTTTGCGAATTAAATATCAGATGAGTTAAGTATAAGTAAAATGAGTTTTTACTAACTAAACTCTAAATTCGCTTGATTACTAAGTTGTTAGTAAATGAAAGGTGGTTGAACATGATGGTTTCAAAACAATAGTTAATAGAGTTTATTTTATGGCGATCAAATATGGAATCTATTACACTTAATGTGACGACCCGTCATTTTTAAATAAATTAAAATCAGAGAAAATAGCGGAAGTCTTTTATTTTAAGAAAATTTTGCGTGGTTTTGTTTGAAAGTTGGCATGCCGAAAACCTGTTTACATCCTAATTTTTCAATCTAATAAATTCACATGGACTTTAAGTCCCAAATCAGGAGTTCAAATAATTCATATCATAAAAGCATCGACAAAAGCTCTTATATGAGCTAAATACAACATCAAAGTTTTAAAATTCATCAAAATAAAGACATAAACTTTACAACAAAAATGTCCATCTCGAGGTCAGCATCCCTCGATCACACAGCACCACCTCCTCTCCCTCGACATCTGGCCAAGGCATTACCTGAAATTGGTTGTAATATCATGAGCTAACAAACTAAGCCCAGTGAGAATAATAAGCATAAAAAGTAAAGATAGACTTCAAACTCGCATTTCAATTTGTGTCCAAGTAATCTGACACAATACACTCCTAAAATCATCCAAACTCTAGGTGAATTCATTTTTTTACATTCTCTAAAGGATGATAATACTAACTCTCGTAGTCTTAATCTCATCAAAATTCTTGTTATGACATAAACAGGAAAAGTAAATAACTTTTCATAACAATATAACATCTCGATCCTCTATCCAGGATATATATATTTTCATCAATCATATGCATAAAATGCATGAAGAAGGAAATGCGGACAATTCCCGAAGGGTCCAACATTCTGTACTTCTTTTCTTTCTCATTTTCATTCTTTTTCTCAGAAGGAAATGCGGACAATACCCGTAGGCTCCAACATTCTGTACTTCTTTTATGCGAGATGTCATGGTGCAATATGCCATGGTGCGAGATGCAATGATATGCTCGCACATACTTACAAAAGTAAATAAAGTAAAGTGCGAATAATAAAGTAACTGAAATAAACATAAAGTAAAAGACATAAAGTAAATGACATTAAGTAAAAAAAAAGAAATAGATTGTAACCTCGGACGAACGATATGTCGATCGAACTCCGGTATCAATAATAAAAGTACAATCATAAATCAAACGATTAATCTATTAACCATTCTAAGAACAAGCTTGGATCTTCTAACCTCCAATGATCCAACCTAAGCTTAGAAACAAATCTAACTTAGAATCTTCTAAGATTCACTACTTTTCTCGAGAACTCCTAAGTTCTTACTTAAAGGATTAACTCCTAATCCTAAGGGCACTAACTCACTTTACTCTAATCTTAGATTCGGATTCTAGTCTTAGTTTCAAACTCTACAAACCTTCACACTCATTCGATTTCTATAATTACTTTAAATCCTAACTATTCTCACCTTAGTAAAAGTGAAGACTTCGCTCCTAAGCACCGGAAGAGCGATCAAACAAGCGGTTCAAAAACACCTACAAAAGGATTAATATCCCGAAAATTAATAAATTACCAACTAACGATTAAACAACGACTAAACAAGCAAAAAGACGAAAAATCCACCAAATCGATAATCCCGATTTCAATGGGTATCGATAATTAGGGTTTTCAAATATTAATCCCTTTCCCGAATTGAATTTAAATAAACATTCATTCATTAATTTCTAACCCAAAATCAAACCCAAAAGGGTAAAATTCAAACGGGAAGGGTTTCGACTGAAACTCGGTTTTAGGGTTAAGGGATAGTTTCCAAAAACACTTAAAACTACTCCCGTATTTACAAACACTGAGTTCTACAACACGAAATCGAAGGAAATCAAGTAAAACTCCATTAAAACACTATTTGGAGCTTAGGGTTTGAAACTTTACTTACCGAGATCTCCGCAAAACACGAGTGGCAAGTACGAAGGTTAGATGGAAAAGGATCGTAGGACCGATACCTTTCCAATGGAACGAGAATCAAGTCGATCCGTCGAGAAATAAGCGAAACCCAAAAATTCTCTTTTTCTTCTTGATGCTCACAGCAAAGGAGGAGGAAAAATGAGCACTTTTGGTCAATTTTGAGTCAAAGAAAAATTTAAAGAAGATAGTCAAATAGTGTTTTTTTAGATATTTTGCAAATTGGGAAATTACGACTTTGCCCTTTTTAAGACTTTTGGCTTAAAACGAAACCCGAACATCTCAAACCATCCCAATGGTGATTAATAATTATTAATTGGCCCGTTAATAATTATTAATACCATTAAAACGTAATTAAATAAATAAAGCCATTAAAATGAATTAAAATGAAATAAAATACTAAATTCTAATTTAACAATTAATAAATAAACTTTAATTACTTAAATAAAATAAAATAAATTTTTTTTTATCACAAAATAACGGGACGTTACACTTAATGAAACTAACAATAGACAAAAGAAATACATACTAAACAGATGAAAAACGTTACTGATAAAATATTAAAATGACTACCATGGCTAAGTAGTTGATAGTCATCCAGTTTGACTGGAATTACAAGTCAAATCTCCAAAGATCTAGGACAAGTGGGAGATTGTTAGGAATGGTGTCCTAGAACTTGTAATTATTTAATAATAATAATTTATTAAGAATAAATTAAATAAATAAACATAAGTTCTTTATATTATCTAGATTGATTCAATTAACGATATTAGGAATATATGGAAATATATAAATATCAAACATTCAAATAGTAAACCCTGAGTTACTCTTATGACATCACGACATAGTATGTGAGTCATACAACAGGATTAAAGTCGAGATGAGTAACTTAAACGTGTCTACAGGAAACGGATAACGTTTGGGAACCTTATCTTGGTAACACTGTTGATAGCTTCACATTTTGTTTATAGACAAATGATCTAATCCTGATCATTCATGTGGGAGACATGAAATGGAAGTATCATATGCAATGTTGATTGTATAAGACAGGGTTTACAAATTCCTATACTCCTATTTGTGGAGTTATGTTCTTTGATTCACATAGTTGAGAGCGATCTGTAAGAACGCTCAATACACTCCTGTTTTGGGAACATGACTAGATAAGTAGTTGGGAACTCATTTTCATGAGATGGAATTCATAACTTTCCTATAAATTAACGGTATCAGTGCGATACCTAAACATTTTAGGAACTTTAGGAAACTCCCTTGATGTAAAGACTCGAATTTTCTCAAATCTTTAAATCATGAGTAAAACAGCGGAAGACTTATTTTTACAAAAATTTGGCGTGGATCCGTTTAAAATACGAACTCCCTAAACCTGTTTACATGGGCTCAATCCAGAGAATTTAAAACAAACGACATTTCACTCCATTTTATACCCAAAATCAGAGAAATTAATACAAAATAATCTACAACAGTTATTAAATTCTCATGAGCCATAAATACAAGTTTAAAAGTAATGACATATGATTTTTATCAAGCATTCGTAGAATGCTCCCAAAATGTACATAATAAGTCCATGTCCCGAAAGCCATCCACTCGTGATCAAGCAACACCATCTCCTCCACCTCGTACCCTACTAAGAGTAATACCTGAAAAAGTTTAAGTGTAGCAACATTAGCATAAAAATGCTAGTGAGAATAAGATGGATGCAAGCACTTCTATGGACCGAATCCCATATCGGAAAATGTGTCCAAAAATCCTAATGTGCTCTTACTACCCATTCCATATTCCCAAGTACATTACATACGAAAATCAAACCCATTCAACTATATTGTAATTTCGAAAAGTAAACATTCAAACTCGTAAATAAAGTACTAAAACAACGAAATAGTACTAAGGCATAACAAAGTAAATAGCAAAGTAAATAACAAAGTAAATTTCTATCATTTACGTCATTCCACACGTTATTTCACATTGTGACCACATTGTCACATTTCACAATTCATCCGAGACCACTTCTCACCAATCACAACTATATCGTGACCTCACTGTCACCGTGACCACATTGTCACCATTCACAAACATACCGTGACCTCATTTTCACCGTGACCACATTGTCACCAATCACAAACGTACCGTGACCTCATTGTCACCGTGACCACATTGTCACCAATCACAAACGTACCGTGACCTCGTTGTCACCGTGACCACATTGTCACCAATCACAAACGTACCGTGACCTCATTGTCACCGTGACCACATTGTCACCAAACACAAACCATGCGTATCATAACGCCATACGTACTACTCCCTTCAGTAGCACTAAATAGTGAATCCCATCACTAATAATATCGTACTAACTCGATTCTACACAAGAATCTCTCCAAAGTTTCTTTTAACTATCTTATAACCACTCAAAATAAACGGAGTATCTAATACTCTTCTCCAATTTCCGGAATCTAATTCTCCTCGAGAATATAACTTAATCCACCAATAACATCTCACTTTGAACAACAACCAAACTTAACTAATTTTCCTTATGCACTTTCCTTAACTCCCAAATAATATACATTCTTAGAAATTTCTAAAGTCTATTAACCCTCTTAACCTCGATCGAACATAATCGTCAAGCAATTCGAAAACATAAAAGTAATCGCAACCATTTTAAACTCAACTTATTAAAAGAAGTCAACTCCTAAACGTCGGTTGACCAAAATCACGAACGATGCACAAAACCTATAATTAAAATACACCTAAAGTAAATTAATAAACCGAATTGAACAACGATCGTCACGTCAATAAAATAAAAGATAAAACAGCCCGGGAATTCATCCATGAAGCCCACGGCCCAAGGAAAGTAATAGGGGACGTTGGTTTTCCGGATTTTCAAGCACTTTACAAGCATTTCGGTTTGGTTTCGGGTACTTTGGAGGTTGGTAATATCAATGGGTAAACGTGATTTAGGGTTTAGGTCAAAACTTCAATCCCGAACAATTATGAAAAACATAAAAACATATCATTTGAATAATCCTAAGTATCAACAAATAAGAGAAAAACTAAAAGAAATGGCTTTTGGCTCAAACCCGATTCTAAGGTTTAGGGAAAGTTGAGAAAAACGGTTCCCAAAGGTTTCCCCACATCAATTAGTAACAAATTTGAGAAGAAAGTGGAGCTTTGTTAAAGAAATCACAAGTTGGCTCAATTTCCATGAAGAAAAGTGTTGAGATTCGAAATCTAGGGCTTTCCTTATAGAGGTGGAATCGTCCCAAGAGTGGAATGGGTAGAAAGGTCTCGGCGAGAGCTTTCCAATGCATCCGAAATCGCGCAAAACGGTCGAGAAACGAAGCCGGGGCGACCATTTCTTTCTCTCCTCTTTTTTTCTCTCAAAGCTACGGGTTTGGGAAAGAAAATTAGAAGAAAATATGATTTTTTGTCTAAAATTGGCTTAATAAAGAAGATAGTGAATAGTGTTAGGATATTAAGAATTCCGGAAATGACGCCTACGTCCTTTTCTTGCCTTAAGCTTTTAAAATGAAACCCGAACCACTTAAACTAGCCCAAAGGTGATTAATAATTATTAATTGGCCTATTAATAATTATTAATACCATCGAAACTAATTTAAGCTAATTAAACAATTAAAAAGGTTTCCGAACGAAAATTAACTATTTACTTCTAAATAACAAATTCTAAAATTAACACTTTAATGCAATAAATAAAAAAAATAAAAATTCACCTCAAAATAACGGGACGTTACACTTGATGTACTGATTCGAGACATGAACAAGTGACGTCACGACTTCTATTGATCACAGAAGTATCTTACTCTAGTTCGACTAAAGATAAAGTTCATTGGAGATTCAGCGGGAACACAAGGATAAAGCGGTAATTACAGGGGCAAAACGGTAAATTTATCCACCTGTAATTATGAGGGTTCCACGTGAAGGATATATCACATATATAAATAATGATAAACTAAATGGACATAACTCATCTATAGTAAGGGGAGTTCAGCTATGAATCAATAGTGGAATTATTCATAGTTAGATAATAAGTAATTAACTGATTATGTGTTAATCACTTAATTGACTAATTATTAAGCCCATGATCTATAGGTCCATCGGGTCCCTATGCTAGCCCAAATATCGTAGTCGCGAAATCAAGTAGAAGAAATTAAATTTTAAGTAAAGTGAATTACTTAAAATAGGCAATATTAATTGTTTAAATATTGAGTATATTTAAACGGTAATTAATATAAACATTATTAATTGTTTAAATAATGAGTTTATTTAAACATGAAATTAATAATGAAATATTATTAATTAGATATTATTAATTATTTAAATATTGAGTATATTTAAATGGTAATTAATAATTTGAAATTAATTAACAATTATTAATTGTTTAAATAATAAATTTTATTTGAACGGAATTAATAATTAAAAATTATTTAATTAATAATAAAATGTTATCAATAAAATTATTAATTAAATAATGAGTTCATTTAATGGAAATTAATAATTAAAATATTTATTATTAATTATTTAAATAATGAAAATTATTTAAATGGAAATTAATAATTAAATATAATTTGATAATATTTAGTCAGGAGAAAATATTAATATTATTAATTGTTTAAATAAAATATTTTATTTAAATGGTAATTAATAAATAAATTAATTAAGTTGGACTTATTAATTTAAGAGAGAATTTCAAGCCCAATTGGATTAATGAACCCAATTGGAATTGGCCCAAAATAATTAATTAAATAAATTGTATTTATTTATTATTTTATGATGATAATTTCGGCCATGCCATGTATTTTGAGGAGATAATTGTTTGAATTATATCCTAAAATAATTACATAGATTTATTTACCCAAGATAGATAAAAATAAAGAAAATAAAATAATCTCCTATTTATCTATGACATTTTCGAAATTGCTAGATAAAGGAAAGAGATAATCTTTTTTCTTTTTGTATTTATCTCTATAGATTAATCCTAATGTGATTAGGATTCCTATTTTTCTATAAATAGGAGGGTTGGGTCATTCATAAATCACACAATTCAATTCTTTGGAAATTGAAAAATCTCTCTTCCTCCTTTTCTCTCCCTTTGCTGATTTTGCTATTCAAAATTGGGAAGAAAATATTTTTCTTCTTCCCAATTTCTTCTTAAGTTCGATCCCACAATCGGATTTCGTTTGATCGATCGGGATATAGCGTAGAAGATCTGGTGTTGCTGAGGATTTGATGCTGTAAAGAAACCTCCAACCGATTCTCCATATTTTACTCAATGTAAGTAAAGGGTTTTAATTTTCGAAAAACGATCATGAATCTACATGTTTTTATCACAAATTGCATGATATTAATAGATCCTAAATTAAGTGTTAATTTGTGTTACTAAATAAATTCAGCTAATTTAGTAAATCATCCCTTCAATAATACCCTCATAACATAATTTAAACACCAATTAAGAAACCCCAAAACAATTCCATGGAAAAACCTTACAAAACTACAAACCCTAGGATGAAGCTTACCTTGATTCTTTAGTCAATTCCACCTAAAACTTGCTTGAATCTTCCTACCAAAATGAATCTATCATGAATCACCAAGACTCTTGGATTAACCCAAAAATTCAAGCTAGATGAAGATCAAAATGTCAAAAAAAATGGAGGAGATGAGAGAGAGAGTTTGGTGAGGAGAAGAGAAAGATGATGATCTTTTTTTTTTCCTTTTCCCTTAATTCCCTGTATATACTTTTAATTTCCAATAATTAAAATTAATAACTAAAAGCTAATTGCTATCTCCCGTCTCCACCTCCTACATTTACCCCCTAAATCCCTCCACCTCCTAAATTTAAAAAGGAACCCCTCCTCCTAAATTCCCTTGCTATCAAGTCATTTCCCTTAATTTGTTTTACTAACCAACCCTCTCCACTAAATTAACCATGGTTAAACATTCTATTTTGATTCATTCCACCACCCATTGTTAAATTAACTATGGTTAATCACCAATTAACCAAAATTAACATAGCAAATAATTTATCATACTTAAAATTAGTAATTAAAATATACCAATAATAAGGAATTTTCTAATTACCCTATGACAAAATTTGACGACCCGACTCTTTTTAAATTCATTTAAATATAAAACATAGCAGAAGTCTATATTTTAAGAAAAATGGCGTGGTTATGTTTAAAAGTTGGCTAGCCAAAACCTGTTTACATCTAAAATTCTGAAATCTAAGAACACATGGAACATTAAGTTCCTATCCAGGAGTTCAAAAGAGTTATAATCATAAAAGTAAAGACGATAAGCTCTTAAGAGCTATATACAAATGTACAAATCCAAAAATGTATAAAATTCACAACACTAAGTCGATGGACTTTTACAACACCTAGTCCATCTCGAGGTCATCATCCATCGATCATGTAGCACCATCTCCTCTGCCACGACCTCTAGCCAGGGCATTACCTGAAAATGTTTGTAATATCATGAGCTAACAACAAAGCCCAGTGAGAATAATAAGAATAAAAAGTAAAGTTAGACCTCAAACCCGTATTCTGATTTGTGTCCAATTTGTCTTACATATTCATTCCTAAATGTGACGGCTCGAGTTTTAGAAATTAATTTAGTTTATTTATTTTATTTTATTAATTTTATAATTTGGTTAAATGGGTTTTACATTTGATATATATATTTTTAAAAATTATTAAACAAATTGTTTTGAATAGTTAATGAAGGTTAAAATTGTTAACCATGGTTGGGTTTAAAATTAACCATGGTTAAAGTATAAAATCGAGGTTTGGTTAAAACTAACTATGGTTAGTTGAGAAAAGGGAGGGTTTTGATATTAAATTAAATAGATGGACTTCAAAGTAAGAGGTGGTGTTGTGAATGTGCATATAAAAAAAAAAACAACACACAGTGAACCATTTTGTAAATAAACAAATAAGTATTTAAGGCATATTTTATCATTTCTCTTTAATCAAGTTAGTATTTAAGGTATATGTTATCATTTCTCTTCAAAAGTAAAACTCCAAAATCTGCTTGCTTTTCTCATTTTTCTTTACTTGGCCGCAGCTGCTCAATAGGAAAAGAAATTTTTTTAAAAAAAATTTAAAGCAAGATGGGTTTACATATTTATATATTTTTCTTTACCTTTCTTTTATTTTAGAAAATAGGAATAAAAATTTCAGAAAGTTCCTTCCTCACCTTTAGACCGAACAGCAGATTTTGGAGGAGAATTTGTGGGTTTCTGTCATATCTTGCTTATTCTTCCTAAATTCAATCACAAACTCCAAGATTTGAAGAGACAAATCAAAACCAAGAAGAATCAAGAGGAGTTCAATGAGTTTTCAAAAGGAATTTGGTAAGTTTTCTTAAAACCTATATTTTTCAAAGTTAGGGAGAATCGGGAATTCATGATTTTAATTAATGGATTTTCTTATATATCAAGGATTATGTAAAGAACAAACTTAAATTTCTGGAAATTGATTCTTAAATCATGTAATTCTTGAGGTCTTTAGGGGAAGTAAGCCATGGATGCATTTCAGCTTTCAAAAACTCCATTAATGATGGTTTTTCAAGGTTCTAGCTTTTACAAAATTTGAATTTTCTTGACTATTGTTAAAGGGTTTTCAAATCTGGAATTTATGGGTCATTTTATGTATTTAGGATACATGGAAAACACATTGGAGGACCTACTTAATGATTTTCTTTGCTGAATTCCCATTTTGGCCGAAAATCGCACTTTAAATTGACTAGTTTTGGAACTTTTTCTACTTACCGGGTTCAGAATCTTGTGTATATGTTATGGGCTGAGATATAATATTATATTAAGATTAAATGTATGTGGATTGGCTTGTTGTAGGAAGAGGACGGGCGGGCACGGTTGAGACCAATTGTGAAGGTGAGAACACAAGGAATCAGAGGGGTGTTAGCAATGTTGTGCAAGCTTTTGAAGTGTGATTGTGGAGTGATTTTAACTATGATTATGGTTGGTTTGTTAGCTATGGATTTTTAACAATAAGGGATCAAAGTACGAGGAGGTGACGGAAAGTGGGAAGTGAGCCCAGCCAATATTAAGAGGACCACAACGAGCTAGATGGCTCGAACCGATATGTGTTTATTTAGTGTGTTTGCTTACTTGAACATGTCTACTTGTTAATGTTTACATTTGTAGTCCTTGATCGAGTCATATGCTGAATTGGGACTATTATCATGAATTCTTGATATGCTATCGGATTTATGCTTAAAGAATTACGTGAACGGTTGGTTAAGACTTAATACTTGAAATGTGATTTACATGTAAATTGTGGGAACGAAGAGGATTTCAAATATTTTATGTTTGATTTTTTTTTGGGTGTTTAAACTTTGGAAGTATGAGTAAGACAAGAAAGAGAATTAGTGGAGATAAGTTTATCTTGAGTAAACTAGCTCGGTTATGGGTGGGAAGTGCTCTAGGCTAAAAAGGGTTAGGAGTTGTAGCTTGGTGAAGTTATGGAAGTGTAGGTAGAAAATAAAACATCATCAAAGGGTATGCGTGTTATCTCGGAATTGACTGAAGTCTAGATAGTTTAGATACCACTCAATGTGGGAAGTCAAGGATAGAACTCAAAACTAAAGCCTCCATTGTTGGCCAATTGAAGATTTCCTAGTTTTCTTAATTTGAGAGTTTTCTTGGCCTTCTCTTAATGTCTTTTAATTCTGGTATATTTGGGTGTTATATACATATTGTACATAAGAAAATCAAGTTAGGAACCCCAATCAAAGAGTTTTCAAGAATTCCTCATATGGCCAAAATCACCACTTTTCTCTTTTGCTAGTTTAGAGGCCTTTTGGAGCAATTCAGTTTTCGGGGTTTAGATTATTGTTCCTTACGGATGTATTTACAATTTGTTAAGCTTAAGATTAGTTTGTTTTCAATGGTTTTGATTGATGAACAAAGAAGCCAAGGTTAAGTCATGTTTGACTAAGAAAAAGTGAGACACAAGAATTGGGATAGTGGTGATGAATTAGTTTGATTATCAGTGACGTGGTTGTGGATGTTTATAAATGGTGCGAGGTGGTTTTAGAATTTTTATGGCTGGAAGTATGGTTCTTGATGATTGAATACGAAGAGGAAACGTATATTGCGAAGGAGATGAGCTAGACTTGACAAGTTGTCAAGATTAGAGAACAAAATGACTATTATCTTGCATATACTTGTGACTTGTGTTTTTCGCACACATTTTACTGGCATATTCACATGTATCGAGTTAGAGATTGAGTCATATGTATACTCGACATGTTTTCAGCTTATGCTCGATGGATAGTTTGCAGATGAGAAAATAGAGGAAAGTGTGAAATGTGAACCATGTATCTATGTGAATTTTGAGCATAATGCGTATAATGATTGAATCATATACTGCTTGGAAGAATTGTTCTACTTGTGCCATTGAATTGAGAATTTGACATACAATGTTTACCGAAAGCAAGCATGCCCATCTCATTTCATCTCATAGCACGTCATTCATGCATTTCATACTTTCGGTTTGTGGCCATGGGGTCGTAACCCGTGTAACGGTGTGTGGATGTTGGACGTTACACGTGGTTACCGTGGCAGATGTGGTGTTGCTCCGAGGCGCTGTGTGGTGGATGGCATGGATGCTAGAGTGGTTATTACGATAACCTGGAAGATTATGAGGAGCTACGGCTCGAGTGGTGATTGTGATCATATGTGTAAGTGCGTAGTAAGACGCATAAATGGTAAATGAAAGATTGTAATACTTGCAAGTTTGGTGGAAAGGATCACGGAACGGTTTTTGCTTATGTAATACGGTTATGAGATAGAAAACACTCACGGTTTGCTCAACATACATGTTTTAGCATTTGAACATTTTTATGCACTTTAGCCATTAAACCTACATCATTGCATTATGCCAGTAGCTCAATTTGAGATAGTCTTGTGTTTGGATTTTTCTTTTGAGACGGTTCTGAGATGTGCATAGAAAGACACGTGAAAGCATAAGCGAAATGTGGCACTAGTTTGAATATAGGATCAAGTAGCAATATTTATGTTTATTAGTGGAAAAACGTACATGCTTTGTCTACTTCCCATCTCAATTGCATCGTATTCATTCCAGATTTTTTTTTTGTTAATTTCTAATATTTACATACTCTGGGATATGTGAAAGAGTTAATACGAGGACCGTGTTAACGAGTATTATAGGTCGGTTTGGGCCTGAGGGTTAGCAGTTAGGAGATACGGGCTAAGGGAAATACAAGAAAAGGAAAGTTAATTGGTTTAGTTTGCTTTTGGTGAGGTTCAAAAGAATGTTAAGGCAAAGCGTAGTAAGTATCGAGGGTAGGAAGGCGTGAGATGGGGAGAGTGTAACGAAATGTGGATTGCGGTTATTGGAAGAATGATGTCTGATTGTCTAGATACGGTTTGAAATGCTCACAGTTTGGTCAAGTATACCTATTTATATTGAGATGACGATAATGACATTCTTTAAACTTTTGTTTGCGCATTTCACTATGGACATCTGCATCACCGCTCATATTCTTTTGTTTTCACTGAGTGTCATGCTCAAAGGTGCTCTATATCACCTTTCAGGTTTTGCTGGGGTCGAGGACTTGCCGAGGAGGCTGGTATGCGTTGGAGCTTGGATGCCGGACTTGGAAATGGACTAGTTGACGTCGTTCCTCGAGCTCGAGTTGTGTTTGTTGCATAAGAGATGACTTATGTAATCTATTAGATTGTTGTCATTTTGTAAAGTGTTTATGGAGTCGTTTTGAATTTTCTTTACTTTAGAAAAGCTTATTTATCGTTTTTTTTTTGCATGAGACCATATAAAACAGGTTTTGGTTTGTTCAATTTTTAAATGGCACCACCCGGATTTTCTGTAAAACTGTTGTTTTCTGCTACGATTTATTTTAAGTGTGTTTTGAATTACATGTTTTCCGCGCTTCCGCTGAGAGTGCTCGCGGCCTAGCCTAGGTTTGAGTCGGGTCGTTACACTAAAGTTCTCTAACCTCTAGGTGAATCCATGATCTATAATCTTTGGAGGATGATAATACGAGCACACGTAGTCTAATTCTCATCCATTAACTTGTTACGACATATATAAGAAAAGTAAATAAATTTTACATCAACATAAAATCTCAATTCTTTAACCATGATATATATTTCCATCGATAATATGCATGAAGGTAATGAGGACATCCCGTAGGATTCGCATTCGCCCTTTATGCATGAATGAAGGTAATGTGGAACTTCCCGTAGGATCCACATTCTCCCTTATGAATGAAGAAGGTAATGTGGGCACTTCCCGTAGGATCCATCATTCTCCCTTCCTTTCTTTCTCACTTTCTTTTCTTTTTCTCTGAAGGTAATGCGAACTTCCCATAGGATTCATCATTCTCCCTTCTTTTCTTTTTCACTTTCTTTTCTTTTTCTCTGAAGGTAATGTGAACTTCCCGTAGGATTCATCATTCTCCCTTCTTTTTCTTTTTCACTTTCTTTTCTTTTTCTCCTAAGGTAATGGGAACTTCCCGTAGGATTCATCACTCTTCCTTCTTTTCTTTTTCATTTCAATGATGTGAGATGTTATGATAGGCTCGCAAAAGTAAATAAACGTAAATATGAATGTTGAAGTAGCCGAACAACCACAAAGTAAAGGGGAATAAAGTAAAAGACATAAGGTAAATAGATAGGAATTTCCAGAAGAACGATAAGTAAATCGAACTCCCGACACATTAATAAAAGTAGATCCTATCTTAAACAAATAATCTACTCTTTCAAGGATCCTAAACCTCCAAATGAAATCCAAGGTTATATTAACCATTCTATCTAAAAGTTTGGATCCTTTAACTTCCAATGATCCATCCTAAGCTTCGAAATGAATCTAACTTAGAACTTTCTAAGGTTCAATGTTTTACAAGAGAAACTCCTAACTTCTCACTCAAAGAACTAGCTCCTAATCCTAAGGTCACTAGCTCACTTTTCTCTATCTTAGATTCGAATCTTAATCTTAGCTTCCAATCTTACAATTCATTATACTTATTCGCTTTCTAAAGTTATTTTAAATTCTAACTATTCTCACCTTAGTAAAAGTGGTTTCGCTCTAAACCTCCGGTAAGATGATCAAATCAAAGGTCCAAAAACACCTACAAATCATTATATCTAACCATCAATAATTACCAAATAACAATCAAATGACATCTAAAAGCATAAAACGACGAAAAACAACCATAATTTCCCAAAGGGTGCTCTCGGCCAAAACAAGGAAAATAGGCCTCGGGTTTGGTTTTCCGGCTTTTATGCAATTTAGAGGTGTTTTGGGTTAATTTCAAGTACTTTGGTTCCCGATTTCAGTGGGTAAAGATAAACCGGGATTTTGGACAATATGTAATTTCCCGAATTTAATTACAATAAACAATATATCAACAAAATAAACCCTAAAACAATCCCCACAATGTAAATTTCAAATGGGAAGGGCTTTGACTGAAACTCGGTTTTAGGGTTATGGGATTGTTTCCCAAAACACTTTAAACAACCCCCGTACTTAAAATCATCGAGTTTCCCGGCAAGAAATCGAAGAATCAAAGAGAAAACTCCATTAAAACACTATTTGGAGCTTAGGGTTTGAAGTTTAACTTACTGAGAATTCCGTAGATCACGAGTGGAAATCACGTTTGTTGGGTGGAAATGAATCGTAGGACCGATACTTTTCCAACGGAACGAGAATCGAAGCGATCCGACGAGAAACGAACGAAACTCAAAAATTGAGAAATGGAAAAGGGGGTCCTCGGCCAAGAGAAGAAGAAAGGAAGAAGAAGATGAATTTTTCTTGGTCAAATGAAGTCCAAGGCATATTTAATATTAGTTGAATAGTGTTTGGATAGTTTTGAAGAACTTGGAAATGACGGTTGCGTCCTTCTTATGACTTTTGACTTATTAATCGAAACCCGAAGTTCTTAAACTATCCCAATGGTGATTAATAATTATTAATTGGCCAGTTAATAATTATTAATTCCATTAAAACGAAATTAAACTAAAAAGGTAATTTAAAAAGATTTAAACCGAAATAAACTACTAATTTCTAAATTACTGATTCTAAAATAGACTTTAAATGCTTAAATTAAAATAAAATAAATAATTTTTTTTTTACAAAAATAACAGGACGTTACACAAAATCTCGGGTCCTTACAAAATCTATCTAATCGATAAGCCAAAAGTTATACTATGATTAACATATTTGATGTTAATGCTAACAAACATGAAACAATGGAAATAAACATCAAATAAACATTCTCATAAAATTTTGTGCGAAAATGACAATTGGAAAATCATTCGAAGAATTGTTTTGAACATGATGATTCAATTCAATATTACTAATTCAGTCACAATTGATAAAGGTTGATAGATTGATTATATCTTTGAGGGTATTAAAAAAAATCCTCACCCATTAAATAGTTTAAATATAAAATTGAGTTTAAGAGTTGAATAAGTTTAAAATATTAAAATTCATTATTTCAAATTTTGAAATTAAAGAACCGAATGTGTATAGTAACAGACAAATTTAAAAGAAAAACAGACGAAAAAGAAACTAAAGTTGCCACATGTATGTGTTTCTAATGCAGCCAGGATGCTTGCTGTAAAAGGAACTTTTAAAGTACCTTAATAATGAGATGAAAAACAACAAGTAGTAAATGCAGTTTACATATTGCTAAGTATTGTTTAGGGGAGGATAATGTATCCAATTGAATGTTGATTAAAAAATCACTAATCATGATCTACATCATCTCAACTATTTAATTTTATCTTAAAAGTAGAGAGTGTACTCTACAAGTTGGATTAGGTTATTTGAGAAATTACAGTAGGAGACATTAGTCTTTCTGTTATTCTTAAGAAAATGTAAGGTTTAAAATAGACACATTTAAAATAAATCAAAGTCTAAGTTACATTCATCTTAATAAGTTAAAAGACTATTATTCAATATGGTTCTCTAAAAGTTAGAAATGGTAACCACACTATTATATAAACTCATCTGGTAGGTAAAATGGCATAACCAGCCTTTTAATGCAAACGGTAACATAGACTTAAAAATACTCGAGCTAAACATATTAATGTTAAAACTCATGGAAAATATGAATGTTACTAGCTAACTATTCAAGATATGAGTATATATTCCAAATGATCCATAAGTTAGTAATCTTAAAGGGTTAAAGAATTGTAAGACTTAATAGAAAATCATTTGGAAAAAGAAAACCAAGACCATACGATGGGATCAAGGTGGAAAGTATATGAATTTGAAAGTCATATGTTAGTTTGATCAGTTCACCAAAGTCATACTATTGAAGATTAAACCATACATAATTAGACAAAAGATCAAATGATAAGCAAGTTATCATATAAGTTATATTTTATTGTTGAGTTGGAATAAAAGTATTTGTGTCGATAAATGCAAACTTTTCTTGAAAAAGATAATATGAAATATATTTAACCACTTAATAAAATTGTATAAATGAATTCGTATATATTTTTCATTCCACAATCAACAGGAGTTCAGGAACGATTTAAGAGTTTAGAAAAAATATATATCAAAACCACATTTGACTGGGAGAGTTTTCTAAGTACTCAAATACCCAAAATTGGATTTACTGAAATCTAAGTTGTTATGTTTGATAACAACACAAGACGAATCATTCACTTTCATAGTTCAATGAAACTGTTATTATAAAATTAGTGAAATAAGGTCATATTGTAACGACTTGATTTTTCGTAAAATCCTTTAAAATAAATACGCAGCGGAAAACTTGATTTTACAGAAAAATGGCATGAGTTCGTTTAAAATTCGGATAAACCAAAACCTATTTATACATTGGCTCAAATCAGAGAAAGCAATAAACCAGGAATGCGCATTCCATACTGTAACGACCCAATTTTCCGTTAAATTCTTTAAATTCAAATGCACAATGGAAGACTCAATTTTTAAAGAAAAACGGCATGGGTTCATTTAAAAGTCGAATAACCAAAACTTGTTTTACAACCCATATTCAGAAAAACCTGTAAATTGGGAATACATATTCCATCATCTAGTTTTAAACTCACAATCATACTTTCAATCATAAAAACTCATGATATTTAGACAAACACCCTCTCGGGCTCAAAAAGACACAAGTTAATAAAATTGGAAATAATTTACAAGCATTCTAAGGATGCTAAACCAAAAGAGTTCGATAATGTCCATTCACCACATCGACAAGTCAAGCAGCACCACCTCCTCCACCACGCTTCTTTGGACGAGGTTTACTTGAAAATTTGTAAGTGTACCAACATTAGCATAAAAATGCTAGTGAGAGTAAAACGAAAGCAAGTAATCCTGTGAACTAAATTTCATACCAGAAATCGTGTCCAAAGGCCTAAAATGCTCATTACTACCCATATCCACACTTCCAATTTCCATACAATCAACGATAGTAAATACTACCCGTAACCGTCATTCAATACCATAAGATAGAAACAAAGACTTAAAGTAAAGTAACATTCATTACTAAGTCTTACTACACAATTCTAAAGAATATGTAAATGTAACATTATCTATCTTTGTTACCAAACAAGTTTCATCGTAACGTGCTATTGTATGGATTGAAAACAACATACCACGTACGGTCGTACCATATCTCAAGTCACCGTACCATGATACCGTATAGACCGAAGTCAACATACTATCATGTACCATATTACCATCATCGTAACGTGCTCGTATGGATCCGAATCAACATAGCACGTACTGTCGTACCATATCTCAATCATCGCACCATGATACGTATGGATCCGAATCAACATACTATCATGTGCCATATCACAAATCATAGTACCATGGTACGTATGGATCCGAATCAACATACTACTATGTACCATATCACAAACCATCGCACCACGATACGTATGGATCCGAATCAACATACTACCATGTACCATATCACAAATCATTGCACTATGATACGTATGGATCCGAATCAACATACTATCATGTGCCGAATCAACTGTGATTTAGTTCCCCACAAATCATCGCACTATGATACGTATGGATCCGAATCAACATACTATCATGTGCCGAATCAATGTGCTCAAGGTCTCCACAAATCATTGCACTATGATACGTATGGATCCGAATCAACATACTATCATGTGCCGAATCAATGTGCTCAAGGTCTCCAATAAGTTAGATAATCTCCAAGGAATTCTATTAAGTTATTAAAGAACCTAACTACTTAGATTACACGAGTCATCACTCAAGTGTAACATGTAAGCTACTTTAATTTCCATATCACTCAAAGTAACTTAACTTCCACTTTTATCTAACATCTCCAATTCACTTTACAATACTTTCAAACCACTCCGATGTTTCCTTTTCACCGAACTAACCATAATTCCAAATCCTCTCCACTCACTTCCGAATTAAAGTCTCCAACCAAACAATAATTCTAAGAAGCTAATTCCCTCTTAACATCGATAAACAATATCATAACGAAACGTAATTCATAAAATTACTAACTTCCCTTTTAAACTCACCTTAGCTTGTAGACAAGCTCCGATTAATCCGAGGTTGTAAATCCACGATCAAATCACAATCCTACAAACGAATTACACCTAAATAAAATTAATTAACCAGAAATCATTCAAACAACATCTAAACATACAAAACGACAAAAAATCCCGGATTTCCTCCCTATGGTGCTCTCGACCATACAAGGGAAAAAGGGGTTCAGGTTTGGTTTTCCGGTTTTTATGCACTTTAGAGGTGTTTCGGTTTGGTTTCGGATACTTTGGAGGTTCACAACTACAATGGGTATCCGTAAATTAAGGTTTTGTTCATTAATCGATTTCCAAAAAATTAAGTAAATAGCAAAAATACAATAACCCTAACATCCTAAACATGGCCAAGTGAGGGAAAATCACATGGGACGGGTTTCCGGCTCAAACTCGATTTTAGGGTTTAGGGAAAGTTTCTAAAATAGATCAAAATGACTTTCCCAATGGAAATCTTCAAGTTTCAGTGAATGAATTTGAAGATTTCAATCCAAAACCACCATTAAAATACTATTCACATCAAATTTTAGAAACTTTGTCATACCTTAAGGCCTCAAGAAAACTAGCGAATACCTCGATTGTTAGGATGTGTAGAAAGTACATCTTGAGAGCTTTCCAACAAGCTAAGGCACGATGAAAACGGTCGAGAAACGAAGCCGGGGTGACAAATTCTTTCTCTCCTCTTTTTTTCTCTCTAAGCTACGGGTTTGGGATGAAAAAATGAGAAGAAATTTATGATTTTTGTCTAATTTTAGCTGAATAAAGGAGAAGGATGAATAGTGTTTAGATATTTAAGAAATCAGAAATGACGCCTACATCCCTCTTTTGTTTTTACTTTAAAAATGAAACCCGAAGCTCTTTAATTAATCTAAAGGTGATTAATAATTATTAATTGGCCCATTAATAATTATTAATGTCACCGAAACGAATTTAAAGTATTAAAAGGATTAAAAGGGTTTTCGGACGAAAATAGCTACTAAAATCGAAATACCTATTTTTTAAATTAACCTTAAATACTTTAATTAAAGAAAATAAATAAAATAAAATAAAAATTAAAAATTTTTTACCCCCAAAAGTAACGGGACGTTACACATACTATGATGAAACTTTTAGAGAAAGTTTTAAAGTCCAAAAATATATACAAATTATACAATTGCTCCATCGAGCTCAAAATGAAACATAATAAAAGTAGTGAAATGTTCATGAGCATTCAAGAATGCTTCATCCAAAACCAGTTGTGTTCTTGTACGTTCATTATCACGATAAGTCACGCGGCGCCACCTCCTCTACCTCGACCTCTACCACGTTTGTTACTTGAAAAATTGTAATTTTAGCAACATTAGCCTAAAAATGCTAGTGAGAGTAAAATGAAAGCAAGTAATCCTATGAACCAAATCTCATATCAGAAATTGTGTCCAAAGGCCTAGATTTCACTTTTACTACCCATTCCTCATTCCAAATTCCACACATAATCAACGTACATAGTATGCTTCTTGTGAAGTAACGATATCAAGACATAAAGTAAAAGTATCGATTATTACTAAGTCTTACAACACAATTCTAAGAATATGTAATTGTAATACTAACTATCTTTGTTACTAAACAAGTTTCATTGTACCATAATACTGTATGGACCGAAGTCAACATACCAAGTACCGTATCACAAATCATCGCACCATGATACCGTATGGAGCAAATCAACATACTATTATGTGTCGTATCACAAATCATCGCACCATGATACCGTATGGAACGAATCAACATAATATCATGTGCCGTATCACAAATCATCGCACCATGATACCGTATGGAGCGTATCACATACTATCATGTGCCTTATCACAAATCATCGCACCATGATACCGTATGGAGCGTATCAACATACTATCATGTGTCGTATCACAAATCATTGCACCATGATACAGTATGGAGCGTATCAACATACTATCATGTGCCTTCTCAGAAATCATGGCACTATGATACCGTATGGAGCGTATCAACATACTATCATGTGCCGTATCACAAATCATCGCACCATGATACCGTATGGAGCGAATCAACATACTATCTGGTGCCGTATCACAAATCATCGCACCATGATACCGTATGCAGCGAATCAACATACTATCTGGTGCCGTATCACAAATCATCGCACCATGATACCGTATGGAGCGTATCAACATACTATCATTTGTCGTATCACAAATCATAGCACCATGATACCGTATGGAGCGTATCAACATACTATCATGTGCCGTATGACAAATCATCGTACCATGATACCGTATGGAGGGTATCAACATACTATCATGTGCCGTATCACAAATCATCGCACCAAGATACCGTATGGAGCGAATCAACATACTATCATTTGCCGTATCACAAATCATCGCACCATGATACGGTATGGACCGAATCAACATACTATCATGTGCCGTATCACAAATCATCGCACCATGATACCGTATGGAGCGTATCAATATACTATCATGTGTCGTATCACAAATCATCGCACCATGATACCGTATGGAGGGTATCAACATACTATCATGTGCCGTATCACAAATCATCGCACCATAATACCGTATGGAGCGTATCAACATACGATCATGTGCCGTATCACAAATACCATATAGAGCTCATCAAGTTCCCTAGTAAGTTTGATTGAATTACACTAAACTACTAAAGAACATAAACTGCTTGAATTACACGAGTCAATTCTCAGGTGTAATTTCTAAGCCACTTTGACTCCCAAATTACTTAAAGTTCCTTATGCATCCACTCTCATCTAATTCTCCAATTCATCTTACAAGACTTCCAAATCACTCATAACTCCTCTTTTACTTCCAAATTCATAAGAACACCAAAGCCACTCCACTCACATCTGAGTTTAAAGTCACCAACCAAGTATAACTTCCGGAATTAGTTCCCTTCTTAACCTCGATAAACAATATCGTAATGGAACATAATTCATAAAATTACTAACTTCCATTTTAAACTCACCTTAGATGTGAAATCCAAGCTTCCAAAGTGTCGGGGTCAAATCACGCAATCGATCACAAACCTACATATCAATTACACCTAACCATCAATAATCAATTGAAAACCCAGGAAATGACAATTGAACGCATAAAACGACGAAAATCCAGAAATTGGATCCTAGGGTCACGGCCAAGCAAGGGAAAAGGTTTGGGTTCGGGTTTCCAGCTTTTATGCAATTTAGAGGCGGTTTGGGTTGTTTTCAAATACTTTGGAAACCGGGATAGCAATGGGTCACCGTAATTTAGGGTTTTACATAATAATCAATTTCTGAAAAATTAAGTAAAACGTGAAATCATAGTAAACTAAACACCCTACCCATAGTCAAGTGAGAGAAAATAACACGGGATTACCTTTCGACTCAAACTCGACTTTAGGGTTATGGAAAGTTACTAAAACCACCTAAAACGACTCCCTCGATTGAAATCTTCGAGTTTCTTGGCAAGATATCGATGATTTCAATGTTGGACTCCATTAAAACACTAGTCAAAGCTTGAATTTAGAAACTTTGTCATACCTTGAGGCCTTTAGAAAACTGAAGAAAACCTCGATTGTTGGGATGGGTAGAAAGTACGTCTCAAGAGCTTTCCAACGAGCTAAGGCACGATGAAAACGGTCGAGAAATGAAGCCGGGGTGACAATTTCATTCTCTCCTCTTTTTTTCTCTCTAAGCTACGGCTTTGGGGGGAAAAGAAGAGAAGAATGTGATGTTTTTGACCAAAGATTGACTTTAAAAAGGAGAAGAAAGTGAATAGTGATTTTTAAAGAAATTAGAAAATGACGATTACGTCCTTATTAAGTGGTTTGATTAAAAATACAAAACCTGAAGATCTTAAAGTAATCTAAAGGTGATTAATAATTACTAATTGGCCCGTTAATAATTATTAATGTCACCGAAACTAATTTAAAGTCTTAAAAGGATTTTCAGACGAAAATAACTACTAAAATCGAAATCACTGCTTTTAAACTAACCTTAAATACTTTAATTAAAATAAAAAAAATTACCCCCAAAGAAACGGGATGTTACAGTCTACCCTCCTTAAAATACTTTTCGTCCTCGAAAAGTGCATTTACCAAGTGAAAAGTGAGGATACTTAGACTGCATTTCATCCTCACTTTCCCACATAATCTCCTTCAACACTTGGTTCCTTTAGAAAACTTTGACCAAGTTGATCACTTTGTTTCTCAATATTTTGGTTCGGATGCTAGGATCACAATCGGCGTATCCTCCTAAGACTAGCTAGCCTCCAAAACCACTTAATAAAATAAAAAGGTTCATAAACATGATTATCAGGACTTTCACCATATCAGGTCTCAATGGAATAGTACTCAAAGTAGACAAGTGTGATGACTTTCGACTAAGTGCATCAGCAACTACATTTGCCTTCCCCGGATCACATTGGATGTCACAATCATAATCCTTCACAAGTCCTAGCCATTTCCTCTGTCTCATATTGACCTCTTTATGGGTGAAAAAGTATTTGAGACTCTTGTGGTCGGTGAAAATCAGAATCTTTTCACCATACAAGTAATGTCTTCAAATTTTTAATGCATGTACCACCGCTGCTAGCTTTAAATCGTGAGTCAGATACTTTTTCTCATGCTCATTCAACTGCCGAGAAGCATAAGCTATTACCTTCCCATGTTGCATCAATACACATCCCAGTCCTATCTTGGATGCATCTGTATACACTGTCAAACCACCCGACTCATCAGGTGATACTAAAACCGGGGCCGATACAAGTCGCCTTTTAAGCTCCTCAAAGCTACTTTCACACTCGTCAGTCCACACAAAATCACCCCCTTTTTTTTCAAATGAGTCAAAGAGGATGCAATCTTGGAAAAATCTTGCACAAATTGTCTATAAAAACCTGCAAGTCCAAGAAAACTCCGTATCTTAGTCATATTAGTTGGTTGGGGCCAACTACTAACAACTTCCACCTTAGAAGGACCCATAGAAATCCCTCTATTAGATGCTACATGCCCAAGGAAATTCACTTCCTTAAACCAGAATTCACATTTAGAGAACTTTGCATACAACTTTTGAGTCCTCAAAGTCGATAATACTTTCTCTAAATGTATAGCATGTAACTCCTCAGTCCTCGAATAAACAAGAATATCATCAATAAACACTATCACAAAAGTGTCAATAAACCTCTTAAACACAGTATGCATGTGACGACCCGTCACTTTTAAATAAATTAAAATCAGAGAAAACAGCGGAAGTCTTTTAATTTACGAAAAATTGGCGTGGTTTTGTTTGAAAATTGGCATGCCAAAAACCTGTTTACATCCTAATTTTCACATCTAATAAAATCTCATGGACTTTAAGTCCAAATCAGGAGTTCAAATGTTTCATCACATAAAAACCACATCAAAAGCTCTTATGAGCTATATACAACATCAAAGTGTTTGAAAATTCATAAAATATTAACATATACTTTACAAAACCAACAAGTCCATCTCGAGGCCAGCATCCCTCGATCACGCAGCACCACCTCCTTCTCCTCGACCTCTAGCCAAGGCATTACCTGAAATTGGTTGTAATATCATGAGCTAACAAACTAAGCCCAGTGAGAATAATAAGCATAAAAAGTAAATATAGACCTCAAACTCGCATTCCGATTTGTGTCCAATAAACCGACACAATCCTTCCTAGAATTCTCCAAAGTCTAGGTCATTCTAAGTCATATTTTCCATTTGATGAAACTAATTAGCACACTTAGGCTAATTGTTCATCCTTTAACTTGTTATAACATAAAGTAAGAAAAGTAAATGACATTGCAAAAAAAAAAAAATATAACATCTCGACTCTCTTTCTCATCTATCATATGCATAAAAGTAATGAGTACATCCATAGGATACGCAATTGCCATTTATGCATGTAATGAAGGTAATGTGGATTTTTACAAACTATCCACCCTTATCCTTATGCATGAAGGTAATGTGGGAATCCACTCATCCACCATTCAACCTTATGCATGATGAAGGTAATGTGGGAATCCACTCATCCATCATTCACCTTATGCATGAAGGTAACGTGGGAATCCACTCATCCACCGTTCCTTTCATTCTTTTCATTCTTTTCTTTTTCTCTTTTCAATGATGCGAGATGTTGTAGTATAATAAATAATGGTGCAAAATGTTATGCATATGCTTGCATATGCTTGTACAATTAAATAAAGTAAAGTAAATGATAAAGTAATTAAGATACACATAAGGTAAATGGGCATAAGTAAAGACATAAAGTAAATGACAAAAAGTAAAATAACCGAGAAACTCGAATGAATGATATGACGATCGAACTCCGACATTAGTAATAAGATTAGAATCATAATTTAAACGATTAACCTATGTCCTCCTGGATTCTATACTTCCAAATAACCCGAGGTTCTATTAACCGTTTTAAATTACAAGTTGGATCATTTTGACTTCAAAATAATCCAACCTTAGTTTCATAACGAAACTAAGTTAGAATCTTCTAAGATTCAAAGTCTTTCTCGAGAATTTCTAAGTTCTCACTTAAAGGATTAACTCTTAATCCTAAGGGCACTAACTCACAACCCTCTAATCTTAGGTTCGGATTCTAATCTTAGTTTCAAACTCTCAAACCATCACACTAGTTTGCTTTCCATATTTAATTTAAATGCTAACTATTCTCACCTTATTAATAAGATGATTTAGCTCCTAAGTTCGAAGGAGCGATCAACCACGAAGTTCAAAAACACCTACAAACGAATTACATCGTAACAATCAATAACGAAACCAACTATCATTCAAACAATTACTAAACATACAAAGCAACGAAAACCCAATAAAACCCACAAAGAGGCCCACGGCCCTATCATCAAAAACGAGTCTCGGGTTTGGTTTTTCGGCTTTTTGGCAATTCAAAATACGTTTTGAGTTGGTTTTAATCAAATTCGATTATCCCGATTTCAATGGGTATCGATGAATAGTGTTTTTGAACATTAATCCCTTTCCCGAATTGAATTTAAATAAACATTCATTCATTAATTTCTAACCCATTTTCAATCCCAAAAGGGTAAATTTCAAACGGAAAGGGTTTCGATGAAACTCGGTTTTAGGGTTATGAAATAGTTTCCAAAAACACATAAAACTACTCCCGAATTGACAAACACCGAGTTTCACGCCAAGAAATCGAAAGAACACAAAAGCTTGAATCAATTTCCATGGAAGTTCAATGAGAATTCGAAATCTAGGGCTTACCTTAGAGAGTTGGAAACGTTCCAAGAGTGGAATGGGTAGAAAGGTCTCGCGAGAGCTTTCCAACGCATCCAAAATCACGCAAAACGGCCAAGAAACGGCCGGGCGACCGTTTCTTCCTCTTCTCTTTTCTTCCCTTTGTTTCTCGGGTTTGGAGAAGAAAATGGTGATGTTTTGGTCAAAAATGAGTCAATGACTCATTTAAAGAAGATGACAAATAGTAAATAGATATTTAGGAAGTTGGAAATTACGATTTTGCCCTTTTTAAGACTTTTGGCTTAAAACGAATCCCGAACATCTCAAACTAACCCAATGGTGATTAATAATTATTAATTGGCCCGTTAATAATTATTAACACCATTAAAACGTAATTAAATAAATAAAGCCATTAAAAGGAATTAAAATGAAATAAATTGCAAATTTCTAATTTAATAATAAATAAATGAACTTAATTACTTGAATTAAAATAAAATAAATAAATAAATAAATAAAATTTTATCACAAAAATAACCTGGGACGTTACATCAACCCTCCTAAAAAGGCTTTTCGTCCCGAAAAGTAAACTCACTAAGTGAAAAGTCGAGGATACTTTGCCCGCATATCATCCTCACGCTCCCACGTAGCTTCTTGGACACTTGGTTCCTCCAAAGAACCTTAACCAAGCGAATCGTTTTGTTTCTCAACACCTTTTGCTCGAATGCTAAAATCTCAACTGGTGTCTCCTCATAAGACATACTAGCATCCAAAACTATCGGCTCGTGATCAATCACGTGGGAAGGATCTGCCATGTACTTCGAAGCATAGATACATGGAAAACATTATGACTGCCGATAAAGAAGGTGGTAAAGCCAATCGGTAAGCCAACTGCTCCTACTCGATCGAGTATCTCAAATGGGCCAATAAATCTAGGGCTCACTTACCCTTCTTCCCAAATCTCATAACACCTTTCATAGGTGCTACCTTCAAAAACACGTGGTCCCCCACCTGAAAACTCAAGTGGACTACGTCGTTTATCCGCATAACTCTTACGTCGACTCGGGCAACCCTCATCCTCTCTCTCGATCAAGTCAATAGACCGACTAGTCAATCGTAACAACTCAGGCCCCAAAAGCCTTCTCTCCCCAACCTCATCCCAGGTGGTGGAGATCGACACTTTCTACCATAAAGTGCCTCAAATGGTGCCATCTCAATAGTAGCGATAGCTGTTATTATAAGCAAACTCTACCAAGTACAATCGAGAATCCCAACTACCTCCAAAATCAAGAACACAAGCCCTCAACATATCCTCCAGAATCTGGTTAACTCTCTCGGTCTGACCATCTGTCTGGGGGTGAAAAGCTGTGCTAAAATCCAAGCCTGTACCCATGGCTGAATGCAAACTCTGCCAAAACTTCGAGACAAAACGAGTGTCCCGATTTGATACTATCCTCACAGGCACACCATGTAATCTAACAATCTCCCGTAAATACAACTGTGCCCATGTCTCCACTGGGTAGGTAATCCTCCCAGGTATAAAGTGCGCGGTCTTCGTCAAACGGTCTACAATCACCCAAATGGTATCATAACCCTTGGGCGTCCTCGGCAAACCACTGATAAAGTCCATGGAAATCTCCTCCCATTTCCATTCTGGCACACTCAGAGGGTTAAGTAAACCCGATGGACTCTTCCTCAAAGCTTTGACTTGCTGACAAGTCAAACATCTACTAACAAAGTCCGCTATCTCAAACTTCATCCCAGGCCACCAATAATGCTCTCTCAGGTCCCTGTACATCTTCGTACTACCTGGATGTATAGAGAAGATAGAACTGTGAGCCTCCTCCAACAGTTCCCTCCTAAAAGTCGATCCTAAAGGCACACATAGCCTCTTACGATACATCGAGCACTGTCTGTAGAGAAGGTAAAATGACTAGGAACATCTGACTCAGCCTCTCTAAAACCGGCCTGCAAATGAACCTCTCCCCTCTGGGCATCAATCATCCTCTGCCTCAAAGTAGGCCCCACTGTCAAACTAGCCAGACTCACAGTGACCTCGGCAGTAAGCAATGCTATCTCAGCTCGCTCCATATCCCACCTCAATCTCAAAGGTAAGGCTGACAAAGCTGAAGAATGAGAAGACTTCCTACTGAGCGCATCAGCCACTACATTGGCTCTCCCAGGATGATACTGAATGTCACAGTCATAATCCTTGACGAGCTCTAACCATCTCCTCTGCCTCATATTCAATTCCTTCTGAGTGAAGAAATATTTGAGACTCTTATGGTCAGTAAATATCATAATCTTCTCACCGTACAAATAATGCCTCCATATTTTCAATGCATGCACACTGATTGCCAACTCTAAATCATGAGTCGGATATTTCTTCTCATGCTCCTTCAACCGACGAGAAGCATAAGCTATAACTTTACCATCTCGCATCAACACACATCCCAAACCTCTGTGGGAAGCATCTGTATACACAGTCAAACCACCAGTCCCATCAGGCGACACTAGAACAGGTGCTGTCACAAGCCTCCTCTTGAGCTCCTCAAAGCTCCTCTCACAATCCTCAGACCATATAAAATCAACCCCCTTCCGGGTCAAACGTGTCAAAGCTGAAGCAATCTTGGAGAAATCTTGCACAAACCGTCTATAATAGCCTGCAAGTCCCAGAAAACTGCGAATATCAGCCACACTCGTCGGTCTAGGCCAGTTAGTAACTGCCTCAATCTTAGAGGGATCAACAGATACTCCTCTACTCGATACTACGTGGCCTAAAAATGCCACTTCCCTCACCAAAACTCACACTTGGAGAACTTGGCATACGGTCTCGATCTCGTAGTATCGTCAAAACCTCTCGAAGATGTATAGCATGCAACTCCTCTGTCTTGGAATAAACCAAGATATCATCGATAAAAACAATCACAAAAGAGTCAATGAACCTCCTAAACACCGTGTGCATAAGGTCCATAAAAGGCTGCCAGGAGCGTTAGTCAAGCCAAAGGACATAACTACAAACTCATAATGTCCATAACGCGTCCTGAATGCCGTCTTGGGAATATCCTCATCCCGAATCCTCAATCGATGATAGCCAGGATCTCAAATCTATCTTGAAAAGATAGTGGCTCCCCTCAACTCGATCAAACAAGTCATCTATCCTGGGCAAAGGATACTTGTTCTTCACGTAACACCTGGTTCAACTCTCTGTAATCAATGCATAAACGCATAGAACCGTATTTCTTCTTCACAAACAACACGGGGCTCCCCACGGCGAAACACTTGGGCGTATAAACCCCAAGTCTAAAAGTCCCAGAATCGGCTCTGGAGTTCTTTCAACTCGGCAGGTGCCATACGATATGGTGCTTTGGACAATGGAGCTGTCCCCAGGAGCAACCTCAATCCGAAAATCAAAACTGTCTCACCTGGTGGCAAACCTGGGTAACTCATCAGGGAAAACATCAATGAAATCCCTCACTACTGGCATAGAACTCAAACTAGCCTCTGGTATAGAAGTGTCAACCACACTAGCTATGTAACCCAAGGCTCCATCACTTAGAAGCATACTAGCTTCTAACATCGATATCAAAGTGGGTACTGATCTACTACTAGTCCCACGAAAACGTACACTAGTCCCACATGGACTCATAAAATCAACCACTCTCTCTGTACAATCAATAGTGGCACGATTAGCTGATAGCCAATCCATACCCAAAATCACATCAAAATCTGACATAGGCATGATAATCAAAGTAGCATGCAAACAACAACCCATAAAACACAAATCATCTGTGCTAATCATACTATCAGCAATAATAAACTTCCCCACTGGGGTAGAAACACGCATCTCAAACCCTAACGGTGCAGACTCAAGCATAGCCGACTCAACAAATGCAGAAGAAATAAAAGAGTGGCTAGCTCCAGAATCAAATAAAACAAAGGCCGAATGGCCTAAAACGATCGAGTCCCAGGTAACTACAAGTACTGCGGCCTCCGCCTCCTCTCTAGTAGCATAAACTCGGGCCCGATCATCGAGCGGTGGAGGCGGTGAATCGACGTGGCGGTGGAGGAAATCTCGGTGGTGGTGGAGGTAAAATGTGTGGCGGTGAACAACAAGGTGGAAGTTGAACTGCTGTGCCTGACCACCTTGACCTCTACCTCTAAAAGCGTCCTCTCTGCCCGGCCCCGACCTCCGCCTCGGTCATGACCTCTACCTCTAACCTGGAGGAGCATACAAAGCGGTGGTGCCTGATAAGGTCTCTGCTGCATACCCTGACCTAGGTAACCATCTTGTGGTGGATGAGCCTGATAAGTCCTACAGGACCTAGATAGGTGACCCTCCTGACCACAAGTAAAACACCTAAGTGGTAGGGGAGCCGCCTCTGTGCTCTACTGGCCCAAATGAATCCCACCCCTAGTCTGCTGCTGCCGACATCGTCTCTCTTTGTGGCGGTGGTACTCGACCAAGACGGTCATCCTCCACCTTCCTCTTATGAGAGGAAGTCTCTCCGATAGCGACTAGTTTGCCCTTCCTTTCTTGGATGCCAAATCCAAAGAAAGGGCAAACTCTAAAGCCTTGCTCATAGGTAGTCGGACGCAGGGTGCGTAAAAAACCCCTAATCTCGGCTCTCGGCCCTACCAAAAATCTCCTCATCTTGCTCTCGGGATCAGCAATCGTCCAGGAGCAAATCTAGACGATCGGTCAAACTCTCGCTCATACTCGGCCACCGAGCTATCACCCCTGTTTCAGGGTCACAAATTCCACCTCCAATCTATCTCTCAAATCATGAGAATAGTATTTCTCATAAAATTTCTCACGAAATACCTTCCAAGTAACCTCCATAGTCAAAGAAAGTGACCTATGGAGACCTCTCCACCAATATAGAGCATCATCAACCAAAGAATACGTACCACAATGGACCTGCAGATGGTCTGGGCACTGATAAACTCGAAAGCTCTCTCAACTCTATCAATCCAGGAGCTCAAGCCAAAAGATGGATCCAAAGACCTCTTGTTAAACTCACCAGGTGCATGTCTACTATACTCTCTCAAAAATCTAGCGACCTCGGTAGATCCAACCTGATCAAACCGCCACGTCAGTGGTCTAGGTGGTGGTACAACAGGCAATCCTGGTCTACCAGGCATCTCGCAATAATCCCGGATAATCCTCCTCGAAATATAAACTCCTCGCCCCTGAACAGGTGGCGGTACAACAGAATCAGGCAAGGAGGTACTATAGGAATCACAGGTGGAGGTGGTGGTGGAGGTGTAGGGCTCCGAGCTCGCCTCTACCTCTACCTCTCACTCCAACTCGTCTAGCCCCTCTTCTAGGAGGCATACTGAAATAAAGTCAATAAAACAAGATAAGTCACTTGTACAAGAGGATTCACCACTCTTTTACCAAATCGAAATGAAATGCGAGTTTAAAGATAAGGTCTAGGAATACCTGGTGCTGCGATCTCGGATGTTGACTTTCGAGAATGGACTTAAAACAAAACATGAAATACAAACATGCATCGCATGTAGTCTACAGAACCCGTCGGCTCTGATACCAACTGTGACGACCCGTCACTTTTAAATAAATTAAAATCAGAGAAAACAGCGGAAGTCTTTTAATTTACGAAAAATTGGCGTGGTTTTGTTTGAAAATTGGCATGCCGAAAACCTGTTTACATCCTAATTTTCACATCTAATAAAATCTCATGGACTTTAAGTCCAAATCAGGAGTTCAAATGTTTCATCACATAAAAACCACATCAAAAGCTCTTATGAGCTATATACAACATCAAAGTGTTTGAAAATTCATAAAATATTAACATATACTTTACAAAACCAACAAGTCCATCTCGAGGCCAGGCATCCCTCGATCACGCAAGACCACCTCCTTCTCCTCGACCTCTAGCCAAGGCATTACCTGGAAATTGGTTGTAATATCATGAGCTAACAAACTAAGCCCAGTGAGAATAATAAGCATAAAAAGTAAATATAGACCTCAAACTCGCATTCCGATTTGTGTCCAATAAACCGACACAATCCTTCCTAGAATTCTCCAAAGTCTAGGTCATTCTAAGTCATATTTTCCATTTGATGAAACTAATTAGCACACTTAGGCTAATTGTTCATCCTTTAACTTGTTATAACATAAAGTAAGAAAAGTAAATGACTTTGCAAAAAAAAAAAAAATATAACATCTCGACTCTCTTTCTCATCTATCATATGCATAAAAGTAATGAGTACATCCATAGGATACGCAATTGCCATTTATGCATGTAATGAAGGTAATGTGGATTTTTACAAACTATCCACCCTTATCCTTATGCATGAAGGTAATGTGGGAATCCACTCATCCACCATTCAACCTTATGCATGATGAAGGTAATGTGGGAATCCACTCATCCATCATTCACCTTATGCATGAAGGTAACGTGGGAATCCACTCATCCACCGTTCCTTTCATTCTTTTCATTCTTTTCTTTTTCTCTTTTCAATGATGCGAGATGTTGTAGTATAATAAATAATGGTGCAAAATGTTATGCATATGCTTGCATATGCTTGTACAATTAAATAAAGTAAAGTAAATGATAAAGTAATTAAGATACACATAAGGTAAATGGGCATAAGTAAAGACATAAAGTAAATGACAAAAAGTAAAATAACTGAGAAACTCGAATGAATGATATGACGATCGAACTCCGACATTAGTAATAAGATTAGAATCATAATTTAAACGATTAACCTATGTCCTCCGGATTCTATACTTCCAAATAACCCGAGGTTCTATTAACCGTTTTAAATTACAAGTTGGATCATTTTGACTTCAAAATAATCCAACCTTAGTTTCATAACGAAACTAAGTTAGAATCTTCTAAGATTCAAAGTCTTTCTCGAGAATTTCTAAGTTCTCACTTAAAGGATTAACTCTTAATCCTAAGGGCACTAACTCACAACCCTCTAATCTTAGGTTCGGATTCTAATCTTAGTTTCAAACTCTCAAACCATCACACTAGTTTGCTTTCCATATTTAATTTAAATGCTAACTATTCTCACCTTATTAATAAGATGATTTAGCTCCTAAGTTCGAAGGAGCGATCAACCACGAAGTTCAAAAACACCTACAAACGAATTACATCGTAACAATCAATAACGAAACCAACTATCATTCAAACAATTACTAAACATACAAAGCAACGAAAACCCAATAAAACCCACAAAGAGGCCCACGGCCCTATCATCAAAAACGAGTCTCGGGTTTGGTTTTTCGGCTTTTTGGCAATTCAAAATACGTTTTGAGTTGGTTTTAATCAAATTCGATTATCCCGATTTCAATGGGTATCGATGAATAGTGTTTTTGAACATTAATCCCTTTCCCGAATTGAATTTAAATAAACATTTATTCATTAATTTCTAACCCATTTTCAATCCCAAAAGGGTAAATTTCAAACGGAAAGGGTTTCGACTGAAACTCGGTTTTAGGGTTATGAAATAGTTTCCAAAAACACATAAAACTACTCCCGAATTGACAAACACCGAGTTTCACGGCAAGAAATCGAAAGAACACAAAAGCTTGAATCAATTTCCATGGAAGTTCAATGAGAATTCGAAATCTAGGGCTTACCTTAGAGAGTTGGAAACGTTCCAAGAGTGGAATGGGTAGAAAGGTCTCGGCGAGAGCTTTCCAACGCATCCGAAATCACGCAAAACGGCCAAGAAACGAAGTCGGGGCGACCGTTTCTTCCTCTTCTCTTTTCTTCCCTTTGTTGCTCGGGTTTGGAGAAGAAAATGGTGATGTTTTGGTCAAAAATGAGTCAATGACTCATTTAAAGAAGATGACAAATAGTAAATAGATATTTAGGAAGTTGGAAATTACGATTTTGCCCTTTTTAAGACTTTTGGCTTAAAACGAATCCCGAACATCTCAAACTAACCCAATGGTGATTAATAATTATTAATTGGCCCGTTAATAATTATTAACACCATTAAAACGTAATTAAATAAATAAAGCCATTAAAAGGAATAAAAATGAAATAAATTGCAAATTTCTAATTTAATAATAAATAAATGAACTTAATTACTTCAATTAAAATAAAATAAATAAATAAATAAATAAAATTTTATCACAAAAATAACGGGACGTTACAATGCATTAGGTCCATAAAACCGCAGGGGCATTAGTCAAGCCGAAAGACATGACAACAAATTCATAATGACAATATCGTGTCCTGAAGGCAGTCTTGGGAATATCTTCATCTCTAATTCTCAACTGATGATATCCCGATCAAAGATCTATCTTCGAAAAGATAGTAGCTCCCTTCAGCTTTTCAAACAAGTCCTCTATCCTGGGCAAAGGATACTTGTTTTTCGCTGTGACCCGGTTTAGCTCTCTATAATCAATACACAATCTCATAGAGCCATCTTTCTTCTGTACAAACAATATCGGAGCTCTCCAAGGTGATACACTTGGGCGTATAAACCCCAAGTCTAAAAGTTCTTGCAACTGCCTTTTTAACTCTTTAAGTTCAGCTGGTGCCATACGATAAGGTGCCTTGGACAATGGAACGGTCCCAAAAATCACCTCAATCTGGAAGTCTAACTCCCTCACAGGTGGCAAACCAGGTAACTCATCAGGGAAAACATTCATGAAATCCCTCACAACGGGTACAGTAACTAGGGTGGTCACACTAACAGATGTGTCAACTACACTAGCTAAGTAACCCTGAGCACCATCACTCAAAAGTGTTCTAGCCTGGATCACAGAGATAACCCTAGGTGTCACCCCACCTCGGATCCCATGAAATCGTAAACTAGTCCCACGTGGACCACCACTTTCTCACTACAACCGATAATGGCGTGGTTGGCTGATAGCCAATCCATACATAAAATAATATCAAAGTCAGACATTGGCATCACAATCAACATAGCATGCATAAAGCAACCCATAATACATAAATCATCAGTATAAACGACTCTATCCAAAACAACAGATTTTTCGAGCGGAGTAGTGACATGCAACTCATGCCCTAATGGCTCAGACTGTAAGGCAACAGACCCGACAAACTCAGAAGAAATAAATGAGTGACTAACCCCATAATCGAATAATATAAGGCAGGGTGTCCTACAACGGACAAAGTACCTGTCATAACTGTACCAGATGCCTCAGCATCCTCTCAAGTGGTGGTAAAGACAAAGGCCCGCTGTCGTGTCTGAGGCTGTGCCTGAATTGCCGGTGGTGTTTTCTGCTGCTGATTAGGCCTAACCTGGCCTCTACCAACAGTCTGACCTCGCCCTTGGTTCTGTCCTTGGCCCTGACCCTAACCTGAACTCTGACCCTGACCTCCACTATACCTTTGTGTCCGTAAACTAGGGCAGAAATGTCTCATATGTCCAATCTGTCCACACTGATAGCATTTCACCACCTTACACTGACCTAGGTGGTATCAGGTGCAATCTGGACAGTAGGGTAAGGGAGGGGCCCGATCACTAGACTGACCTGAATGGAACTGAGGTCCTGTCTGTCCCTTGCCCCCACCAGGAGCCTGTCTAAGTGACTGTGTCCCTCGACCGGGAAGGTCATCCACAGAATTCCTCTTCCTAGAAGAGGTCTGTGCAAAAATTTCATTGGCCTTTTTCTCAGAATCACCAATATCTAAGGCCAAAGCAGCAGTCAAAGCATCAGCATACGTAGTAGGCTGTAATGCTTGTACCTGACCTCGTAGCTCTGCCCTCAAACATACAATAAACCTTTTTCTCTTGTCCTCAGGATCAGTAGATGTCCTATAAAACTCAGGAGTATTATACCTGATATACTCTTTCAAAGTTTTTGCAGCATCAGTAATACCAGACTGGTCTACCACTGGAGTGGGTACTCTAAAAGGCGGTATAATCCGATCAGTCTGTCCTCCACCACCTCGAAACAGGTCTAAAAGGTACTCCTCTGAAAT
Source organism: Gynostemma pentaphyllum (assembly GCA_028015215.1). Classification (NCBI taxonomy): domain Eukaryota; kingdom Viridiplantae; phylum Streptophyta; class Magnoliopsida; order Cucurbitales; family Cucurbitaceae; genus Gynostemma; species Gynostemma pentaphyllum. The sequence continues at coordinate 44,368,333 of CM051355.1, forward strand.
GGTGACACTACGACCCTGACTAGGTGTCTGATTAACTGGAGGCTCATCCTCTCGATAAACAGGTGGAGGGGGTGGCACGTAACTGCCCTCGCCCGACCTCTACCTCGTACCCCAGCCTGTACTCTGCTCCGACCTCTCCTAGGTATCATTGTCCTCGGAGGCATACTGAAATCACAATCAGAAAAGCCTCACATGAGATAATAGGAAAGGAATGGCAATACTACAATTAAACTTATCAAAAGAGAAGGTTCTAAGGATACCTGGCGCCGTTAACCTCGAACAATGATTGGACAAGAACGAAATCAAACCATCAAAACATACGATGCATGTGGTCTACAGAACCAAAGAGGCTCTGATACCAACCGTAACGACCTGATTTTTCATAAAATCCTTTAAAACAAATACACAGCGGAAAACATGATTTTATAGAAAAACGGCATGGGTTCGTTTAAAATTCGGATAAACCAAAACCTGTTTATACATTGGCTCAAATCAGAGAAAGCAATAAACCAGGAATGCACATTCTATACTATGATGAAACTTCTAGAGAAAGTTTTAAAGTCCAAAAATATATACAAATTATACAATTGCTCCGTCGAGCTCAAAATGAAACATAATAAAAGTAGTGAAATGTTCATGAGCATTCAAGAATGCTTCACCCAAAACCAGTTGTGTTCTTGTCCGTTCATTATCTCGATAGGTCATGCGGCACCACCTCCTCTACCTCGACCTCTACCACGTTTGTTACCTGAAAAATTGTAATTGTAGAAACATTAGCATAAAAATGCTAGTGAGAGTAAAATGAAAGCAAGTAATCCTAAGAACCAAATCCCATATCGGAAATTGTGTCCAAAGGCCTAAATTTCACTTTTACTACCCATTCCTCATTCCAAATTCCACATATAATAAACGTACATAGTATGCTTCTTGTGAAGTAACGATATCAAGACTTAAAGTAAAAGTATCGATTATTACTAAGTCTTACTACACAATTCTAAGAATATGTAATTGTAATACTAACTATCTTTGTTACTAAACAAGTTTCATTGTACCATAATACCGTATGGACCGAAGTCAACATACCACGTACCATATCATAAATCATCACACCATGATACCTTATGGAGCGAATCAACATACTATCATGTGCGGTATCACAAATCATCACACCATGATACCGTATGGAGCTAATCAACATACTATCATGTGTCGTATCACAAATCATCGCACCATGATACCGTATGAAGCGTATCACATACTATCATATGCCGTATCACAAATCATCGCACCATGATACCGTATGGAGCGTATCAACATACTATCATGTGCCGTATCACAAATCATCGCATCATGATACCGTATGGAGCGAAGCAACATACTATGATGTCCCGTATCACAAATCATCGCACAACGATACCGTATGGAGCGTATCAACATACTATCATGTGTCGTATCACAAATCATCACACCATGATACCGTATGGAGCGTATCAACATACTATCATGTGCTATATCACAAATACCATATAAAGGTCATCAAGTTCCCTAGTAAGTTAGATAGAATTGCACTAAACTACTAGTGAACATAAACTGCTTGAATTACATGAGTCAATACTCAGGTTTAATTTCTAAGCCAATTTGACTCCCAAATTACTTAAAGTTCCTTATGCATCCATTCTCATCTAATTCTCAAATTCATCTTACAAGACTTCCAAATCACTCATAACTCCTCTTTTACTTCCAAATCACTCATAACTCCTCTTTTACTTCCAAATTCATAAGAACACCAAAGCCACTCCACTCACATCCGAGTTTAAAGTCACCAACCAAGTATAATTTCCGGAACTTAGATCCCCTCTTAACCTCGATAAACAATATCGTAATGGAACATAATTCATAAAATTACTAACTTCCATTTTAATCTCACCTTAGATGTGAAATCCAACCTTCCAAAGTGTCGGGGTCAAATCACACAATCGATTTCAAACCTACATATCAATTACACCTAACCATCAATAATCAATCGAAATTCGAGCAAACGAAAATTAAACGCATAAAACAAAAAAAAAAATCCTGAAATTGGACCCTAGGGTACCCACGGCCAAGCAAGGGAAAAGGCTTGGGTTCGGGTTTCCGACTTTTATGCAATTTAGAGGCGGTTTGGGTTTTTTTTAATACTTTGGAAACCGGGATAGCAATGGGTCACCGTAATTTAGGGTTTTACATAATAATCAATTTCTGAAAAATTAAGTAAAACGTGATATTATAGTAAACTAAACACCCTACCCATGATCAAGTGAGAGAAAATAACACAGGACAACTTTTCGACAGAAACTCGACTTTAGGGTTATGGAAAGTTTCTAAAATCACCTAAAACGATTCCCTCGATTGAAATCTTCGAGTTTCTTGGCAAGATATCGATGATTTCAAGCTTGGACTCCATTAAAACACTATTCAAAGCTTGAATTTAGAAACTTTGTCATACCTTGAGGCCTTTAGAAAACTGATGAAAACCTCGATTGGTAGGATGGGTAGAATGTACGTCTCGAGAGCTTTCCAATGAGCTAAGGCACAATGAAAACGGTAGAGAAACGAAGCCGAGGTGACAATTTCTTTCTCTCCTCTTTTTTTCTCTCTAAGCTACAGGTTTGGGGGGAAAAGAAGAGAAGAATGTGATGTTTTTGACCAAAGATTTGTTAGGAATGGTGTCCTAGAACTTGTAATTATTTAATTATAATAATTTATTTCGAATAAATTAAATAAATAAACATAAGTTCTTTATATAATCTAGATTGATTCAATTGACGATATTAGGAATATATGGAAATATATAAATATCAAAACATTCAAATAGTAAACCCTAAGTTACTCTTATGAAATCACGACTTAGTATGTGAGTCATACAAGAGGATTAAAGTCGAGATGAGTAACTTAAAAATGTCTACGATAAATGGATAACGTTTGGGAACCTTATCCTGGTAACACCGTTGATAACTTCGCATTTTGTTTATAGACAAATGATCTAATCCTGATCATTCATGTGGGAGACATGAAATGGAAGTATCATATGCAATGTTGATTGTATAAGACAGGACCACGATGTTCGATCAAATTTCTCATTAGTACCGTTTACGAGAAATAATCGAATATCAAACTAAGTTTATCAACCGTGATAGATCTCAATCCTGAGTGAAATGCGGACTCCTATTTGTGGAGTTATGTTCTTTGATTCACATGGTTGAGAGTGATCTGTAAGAACGCTCAATACACTTCTTCTGTTTTGGGAACATGACTAGACAAGTAGCTGGGAACTCATTTTCACGAGATGGAATTCATAACTTTCCTATAAATTAACGGTATCAGTGCGATACCTAAACATTTTAGGAACTTTAGGAAACTCCCTTGATGTATTGATTCGAGACATGAACAAGTGACGTCACGACTTCTATTGATCACAAGAAGTATCTTATCTCTAGTTCGACTAAAGATAAAGTTCATTGGAGAATCAGCGGGAACACAAGGATAAAGCGGTAATTACAGGGGCAAAACGGTAAATTTATCCCCTTGTAATTATGAGGGTTCCACGTGAAGGATAATATCACGGATATAAATAATGATAAACTAAATGGACATAACTCATCTATAGTGAGGGGAGTTCACTATGAATCTATAGTGGAATTATTCATAGTTAGATAATAAGTAATTAATCGATTATGTGTTAATCACTTAATTGACTAATTATTAAGCCCATGATCTATAGGTCCATCGGGTCCCTATGCTAGCCCAAATATCGTAGTCGCGAAATCAAGTAGAAGAAATGGAAATTTTAAGTAAAGTGAATTACTTAAAATAGGCAATATTAATTCTTTAAATATTGAGTATATTTAAACGGTAATTAATATAAACATTATTAATTGTTTAAATAATAAATTTATTTAAACAGGAAATTAATAATGAAATATTATTAATTAGATATTATTAATTATTTAAATATTGAGTATATTTAAATGGTAATTAATAATTTGAAATTAATTAACAATTATTAATTGTTTAAATAATTATATTTAAACGGAAATTAATAATTAAAATTAATTAATTAATAATAAAATATTATCAAATAAAATTATTAATTAAATAATGAGTTTATTTAATGGAAATTAATAATTAAAATATTCATTATTAATTATTTAAATAATGAAAATTATTTAAATGGAAATTAATAATTAAATATAATTTGATAATATTTAGTTGGGAGAAAATATTAATATTATTAATTGTTTAAATAAAATATTTTATTTAAATGGTAATTAATAAATAAATTAATTAAGTTGGACTTATTAATTTAAGAGAGAATTTCTAGCCCAATTGGATTAATGAACCCAATTGGAATTGGCTCAAAATAATTAATTAAATAAATTAGAATTATTTATTAATTAATATATGCATTTTCGGCTATATATGTATTTTTGGGAAGAGATAATTGCTTGAATTATATCCTAAAATAATTACATAGATTTATTTACCCAAGATAAATAAAAATAAAGAAAATAAAATAATCTCCTATTTATCTATGGCATTTTCGAAATTGCAAGATAAAGGAAAGAGATAATCTTTATTCTTTTTGTATTTATCTCTATAGATTAATCCTAATGTGATTAGGATTCCTATTTTCTTATAAATAGGAGGGTTGGGTCATTCATAAATCACACAATTCAATTCCATAGAAAGTTGGAACTCTCTCTTCCTCCTCTCCCTCCCTTGGCCGATTTTCTCATAGTGTTGGGAAGAAAAATATTTTTTCTTCTTCCCAATTTCTTCTAAAGTTCGATCCCACAATCGAATTTCGTTTGATCGATCGGGATATAGCGTAGAAGATTTGGTGTTCTCGAGGAATTGAAGCTGTAAAAGAAACCTCCAACCGATTCTCCATTATTGGTCAATGTAAGTTCGGTTTTAATTTTCGAAAATATAAGCATGAATCTACATGTTTTATCACAAATTGCATGATGTTAATAGATCCGTTATTAAATGTTAATAAGTTTACTAAATAAAATTCCGCTAATTTAGTAAATCATCCCTTCAATTGGTATCAGAGCTAATTTTAATTATCATGCAAATTTGTGTTTTTCGAAAATTTGGTGGGTTGCATAAAAAGTTGTTTTATGTATGTTTATATAAATTGTGGAGGTTTGCTTATTGACTGTTTAGGTATTCTTGAGGCACTTAGGATTTTTAAATTTTAGTAGAAAATTTGTAAACCCTAAATTTTAGGGTATAGGAAAAATTTGTAATTTTCCCATACCCATTGATGGTAAAATCGGCTACACCAAGGGAGGAAGGAAGAGAAGAAAATTTTTCCCCATCATTCATGATGCCCACGCCCAAGGATGAGATAAGGTAAAGATATGGTAAGATATTTTATCATAATTATCTTGTTATCTCAATTTAAAAATTTAAATATTTAAGATAAGGATAAAATCTTTTAAGATTATCTCCCTATCCTAAATTATAAATTATTAAATTGATATAAGATTACATGGAAAATATTTTCTTTATTTTTCCATATAATTAAAAGATAATTATTTTAAAACAAGTATTTATGGAAATATTAAGGAGATAATATTTGCCCCATAAATACCCATGCCCACGCCTACACCATGGAGGAGAGAGAAAGATGAAGCCTCAAGATCTACAATGGAAGATTTAATTAAGTTGTAATTTAATTTTCCGTTTTAGAAATAGTGCCAAGAATACCGGTCAATTTAGCTATTTATTATTTAAATTATTTATATGTATGATATAATTGTTTTAAATAATGTTCATGCATAAAAGTATGTCATGTAGAAAATCCCACCATAGGTTGTATGATTTTATTAATTGTACATACATGCATCATGATATAATATGTGTTATTATATGCTAATGTATGTAAAGCATGCTATAATTTTATTTTATAAATGTTATTATCGAAAATTATATTCTAATTGTTTTAGAATTAAAAGCATGCTTATTTAGTTAAAATTCAAAAGTTAAATCTAGTTTAAAAGTTGAATAGAAACTAAATGAATTATTTGTAATATGGAATTATTGTTTAAACAATTGGGCCAAAATCCATATAAGATAAACAAATAGAAACTTTTAATTAAGGGTTAATTAAAAATTAATAATTGAGATTAATTAAATTGAATGGATCTCTGGCGAGAAAGCTCTGCCCAAGCGATGAGGTTTCATAAAGTTCCCCTAACACGGAGCGCCTCTAACTGGGAGCGATCTGGGAGAAAAGTTCAAATTAATAAATCAAAATTATTAAGACGGCTCATAATGTGATTAGTTTTAATTAGGAAAACTTGAACAATCACTTTATAAAATTAATCTAACCAATTTAAGAGTTAAAGTTGATTAGGTTAATTAAAACTTGGATTAATGAATTAGCCTGAATTAGTCTAAGTTATGAAACCCTAACTCAAAATATTAAGTGGGAGAAGGAAACATGTCAATGTATCCTATGGTCTCCACTAATGGGCTCGAAACGTGAGATTTATACATGGCCTCGTAACACTGCTGCAGTGTTCATTCCCATAGGAAGGTTTATTGTATAAATCAATATCAAGTTGGGTCTCCCGAAAGGGATAAAGAATTTTAAATGAGATTGATTGAAGACTGAATCTACACTTCGTAGACACTCTTCAATTTTATTTAAAAGACTAAATTAGTGGGTTACACTTAAGAAGAAATTTGATAAAGTTTGTTATCAAAATTCTTGACCAAAACACACGGTAAACAATGACATAGGAATATGAGTTATTCTGGAGTTGTCAATTGTTCGAGTGGCATCTCGTTTTAATGATGGTAATCGACCTATCATTCGACGGCACTTCACCTGGTATCATTAAAATATCGTGACATAGTAACATGTTTTAGGGCTTTTCTGTTCATTAATATGTTCGCATTCATGCATCATATTTAATTATATGTCGAAACTTTGAGTATTTGAATGTTGAATGCATGTTAGATTACTAAGATAAAGTTTATTTAAATTTCAGTAATATAGCATCTGTTTTAGTCACTATACTTGGAAATAACAAACTGAACGATGAGAACTATGTTTCCTAGAAAAGGAAATGAATAATTTAAGTAAAATAGTTTACTTAAATAAACTGAAAATATTAATCATTTAAATAATGAGTTTATTTAAATGGAAATTAATATCATTGTTATTAATTATTTAAATAATGTGTTTATTTAAATGGTAATTAATAATAAAAATATTATTGATAAATAATTATTAATTATTTAGATAATGTGTTTACCTAAATGGAAATTAATAATTAAACATTTATTATTAATTTTAAATAATAGCGATTATTTAAAAGGATAATAGTAAATAACATATTTATTATTGATTTAAATAATGTCGATTATTTAAATAGAAAATAATAAATATTTATTAATGATAAAGTATAAAATCGGAATATGATATTTGAATAATTGATTTATTGAAATAAATATCAAGAGTTAATAAATAAGATTTATTAATAAGGAAGAATCTAGAATTGAATTAATGAATTCAATGGATTTTGGTTCAAATTATTAAATACCAAAATCGGTACATATATAATGTTTTAGGAAATAATTGTTGAATTATTTTGTCTAAAATAAATATATAAAAGAATGTTTAACCAAAGACAAATTAAACAAAGAAAAAATTGGTTTTTCTTATTGATTTTATTCACATAAAATCGGCACGTAAGATAAATAAGGAATAAAATTTGATTTTATTCTTGGCATTTATCTTGTATTTATTTTGATAGTATTTCCTAATTCGATTGGAAAACTGTTTTGCGTATAAATACAAACGTCTTGGTTGTTCATTCAAAAGCTTCTAATTTCAATTTCGAAATTGAAAACTCTTCTTCTTCCTATTCTCCTCGTAACCGATTTTACAATAGTCTAAAAGGGAAGAAAATATTTCTCTTCCCAAAACCATAGTTTTCTAATTTAGTTTAGTTATCAATTTGTTTTATTTTGAATTACGTAATAACTATTGGTTCTCATTTCGTATGAACCAAGTTTGGGAATATTTTAAATAAGAGTTATTTAGGTAGATATTCCTCTACAACTATATTACAAAGTTCCAAAGTGTGATTGGATGGTTGTTCAAAATACTTAGTATAAAACAAATAAATTCCAAAACCAAATTCTAAACTCCTAAATATCTAAACAAGTAATGAAGGTTTAAAAATGTTTAAATGTTTAAGTCTAAAATCACTTAAATAAGTTAAAGGATTAACCTCTTAAAGATGGTTCTCAAAGAATTTGAGATGATAACCATATTAATCCACGAACTTATGGGACAAGTAAAATCGAATATCTTTGATTTATCAAAGATAACTAGACTTAAATACCACTAAAGCTTGAACATTCAGATGTTAGAACTTAAGTGATAAGCAAACATTAAATCGATTTCCTATGTTCCAACATTCAGTTATTTAAAAGGATGTTTTAAAAGATACAAACTGATATGGAATAAACAAAATAGAAATTGAAAAGTAATAACTAGTGAATAATTGATTTCACAAATTATTAAAAAAGTTCAGTAAATCAGTGATACTGAAAAGTTTAAACCATACTTAAAATACACTAGAATTACAATAAAACAGGTAGTTATTTAAAAAGTTTAAATGGTTAAACTACTTGTAGAACTTTATTTGAGTGGGAGCGTCATAGTACGAACCAAAGGACTTTTGAAGTCCAAGTGAAACTCATTGACTTCAAAAATCAATGAATAAAGTTCAAAATAAGTGAAATAAAATGACATGAATTTTCAATAGTTGAGTTGAAAAAGGTCACTTATACTTATACATTATTTTTGGAAATAATAAGTATAGAATTGTAATCATTAAACAAATGAAAGTAATGGAGAATTACTTTGTAGTGGGAGCTTAAGAATTTCGAGAATCCTAGAACCAATGTGACTAAAATAAAATTTACAAATAGTATGTTAGTGCACATAGATAAAATGAAAGATTTTATGAGTTGCACGGGATCAAATTTGAACATGGATTTACTTCCATATAAGAATTCGACGAAATACCTTTGCGAATTAAACATCAGATGAGTTAAGTATAAGTAAAATGAGTTTTTACTAACTAAACTCTAAATTCGCTTAAAATTACTAAGTTGTTAGTAAATGAAAAGGTGTTTGAGCATGATGGTTTCAAATCAATAGTTAATAGAGTTTATTTTATGGCGATAAAATATGGAATCTATTACACTTAATGAAACTAACATCAGACAAAAGAAATACATACTAATAGATGAAAACGTTACTGATAAAGTATTAAAATGACTACCATGGCTAAGTAGTTGATAGTCATCCAGTTTGACTGGAATTACAAGTCAAATCTCCAAATATCTAGGACAAGTGGGAGATTGTTAGGAATGGTGTCCTAGAACTTGTAATTATTTAATTATAATAATTTATTTCGAATAAATTAAATAAATAAACATAAGTTCTTTATATAATCTAGATTGATTCAATTGACGATATTAGGAATATATGGAAATATATAAATATCAAAACATTCAAATAGTAAACCCTAAGTTACTCTTATGAAATCACGACTTAGTATGTGAGTCATACAAGAGGATTAAAGTCGAGATGAGTAACTTAAAAATGTCTACAGTAAATGGATAACGTTTGGGAACCTTATCCTGGTAACACTGTTGATAACTTCGCATTTTGTTTATAGACAAATGATCTAATCCTGATCATTCATGTGGGAAACATGAAATGGAAGTATCATATGCAATGTTGATTGTATAAGACAGGACCACGATGTTCGATCAAATTTCTCATTAGTACCGTTTACGAGAAATAATCAAATATCAAACTAAGTTTATCAACCGTGATAGATCTCAATCCTGAGTGAAATGCGGACTCCTATTTGTGGAGTTATGTTCTTTGATTCACATGGTTGAGAGTGATCTGTAAGAACGCTCAATACACTTCTGTTTTGGGAACATGACTAGACAAGTAGCTGGGAACTCATTTTCACGAGATGGAATTCATAACTTTCCTATAAATTAACCGGTATCGGTGCGATACCTAAACATTTTAGGAACTTTAGGAAACTCCTTGATGTATTGATTCGAGACATGAACAAGTGACGTCACGACTTCTATTGATCACGAAGTATCTTATCTCTAGTTCGACTAAAGATAAAGTTCATTGGAGAATCAGCGGGAACACAAGGATAAAGCGGTAATTACAGGGGCAAAACGGTAAATTTATCCGCTTGTAATTATGAGGGTTCCACGTGAAGGATAATATCACGGATATAAATAATGATAAACTAAATGGACATAACTCATCTATAGTGAGGGGAGTTCAGCTATGAATCTATAGTGGAATTATTCATAGTTAGATAATAAGTAATTAACCGATTATGTGTTAATCACTTAATTGACTAATTATTAGGCCCATGATCTATAGGTCCATCAGGTCCCTATGCTAGCCCAAATATCGTAGTCGCGAAATCAAGTAGAAGAAATGGAAATTTTAAGTAAAGTGAATTACTTAAAATAGGCAATATTAATTCTTTAAATATTGAGTATATTTAAACGGTAATTAATATAAACATTATTAATTGTTTAAATAATAAATTTATTTAAACAGAAATTAATAATGAAATATTATTAATTAGATATTATTAATTATTTAAATATTGAGTATATTTAAATGGTAATTAATAATTTGAAATTAATTAACAATTATTAATTGTTTAAATAATTATATTTAAACGGAAATTAATAATTAAAATTAATTAATTAATAATAAAATATTATCAAATAAAATTATTAATTAAATAATGAGTTTATTTAATGGAAATTAATAATTAAAATATTCATTATTAATTATTTAAATAATGAAAATTATTTAAATGGAAATTAATAATTAAATATAATTTGATAATATTTAGTCAGGAGAAAATATTAATATTATTAATTGTTTAAATAAAATATTTTATTTAAATGGTAATTAATAAATAAATTAATTAAGTTGGACTTATTAATTTAAGAGAGAATTTCTAGCCCAATTGGATTAATGAACCCAATTGGAATTGGCTCAAAATAATTAATTAAATAAATTAGAATTATTTATTAATTAATATATGCATTTTCGGCTATATATGTATTTTTGGGAAGAGATAATTGCTTGAATTATATCCTAAAATAATTACATAGATTTATTTACCCAAGATAAATAAAAATAAAGAAAATAAAATAATCTCCTATTTATCTATGGCATTTTCGAAATTGCAAGATAAAGGAAAGAGATAATCTTTATTCTTTTTGTATTTATCTCTATAGATTAATCCTAATGTGATTAGGATTCCTATTTTCTTATAAATAGGAGGGTTGGGTCATTCATAAATCACACAATTCAATTCCATAGAAAGTTGGAACTCTCTCTTCCTCCTCTCCCTCCCTTGGCTGATTTTCTCATAGTGTTGGGAAGAAAAATATTTTTTTCTTCTTCCCAATTTCTTCTAAAGTTCGATCCCACAATCGAATTTCGTTTGATCGATCGGGATATAGCGTAGAAGATCTGGTGTTGCTGAGGAATTGAAGCTGTAAAGAAACCTCCAACCGATTCTCCATTATTCAGTCAATGTAAGTTCCGGTTTTAATTTTCGAAAATATAAGCATGAATCTACATGTTTTATCACAAATTGCATGATGTTAATAGATCCGTTATTAAATGTTAATAAGTTTACTAAATAAAATTCCGCTAATTTAGTAAATCATCCCTTCAAGATTGACTTTAAAAAGGAGAAGAAAGTGAATATTGATTTTTAAAGAAATTAGAAAATGACGACTTCGTCCTTATTAAGTGGTTTGATTAAAAATACGAAACCCGAAGATCTTAAAGTAATCTAAAGGTGATTAATAATTACTAATTGGCCCGTTAATAATTATTAATGTCACCGAAACTAATTTAAAGTCATAAAAGGATTAAAAGGATTTTCAGACGAAAATAACTACTAAAATCGAAATCACTACTTTTAAACTAACCTTAAATACTTTAATTAAAAAAAATTACCCCCAAAGAAACGGGATGTTACACATATAAAGGAGACTTTCAAAATTCCCTAAATTTTGATGTTTTGATCAAAACCCATGGCTCTGAACAAAAGTTAAAAATATATCATTTTTTAAGAAAAAACTCTATTTATCAATATTAAAAGAGAAAAGTTCTAAATTTATCACTACTAAAAAATATATATGTAAAGTCCCGTTATTTTGTGATAAAATTTTATTTATTTATTTTATTTTAATTTAAGTTATAAAGTTTATTTTATAATCGGTAATTTAGAATTTAGTAGTTTACTTCGGTTTAAATCTTTTTAAATTACCTTTTTAGTTTAATTTTGTTTTAATGGTATTAATAATTATTAATGGGCCAATTAATAATTATTAATCACCATTGGAATAGTTTAAGAACTTCGGGTTTCGATTTTATAAGTCAAAAGTCATAAAAAGGACGCAATCGTCATTTCCAAGTTCTTAAAAACTATCCAAACACTATTCACCTCTTATTAAATATGCCATTCGACTTCATTTGACCAAGAATCATCTTCATCTTCTTCCTTTCTTCTTCTCAAGGCCGAGGGTGCCCTTTCCCATTTTCCAAATTTTGGGTTTTGTTCATTTTTCGTCGGATCGCTTCAATTCTTGTTCTGTTGGAAAGATATCGGTCCTACGATTCATTTCCACCCAACCATCGTGCTTGCCAACCATGATCTAAGGACTTCTCGGTAAGTTAAACTTCAAACCCTCAGCTCCAAATAGTGTTTTAATGGAGTTTTCTCTTTGATTCTTCAATTTCTTGCAGAGGAACTCAATGGTTTAAGTACGGGAGTTGTTTTAAGTGTTTTTGAAAACTTTCCCTTAACCCTGAAACCGAGTTTTAGTCGAAACCGTTCCCGTTTGAAATTTACCTTTCGGGGTTGGATTTGGGGTTTATTTTCATTGATATATTGTTATTGTAATTCAATTCGGGAAATTGCATATTGTCCAAAAACCCTAATTAGCGATACCCATTGAAATCGGGAATTACCAAATTGCTTGAAACCAACTCGAAACACATCTAAATTGTCTAAATGCCGGAAAACCAAACCTGAGACCCACTTTTTATGGGGGGGGCCGAGAGCCTCATGGTGGGGTTTAGAGAGTTTTTCGTCGTTTTGTACGTTTAGATGTCGTTTGATCGTTATTTTGTAAATTATTGATTGTTAGTTGTAATTCTAATTGTAGGTGTTTTTGGACTTTGGTTTGATCGCGATATCGGAGGTTTGGAGCAAAACCACTTTTAACAAGGTGAGAATAATTAGAAAGTAAAGTAGCTTTAGAAACTGAATAAGTAGAATGATTTGTAGGATCGGAAGTCGATCTTAAGGTTTGAATCGAAAGGATAGATGAAAATGAGCTAACTTATTGGATTTGGGAGTTAATTTAAATCTCAAGTTGAGAAAACTCTTAGGTTTCAAAGGAAACGTTTAACTCTAGGAAATTCTAAGTTTAAGTTAGTTCGATACTTAAGGATGATTATTCTGAAGATGAAGGTTTCAAGTTTAATAGATTAAACAAGAATTTGATAAGGAAATTTCAACTACTTATCGGAAGAATTAGAATCTTTCGAATTGGAGACTTTAAGATAAAGTTAGTATGTAAGATTAATTGAGACCGTTTGACTTGATTTACTTACTGAATTCCTTATCAAAAGTTTCTACCTTCTTAATTTACGTTTAAGAGTATTATGACCCATTTACTTTTATATTCCTTCGGTTTCTTGAAAGTTTATATTTGTTTACTTGCAATCGCAAGCCTATTCATATCATATCATATCATATTGCATATTGAAATCGAGAGGAATAATGAGGCAATGCATAGACTTAGTGAGCTTGCATTGTCTGGTATTATTCGTTTTATGTCTGTATATGTACATGAGGAATGCTAAAGGACTACGAACTTTTCATGATTGGAGGAGATGGATAATGAGATAATGATGGAACTATGCGAGTTCACCTTATCTGGTATTATCCATAATAACTATGATACATATACGAAGATACAAGGTGAATGAACTGACCTACGGGAGCTTCATTACCTGCCATTAATCACTAGAGATGGGAAGTTGTGATTAAAAAGACTTATATGTTCTAATTGGAAAGCGAGATAATGAGGTGAATGAACTGACCTACAGGAGCTCATTACCTGACATTATTCGCATGTGATGATTATAATGATTTAAAGATGGTGTATTCTTTATATTATTTAATTAGTGAATGATTGATGGTTAGACTTCATTTGCAAAAATTATATGAATATACATAAATTAGAGTAAATGATATACTTAGTACGAAACATCAAAAGTATGACCCAAAAATAGGTGTATGCTTTGGAATCATTTCTCTAAACTTTAGAAGTTTAGTAAAACATAAGTAATTTGTAAATGGACACAAATCAGAATGCGGGTTTGGGGTCTATTGTTACTATATTTTCTGTCTATTCTCACTGGGCTTTGTTGTTATCTCATGATATTACAAACATTTTCAGGTAATGCTCTTGTTAGAGGTCGTGGGAGAGGAGCTGGTGCTGCATCATCAATGGATGATGACCTCGAGATGAACTAGGTGGTTGTAAAAGTCCATGGACACAGTTTTGTGAATTTTATATAATTTTGAGATTTGTACATTTGTATATAGCTCTTAAGAGCTTTTCGTCATTACTTTTATGATTTTAACTCTTTTGAACTCGTGGATAGGAACTTAATGTTCCTTGTGTTTTTAGATTTCAGAATTTAAGATGTAAACAGGTTTTGGCTAGCCAACTTTCAAACATAACCACGCCAAATTTTCTTAAAATATAAAGACTTCCGCTATATTTATTTTTAAATGATTTTAAAAGAGTCGGGTCTTCACAATATATTTGTTGGGAAACAATTTGTATGTGTTTCCACTTTGTGTTTTATATGAAAAAATTATCAATTTACATTCAGCCACTTTGGCAGTTTAGGAAAAGAAATAACGCAAAATAAGTCATGTTTCCAATTCAAGGTTCACTTCTTCTATTTAGAACATGTTTCGAATTGCTTTTGAAAGTACCTTAAAGTTTTTTTTATAGTTGAAAGGTGTTTTCTAAAAAGAAAAATAGTGATTGATTATAATATAAAAAAGTATTTTCAAAAAAACAAAATTAAGAGAAACACTTGAAAGTGTTTTTTGAGAGAAATAATTGAAATATATTACATCATAGTAGGGGAGAGAAAACTCAAACCTTCGATTTCATGGGAAGGGAATAGGTGTCAAACATGTTGAGTTATGCATATGTTGACATGAAAGGTACTTTTTAAATTACTATTTTAGAGAATTTTTGGGCTCAACATTTCAATAATCTGTAAGCTTTTATCTGACCAAATGTTGGCCCTTATTCTTAGCATAATGCAATTTTGGGCTCTTGCACATATAGCATAATCAGACCAAGTATTTGTAAAAATAACGGCCAAAAAACTTATTTCCAAATATAGCACAAAGTTTAAATTTGCGCATATAATATTTCTAAATTGTCACTAGTTTCACGCAAGTAATCACTAATTTCTATACATGTAATCATTGGTTCACACAAAGATCAGAACCCATAGATTAGGAACTCGACCAATATTGACAAGAGTAAGCTTGAGAAAAGCTGCTAAGAGAAAGTCCCAAATTGAGAAATCGATTAAACAATTAAAGAAATCGATCTCGGGTGAGAAATAAAAGGATAACACATGCCTCGAGAACAACTCCCGTATCAGATTAATTGGACACAAAAACTCTTAATTGTTCTCCAAACTTTAGGTAATTTCATTCTAAACTCTCCAAAGGATGATATTACTAACACTCGTAGTCAAATCTTCATCCATTAACTTGTTACAACAATAAACAAGAAAAAGTAAATAAACATTACATAAAATATAACATCTCGATTCTCTATTCCATCGATCATATGCATGAAGGTAATGTAGGGTTCGCATTCACCCTTATGCATGAATGAAGATAATAGGTACATACCGTAGAATACCCATTCAACCTTATGAATGAGGAAGTAATGAGTACATCCCGTAGGATACCATTCCACCCCCTTTTCTTTCTCACTTTCTTTTCTTTTTCTGAAGGTGATGCGGACATTCCCCGTAGCATCCAACATTCTCCCCTTCCTTTCTTTCTCACATTCATTTCTTTTTCTTTGAAGGTGATGCGGACACTACCCGTAGGCTCCAACATTCTCCCCTTCCTTTCTTTCTCTCTTTCTTTTCAATAATGCGAGATGTTATAGTGCAATATGTTATGGTTATGCTTGCACATGCTTGTAAAAGTAAATAAAAGTAAAGTATGAATATTAAAGTAACCAAAACAAACATAAAGTAAAGGGCATAAAGTAAAGACATAAAGTAAAATAGATAGGAATCTCGGCAGAACGATATGTAAATCGAACTCCGCTACATTAATAAAAGTAAATCCTATCTTAAACGATTAACTTATACCTTCAAAGATTTTAAACTTCCAACATAATCCGAGGTTCTATTAATCGTTCTATAAAAAAGTTTGGATCTTTTAACTTCCAATTATCCAACCTAAGCTTCGAAACGAATCTAACTTAGTAATTTTTATGATTCAATGCTTTCCTCGAGAACTCCTAAGTTCTCACTTAAAGGATTAACTTCTAATGCTAAGGGCACTAACTCACTTCCCTCTATCTTAGATTCGAATCCTAGTCTTAGTTTCCAATTCTACAAACCATTATACTTATTTGCTTTCTATAGTTACTTTAAATCCTAACTATTCTCACCTTAGCCAAAAATAACTTTGCTCCAAGTTTCCAGAAGCACGATCAAACAAAGTTAAAACCACCTACAAATAGAATTATATCTAACAATCAATAAATTACCACATATCGATCAAACAACATCTAAGCATACAAAACAGCGAAAAACTCAACAAACCCCATTAAGAAGCTCTCAGCCCCCCCATGAAAAGTGGGTCTCGGGTTTGGTTTTCCGGCTTTTAGGCAATTTAGATGTGTTTCGAGTTGGTTTCAAGCAAGTTCGATATTCCCGATTTCAATGGGTATCGGTAATTAGGGTTTTTGAACAATATGCCATTTCCTGAATTGAATTTCAATAAACATTATTTCACTAACTTATAACCCATAATCACATCCCAAAAGACAAATTTCAAACGGGAAGGGTTTCGACTGAAACTTGGTTTTTGGGTTATGAGAAAGTTTTCAAAAACTCTTAAGACAACTCCCGTATTTACAAACATCGAGTTTCCCGACAAGAAATTGAAGAATCAAAGAGAAAACTCCATTAAAACACTATTTGGAGCTTAGGGTATCAAGATAAACTTACCGAGAACTTCATGGATCTCGAGAGAAAAGCACGATGGTTAGGTGGAAATGAATCCTAGACTCGAGGGCTTTCCGATGCAACCGAAATCGAGTCGATCCGTCGAGAAATGAACGAAAACCAAAAAAATCCTTTCCCCACCTTGAAGCTACGGCCTTGGGAGAGAAATGAGAGATGTTTTGGTCAACTTTGGTCAAATGGCAATTTAAAGAAGAATATGAATAGTGTTTTTGATATTTTTAAGAAATTGGATATGACGGTTGCGTCCTTTTATGACTTTTGACTTCTAAATCGAAACCCGAAGCTCTTAAATAAATCTAAAGGTGATTAATAATTATTAATTGGCCTATTAATAATTATTAATGTCACCGAAACGAATTTAAAGTATTAAAACGATTAAAAAGAATTTCGTGTGAAATTAACTACTAAAATCAAAATTACAAAAATAATAATTAATCTAAATACTTAAATTGAAATAAATAAAAAACATTAAATAAATAAATAAAATAAATAAATAATTCACTTCAAAATAACGGGACGTTACAAAGTAGGCCCTCCATTCCTTCTTCTCCTTGGAGTAAGGGAATTACATAAGAGTTGAGATGGCAGCAAGATAGATGACAAAGGAGAACCGGACTCGAAAGGCAAGATGAGTAAATAGAGTGCTCTGTCAACTAACTAGGCTAGGCTCATAATTCCCTCCGAGCTAGAATAATGGCCATCCACGCTTGCTACCTACAGCAGCTCATCCATCTTTAAGAATCACCTATCAATCCTCGCTTACATGTCTGTCGAGAAATGGCAAGGTTAGTGGTCAAGGGACTACTTTACTAAATTAGCAGAATATTATTTAGTAAACTAATTAACATTTAATTAAAGATATCATGCCATTGTGATTAAACTTTGACTGAAATTTTAAGGCCTTTCAAAAAACTATTTCATACATTTAGTAAATTATAGAGAATTAGTTTGAGGTCTTTTTACATCATCAACCCTTAACACTAAATCTTCTACGATGTATCCTAATTGAACAAGCAAAACACAATTGAGGGATCGAACCTTAGAATAAATTAGGAAGAAGAAAAGAATTTTCTTCCTAATAATAATGGAAAAATTCGGTATCTTGAAAGGAGAGGGGGAAGAGTGAATTTCAACTTCTAAAAGAATTGAATTGTGTGATTTATAAATGACCCAAGTGTAACGTCCTGAGTGTAACGTCCCGTTACTTTTGAGGTAATAGAACTTCGAGTTTCGATTTATGAGCTAAAAATCATTAAAGGGACGTAACCATAATTTCCGAATTCTTAAAAATATCAAAACACTATTCATCTCTTCTTTAAATTGCCATTTGATCAAGGATTGACCAATTCTCTTCTTTTCTTCCTCTCTCCATTGTCGTAGCTCTCAAGGGTTTTGGGGGGATTTTTGGTTTTCGTTCGTTTCTCGATGGATCAACTTGATCTTTGTTGCGTTTGATAGCCCTCGGTCCAAGCATCCTTTTCAACCTATCAATCGATCTTTTCCTCCATTTTCGAAAGGCCTCCAGGTATGACAATTTATTTATTTATTTTATTTTATTCTATTATTTATTTATTTATTTATTTCAATTTAAGTATTTAGATTAATTATTATTTTGTAATTTCGATTTTAGTAGTTAATTTTGCCCGAAATCCTTTTTAATCGTTTTAATGTTCTAAATTCATTTCGGTGACATTAATAATTATTAATAGGCCAATTAATAATTATTAATCACCTTTAGATTAATTTAAGAGCATCGGGTTTCGATTCTTAAGTCAAAAGTCATAAAAGGACGCAACCGGCATTTCCAATTTCTTAAAAAATATCTAAACACTATTCTCCTTTCTTCTTTAAATCACCATTGACCAAAAGTTGACATTTTACTCACACAAAACTCTCCCAAAACCGTGGCTCTCAAGGGGGGAAAGGATTTTTTTGGTTTTTGCTCGTTTCTCGGCGGATCGACTCGATTTTGGTTGCATCGGAAAGCCCTCGGGTCTACGATTCATTTCCACCTAACCATCGTGCTTTTCTCTCGAGATCCACGGACTTCTCGGTAAGTTAAACTTCAAACCCTAAGCTTCAAATAGTGTTTTACTGGAGTTTTCTTTGATTTCCTTCGATTTCGTGTTGTGAAACTCGATGTTTGTAATTACGGGAGTTGTTTTTACAAATTTTGAAACTTTCCCTAAACCCTAAAACCGAGTTTCAGTCGAAACCCTTCCCGTTTGAAATTTACCTTTTTGGGTTCAATTATGGGTTATAAATTAATGAAATAATGTTTATTGAAGTTCGATTCGGGAAAGGGCTTAATGTTCAAAAACCCTAATTATCGATACCCATTGAATTCGGGAATATCGAATTTATTTAAAACCAACTCAAAACACTTTTAAATTGCCTAAAAGCCGGAAAACCAAACCTGAGGCCCAATTTCCATGTGAAGGCCGAGAGCCTCTTTGTGGGGGGTTTGATGGATTTTTCGTTGTTTTGTATGTTTAGTTGTTGTTTGATCGATAATTGGTAATTTATTAATTTTTGAGATATAATTCCAACTGTAGGTGTTTTTGAACCGTTCACTTGATCGCTCTTCCGGATTTAGGAGCGAAGTCATCACTTTTTAAGGTGAGAATAGTTAGGATTTAAAGTAACTATAGAAAGAAAATGAGTATGATGGTTTGTAGAATTGAAAACTAAGACTAGGATTCGAATCTAAGATTAGAGGAATGTGAGTTAGTGCCCTTAGGATTAAGAGTTAATCCTTTAAGTGAGAACTTAGGAGTTCTCGAGGAAACTATTGAATCTTAGAAGATTCTAAGTTAGATTCGTTTCGAAGCTTAGGTTGGAACATTGGAAGTTAAAAGATCCACTTGTATTTAGAACGATTAATAGAACCTCAGATTATGTTGGAAGTTTAGAATCCTGGAAGGTATAGGTTAATTGTTTAAGTTATGATTTTACTCTTATTATTGTTAGCGGAGTTCGATTGACATATCGTTCGTCCGGAGTTTTCTATTTATTTACTTTATGTCCTTTACTTTATGCCTTTTACTTTATGTTTGTATCGGCTACTTTAATTCCGCATTTTATTTATTTACTCCAAAACATATCATATTGCATCATAACATCTCGCATCATGGAAAAAAAAGTGAGAATGAGAAAGATATGAATGGGAGAATGATGGATCCTATGGGATAGACCACATTACCTTCATAGAAAAAGAAGAGAGAATGAGAAAGATGTGAATGGGAGAATGATGGATCCTACGGGATAGACCACATTACCTTCACAGAAAGAAAAGAGAAATTGAGAAAGAAAAGGAGGGAGAATGATGGATCCTACGGGATAGACCACGTTACCTTCTTCATGCATAAGGGCGTATGCGAATCCTACGGGATGTCCTCATGCATTCATGCTTATGATCGATGAGAAAGAGAATCGAGATGTTATATTCTATGCAATGTTATTTATTTTTCTTATTTTATGTCATAACAAGTTAATGAATGAGGATTGACTACGAGTGTTAGTAATATCATCCTTTGGAAAGTTTAGAATGAAATTACCTAGAGTTTGGAGGACTTTAGGAGTGAATTATGTCAGGTAAATTGGACACAAATCGGAATACGAATCTGAGGTCTATCCTTACTTTTTATTCTTATTATTCTCACTGGGCTTAGTTTGTTAGCTCATGATATTACAAACATTTCAGGTAATGTTTGGGATCGTGGAAGAGGAGCTGGTGCGCGCTTGATCGAGATGATGATGATTTCGAGATGGACTAGGTGTTATATAAAAATCCATGTACATGGTTTTGTGAATTTTATATAATTTTGGAGTTGTATATTTGTAAATGGCTCTTAAGAGCTTTTGTCTTTACTTTTATGTTTATAAATCATTTTGAACTCCTGATAGGAACTTAATGTTCCTTGTGTTTTTAGATGTCTGAATTTATGATGTAAACAGGTTTTGGCTAGCCTATTTTCAAACGTAATCACGCCAATTTTTCTTAAAATAAAAGACTTCCGCTGTGTTTTCTAATTTGAATTATTTTAAAGTGACGGGTCGTCTCAACTTATAACTTCCAAAAGTAAAACGTTCCCTCGAGAAATCCATAAGTTCTCTTATTGTATTAGAACTAACTCCAAGTCTAAACGTATTATCTTATTTATTTTATCCTTTCTAATCAAACCTTGATCTCAACTTCCAATCCTACAAACCATTCTACTTATTCGGTTTCTAAAGCTACATTATATTCTAATTATTCTCACTTTGGCAAAAGTAGATTTGCTCCCGTGATCTGAAAAAGCAATCAAGCAACGGTCCACAAACACCTACAATTAAATTATATCTAACAATCATTAATTAACCAAACATCGATCAAACAACATCTAAAAGCAGAATACGACGAAAAACCCAATAAAAGGCCATATGGTACTCTCGGCCCTCAAAGGAAAAATAGGCCTCGGGTTTGGTTCTCCGGCTTTTAGGTAATTTAGAGGTATTTCGGGTTGGTTTCAAGTAGTTTGGAAGTTCCCGATTTCAATGGGTAACAATAATTTTGGTTTTCGAACAATAGTTGATTTCCTGAATTTAATTACAACAAACAATTAATCAATATTAAAGCACCCTAAAATAGCCCACATCTTGTAAATTTCAAACGGGACAGGTTTCGGCTCAAACTCGATTTTAGGGTTAAGGGTAAGTTTACAAAAACACTTAAAAGAACTCCCGTAGTTAAAGTCATCAAGTTTAACGGCAAGAAATCGAAGATTCAAAATGAAAACTCCATTAAAACACTATTTGGAGCTTAGGTTTTGAAAGTTTAACTTACCGTGAGGTCCTTAGAACACCGATGGAAAGCACGGTTGCTAGGTGGAGAAGAATCCTAGGACCGAGGGCTTTCCAATGCAACCGAAGATGCAACGATCCGTCGAGAAAAGAGCAAAACCCGAAGAAATCCCCTAAGGCCCACAGTTTTTTGAGAAGAAAATGATGAGAAATTTTGGTCAACTTTTGGTCAAATGACAATTTAAAGAAGATGTGAATAGTAACTTGATATTTTAAGAATTCTAGAATCGACGATTACGTCCTTTTAAAGACTTTTGAGTTCTAAATCTAAACCCAAAGTTCTTAACTATCCAAATGGTGATTAATAATTATTAATTTGCCCGTTAATAATTATTAATACGACCAAAACTAAATTAAGCTATTAAAGCGATTAAAAAGGTTTAAACCGAAATAAACTACTAAATTCTAAATTACTGAATCTAAAATAACTTTAATTACTTAAATTAAAATAAAATAAATAAATATATATATATATATATATATATATATATTACCTCAAAAGTAACGGGACGTTACAGAAATAGATTCTCAATAAATTGGAATATCCTGAATTTGGAGATTTATAATTGAATGTAAACCTTATGTATAGTATAAGGTATTAAAGAAAATGAAATAAGATTACTATGTGTGTTATGAAATATGTTAATCTAAAGCTTGAAAGTTAGTTCCTCAATTATTTGGGAGATTTGGTTAGTGAAAATGGAATACTTGATACAAAACCCTTTTGGAGGTTGAAAGGTAAGGGTATGTGAGTTTTACTTGGACATAAATCCGGATCCGGGTTTGGGGTCTATTGTTACTATATATTTTATTTATTTTCACTGGGCTTGTTGTTAGCTCATGATATTACAAACATTTTTAGGTAATGTTCGGGGTCGTGGAAGAGGAGCTGGTGCGGCCGAGAGGATGATGATACAGAGATGGACTAGATACATTTTCAAAAAGTTCATGGACTCATTTTGTTTTATTTTGTATCTTTTTAGATGTAAATTTGTATATAAGCTCATAGGAGCTTTTCGTCTTAAGTTTTATGATTATAAACTTCTTTAAATGTTGGAAAAGGAATTGCATTTCCTTACTTTAAAATTTCCTGATGTGAAAAATGTATACAGGTTGTGGATAGTCTGAGTTTTAAACATATTCATGCCAAATTTTTGTATTAAATACAAAGTCTTCTGCTGAAATCTGATTTTAAATTATTTAAAAAAAGTCGGGTCATCACAACAAGTCATCGTCATGTGTAACTGTATGGATCAACATCAACATACTACCACGTACGGTCTTACCATAGAAGTCATCAAGTTCCCTAGTAAGTTAGATAATCTTAATAGAATTCTACTAAACTACTAAAGAACATAGACCACTAAGAATTACACTAGTTAACTCTCAAGTGCAACTTCTAAGCCACTTTATCTCCCGAACCACTCAAAGTACCTTAAACTTCCACTTTCATCTAAAATCTCCAATTTCACCTAAACTCTTCAATTCATCTTACAAGACTTCCAAACCACTCAACTCTTACCTTTTTCACCCAAAATCACTATAACTCTAAAATTACTCCACTCACTTCCGAGTCTAAATTCACCAACCAAGTAATTACTTCTAGAAGTTAGTTTACCACTTAACCCCTATAAACAATATTGTCATGAAACTTAACTCATAAAATTACTAACTTTCATTTTAAACTCACCTTATATTTGTAGTCAAGCTTCCCAATAAGTCGAGATCAACTCCACGCGATCAATCACAATCCTACAAATCTGTAAAGTCCCATTATTTTGAAGTGATTGTTTTTTTATTTTAATTAAAGTATATAAGGTTAATTTGAAAGTAGTAATTTCGATTTTAGTAGTTAATTTCGTCCGAAACTCTTTTTAATCGTTTTAATTAGCCTAATTTTGTTTTGGTGACATTAATAATTATTAATAGGCCAATTATTAATTATTAATCACCTTTAGATTAATTTAAGAGCTTCAGGTTTCGATTTAGAAGTCAAAAGTCATTAAAGGACGCAACCGTCATTTCTGATTTCTTAAAAATATCAAGTTACTATTCACTTCTCCTTAAAAACACATCATTGACCAAAAGTTTACCAAAAAATCATTTCCTTTCCTCTTCAAAACCGTGGCTCTCATGGTGTGGGGAGAAATTTTCGGGTTTCGTTTGTTTCTCGACGGATCAGCTTGATTTCGGTTGCATCAGAAAGCCTTCGGTCCTAGGATTCTTCTCCACCTAGCTATCGTGCTTTCCATCCGTGTTCTACGAACTTCTCGGTAAGTTAAACTTCAAACCCTAAAGCTCTAAATA
The DNA here is from genome assembly GCA_028015215.1 of Gynostemma pentaphyllum. NCBI lineage: Eukaryota > Viridiplantae > Streptophyta > Magnoliopsida > Cucurbitales > Cucurbitaceae > Gynostemma > Gynostemma pentaphyllum. The sequence continues at coordinate 44,392,955 of CM051355.1, forward strand.
GTGTTTTAATGGAGTTTTCTCTTTCATTCTTCGATTTCTTGCCGAGGAACTCGATGATTTTAAGTACGGTAGTTGTTTTTAGTGATTTTGACAACTTTCCCTAAACCCTAAAACCGAGTTTAATTCGAAGCCCTTCCCATTTGAATTTTACATCGTGGGGGTTGTTTTGGGGTTTACTTTTATTGATATAATGTTTATTGTAATTAAATTCGGGAAATCGTTTATTGTTCAAAAACTCGAATCATCGATACCCATTGAAATCGGGAACTTCAAAACTACTTAAAACCAACTCAAAACACCTCTAAAGTACCTAAAAGCCAGAAAACCGAACCTGAAACCCATTTTCTATAGAGGGGCCGAGAGCACCCCTGGGTTTTTCCGGGGTTGTTCGTCGTTTTGAGCTTTTAGATGTTAATTGATCAATGTTTTATTTATTAATGATTGTTAGATATACTTTTAATTGTAGGTGTTTTTGGATCGTTGATTGATCGTACTTTCGGAGATTTGGAGTAAAACTAAATTGGCTAAGGTGAGAATAAATAGGATTTAAAGTAGATTTAGAAACCGAATAAGTTGAACGGTTTGTAGGATCGAAAGTTGAGATTAAGATTCAAATCTAAGAGTAAAGAAAAGTGAGCTAGTGACCTTAGGATTAGGAACTAGTTCTTTGAGTGAAAATTTTGGAGTTTCTCTATGGAACTTTGAACTTTTGAAAGTTCTAAGTTAGAATCGTTCTGGAGATTAGTAATGGATCATTGGAAGTTAAAGGATCCAAACTTTTAGATAGAATGGTTAAAGGCTTTCAAAAATAGAACCTTGGATTTTATTTGGAAGTTTAGAACCTTGGAAGTGTAGATTACTTATTTAAGATAAGATCTACTTTATTAAAAGTATCGAAAGTTTGTTCTACTTAATGTTCTTCCGGAATTCCTATCTATTTACTTTATGCATAAGGACATCTATGATTCTTTTACTTATGTCCTTTACTTTATACCCTTTACTTTATGCTCCATTTATATTTTACGTTTATTTACTTTTGCAAGCATACACATAACATCTTGCATCATTGAAATGAAAGAGAAGGAAAGTGAGAAAAAAAAAGGTGAATGTGGATCCGACGGGAGTCCCCATTACCTTCATGCATAAAGGTGAATGTGAATCCTACGGGATGTCTTCATTACCTTCATGCATATTATCAGTGGAATTACATCATAGAGCAAGAATTGTATATTTCATAATGGGAAGCAAGACAATAAGAAGAATTAAGATGTTATGCTCATGCAAAGTTTATTTACTCTTGCTTATATTTGTCTTAACAAATTATTGGATGAGAACTAGACCCCGTGTGCTAGTAATATCATCAATTAGAGATTATGAATATGAAAGTTAGTTTTCTAGAGATTAGAGAACTACAGAAAGGATTATGTAAGACGTACTTTTCTAAAGAGAAAAGAAATGAAATTGATGTATAAACAAGTGCTATAGGAAAAAGGAATGAGATTGAATTGGATAACGAGAGAATACAAGGGTGTATTGAACCTTGTATAATTATCATCTGAAAAACATGTAAGAGAACTAGTTTCTCAATAAATTTGGAAGCTCTCGTAATTGGAGAATAAGATTTGTTGTAAACCTTATGTACTGTATAAGGTATTAAAGATAACGAGATACAAATGTTATATATATATATATATATATGTTATGAAACATATCCTCCTAATTGTTGAAAGATATTTCCTCAATTATTTGAGAGAATTGGTAAGTAAAAGTGAAACATTAATGTAAAACCATTTTGTGGTTGAAAGGTAAGAGAATGTGAGTTTTACTTGGACACAAATCCGGATGCGGGTTTGGGGTCTAATTTTACTTTTTATTTTGTTTATTCTCACTGGGCTTTGTTGTTAGCTCATGATATTACAAATATTTTCTGGTGTTCGGGTCATGAGATGAGAGCTGGTGCTGCTTGATCAAGATGATGATTACGCTGAGATGGACTAGATGTCATTTAAAAGTCCCGGGGCTTACCTTATTTTGTTTTGATTTTGGTCTTTGAGATGTAAACTTGTTTATAAGCTCTTAAGAGCTTTTCGTCTTAAGTTTTATGGTTATAATCTTGTTTTAAATTTGGAAAAGAAATTGCATTTCCTTACTTTTAATTTCTCTAATTGTGAACAATGTATACAGGTTGTGGATAGTCCAAGTTTTAAACATATCCACGCCAAATTTTATTGAATAATAAGTCTTCCGCTGTCAATCTGATTTTAAATTATTTAAAAGAGTCGGGTCGTTACAAAATCCTAACAATCATTAATTATCCGAAAATCAAGTAAACGACATCTAAATGCACAAAACGACGAAAAACCCAGATTCTAGCCATTTGGTGCTCTCGGCCATACATGGGAAAATAGATTTTGAGTTTTTTTTCAGGCTTTTTGGCATTTTAGAGGTGTTCCGAGTTGATTTTGAGTACTTTGGAGGTTCGAATTATCAATGGGTAACCATAATTTAGGGTTTTGCACAATAATTGATTCTCGAACAATTAAGTAAAATACAAAACAATAACAAACGAAACACCCTAGGCATCACCAAGTGAGAGAAAAACAAACGGAACGGATTTTCCATTCGACTCGGGTTTAGGTCCAAGACAACAACCTCATTCAAAGTGATTTTTCCTAACTAGAATTCACAAACAACACTCGGGAAAAACGAATCAAGGCTTGCATACAAGATTGGAAAAAAGAAAACCCAAAAATCCATTTCTTCCTCACCTCGTATCTCCTGTATCTTGAATGGATTGGCTCAATTGATGGGATGGGTAGAAAGTACATCTCGAGATCTTTCAATCGAGCTAAGGCATGATGAAAACGGTCGAGAAAGGAAGTCGGGGCGACATTTTCTTTCTCTTCTCTTTTCCTCTTCTTCTTGCTCGGGTTTGGGGCTTCTATTTCACTTTTCCTTTCCTTTTTTTTATCATTATCCTTGCAAAATATGTAGTAGATATATATAAAGAAATTTTGGTAAAAGACCATATTTCCCCTCCTCTTATTTCCTTAAAAAAACTTATTCCGAGTGCTTGTTATTTGACGTTTCTAATTCCAATTCAACTTAACTACTTCTAATCTATCTTAAAAGTATTTAACAATAAATAATGGGCCAGCTAATAATTTTTAATACGACCAAAACTAATTTAAGCTAATAAAATGATTAAAAAGGTTTTCGAACGAAATTAACTACTCAATTCTAAATTACTAATTCTAAAATTAAACTAAATACTTTGATTAAAATAAATTAAATATTAAATAAAAAAAATCACTCCAAAAATAACGGGACGTTACATTTTAATTGTAGGTGTTTTTGGACCGTTGCTTGATCTCACTTTCGGAGTTTTTGAGCAAAACTACTTTTGCCATGGTGAGAATAAATAGAATTTAAAGTAGCTTTAGATACCAAATAAGTTGAACGATTTGTAGGATCAGAAGTTGAGATTAAGGTTTAAATCAAAAGGATTAAAGTATGCAAGCTAACATGCTTAGGCTTGGTAGTTAGTTCTAATTGAGTGAGAGAACTCATGGATTTCTCGAGGGAAACATTTAACTCTTGGAAGTTCTAAGTTTAGATTCGTTTCGGAGTTTAAGAATGATTATCAGAAGTTGAAGGTTTCAAGTATAATGGGGTGAATAAGAAACCTGATTATGGAACTTTGGATATATACTGAAAGCAATAGAGTCATTTTGAATTGGAGACTTTATGATAAAGTTAGTAATTCAATTTTAACTGAAGGTCGTTGGCTTGATTTATTTATTGTTTTCTTATTAGAAGTTCCTAATTTCTTATTTTATGTATAAGAGTATTACGTGATCCATTAATCTTTATGCCTTCCGATTACTTTGAATGTTTACATTTACTTTATTTGCACTTGAGAGCATATTCATATCATATTGTATAATCAAATTGGGAGGAATAATGTGACATGCTAAAGGATTGTGGGACTTTACATTGTCTGGTATTATTCGTTTTATGTTTATGTATATGTATCATGAGGAATGCTAAAGGACTGCGGGACTTTGCATGATCGAAGAAGATGGATAATGAGATAATGATGGAACTATACGAGTTCACATTATCTAGTATTATCCATAATTATTATTATACATATACGAGGATACAGGGGTGCATTGAACCTTGTACTTAGTGAGTGAGATAATGAGGTAATGTTGAGACTGTGGGACTTCGTTACCTGACATTATTCACTAGAGGTGGAAAGATATTACTGATGTGAAGGTTGAGTGCCCTTTACACTTGTTGAGCGAGATAATGAAATATTGATGAGATTGCGGGACTTTAATACTGTCATTATAAGAATTTGATGATTATATTGTAAAGGTTGTGTGCCCTTTACACTTGTTGAGCTAAATAATGAAGTAATGTTGAGACTGCGGGAGCTTCATTACTGTCATTATAAGCAATTGATGGTTATATTAATGTAAAGCTTGTGTGCCCTTTACACTTGTTTAGCAAGTTAATGAATAATGATTAGACTGCGTATGCTAATATTATCGTCATTAATCGCAAATTGGGATTGTTGAATATGTTAAGTCTGAGTGAGCTTAACATTATTTTATTAAACATAAAGGTAAGGTAAATCTTATTTTATAGCCTGAGTCGCTATAAAGAAAAAGAAATGAAACATTATGTATGACATACATTCCCATAGAAAAAAGAAATGAAATACGATGTATAGCCGATTGCTATAGGAAGGATGAATGAGATTGAATTGTATAATGAGAGAATACAAGGTTGTATTGAACCTTATATATAGTATGAGGTATCAAAAGGATGAACCAGAAAGAGATATGTGATATGAAAATATTCTTCTAAATGTTTGGGAGTTAGTTTCTCGAGTTTTGAGAGTTTTGGTAAAGAGTATGTTAGTTTTACTTGGACACAAATCCGAATACGGGTTTGGAGTCTAATGTTACTTTTATATTTTGTTTATTTTCACTGGGCTTGCTTTTAGCTCATGATATTACAAACATTTTCAGGTAATGCTCGTGCTAGGGGTCGTGGGAAAGGATCAGCTGATGCGGCCTGATTGAGGTGAGGATGATATCGAGATGGACTAGATATACTTTTTAAGTCCATGAACTCATTTTGTTTTATTTTGTGTCTTTTGAGATGTAAATTTGTATACAAGCTCATAAGAGCTTTTCATCTTAACTTTTACGATTATAAACTCCTTTAAACTCTAGAACAGAAAGTGCAATTCACTGTCTTTAATTTTCCTAATGTGAAAAATGTATACAGGTTTGGATAGTCTATGTTTCAAACATATCCATGCCGTTTTTATTAAATACTAAGACTTCCGCTGTGTTTTGGTTTTTAGATGATTTGAAAGGAGTCGGGTCATCACAGTTGGTATCAGAGCCTAAGGGTTTTATAGACTACATGCAATGCATGTTTGTTTTTCATGCTTTGTTTTAAGTCCATTCTCTAGTCATCATTTGGGATCAGCGACACCAGGTATCCCTAGACCTTTATCTTTTAAACTCGGCTATTTATTTATGCTTTGGTAAAGTAGTAATGAGTTCTCTTTTACTAGTAACTTATCAAGTTCTATTGACTATGATGTAGTATGCCTCTTAGAAGGGGTGCTAGGCGATTTGGAGATGGGGTGGCTACTCTTCTGACGGTTAGAGGCAAAGCTTGAAACCCCACTCCACCACCACCACCTGAGATTCCTGTTGTACCGCAACCTAGGAAGGGGCGGGGAGTTTATATTATTGAGGAGGATTATCTTGATTTATTGGGGGATGCTGGTAGACCAGCTGTGCCTGTTATACCTCGACCTAGAGCAGCAGATTTGGTAGTCAACCAGGTTGGGATTATTGATGCTGCTAGGACACTGAGAGAGTATAGACGATATGCACCTGCTGAGTTTGATTTTAGGTCTATTGATGTATCTGTTGCTGAGAGATAGGTTGATAGAGTTGAGAGAGCCTTTGAGTTTATTGAGTGTCTGGACCGGCTGAAGGTCCATTTTAATATGTATTCTCTTGTTGATGATGCTCTTTAATAGTGGAAGGGACTTTTCAGATCTCTTTCTCTTACCATGGAGGTTACTTGGGAGGTATTTCGAGAAAGTTAAATGAGAAGTATTAGTCAGAGGATTTACGAGATCGGTTGGAAGTGGAGCTCTTGACTCTAAATCAATGTGATAGATCCATAATAGAGTATGAGCGAGGGTTTGATCGATTGTCTAGGTTTGCTACTGGACACATTGCTGAGCTACAGAACAAAAAAAAAAGGTTTATCGTTGGATTGAGAGCTGAGCTTAGAGGCCACGTACTCACTTTGCATCCGACTACTTTTAAGGAGGCTTTAGAGTTTGCTCTTTCTTTAGATTTGGCATCTGATGAGAAGAAGGGCAAACTAGCTGCTACCGGACAGACTTCCTCTCAGAAAAGGAGGGCGGAGGACGACTATACTGGTCGAAGGGTACCGCCACAGTAGAGACAACATCAATAACAGGCTCGGGGTGGAGCCCAATTTGGACAGCCGAGGGCACAGGGACAGGTTTAACGTTACTTTCATAAATGTACCAGTTATCATTCTGGGAGATGCACCCTACCACTGAGATGTTATGTTTGTGGTCAGGATGGACATCGATCTTATCAATGTAGGGCTTATCAGGCACAGCCACCGCAACATGGTTACTCAGGTCAAGGTGTTCCGTAGAGACCACAGTCGGCACCACCAGTTTTGTATCCTCCCCAGGGTAGGGGCAGAGGTCAGGACAGGGGCAAACATAAGAATAGGAAGGTCAGGGTGGACAAGCTCAGCAGTACAGACTTCCGCTTGTTGCTCCACCACCACATTTACTACCTCCACCACAACGGCCATTTCCTCCTCCACCTGTTCAGCATCAGGCTCATGTATTTGCCACTAGAGAGGAGGCTGAGGTTGCAGGTACAGTAGTGACTGTACTTTGACAGTTTTGGGCCATTCAACTTTTGTTTTATTTTATTCTGGAGCTAGTCACTCTTTTATTTCTTCTAAGTTTGTTGAGTCGACTGCTCTTGAATCTGCACCGTTGGGTTATGAGATGCATGTTTCTGCCCCAGTCGGGAAGTTTGTTATTGTTGATAGTGTGATTAGCACGGATGATTTATGTTTTCTGGGTTGTTGTTTGCATGCTATCCTGATTATCATGCCTATGTCTGATTTCCATGTGATTTTGGGTATGGATTGGCTAGCAGCTAATCGAGCCACTATTGACTGTAATGAGAAAGTTACTGATTTTTTTAGTCTATGTGGGGCCAGTTTATGTTTTCGTGGGTCTAGTAGCCGAGTAGCTCTCACTTTGATTTCTATGATAGAAGCTAGAGCGCTTCTAATTGATGGAGCTTTGGGTTATATACCTAGTGTTGTCGATACTTCTATACCGAAGACAAGCTTGAATTCTGTACCAGTGGTGAGGGATTTCGTTAATATTTTTCTTAATGAGTTACCCGGTTTGCCACCGGTGAGAGAGTTAGATGTTCAAATTGAGGTTGCTCCTAGGACAACTCCATTGTCTAAAGCACCTTATCGTATGGCACCGGCTAAGTTGAAAGAACTTCTAAGCCAGTTACAGAAACTTTTAGACTTGGGATTTATACGCCCAATTGTTTCTCCATGGGGAGCTTTTGTGTTATTTGTGAAAAAGAAATATGGCTCTATGAGATTATGCATCGATTATAGAGAGTTGAACCGTGTTACGATGAAAAACAAGTATCCTTTGCCCAGGATAGAGGACTTGTTTGATCAATTGATGGGAGCCACTATCTTTTCAAAGATAGTTTGAGATTTGGTTTCCATCAATTAAGGATTCGAGATGAGGATATTCCCAAGACTGCTTTCAGGATGCGTTATGGACATTATGAGTTTGTAGTTATGTCTTTTGGCTTGACCAACGCGCTTGCAGCTTTTATGGACCTTATGCATACTGTATTCTGAAGGTTTATTGATTTATTTGTGATTGTGTTCATTGATGATATCTTGGTTTAGTCCAACACTGAGGAGTTGCATGCTATGCATTTACTGGAAGTTTTGACAGTGTTACGAGATCAGAAGATGTATGTCAAGTTTTCAAAGTGTGAGTTTTGGTTGAAAGAAGTGGCATTTTTTGGCCATGTAGTACCGAGTAGAGGCGTATATGTTGATCCCTCCAAGATTGACTGTAACGCCCCGTTACTTTTGGAGGTAAATTTTTTTTTTATTTTAAATAAAGTATTTAAGCTTAGTTTAAACTTAGTAATTTCGATTTTAGTAGTTATTTTCGTTCGAAAACGTTTTTAAACCTTTTACTACTTTAATTTAGTTTCGGTGACATTAATAATTATTAACGGGCCAATTAATAATTATTAATCACCTTTAGGTATTTTAAGATCATCGGGTTTCGTATTTTAATCGAATCATTTAAAAGGGACGTATACGTCATTTTCCAATTTCTTAAAATTTCACTATTCATCATCCTCATCTTTAAATAGTCAACCAAAGTCAAACAATTTCATTCATCCTTTTCTCTTCTTCCTCTTTAGGGCCGAGAATACCCTCCTCCATCCCTCTCTTTCTTGGCTTTTCTCCATCACTCGGTGGATCGCCGTAATCTTATGTCCGTTGAAAAGCTCTCATCCCGAGGATCATTTCTAACCTAGCAATCAAGGTTTTCGTCCGTTTTTTCGAGGCCTTAAGGTATGACAAAGTTTCTAAAATTTGATGTGAATAGTATTTTAATGGAGGTTTTGAGTTGAAATCTTCAAATTCACACACCGAAGGTTGAAGATTTCAATCGAGGAAGTCGTTTTATGTGATTTTAGAAACTTCCCTAAACCCTAAAATCAAGTTTGAGTTGAAAACCCGTCCCGTGTTAATTTCTCTCACTTGGCCAAGATTATGGTGTTTAGTTTACTATGATTTTACGTTTTACTTAATTTTTCGGAAATTGATTATTATGTAAAACCCTAAACTATCGTGACCCATTGATATCTCGACTTTCAAAGTATCCTTAATCAACCCGAAACACCTCTAAAGTGCATAAAAGTCGGAAAACCGAACCCGAGCCCTCTCTCCCTTGTTTGGTCGTGGGTCCCTTAGGTTTTAAATCTGGGGTTTTTAATCGTTTTATGCGTTTAGATGTCGTTTGCTCGATTTTCGGTGGATTAATGGTTGTTAGGTGTATTTGATATGTAGGTTTGTGATCGATTGCGTGACTTTAACTCCGGCACCTTGGAAGCTTGGATTTCACATCTAAGGTGAGTTTAAAATGGAAGTTAGTAATTTTATGAATTATGTTTCATTACGTTATTGTTTATCGAGGTTAAGAGGGGAACTAACTTCCGGAAGTTATACTTGGTTGGAGACTTTAACTCGGATGTGAGTGGAGTGGTTTTGGTGTACTTATGGTTTTGGAAGTAAAAGAGTAAGTATGAGTGGTTTGGAAGTCATATAAGAGGATTTGGAGATTTTAGATGAAAGTGGTTGAATAAGGAAATTTAAGTGATTTGGGAGTCAAAGTTGTTAGGAATTACACTTGAGTCTTGACTCGTGTAATTTGAGCGGTTTATGTTCTTTAGTAGTTTAGTGGAACTTTATCTAACTTACTAGGGAGCTTGACGGATTCTATACGGTAATATGTGATACGGCACATGATAGTATGTTGATACGCTCCATATGGTATCATGGTGCGAGGTTATGTGATAGGGCACATGATAGTATGTGATACGCTCCATACGGTATCATGGTGCGAGGTTATGTGATACGGCACATGATAGTATGTGATACGCTCCATACGGTATCATGGTGCGAGGTTATGTGATACGGCACATGATAGTATGTGATACGCTCCATACGGTATCATGGTGCGAGGTTATGTGATACGGCACATGATAGTATGTGATACGCTCCATACGGTATCATGGTGCGAGGTTATGTGATACGGCACATGATAGTATGTGATACGCTCCATACGGTATCATGGTGCGATGATTTGTGATATGGCACGTGGTATGTCGACTTCGGTCCATACGGTATTATGATACGATGAAAGATAGTTAGTAATGCAATTACATAATTTTTAGATTTGTATAGTGAGACTTAGTAATAACGGGTACTTTTACTTTAAGTCTTGATATCATTACTTTTAGAAAGTATATTATGTATGTTGACTATATTTGGAATGTGGAATGGGTAGTAAAAGTGAAATTTAGGCCTTTGGACACGATTTCTGACATGAAATGTTGTTCATAGGATTACTTGCTTTCATTTTACTCTCACTAGCATTTTTATGCTAATGATGCTACAATTACAATTTTTCAGGTAAGACTCGTGGTAGAGGACGAGGTAGAGGAGGTGGCGCCGCGTGACCTAGCAAGACAATGAATGGACAAGAACATATGTGGTTTTGGGTGGAGCATTCTTGAACGCTCTTAAATATTTCATTACTTTTATTATGTTTCATTTTGAGCTCGATGAAGCGTTTGTATAATTTGTATATGTTATTCAAACTTTAAACTTCCTTTAGTATTTTCATCATATTATGGAATGCGCATTCCAGGTTTACTGCTCTTTCTGATAATTGGGTTGTAAACAGGTTTTGGTTTATCTGAATTTTAAACGAACCCATGCCGTTTTTCTGTAAAATCAAGTTTTTCCGCTGCGCATTTGTTTTAAAGGATTTTACGACAAATCGGGTCGTTACATTGAGGCAGTTAGTAACTGGCCTAGACCGACTAGTGTGGCTAAGATTCGCAGTTTTCTAGGACTTGCAGGCTATGATAGACGATTTCTGCAAGATTTTTCCAAAAATTGCTTCAACCTTGACACATTTGACCTGGAAAAGAGTTGATTTTGTATGGTCTGAGGAGTGTGAAAGGAGCTTTGAGGAGCTCAAGAGGAGGCTTAGCACCCGTTATAGTGTCGCCTGATAGTACCGGTGGTTTGATTGTGTACACAGATGCTTCCAAGAGAGATTTGGGATGTGTGTTGATGCAACACAGGAAAGTTATTGCCTATATTTCCCGTTAGTTGAAAGAGCATGAGAAGAAATATCCGACTCATGATTTGGAATTGGCGGCTGTTGTGCATGCATTGAAAATTTGGAGACATTACTTGTATGGTGAGAAGATTATGATATTTACTAACCATAAAAGTGTCAAGTATATCTTCACTCAAAAGGAATTGAACATGAGACAGCGATAATATTATCTGACTTAAATTCATATTAGTTTAATTGTTCTATTCTTTGTAGCAAAATAGCATAAGTTGATTAAGAAGGCTTTTGTATTCATTCAATCAGATAGTATTATCTGACTTAAATAAATCGATTGTTTCATGTTTATTTGTTAGGATTGGTAGTTATTCTTTTCTTGATGTTGTTAATAAATTAAATCTTATTATCGCATTCTAGGGTATCTATTGATTAGGGAAATTGTCAACGATCTTATCTTGACTATCGAATAGTTAAGGGAGAATATTTTTTGTTGAGGGAGTCTTAATAACTATTACCAATCTAGAGTTGAATTAGGGGTTTTGATTTTATTCATGATCGAATTTAACAAACCATAACTGAAATTATATCTTTAGTTGGAAGATTTCTCATATCGAATTTCATCCTTTTGAATTTGTTTTCTTTCATTAGTTAATTCAAAACGTCCCCTTTTTTATAGCACTAAATTAATTTACTAGTCTCTGTAGATTCGACCTTGCTTACCACTACTACTACAAGTTAATCACTATTAGAAGAAAGTATTATTTTTGCTAGTTTCGACAGCCAACATTTGATCACAAAGAGACTTAGGCAAATGAACAAAACTCATCATATAAGTTAGAATTGACTGACCAATTGCTTTGATAAGAATTTCTTACCCGCACCTGAAAAAAATTACACTTCCAACCTTGTATTACTTCATCACCCTATCCAAAATAAATTCAAGATCATTACGTTTATTCCATGAGAATTGAGAAGATTACCCAAATGTTTTTCAAAATGGGAGACTATTGGAATTTGAAGCAAATTACGTATAGCCACTTTTACAAAGCATGGAAACCAGTATAAAAATAAGAAAACGAACATAAAAAAAATCATAACAGAAACTAAACAAAATAATATAGAAAAAAACTTTTATTAAAAATAAACATTGAAATAACATAACCATTGTATATGAGAATAACAAAAATATAAACATAACTACGAAGAACAATTAGAAAAATGGAAAAGTTTATTACAAACCAACATTGAACAAAATAAAAACATTGTGTTTGAGAGAAAAATATATTAATTCATAGCGGCATAATGAAAAGCTTAACGACAAAACGTAAACATAATTGCGAAGAAACAATTAGAACAATGGAAAGGTTTATAAAAAAACATTGAACAAAATAAAACTTTGTGTCTGATAGAAAAAATATTAATTCATAGCAGCATAGCGAAAAACGTTACGACAAGTTTTGAGATTGTGACCCAATCCACCGCAACAAGAGCAACTCCTAGAACAAGAACTGGAATTATACGATTCTAAATGAGAAATATGTCTTTTAATCTTAGGTCTACCAACCGAACGACGAACATCAGGAGATGGACAACAACTACATCAACATCAAATGGAGTCTTCCATTGTTTCCAGTTACCAATAGGCATTATCATACCGGCATACATTGCTCGAAGTGAATCAACGGAATACGAGTGAAGAACATAATCAAAAGGGGGAAGGTTACGAGAAATGATAGTCGCACAGGCATGGACACAAGGTATTTTCATAAGATTCCAACGTCTGCATTGACATGTCTTCCGTTCAAGGTTAACACGATACTCCATTTCGAAAGTAACAACAACTGAATCAAAATCATTCAAATGACGAACCTGTGTGTGATTAAAAATAAATTAAACAATTTATCAAAAATAAACATTTATAATATAACAATGTTGATAAAAAAATCAATACATACCATCATCCTTCTACCAGATTCAATATTGCTCCTCTAAACAGATTCAGCCCATGGAGTGATGGACAACTCAACATTAGTTGCCAATAAACGATGTTCAAAAAACCTTTGCTCCAATTTCAAACGTACCTCTTCTAGGCACTAACAATAGGTAATTCCCTAGCATTCTTTAAAACTACATTATAACTTTCACAAATGTTTGTCGTTATAACATTGAAACGTACGACAAGGAAATAAGCACTAGACTAGACACATTTACGAATATCGTTTAGATATGGTACTGTTCTAGGTTCCATCAATTCCAATTGGTGAAAAAGGAATTCGTTCTCTTCTTTAGTATATGCTTCAGCGCGGCGTTTAAAATATTTAGCTAATGACTTTTTGTGAAAATGATTCTTAATATTCTGAGAAAGATGATGCATACAAACTCCATAATGCACACCAGGTATGACTTTTAAAACGGCTTTAAAAATACTCGGGTGTCTATTTGTAATAATAGATAAATTGTCTCTACCCCTGATAATGTTATTCAAATGAACAAAAACCATTCCCTAGAACAGTCATTCTCAGAGTCAACAACGGCAGTAGCAATTGGAATATTTTGGTTATTACCATCCAAAGCACACACAGTGAACAAAACACCAGCAAATTTTGATTTTTGAAAAGTCCCATCCACAGAAACAATCCGTCTACAATGAGCAAACCCGAAAAATGAGTCTCCCAAACTCATGAAAAGATATTGAAACATATTTTCATTAGTCAACTAGTATTAGACATAAGAACAAGAAAAAAATGGAAAAATAAAACATTTCATACAAACAAAATTACCTTAAAAAGAAATGTTGAACAAATATAAACATTTATAATTATCATACCTGGTTTATGAATACATAAAACATAGCAAAATTTCAGGACAAACGCATATGATTCAACTGGACTGCCTCTTATTTCATTCAGAATATATTCCTTGCACGGTAATCCTTTATATAACAAATGTGAATCACATGTCTCTTTTCCATGAAATTCACAATCTTGTTGGCGGACATAAACTTACCCCTACAAACCCTAAAAAAATTATCTGATGTAATCCGCAATAATAGAGTCAGTAGCTTGAGGATGCTCTGATTTGCTAATGTTAACAGAACACGAATGTTGTAAACAAATTTTTTTAATAGACCACCAATCAGTGCCCTCATATGGTGAGGCCTTAATGAACCAGCTACATTCTATATCTTTACAGCAGGCAAAAAATCTACCACCATCAGATTTTACCACACAAATAAGAAAATCATGTTTCAATGCCTGAACTTGAATAACTTTTTTCAAGACATACTTCAAATCATAAATTACATTAACAGTCTTAAAATAAAATGATTAATGAGGACATTCAACGTTAACCATGGAAAGGAAATCAAATCTAGAAGGGACCTCGTTAATATAAAAATCTTCAGGGTTGCTATAAACACCTAAATAAAAAATAGGTTGTTAACGAATATTATAATTTGGAGGGGTAACCATAGAATCAACAGATGTAGGAAGAGTAACCGTATAGTTTTTTGTCAATGACTATCGAAACCATGGCAGTTGAAATATCGAAAAGAAATGATTCTAAAAAGTAAACGTCATTATCAGATTTGACGTCTAAATAAACATTTACTTTTAAGTTGGTTATTACCTCCATTAAAATAGAAAGAGAATCACTATTAAACGGGACCTTACGTTTAAGCTTGTTCATCAAATCTATAAACTTCATGTTTTGAAAGAACATCATAGATTTGATTTCGAAATGTTAATAGTTGTGAGCACCATCCCACGATCCATCATAAAAAATATCAATCGATGAAGTATACATTTTTTAAAAAATGGAAATAACAGCAAGAAAATATGATGAAAAACCCTAGAAAGAAAGATGAAAATGTAATAGTGACGATAAGAAAAGATAAAAAAAAAGGGTAACGAAATAGAAAATGGAAATATAAACTTTTACGTTTAAGTTGGTTACTACCTCCATCAAAATAGAATGAGAATCACTATTGTAACGTCCCGTTAATTTTGAAGTGAATTTTTTTTATTATTTTATTTAATGTTATTTATTTATTTATTTATTTCAATTTAAGTATTTAGTTTAATTATTATTTTTTTAATTTAGAATTTAGTAGTTAATTTGCACGAAATTCTTTTTAATGCTCTAAATTCGTTTCGGTGACATTAATAATTATTAATAGGCCAATTAATAATTATTAATCACCTTTAAATTTATTTAAGAGCTTCGGGTTTCGATTCATAAGTCAAAAGTCATAAAAGGACGTGACCGTCATTTTCCAATTTCTCAACATATCTAAAATTACTATACATTTCTTCTTTAAATATCAAAGTTGACTTAATTCGACCAAGACTTCTATTTCTTCTTCCTCCTTAACCGTGGTCATCATTTTCCCATGGATGATAAGGAAAAGCTCTTGGCTTTTCTTCGTTTCTCGGTGGATCGGCTTGATTTCGGTTGCGTTGGATTGGTAGGGACGAGGGCTACCTATCCAACCTACCTTTTCGAAGTTTCCTGTTCTCTAAGTGAAGTCCCAAAAAGTAAGTTTCCAAAAAAAATTTCATGGTTTTGTTCATTTTTTATTATAAATGAGTTTTGAAGTTGAAATCATGAATTTCTATCATGGAATTTGACTATTTTGAGCCCGGATTTTCGAAAAACACTATTCATCCGAAATCACTATTCACCCGAAAATGCACACTTGTTCTCATCTTAGTTATGAGTTGTAATATGTTGTGCAATTGGTGAATTGTAGGTGTGATTGCTCGGTTGTTGATTCGTGGTAAATTGAAGATTTGGAGAAAATCTTATTTGGCTAAGGTGAGAATAGTTAGGATTTAAAGTAATTTTAGAAGCGAATAAGTATAATGATTTGTAGAATTGGAAGCTAAGACCAAGATTTGAATCTAAGATTAGAGGAAAACGAGCTAGTGCCCTTAGGATTAGGAGCTAGTTCTTTAAGTGAGAACTTAGGAGTTCTCGAGGGAAACTTTGCATCTTAGAATATTCTAAGTTAGATTCGTTTTGAAGCTTAGAATGGATCATTGGAAGTTAAAAGATCCAAACTTTTAGATAGAACGGTTAATAAGACCTCGGATTTTATTGGAAGTTTAGAATCCTTGAAGGAATAGTGTGATGACCCATCACTTTTAAATAATTTAAATTAGAAAACAGAGCGGAAGTCTTTATATTTTAAGAAAAATGGCGTGGTTATATTTGAAAATTGGCTAGCCAAAACCTGTTTACATCTTAATTTCAAATCTAAAATACACAAGGAACATTAAGTTCCTATCCAGGAGTTTAAAATGATTTATAATCATAAAAGTAAAGACAAGAGCTCTTAAGAGCTATATACAATTGTACAAATCTCAAAATTATATAAAATTCACAAAACCATGTACATGGACTTTTACATAACATCTAGTCCATCTCGAAATCATCATCCCTCGATCATGCAGCACCATCTCCTTTCCCACGACCTCAAGTCAGGGCATTACCTGAAATTTTTGTAATGTCATGAGCTAACAAGTTAAGCCCAATGAGAATAATAAGCATAAAAAGTAAGGTTAGACCTCAAACCCGTATTCCAATTTGTGTCCAATTTACCTGACACAATAAATCCTAAAGTTCTTCAACTCTAGGTAATTTCATTCTATACTCTCCAAAGGATGATATTACTAACACTCGTAGTCAAATCCTCATCCATTAACTTGTTACAACATAAATAAGAAAAGTAAATAAACTTTGCATAAATATAACATCTCGATTCTCTATTTCATCGATCATATGCATGAAGGTAATGAGAATATCCCGTAGGATATGCATTCGCCCTTTATGCATGAAATGAAGGTAACGTGGACATTTCCCCTAGCATCCCCCATTCAACCTTATGCATGAAGGTAACGTGGACATTTCCCGTAGCATCCACCATTCAACCTTATGCACGAAGTTAACGTGGATATTTCCCGTAGCATCCACCATTAACCTTTCATTTTCTTTCTCACTTTCTTTTCTTTTTCACTTTCTTTCAATGATGCGAGATGTTATGGTGCAATATATTATGGGGCGAGATGTTATGGTTATGCTTGCGTATGCTTGTAAAAGTAAATGAAAGTAAAGTATGAATATTAAAGTAACCAAAACAAACATAAAGTAAAGGGCATAAAATAAAGACATAAAGTAAAATAGATAGGAATCTCGGCAGAACTATATGTAAATCGAACTACGCTACATTAATAAAAGTAAATCCTATCTTAAACAATTAACCTATACCTTCAAGGGTTCTAAACTTCCAACATAATCCGAGGTTCTATTAATCGTTCTATATAAAAGTTTGGATCTTTTAACTTCCAATGATCCATCCTAAGCTTCGAAACGAATCTAACTTAGAATTTTCTAAGATTCAATGTTTTCCTCGAGAACTCCTAAGTTCTCACTCAAAGAACTAGCTCCTAATCCTAGGGCACTAGCTCATTTCCCTCTATTCTTAGATTCGAATCTTAGTCTTAGTTTCCAATTCTACAAATCATTATACTTATTAGCTTTCTAAAATTACTTTAAATCCTAACTATTCTCACCTTAGTAAAAGTTGACTTCGCTCCTAAATCCGAAAGAGCGATCAAACGAACTGTCCAAAACACCTACAATTAGAATTATATTTCACAATCAATAAATTACCAACTATCGATCAAACAACATCTAAGCGTACAAAACGAAGAAAAGCCCAACAACCCATTAATGAGGCTCTCGCCCCCCCCCCTTAAAATAAAAAGATTTTGATTTTGGTTTTCCGTGTAACGTCCCGTTATTTTGTGATAAAAAAAAACTTTTATTTATTTTATTTTAATTTAAGTAATTAAAGTTTATTTATTTATTGTTAAATTAGAATTTAGTAATTTATTTCATTTTAATTCATTTTAATGGCATTATTTATTTAAATACGTTTTAATGGTATTAATAATTATTAACGGGCCAATTAATAATTATTAATCACCATGGGGATAGTTTGTGTAACGTCCCGTTATTTTGTGATAAAAAAAAAACTTTTAATTATTTTATTTTAATTTGAGTAATTAAAATTCATTTATTTATTATTAAATTAGAATTTAGTAATTTATTTCATTTTAATTCCTTTTAATGGCTTTATTTATTTAATTACGTTTTAATGGTGTTAATAATTATTAACGGGCCAATTAATAATTATTAATCACCATTGGGATAGTTTGAGATGTTCGGGATTCGTTTTTAAGCCAAAAGTCTTAAAAGGGCAAAGTTGTAATTACCCAATTTGCAAAATATCTAAAGTTACTATTTGCCTTCTTCCTTAAATTCTCCTTTGACTTCCTTTGACCAAAAACACTTCATATTTTCATCCCTTTTGCTCTCCAAAACCGTGGGTCATCAAAGGAGAAGAGAGAAATTTTGATTTCGTTTATTTCTCGACGGATCGACTCGAGCTTGGATATTTTGGAAAGCCCTCGGGTCAAGGATCATTTTCCACCTAGCCATCGTCCGTTTCTCTCGAGATCCGAGGAGTTCTCGGTAAGAATCTCTTCAAACCCTAAGCTCCAAATAGTGTTTTAATGGAGTTTTGCTTGTTTTCTTTCGATTTCTTGCCGTGAAACTCGGTGTTTGTCAATTCGGGAGTAGTTTTAAGTGTTTTTGGAAACTATTCCATAACCCTAAAACCGAGTTTCAGTCGAAACCCTTTCCGTTTGAAATTTACCCTTTTGGGTTTGATTTTGGGTTAGAAATTAATGAATGAATGTTTGTTTAAATTCAATTCGGGAAAGGGATTAATGTTCAAAAACACTATTCATCGATACCCATTGAAATCGGGATTATCGAATTTGATTAAAACCAACTCAAAACGTATTTGAATTGCCAAAAAGCCGAAAAACCAAACCCGAGACTCGTTTTTAATGATAGGGCCGTGGGCCTCTTTGTGGGTTTTATTGGGTTTTCGTTGCTTTGTATGTTTAGTAGTTGTTTGAATGGTAGTTGGTTTCGTTATTGATTGTTACGATATAATTCGTTGTAGGTGTTTTCGAACCGCGTGGTTGATTGCTCTTCCGGTGTTTAGGAGCAAAGTCTTCACTTTTATTAAGGTGAGAATGATTAGTATGTAAAGTAACTATAGAAAGCAAATGAGTGTAATGGTTTGTAGAATCGGGAACTAAGATTAGAATCCAAACTAAGATTAGAGGAAGTGAGTTAGTGCCTTAGGATTTGTAGTTAATTCTTTAAGCGAGAAACTTAGGATTTCTCGATGAAAACCTCGAATCTTAGAAGATTCTAAGTTAGATTAGTTTCGGAGTTTAGAATGGTTCAATAGAAGTTAAAGGATCCAAGACTTTGTTAAAGAACGGTTGATTGATCCTCGGATTATTGAAGGTTTAGATTAATCGTTATGTTTGATTCTTTACTTTATTAATGGAGTTCGATTGATTTATCGTTCGCTTCGAGTTTCCATTTATTTACTTTGTGTCCATTACTTTATATCTTTTACCTTATACCCTTACTTAATGCCTTTTTACTTTATGTCTGTATCGTCTACTTTAATTTTGCATTTTATTTATTTACTCCAATTACATCATATTACATCATAACATCTCGCATCATGAAAAGAAAGTGAGAAAGATATGAAGGGGGAAGAATGTTGGACCCTACGGGGAATGTCCGCATCACCTTCATAGAAAAAGAAAGAAAGTGAGAAAGAAAAGAAGGGGGAAGAATGTTGGACCCTACGGGGAATGTCCGCATCACCTTCAGAAAAAGAAAAGAAAGTGAAAAAGAAAATGAAGGAGGAAGAATGTTGGAGCCTACGGGCAGTGTCCGCATCACCTTCATAGAAAAAGAAAAGAAAGTGAGAAAGTAAAGGAGGGAGAACGATGGATCCTATGGGATAGACCACGTTACCTCCTCATGCATAAGGGCGTATGCGAATCCTACGGGATGCTCTCATGCATTCATACATATGATCGATGAAAGAGAGAATTGAGATGTTTAATATGATGCAAAGTTATTTACTTCTATTACTTATGTCATAATATTGTTGATGGATGAGTATTGACTATGATTTTAGTAATATCATCCTTAGAAAGTATAAAAGGAGTCTACCTAGAGTTTGGAGAACTTTAGGAGTAGATTGTGTTAGTTGAATTGGACACAAATCGAAAATGCGAGTTTGAGGTCTATCTTTACTTTTTATGCTTATTATTCTCACCTGGGCTTAGTTTGTTAGCTCATGATATTACAACCAATTTCAGGTAATGCCTTGGCTAGAGGTCGAGGAGGAGGAGGTGGTCTTTGCGTGATCGAGGGATGCGACCTCGAGATGGACTATTGGATTTGTAAAGTCTATGTTTTATTTTGTGAATTTTAAGGACTTTGATTATTTTGTATCATATTTTGGCTCATAAGAGCTTCTGGATTATGTTTTTATGATATTATATATTTGAACTCCTGATTTGGACTTAAAGTCCATGAGATTTTATTAGATGTGAAAATTAGGATGTAAACAGGTTTTCGGCATGCCAATTTTCAAACAAAACCACGCCAATTTTTCGTAAATTAAAAGACTTCCGCTGTTTTCTCTGATTTTAATTTATTTAAAAGTGCCGGGTCGTCACAGTTTGAGATGTTCAGGATTCGTTTTTAAGCCAAAAGTCATAAAAGGGCAAAATCGTAATTTCCCAATTTGCAAAATATCTAAAAACACTATTCATTTGTCTTTAAAAACACATCTTGACTCAAATTTGACCAAAATCCTCTCAATTTTTTCCCCTCCATACCTGTGGGTCTCAAAGAGCGAAAAGGAAAATTTCGATTTTGTTCGTTTCTTGCCGGATCGATTCGATTCTCGTTTCAGTGGAAAGGTATCGATCCTACGATCATTTTCCACCTAGCCTTCGTACTTGCCGCTCATATTATACGGAGTTCTCGGTAAGTTTTTCTTGAAACCCTAAGCTCCAAATAGTGTTTTAATGGAGTTTTACTTGATTTTCTTTGATTTCGTGTTGTAGAGCTCGGTGTTTGCAAACTCGGGAGTAGTTTTACGTGTTTTTGGAAACTATCCCATAACCCTAAAACCGAGTTTCAGTCGAAACCCTTCCCGTTTGAAAATTTCTCTTTGGGGTTTGAATTTGGGTTATAGATTCTTGTATAATTGCATATTTGAATTCATTTCGGGAAAGGGATTAATGTTCAAAAACCCTAATTATCGATACCCATTGAAATCGGGATTATCGAATTTGCTTAAAACCAACTCAAAACGTATTTAAATTGCCAAAAAGCCGAAAAACCAAACCCGAGACCCTTTTATAGGGAGGGCCGAGAGCCTCTTTGATGGGGGTTTGGTGGATTTTCCGTCTTTTTGCTTGTTTCATCGTTGTTTAATCGTTAGTTGGTAATTTATTAATTTTCGGGATATTAATCCTTTTGTAGGTGTTTTTGAACCGCGCGTGTGATCGCTCTTTTCGGACTTAGGAGCAAGGTCATCTTTTAATTAAGGTGAGAATAGTTAGGATTTAAAGTAATTATAGAAATCGAATAAGTGTGATGGTTTGTAGAATCGAAACTAAGATTAGAATCCAATCTAAGAGTAAAAGGAGTGAGTTAGTGCCTTAGGATTTGAAGTTAATCCTTTAGGCGAGAAACTTAGGATTTCTCGATGAAAGCCTCGAATCTTAGAAGATTCTAAGTTAGATTAGTTTCGGAGTTTAGAATGGATCATTTGGAAGTTAAAGGATCCAAGACTTTGATAAAGATTGGTTAATAGAACTTTGGATTATTGGAAGTTTAGAATCCTTGAAAGTTTAGGTTAATCGTTATGTTTTGACCTTTACTTTTATTATTGTTAGAGGAGTTCGATCGATATATCGTTCGTCCGGAATTCTATCTATTCTACTTTATCCCCTTTACTTTATGTTCTTTACTTTATGCCCCTTTACTTTATGCTTGTTTCGGTTGCTTTATCATTTACATTTACTTTATTACTTTTGCAAGCATGTGCATAACATCTCGCATTATTGAAAAGAAAAGAAAGTGAGAAAGAAAAACGAAAGGTTAATGGTGGAATACGAGAAAGTCCACATTTCCTCCATGCATAAGTTTTGGTGGGACACCATAATTGCCCACACTACTTTCATGCATAAGTTTTGGTGGGACACCATAATTGCCCACACTACTTTCATGCATAAGTTTTGGTGGGACACCATAATTGCCCACACTACTTTCATACATAAGTATTGGTGGGACACGATAATTTCCCACACTACTTCATATATAAGGATAATGGTGGATAGTATGTAAAAAAATCCACATTACCTCCACTTCATGCATAAATGGCGAATGCGTATCCTACGAGATGTACTCCTTACTTTTATGCATTTGATAAACGAGAAAGAGAATCGAGATGTTATATTTATGCAAAGTTTATTTATTTACTTTTCTTACTCATGTTATGACAAGTTAATGGATGAACAATTAGACTAAGTGTGCTAATTAGTATCATCACTTGGAGAATATGGAAATAGAATTACCTAGAGTTTGGAGAACTTTAGGATTGTTTGTGTTAGTTAATTGGACACAAATCGAAATGCGAGTTTGAGGTCTATCTTTACTTTTTATGCTTATTATTCTCACTGGGCTTAAGTTGTTAGCTCATGATATTACAACCAATTTCAGGTAATGCCCTGGCTAGAGGCCGTGGAAGGGGAGATGGTACTGCGTGATCAATGGATGTTGACCTCGAGATGGACTAATGGATTTGTAAAGTTTATGTCTTATTTTGATGAACATTAAGAACTTTAATGAATTGTATTTTGTATTTGGCTCCTAAGAGTCTAATGTTGATGTTTATATGATATACATATTTGAACTCCTGATCTTGGACTTAAAATCCATGTGATTTTATTAGATTTGAAAATTAGGATGTAAACAGGTTTTCGGCAAGCCAATTTTCAAGCAAAACCACGCCAATTTTTCGTAAATTAAAAGACTTCCGTTGTTTTTCTCTGAATTTAATTTATTTAAAAGTGATGGGTCGTCACATTCCGGCTTTTAGGCAATTAAGATGTGTTTCGAGTTGGTTTCAAACAAATTCGATATTCCGGATTTCAATGGTATCGATAATTAGGGTTTTTGAACAATATGTCATTTCCCGAATTGAATTTCAATAAACATTATTTCACTAATTTATAACCCATAATCAAATCCCAAAAGGAAAATTTCAAATGGGAAGGGTTTCGACTGAAACTCGGTTTTAGGGTTATGGGAAAGTTTTCAAAAACTCTTAAAACAACTCTCGTATTCATAAACATCGAGTTTCACGACAAGAAATCGAAGGAATCAAGAGAAAACTCCATTAAAATACTATTTGGAGCTTAGGGTTTCAAGATAAACTTACCGAGAACTCCGTTGATCTCGAGAGAAAAGCAAGATGGTTAGGTGGAAATGAATCCTAGACTCGAGGGCTTTCCGATCCAACCGAAATCGAGTTGATCCGTCGAGAAACGAACGAAACCCAAAATCCCCCCAATCCCTCCTTGATAGCCACGGCCAAGAGAAGAAAAATGGAGAAAAAAATAGGCAACTTTGGTCAAACTTGTGATTTTAAAGACAAATGAATAGTGTTTGGATATTTTTAAGAAATTGGAAATGACGGTTGCGTCCTTTTATGACTTTTGACTTCTAAATCGAAACCCGAATCTCTTAAATAAATCTAAAGGTGATTAATAATTATTAATTGGCCTATTAATAATTATTAATGTCACCGAAATGAATTTAAAGTATTAAAAAGAATTTCCGGCGAAATTAACTACTAAAATCGAAATTACAAAAAAAAATAATTAATCTAAATACTTAAATTGAAATAAATAAATAACATTAAATAAATAAATAAATTAAATAAATAAAAAAAAAATTCACTTCAAAATAACGGGACATTACAAATAGAGTAATCGTTTAAGATAGGACATACTTTTATTAATGTAGCGAAGTTTGATTTACATATCGTTCTTCCGGAATTTCCTATCTACTTTACTTTATGTCTTTTACTTTAGGCCCTTTACTTTATGCTTGTTTCAGCTACTTTAATATTCGCATTTTACGTTTATTTATTTTTGCGAGCATACCATAACATATTGCACCATAACATCTCGCATCATTGAAAGAAGAGAAGGGAGAATGTTGGACCCTACGGGGAGTGTCCGCATCGCCTTCAAAGAAAAAGAAAAGAAAGTGAGAAAAAAAAGAAGGGAGAATGTTGGACCCTACGGGGAGTGTCCGCATTACCTTCTTAGAAAAAGAAGAGAAAATAAGGAAGAAACAAAAGGTGAATCAGGGTCCGACGGGATATCCTCATTACCTTCATACACAAAAGGTGAATGCGGGTCAGACGGGATATCCTCATTACCTTCATGCACAAAAGGTGAATGCGCGTCCGACGGGATATCCCCATTACCTTCATGCACAAAAGGTGAATGTGGGTCCGACGGGATATCCACATTACCTTCATGCATAAAAGATGAATGCAAATCGTACGGGAGTTTTCATTACTTTCATGCATATGATCGATGGAAATATATATCATGGATAGAGAATCGAGATGTTATATTTATGTAAATTTTATTTATTTTCTTACTTATTTTGTAAGAAGTTAATGGGTGAGAATTTGACTACGAGTGTTAGTAATATCATCCTTTGGAGAGTATAGAATGAAATTTACCTAGAGTTTGGAGAACTTTAGGATTGATTGTGTTAGATTAATTGGACACAAATCGGAATACGGGTTTGAGGTCTAACTTTACTTTTTATTCTTATTATTCTCACTAGGCTTAAGTTGTTAGCTCATGATATTACAAAATTTCAGGTAATGCCCTGACTAGAGGTCGTGGGAAAGGAGATGGTGCTGCATGATCGAGGGATGATGATCTCGAGATGGACTAGGTGTTATGTAAAAGTCCATGGACTGAGTTTGTGAATTTTACCCATTTTGGGATTTGTACAATTGTATATAGCTCTTAAGAGCTTTTGTCTTTACTTTTATGATTTTAAATCATTTTGAACTCCTGGATAGGATCTTAATGTTCCTTGTGTATTTTAGATTTTGAAATTAAGATGTAAACATGTTTTGGATAGCCAATTTTCAAACATAACCACGCCATTTTTCTTAAAATATAAAGACTTCCGCTGTGTTTTCTAATTTAAATTATTTAAAAGTGACGGGTCGTCACAGTTGGTATCAGAGCCTTAAGATTCTGTAGACTACATGTGATGCATGTTTGTTTTCATGTTTTGTTTTAAGTCCATTCTCAAGTCATCATCTGAGATCAGCAGCACCAGGTATGCCTATAACTTCTATTCTCATGCTTTATTTCTTTGCTATTGGGAGAGTTATGAGAATATTGTTAGAAGTTAATGATGTTTGTGATATTTCACATCCTTGTAAAACCACTATGTGGTTATGTTTATTTGACCCATTTTGAGATTTGGGTAAGGGTGTCGAGAAAGTGAATGACCTCGTGCAATTCTGGAGGTTATACACCTCGTTAAGAGTATCGACATGAAGTCGAATTAAAGGAGATGAAATACTCCAAGAGAGTGATCATTTGATCCTCAAGGATTGATTGAAGTTTAATTGTCACACAATTGCTAAATAGTGGTTTTAGTAAATGTGTGTTGACATTTGTGTGTAAAAGGAGACATGATTGTCTGGAGCCCAAAATTAAGAGATTAAGCACCTATTTGTAGGTGAGCAATTGTTGATAAGAAATCGGTCTGGCTCGGGTCCAGTAACCTAGACTTAACTTAATGGACAAGTTCCTGGTTTGAGTTGAGAAAGTTGAATTAGAGTAAGTTGTAAATCCTTACGGTAGTATTGTGCTAAAAGGAAAATCTGTTGCCACTCAAAAGAGGAAGTAAGGACTTTACGTGATAAGTCTGAACGAGGACCATTAACGACAAAGTTAATTGGTGATTGGCCTAGTTTGGTCGCTATTACACTATGAAGTATCAATCTGAAATTGGATTATACTCGAGGTCGAGTAATGAAAATCCATATTCAGTAAATTGTCAAGATCGACTAACA
The DNA here is from genome assembly GCA_028015215.1 of Gynostemma pentaphyllum. NCBI lineage: Eukaryota > Viridiplantae > Streptophyta > Magnoliopsida > Cucurbitales > Cucurbitaceae > Gynostemma > Gynostemma pentaphyllum. Next base: position 44,419,069 of record CM051355.1, read on the forward strand.
CTAAGTTGAGTGTTGCTATTCGATTGAAGTATAGAAGGAAGTCGATGGACCGTGATATCGGTAACTTCAATAAGGCAATGAGATGGTTTGGTGAATATCAATTCACATTGAGTTTGACCATCTAATTGGACGGTGAACTTTGAGAAACTTGTAGGTCGTAGTTTGGACCTACTGAGCCTTTTCAAGATAGACTCTATAGTGAATCCTATGTTGGAAGGATAGAATGTTATTGGACTAAGGTGTTTGACAGACACCAGTTTTGCCTTGTAAGAAAGGAAATGATCTCTAAAGTCAAGTTCATTCAAGATTTGAATAATGAAGATTAGGAGTTATCCTTATCTTGGATTTCGCATATTATGAAAGAAAAAGAAAACTAGCTACTACAGACCAATTTCCTCTCAGGAGCAGAAGACAGAAGATGATGATGCCAGTCAAGGGACACCGCAGAAGCAACAACAGCAGCAACAACAACATCAACATCAACAACAGCAGCAGCAACAACAACAACAGGTTTGAGGTGGAGCTCAACATGGACAGCCAAAAGTACAAGAATAGGATCATCCTTACTACAATAGTTGTGCTCGTTTCCATTTAGGAAATGCACACTTCCATCAAGATGCTATGTTATGATCAAACTTGGAATCACGTCACTTTTGTAGGGCATATAAGACTTAACCATCATAACATAGTAGCAAAGTTAGGATTATCAGGAAAAGCTACCAGTATGGTAGTGGTTTATACTTTATTATTTTCAGGCCTTTTGGCTTTTATTCTGTTTAATTCTGGAGCTAGCCACCCTTTTATCTTATCTTGTTATTTTAGTTGGCAGCTCTTGAGTCGAGACTGTTGAGTTTCGAGATGTGTGCTTTTACCCCAGTGGGAAAGTTGATTATGATGATAGTGCGTATGGCACTTATGACATATGTATTATGAGTAGATGTTCCCATCTTACTTTGATTGTTATGCATATGTCTGATTTTGATGTGATTTTTGGTATGGATTGGCTATCAGCTAATCGTGCCACTATTGATTGTACGGAGAAAGTTATTGATTTTATGAGTCCATGTGGGACTAGCTTATGTTTTCGTGGGTCCAGTAGCCGAGTAACACCCACCTTGATATCTATGTTAGAAGCTAGAATGCTTCTAAGTGATGGAGCCTTGGGTTATATAGCTAGTGTTGTCGATACTTCTGTACCGGAGACTAGCTTGAGTTCTAGGCTAGTAGAGAGGGATTTTGTTGATGTTTTCCCTACTGAGTTACCCGGTTTGCCACCGGTAAGAGAGATAGATTTTCATATTGAGGTTGCTCCTGGGACAGCTCCATTGTCCAATGCACCTTATCGTATGGCACCGGCTGAGTTGAAAGAACTTCAGAGCCAGTTACAGGGACTTTTAGACTTGGGGTTTATACGCCTGAGAGTTTCACCGTGGGGAGCCCCGGTGTTGTTTGTAAAGAAGAAAGATGGCTCTATGCGATTATGTATCGATTATAGAGTGTTGAACCGTGTTACAGTGAAAAACAAGTATCCTTTGCCCAGGATAGAAGACTTGTTTGATCAATTGAAGGGAGCCACTATCTTTTCGAAGATAGATTTGAGATCTGGCTATCATCAGTTGAGGATTCAGGATGAGGATATTCCCAAGACTGCATTCAGGACGCGTTATGGACATTATGAGTTTGTAGTTATGTCCTTTGGCTTGACCAACGCGCCTGCAGCTTTTATAGACCTTATGCACATGGTGTTCAGAAGGTTCATTGATTCTTTTGTGATTGTATTCATTGATGATATCTTGGTTTATTCCAAGACAGAGGAGTTGCATGCTATGCACCTACGGGAAGTATTGACGGTACTACGAGATCAGAGATTGTATGCCAAGTTCTCCAAGTGTGAGTTTTGGCTGAGAGAAGTGGCATTTTTAGGCCATGTAGTATCGAGTAGAGGAGTATCTGTTGATCCCTCTAAGATTGAGGCAGTTAGTAACTGGCCTAGACCGACTAGTGTGGCTGATATTCACAGTTTTCTGGGACTTGCAGGTTATTATAGACGGTTTGTGCAAGATTTCTCCAAAATTGCTTCAGCCTTAACATGTTTGACTCGGAAGGGAGTTGATGTTGTATGGTCTGAGGATTGTGAAATGAGCTTTGAGGAGCTCAAGACGAGGCTTGTGACAGTACCTGTTCTAGTGTTGTCTGATAGAACCGGTGGTCTGACTGTGTACACAGATGCTTCCTACAGAGGTTGGGATGTGTGTTGATGCAACACGGGAAAGTTATAACTTATGCTTCCCGTCAGTTGAAAGAGCATGAGAAGAAGTATCAGACTCATGATTTAGAGTTGGCAGCTGTTGTTCATACATTGAAAATATGGAGGCATTATTTGTATGATGAGAATATCCTGATATTTACTGACCATAAGAGTCTCAAGTAATTCTTCACTTAGAAGGAACTGAATATGAGATAGCAGAGATGGTTAGAGCTCGTTAAGGATTATGACTGTGACATTCAGTATCATCCTGAGAAAGCCAATGTAGTGGCTGACACGCTCAGTAGAAAGTCTTCTCATTCGTCAGCTTTGTTGGCCATACCTTTGAGATTAAGATGGGATATGGAACGAGCTGAGACAATATTTCTGACTGTCGAGGTCACTGTGAGTCTGGCTAGTTAAACAGTGGGACCTACTTTGAGGCAGAGAATGATTGATGCACAGAGAGGTGAGACTCATCTATAGGTCGGTTTTAGAGAGACTGAGTCAAAAATTCCTAGCCATTTTACCTTCTCTACAGATAGTGCTCTGATGTATCATAAGAGGCTTTGAATGCCTTCAGGATTGACTTTTGAAAAGAACTATTGGAGGAAGCTCACAGTTCTATCTTTTATGTTCATCTAGGCAATACAAAGAAGTACGAGAATCGGGACAATATTATTGATGATCTGGGATGAGACATGAGATTGTAAAGTATGTGAATAAGTGCTTGATTTGTTAGCAAGTCAAGGCCCTAAAGATCCACCAGGTTATCTTAACCTTTGAAAGTACTTGAATGGAAATGGGAGAAAATTTCCATAGATTTTATCAAGGTTTGCCGAAGACGACAAAGAATTATGATATCATTTGGGTGATTGTAGACCATTTGATGAAAAACCGCACACTTTACTCTTGGAAGGACCATCTATCCAGTTAAGACTAGGGTACAGTTGTACCTAAGAAAGGATTGATAGATTGTGGTGTCCCGGTGAAGATTTTATCAGATCGAGACACTCGCTTTGTCTTGGAGTTTTGGCACTGTTTAGGCACTTTGTGGTAGAAAGTGTCGTTCTTCCGCTCATTTGGATGAGATTGGAGAAAAGAGACTTTTAGTACTCAAGTTGTAACAAATGACTAGCGAGTCTATCATTTGTTTAGAGAAAGGTTAAGGGTTAACCAAAGTTGACAGCATAATTCGGTGTAGTCCGTTGAAGTTGTAGTAGTGGATCTCGTATACTTCAAGTAGCACCAATGAAGGGTGATATGAAAGTTGGGAATAAAGGTCAATTGAGCCCTAGATTTATTGGCCTACCGAGATACTCAATCGAGTAGAAGTGGTAGCTTATTGTTTAGATTTACCACTTTCGTTATCGGCCGTATGTAATGTTTTCCATGTACTGATGCTTCGAAAATACATGGAGAATCCGTTCCACGTAATTGATTATGAACTAGTAGTTTTGAATGCTAATATGTCTTATGAGAAGACACCAGATAAGATAAGAACATTCAAACAAAAGTGATGAGAAATAAAAAGGAATTCACTTGGTTAAGGTTCTTTGAAAGAACCAAGTGTCAAAGAAAGCAACATGGGAACGTGAGGATGAGATACAGTCTAAGTACCCTCGCTCTATTCACTTAGTGAACACACTTTTCGAGGACGAAAAGTCTTTTAAGGAGGGTAGACTGTAACGTCCCGCTAATTTTGAAGTGAATTTTTTTATTTTTATTTTATTTTTATTATTTATTTTATTATTTTATTATTTTATTTAATGTTATTTATTTATTTATTTATTTCAATTTAAGTATTTAGTTTAATTATTATTTTTGTAATTTAGAACTTAGTAGTTAATTTCGCTCGAAATTCCTTTTAATCGTTTTCATGCTCTAAATTCGTTTCGGTGACATTAATAATTATTAATAGGCCAATTAATAATTATTAATCACCTTTAGATTTATTTAAGAGCTTCGGGTTTCGATTCATAAGTCAAAAGTCATAAAAGGACGTAACCGTCATTTTCCAATTTCTCAAAATATCTAAAATTACTATACACTTCTTCTTTAAATATCAAAGTTGACTTAATTTGACCAAGACTTCTATTTCTTCTTCCTCCTTAACCGTGGCCATCATTCTCCCATGGATGAGAAGGAAAAGTTCTCTGCTTTTCTTCGTTTCTCGGTGGATCTGCTTGATTTCGGTTGCGTTGGATTGGTAGGGACGAGGGCTACCTATCCAACCTACCTTTTCGAAGTTTCCCGTTCTCTAAGGGAAGTCCCAAAAAGTAAGTTTTCAAAACTTTTTACATTGTTTTGTTCGTTTTTTATTATAAATGAGTTTTGAAGTTGAAATCATGAATTTCTATCATGGAATTTGACGATTTTGAGCCCGGATTCTTGAAAAACACTATTCACCCAAAAACACTATTCATCCAAAATTACTATTCATCCGAAATCACTATTCACCCGAAAATACACACTTGTTCTCATCTTAGTTATGAGTTGTAATATGTTGTGCAATTGGTGAATTGTAGGTGCGATTGCTCGGTTGTTGATTCGTGGGAAATTGGAGATTTGGAGAAAATCTTATTTGGATAAGGTGAGAATAGTTAAGATTTAAAGTAATTTTAGAAAGCGAATAAGTATAATGATTTGTAGAATTGGAAGCTAAGACCAAGTTTTGAATCTAAGATTAGAGGAAAACGAGCTAGTGCCCTTAGGATTAGGAGCTAGTTCTTTAAGTGAGAACTTAGGAGTTCTCGAGGGAAACTTTGAATCTTAGAATATTCTAAGTTAGATTCGTTTAGAAGCTTAGAATGGATCATTGGAAGTTAAAAGATCCAAACTTTTAGATAGAACGGTTAATAGAACCTTGGATTTTATTGGAAGTTTAGAATCCTTGAAGGAATACATTAATCGTTTAAGATAGGACCTACTTTTATTAATGTAGCGGAGTTCGATTTACATATCGTTCTTCCGGAATTTCCTATCTACTTTACTTTATGTCTTTTACTTTATGCTCTTTACTTTATGCTTGTTTCGGCTACTTTAATATTCGCATTTTACGTTTATTTATTTTTGCGAACATACCATAACATATTGCACCATAACATCTCGCATCATTGAAAGAAAAGAAGGGAGAATTTTGGACCCTAAAGGGAGTGTCCGCCTCGCCTTCAGAGAAAAAGAAAAGAAAGTGAGAAAGAAAAAAAGAGAGAATGTTGGACCCTACGGGGAGTGTCCGCATTACCTTCATAGAAAAAGAAGAGAAAATAAAGAAGAAACAAAAGGTGAATGAGGGTCCGACGGGATATCCTCATTACCTTCATGCACACAAAGGTGCGGGTCAGACGGGATATCCCCATTACCTTCATGCACAAAAGGTGAATGCGGTTCCGACGGGATATCCCCATTACCTTCATGCACAAAAGGTGAATGTGGGTCCGACGGGATATCCACATTACGTTCATGCGTAAAAGATGAATGCGAATCCTACGGGAGTTTTCATTACTTTCATGCATATGATCGATGGAAATATATATTATGGATAGAGAATCGAGATGTTATATTTATGTAAAGTTTATGTATTTTTCTTACTTATGTTGTAACAAGTTCATGGATGAGAATTTGACTACGAGTGTTAGTAATATCATCATTTGGAGAGTATAGAATGAAATTTACCTAGAGTTTGGAGAACTTTAGGATTGATTGTGTCGATTAATTGGACACGAATCGGAATACGGGTTTGAGGTCTAACTTTACTTTTTATTCTTATTATTCTCCACTGGGCTTAAGTTGTTAGCTCATGATATTACAAAATTTCAGGTAATGCCCTGACTAGAGGTCGTGGGAAAGGAGATGGTGCTGCATGATCGAGGGATGATGATCTCGAGATGGACTAGGTGTTATGTAAAAGTCCATGGACTGAGTTTGTGAATTTACCCATTTTGGGATTTGTACAATTGTATATAGCTCTTAAGAGCTTTTGTCTTTACTTTTATGATTTTAAATCATTTTGAACTCCTGGATAGGAAGTTAATGTTCCTTGTGTATTTTAGATTTTGAACTTAAGATGTAAACAAGTTTTGGCTAGCCAATTTTCAAACATAACCACGCCATTTTTCTTAAAATATAAGACTTCCGCTGTGTATTCTAATTTAAATTATTTAAAAGTGACGGGTCATCACAACTATTAAACAGGACCTTACATTTAAGCTTGTTCATCAAATCTATAAACTTCATGTTCTGAAAGAACATCATAGATTTGATTTCGAAATGTTAATAGTTGTGAGCACCATCCCACGATCCATCACAAAAAATATCAATCGATGAAGTATACATTTTGAAAAAAATGGAAATAACAGCAAGAAAATATGATGAAAAACCCTAGAAAGAAAGATGAAAACGTAATAGTGACGATAAGAAAAGATAACAAAAACGGTAACGAAATAGAAAATGGAAATATAAACTTTTATGTTAAGTTGGTTACTACCTCCATCAAAATAGAATGAGAATCACTATTAAACAGGACCTTACATTTAAGCTTGTTCATCAAATCTATAAACTTCATGTTCTGAAAGAACATCATAGATTTGATTTTGAAATGTTAATAGCTGTGAGCACCATCCCACGATCCATCATAAAAAATATCAATCGATGAAGTATACATTTTGAAAAAAAATGGAAATAACAGCAAGAAAATATGATGAAAAACCCTAGAAAGAAAGATGAAAACGTAATAGTGACGATAAGAAAAAGATAACAAAAACGGTAACGAAATAGAAAATGGAAATATAAAATAATAAAAAGATATGATCCATCAATCAAAGCATAATTAATATGTAAACATTTAAGGAAATAAAATTGAAGCAAACCTAAATCAATAGAACAAAAATATCCAGGGCAAAATAGTAAACAATATAATTAGAAAATCCTATCACGCCAACAACTACAGTAGTTTTTGGGTAATAATGAAATAAAAGAAAACCTGTCGTTAAAATTGATTTAATGTGATTTACTTTGGTTATCATTGATATTAATCCTTTTTATTATTATTTTTTTCTTTCCATTTATCCACGTTCCAAACCCAGCGCCCCACTTGTCTTTTCTCACGCTCTCCTCTTTTTCTTTTTCCCCTTGCCGACCTTGTTGGTCATTCTTAATATTTATATTTATTTTTTCTCTTTCCATTTAATAAATAAATCACCTATTATTTATTTGACCGTATTCTATGATATACAAAATTCCGATATTTTCCATCCATTATCACCATTCTTACTTGTAATAAATATCCCATTTGGGCTAATAAAATGAAATACTTTTTGATCGGACGTAAATTATAACGACTTATAACCGGTGATATTTCCAAACCTTTCGAACTACACCCACTGAAGAAGATGTTAAATTTGTTGACCGACTCGAAAATTGGGGATACAAAAAACCATCAAATTATCACTTGGATAGGTAACACTTGTATTTTTTTAATTCACCTTCAGTTTGCTACATTCGACACTACTAGAGATGTAACATCCCGTTACTTTTGGGGGTGAAATTTTTTTTTATTTTTTTTATTTATTTTAATTAAAGCTTTTAAGATTTGTTTAAATTTAGTAATTTTGATTTTAGTAGTTATTTTCGTCCGAAATTCTTTTTAATCGTTTTAATACTTTAAATTCGTTTCGGTGACATTAATAATTATTAACGGGCCAATTAATAGTTATTAATCACCTTTAGATTAGTTTAAGAGCTTCGGGTTTCGTTTTTAAAAGAGGGACGTAGACGTCATTTCCAATTTCTTAAAATATCCTAACACTATTCATCCATCACCTTTATTATGCCAAAATTAGAAAAAAAAATATCATTTTCTTCTCATTTTTCAATCCCAAACCCGTAGATTAGTGAGAAAAAAAGAGGAGAGAAAGAAATCGTCGCCCCGGCTTCGTTTCTCGTCCGTTTTACGTGATTTTGGATGCGTTGGAAAGCTCTCGCCGAGACCTTTCTATCCATTCTACCATTGGAACATTTTCACCTCTCTAAGGTAAGCCCTAGATTTCGAAATTTCAAACATTTTATATGAGTTTTGATTCAAACTTGTGTTTTCCTTGGCCAAACCTTCATCCATTTCCAAAACTTGCTAAATCCATGTTGGGAAACACTTTGAGTAACTTTTTCTTGAGTTTCCTCGAACCCTAAAACCGAGTTTGAGCCGGAAAACCGTCCCTTGTGATTTTCCCTCTTTTGGCTATGTTTATGATGTTAGGTTTATTGTGTTTTTACTATTTACTTAATTTTTTGGAAATCATTTAATGTGCAAAACCCTAAATTACGATTACCCATTATAGTGGTGAACCTTCAAAGTATTCGAAACCAACCCAAAACACCTCTAAAATGCATAAAAGCCGGAAAACCAAACCTGAACCCCTTTTTCCCTAGCTTGGCCGAGAGCTCCATAAGGGTAGAATCCGGGATTTTCGTGGTTTTATGTGTTTAGATGTTGTTTGATTGCTTTTCGGTTAATTAATGTAATTTAGGAATAATTCGTTTGTAGGATTGTGAATTGATCGTGAATTTACAACCTCGGATTATTCGGAGCTTGTCTTCAAGCTAAGGTGAGTTTAATGTGAAAGTTAGTGGTTTTATGAATTTAGTTTCGTTATGTAATTGTTTATCGATGTAAAGAGGGAGATAACTTCTTAGGATTATAGTTTGGTTGGAGACTTTAATTCGGAAGTGTGTGTGGAGAAAGTTTGGAGTTATAATGAATTCGATGAAAAGGGAACATCGGAGAGGTTTGGAAGTATGGTAATGAGATTTGGAGATGTTAGATGAAAGTGAGAATGGAAGTTACTTTGATGGATTTGGAAGTTAAGGTAATTAGAAGATGCACTTGAGTGATAACTCGTGTAATCTAGTTAGTTAGGTTTCTAATTAACTTAGTAGAATTCTTTGGAGTTTGGTTAACTTTAGGAGACCTAGGGCACATTGATTCACACATGATAGTATGTTGATTTTGATCCATATGTAATCATGGTGTGATGATTTGTGGGAACCTTGAGCACATTGATTCAGCACGTGATAGTATGTGATTTTGACCCATATGTAATCATGGTGAGATGATTTGTGAAATAGTACATGGTAGTATGTGATTTTGATCCATATGTAACCATGGTATTATGGTTTGTGACATGACAAATGGTAGTATGTGATTTTGATCCATATGTAACCATGGTGTGATGATTTGTGGGAACCTTGAACACATTGATTCAACACGTGATAGTATGTGATTTTGATCCATATGTAATCATGGTGAGATGATTTGTGAAATAGTACATGGTAGTATGTGATTTTGATCCATATGTAACCATGGTACTATGGTTTGAGATATGGCACATGATAGTATGTTGACTTCGGTCCATACGTATCATGTTGTGAGGAAGTAAATAGTACATAGTAGTATGTTGATTCGGATTCATACGGTACTATGGTACTATGGTTTGAGATATGGCACATGATAGTATGTTGATTCGGATCCATACGTATCATGGTGTGATGATATCCGATATGGTGAAAGTCCTGATATCCAATATGGTTAAAGTCCTTATATCCGATATGGTGAAAGTCCTGATATCCGATGGTTTGTGATATGGTACATGATAGTATGTTGACTTCAGCCCATACGGTATCATGGTACGGTTACTTGAGACATGGTACGACCGTACGTGGTATGTTGATTTCGATCCATACAATAGCACGATACGATGAAACTTGTTTGGTAATAAAGATAGTTAATGTTACTTTTACCTATTTTTTTTGAATTGTGTAAAGAGACTTAGTTGTGAATGTTTGTTTTACTTTAAGTCTTTATTCCTATCTCTTGGTATTGAATGATGATTACGGGTAGTATATGTCTATCGTATGATTGTATGGAAATTGGAAGTGTGGATGTGGGTAGTATTGAGCATTATAGGCCTTTGGACACGATTTCGGTTATGAGATTTTGTTCATAGGATTACTTGCTTTCATTTTACTCTCACTAGCATTGTTTGCTAATGGTGCTACACCACAATATTTTCAGGTAAACCCCGTGCCAAGAAGCGTGGTAGAGGAAGTGGTGTCGCGTGACTTGACGAGATGGTGTAAGGACAATGTTAAAACTCTTTTGGTTAAGCATTTGTAAAAATGCTTGTAAATCAAATACTTTTTACATACTTGTGTCTTTTGAGCCCGCGAAGGGTGTTTGTATAAAGTATTTCGATGTTTTATGACTAAACTCTCTTTTGTTATGTGCATTCCCGATTTATAGCTTTCTCTGGAAATTTGGGTTGCAAACAGGTTTTGGTTATTCGATTTTTAAACGAACCCATGCCGTTTTTCTTTAAAAATTGAGTCTTCCGCTGTGCATTTGAATTTAAAGAATTTAACGGGTTCGGGTCGTTACAAGAGATCTTTGGGATTTTTTATATAAGCGCTTCAGAACTACTGGCCTTGCTCACTATTATAAGTTATACAATACTCTTGCTAGTCCCAAACAGGCTCTTGGTCAAACTATGAATGAATTTCTTGCTATGTTTCAACCTTTCAAGACTCAACTCGCTCAAGCTAAAAGCAGTGAGGTTCATGCTGATTTCATTAAAGTCTTTATGGCTCTACGTCCTAAGCATGAATTTGTTAGTGATGCCTTGTTACATCACAATCCTCTTCCTTCCTTTAATGCTACTGTTTAGGAAATATTATTTGAGGAAACACGCCTTGGTTTGGTCTCTTCTCAAACGTCTGATGTTGCTCTGGCAACTACTCATTTACGCTCTACACCTAGTACTATTTTCTGCAAGCACTGCAAGCTTTATGGACACAAGTTTTCATCCTGCCCTAAAATTGAGTGCAAGTATTGTCATATGTTAGGCCACATTTTTTAGAAATGCACCACTCGCCGACCTCGGCCAATGAGACAGTTCATGAAACCAAGGACCTTCTCTCAACCGGGTTCCTCCTCTGCTGCTACTATTTAACTGAGTGAACTAATATGTTGTAAGCTTTCTAAACAATATGCTGTGTATTTTTCTACTTCATCTTCTATTTGTGATAATCCATTTCTCTTACTTCATTCTCATATTTGGGGTCCTACCCCCACTACTACTGTTAATGGTTATCGCTATTTTGTTTTATTTCTTGATGATTATTCTCGCTTCACTTGGATATATTTTCTTAAAAATCGTTACGCTTTGTCACAAATCGATATTGATTTTGCTCATATGGTTAAAACTCAAATTTCTCGTACTATTAAAACCCTTTGCTCAGAAAATACCACGGAGTATAAATATTCCACTTTTCTCTCCTTTCTCACCCAACAGAGAACTCTTATCCAAAGATCTTGCCCTCACACCTCCAATAAAATGGCCGAGCAGAATGCAAACACATCGCCATATTCTTGATTCTGTTCATGCCCACCTTCTCTCCACCTCTTATCCTGAGAAGTTTGGGGTGAGGCAGCTCTCAAAGGTGTCTACACCATCAATCGCCTCCCATCTTATGTCCTTTAGAAAATCTCTCCTTTTAAGCACGTATATGGTACTCTCCCTGATTACTCACATCTTAAAGTTTTTGGTTGTGTGTTTTGTCCTTCTTCTTCCTTATGAACTGATAGGAATGGTGTCCTAGAACTTGTAATTATTTAATAATAATAATTTATTAAGAATAAATTAAATAAATAAACATAAGTTCTTTATATTATCTAGATTGATTCAATTAACGATATTAGGAATATATGGAAATATATAAATATCAAACATTCAAATAGTAAACCCTAAGTTACTCTTATGAAATCACGACTTAGTATGTGAGTCATACAAGAGGATTAAAGTCGAGATGAGTAACTTAAACGTGTCTACAGTAAACGGATAACGTTTGGAAACCTTATCCTGGTAACACTGTTGATAGCTTCGCATTTTGTTTATAGACAAATGATCGAATCCTGATCATTCATGTGGGAGACATGAAATGGAAGTATCATATACAATGTTGATTGTATAAGGCAGGACCACGATGTTCGATCAAATTTCTCCTTAGTACCGTTTACGAGAAATGATCGGATATCAAACTAAGTTTATCAACCGTGATAGATCTCAATCCTGAGTGAAATGCGGACTCCTATTTATGGAGTTATGTTCTTTGATTCACATGGTTGAGAGCGATCTGTAAGAACGTTCAATACACTCCTGTTTTGGGAACATGGCTAGATAAGTAGCTGGGAACTCATTTTCACGAGATGGAATTCATAACTTTCCTATAAATTAATGGTATCAGTGCGATACCTAAATATTTTAGGAACTTTAGGAAACTCCCTTGATGTACTGATTCGAGACATGAACAAGTGGCGCCACGACTTCTATTGATCACAGAAGTATATTATCTATAGTTCGACTAAAGATAATGTTCATTGGAGAATCAGTGGGAACACGAGGATAAAGCGGTAATTACAGGGGCAAAACGGTAAATCTTATCCATCTGTAATTATGAGTGTTCCACGTGAAGGATTATATCACAGATATAAATAAAGATAAACTAAATGGACATAACTCATCTATAGTGAGGGGAGTTCAGCTATGAATCTATAGTGGAATTATTCATAGTTAAATAATAAGTAATTAACTGATTATGTGTTAATCACTTAATTGACTAATTATTAAGCCCATGATCTATAGGTCCATCGGGTCCCTATGCTAGCCCAAATATCGTAGTCGCGAAATCAAGTAGAAGAAATGAAAAGTTTAAGTAAAGCGAATTACTTAAATAGGCAATATTAATTGTTTAAATATTGAGTATATTTAAACGGTAATTAATATAAACATTATTAATTGTTTAAATAATGAGTTTATTTAAACAGGAAATTAATAATGAAATACTATTAATTAGATATTATTAATTATTTGAATATTGAGTATATTTAAATGATAATTAATAATTTGAAATTAATTAACAATTATTAATTGTTTAAATAATTAATTTTATTTGAACGGAAATTAATAATTAAAATTAATTAATTAATAATAAAATATTGTCAATAAAATTATTAATTAAATAATGGGTTTATTTAATGGAAATTAATAATTATAATATTTATTATTAATTATTTAAATAATGAAAATTATTTAAATGGAAATTAATAATTAAATATAAATTTGATAATATTTAGTCGGGAGAAAATATTAATTGTTTAAATAAAATATTTTATTTAAATGGTAATTAATAAATAAATTAATTAAGTTGGACTTATTAATTTAAGAGAGAATTTCAAGCCCAATTGGATTAATGAACCCAATTGGAATTGGCCCAAAATAATTAATTAAATAAATTAGAATTATTTATTAGTTATTAAAGCCAATTTTCGGCTATACATGTATTTTGGGAGAGATAATTGCTTGTATTATATCCTAAAATAATTACATAGATTTATTTACCCAAGATAAATAAAATAAAGAAAATAAAATAATCTCCTATTTATCTATGGCATTTTCGAAATTGCAAGATAAAGGAAAGAGATAATGTTTTATTTTTTTTTGTATTTATCTCTATAGATTAATCCTAATGTGATTAGGATTCCTATTTTTCTATAAATAGGAGGGTTGGGTCATTCATAAATCACACAATTAAATTCCTTAGAAATTCGGAATTCTCTCTTCCTTCTCCCTTCCCCCTTAGCCGATTTTCCCTAGTCCATTGGGAAGAAAATATTTTTTCTTCTTCCCAATTTCTTCTAAAGTTCGATCCCACAATCAGGTTTCGTTTGTTCGATCTGGATATAGCATAGAAGATTCAGTGTTGCTGAGGATTTGATGCTGTAAAGAAACCTCCAACCGATTCTCCATATTTTACTCAATGTAAGTAAAGGGTTTTAATTTTTGAAAAACTAGCGTGAATCTACATGTTTTTATCACAAATTGCATGATATTAATAGATCCGTAATTAAATGTTAATTAGTTTACTAAATAAAATTCTGCTAGTTTAGTAAATCATCCCTTCATGAACATACCAAACTTGAACCTCATGCACGCTTATGTTGTGTCCTTGGCTATGGAGCTTAACATAAAGGTTTCCGTTGTTGGGATCCTATTTCAAAAAGGTTACACATCTCTCGTCATGTTACTTTTTGGGAACACACTATGTTCTCTAGTCTATTGTCCTTTCATACTTCTCTTTCTAGTCCTCAATCATTTTTCACAAATCCATCTGGTACTCTATTTCCACCATATGATCCATCTATTGTCCTCACAATCAATCAATCTATTCTTATTTCTGATCTCCCAACCCCAACGTCTGTCTCCACTATAGATTCGGAACCTGCCACTAGTGTTTGTTACTCCACTCGGGTAAGAGAACCTCTCCATCATCTTTAAAATTATAATTGTTTATCCACAATTGTCAATTTAATTAAACCTTCTTCTTATTATGAAGCTAGTACTAATCCGAGGAGCTACAAGCTTTAGAAAAGTCTCACAATTAAGATTTCGTCGATCTTCTTGCCGATAAACGTCTTATTAGCTGTAAGTGGATTTACAAGATAAAAAATTGCTCTGATGGATCTATTGAACTGTATAAGGCCCGTCTGGTTGCAAAAAGATACTCTCAAGAGTATGGCATTCATTAAGAGGAAATATTTGTTCTGGTTACACGAATGAAACTTTTTGTAGCCCTAATTAATGGTCTCTTCTCCAGATGAAAGCTAAAAATTCATTTCTGAATGGTACCTTATTTGAAGAAGTTTTTATGAAACTGCCTCCTGACACATCCGCTCCACCTCAAAAAGTGTGTCTTCTCCGTCGTGGCTTTTATGGTCTCAAACAAGCACCACGTGCCTAGTTTTTCATATTAAGTTCCACCATCACCCAACTTGGCTTCTCTTATAGTCCTCATGATACAACACCATTTATCTTAGGCCAAATATCCCTATGATCTTCTATCCCGATTATGTATCACTGATTTTGCTAGTGCATCCGCTCCTTTGGATTCTAATGTCCGCCTGACTCCTTTCGATGGTGAATTGGTCCTAAATCCTACATTGTATCGACACAACTCATTGGGAGCATTGTTTACTTGACATTGAATCACCCCGATATTGCCTACGCGGTTCATATTGTCTATCAGTTCATGGCTGCTCCTCGAACTATTCACTTCACTGTAGTACTCTTTATTCTTCGCTTTGTCAAGGGCACTCTTCTCCATAGACTACAGTTGTGACGACCCGACTTATTTAAATAAGCCTAGGATGCGAGCACGTAGCAGACGCGTAAAATTCCATCTTTAACAACACAAGTCTTAATAAATCATTGAAAATTCGGCATGATGTATACGTAAATTCTTAAACCCAAAGTGAATACATCAACCTGTTTATATATTAATAATAATAACAACGGCTCGTCGGCCGGTTCAGAAAAAAAAAAAACCCAAGTACGAGTAAAACAAAGTACGGGTGCACCACTTTCAAGATTAAAAACAAAATAGTCATAAGTACATAAGTTTCAAAACAAAACCCTAGACATTGGTTTATTTATCCACGAACATTCCCAAATCGAACCCTGGCTCGTATGTCTCAAGCCATCCAAAAGCCGCATCTCGAGCCATCAACGAGCACCACCTGCCGCTCCTCGCCCTCGAACTCGCGAATTACCTGAAAGGTGATATAGAGCACCTTTGAGCATGACACTCAGTGAAAACAAAAGAATATGAACGGTGATGTGTATGAACATAATGAAAGGATGAAATAAAGTAAGAACATGCTTTAAGTACAAGAATGGTATATCAATGGCAATATGCATAAGTATTATCAAAATCTCAAGTCTTCGATCACTAACCCTTGTCGATCACTTTCTCAACTTACAATTCACATTTACCATTCTCAGTCTTAAACCCGGTGTCTTACTACGCCCCAAATCACAAGATTAATTCACAAACCCGGCGTCTCACTACGCCCCAATTCACATGGTCAAACCACAATCCCGGTGCCTCAACGCACATCCCGGAAGCTATCTCGGTAGTTACTTATATAACTCTCGAAGACAAAATCAAAAGGAGTTAACAAAGTATGATTGCATATGTTTATTCAAAAGCTTAAACATGTATGCTCAATCAAAATTAACAACATAAACATGTATGCTCAATCAAAATTAACAACATAACAAGAATATGATCAAGTTTTGTTCACTTTGATCAATTCAATGCCAACTTACCATTTCACATCTCCTATTTCATATTCACATCCTTTCATTTCACATTCACGATTCCCGTTTTACATTACTCGCGTCTTACCACGCATTTCTCAACTAACTCAACAACCACGCGAGCCGTAGCTCTTTTACTCCTCCAGGCTATCATAATAGCCACTCTAACATCCGGGTCTCCAACCTCACAGCACCTCGGAGTTACATACAACCCGCCACGGTAATCTCATGTAACGTCCAACAACCACACACCATTACATAGATTACTACCCCTGGCCATTTAACAAACACATAAAATGCATGAATGTAATGTTATGTAATGGATTGGATTTGGCACTCTCTCTTTATACATCATGCTTTAACTTTTAGTTTACCGAACACAGGTGGAACAACATACCAAGTTTAAATACAATACGAACATCACTCACACGATACACAATATTTACGAAAACACATGATTCATATTCACCCTTTTCCTCTTTCAATACATTGATCTCTAACCACCTAACATAAAAGGGAATTACAGGAAATATACATAAACATGTTCCCAAATCAGAATATAACTCATTTATAAGCTTAAACTCAAATATGAAGCAAGTAAGCATGCTTAAATGATCACAAGTCAAAACATAAACCCATTTTTGAATTAAAAAGTATTTGGCCCCTTTAAGCCTTTGCCGAGGTTAACATCCACTTCCATATTTCTCTTACGCTCTTAACTTTACTAACCACACCATAAATCATCACCATTTTCAACCCACACCATTCCTCTAACAATTACAAAGAACACCGCCGTCACCGTTTGATTTTTTTTGTTCTCACTTTACTAGTCAAAACATGGCTTAACTTTAGCTTTTCTTCCCTCATCAAACACACTCATATAGAAAATAGCCTTAAACTTAAAATATGATAAATAAATGAGCAAGAACAAAGAACTAAACAACGGAACCCGGTTTACTCCAAAAAGTCTCTAAACTAGCTTAAAGGAAAAGTGGTGATTTTGGCCATTTGAGGGGGTTTTGGAAAATCATTGGTTGGGCTTCTTAACATGATCTTCTTATGTAAAATAAGTATTTATACACCCAAATATACCAGAATTGAAAGACATTAAGAGAGGGCTAAGAAAACTCCAAATTTAGGAAAACTAGGAAACCTTCAAATGGTCAACAATAGTGTTTTTAGTTTTGAGTTTCATCCATGGTTTCCTACCCTTGCTTTGGTCTAAAGTCAAGGCTTCCCATGCATAACCCTTTTATCATAACCTTTCAAAATAAAATTATTCACACCTAAGCTTACTATGGTCAAACCAACGCCCTAGCAAGCTCACACTTCTCATCTCCCGTTTTGTCACACACACTTCCATTTGCTTGTCCATGTGTAACCACCCATCGAACATAACTAGAATTTGGAAATTTTACCGAGCTCAAATAGCCAATCATATAACCTTTCATTATATAAAATCACACATCAAAATACTTTGAATACATTCTATTCCCACAAACTACAAGAAAATTGCCTCTCAAGTGTTAAGTCTTAGCAACTCATTCACGTAATTCTTTAAACATAAACCGATAGTATAGAAATTATTCATAATAATGGTCCCAATTCAGCATATGACTCGATCAAAGACTACGAGTATAAATATTAGAAAGTAGGACATGTTCAAATAAGCAAACAATTAAATAAACACATATCGGTTTGAGTCATCTAGCTCGTTGTGGTCCTCTTAGTATTGGCCGGGCTCACTTTCCACTTTCCGTCACCTCCTTGTACTTTTATCCCTTACTATTCAAAATTCATAGCTACCAAACCCACCACAATCATAGTTAAAATTCACTTCACAGTCACACTTCAAAAGTTTGCAACAACATCACCAACACCCCTCCGATTCTTTGTGTTCTCACCTTTTCGATTTAATCTCGGAGCTCGATCTTGACCCTTGTCCTACATGAAACATCCCACACACACTTTAGATGTAATTTATTACATATAAATCAGCCCATGATAATAAAAACACACCTCAAACTCAATTAGTAGCAAAATGCCCCAAAACTAGTCAAGTTGATTACTATTTTTGGCCAAAATAGAAACTAACCCAAGAATCATCAAGTCGGGCTTCCCTTATGTTTCTCATGTATAAAATATACATACTAACACCCATTATTTCCAGAATTGATAACTTAACACAATTACTCAAGAAAAACTCAAAGAAAGCTAAGTGTAAAACTAGCTTTTTAGGCAAATTTTGCTAACCTTTCAATAATCCTTTCCTTACCTTTCCAAGTTGTTTTCATGTGGATTATACATATATAAACACACATACTTTCCAGAATTAAGAACTTCAAAGAAAAGCCAAGTACAATCATACTTTAAAGAAGCTAGAATTTCCAAAACAATGCCATTTTAAGGTGTCATTCAATATATATTTATCCATGGTCTTTTACCCTTCTTTACCTTATTAAACATGTTTCTTAAAGCTTAAAACCATTAACCTTAAGCCAATTTCCAGAATATATACTTGTACATATCCAAGCAAAAACTCAAATTAAGAACATACAAAAGCTTGAAGTTCACCATTAATGGAGGTTATGGAATCTTACAAGCCATGGCTTTTAATTCCTTCCTTTTCCTTGCTTAAATAAACTTTAACATATGCTTATCATTTGAGAAACATATTTCCAGAAATTTTAAGAAGAATAAACTCAACACCAAAGCATAAATAACATCATCCAAGAACACCCAAACTCATTTCCATGGAAACCTAGAAAAACTTGAATTGGGAAACTTGAAATTCTTACCTTAGCTTTGTAAAACCCAATGGATCTTAGCTTGAATTGGTCTAGGATGAAAAACCCATCATCAATCTATGAAAACCCAAATGATTTAGACCTTAGATCACCAACACTTGAAGATTGGAAGAAGAAAATCAAAGAGAAGAGAGAAAATGGGGGGGCGTCGGTTTGGAGAAGAAGAGAGGAAAAGGTTTTTTTGTTTTTCCTTTAATTATTCTAATTCCCCCTATTTATAAAATCAAATAATAAAATAAGAATAATCAAATTGCATCCAAGACCTTCCACCCCTTCATTTTAATCTTCAAGTCCTCCCACCTCCTAAAATTAAATTCAACTCCTTTTCTCTATTTTCCTTTGCCAACTAGTCCTCCATCCAATTAAAGTTTACAATTTAATCCTTTTTCCTTAACTTAACCATGGTTAACTAACTATGGTTAATCTTGCTCCTCAAATAAACTCCAAGCCATAGTTAAACTAACTATGGTTAACCACAAAATATTTATTTCAAAATAATTCAAAATCTCGGGGCGTTACAACAGTTCTCTTCATCTTCCCCTATAGTTTTATCTGGATATTATGATGTTGATTGGGCTGGTGATCCCACTGATCGTCGTTCCATAACTGGTTATTGTTTTTTTAGGTGATTCTCTCATTTCTTGGTGAAGTAAGAAACAAACTGTTACCTCTTGGTCGAGTATAGAGTCAGAATATCGTGCTCTTGCTGATGCTACCTCTGAGCAATTATGCCTCTGTTGGTTACTTGCCGATATGGGTGTTCCTCAATTGTCTGCTACCATCCTTCATTGTGACAACCGCAGTGCTATCCATATTTCCCATAATGATGTTTTTTATGAATGCACCAAGCATATTGAAAATGATTGTCACTTTATTCTCCAACACCTTTAAAGTAACACCGTCCTTCTACAATCTATTTCTACCATAGATCAGCCAGCTGATATCTTCACCAAAGTTGTTTCTCCTGGTCGTTGTACTCTATTACTTGACAAACTCAAGTTGGTCTCCACACTACCACCTTGAGTTTGAGGGGAGGTGTTAACATATCTGGGTTTTTAAAGCTCTCAATTAGACAAGCTGTCAATTAGGATCGCTTAATTTTAGTGATTTAGCCTAATTTTTGTAATTACATGAATCATTCCTCCGATTCCTTATTTATTCATTATTCTTTCTATATAAATTCATGTACATTCATCAAGTGAAATATACAATTCAAATTACAATTCCATACCTTTTACAGTCTAATTATGATGTTTGACTGAATTTTGTCACCTTCAAAATAGTCGATGAAAAACCTCTAAATATCCTCTTCCTTCTCCTTCTAGCAGCCACTAGAATCGAAAATACCATGAATTCAATTCACCTTTCGACGAATAGAAGCTTACTTATGGAACCATTTCGTACCAATTTTAACCTATTTTCCCATGAAATATCCCCATTTAAACAAAACATCCTCCAAATGCTT
Source organism: Gynostemma pentaphyllum (assembly GCA_028015215.1). NCBI lineage: Eukaryota > Viridiplantae > Streptophyta > Magnoliopsida > Cucurbitales > Cucurbitaceae > Gynostemma > Gynostemma pentaphyllum. Next base: position 44,439,793 of record CM051355.1, read on the forward strand.
TTCATTTAAGCCTAACGAACCAAACTTTTTTTAAAGGTTAGGGTTTGTATGCCACAAGACCAAAATATCCATTAATCAGAGTCTGAGATTCGGAAAGAAAGCATGTGATTAAGAATTTTTTTGTATTCAGTTTTTTTTTTTACAATGAAGATGAGAGAGAAGAAAGAGAGCGTATGAGAGAGATGGAAAGAAGGGAGAAGAGGACGACTGAAGAGAGAGATTCCAGAACAAAGCTTTGATAAGATTTCCCTTAAAATTTTTGGGATTCTTTTCAAAATCATTGCTTCCTCGATTTTCTTCTTTTTAATTCACAATGCAGTTCCCATTGCACCTCCAAATTTAGTTGGGTTTTGGGGTGGAAAATTCATGTGAGAAGAAGAATGTTTTTTTTTGTAAGAAGATATAACTAAAACTGAATGAATTATATAATATTGGTTTTAATTCAATAAATTTTTGAATTAAACTAAATAATTTATTAAATTAATTACTATATACAATTAAAATAGGTGATATTTATTTAAATCTAAAAAAAGTTATTGAATTAAATAGAAAAAATTATTTAATTAATTATTATATACAACTAACCTCTGTCCATATTTCAATTTAATAAATTATTTACTAACTGAAAATTTTTATTGAATTAATAAATGAGTAGTAATTTTATACTCTTAGAAAAAAAAATTATTTTCATAATTTAAAAAAAAAATGACACGTGTCATACACGGGAGGGACGGCCCTCCCAATAATTTCTTTTGTCATTGAGCAGGTCACTTGGCTATTCATGTCCGACGGCATATTTTTCGGGTCAAAGCATTAGATTTGTGGTCATTGAAATACAAGCTAGCAACCACCACTAACTTTCACGAAAAACTTTTGGTCTCTTTATATTAAATTGTATAACATTTTTATTTCTGCCGATTCAGTTTATTGCTGAAAAAATCAATATGAACACTCAAGCAAACAAGGCACTTCTCTCTGCTTTTCTCTCTTTATCATTATATTTGATAAAACTTTAGATTTAAATTATTCAATCAAAGCCTTCACAATTTTGACTCTCACACTCGTAAATATTGATTTATGTAACTTTTTTTTCTCGTAAATATATATCCAATAATTTCGAGTGGGAGAATGACGTTGTGATAATTTCTTTGGTTTCACACAAAATTTTAAAAGTTGTTCTCTGTTTTTATTTTCAAATCTTTTCCGAATAATTTTTTTGGATAGTTTAATATTATAGATTTGAAGTTAATATTCACAAACACATGTTGTTATGTTTCTTTAAAGCCTTTCTGCAGTGTCTAAAGTTGAAAACATTTTCAGGAAGTTGAATATATATTATCAATCATCAGAAGGCCAATACCAAGAGAAGAGGAACGTCCAGGTTATCCATCAGCCCCATGGCAATTCCTCTTCTGGTGATTATTCCGTCACCAGCGGCGGCGTCTTGGCTAATGCCGCTGCCGCGGTAGTAAACACCCTTCAGTCTGCCAAGGATGCCATATCTCGAAAATAAAACACTCCCAATTACCACAACATCTTCATGTCAAAGAAAATTAATTAAATTTCTTTTGCTGTTTTTGATATGTGATTAGATACCAAATATATAATATGTTTAAACACTTTCACAGTTTTATGAAAAACGTATCTTAATTATTTTAGAAGGAGTACATTTGATTTATTTATAATCAATATCTAATCTAAAGAAAAACCACAATTGGTTATATCCAACTAAGAGATATTAACTACAATCAATTAAAAATTACAACTCAGCAAAACTGATTGCTAATATCTAAAATAAAATTTGAACAATATATATACTATATTAAAAAGCTAACAAGTTGGGGAAATATTTTTAGACTAAAATACCCTCTATAAAATTAACATATTACAGCTATCCTAATAAGATATGATTATAAATTTAATAAAATGTCAAATATAAATAACAAAATAATATCAAGAACTTAAAATGATATTAATAGTTTTAATTGAATTGAATCAATTTCTGAATTAAATCAGATAATAGATGTATCTATTTCAAATATAAAATATAAATAACAAAATAATGATGTCAAGATTTAAATAACAAATTATAAGATCTCATTTGATAAATGATTTTTTTTTTTAAAATATAAATGATTCAGATAACAATTAAAAAAAACAAATTCATATTTTGTAAATAAATTTATGTTTTAATAATAATTATAATTAAAATAAATGAGATTTAGGAAAAAATCAGATATGGTTATAAATTATAAATTGAATAAAATATCAAACATAATACAAAAAATAATTATGTAAATTTAGATGATAGATGTATTTATATACGTTTGTATTTTTATATAATAAACTAATTATATATTTAAAAAAATAAAAGTTTTCTATTTGTAATCTTATTGGAAAAAATCAAGGTTTTTTTTTTTTTGAATTTAAATTTTGTTTCTAATCTAATTATAAAAAAAATCAATAGTGATTCAGATTTAGTAAATAAATTTGAATTTTAATAATTAAAATAAAATGAGATTTTCATTCCATTTTAGTGTATATAAATAACCGATTATAAATGATTTAGATACCAATTTAAAAAAAATTAATATTTAGTAAATAAATTTGAATTTTAATAATAATAATTATTAAATTAAATGAGATTTACGAAAAAACCAGATATAGTTATAAATTATAAATGGAATAAAATACCAAACATAATAAAAAAATAATAATGATGTAGAATTAGATGATAGAGGTATCTATATACGTTTGTATTTTTTATATTATAATCTAATTATATATTAAAAAATAAATAAACAGACGAAGTTTTCTATTTGTAATCTTATTTTAAAAAATCAAGGTTTTTTTTTATTTGAATTTAAATATTGTTTCTAATCTAATTATATATATAAAAAAAATCAACAGTGAATTTTAATAATTAAATTAAAATGAGATTTTCATTCCAGGTTAGTGTATATAAATAACCCACAATTGCTGATTCTATTCATCAACTACTGTAACGATCCGAACCCGTTAAATTCTTTAAATTCAAATGCACAGCGGAAGACTCAACTTTTAAAGAAAAACGGCGTGGGTTCGTTTAAAAATCGAATAACCAAAACCTGTTTTACAACCCAAATTCCAGAAAAAGCGATGAATCGGGAATGCGCATTCCAAAAGAGAATTTAAGTCATAAAACATAGACATAATTTATGCAAATACCCCTTCGGGCTCAAAATGACACAAGTATGGTAAATGGAAATAATTTACAAACATTTTAACAAATGCTAAACCAAAAGATGTCTTTAACATTGTCCATACACCATCTCGACTAATCACCCGGCTCCACCTCCTCTACCACGCTTCTTAGGACGGGGTTTACCTGAAAATTTGTAAGTGTAGCAACATTAGCATAAAAATGCTAGTGAGAGTAAAACGAAAGCAAGTAATCCTATGAACAAAATCTCATAACCGAAATCGTGTCCAAAGGCCTAAAATGCTCAATACTACCCACATCCACACTTCCAATTCCCATACAATCATACGATAGTCATATACTACCCGTAATCATCATTCAATACCGTACGATAGATATAAAGACTTAAAGTAAAGTAACATTCACTACTAAGTCTTACTACACAATTCTAAAGAATATGTAAAGTAACAATAACTATCTTTATTACCAAACACATTTCATCGTATCGTGCTATTGTATGGATCGAAATCAACATACCACGTACGGTCGTACCATATCTCAAATCATCGGATATCAGGACTTTCACCACATCGGATATCAGGACTTTCACCATATCAGGTCTCAGGAATTTCACCATATAGGTCTCAGGAATTTCACCATATCAGGTCTCAGAAATTTCACCATATAGGTCTCAGGAATTTCACCATATCAGGTCTCAGGAATTTCACCATATCAGGTCTCCGGAATTTCACCATATAGGTCTCAAGAGTGGAATGGATAGAAAGGTCTCGGCGAGAGCTTTCCAACGCATCCGAAATCACGTAAAACGGACGAGAAACGAAACCGGGGCGACGATTTCTTTCTCTCCTCTTTTTTTCTCTCTAAGCTACGGGTTTGGGATTGAAAAAATGAGAAGAAAATATGATTTTTTTGTCTAAAATTGGCTTAATAAAGAAGATAGTGAATAGTGTTAGGATATTTTAAGAAATTGGAAATGACGTCTACGTCCCTCTTTTACTTTTGCTTTAAAAATGAAACCCGAAGCTCTTAAACTAATCTAAAGGTGATTAATAATTATTAATTGGCCCGTTAATAATTATTAATGTCACCGAAACGAATTTAAAGTATTAAAACGATTAAAAAGAATTTCGGACGAAAATAACTACTAAAATCAAAATTACTAAATTTAAACTAATCTTAAAAGCTTTAATTAAAATAAATAAATAAAATTAAAAACAATTTCACCCCCAAAAGTAACGGGACGTTACAACTACTCTCTTTCAATTTTGCTTAAAAGAGTGTCAATTCCATCTCATTTCTATCATGTGTATTTATTGGATCATTTGTATTATGTGTATTTCTTGGATCTCTTTATCTTCCTTGCATAACTATTTTAATTTATTTTGAAAAAGTGTTGCAGATATTTCGTCACTTTCCATTTCAATTCTATGGAGGTAAGTTATTTTACAACTATCTGTATTTATTTGTTAGAAATAATTGCACCCATAACCATATTAAATCCCCTTAATCCACTTTTGATGGTTGTTTCTATTTTATTTCAATTTTACCCAACAACCACCCTAATCTAAGCAATCCACGGTAGCTGCCATGTGTCATGTTTACTTTCTTGTCCTTCCGATTTTATTTCCTCCTTCATAATATTAATTGATTTAATTTCTTTTTTAATTTGTAATGAATGAATCCTTTAATTAAGGGATTGATTTTGTAACTGTAATTGATTTGTTAAGATTTTTTTTTTCCTATACGTTTTCCTTATCAGTTTTTCCCTGTTCCATTTGTTACGATTTTTTTTTCATTTTCATCTGTGTAATTCATATCTTCTACGTTCCTTCATCTTTTTCATTTCCTTTTCTTTCTTTCTATTCATACAAAATGAGGTCTACGTCTATTGATATCATTTACGAGGGTTGTTGGAATGAAGCTCACGTTTATGAATGTTACGAACTCAAGTCTATGATATATTTCCAAAACACTACATTTATAGATCTTATCAAAAAGGTTCGTAGTAAAGTTCCTTTCAATCCGGACTCTCATTGCTTGTTGATGGAAGTTATTACAAAATCCAAAGTTAGGGTATATTTAGATGTCAAGTCGGACAATGATGTTGCATTTCTTGAAACTTTTATTTTTGACAACTATTCTGCCATTGTTTCTCTAGTTGTCGACAAAAAGAAAATAGTATCTATTCCAGCAACTTTTGATTCTGTTAGCAACCCTTCTTGTTCTTTGATTCAAAGCAACCTGTTTTTGATTTAGGTGTTTATAGTAATTCTGAAGATTTTTATGTTGATGAGGCTCCTACGGGTTTTGATTTCATATCCATGGTATGAAGGGATGATTTACTAAATTAGCGGAATTTTATTTAGTAAACTTATTAACATTTAATAACGGATCTATTAACATCATGCAATTTGTGATAAAACATGTAGATTCATGCTTAATTTCGAAAATTAAAACCCGTTTACTTACATTGAGTAAAATATGGAGAATCGGTTGGAGGTTTCTTTACAGCATCAAATCCTCAGCAACACCGGATCTTCTATGCTATATCCCGATCGAAAACAAAACTGATTTGTGGGAATCGAACCGGAAGAACAAAAGAAGAAAAAATTTCTTCTAAATTTTTCCCTAAGGAAAATCGACAATTGGGCAAAAACTTGAGAGAGAATTTTCACTTTTCTAATTAAAGTGAGAAGTATATAAAATATGAATCCCAATGGTCATATTTATAGGAAAATATGGTATCCTAATCTAATTAGAATTCCTTATTTTCTAATTATTAAATTATAGAAAAGATAATAATAAAAAACATAAAAATATATGATAAAGTTCATCTTCAGCCAACGCATGCGTCATGATCAAAATTGATAAATATATATTCTCATATATATATATATCAACATTTATCTTTAGAATTGCATAGTGGATACGCACGCTCAGCGAAGAAATAATATTCATATATATATATATTTTATTTAATTTTCTTTATTCAATAATTATGTATTTAAAATTAGAAAAATTCAAATAATAATTTCTAATTTAAATACATTTAGCCAAAACTAATATAATTAATTACTATTGAATCTCATCCAATTAATTCACTATTTTGGGCCAAACCAATTTGTTTCTTAAACCAATTGTATTTAATTCTCTCTAATATTTATTATTAAATTAAATAAACTCATTATTTAATCAATAATATTAATTATTAATTTCCATTTAAATAAACTCATTATTTAAACAATTAATAATATTAACATTAATTCCCGTTTAAATAATTTATTTATTTAAACAATTAATTTTGCCTTATAATATTATAATTGATAAGTTATATTAATTTCCATTTAAATAAACTTTTTATTTAAACAATTAATTTTGTATCAATATTAATAATATCAATATTAATTTTCATTTAAATAATCTCATTATTCAAATAATTAATATTGCCTACTTTTAAGTAAAATCAATGACTTAAATTATTTGTTCTTCCTAAGTTAAATTAATAACTTAGTTTTGCTACAACGATATTTGGGCTAGCATAGGGACCCGATGGACCTATAGATCATGGGCTTAATAATTAGTCAATTAAGTGATTAACTCATAATCAGTTAATTACTTATTATCTAACTATGAATAATTCCACTATAGATTCATAGCTGAACTCCCCTCACTATAGATGAGTTATGTCCATTTAGTTTATCTTTATTTATATCTGTGATATATCCTTCACATGGAACCCTCATAATTACAGGCGGATAAATTTACCGTTTTGCCCCTGTAATTACCGCTTTATCCTTGTGTTCCCGCTGATTCTCCAATGAACTTTATCTTTAGTCGAACTAGAGATAATATACTTCTGTGATCAATAGAAGTCGTGGCGCCACTTGTTCATGTCTCGAATCAGTACATCAAGGGAGTTTCCTAAAGTTCCTAAAATATTTAGGTATCGCACTGATACCGTTAATTTATAGGAAAGTTATGAATTCCATCTCGTGTAAATGAGTTCCCAGCTACTTATCTAGCCATGTTCCCAAAACAGGAGTGTATTGAGCGTTCTTACAGACCCCTCTCAACCATGTGAATCAAAAAACATAACTCCATAAATAGGAGTCCGCATTTCACTCGGGATTGAGATTTATCACGGTTGATAAACTTAGTTTGATATTCGATCATTTCTAGTAAACGGTACTAATGAGAAATTTGATCGAACATCGTGGTCCTGTCTTATACAATCAACATTGCATATGATACTTCCATTTCATGTCTCCCACATGAATGATGAGGATTAGATCATTGGTCTATAAACAAAATGCGAAGCTATCAACAGTGTTACCAGGATAAGGTTCCCAAACGTTATCCATTTACTGTAGACACTTTTAAGTTACCCATCTCGACTTTAATCCTCTCGTATGACTCACATACTAAGTCGTGATTTCATAAGAGTAACTTAGGGTTTACTATTTGAATGTTTGATATTAATATATTTTCATATATTCCTAATATCGTCAATTGAATCAATCTAGATAATATAAAGAACTTATGTTTATTTATTTAATTTATTCGAAATAAATTATTATTATTAAATAATTACAAGTTCTAGGACACCATTCCTAACATGGTAAACGTTGAATGCCCTCGTGAATCTTTTTACCTCAAAACTGAGAACGCTATTTATGCTTCAAAGCATGTTTTGAAAAAAGCTATTAAGGTTCAGTCTTTGAAACATGAATTCAATTTCCGTGTTGTAAAATCTGATGGTGGAAGATATTTCGCTTGCTGTAAAGATACTGAATGCACTTGGTTTGTAAAAGCTTCTCCATATGAGGGTACTGATTGGTGGACCATTAAGAAGTTTTGCCTCCAACATTCCTGTTCTGTTGATATTATCAAATCCGGTCATCCTCAAGCCACATCTTCCATTGTTTCTGATTATATCAGAGAATTTTTTAGGGTTAGTAGTGGGAAGTTTATGTCGGCGAATCAAATAATACACTTTATACATACAAGGCATGGGATTAACGTTTGTTATTCTAAGGCTTACCGTGCTAGAGAATTAATTTTGAAGGAAATCCGAGGATGTCCTATGGAATCTTATGCTCTTGTACCAAAATTTTGCTATGTTCTTGGGTCGCACAATCCTGGTAAGTATAGTTTATTAATGTGTTTATATTATATATACTGTTTATATTTTATAACTGTTTCTTCTTTGTTTACTTTTTTTTCAGGATCTTTCATTAGATACCAACTCACTTCAGAAAACAGATTCCAATACTTGTTCATGAGTCTTGGTGCTTCTATTTCTGGTTTTCAACATTGCCGGCCTATTGTCTCCGTTGATGGTACTTTTTTAAAAGCTAAATTTGTTGGTACTTTGTTGACTGCTTGTGCATTAGACGGCAATAATCAAATTTTTCCTATTGTCGCTGCTGTGGTTGATTCTGAGAATGATAATTCCTGGGAGTGGTTTTTCACTAATTTGAATTCAATTATTGGTGGTACGAATTGTTTATCTGTTATTTCAGATAGACACCCAAGTATTTATAAAGCTGTATCCAAAGTCATGCCCGGTGTTCACTATGGTGTATGCATGCATCATATTTCTTAGAATATTACGAGTCGTTTTCATAAGAAGTCTTTGGCAGAACACTTTATACGTTGTGCTGAAGCATATACCAAAGAGGAGCACGATTTTCTGTTTCATCAACTTGAATTAATGAACCCTCGAATCATCCCATATCTTAATGACATTCGTAAAGCCGTTTGGTCTCGTGCTTACTTTCCTGTTGTTAGATTTAATATTATGACCACAAACATATGTGAAAGTTACAATGCAGTTTTGAAGAATGCCAGAGAGTTACCTGTTGTTAGTGCTTTGGAAGAGATTCGCTTGAAATTGGAGGAATGGTTTTTTAAACGTCGTTCAGATGCTTTTGAATGTAATTCAAATATTACCCCGTGGGCTGAATCTATTTTGAGGACCAACATTGAAGGTGGTCGACGGATTGCGGTAGGTCTTTTGTTTTCTCATTTTAAATATTGTTGTATACTTACTACAAACTGTTTCTATTTAATAAACGTTGTGTTTATTAGGTTCGTCACTTGAACGATGTCAATTCCGTTGTTGTAACGGGGGAGATGGAGTACCGTGTTAACATTTCGAAGAAAAGTTGCCAATGCAGGCGTTGGAATCTAATTAAGATCCCTTGTTCTCATGCATGTGCTTCCATAATATCAAGAAATCTCCCTGTTACTGATTATGTGCACCGTTCATACTCAATTGATTCACTACGTTGTACCTATGCTGGTATGATTTTCCCTATTGGTAATCGAAAACAATGGACTACTCCCCCTGAAGTCGATGATGTTTTAGTTTACCCTCCTGATGTTCGTCGTCCTATCGGTAGACCTAAGATGAAAAGGCATATTTCACACCTTGAATCTATCTTCTCTGGATATGGTTCTAAGAGTTGTTCTCGTTGTGGAGGATCTGGTCATAATCGCAAAACGTGCAGAAATGCTATTCGTTATGATATCAATTAATGTTGGTGTTTCTTTATTCTTTTTTCCATTGTTATTCATGTATTTTTTTTTTCGTTCTTGTTCTTTTATTCACAAACCTGGTACTTTGCAATTTCTAAGGTTGTTTTAGTTTGAATAATTCCAATGTTCAGTGTTTGTTACTGGTTTCGCAATTTAATGACATTCGTTTACAATTTAACGTCTATTTATTTCACTAACAAACCCTGTTTAACAATATTAGTTTCTTTTACATTTACAATGTTTGCATATTTTAGTAATCCCAATTGGTCAGTAGTCTGTCCATCATTAAAAATTTATATAATTTTTTTATATACAAAGTATTCTATTAACTTAAATTTTTTGGCAAACATTTATTTTTTATCAACGTATTTATGTTTTTACATTGAAATAGCACACTACATATTCTGTTCATTTATGAAATTGTAAACAGTTTTCATCACTAATTGTAATGTCCCGTTATTTTGTGATTAAAAAAAAAAAACTTTTATTTATTTTATTTTAATTTGAGTAATTAAAATTCATTTATTTATTATTAAATTAGAATTTAGTAATTTATTTCATTTTAATTCCTTTTAATGGCTTTATTTATTTAAATACGTTAAAATGGTATTAATAATTATTAACGGGCCAATTAATAATTATTAATCACCATTGGGATAGTTTGAGATGTTCGGGATTCGTTTTAAGCCAAAAGTCATAAAAGGGCAAAGTTGTAATTACCCAATTTGCAAAATATCTAAAATCACTATTGCTTCATCTTCTTTAAATATCCCATTGACCAAAAATTGACTAAAATTCATCATCTTTTCTCTTCCTCCACCCGTGGCTTCAAGAGAGCAAAAGAGAGAATTTGGCTTTTGTTCGTTTCTTGTCGGATCGGCTCAATCTTGGATATTTCGGAAAGCCCTCGGGTCAAGGATCATTTTCCACCTAGCCATCGTCCGTTTCTCTCGAGATCCTAGGAGTTCTCGGTAAGTGAAGTTTCAAACCCTAAATCCAAATAGTGTTTTAATGGTGTTTTCATTGTTTTCTTTCGATTTCTTGCCGTGAAACTCGGTGTTTGTCAATTCGGGAGTAGTTTTACGTGTTTTTGGAAACTATCCCATAACCCTAAAACCGAGTTTCAGTCGAAACCCTTTCCGTTTGAAATTTACCCTTTTGGGTTTGATTTTAATGAATGAATGTTTATTTAAATTCAATTTGGGAAAGGGATTAATGTTCAAAAACACTATTCATCGATACCCATTGAAATCGGGATTATCGAATTTGATTAAAACCAACTCAAAACGTATTTGAATTGCCAAAAAGCCGAAAAACCAAACCCGAGACTCGTTTTGATGATAGGGCCGTGGGCCTCTTTGTGGGTTTTATTGGGTTTTCGTTGCTTTGTATGTTTAGTAGTTGTTTGAACGATAGTTGGTTTCGTTATTGATTGTTACGATATAATTCGTTTGTAGGTGTTTTCGAACCGCGTGGTTGATTGCTCTTTCCGTGTTTAGGAGCAAAGTCTTCACTTTTATTAAGGTGAGAATGATTAGTATGTAAAGTAATTATAGAAAGCAAATGAGTGTATTGGTTTGAAGAGTTTGAAACTAAGATTAGAATCCGAATCTAAGATTAGAGGGTTATGAGTTAGTGCCCTTAGGATTAGAAGTTAATCCTTCAAGTGAGAACTTAGAAGTTCTCGAGAAAGACTTGAATCTTAGAAGATTCTAAGTTAGATTCGATACGTGTAACGTCCCGTTATTTTGTGATAAAAAAACACTTTTATTTATTTTATTTTAATTTGAGTAATTAAAATTCATTTATTTATTATTAAATTAGAATTTAGTAATTTATTTCATTTTAATTCCTTTTAATGGCTTTATTTATTTAAATACGTTAAAATGGTGTTAATAATTATTAACGGGCCACTTAATAATTATTAATCACCATTGGGGAAGTTTGAGATGTTCGGGATTCGTTTTAAGCCGAAAATCGCAAAAGGGCAAAGTTGTAATTTCCCAAAATTGCAAAATATCTAAAATTCACTATTGGCTTCTTCTTAAGTGAATTGTTGACTCCTTTGACTTCAAATTTCTGCAACTTTCTTCTTCTCCTTAAGCCAAGGCCGAGAGCTCCACTTTGGGGTTTTTCCAAATTTTGATTTCATTCGTTTCTTGCCCGATCGACGTGATTCCGGGTCCATTGGAAAGGTATCGGTCGTACGAGTCTTTCCCACCTAGCCTTCGACCGTTTCTCTCGAGAACCGAGGAGATCTCGGTAAGTCAAATTTCAAACCCTAACTCCAAATAGTGTTTTAATGGAGTTTTCTTGATTTTTCTTTCGATTTCGTGTTATGAAACTCGGAGTATGTAATTACGGGAGTCGTTTTACGTATATTTGAAACTTTCCCCTAACCCTAAAACCGAGTTTCAGTCGAAACCCTTTCCGTTTGAAATTTACCCTTTTGGGTTTGATTTTGGGTTAGAAATTAATGAATGAATGTTTATTTAAATTCAATTCGGGAAAAGGATAATTGTTCAAAAACACTATTCATCGATACCCATTGAAATCGGGATTATCGAATTTGATTAAAACCAACTCAAAACGTATTTGAATTGCCAAAAAGCCGAAAAAACCAAACCCGAGACTTGTTTTTGATGGTAGGGCCGTGGGCCTCTTTGTGGAATTGTTGAGTTTTTCGTCGCTTTGTATGTTTAGTAATTGTTTGATCGATAGTTGGTAAAATTATTGATTGTTATGATATAATTCGTTTGTAGGTGTTTTTGAACTTCGTGGTTGATTGCTCCTTCGAGCTTAGGAGCTAAATCATCTTATTAATAAGGTGAGAATAGTTAGCATTTAAATTAAATATGGAAAGCAAACTAGTGTGATGGTTTGAGAGTTTGAAACTAAGATTAGAATCCGAACCTAAGATTAGAGGGTTGTGAGTTAGTGCCCTTAGGATTAAGAGTTAATCCTTTAAGTGAGAACTTAGAAATTCTCGAAAAAGACTTTGAATCTTAGAAGATTCTAACTTAGTTTCGATATGAAACTAAGGTTGGATTATTTTGAAGTCAAAATGATCCAACTTGTAATTTAAAACGGTTAATAGAACCTCGGATTATTTGGAAGTATAGAATCCGGAGGACAGAGGTTAATCGTTTAAATTATGATTCTAATCTTATTACTAATATCGGAGTTCGATCGTCTTATCGTTCATTCGAGTTTCTCAGTTATTTTACTTTTTGTCATTTACTTTATGTCCTTACTTATGCCCATTTATCTTATGTGTATTTTAATTACTTTATCATTTACTTTACTTTATTTAATTGTACAAGCATATGCAAGCATATGCATAACATTTTGCACCATTATTTATTATACTATAACATCTCGCATCATTGAAAAGAGAAAAGAAAAGAATGAAAAGAATGAAAGGAACGGTGGATGAGTGGATTCCCACGTTACCTTCATGCATAAGGTGAATGATGGATGAGTGGATTCCCACATTACCTTCATCATGCATAAGGTTGAATGGTGGATGAGTGGATTCCCACAGTACCTTCATGCATAAGGATAAGGGTGGATAGTTTGTAAAAATCCACATTACCTTCATTACATGCATAAATGGCAAATGCGTATCCTATGGATGTACTCATTACTTTATGCATATGATAGATGAGAAAGAGAGTCGAGATGTTATATTTTATGCAAAGTCATTTACTTTTCTTACTTTATGTTATAACAAGTTAAAGGATGAACAATTAGCCTAAGTGTGCTAATTAGTTTCATCAATTGGAAACTATGACTTAGAATGACCTAGACTTTGGAGAATTCTAGGAAGGATTGTGTCGGTTTAATTGGACACAAATCGGAATGCGAGTTTGAAGTCTATATTTACTTTTTATGCTTATTATTCTCACTGGGCTTAAGTTGTTAGCTCATGATATTACAAAATTTCAGGTAATGCCCTGGCTAGAGGCCGTGGACGGGGAGATGGTGCTGCGTGATCGAGGGATGCTGGCCTCGAGATGGACTTGTTGGTTTTGTAAAATATATGTTAATACTTTATGAATTTTCAAACACTTTGATGTTGTATATAGCTCATAAGAGCTTTTGATGTGGTTTTTATGTGATGAAACATTTGAACTCCTGATTTGGACTTAAAGTCCATGAGATTTGATTAGATTTGAAAATTAGGTTGTAAACAGGTTTTCGGCATGCCAATTTTCAAACAAAACCACGCCAATTTTTCGTAAATTAAAAGACTTCCGCTGTTTTCTATGAATTTAATTTAATTTAATTTATTTAAAAGTGACGGGTCGTCACAATACGAAACTAAGGTTGGATCATTGGAAGTTAAGAATCCAACTTGTAATTAGAACGATTAATAGAACCTCGATTTATTGAAAGTTTAGAATCCTGGAAGGTATAGTTAATCGTTTAAGTAATGATTGTACTTTTATTATTGATATTGGAGTTCGATCGACATATCGTTCATCCGAGGTTACAATCTATTCCTTTCTTTTTACTTAATGTTATTTACTTTATGTATTTTACTTTATGTTTATTTCAGTTACTTTATTATTCGCACTCTATTTTATTTACTTTGTAAGTATGTGCGAGCATATCATTGCATCTCGCACCATGACATATTGCACCATGACATCTCGCATAAAAGAAGTACAGAATGTTGGAGCCTACGGGTATTATCCGCATTTCCTTCTGAGAAAAAGAATGAAAATGAGAAAGAAAAGAAGTACAGAATGTTGGACCCTTCGGGGATTGTCCGCATTTCCTTCTTCATGCATTCCATGCATATGGTTGATGAAAAAATATATATATATATATCTTGGATAGAGGATCGAGATATTTTACCGTTATGAAAAGTTATTTACTTTTCCTGTTTATGTCATAACAAGAATTTGGATGAGATTAAGACTACGAGAGTTAGTAGTATTATCCTTTAGAGAATGTAAAAATGATTTCACCTAGAGTTTGGATGACTTTAGGAGTGTATTGTGTCAGTTATTTGGACACAAATCGAAATGCGAGTTTGAGGTCTATCTTTACTTTTTATACTTATTATTCTCACTGGGCTTAGTTTGTTAGCTCATGATATTACGACCAATTTCCAGGTAATGCCTTGGCTAGAGGTCGAGGAGGAGGAGGTGGTCTTGCGTGATCGAGGGATGCCGACCTCGAGATGGACTAATGGTTTATGTAAAGTTTATGTCTTATTTGATAAACTTTAAGGAATTGTATTTTGTATTTGGCTCCTAAGAGCCTAATGTTGATGTTTTATGATATTATATATTTGAACTCCTGATTTGGACTTAAAGTCCATGAGATTTTGTTAGATTTGAAAATTAGGATGTAAACAGGTTTCCGGCATGCCAATTTTCAAACAAAACCACGCCAATTTTTCATAAATTAAAAGACTTCCGCTGTTTTCTCTGATTTTAAATTATTTAAAAGTGACGGGTCGTCACACTAATTGTAGTTAATAATTTAACATTTGTTTTACACCAAACATAACTAAGTGTAGTTCATATGCAACCTTAAAACGCAGCAATTTTAGTGATTGGGATTTTTCTAAATGATTCAGTGTTTCTCTTTTATAAAAGTTTTTTTAATGTAAACGTTTCAAAAAAAGTCATTTCCATCACATGAATTATTTTTTACTTTTTTTCATATCAGTTTCTTAGTTTTCTTTTTCGTATAGGTTTATTTTTAATAAACGTTTACAAAAGAAATCAGCAAATTTACTACCATTACGTTGTCTTCCCAAATAATACAAAATCCCAAAATACAATCAGATTACATCACAAAATAACAGTATCAAAGTTTTATAAAACCAAAAGCAACTGTAGCTGCAGTTTGAAGGAAGATAAATGTATGAAAATTACTCTTCCTGTGTTGGTGGTGTAAGTACATGAAACTTAGGTCCATCATTTGATTTGTCGTTCGAACCAAACTTATCCGTGTATGGATCTGAAGTTGTTCGTCCACCCCTACAACTTCTTTTTGGCCTTTCGATAACATTTGCATTATCTTCATCTTCCTTCTTCTTTCTTTTCTTCCCACCCTTTGTTTCTTTTTTTTCAACTTTTTTGCCCTTTCCCTTCCCTTTAACCTTCCTTGTTTCATCTTCCTCTTCAGCTGTTTGTGATATTTCTTCAACTGTTTCAGTATATGCTTGCTCGCCTCCCTATTTAGGTTCACAGATTGCAATCAGTATATTATTTATAAACATATTATACATTAAAAACACATTATTACGAGTAGATAATCCCTATATATGACTATTGCTTGTTCCTTATTTTTCAACCATTCCACTATTTCTGGAGTCATCTTCACAGGTGAAATGTCACAATCTTTCTCCTTCATTTGTTCCTACATTTTTTAAACCTATTTTTAAAATCTATAATACTAAAATATGTTTCTCTATTTTATTTGTTCATTATTTTAAAACAAACATACCTCCACATCTTTTGCCACAGGCTCAGATTCTCCATCATCTTTATCCGTTGTCAAGTCAACCCTTTCTTGTTCATCCATAGTATTTTCATTTCCTCTCATTACTTCATCATCAAAAGCCTGATATTACATATGTTAAATTTTCATAAATACTGTATCAAAATCTAGCAAATGTACATACTTTCATTCCACATACCGTGAATCCATATTCTTCTCTCCCCATTTCTTCATCCCCATGTTCTCTTTTAACTAGTTTGTATAGTTCGTCAACCTTTGTCCTCAAATCTGTTATGCTCTGCTGCATGAGATAGTTTTGTTGTAATATCAACTTGATGTCTTCGGCCATTTCCGATCGATTTCCTCCCGATTCCTCAAATATTTTTGAATCCTCAAAACGGCTACTTTCACCCTCTTTTTTCTTCATCTTCTCCCTCATTTTTATTTCTTCTTGAACATACTGCATATATTCCAGCTCCAGTTCCTCTTTGGTAGCCTTCATGCCAACCACAACTACCTGTGTGTTTTTAGCAGAATATATAGATGCAAACACACGTTTATTTATTATAAACCTTTACCAGACAGTAACAATTTACTAATACATATCTTTTTGTACTTACAGGATCAGAGAAGACATCTTTTTCATATGCCATCCAAGTCCCTTGTTTATGGTAATCCCAGTGGAGCAATCGAGGAGTTGTACTTCCAACCCGTTTTGCGTATGCTGAATTCAATGATAAAGCAGGCAGTATCTCACATGCCCATACAATCAATGCCTGTGGAAAACCCGATATTCTTTGGTATTTTACATCGGGAAACTTCCTTATCCTGTTGATGCTTGACACCAACAAGTTATATGAAAGTCGTCCCCAAGCATATCCATCAAATGCTTCAGCATCTTCCACCAAACGGAAATGTTTCCTTTGTATCCCTGTTCCGGTTTGTTTTGGTATTACAAGGCACTCTACGACATATAGCTTTGTAATCTTCAAAGACAGCTCTTCATCCGAAAAATCACATCCTTTGAATCCCCATTCCAACTCTTTGTAGTCTATTTTGTGAATCTTTGCAAATATGGTGCCAATAGTTCACTCTCTGGCAGCATATCTAAATCAATAGTTTTTACTGGATTACAGTTTAATCCAGTAATCAAACAGAAATCCATAATGCTGAAAGTATGTATTTCACTCCCGAACTTAAAACTTAGCTCATTAGGGTTATCATTCTTTACGCTCCTCTCAAGCAGCTGTTGCATCAATTTTGCAGGGAACTTTCTAATAGACATCCTTAATACGTCTCGCAAGCAGCAATCATCCAACAAGCTCTTCACTCTGTCTGTGCAAAACTTATCTACCTCTTCAATAATGTCATACTTTGCGAATGCAACAGCTTTCTTCTCCTTATGCCAGTCTTCTGATTTAATTACGTATTCATCACCCTACATACAAAATATGTTACGATCATTATTCCATTTTTCTCAAAATTGTTTTCTTCTACATACAGAAATGAATATAATCTTACTGTTTTCCTTTTACTGGCCTCATTGTTTTTTTCAAAAATAGTCATCAATTTTACCACCCTTCTTTTTTTCCACCTTCTGCACCATCAAATATTATCAATCAGAAACAAAAACTATTAACCCAGAAAATATTACTTTGTAATTCCTTACTTTTTTTCATTGTACTATCCTCCCCAGATTTTGGTTTTTTGCCCCTTCCACTTCGTGTCCTGCTTGCTTTAACATTCTGCTATACACAAATACAGTACTTGTAGTTAATTTTAACAATACAGCAAATGTTGCTTTTTTGTAAATGTTTTCTAAAAAATAAAACCTTTTTCCTGTTCACAGATCTTCTATTTTCTTTATTAAAGTAAACATTTACTTTTTATAAACTTTTCAGTTAGTCCACCCAACAACACATTTTCGAATCGCTATACCTGATCTTCTGCTTCTACTTCTTTTTCGTCTTCTTTTGCATGTTCCTCTTCTGCTATGTTTGTCTCCTCTTCTACTACTTCTTCTTCCTGTTCGATATTTTATCGATTATAAGCACATGCATTTTACTTTAAAACTCATCAAATACTAATACTTTATTCAAAATCACTAATACCTCCAAATTATTAATCTTTTCAACTTCAGATTCAATCAACACTGTTTCTTCCTCACTATTCTTTCTTCCTCGACCTCGTCCTTGTATTTTTTTACACGCTCTGCGTTTTAGATTACAATATAATATACTAAACATTATCTAAATCAAATTACGACACTACACTACTTACCCCTCGTCCTACATTAACGTTTCCTCGAGTCCTTGCCATTTCTCATCCCTTTCGTTTCCAAATTTCTTCCGTCCTTCCCTTTCTGAAATTTAGGTTTCGAATACAAATATCCCCCTTTTCACTCTTCTTTTAATTTTCTGTTTATTATATTTTTTTCCTGCTTTTATTATAAATACAAATTTAAAATTCAAATTTTCAGTTTCATCATTGCATGATTTGCGGTTTTCCAAATTTCTGACGGTTTATTTAATGTAGAACGTGTTTTTAGGTGTCTTTATTATTATAATTTAAAAAAGGGAAACAACAGTCTTTTCACTTCCACCCAACCGGCGCGTGTGACTACATCTGGGCAGATTTGCTTTTTCTAAAAAAACCCACATTTATATGTAATAAACATATATAAATTGGGTATCTATAGAATTAACACTATTTGTTATGTGTGTAATTTATTTCTTTAATTTGTCATATGAATCTTTACTTTTAGATTTCACGGAACCATTTTATCAAGTTTTTTTTTATAATATTATAAGTGAAATAGTGCAAGTGGTTAAGAAGTTTTTCTGTTTTTTAGATTTGTGCAGGTTGGATTCAAGGCAGTAACCATTTTCATTAATCTTTAAATTGGTGTAGAAGGTAAACAAGAATTTCTGGTCAATTTTATGCTTTAAATATAAATATTATTTATTTCTAAATTACAACCATTTAACATAATATATAGTCTTTTTTAACCTAAAATATTTACTGCATTTTTTTTTTCTTCGTTTCTATATTATAACCAAAGAAGTTTGAAAAACATTTGTAGACAAAAATACTCTTCACATGACACAAAGAATAATACCAATATCTAAAAAAAATATAGATAATTCATATAATAATTTTTTTTTCTTAAATAAAAAAAAATGAAATTTTAAAATAAATTGGATAAAATGGTTATATTTTTATTTTAAAATACTCATTCAAATATGTACTCATTATATATTTATTTTATAGTTGATGTTTAGATTTTTTTTCAAAAAAAAATATAAAGTATTCAGATACCAATTAAAAAAAACAAAATTTTTTAAAAATTGGAAGAAAAAAGAAGAAGAAGAAAACGGTTTTTGAAAAATCTTATTCAAATACATATTTACTAAATCTTTATTTTTATGGTTAAATGATAAGATTTTAAAAAACAATTTACACAATATTTTAAAATAAAAATAATAAT
The DNA here is from genome assembly GCA_028015215.1 of Gynostemma pentaphyllum. Classification (NCBI taxonomy): domain Eukaryota; kingdom Viridiplantae; phylum Streptophyta; class Magnoliopsida; order Cucurbitales; family Cucurbitaceae; genus Gynostemma; species Gynostemma pentaphyllum. Next base: position 44,459,484 of record CM051355.1, read on the forward strand.
TAAAAGAAGAAGAGATTACTAAATATTTAATAAAATGTCAAACAAAAATAAAAAAGAATAATGCTAAGATTTTAAAAAAATACTTTTTTTTATAAATGATTCAGTTAAAAAGTGAGAAATTTTAAAATAAATTAGAACAAATGGATAAAAACAATTTTTGAAAAAAACTCATTATAATCCTTAAATATTTATTATAAATTATTTCTATGTTTTAATGTTAAGATTTTTTTAACTATAAATGATTCAGATAACAATTTTAAAAAATAATTAAAACAAATCGAAAAATAAATCATTTTTTGAAAAATACTCATTCAGATATGTACTCACTAAATATTTATTTTAAAATATTTTTATGGTTGAATGTCAAGATTTCAAACAAAATCTAAATAAGATTTAAAATAAAAAAGAATAATAAAAATTAGAAGATACGATTATAAATCTATTTAATTAAATGTGTCAAAGGAAAGTTCAAAAAGAATGATGCCAAGATTTAAAAAAAAAACTTAGATATCATATTTTTAAAATAAAAAAAGTAAAAAACAAATTTTAAACAAGTTATAAAAAATGGTTAGGATGACTTTTTGAAAAATATTCATTCAAATATGTACTCAATCAATCTTTATTTAAAATTATTTTTATGGTTTAATGTTGAGATTAAAAAAAATAGAAGATATGATCACATATTTAAGTAAATAAAATTACTTTTTTTAAAAAAAAAAAAAAGTAAAAACCAAATCTTTTTTTATTTAGATTTAGTAATTAAATTTTAATTTTATAATTTTAATAATTAAATATGATTTACATTCTAAAATATATAAATAACCCCACACACACACGCTCATCTCATTAATTCACTCTTACAAAAATAATCTTCAGATCATAAGGTATTACTACTCTTAGATCTCAATTTCATATTTCGAGTTTTATTTCATTATAATTTTTTTGAGATTTTTTCTCAATTTATATTAAGTTTAGGTGTTCTTGAAGAATGTTAGTAATTTTGGTGTTATCTGATACTAATTATAGGTTGAAGAAATTGGTAAAATGGATAAGAATAAGATACTAATCATGGGTTGAAAGAGTTGATGATGGAGATAAAGAAAGTCGTGATTATAAATTCCCAAAGAATCTAATAGAATTAATAGGATAAATTGTATGCAACTTTTCTAACATTGAAAGTAAATTCTAAAATATAAAAAAAAAACAAAAAAAAACATGAACTTTCTTCAAATAATCGAGATGAAATGAAAATGGAGATATGAAGTTTGATGAGAACAAGGGCCTGTTTAAAAAATGCAGACTTAGATTTTTTATTTCTATGATTCTTACTTTCTATATGAGTGAATTAGAAGAGAAATTCAGTGTTCCATTATCATTAACTAAGTATGAAAAATTCGTAAGCCAAGAAGAAGCCGTGAAAAAAGTCCTCAACATCTTTTCCCTTTTTCTATTATAGAATTCAAACCTAAGTTAGTTTTAATCCATAGTTGATCAAGGGTATATAAAAATTCAAAATTATATTTTCCAACTAGAATGCATATGTATATTTTACATTTCACACTTAAAAAAAATGGAAAGATACTATACGAATTGAATTTATTTGTAAAGCAATCCAAATCCAAATTGAGAAAACAAAAGATAAAAAAATATAAAAAAAGAATAAGATTTTGCTATATAAATCTCCCTTCTTGATGTTTACATTTTAAAATTTTAATTTAATTTTATAAAGTAGAATAGAAACAAAATTTTAAAAACTATTATTTTTTAAATTTAAAAAAACAAAAATGTGATAATGAATTTATTAATAAAATAAGTTTGATTCTTAAAAGTGAAAACTAAAAATCAAATCATTATCGATTAACATTTATATAACAAAAGATAAAAATATATAAAATAATAATAATAAGATTGGTTATAAAAATAAAAAACTGAGAAAAAAATCAAAGATAGATATCATCTTATTATATAAAAAATGAAAAAATATAGTAAATAAAAATATACGTGCAATGCACGTGGTAAAAACTAGTCCCTTTAAAAGTGCTATAGATGGAGAATCTTTATGTTCCACTTTTACCCTCATTTTTTCCATTAAATCCACATTACTCCCTTTGAATTCAATGATTTAATAAAAGTTTTAATTTTGATTTATTTAGTTTTTTAATACATATAATTAGTTTATAAATTATTTCTCGACAATGATATGAATCTCAATTAACGTATGGATTGGAAGAACAATGAATCTGCCTAAAAAGGTATTATAGTAGACTTTAAGCGTTTATTGCAATTTTAATATTTTACTTAATAGTTATTCCTTTTTTCAATCAAAGTAACATACATGCATTATTTTATTGAAAACATTAAAAAAAAAAAATTGGATTATGAATTCCATACATCGAAATTGAAAAATAACTTTGAATTCAATGATTTAGTAAAAGTTTTAATTTTGATTTATTTAGTTCTTTTTAATACATAATTAGTTTATAAATTATTTCTCTACAATGATATGAATCTCATTAGATTATTATTTTAAGGATTTTTTTAGTTTTTTTCAAGTGTATTTTTTTATTGATACACGATGGATTTAATGATTTATATTAGAGTCTAAGAACCTTTTAAATTTAGTAAATTGAAAATAACTATCAGCCACGTTTCCCAATACATATTCATGAAGGTTATTTTAAAAAAATGAATAGATTTGTCTAGATTCATGAATATTGTTTGTCATTAATCACGAAATGAATGAATCTTCTATAACTACATACAAAGAAAACTCTATAAGTTGTGCAATTCAATAAACAAAATCAACGTTTCCATGACCGCCAAACATGTTAGCATTAACAAAAAGAGCATAGGTGTGTAAGATGAAATGTGTAGGCTTCAAAGCAATGGTGTAGATAGCTTCCTTCACATATCAATAATGACATTATAGATAGGTATACTCTTAAATGTGTAAGAATCAACTCCCTATCCATAAGCAGGAGTACGCAGTCAGGTACCTTTGACAATTTGATTTTGATATCATCCTAATTTAAAAGAGTATTTTTTTTAGATTATTGAATGGAAAAATAATCCAGTTGAGTTTCTTATTTCAGACCTTACTAATCTTACAACATAAGAGAGCTCGGGGGTATATTTAAAGGATGTCAAATGTTTTTATGATATTGGAATATTTTGATTTTCTCTTTTGGCTCATTTTTAATTTTCTTTTCTAATAATAATCATTTTATGAATGAAATTTTATAACCATAATCTTTTAATGATATATTTTTAATTTTTAGCTGTATCATTTTATCTCTTTACAAATGCAATGTATTAATTTATACTTTACTTTTATGTTTAACCAATTGATTTCATCTTTTATCTTTTAATTGAATAGTTAATTAAACTAATTAATATATACTCTTGATTAAACACTAACCCGTTTATTTTAAATAAAAGTTTACTTCGTCTTTACTTTATAAATTCATAATTATTTTTTTATATAAATTTTACCTATGAAATGTTTTTCTAAATCATACATCATAAATAAAAACTTAAAACTATTAATAAACAGAATGTTAGACCACGTGTGTAGCACGTGTGAATTTACTAGTGTTAAAAATGTTGTCATCTCCTCTTCTAAAAAAAATGTTGTCATCTGAAAACTAAATTATTGCATGTATACAATATCAGATTATATACATCAAATTTAATTCCTAAGAACATTCCACATTAAGGGGCCGTTCATTTCCCGTTATCTTAAATACATGTAATCTAAGATTACTGGATATCTAGAATACATGGTATCTGGATTGCAGGGAATATAAGATTACAACGTTCATTTTGCAGTAATTAAAAATTAGAATCTCATAGGTATAAAAGATTACATTGTTTGTTACGTTGTATTTAAAGAAGGAAATTTAATGAATTAATAATTCTTCCAATAATACCCTTGTTTTATGTTTCTCGTTAATAAATTTTATATATGAATTTAATTAATATTTTTTTGATAGATTAATATACCTATACTATTTTTATAATTTAATTAGTTTATAATTTATTTATTTAAATATTTAATTAACATAAAAATTTAAATTTAATTTTATATACTTATTTGATATTAATGAATTTATTAAAGTATCAATAATTAGTGTAACGAAAAAATTATTTATGTTTCTAAATTTAGTTATTGATGATAAAATAAATTATCTTATGTATTTATATGTAAAAAGAAAAATAACTTTTTATAATATTGAAGGACAAAAAAGTAAAAAACAGAATACATTCGTAATGTAATCTTAAAAACCCACGGGTGGAGAGTGTATTCTAAAATAGCCAGATATCATGTATTCTTTGATTATATGTAATCTAAGATATCCTTATATCTTTAAATACAGCAAAATGAACAATGTTATCTGAATACATCTCCCTCCGTAATCTTAGAAAACATTGAAATGAACGGCCCCTAAAGTTACAACCAATTTAATTTTCTCTTTGGTTTTAATTTTTTTGTTTTTAATAAAACTTTTATAATTATATGAAGGGAACAAAAAATCAAAAACCAAATATGAAATTATAGCTATGAAATATGGGATCACTACTCCCATACAAATCACCATCATCAATTGGCTGAGCCGAGCTCGACTCAGTCGAAATATTTGTAGGTTCAGGCTCGAGACCAACGAGCCTATGCTTTGAACCGACACAACTCGGCCCAATCTTAAATTTAAAAGCTCGCGACTCAGCTCATGGGTTTGGCTCATTAAACCGAACTTGGACCATGCTCGTTGGATTATGCCGAACTCGACATATCATATGAGTTCATTTTATATTTGTATGTTTATTTTTATTTTATTTTTTAAATATGTAGTTAAAGTTTTATAATTTCTCTTTCCTTATTCTTTAGAGCGGTTTAAAAAAAATTAATCTTTAATTTTTTTAATATGTAATAATATAAAATTTTATAAAAAAAATAAAAATAAAAACTGTGAGCTTTTTTTAGTCGAGTTTGGGTCGGCTCGTTGGATCGCCCTTTAGAGGCTCAAACGAGCCGGCCCACAGCCAAAAAAATGGACTCATCCAATCTAAACATTTAATGAGCCGAGTCGAGCCTGCCCATCAAACGTTAACTTTCGGGCTGAGTCAAGAATGGGCCGACCTTTGGATCGCGAGCTTGATGATGACGATGACATACAAATAGCTAAATTTTGTCCATATGAAAATTACTTTTTTTTATCCAACTCGTATAATATTCTCCGATCATGATGCAAATCGTTCGTGCTCTCTTTTTCACATCCCTAACTCTTAAAATTATGTTTTTGTGCTTTATATAAAGTTAAATTTCCAACATGAAAGAGTTAAATTGTACCTCTAGCAAAATTATGATAGCGTATTTGTGGTCAGGACTATCGAATTCATTAGAAAATGTTAATGTGAAATCATTGTTAAAAAATATTTATTCATTAAATAAATTAAGCAGGTCAGAAAGTTATTTAAACATAATATATTTCGTTTAAAAAATAAATATAAGTGTTGTTACGTAAAAATGGAGAACCGGGAACGGACATGAGGGTTGGGTGTCTCCCAGACCTGGATCGTGCAACGAACTTAAAAGAAGAAGAAGAAGAAAGAAGAGTGGGAAGTGAGATGAGAGCCAAGAACCGAGCCCAGAGGAGACCTGCACAAAAAACAACAAAGCGGTGCGATGCCAGCTTATCCACTCTGATGTCTAAGTTAGACAAGAGGTGGTATCGAGTAGAGTAGAAGAAGAAGTACTGTAGCGTACCTCAAAAGTAAGCCTTCTTCCGATATTTATAGGAGATAGTGTAATGATGACCCTATTGCTTAGGTGTCAATACCACACCAGGTGAACTCATGTCTTATCCGGCCTATCCAAGAGCGAGCCTCGGTGGTTGGTGCTCTTCCTTCAAACGGGAAGCCAAGCACCTTATCTTAGTGTTGAAGTGATAGTGCCACACCAGGTGAGCTCATGTCTTATCTGGCCCATGAGCCCATCTTCACCAATTCTTTATGAGTATGGTCACATACTCTTCCAAGCCTAGATGGTTTGATCTTCCAGGACTGAACACGCACCTTGATAAGCCTCACATGCTTATTTTGTTAAGTTCGTCATTTTAGTGCTCGATCCTCTTCCTGAGGCTGAGCCCTTCAAAAGTCTCTAGAAATGGTCCTTCAGGATGGACACCCATCCCATTGAGCTTAGTGTGCTAATCCGCTCACTCCACGGGTGTCGTGGACGTCTTTGATCATCCCACATGGTCATCTAATAGTGTCCCCTACTCTCGAGCTGAGCTAGCGTGCTCTTCTCGGGTTTTAGGGAGAGCACTGGGCTGTTTGGGAGTGACCTTATAAGTGGAATTAAATGTAGCTTGGACTTAGTTTTGTAGCTTTTTTTTTTTACCACGCCCTTCCAACATTTTGATCAGTCATTTCTCACTTTAATACATTAAACTTAGAGAAATTCTTAAAGAATCTGTCATTGAGTCTTCAAGTCATAGAAGCTCTTTTCTCACTTCATAAAAGTGCTTTATGTCAAATACTTGCAAGGGCGAATCCGTCTGTATATATTCTACTAAAAATCTAAGCCAATGATTAATTTGCTTTTCAATCGGATAGCAGGGGAGTCGGAGAGCCCCACTATAAATAAGTTGTTTATTGTCTATTTTCTCCCACACTTGAGCAATCTAATGGAGTGCTCATCTTCTCATGGTGAGAGTTTTGATGATTTTTTTTATACCATTTTGATCCAATTCACCTAAGCACGGGACTTGGATAGAGTTGCATTTCATAATTTTGAGGAGTTCGGTATTTAATTTTAGATCTCAATCCTGAGTGAAATGTGGACTCCTATTTTTGAAGTTATGTTATTTGATTCACATAGTTGAGAGCGATTTGATATGAACGCTCAATGCACTCCTGTTTTGGGAACATAACTAGATAAGTAGCTAGGAATGCATTTTCATGAGATGGAATTCAAAAATATCCGATAAATTAACGGTATTAATGTGATACCTAAACATTTTAGGAACTTTAAGAAACTCCCTTGATGTACTGATTCGAGACATGAACAAGTGGCGCCACGACTTCTACTGATCACAGAAGTATATTATCTCCAGTTCGACTAAAGATAATGTTTATTGGAGAATCAGCGGGAACACGAGGATAAAGAGGAATTACAGGGGCAAAGCGGTAAATCTATCCATCTGAAATTATGAGGGTTCCACGTGAAGGATATATCACAGATATAAATAAAAGATAAACTAAATGGACATAACTCATCTATAGTGAGGGGAGTTCAGCTATGAATCTATAGTGGAATTATTCATAGTTAGATAATAAGTAATTAACTGATTATGAGTTAATCACTTAATTGACTAATTATTAAGCCCATGATCTATAGGTCCATCGGGTCCCTAGGCTAGCCCAAATATCGTTGTAGCAAAACTAAGTTGTCAATTTAACTAATTAGGAGGAAAAAACTATTTAAGTAATTGAATTTACTTAAAATTAGGCAATAATAATTATTTCAATAAAATAATTATTATTAATATTAATATTATGATAATATTAATTGTTTAAATAAAGAGTTTATTTAAATGGAAAGTAATATAATATTTTAAGGCAAAATTAATGGTTTAAATAAATAGCTTTTTAAACGGGAATTAATGTTAATATTATTAATTATTTAAATAATGACTTTATTTACATTGAAATTAATAATTAATATTATCAGTTAAATAATGAATTTATTTAATTTGATAATAAATATTAGAGAGAATTAAATACAATTGGTATAAGAAACAAATTGGTTTGAGCCCAAAATAATTAATTAATTGGATAGGATCCAATGGTAATAAATATTTTAATTTTTCGGCAAAAATGTATTTGATTAGAAATTATTATTTGAATTTTTCTAATATTAAATACATAATAAAGAAAAGTAATTATAAATAAATAAATAAATAATGTCAAATTGGCTCAGCGTCAACATGCGTGCTAAATGGCAAAGTTTGTTTTTTTCTTTTATTTTTTTTGTTTAATATATTTATTTATCTTTTCTTTTTATTATTCAGAGATAAACATATCTAATTAGATTATGATATCCTATTTTGTTATAAATATGACCATTGAGATTCATATTTTGCACTTTTCTCACTTTAATTAGAAAAGTGAAAATTCTCTTCCATTTTTTGCCCAATTGCCGATTTTCCTTAAGGAAAAATTTAGAAGAAATTTTTTCTTCTTTTGTTCTTCCGAATCGATTCCCACAAGTCGGGTTTGCTTTCGATCGGGATGTAGCGTAGAAGATCCGGTGTTGCTGAGGATTGATGCTGTAAAGAAATCTCCAACCATATTCTCCATTTATTACTCAATGTAAGTAAAAGGGTTTTAATTTTCAAAAATTAAGCATGAATCTACATGTCTTTTATCACAAATTGCTTGATGTTAATAGATCTTAATTAATTGTTAATTAGTGTACTAGATGAAATTCCGCTAATTTAGTAAAGCAATCCCTTCACCAAGAAGGTAAGAGATCTTGAAGCCTAGCTCCGGGACAGAGAGAAGCTCCATGTCCTCTTCCAGGAGACCACAAGGTATAATTAAGTAGCTCGAGGCCGAGCTCTTTGGAGTTGGAGGGGAGTATGTAAGCGTATTTTTTCCTATGAAGTTTCCTAACTTTGATACCTACTTTGTACAGGAGGAGTTGCTCCGCTTAATTGAAAGTGTGGCTCATGCTGGAGATGTCGACGCTGGTCAGGCCAGTGGTGAGGGAGTTGAGGCCTCTTGTGAAGAGATTGTGGATGTCGATATTAGTGTGGAGGGGTGAGCTCCTTGGTTGAAATTTATTGTTTTCTTGTCGTCTGCTCATTAGGGCGTGTCTACCCTTAAACTTAGTTTATTTTTAGTTAGTCTTTCCCTCGTGGTTGGCCACCTTTTGTTGTACTAAGCATGCCATTGAGCAGTTTCAACTGGTATTTCGTTAATGAAAATTTAGCTTTTGTTGCTTCAATTCTTCATCTTCTAGTTCCTCCGCTCGATATAACTTCCAGGAGTCTTAACATCATTGGCAGGTTTGGCACTTTTTATTATTCTAAGTCCTTCCACTTGCGAGAGTCATGAGGAGCTCTTTTTTTACAGTGGAATCCAAACTTAGGTGTTTCCATTAGGGAGAGTCATCAGAAGCTCCCCTGTGTGGATGGAATTATATTTTTTTATATTCTTCCACTCGAGAAAGTCTTGAGGAGCTCTTCCTTGATGGCGGAATCAGAACATACATCTTTCCTCTAAGGAGAGCCATGAGGAGCTCCCCATCTAGACGAAATTATATTTGTCTAAGTCCTTCCACTCGGGAGAGCCTTGAAAATTAAAGAATATCGACATTCAATAAATTTCATAAAAAGAAATGATATGAAAACCCTTGGAAACTTACCAAGAACCCTTCAAAAAAGAGAACCCCTAGATGAAGAAACAAGAACCCACAAAATTTGTAGTAAAAACTCAAAGGAAAGAGTTAAGGAATTAGGCTACCTTTATGATCTATGATCTTGAAACAAGAATGACTTCTTACCCCAAGATTCGAACACTCCAAAAACAATGTGATCAGAATTGTTTTAATGCTCTAAAACATGCAATCCTAAGCAAGAATTACAAAAGATGAAGAAGAGAATGGTCTTTTAGGCCAAATCATGCAAATAAGCAAGTTTTCTTGAATAATGATCTGCCTTTATTAATGAATAAGGATGCCTTTAAATAGGCAAAAAGTAAAGTCTCCTACTCCTAATATGAGACTAAATTCGAAAATATAAGATAAAACACTGATAAGGATGATCTCATCATGACATCACCATGATGAGTCATCAAAAAACTAAACCTACTCCAGGAAATTTAAATTGCATATTTAATAAACCTACACTAATTGGATCTTCCATTTCTTTACATCATCTTAAAGCTCTCAACATAAAGTATCTAGAAATGGAAAGTGTGACATGGCCTAAAATTTAGGGATCCATTTCCTAAATTTTAGGGATTTCCGAGATTTTAGGAAAAACTTCAAATGGACAATTTTGAGCTTGTGAATCTTTTTGTAGTTGAATTGTCCTAAAATTGTATGTTAAACCCTTCATTTCTAGGATTTCCTCTTTGGTTTCCTTCAAATATGTTTGGACCTGTTGAATCAAAGCTAGCTTCAATTTCTTATTCTTTGATCTTATTATTGGCCCAATTGGAAGATTTAGCTCCCATTGATCATTTGCAACATTAGCTCCATCTTCTAGCTTTCCATGAGTAAGTAAAGTGTTATGATTCATATCATCTCCTCCCTATTGAAAAGGATTAGTCCTTGAATCTGATTCATCACCTACATCAAAAGGAGTCAAATCAGCCACATTAAAAGTTGCACTAACTGAATACTCACCTGGCAAGTCAATTTTGTATGCATTGTCATTGATTCTCTCAAGCACTTGAAATGGCCCATCTCCTCTTGCATCAAGCTTGTTTTTCCTATGATTTGGAAAATTTTCTTTCCTCATATGTACCCAAACCCAATCTCCGGGTTTGAAAATAACTCTAGTTCTTCCCTTATTCACCCTAGAAGCAATTTTGGAGTTCTGCTTCTCAATTCTTTCTTTGACCTCTTTATATAGCTTATGCATCATGTCGACTTTAGAACTTGCATCATAACTCACAATATTGTTAGGAGGCATAGGTAATAAATCAAGAGTAGTAGTTGGATTAAAACCATAAACAAGTTCAAAAGGAGTGCATCTAGTAGTGCTATGGACAGCCCTATTGTATGCAAATTCAATTAATGGTAAACAATTCTCCCATGTTTTATGATTTTTATCAATGATTGTTCTAAGCATAGTGACCATTGTTCTATTAATCACCTCAGTTTGTCTATTAGTTTGAGGATGACATGTAGTAGAGTAAAAAAGTTTAGTACCCAATTTCCCCCATAAAACTCTCCAAAATACATCTCTATTATTCACAATGGTTTTTGGAATGCCATGCAATCTTACTACTTCTTTAAAGAACAAATTTGCTATATGCTTACCATCATCCGTTTTGTGACATGCAATGAAATGTTCCATTTTGCTAAACCTATCAACTACAACAAGGATGTTATCTCTTCCCCTCTTAGTTTTAGGCAATCCTAATACAAAATCCATGGATATGTCTAACCAAGGTGTCATTATAACCGGTAAAGGAGTATATAATCCATTGGGTTGAAGCCTAGACTTGGCTGCCTTACATGCTATGCAATGTGCACACACACTTTAATAACATCATGTTTCATTTTAGGCCAATAAAAATGTTCATGCAACATGTTATATGTCTTAGCTACCCCAAAGTGTCCCATTAAGCCTCCCCCATATGCTTCCCTAGCTAATGAGTCTCTAATGGAACATGAAGGAATGCACAATGTACCCTTTCTAAAGAGATATCCATCATGGAGTATGTAATCTTCTAAAAACAGCCCCGTGTTCATAAGAATTGTAAATTTCCCCAAAAGTGTCATCAATGTGATAAAGTGACTTGATATGCTCAAAACCTAAAAATCTAGCATGCAAAGAGTTAAAGATAGCGTACCTTCTTGAAAGTGCATCAACCACGATATTGTCTTTACCTTTTTTGTACTTGATGACATATGGGAATGTTTCTATGAATTCCACCCACTTTGCATGTCTTTTGTTGAGTTTGTCTTGCCCTTTGAGGTGTTGTAAGCTCTCATGATCAGTGTGAACGACAAACTCTTTTGGCCAAAGGTAGTGTTGCCAAGTTTGTAGAGCCCTTACCAAGGCATATAACTCTTTGTCATAAGTTGAGTAGTTCAAGGCTTCTCCACTAAAATTCTCACTAAAGAACATACATGGTTTTCCACTTTGCATTAAAACAGCCCCAATTCCTATTCCACTTGCATCACACTCAATTTCAAATGTTAGTTCAAAGTTAGGTAAAGCAAGTAAATGTGCATTGCATAATTTATCCTTTAAAGTTTGAAAAGCATTCTCTTGAGCTATTAATTCAAGGGTGAAGCAATGGTACTAAAGTCCCTAATGAACCTTCTATAAAACCCAGCAAGGCTGTGGAAGCTCCTAATCTCGCTTACATTTGTTGGTGTTGGCCATTCCCTAATTGCATTTTGTAACAACCCGAGTTTTAGGTAAGGGTATTTTGGTCTTTTCTTCAATTTCTACCTAAATAATTTTATTTTGGGTTATTATTAATCGTCGCGTCGATACGAGTCCTACGCCATTGACTACATTCAATTCCGAGTCTCGAGTAAAAAGATATGACCTGATTGTCGTTTACGTCCCTAACTCTATTTATTACTCTAGAGGCTTTCTCGTAATTTCTCGTCTTATATATATATATATTTTCCACCAACCATAGTTTTGTTCTTTTCCTCACGTGAACCCTCTGCCAGCCGCACGCCCGAGAAGCTGAGTCTTCGTTTTTGTTTCTCGAGGTAAGTTTCGGTTCTTTCGATTCGTCATTTCCTTTTTCTGTTATATCGAGTTAACTTATGATCATTGGGTTGCCTTTTGAACTCAGTTTCGAGCTCCGTTCTTCGTCGGGAATTCAAAGAATTCAACTTCTATTTTTTTCTCCGAATTCATTGGTACATTTTGGTTAAATCTTATTTCCGTTGGTTTTCTTATCGTTATCGGGTTGATGTTAGTCTAATTGAGGGTCGTTTTAATGCGGTTTAGAGCCTCGTAGGAGCCGTCTTATCCTCGCCAAAATCTGGAAATTTTCATCTCGATTTTACTCGGGTTTGGATCGTGTTTTCGTCGTGTTCTTCGTGCGTGGATCCGGGGCGAATTCGTGAAGGTGAGTGTGTGTTTTTTTGAGTTAAAAGAAAAGAAAAGAAGAAAAAAAAAATAGTTGCAGCTCTGCAAGCAGCTCTGCGGGATGAGGGAGGGAGAAGACCGGTCCGACTGGACCGGCTGGACGGGTCCAATTGGACCGGTTCAGCTGGTCCAGACTGGTTCAGGGCCTAATTAGAGCCCAATCGAGCCGGTTTTCGTCCTGTTTCTCCGGTTTTCTTAAAATTGACTTTAATTAATTGTCAACACAGGTTTTGGGCATCTCTAGGATTTTATTTGGCATCATTTGGAGTTCGATTGTTTGCTCGATTTGAGAATAAGGTAGGTTAATTCCTACTTAAAGTGTTAAATTGAATTTCTTCTGTTTGTTTGCTTTGTCTATGATTCATGGTATGACTTGGGAGATGATTTATTAGTTGCTAGGAATTATTATGTGATTATTATGATTTTTGATTTTTATTTAATTATTATTTATGTTTGATTAGTCGATAAGTGATAAATAGAGCCTTTAGGTTTTACAACTTGGGTTGAACCTATGCATAATAAATATTAAATTTGTAGAGCGTATACTATGGCACGTATCATGAGTGGCCCTATACCCCACTATGATACATATATGCAAATTTAATTAAGACAAAGACTAAAGGAAATGTTGTAGGCTAAGTACCTACTAAATAAATAGGCTAAGTACCTATCTTTATAAATGAGAAATTGGGGATTTGGACTAGTATCCAATAGATATTGTATTTGATGTGATTTCAATTTAGCTTACTTATATAAGTTGAAATTAATCTACTGAGCTAAAAACTCACGATATTCGAATGCCCTGCAAATTTAAATTTTGCAGGTAACGTTAATAATTTTGGAGCTCGAGGCGCATGACGAGGATGGTGCTACATGGAGGCCTTAGAACTTATTCATTATCACTCTTTCATTTTGACTTTCATTTTTGGTCATTTTGCATTTATTTGAGACATTTTATTTTACTATTAAACTCATGCGTATTATTTATCTTATTTAGAATTTATTTCTTTAAATTGGCGCCACATTTAAACGTTGTGTTTTATCTTTTAATTGTTATTTAAATAAAAGGCTTCCGCATTTATTGATTTTACTCTGATTTGTTTGTAAAATCAAATGAGTTCTTTTATTATTTATTTATTAATTTTACATTGAGTCGGGTCGTCACACATTTATCTTTTCATCATCTACTTCCACTCCCTCATTTGACACTATGAATCCTCGGAACTTGACTCTTTTCATGCAAAAAGAACACTTTTTAAGATTAGCATATAACTTTTATTTCCTAAGTGTTTCTAAGACAAGCCTGACATGTGTGATATGTTCATTCAAAGATTTAGAGTAGACTAGAATATCATCAAAATACACAACAACAAACTTGCCTAAATAAGCCCTAAGTACATGGTTCATAAGCCTCATAAACGTGCTAGGTGCATTAGTGAGTCCAAAAGGCATTATTAACCATTCATCTAAGCCAAATTTAGTTTTAAATGCTGTTTTCCATTCATCTCCTATTTCCATGCGAATTTGGTGATATTCTGATTTTAGATCAATTTTTGTAAATAGATTACAACCATTTAGTTCATCCAGCATATCATCTAACCTAGGGATAGGATGTCTATACTTAATAGTGATCTTGTTTATGGCCTTACAATCAACACACATCCTCCATGTACCATCCTTTTTAGGGACAAGCAAAACCGGAACTGAGCAAGGACTTAAGCTTTCTCTAACATACCCTTTTGCAAGCAATTCATTTACTTGATCTTGAATCTCTTTTGCCTCAATAGGATTGGTCCTATAGGCTGGTCTATTTGGAAGGGAAGCCCCTAGTATGAAGTCTATCTTATTCTCTATCCCTCGGATTGGAGGCAATTCGTTAGGAATTTCATCCGGAAACACATCCTTGAATGCCTGCAATAAGTCAAGAAAAACACTTGGCAAAGAGATGCTAAGTTCATTAGTGAGTAAGCAAGGTCCTTTGCATAAAAGCATAAGGATGTTTTTGTTAGTAAATAAAGCTCTCTTGACCTCACTAGCTTTTGCATACAAGTTAACACTCTTTTTTCTCTCATCCTCTCTTTTTTCACTCAACTCTCTTTCTTTTGCCTCACTTTTTTTCTTTTCACTCTTTTCATATTTTTCTTTTTCTTTTTCTTTTCTCTCCTTTTCTTTTGCCTCACTTTCTTTTCTTCTTTTTTCAAGTTTACATTGATCATTGTATACTTCTATAGAAGATAAAGTTACAAGTGTAATCTTCCTCTCATCTTGGGTAAATGTGTATTTATTTAGGTAACCATCATATATAACTCTCCTATCAAACAGCCAAGGCCTACCTAATAATATATCTCCGGCATGCATGGGTATTACATCACATTCAACATCATCTTTGTACTTTCCAAGAGTAAAAGAAATAAGTACCTTCTTATGCACCTTAAGCTCTCCACAATTGCTTAACCATTGTAAATTGTATGTGATATGAATCATAACACTTCACTTACTCATGGAAAGCTAGAATATGGAGCTAATGTTGCAAATGATCAAGGGGAGCTAAATCTGCCAATTGGGCCAATAGCAAGATCAAAGAATAAGAAATTGAAGCTAGTTTTGATTCAACATGTCCAAACATATTTGAAGGAAATCAAAGAGGAAATCCTAGAAATGAAGGGTTTAACATACAATTTGAGGACAATTCAACTACAAAAAGATTCACAAGCTCAAAATTGTCCATTTGAAGATTTTTCCTAAAATCTCGGAAATCCCTAAAGTTTAGGAAATGGATCCCTAAATTTTAGGCCATGTCACACTTTCCATTTCTAGATACTTTATGTTGAGAGCTTTAAGATGATGTAAAGGAATGGAAGATCCAATTAGTGTAGGTTTATTAAATATGCAATTTAAATTTCCTAGAGTAGGATTAATTTTTTGATGACTCATCATGGTGATGTCATGATGAGATCATCCTTATCAGTTTTTTATCTTATATTTTAGAATTTAGTGTCATATTAGGAGTAGGAGACTTTACTTTTTCCCTATTTAAAGGCATCCTTATTCATTAATAAAGACAGATTATCATTATTCAAGAAAACTTGATTATTTGCATGATTTGGCTTAGAAGACCATTCTCTTCTTCATATTTTGTAATTCTTGCTTAGAATTGCATGTTTTAGAGCATTAAAACAATTTCGATCACATTGTTTTTGGAGTGTTCGAATCTTGGGGTAAGAAGTCATTCTTGTTTCAAGATCATAGATCATAAAGGTAGCCTAATTCCTTAACTCTTTCCTTTGAGTTTCCAGATATGGAAACTTTCCAGAAATGGAATCTTTCCCGAAGTGAAAACTTTCAGATATGGTAATTCGTGGAGAAGATCAAATTTACATTCAAAGGAAGCTCAACATCAAGGATTGAAGACTTTATGTAGAAATGGAAGTTCCAAGTAGTGTAGGGCTTTAATTTTAGGATTTTTAAATTTCTAGGAGTTGTAGTTCTTATTTTTTGATGACTCATCATGGTTATGTCATGATGAAGTCATCCTTATCAGCAATTTATCTCATATTTTCGAAATTAAAGTCATATTAGGAGTAGGAAACTTGTTTTGCCTATTTAAAGACTTTTATTATTCAATTAATAGACAGATTTGATGAATTAAGGAAAACTAGCCAATTGTGCTTGCCTTGGCTGGGAGCCATCTCTCTCAACTATGTAATCTTGATTTAGATTGCATGCTTAGGAGCATTCAAGAACCTTGATCAAGTTGTTTGTGGAGTGTTTCGAATCATGGGGTGTAACGTCCCGTTATTTTACAAGGTAAAAAAAAATATTATTAGTTTATTTTATTTATTTTATTTTATTTCATTTTAGAGTTAATTAATTTATTTAGAATTTATAACTTAGAATTTACGACTTTATTTCGTTCGTAAATTAGTTTAATCGTTTTATTAGCTTAAATTAGTTTTGGTCGTATTAATAATTATTAACAGGCCAATTAATAATTATTAATCACCATTGGGCTAGTTTCAGAACTTCGGGTTTCGATTTAGAAGTCAAAAGTCATTAAAAGGACGTAACCGTAATTTCCGATTTCTTAAAAATAGCAAACACTATTCATCTCTTCTTTAAATTGCCTTTTGACCAAGAGTTGACCCCAAAATCTTCATTCTCTTCTCCTCTTGAGCCGAAGCTCTCTTCTCCATGGGAGAGAAATTTGGTTTTTCTTCGATTCTCGATGGATCGACTTGATTTCGGTTGCGTTGGATACCCTTGGTCCAAGCATCCTTTCCAACCTAAAAATCGGACTTTTCCTCCGTTTTCTAAAGGCCTCCAGGTATGACAAAATTTCTCAAATTTGCTTCAAATTTGCTTCAGTAAGTGGTTTGGTAGTTCCCGATTTCAATGGACAACCGTAATTAGGGATTTGGATGGAGGAAGTTGTTGTAGGTTTTTTTGGGAATTTACCCTAACCCTAAAACCGAGAATGAGCCAAAACCCGTCTCGTTTGAATTATACCATTTGTGGGCTGTTTTGGGGTGATTAATTATTGATATTTTATATGTTGTAATTCAATTCGGGAAATCAATTATTGTCCAAAAACCCTAATTACTGTTGCCCATTGAAATCGGGAACTACCAAACCACTTGAAACCAACCCGAAACGTCTCTAAATTGCATAAAAGCATGAAAATAAAACCCGAGACCCATTTTATATGGAGGGGCCGAGAGGTCCATTAAGGGAATTTCCGGGCTTTTCGTCGTTTAATGCTTTTAGATGACATTTGATCAAAGTTTGGTTTATTAATGATTGTTAGATATACTTTTAATTATAGGTGTTTTGGACCATTGCTTGATCGCTCTTTTAGAACTCGAGAGCAAAATCAACTTTTGCCAAGGTGAGAATAAATAGAATTTAAAGTAGCTTTAGAAACCGAATAAGTTGAACGGTTTGTAGGATCGGAAGTTGAGATTAAGGTTTGAATCGAAATGATAAAAGAAATGGAGCTAACATGGTTAGGCTTAGAGTTAGTTCAATTTGAGTTGAAAGGACTCATAGGTCGTTTGAAGGAAACGTTGAACTCTTGGAAGTTCTAAGCTTTGATTAGTTCCCAAGTTTAAGAATGACTATTGGGAGTTGAAGGTTTTGAGTATAATGGATGGAATGAGAAACTTGATTATGGAACTTCGAAAACATTTTGAAAGCAATAGAATCAATTGAATTGAAGACTTTATGATTAAGTTAGTAAGTCGAGTTTAACTAAAGGCCGTTTGGCTTGATCTATTTATTGCTTTCTTATTAGAAGTTCCTAATTTTCTTATTTTATGTATAAGAGTATTACGTGATCCATTTACCTTTATGTTCTTTCGATTACTTTAAATGTTTATATTTATTTACTTGCAGTTGAAAGCATATTCATATCATATCATATCATATTGCATTATCGATAATTGGGAGGAATAATGAAGCAATGCATAGACTGAGTGTGCTTGCATTGTCTGGTATTATTCGTTTTATATTTTCATATATGTACATGAGGAATGCTAATGGACTGCGAGACTTTGCATGATCAGAGAAGATGGATAATGAGATAATGAAGGAACTATGCGAGTTCACATTATATAGTATTATCCATAATTACTATGATACATATACAAAGATTCAAGGTGAATGAATTGACCTACAGGAGCTTCATTACCTGTATTTGGTGAGTAAGTTAATGAGGTGAATGAATTGACCTACGGGAGCTTCATTACCTGACATTAATCACTAGAGGTGAGAAGATATTATTGAAAAGACTTTGTATATTTTATTTTGGAAAGTGAGTTTAATGAGGTGAATGAACTGTCCTACGGGAGCTTCATTACCTGTCATTATTCACTAGAAATGGAATTCTATTATCGAAAGGACTTTGTATATTCTATTCTGGAAAGCGAGATAATGAGGTGAATGAATTGACCTACGGGAGGTTCATTACCTGATATTAGCATTATCTGTTAAAGAAAATAAATGAAACATTATGTATATTATACTTTTCCATAGAGAAAAAAAAGAATGAAATATGATGATAGCCGAGTGCTATAAGAAAGAGGAAGGAAATGGAATTGTATAATAAGATAATACAAGGGTGTATTGAACCTTGTATAATTATTATGTTATATATGAGAGAACTAGATTCTCATTTATTTGGAAGATCTTGAAATTGGAAATTAACATTTGAATTTAAACCTTATATATAGTATAAGGTATTAAAGAGAATGAAATATAATATTATGTGTGTGATGAAACTCATCCTCTTAAATACTTGGAAGTTAGATCCTCGACCATTTAGGAGACTTGGTAAGTTATTGGACACAAATCCGGATGCGGGTTTGGAGTCTATTGTTACTTTACTTTCTATCTATTTTCACTGGGCTTGATGTTAGCTCATGATAATACAAACATTTTTAGGTAATGTTCGGGGTCGTGAGAGAGGAGCTGGTGAGGCCTGATCTAGTTGACGATGATGCTGAGATGGACTAGATGTAAATTTAAAAGTCGATGGACTTATGTTGTTTTATTTTGTGCCTTTGAGATGTAAATTTGTTTATAAGCTCATAAGAGCTTTTTGTCTTAAGTTTTATGATTATAAACTTCTTTAAATTTTGGAAAAGGAATTGCATTTCCTTACTTTTAAATTTCCTGATGTGAAAAATATATACAGGTTGTGGATAGTCCAAGTTTTAAACATATCAACGCCAAATTTTTATTAAATGATAAGTCTTCCGCTGCCAATTTGATTTTAAATGATTTAAAAGGAGTCTGGTCGTCATAGTTGGTATCAGAGCCTAAGGGTTCTGTAGACTACATGCAATGCATGTTTGTTTTCATGTTTTGTTTTAAGTCCACTCTCTAGTCATCATCTGAGATCAACGGCACAAGGTATGCCTAGAACTTTTATTTTCAAGCTTAAATTCTTTAATAGTGGAAAAGTTTATGAGAAGGTTGTAAATTGTCAATTGTATTGTGATATTTCACCTCCTCGTAAAACCAATATTTGGTGATATATATTTGACCCAAGACTGAGATCTTGGTAAGGATACTGAGAATGTGAATGACCCCCGTGCAGTTTTGGAGGTTATACACCTCGTTAAGCATATTCACATAATGTCAAAGTAAACCAGACGTGATACGCCGAGAGATTGATCGTTTGATCCTCAACATTGATTAAGGCTTAATTGTCACACAATTGCCAAGTAGTGGTTTTGGTAAATGTGTGTTGACATTTATGTGTAAAAAGAGGACATAATTATCTGGAGCCCAGTATTAAGAGATGAAACACCTGTTTGAGGTGAGTAATTGTTGATAAGTAATCGGTCTGGCTCGGGTCCAGTAACTTAGATTTAACTTAATGGACAAGTTCCTGATTTGAGCTGAAAAATTTGAATTATGGTAAATGGTAAATCATTGTGAAAGTAATGTATTAAAAGGAAAGTACAATGCCACTCAAAAGAGGAAGTAAGAACATTTCGTGATAAGTCTTAATGAGGACCATTAACGACTTTGTTAATTGGTTAATGGCCTAGTTTGGTCGCTATTACACTATGGTGTATCAATCTTAAATTGAATATCTCGAGGTCGAGTAATGGAGATTCATATTTAGTAAATTGTCAAGATTGACTAACACTAAGGTTGAGTGTTGGTATTTGATTGAATTATAGGAGGAAGTTGATGGACAATGATAACGGTAACTTTTATAAGGCAATGTGATGTTTGGTGAACTTCAATTCACATTATGTTTGACCATCTAATTGGACGTAGAATTTGAGAAACTTGTAGGTCGTAGTTTGGACCTAATGAGTCTTTTACATATAGACTCTAAAGTGAATCCTATATTGGAAGGTTAGAACATTATTGGACTAAAGTGTTTGACAGACACCAGTTTTTCTTTGCAAGAAAGGAAATGATCTCTGAAGTCGAGTTCATTTAAGATTTAAATGAGGAGGCTTTAGAGTTACCCTTATCTTGGAGTTTACATCTTATGAAAAGAAGGGAAAACTATCTACTACGGGACAGAATTCCTCTCAGGAGAAGAAGACAGAAGATGACGATGCAAATTGAGGGATACCGCAACCGCAGCAACAGCAGCAAGTTCGAGGTGGAGCTCAACATGGACAGCCAAAAGTACAAGGACCGGTTCATCCTTACTACAATAGTTGTGCCAGTTTCCATTTTGGGAGATGCACATTTCCACCAAGATGCTATGTTTGTGATCAAACTTGGAATCACGCCACTTTTGTAGGGCGTATAAGACATAACCATCACAACATAATAACAAGGGTCAGGATTATCAGAAAAACCTGCAGCAGGCACCACCAGCTCAGTATGCTCCCTAGGGTAGGGGCAGATGTCAGGACAGAGGTAGAGATTGAGGTACACATGCTCAGCAGTATAGATTTACGCTTGCTACCTTTTCCACCTACTCGGCATCACACTTGTGTATTTGACACTATAAAGGATGTTGAGGCTGCAGGTATGGCAGTGATTTTTACTTTGTCAATTTTAAGCCATTTGACTTTTGTTCTGTTTGATTGTGGAGCTAGCCACTCTTTTATTTTATCTCGTTATGTTGAGTTGGCAGTTCTTGAGTTGAGACTGTTGGGTTTCGAGAAGTGTGCTTTTACCCCAGTGTAGAGGTTTATAATTGTGATAGTGCGATTAGCACTTATGACCGGTGAATCTGGAATAGTTGTTCATATGTTACTTTGATTGTTATACTTATGTTTGATTTTGATGTGATATTGGTTATGGATTGGCTATCATCCAATCATACCATTATAGTTTGTACTAAGAAAGTTGTTGATTTTATAAGTCCATGTAGGACTAGTTTACGTTTTCATGGGTCTAGTAGTCAAGTAGCACCCACTTTGATAACTATGATAGAGGCTAGAATGCTTCTAAGTGATGGAGTTTTGAGATATTTAGCTAGTGTTGTCGATACGTCAGTACCGAAGACTAGTTGAGTTTAATGAGCTTAAGAGCCAGTTGCAGGAGCTCTTAGACTTAGGGTTTATTCGCCCTAGTGTGTCCTTGTGGGGAGCACCTTGTTGTTTGTAAAAAGAAACACAGTTCAGTGAGACTGTGCATTGATTATCGAGAGTTGAATCAAGCTATAGTGAAAAATAAGTATCATTTGTTTTCGATTGGTGATCTATTTGATCAATTGAAGGGAAACACTACCTTTTCAAAGATGGATTTGAGATCCAGTTAAATCAGTTGTAGTCCATCTATCTTTTCTACTGATAGTGGATTGATAAATTGTATGAGGCTTTGTGTGCCTTCAAGATAAACTTTTGAAAAGAATTGTTGGAGGAGGCTCACAGTTTTATTGTTTATGTGTATCCAGGTAGTACGAGAACCTGTGACAGTATTATTGATGGCCTGGGATGAAATATGAGATTGCAAAGTATGTGAGTAGGTGCTTGATTTGTTAGCAAGTCAATGACTTAAGGACAAGTTCATTGGGTTATCTTAACTTTTGAGAGTACTTGAATGGAAATGGGAGGAGATTTCCATGGATTTATTCAGGGGGGTTTGCGAAGATGGCAAAGAGTTATGATACCATTTGGGTAATTTTAGACCGTTGGAAGAAACCCACATACTTTACTCTTTGAAGGGTCACCTATTCGATTAATATTAGGGTACAGTTGTACCTAAGAACGATTGTTAGATTGCATGGTGTGTCGGTGAAGATTGTATTAAATCGGGACATATGCTTTGTCTCGAAATTTTGGTACTGTTTAGGCACTTTATGGTAAAAGTGTCGCTCTCCCGCTCATTTGGGATGAGGTTGGAGAAAAGAGACTTTTGGAACCCAAGTTGTTACAAATGATTAGCGAATCTATCGCATTGATTAGAGAGACATTATGGGTTGCCCACAATCGAAAGCAGAGTTCGGCGTAGTCCGTTCGAGTTGTAGTAGTGGATCTCATATCCTTAAAAGTGGCATTTATAAAAGGTATTATGAGATTTGAGAAGAAGGGTCAGTTGAGCCCTCGATTTATTGGCCTATTGAGATACTCGATCAAAATTAAAGTGGCAGCTTACCATTTGGCTTTACCATCTTCGTTATCGGTCTTTTATAATATTTTTCATGTATTGATGCTTCAGAAATACATGGTGGATCAGTCCCACGTGATTGGTTATGAGCTGGTAATTTTGGATGCTATTATGTCTTATGAGGAGACACCATTTAAGATAAGAGCATTTGAACAAAAGTTATTGAGAAATAAAAGGATCCACTTGGTTAATGTTTTGTGGATAAACCAAGTGTCAAAAGAAGCAACGTGGGAACATGATGATGATATACTGTCTAAGTACCCTCGCTTTTGACTTAATGAGCACACTTTTCGAGGACGAAAAGTCTTTTAAGGAGGGTAGACTGTAACGTCCCGTTATTTTAAGGTAAAAAAAATATATACTATTAATTTATTTTATTTGTTTACTATTTATTTTATTTAAAGCGTTTAATTTCATTTTAGAGTTAATTAATTTAATTAGAATTTATAACTTAGAATTTACGACTTTATTTTGTTCGTAAATTAGTTTAATCGTTTTATTAGCTTAAATTAGTTTTGTTCGTATTAATAATTATTAACGGGCAAATTAATAATTATTTATGACCATTGGGCTAGTTAAAGAACTTTGGGTTTCGATTTAGAAGTCAAAAGTCATTAAAAGGACGTAACCGTAATTTCCGATTTCTTAAAAATATCAAACACTATTCATCTCTTCTTTAAATTGCCTTTTGACCAAGAGTTGACCCCAAAATCTTCATTCTCTTCTCCTCTTGGGCCGAAGCTCTCTTCTCCATGGGAGAGAAATTTGGTTTTTCTTCGATTCTCGATGGATCGACTTGATTTCGGTTGCGTTGGATACCCTCGGTCCAAGCATCCTTTCCAACCTAAAAATCGGACTTTTCCTTCGCTTTCTAAAGGCCTCTAGGTATGACAAAGTTTCTCAAATTTGCTTCAAATAGTGTTTTAATGGAATCCATGATGGGAATCTTTGATTTCTTGCCGAGAAACTCGAAGATTTGGATGGAGGAAGTTGTTGCAGGTTTTTTTTGGAATTTACCCTAACCCTAAAACCGAGTATGAGCCAAAACCCGTCTCGTTTGAATTATACCATTTGTGGGCTGTTTTGGGGTGATTAATTATTGATATTTTATATGTTGTAATTAAATTCGGGAAATCAATTATTGTCCAAAAACCCTAATTACGGTTGCCCATTGAAATTGGGAACTACCAAACCACTTGAAACCAACCCGAAACATCTCTAAATTGCCTAAAAGCCAGAAAATAAAACCCGAGACCCATTTTATATGAAGGGGCCGAGAGGTCCATTAAGGGAATTTCCGGGCTTTTCATCGTTTAATGCTTTTAGATGAAATTTGATCGAAGTTTGGTTTATTAATGATTGTTAGATATACTTTGATTATAGGTGTTTTGGACTGTTGCTTGATCGCTCTTTCGGAACTCGAGAGCAAAATCAACTTTTGCCAAGGTGAGAATAAATAAAATTTAAAGTAGCTTTAGAAACTGAATAAGTTGAACGGTTTGTAGGATCGGAAGTTGAGATTAAGGTTTGAATCGAAAGGATAAAAGAAATGGAGCTAACTTGGTTAGGCTTAGAGTTAGTTCAATTTGAGTTGAGAGGACTCATAGGTCGTTCGAAGGAAACGTTAAACTCTTGGAAGTTCTAAGTTTAGATTAGTTCCGAAGTTTAAGAATGACTATTAGGAGTTGAAGGTTTTGAGTATAATGGATGGAATGAGAAACTTGATTATGGAATTTCGAATACATTTTGAAAGCAATAGAATCAATTGAATTGAAAACTTTATGATTAAGTTAGTAAGTCGAGTTTAACTAAAGGCCTTTTGGCTTGATCTATTTATTGCTTTCTTATTAGAAGTTCCTAATTTTCTTATTTTATGTATAAGAGTATTACGTGATCCATTTACCTTTATGTTCCTTTGATTACTTTAAATGTTTATATTTATTTACTTGCAGTTGAAAGCATATTCATATCATATCATATCATATTGCATTATTGATAATTGGGTGGAATAATGAGGCAATGCATAGACTGAGTGTGCTTGCATTGTATGGTATTATTCGTTTTATATTTTCGTATATGTACATGAGGAATGCTAATGGACTACGAGACTTTGCATGATCGGAGAAGATGGATAATGAGATAATGATGGAACTATGCGAGTTCACAGTATCTGGTATTATCCATAATTACTATGATACATATACGAAGATTCAAGGTGAATGAACTGACCTACGGGAGCTTCATTACCTGTATCCGGTGAGTGAGTTAATGAGGTGAATGAATTGACCTACGGGAGCTTCATTACCTGACATTAATCATTAGAGGTGAGAAGATATTATTGAAAAGACTTTGTATATTTTATTTTGGAAAGTGAGTTTAATGAGGTGAATGAACTGACCTACGGGAGCTTCATTACCTGTCATTATTCACTAGAAATGGAATGCTATTATCGAAAAGACTTTGTATATTCTATTTTGGAAAGCGAGATAATGAGGTGAATGAATTGACCTATGGGAGCTTCATTACTTGACACTATTCGCATGTGATGGTTATATTAAAGTAAAGGTTGTGTGCCTTTTACACTTGTTTAGTGAGTTAATGAATGTTTATTTATGTTAAGACCAAGTGAGCTTAGCATTATGTATTAAAGAAAATAAATGAAACATTATGTATATTATACTTTTCCATAGAGAAAAAAAGAATGAAATATGATGATAGCTGTGAAGGAACTATTTACTAAATTAGCGGAAATTCTTTAGTAAATTAATTAACATTTAATTACGGATCCGTTAATAACATGCAATCGTGATCAAATCGAAAAATAAAATTATAAAGTTTTTCGAAAAAACTTACATTGTAGATTTATGGAGAATCGGTTGGGGTTTCCTTTACAGCATCAATCCACTTCACCAAGCCTTCTATGCTATATCCCGATCACAAACCAACCCGACTTGTGGGAATCGAACCGGAAGAACAAAAGAATAAGAAGAAAAATTCTTCTTATTTTTCTATGCCAAAATCGGCAATGGGAAGGCAAAGGAGAGAGCCTTTTGATAAATTTCAAGTATAAAATATGAGCACCCAATGGTCATATTTATAAGAAAAATAAGAGTTTGTTTCCTAATCAAATTAGAACTCTTATTTTAATTTAAATAATCAAAATTATTTAAAAAATAAAAATAAAAAAAAGTGATAATGCCGTCAGCCACTTGAAGATAAAGAAAAACAATTTCTTTTAAAAAGTGACAAGTGGCGTGGAGTAAATCTCCATTTATCCCTCTCTTCCTTTTTTTTTTTTTTTTTATTTATCAATTCTTTTATCTTTTATGTATTTATGATTTAGAAAAATATAAATAATAAATTCTAAATAAATACATAAATGCCAAAAATTCATATATTAATTAATATTGAACTAAATCAATTTAATTAATTATTTTGGGTAAAATACTAATTTGTTTCGTAAACAAATATATTTAATTCTCTCCTTTTAATATTAAATTAAATAAACTCATTATTTAATTAATAATATTCATTATTAATTTCTATTTAAATAAACTCATTATTTAAATAATTAATAATGTTAATATTAATTTCCATTTAAATAAACATTTTATTTAAACAATTAATATATCCCTTTATTTAAGTAATTTAATTACTTAAATATAATTCTTTCTTCCTAGTTAAATTAATAACTTGGTTAGTTACAATGATGTATGGGCTAGCACAGGGACTGATGGACCTATAGATCATGGGCTCCAATAATTATTGATTTATTAATTAAACTCATTAATTAATTAATCATAATTATTAACTTAGGGTAATTCCACTATAAACCCTTAGTTGAACTCCCCTCACTATAGATGGGTTATGTCCATTTGTTATTAAGTTTGTTTTGACATATCCTTCACGTGGTAATCTCATAATTACAACCTGGGTCAAAATTACCGTTTTACCCTTGTAATTATCTCTTTTATCCTTGTGTACCCGATGATTCTCTAATGAACATTTTTCTATAGTTTTCAAGTATAGAACGATCCTTCTCAGGCCAGGTGAGAAGGTGAGGCCTCATGTTCAAGTACCGAATCATTACAACAAGGGAGATACCTAAAGTTCCTAAGTTAGAATAGTGTTGCACTAACACTTTCATTTGTTTTAGGAAAGTTATGAATGCCATCTTGTATAGAAATGTTCCCAAGCACCAATTTAGTCATTTCCCCAAAACGGGAGTTTATCGAGTGTATCAACGGATCACCCTCAACTATGTGAATCAAAGGAAAAGACTTCATTAATGTGAGTTCACAACATACTCGGGATTGAGACGTATCAATCTTAATAACGTAAATTTGATATTATAAATCATTTCCTATCAACGGTGTTATTTAGGAATCGATTTATTATCCTGGTCCATCTTATATAAACTCATTATATATGATGTTTCCACTTGCATCTACATCATGCTAATGATTTGGATCAAATCGATGAACAACATCAACGGTGTTACCAGAATAAGGTTTCCTAACCGTATTCGTTTCTTGTAGACTATTTGAGTTACTATCTTGGACTAGATCCACTTTATATCTCATAGTAGTCAAGATTACAGAATTAGTAACTCTGGAATTTTCTATTAATGTTTGAATATTTAACGAATATCAACATATAATAAATTGCACAAAATTCACTAAATTAATACTTTTATTTATTCATAAAATATTCTATTACAAATTACGAATTCTAGGGCATAAATCCCAACAAGCTGAGTGCTATAAGAAAGAGAAAGGAAATTGAATTGTATAATGAGATAATACAAGGGTGGGTGTACTGAACCTTGTATAATTATTATGTTATATATGAGAGAACTAGATTCTCATTTATTTGGAAGATCTTGAAATTGGAAATTAACATTTGAATTTAAACATTATATATAGTATAAGGTATTAAAGAGAATGAAATATAATATTATGTGTGTGATGAAACTCATCCTCTTAAATACTTAGAAGTTAGATCCTCGACCATTTTGGAGACTTTGTAAGTAAGTTATTGGACACAAATCCGGATGCGGGTTTGGAGTCTATTGTTACTTTACTTTCTATCTATTTTCAATGGGCTTGATGTTAGTTCATGATATTACAAACATTTTCAGGTAATGTTCGGGGTCGTGAGAGAGGAGCTGGTGCGGCCTGATCGAGTTTACGATGATGCTGAGATGGACTAGATGTAAATTTAAAAGTCTATGGACTTATTTTGTTTTATTTTGTTTCTTTGAGATGTAAATTTGTTTATAAGCTCATAAGAGCTTTTTGTCATAAGTTTTATGATTATAAACTTCTTTAAATTTTGGAAAAGGAATTGCATTTCCTTACTTTTAAATTTCCTGATGTGAAAAATGTATACAGGTTGTGGATAGTCCAAGTTTTAAACATATCCACGCCAAATTTTATTAAATGATAAGTCTTCCACTGCCAATTTAATTTTAAATGATTTAAAAGGAGTCGGGTCGTCACATGGGGTAAGAAGTCATTATTGTTTCTTGATATTTGATCATCAAGGTATCCTTTTTCCGTTACTTTCACCTTGGGTTGTTTCGAATGGCATATGTGGGTTCAATGGTTTGTTATTTTGGGGTCCTTGGTTAAGTTTAAGGGTTTTAAAATCAATTCCATGGGGTTTTCGTTTCAAATTCACTAAAATAATACTTTTATTTATTCATAAAATATTCTATTTCAAATCAAGAGGTGCACTTCAATGTAGCAACAAACTTAGAAGATAGGATGAGTCAAAGGTAGTGCGCTGTTTTGGGGGTGTGCTAATTAGGTACCTACACAGGAAAGGAACAAAGCACCGTATGTTCCAGTCTAACACCATTTGATGCTTAATCAGGGCAAGCATATCTAGTATAGCAGAGAGAATTAGAGTAGAATGAATTATCTTATGGTTCAGTTTCTTCTTCTATAAATAGAAGAAGAAGTTGTTGACATCATTGTGAAACGTGTCGTGTCAGGATTGAGCCATGTATTTCTTCCCAACCTTGTGTCATGTGTTGGTTATGCCACGGATCGCCTCTTGATTGGATACTTCTTGGTCTTAGATATATAGTCTAATTAGTCAACGTACACGTACCTTCCTAGGCGACGTAGACGTACCCTTTCAAGTAACCTAACCATAACTTTCCAAGTGACATAAACATATCAGCTGTGCATTCCTTGATCAAGTTAAGATATTCCACATGTAAGATGTAATTTCACGCACAACATATATGATGCACATTATATAAAATATGCTATTTACCCGACATTTTGGTTGGAACATTTCTCTATATTGGTAGTTAGCTCAATTTTCCAATCCTATACATCGAGATTACTCTATATATTACAGTTCGTTAGCTAAGTATATCTTTTCCAATAGGTATTTTTTGAGTGGGTGAAATGAAAAGAGAGGGAGGAAATTAAGCAATAGTAAAATTTTCGAGGTATTTTTGTCTAAATAAAGATATTTTAACCTTTTCATAATTGAGAATATTCTAACAAAAATAATCTGATAAGAAATTCAGCCTTGTTACCGAAATACAAATTCAGAATGAGAGGGTGAGAAAATTTTAGGGTCATTTGTATTTTTCAAAGAGTCAAAAAGTTTAAAATAAGTTTTTTCATAGGATAGTGACATCAACAAATGGTCAAAATTGTATAGAATGAGACGTGGAGATTGAAAGTCTTTTAACCAATTTTAAAGGTCAATTTTGTTAATTTACCATTCGGAATGTAATATAACATATGCGTGTTAAATTAATGATATGACCTAAATAAGGACTAGTTTCTAAAATTCCTATACCAGAAAACACCAAGCATCTATTCAGAAGTCCAAGAAGTGAATTCGAAGCATCTGTACTTCGTACGCCAATGAAATCCATTTTCAAATGGAGGGCCGACATTTGAAATTATTTTATGCCTTCATTAAATACCAAACAGAGAAAAGTAATGCAAAAGGTTAATAATTTCAATTTCAAGTACTAAAATTAAAATGGTTAAGCTTGGGTGAATTGAGTCATGTCCTTTTAATAGTATCACTTGTATCGATTTTATCCATATACTTCTAATAATTTCAATTTAGTCCATATACATTTTACCTTGTTACTAAACTGGGTGTCAATTTTTATATCAAGAATATTATTAATAAAATAATTTAGAGGCTTTAACTTAATCAATGATGTTAGTCGCGTGAAGTGAATATCATTATTTAACACGCATATGTTATATATTTACCAAAACGTATAAAATAGTACTACCCATTGGTTTTTTCCAAAATTTAACTATAGTACAAGAACTAATATAAAAAAATTGAAACTACAGGATCTCAAATCGACTAATGTAGTTAAGTATTCAAACTAAATTGAAACGTTTAAAAATACATAACAAAATTGACATAAATATCAGAGTATGAGAACTAAAATGAAACATTTAAAGGTATCAAAATGATAAAAGTGGTAATGTTCACAGACCAAAGATATATTTTAATTAAATGATAATCAATACAAAAACAATTAAATCTATCTTCCCATAAACAAGAGTTATGGAGTTCGAGCAAAATAAAATATTCAACTTCTTTACCAACATTATTCATAAATTACCAGTTGAATCAGTATTAGACCACCTTCTGAATGTGCAGGCCATGAGGTTCCTTCCTGCAAGAAGTCCCAAAGTTGTCCTAAGAATTGGCAATCGGTTGACGGAATTCACCGGAGCTTCCACGGCATTGACTTGGATTATCTGTCTGAACTCTGGGACAATTTCTTGAGCACTGCCAGCATCACTACTACTTGCATCAAATTGATCAATTTCATCAACATCCCAATTAACAGTCAATGATCTTCTCTTCTCAAGAAGCCATTTACTAACTCCCCCAGTAACTCCTATACATTTCTTTACCTTAATCTTTGTCAAATTTGGACAGCCCCAAGCAAGTGATTCAATTCCAGCATTTGAAATTGGACACCCTTTGATGCAAAGTTTTTTCAATGACTTGCATTTAGCTGCAATGCAGGCAATCTCCACATCCCCGACCGTGCTTCCACAAAGCGCCAATCGCTCCAGCTTTACACAGTTGGAAGATAATAAAGATAAACTCAAACAAGTTGGATTCACCCCAATCAAAACAAGTTCTTGTAAATCAAAGCATTGTTTAGCTATAGCAATCAAACCCTCATCTCCTATTCTATTAATCCTCCACCCATCAATGTGAAGCTTCTTCAATCCCTTGCAGTGTTCAGCAATACAAGCCAGCCCCAAATTCGAGCAATCCCAAGTTTTAATCAGATGCAATATCTCCAAATTCATACATTTCGAAAAAGCCGAAACCCCGTAATCGCTCACCTGAATCCTCTCGAGGTGAATTTCGATTAAACCAGGGACTCCATTTGCATCTCCAATCATTTTGAAATGCTCATCCCAATTACCGTGACAGCGAATAATCTTCAAAGTCCGGAGATTTTTCGAACCCATAATAAGCGGTACGAAACAATGCCCATTAACAAGGTCTTTTAACATAATCGATTTAAGAGATGAAGCAGCCGCGCCAGGCACAATCAATTCCGTACTGTCGACGACACCACGAAGGCTCTTCACAGAAAGCTCCTCAAGGGTCGATGAGTGATTAAGAAGGCCATTAATGGCTTTAGCGCCGAAATTACAAGAACTGCAAGAGAATTTCCTTAAATTTTTACAATTGGTAGCAAAAATTGATAAACTAACATCAGTGAGTTGAAATCGGCCAGAGAGCTTGAGGCGAGTAAGATTCCTACAACGGATGGAGACGAGAATCAAAGCATCATCGTTGAAGGCGGTGAATTTACGGTTAGATCGAAGAGAGAGTTTAGTAAGGGAATCGAAACGAGTAAAGAGAGAAGGGAGAAAAGGGAGTAGTTTTTCATCTTGAGCATTAAGAGAGAGACGGTGCCGACTCTGACCCTCAATACGAAGCCATCTCTTGCAAACTAAGGAGCAGTTTTTTCGGTCACTGGAATTAAGAAAACGGAAAATGGAACCCAAGTTTTCATCGGGTAGATAAAAGGTATAGTCATGGCCATGTATCGATTCCGTTGGCAAATCTGGGAAATTGGGTTCCAGAGAGGTACCGGCGGTGGAATAAAACTGACCCATAAGAAAAGGAATTGATTTTAGAGACGATCTGGTTTTTTTGTCTGTTCAAGAGAGAGAGAGAGATATATAAAAAGATGGGTTGGGTTTGGTTTGATGAAGCCCCGTCAAAATGGAAGTGAAAGAAAGACGACCAGACTAACCAAATGAGAAAATTAAACGAATAGGAAAGTGCGACTGAGGACTGAGTCTCGAAAAGACAAACGCTTTTGCTTACTAAGACCATTGACCCAAAAAAAAAAAAGTACACGCTCAAAAATTATAATTTCTTTAGTAGTAAAAGTATACATTGAATGTTCTTCGTAATAAAAGCTAACTAAGTTTGTTTGTTTGTTACTATTTTGTTTAGTTATGGTTAGAGTTTAAAGTTATATATAAATACTCATTTGTTCTCATGTATTACATAAGTCAGAATATTCATTCTCTCATCTTATTATGGTATCAGATGAAAGGAGAATTTAATTTCTTAAGCTAATCATCAAAATAACTCTTATTGTCTCCATCATACTGATGTCGATGGTTCATCATTCGTTTTGGTTTCTCTTTCATTAAACGGTGATAATTTTCATTCTTGGTTCAGATCGATGTGTCTTGCTCTTTCAGTTAAGAATAAATTAGGTTTTGTTGATGGTTTGTTCAATTGATGGACCTCTTGTCCAAATTTGGCTCATGAACAATGATGTAGTTGTTTCATGGCTTTTGAATTTGGTAATCAAGAAAATTTCTCAAGTTTGCTTTTATACTGATTTTGCTTCTGATATATGGCAAGATCTAAAGGATCAATTCGATGAAGGAAATGCTCTTCGTATTTTTCAGCTCTGTCGCGAGTTGATGAATATCAGTCAAGGGGATTTACCAGTCAGTAGTTACTTTACAAAATTGAAGACGATTTGGCAGGAATTGATGGAATAACGTGCAAAGTGTGTTTGTTCTTACGGCGGAATGAAGCAAATGGATTCATTTTATATTCAAAGTTTTTTTTTATGGGTTTGAATAATTCTTATGCTTCTCTTACATCACAAATTCGGCTCATGGATCCTTTTCCATCTATCAACCAGGTTTTTGTGCCACGAATTGCCACTGCTAATCAAGTTCAATCTTATATGCCTGTAGCGCCTTCTTCAAAGGATTGTTGTTGTTGAACTTGTGAGTTCCATTACCTCGGATCAATATAAGAAATTTTTGGCTTTTATTATCTACACATTTTGCAACCATCTGCATCCACCAGTTATACTGTTGATACATATGTTGCAAGTATTTCCCTTCCATGGGTATTACTTCTCAAATGAATCCTTTGAATATGTGGATTATTGATTTTGGGGATTCAACTCATCTTTGTTGTTCAATTGCTCAATTTTAGTCCTTAGCTAAACTTGATCATACTTATGTTACTCTTCCTGATGGACAGAGGGTTCTTGTTTCTGCTATTGGGAGTGTCTATCTCAATGATTTTTTGTTTTAACATGGAGTATTTTATATTCTAGAGTTTCAATTTAACCTTGATTTCTGTTAGTTCATTGATTGTTCAATCAGTTGTGGTCACTCAGTTTTCCTCTGATATGTGTCTCATTCACGACAGGTGCAATTTGAAGACATTGGTAGGGGTGATTTACTTTGTGGGTTATATATTCTTACCATTGGTCTATTTACTCAACATCGAGGACATGTTAATTCTTACTTACTTGCTCAGCTTTCATCAATAAGTCATCTTTGCAGTTATTGAAAGGACTACTTTGCTAAATTAGTAGAATTTATTTAGTTCACAAATTAACAATTAATTTAGGATCTATTAACATCATGCAATTGTGATAAAGACATGTAAATTCATGGGTTTTTTTTTTTTGAAAAATAAAACCATTTACTTACATTGAGTAATTTATGGAGAATCGGTTGGAGGTTTCTTTTTACGGTATCAATCCTCAGCTACACTAGATCTTCTACGCTATTTCCCGATCAAAAGCAAAACCGACTTGTGAGAATTGATCCGGAAGAACAAACGAAGAAACAATTTCTTCTAAATTTTTCCCTAAGGAAATGACAATTGCGCAAAAAATTGAAGAGAGATTTGTTCACTTTTCTAATTAAAGTGATAAAAGTACAAAATATGAATCCCAATGGTCATATTTATAAGAAAATATGATATCATAATCAAATTAGATATCCTTATTTTCTAATTATTAAATAAAAAAGATAAATAAATAAATAAAATTAAAAAATACAATAAAAGAAAAGGCAAAGCCATGTACGCACGCTGACGATTTCACTTTTCCTTTTTTCTTTTTTTTAATTAATTTGTTTATTTATAATTATTTTTCTTTATTATGTAATATTAGAAAAATTCAAATAATAGTTTCTAATTAAATACATTTAGCTAAAAAAATTAATATATTAATTACCATAGAATCTTATTCAATCAATTAATTAATTATTTTGGGCCAAAACCAATTTGTTTGTTAAACTAATTTATTTAATTCTCTCTAATATTTATTATTAAATTAAATAAACTCATTATTTGATTAATAATATTAATTATCAATTTCCATTTAAATAAACTTATTGTTTAAATAATTAATAATATTAACATTTATTCCCGTTTAAATAATTTTTTTATATAAACAATTAATTTTGCCTTTAAATATTATTATAATTGATAATGTTATATTAATTTCCATTTAAATAAACTCTTTATTTAAACAATTAATATTGTATCATTATTAATAATATTAATATTAATTTTCATTTAAATAATCTCATTATTCAAATAATTAATATTGCCTAATTTTAAGTAAAATCAATTACTTAAATTATTTGTTCTTCCTATGTTAAATTAAAAACTTAGTTTTGCTACAACGATATTTGGGCTAGCATAGGGACATGGGTTTAATAATTAGTCAATTAAGTGATTAACTCATAACCAGTTAATTACTTATTATCAAACTATGAATAATTCCACTATAGATTCATAGCTGAATTCCCCTTAATATAGACGAGTTACGTCCATTTAGTTTATCTTTTATTTATATCTGTGATATATTCTTCACGTGAAACTCTCATAATTGCAGGTAGGGATGTGCAAAAAAACCGCAAAACAAAAAATTGTACCGATCCGGACTAGAACAATCGATTCGGTCCGATTCTAAATGTATTTTTGGTTTAATCGGTTTCTAATATAGAAAACCGATTTTTTTGGTTTAATCGGTTTCTAATATAGAAAACCGATTTTTTCGGTTTATATCCGGTTTAGAGGTTTTGTGAACCATTATTAATCAAACCGAACCAAACCGGCCTTCATATTAAAAAAAAAAATACTAGTTTTAAAAACCCAAATCTCTTCCCCATTTTCCTTTTTTTCCCTCTTCCTCACGATTCTTTCTTTTCTTTTCTATTTTTCATTTATTTTTTTTCCTTTCTTCCTTTCTTATGATTCTCTCTTCTTCTCTTTTTTTTTTTCTTCTGCCATTCTTTCTTTCACTTTCTCCTATCTACTCTGCATCAAAGTCCAACCTCAGAAATTGAAGACCTCGTCTCCACTGTTCGCCATCCTAACATCGTTAGTCATCTTTGAGCGATTCATCGAAGCCCTAAAACTTCTCTCGAAATACCTCCCAAGTAATCTCCATAGTGAGAGAAAGGGATCTGAAAAGGCCCTTCCACCAATAAAGGGCATCATCAACAAGAGAATACGTGCCACAGTGGACCTTCAGCCGGTCCGGACACTCAATAAACTCGAAGGCTCTCTCAAACCTATCAACCCATAACTCTACAATAGATGCATCCAAAGACCTACCATTAAACTCAGCAGGTGCATAACGCCTATACTCCCTCAGAGTCTTAGCAACATCAGTAACTCCAACCTGATCAATTGTTATATCTGCTGCTCTAGGTGGAGGTATAACAGGCATAACGGTTCTACCAACATCTCGTAATAACTCAAGATAAACATCCTCAGCGATGTAAACTCCTCGCCCCTGAACACGTGGCGGTATAACAGGAATCTCAGGTTGTGGTGGTGGTGGAGGTGTAGGGTTTCGGGCTCTGCCTCTACCCCTCGCAGGAGCAGTCGCCCTCACTCCAGCTCACTTAGCACCCCTTCTACGAGGCATACTGCATCATAGTCAATATAATTGATAAGTTACTAGTAAAAGAGAACTCACTACTCTTTTACCAAATCATAATAAATAGCCGATTTTAAAAGATAAAGGTCTAGGAATACCTGGTGCTCCTGATCTCAGATGATGACTTGAGAATGGATTTAAAATAAAACATGAAAACAAACATGCATCGCATGTAGTCTATAGAACCCTAAGGCTCTGATACCAACTGTGACGACCCGACTCTTTTAAAATCATTTAAATATAAAACACAGCGGAAGTCTTTATATTTTAAAAAAAATTGGCGTGATTATGTTTGAAAATTGGCTAGCCAAAAACCTATTACATTTTAAATTTCAGAATTTAAAATACATAAAGAACATTAAGTTCTTATCCAGGAGTTCAAAAGAGTTATAATCATAAAGTAAAGACG
Source organism: Gynostemma pentaphyllum (assembly GCA_028015215.1). NCBI lineage: Eukaryota > Viridiplantae > Streptophyta > Magnoliopsida > Cucurbitales > Cucurbitaceae > Gynostemma > Gynostemma pentaphyllum. The sequence goes on from CM051355.1 coordinate 44,496,094, forward strand.
ATAAGCTCTTAAGAGCTATATACAAAGGTACAATCCCAAAAGAATATAAAGTTCACAAAACTAAGTCCATGGACTTTTACAAGCACTTAGTCCATCTCGAGGTCATCATCCATCGATCATGCAGCATCAGCTCCTCTCCCACGACCTCTAGCAAGAGCATTACCTGAAAATGTTTGTAATATCATGAGCTAACAACAAAGCCCAGTGAGAATAGACAGAATAAAAAGTAAAGATAGAACCCAAACTTGCATTCTGATTTGTATCCAATTACAACTTACATATACCTTACTAAAACTCCTAAAGTTTAGAAGGATGATTTCAAATCATACATCTCTTTCTGGGTCATACTCTTGATGTTTCATACTAAATGTAGAATTTACTCTTCTTTTATGTTTAATCAAATAAGGTTAATCTTTAGACAAGTGATACAAAATCCATACCATTACATCAACATAACCATCACATGCGAATAATGTCAGGTAATGAAGCTCTTGTAGGCTAAGTTCATTCACCTCATTATCTCGCTTTCCAAATTAAAGTATTCAAATTCCTTTTTAATCATAACTTCCCTCCACTAGTGAATAATGACAGGTAATGAAGCTCCCGTAGGCAAAGTTCATTCACCTCATTATCTCACTCACCAAATACAGGTAATGAGCTCCCGTAGGCTAAGTCATACCACGTATCTTCATATATGTATCATAGTAATTATGGATAATACCAAATAATGTGAACTCATATAGTTTCATCATTATTTCATATCCATTCCTTCCGATCACGCAAAGTCCCAAAGTCCTTTAGCATTCCTCATGTACATATACAGAAATATAAAACGAATAATACCAATTAATGAAACACACTCGGTCTATGCATTACCTCATTATTCCTCCCAATAATCGATAATGAATTATGATATGATATGATATGAATATACTTTTAAGTGCAAGTAAACAAAAAATATAAACATTCAAGTAATTGTAATAACATAAAAGTAAATGGATCATGAAAATACTCATAAACATATAATAAGAAAGTAGAATCTTCTGATAAGAAAATAATAATAAAGTCAAGCCAAACGACCCTCAGTTGATCTTACTAACTAACTTTATCTTAAAGTCTTCAAATCTAAAGATTCTAATTCTTTCAATAAGTACTTTAAATTTCCTTATCAAGTTCTTGTTCAATCCATTAAACTTTAAACCTTCAACTTCCGAATAATTATCCTTAGGCATCGAAACTAACCTAAACTTAGAATTTCTGAGAGTTAAACGTTTCCTTTGAAACACTTATGAATTCTCTCAACTCGATATCAATACTAACTCCCAAATCTAATAAGTTAGCTCATTTTTTTATATCCTTTTTTATTCAAACCTAAAGATCGACCTTCGATCCTACAAATCATTCTACTTATTCGGTTTCTAAAGTTACTTTAAATCCTATTTATTCTCACCTTGGTAAAAGAAGATTTTGCTCCCAAATCCGATAGAGCGATCAAGCAAAGTCCTAAACCACCTACAATTAGAATTATATCTAACAATCAATAAATTACCAAATAACGATCAAATAACATCTAAGCGCACAAAACGACGAAAAACCCTTTAATTCTCACAATAAGGCTCTCGCCCCCCCCATAAAAAGGGTCTCGGGTTGGTTTTCTGGATTTTAGGCAATTTAGAGGTGTTTTGGGTTGATTTCAAGTACTTTGGAAGTTCCAGGTTTTCAATGGCTAACGATAAACCTGGGTTTTTGAACAATATGTAATTTTCCGAATTGAATTACAATAATAATATAATCTATAATAAATAACCCATATTCAAACCCCAAAAGGTAAATTTCAAACGGGAAGGGTTTCGATTGAAACTCGTTTTTGGGTTTAGGGAAAGTTTTCAAAAACACCTAAAACGACTCCCGTACTTAAAATCATTGAGTTCCTTGGCAAGAAATCGAAGAATCAAAGAAAAATCTCCATTAAAACACTATTTGGAGATTTAGGGTTTGAAGTTTAACTTACCGAGAAGTCCATAGTACGCGGGTGGCAGGCACGATGGTTAGGTGGAAAGGAATCCTAGACCCGAGATCTTTCCAACGCACCCGGAATCAAGTCGATCAATTGAGTATTAAACGAAACCCAAAATTCTTCTCTCCCAAACTCTCACTCATGGCAAAGGGAAGAAAAAGATGAAGCAAAATGGGTCAATCTTTGGTCAATGGTAATTTAAAGAAGATTAGGGAATAGTGAAAAGATATTTTAAGAATTTTGGAAATGACGGTTGTGTCCTTTAATGACTTTTGACTTATAAATCGAAACCCAAAGTTCTTAAACTATCCCAATGGTGATTAATAATTATTAATTGGCCCGTTAATAATTATTAATACCACCATAACTTATTTAAACTAATAAAGCAATTAAAATGACTTAAATCGAATTAAACTACAAAATTCTAATTTACCAATTCTAAAATAAACTTTAATTACTTAAACTAAAATAAAATAGATAATTTTTTTTCCACAAAATAACGGGACGTTACAGAGAGGTTTGCATTTTACACAAATCGAGTAGTTCGGTTCAGTTTCCAGTTTTGCCCAAAATCAGACCAAACCGAACCGAGCTCATCCCTAATTGCAAGCGGATAAATTTACAATTTTGCCCCTGTATTTACCTCTTTATCCTTGTGTTCCCACTTATTCTCCAATGAACATTATTTGTAGTCAAACTAGAAATAAAATACTTCTGTGATCAATAGAAGTTGTAGCGCCACTTATTCATGTCTCGAATCAGTACATCAAGGGAGTTTCCTAAAGTTTCTAAAATATTTTGGTACCGCACTAATACCGTTAATTTAGAGAAAAGTTATGAATTCCATCTCGTGCAAATGTGTTCACAGCTACTATCTCCTTATGTTCCCAAAACAGGAGTGTATTGAGCGTTCATATCAGATCACCCTTAACCATGTGAATCAAATAACATAACTCCATGAATAGGAGTCCATGTTGGTGATTGTGGTGATGGATTAAACTAGGTGGAAGGTGGATGGCATGCAAGTGCACATGGTCAACAAGTAATAGTAGTGGTGAGTGAGTGTCGTGTCCCACGAGGATAGCTAAACAAATGCAAGAAAGTCTAAGAGTTGTTTACAAGACGTATATGAAACTTGATTGAATGGATCCAACAAGTTAGATAAAGAAAGATTGTGGGTATTGTGTTAAGATGGAAGGATGGCATTATTTCTTCAAGGAGTCTTGTTTCAGTGATCATTAAAGTTTTAGTTCAATCATTTAGATGTTAACAATTAGAATGAAAGCAGATAAGTGATTTTATTTTCTCAAATGTTATCGAACACTCTTCATGCAGTCTTTATCCCTAAATGTCTACGTGAACTCATGCATTCTTCTTTGTTTCATTCAACTCATTAACCATGCAACTTACACCCATAGTTATCTTTAATTTCAGATGTAAAGAGTCACTTTATTTCCTTCCTCTTGAAATATGCTGACCTAGATATTTCTCAATACAAGGTTAAACTCTTCCACTTGGTTCCCACTAAGTTTGATAGAGGATAAAGAATGAGAAAGTAGATAGCTTGATCAAAATAATCCTCCAATAATTCACTATACATTAAGTTTTTACCATCCTTGATCTCTTCACAATATTACATGGGTTTTAGCTACTCATAGCTAAAGATATCACAAAAGAGAGATTGAAAGCAACATTAATATTCATATTCATAAAGATGAGATAAAATATTCTATAAAACAATTGAATACAAGGTAACAAAATGTTTTAACACTCTAAACCTCTTCCTCTTCCCTAAAGGTTGCACCTTTTCTTTGTCTTCGTCTTCGTCTCTCTCCTCTCTTCTTCTCGGCTTCTTTCTTCCCTTTTATATTGCATTTTTTCTTTGCTTTTTCCTTTTTTTCGCCAAAAATCATGGTTGGTGAACTACCGAGCACTATTGGCTACACGAACGGATCTCGTAGCAAGAATTGTGACTTCTAGTCTTGTCAACTACTGCTGGCAGAGAAAATATCTTCTGACTTCTCAAGCTCTTTGCTTCAACTGCAGCCTTTCTTGCTTCAGGCAGAGAACTCCATTCTAACAAGAGACAGCATGCCATGGCAGCTTTGGCAATCTTTTCTTCTTAATTTTTTTTTATAGAGTCTTACCAAAAATTGATTAGAAATAGAGAAAAATGACTTAGATGGAGGTGAAAGTATACAAAATGTGAATATGCTATCAAAATGTGAAAACAACATAGATTCAAGTTATTTATGTACAATCTTCATGCTATTTGCTAAATACAAGCTAATTCTTCTTGAAATATAGAAAAAATAGGGGCTTTAAAACTTCACTTTCATACACTTATCACACCCCCAAACTTGCATAATTGCTCGTCCTCGAGTAATTCTTTTAATTTTTACACAAGAATTTGTTCACAACTTGAATTCTTTATTGGTTGAGGCTAAATTAATATCAACACCCTTTCTCTTCTTTAGCAAAGTCAAACTATCAGGAATGCACTTTTTAAAAGACAAACATCAAACTGGATTGTGCATATAATATGCTAGTATCTCCCCTTTAAACTTTAATCATCTAAGTAAGAAGATATCATTGAGTTCTTTTGTCTAAGGCTCACTTTTATTGCTTTTATCCCTTTCTTCAAATTTCCATTCATTTTTTTTTTGTTAGAAGAAACTTAGTGATGTGACTTCCTAGTCACCTTCACCTAGAGGCTTGCCCTATGGGCTCACTCATTCCTGGAAGTGTAGAATGGGTAGTAAAGAGAAATTTAGGTCTTTGGACACAATTTCCGGTATGGAATTTGGTCCATAGAATTACTTGCTTTCGTTTTACTCTCACTAGAATTTTATGCTAATGTTGCTACACTTAACATTTTTTAGGTAAATCTTGACGAGGGAGACGTGGTAGAGGAGGTGGTGCGTTTGATTTCTCAAAGCGATGAATGGAAAAAAACATGGGCACTTTTTGAATACCATTCATGATATGCTTTGTTCATACTTTCTATTTTCTTACTTTGTGTTTTTGAGCTCGGAAGAGCGTTTGTTTAAATTGTAATAGTCTTGTGGTTTTAAAGTTCTGTTAGATGTTTACGTATAATCTAGAATGCGCATTCCATTTTTTTTATCGCTTTCTTTGTTGTGAAAATGTAAAAACGGGTTTTTATTTATCCAAGTTTTAAACGAACCCATGTCGTTTTTCTTTAAAACCAAGTCTTCTACTGTGCATTTGAATTTAAAGGATTTTACGGTATCGGGTCGTTACAAAAAGGATTTCGCAGCATTTAAAAACTTTACAATACGCCTGACCTGCTTGAGGTGAACAAAAACGAACATTCTATAGAGATATTTGAGGCGGTGAAGAGTCTTCCAGATCTTGCTAAGATGAACAATCATCGGAGGTGTGGTCAAGCTGAATGGGGTACACGGAGGCAACGACCTTTCTCTTAGAGAAATGGCTACTGGAAGGGTCATTTTTATGGGAAGACTTCTTGGATGGGGTAGAAAGATTATACTGAAGGTGAGTAAGAACCATGATGGAATAGGGTTTCAAAGGAACGGAGAAGAAAGAAGATGGGGAGAAGAATGATAGTGATCCTGGATAGGTTGAAAGGAAAGAATTGGAAAATAGAGAATTAATAGAATCCTTGAGAAGTGTAAATGACGAAAGTGGGTTGAAAAGAAGTGATGCTAGGCGGTAGGGGTCATCATGACTTTGCACGTGCTAGTCACATGAGTTTGGCACGTGTCTATTGAGACTTACGAAGCAAGTATATCACGTGCAATATTTATGCAAGGATTTAAAATGTAAGGCAGGCAAAAATATAGCAATGTATAGAATTAATTCCTAATAACATAATAACCGAATTTTCATGACAAAAATTAAATTTGAAATTCGTACCTGGGTGCATAATGCACTAATGAATGGTAGCAATGAAAAACTATAAGTAGAAATTTTTAGAATGCGCTGACCATTCATAGAGGGGTGCTTATAGTGTTCTGAAATTGAGATGGACATTTTGTTTCTGTCCACCTCATTCCCCCAATATCTTTTGATTCTTTGACCATTCACCTTAAAAGGATTTGATGAGTTAGCTCCAATTAAGTCTACAACACCATAAGGGTAAACCTTGCAAACTTCAAATGGTCTTTACCATTTGGATTTGAGCTTTCCTGGAAACAAACGCAAATATGAGTTATAAAGCAAAACAGAGTCACCTTCTTTAAATTCCCGATGCAAGATCTTCTTATCATGCCACTTTTTAGTCTTGTATTTGAAAATTTTGGCATTTTCATAGGCTTGATTATGAGTTTCTTCTATTTCCAACAGATCTAAACACCGCTTCTCTCCCTTTTGTTGCAAATTGTAGTTTAAAGATTTTAATGCCCAGAAAGCTTTATGCTCCGATTCGAGAGGTAAATGACAAGCTTTTCCATAAACTAATTGGTAAGGTAACATTCCCAATTACGTTTTGAAAGCCGTGCGGTAAGCCCAAACTGACTTATCTAACTTGGTGGACGAATCTTTCCTGTTTGGTTAAACTACTTTCTCGAGAATGCGTTTGATTTCTCTATTTGACACTTTTGTTTGGCCATTGCACTGAGGATGGTATGTTGTAGCAATCGTGTGTCGCACCCCGTATTTGGCAAGGATTCCTTTTAACAGTTTTTTACAGAAAAGAGTTCCTTCATCACTAATAAGGGCAGGTGGTGTCCCGAACCGTGTGAATATGTTCTTCTTGAGAAATTTAGCGACTACCTTGGCATCATAGGTGGGGAGAGCAATAGCCTCAACATATTTAGACACATAATCGACAACGACCAAAATGTTTTCTTTTCCAAATGAAGGTGGGAATGTTCCCATGAAATCTATTCCTCATACATCAAATAATTCCACTTCTAAAATGTTGTTTAAAGGCATTTCATGGCGCTGAGAGCGATTACATGTTCTCTAACATTAATTACAATGCTGAGAGAATGCTTTGGCATCTTTGAATAATGTTGGCCAATAGAATCCACTTTGTAACACCTTTGGTGTTGTCCCAATTCCTCCAAAATGACCTCCGTACGGTGAATTGTGGCATTGAGATAAAATTGTGTTCGCCTCCTCTTCGGCTACACATCTCTGTAGTAGTTGATTTGCACATTGCTTGTTGAGATAAGGTTCATCCCATACATAGGACTTAAGTTGATGTTGAAATCTTTTAAATTGTTATCTTGACATGTGTGGGACATGCCTTCCACTAACTATGTAATTCACAAAATCTGCGTACCAAGGGCATTCTCTGCTCTGCAATGTCAAAATTTGTTCATTAGGGAAATTGTTAGCTATTTTAACTCTAGTATATCCCTTCTTCTCATATTCTAGACGAGACAAGTGATCTGGTACTTGATTTTCTATTCCTCTTATATCCTTGATTTCCAAGTCAAATTCTTGGAGCAAAAGTATCCATCTTAAGAGTCTTGGTTTTGCATTCGTTTTGTATAAAAGGTATTTCAATGCGGCGTGATCACTATGGATGATGACTTTAGTTCCCAACAGATATGATTAAAAAATTTATAGGGCAAACACAATAGCTAGAAGTTCCTTCTCAGTGGTGGTGTAGTTTCCTTGAGTTTCATTTAGAGTTTTTCTCGCATAATAGATAGCATTAAAAACTCTTCCCTGCTTCTGACCTAATACTGTACCTATGGCAAAGTCACTGCCATCACACATGATCTCAAAAGGAAGCTTCCAATCAGGCAATATGACTATTGGAGCTTGAACGAGCGGATTTGAGAGTTTGAAATGCGACTAAGCAAGCTTCATTTATGTCAAATGAAGTGTTATGCTCTAACGAAGAACATAAGGGCTTGGAGATTTTGGGGAAATCTTTAGTGAATCTTTGGTAGAAATAAGCATGGCCTAAGAAACTTCGTATTCCTTTGACGTTAATTGCTGGGTTCATGCCTTCGATTACTTCAACCTTTGCTCTATCAACCTCAATTCCTGCTTTGGATATTTTATGACCAAGAACTATGCCTTCTTGCACCATAAAGTAGCATTTCTATTAATTCAATATCAGGTTGGTGGTTTGACAACATTCAAAAACTCACTTAAAATGCTGGAGACATTGAGCAAATGTTTCACCATACACTGAAAAATCATCCATGAATATTTCTAAGGAATCTTCAACCATGTCACTGAAGAGTTCAATCATGCATCATTGAAAAGTTGCTGGGGCATTACATAATCCAAAGGACATTCGTCTAAAAGCCAATGTACCGTAAGGGCATGCAAAAGTAGTTTTCTCTTGATCTTTGGGAGCAATTTCTATTTGATTATATCCGGAATATACATCAAGAAAATAATAGAATTCTTTGCCTGCCAATGTGTCTAATATTTGATCTAGGAATGGTAAAGGAAAGTGGTCATTGCATGTTGCCTTGTTGAGCCTTGATAATCCATGCATATTCTCCATCCAAGATCGTCCGTTGGTTTAATGGCCTGAGTCTTTGAATAATAATATAGTTTATTTATTTTATTTATTTAAATTTATAAATTGGTTAAATGGGTTTTACTATTGATATTTATATTTTAAACTTATTGAATGAATTGTTTTGAATGGTTATTAAAGATTAAAATGGCTAACTATGGTTGGGTTACAATCTAACTATGGTTAAAGAGAAAAATTTAGGTTTGGTTAAAACTAGCTACAGTTAGTTGAGAAGAGTTTTAAATGTAAAAAAAGAAAACTAAACACATAATGGAAATTTTATAAATATTTAAATAAATCATTTTAGGCATATTTTATCATTTCTCTTCAATTACAAAAGTAATTAAGGCATATATTATCATTCCTCTTAAAAGTTAAATTAAATAAGATTCTACTGTTTTTTTTCCCTTTTCCTTGCTCACGATGATGGTGGTTTTGTTGGTTTTTTATTCTAAAGAAATTGTGTTTAAATATATATATTTATACCTTTTAATTTTCCTTTCATTTGTATTAGACATAAAAAAGACAACAAAAGCTGAAAAAATTCTTCCTCCTTTCCCTTGCTCAGCCGAACAACACCTTTGGAGGTAAGTTTTGTGGGTTTTCTTCAATTGATAAAATTTCTTCCTAGATCCAATCTCAAACCTCAAGTCAAGTGTAGGTTAACCTATTGCAAGAAGAATCAAGCTACAATTCCTTAAATTCCATGAAGAATTGGTAAGTTTCTTTAAAACCTAGATTTTACAAATTTGGGAAAAGTTGGGAACTCATGGTTTTAAGTTATGGGTATTCTTATTTATCAAGGAAATTGAAAGAATCAAACCCTAATTTCTGAAGATTGAGTCTCAAATTATATGAATCTTGAGGTTAGGTTTTTGGGTTGTTTAAAAATACAAAGAAAAGAAAAGACTTTAAGTATATTGATAAATTCTTTAAACTTCAAGGTAAACCTCCATTAAAACAACTTGAAGCCTTCCATTTTGTGAATTTAAATATTTTTCTTGATGTAAATTCTGATTTTTAAATGTAATTAAACTTATAAGGATCCTAAACTACAAAAAAATGACATTTAAATTATCCTTCTCCTTACCCACTGTTTTCTTTCGAGTTTAAGTTGTCGAGGCTGTTTTGGTTGCTCACTGTTTTAATGAATTGAAGGGGCTATTTCTATTTGCGGATTGTGGGGCTGTTTTGGGGTCCCGGGATGTTATTCAATATGTTGTAAATTTTGAATGATTGTTAAATAAGACGTTGTTGTATATGAATGTTGTTTTACGTAGGTAAATGGCTCTCTCCAAGGTACAAGTATTCCAATGTTGCACAAGGTGGGAACAAAAAGGAATTAAAGTATAATAATGTGTGATTTTTATAATATGAATTGACTGTGTGGTGATGTTTAAGCTTTGTTAGAAATGTCAAATATTGAGTTAAGTTAGATGGGAGGTTTCATGAATAAGCGATTGGAAGTGTAAGACGAGAACGAAATAAGTGGAGTATGAATATTCTAGAGTGTTGGGATTTACTTTGGTAAGTTTTAAATGATATTGTTGGCTTGAATAAATGGTTATGAAAAAGGATATGTAATGGAGACATAGTACTTGGGTGGAAGGTGCTATGGCTATGTATGTTTGGTAGTTGTTTTGGGGTACGGTGAATTAGACTTTCAAGCAAGAATTGGTGAAGAGGTTTACATGTTAGCTTTCAATGGAATAGGTAGTTTTCAAAACGGAAGTCCTTGACATTTGTTTTTTGGTTATTATGAAAGGGTAGGAAGCCATGGATGGAACACAAGCTCAAAGCCTCCAATGTTGGCCATTTAAAGTTTTCCTAGTCTTCCTAATTTGAAGTTTTCTTAGCCGTTTCTTAATGTCTTCCAATTCTTGTATATTTGGGTGTTTAACTATGTATTTTACATAATAAAATCACGTTAGAAAGTCCAACCAATGATTTTCCAAAAACCCCTCAAATGGCCAAAATTGGTACTTTTCCATTTAACTAGTTTAGGGACTTTTTGAAGCAAACCAGGTTCCCGAGTTTAGTTGATTGTTCTTAATGAAATTTTTATGATATTTCAAGTTTATGGTTAGTTTCAAATTATTTGTGATTGATGAGGAAAGAAAAGTCAAGGTCAAGCCTTGTTTTGAATAGAAAAGTGAGAACAAAAAGAATCAAAGTGGTGATGGTGGTGTTGTTGTGGTTATTAGTGGAATGGTGTGGGATGGATATAGAGTGATCATGGCTGGTTTTGAGATCTCTTTGGTGTATGAATTGAAAGGGAACCAGAGGTTGTGAAAGTACAGAAGTCGAGAGCTAAGCTTGGCTTGCTATTGAGATTCGAAAAGAGAGGAATTGCTTGACCAACTTGCTTTACATATATCTTGAGCTAGACTTACATGATTTCTTGCTGTAACGTCCCGTTAATTTTGGAGGTAAATTTTTTTTTATTTTCTTATTTTAAATAAAGTATTTAAGTTTAGTTTAAACTTAGTAATTTCGAATTTAGTAGTTATTTTCGTTCGAAGTCTTTTTAATCATTTTATGACTTAAAATTAGTTTCGGTGACATTAATAATTATTAACGGGCCAATTAATAATTATTAATCACCTTTTGATTACTTTAAAATCTTCGGGTTTCGTATTTTAATCAAATCACTAAAAAAGGACGTAATCGTCATTTTCCAATTTCTTAAAAATCATTATTCACTATCTTCATTCTTTTAAAAGTCAAATTTTGGTCAAAACAATTCACTTCTCTTCCTTTCTTTCCCTCTCCTAGCCATGGGTCTCCCTCTCCCTCTCTCTCTCTCTCTCTCTCTCTCTCCTTGGCTTTTCTCAAATACTCGGTAGATCACCGTAATTCCGGTTCCGTTGAAAAGCTCTCATCCCGAGGATCGATTCTAACCTAGCAATCGAGGTTTCCATCAATTTTCTACAAGCCTCAAGGTGTGACAAAGTTTCTAAATTCAAGCTTTGAATAGTGTTTTAATGGAGGTTGAGATTGAAATCTTCAAATTCACACACGGAAGCTTGAAGATTTCAATCGAGGAAGTCGTTTTATGCAACTTTAGAAACTTTTCAAAACCCTAAAGCCAAATTTGAGTCGAAAAGCCGTCCCGCACTATTTTTTCTCACTTGGCCATGGTTAGGGTGTTTAGTTTGCTATGATTTTACGTTTTACTTAATTTTTCGGAAATCGATTATTATGTAAAACCCTAAAATATGGTGACCCATTGATATCTCGGTTTTCAAAGTATCCTAAATCAACCCGAATCACCTCTAAAAGTGCTTAAAAGATGAAAAAACGAACCCGAGCCCTCTCTCCCTTGTTTGGCCGTGGGTCCCTTATGATTTAATTCCGAGTTTATCATCGTTTTATGCTTGTAATGGCCGTTTGTTTGATTTTCGGTTAATTAATGAATATTAGGTGTATTTGTTATGTAGGATTGTGATCGAGCGCGTGGTTTTGATATCATCATTTTGGAAGCTTCGATTTCACAATCTAAGGTGAGTTTAAAATGGAAGTTAGTAATTTTATGAATTAGATTTCATTACGATATTGTTTATCAAGGTTAAGAGGGGAACTAACTTCCGGAAGTTAATGTTTGGTTGGTGACTTTAAACTCGGAAGTGAGTGGAGTGACTTTGGAGTTCTTATGAATTTGGAAGTAATAGATAGGATTTGAGTGGTTTGGAAGTCTAAGAGGCTAGAAGTTTCACTTGAGAGTTATTTAGTGTAACTATAGGTAGTTTATGTTCTTTAGTAGTTTAGTAGAATTCTATCTAACTTACTAGGAACTTGTTGATTGTGATATGGTAATACCGTACGAGCTTAGTATGTGATATTGATCCATATGGTATACCCGATACGATGATTGTGATATGGTAATACCGTACGAGCTTAGTATGTGATATTGATCCATATGGTATACCCGATACGATGATTGTGATATGGTAATACCGTATGGGCTTAGTATGTGATATTAATCCATATGGTATACTCGATACGATGATTGTGATATGGTAATACCATACGGGCTTAGTATGTGATATTGATCCATATGGTATACTCGATACGATGATTGTGATATGGTAATACCGTATGGGCTTAGAATGTGATATTGATCCATATGGTATACTCGATACGATGATTGTGATATGGTAATACCGTACGGGCTTAGTATGTGATATTGATCCATATGGTAAACCCGATACGATGATACTGGTTTGGTAATAAGGAATGTTAATGTTACAGATACATATACTCATTAGAATGAATAGAAAGACTTAGTAATAACCGGTACTTTTACTATAAGTCATAATATCGTTACTTTACAAGAAGCATATTATGTGTGGTGTGATTGTGTGGAATTTGGAATGTGGAATGGGTAGTAAAAGTGAAATACAGGCCTTTGGACACAATTTCCAGTATCGAATTTGGTTCATAGGATTACTTGCTTTCATTTTACTCTCACTAGCATTTTTATGCTAATGTTGCTACAATTACAAATTTTCAAGTCAGAATCACGATAAAGGACGAGGTAGAGGAGGTGGCGCAGCATGACTTATCGAGAGGATGAATGGACAGAAACACCACTACAAAAAAACTGCCAAAATGCGAATAAAAATTTGCGACCAAAAAAAAGTGGTAGCTTTAAAGTGACCAGTTGGTCACTTTATTTGAAGGTTGACTTTAAGTGACCATCTTGTCACTTTTTTTGCGACCAGATTGCGACCAAAAGTAGAAGTAGTCCTAAAAAATGGCGCGAAATTATGGCGCAAAGGAAGCGACCAGTTGGTCACCTTAAAAAACGACCATCTGGTCGCATTTTTGTGACTAAAATATGCCTTGGTAGCAAAAAATGGCGCGTAATTTTGGAGGGAAAAAAGCTACCAAATGGTCACAATTAAAAGTGACCACCTGGTCGCAATTTTGGTGACTAAAATATGTCTTGGTAGCAAAAAATGGCGCGTAATTTTGGAGGGAAAAAAGCTACCAAGTGGTCACAATTGAAAGTGACCATCCTGGTCGCAATTTTGTGACCTTTTTTGGGGAGTGGTAGCTTAAAATTTTTCGGGAATTAAGCTACCATATGGTCACATTAGAAAGTGACCGGGATGGTCGCAAATTATATGATTTTATATGACCAATTATTTATAAATAACTATTTTTTAACACGTGCGAGATGCACGTGGAATTTTTTGTCTTATTTTATTTGTTCATAAAATAAAATTACATTATAAGCTTTTAGAAAAATAAAAATAAAAATAAGAATAGATGATTGAAAAAATTACCAATAATTCCAAAATTTCAAGATGTGGTTAATTTTATTGATTACATTTCTTAACAATAATAATAATGTCAATTAAATAAAAATTATTCACTTTCAATTAATATAAAAACTCTTCAAGATCAATAAGCTATCTAAACGCCTTTAGATTGTTCTAAAATTTGTGTAGAGTAAATAATAATATTTAACCTCGTCTTGAAAATATCTGAATTTCCATACAAAGAGAGAACAATAATATTGTACAGAGAATAATTATATTTTCCTTAAACCTCTAGTTGAATATAGTCGTGTGACTCTTTTTTGTTCAAGTAAAGCATTTACAATTATGAATAAAGCAATAGACCAAACTTAAAATCAAAAGATGACGAAATACGATGAAATTGAAATTAACTTTTTTTTTTTATTATAAGAAAGATTCCTCTTGATTTCAACTTTGACATGTTTATATCGATTCTCAGGTTGGAATTGCTTCCAATGAATATGTGGATGCAAATTAATTATATATAAATATGTACATCTTCAATAGTCTATTTGGTTCCCTTCTAGCACTTTCTATCTTGAAAAACAAGAATAAAATTATCTATATCGTATTAAAAAAAACTCTTAATTAGAATCAAATAGTTCCAAATCAAGAATTACAAAAATGTATCTCGACAATCATGAAGAAACATATCAATGAATATAACAACATGGAAACAAGAGTTCCCGTCATATGTAAATATCAGAAAGTAACCCAATATAAAAAAAAAGTATATAAATATTAATGTTTGCGACCAGGTGGTCGCAATTTTACAAAAAAGGTGACCAGGTGGTCGCAATTTTACAAAAAAGGTGACCATATGGTAGTAATTTAGAAGGGAAATGCGACCATTTGGTCGCATTTTAGGATTTAGGGTTTAGGATTTAGGGTTTAGGGTTTAGGGTTGTTTAGGGTTTAGGGTTGTTTAGAGTTTAGGGTTTTGGGAGAAAAGCGACCAAATGGTCGCATTTGTGCAAAAGTATAATAATATTTTTTTAAAAATACAATTGGAATTGCGACCATATGGTCGCAATTATGGGCGGTAACTTTAAATTTTCATGAAATTTATGGCTGTTAATTTAAGTAATGCGACCATATGGTCGCAATTATTGGCGGTGAATCTCATAATTGCGACCAGATGGTCGCAATTGTTGACGGGACGCGTGACAAGACAGCTGGTCTTGGTAATGGCAACTTGTAACGTCCCGTTATTTTGAAGTGAATTTTTATTTATTTTATTTATTTATTTATTTAATGTTATTTATTTATTTCAATTTAAGTATTTAGTTTAATTATTATTTTGTAATTTCGATTTTAGTAGTTAATTTCGATCGAAATTCGTTTTTAATCGTTTTAATGCTCTAAATTCGTTTCTGTGACATTAATAATTATTAATAGGCCAATTAATAATTATTAATCACCTTTAGATTTATTTAAGAGCATCGGGTTTCGTTTCATAAGTCAAAAGTCATAAAAGGACGTAATCGTCATTTCCCATTTCTTAAAAATATCCAAACACTATTCATTTGTCTTTAAAATCACAAGTTTGACCAAAATTGACTAAACTTCTCATTTGTTTCTTCTCCTTGCCGTGGAGCTCATCTTCCATGGATGAGAAGAAGATTTCTTTGGCCTTTCTTCATTTCTCGACCGTTTTCAATGAGGTCAGTTGCGTTGGAATGCTCGGGACGTGGGCTTTCTTTCCAACCTAACCTTATGTCGTTTCTCGTTCCCTAAGGGAAGTCCCAAAAAGTAAGTTTTCAAAACTTTTTAGGTGGTTTTGTTCGTTTTTTATTATAAATGAGATTTGAAGTTGAAATCATGAATTTCTATCATGAAAAATGACGATTTTGAGCCCGGATTTTCGAAAAACACTATTCACCCGAAAACACTATTCATCCGAAATCACTATTCACCCGAAATTGCACATTTGTTCGCATATTAGTTATGAATTGTAATATGTTGTGCAATTGATGAATTGTAGGTGCAATTGCTCGGTTGTTGAATTGTGAGAAACGAAGATTTGGAGAAAATATTATTTGGCTAAGGTGAGAATAGATAGAATTTAAAGTATTTATAGAAAGCAAATGAGTGTGAAGGTTTGTAGAGTTTGAAACTAAGATTAGAATCCGAATCTAAGATTAGAGGGATGTGAGTTAGTGCCATTAGGATTAGAAGTTAATCCTTTAAGTGAGAACTTAGAAGTTCTCAAGGAAAGTATCGAATCTTAGAGGATTCTAAGTTAGCTTCGTTTCTAAGCTTAGGTTGGATCATTGGAGGTTAGAAGATCCAAGCTTGTTCTTAGAATGGTTATTAGACTAATCGTTCGTGTTATAATTCTACTTTTATTATTGATGCCGGAGTTCGATCGACATATCGTTCATCCGAGATTGCTATCTATTTATTTATGTCCTTTACTTTATGTCTTTACTTTTGCTCCTTTAATTTATGCTTGTTTTGATTACTTTATCATCTACATTTACTTTATGTACTTTTGCAAGCATATGCAAGCATATGCATAACATCTCGCATCATTCTTTGAGAAGGAAACGAAAAAGAGAAAGTAAGTGAGAGAGAAAAGAAAGTGAAAGAGAAAAGAAAGTGAAAAAGAAAAGAAATATGAAAAGAGACGGATGGGACCCTAAGGGATCTGCTCATCACTCTATATGAAAAGAGACGGATGGGACCCTACGGGATCTGCTCATCACTCTTGATGAAAAAGAAGTGAATGGTATCCTATGGGATTGACGCATTACTTCATTCATGCATAAGGGTATATGCGAGCCCTACATTGCATATGATTGATGATATAGAGAATTGAGATGTTATATTTTATGCAAAGTCATTTACTTTTATTACTTTATGTCATAACGAGTTAATGGAGGAAATTTGACTATAAGTGTGAGTAATATCATCCTTTGGAGGGTTTAGAATGAAATTATCTAAAGTTTGGAGAACTTTAGGATTGATTGTGTCAGGTAAATTGGACACAAATCGGAATACGAGTTTGAGGTCTATCCTTACTTTTTATTCTTATTATTCTCACTGGGCTTAGTTTGTTAGCTCATGATATTACAAAATTTCAGGTAATGCCCTGACTAGAGGTCGAGGGAGAGGAGATGGTGCTGTACGATCGAGGGATGAAGACTTTGAGATGGACTAAGTGTTATGTAAAAAAAATCCATGTACATGGTTTTGTGAACTTTATATCATTTTGATGATTTGTACTTTGTAATTAGCTCATAAGAGCTTATTGTCGTTGATTTATGATTATAATCATTTTGAACTCCTGGTAGGAACTTAATGTTCCTTGTGTATTTTAGATTTTGAAATTAAGATGTAAACAGGTTTTTGGCCAGCAAATTTTCAAACATAACCACGCCAAATTTTCTTAAAATAAAAGACTTCCGCTGTTTTCTCTGATTTAAATTATTTAAAAGTGACGGGTCGTCACACAACTGGGCGACCATTTGGTCGCTTTTTCTATAAATGCGACCAAATGGTAGCATTTGTATTTGTAAATGCGACCATATGGTCGCAATTTTCCCAGCACGCGTGACTGTTCATTTCCTGTCATAATTACATATTTGCGACCAGTTGGTCGCAAAATATGATTTAAATTTCATTCCCTTTCCTTTCCCCCGTTTCTTTTTCCCTTTTCCCGTTTCTGCTTTCTCTTCTTTTCTTCTTTTCTCCTCTTCGCTGCCTCTCTCTTTTTCTTCCTCTCTTTTTGTTCGTTTCTCTCTTTCCCCTATCCGTTCCCCGTTATTTCTTCCCGTTCCCATTCTTCCTCTAAACCGAAAATCCTCAACCACCAATCCCGGTTTCGATTACACGAGGTTAGTTTTCGTAACAAATTAAAGTTTAGTTTATGAATTTAGAGTTTACTTAGTTTTAGTTTTTAAGATAGTTTACTTTAATTAGTTGAGTTTTAGTTTATGTAGTTTAATTTAATTAGTTTAGTTTACATTAACTAATTAATTAGTTTACTTTCATTTTATTACTTTAAGTAATTTTAGTTTAATTAATATAATGGTTTAATTAATCTAACTTAGTTTACTTTAATTCAATTTAAGTAGTAATTAATTTAATTACTTAATCTAATTTAGTTTAATTACTTATTTAGTTTATTTAAGATAGTTTACTTTAATTTAATAAAATTAAACTAAATTAATTTATAATTACACTAGAATTGATTAGTTAATTTTAGTTTAATTAATGTAATTTAGATTACTTTAATTAAATCAATTAATTTAAAGTAGGGTAATTAATTCAAATAGTTTAGTTTAATTATTAAATAAAAATTGTTTAATTACTTAATTTTAGTTACATTTGATTAAAGTAAAGTATAATTAGGTTAATTGAACTAAAATTAATTCAATTAAACTTAAGATTAATTAATTCAATTAAACTTAAGATTAATTAATTAAAACTAAAATGAACTAATCAATTAATTTGAATTAAAGTAAATTAAAATTAGGTTAATTGAACTAAAATTAATTCAATTAAACTTAAGATTAATTAATTAAAACTAAAATTAACTAATCAATTACTTGGAATTAAAGTAAATATAAATTAGCTTAATTGAACTAAAATTAATTCAATTAAACTTAAGATTAATTAATTAAAACTAAAATTAACTAATCAATTACTTTGAATTAAAGTAAATTAAAATTAGATTAATTGAAACTAAGATTAATTGAATTTTAGTTTAATTCAATTAATTTTAGTTCAATTAATCTAATTTTACTTTACTTTATTTCAAACTAAATGATTAGTTTATTTTAGTTTTACTTAATTTTAGTTTAATTAATGTAATTTAGATTACTTTAATTAAATCAATTAATTTAAAGTAGGGTAATTCATTCAAATAGTTTAACTTCAATTATACTTAAGTAGTTTAAATTAATGAGTTACACTAATTTAATTAATTAATTTTAGTTTAATTATTAAATAAAAATTGTTTAATTACTTAATTTTAGTTACATTTGATTAAAGTAAAGTACAATTAGGTTAATTGAACTAAAATTAATTCAATTAAACTTAAGATTAATTAATTAAAACTAAAATTAATTAATTTTAGTTTTAATTAATTAATCTTAAGTTTAATTGAATTAATTTTAGTTTAATTGAATTAATCTTAAGTTTAATTGAATTAATTAGTTATAACTAATCAATTAATTTGAATTAAAGTAAATATAAATTAGATTAATTGAACTAAAATTAATTCAATTAAACATAAGATTAATTAATTAAAACTAAAATTAACTAATCAATTAATTTGAATTAAAGTAAAGTAAAATTAGATTAATTGAAACTAAAATTAATTGAATTTTAGTTTAATTCAATTAATTTTAGTTCAATTAATCTAATTTTACTTTACTTTATTTCAAATTAAATGATTAGTTTATTTTAGTTTTACTTAATTAATCTTAAGTTTAATTGAATTACTTTTAGTTCAATTAATCTAATTTTAATTTACTTTTATTCAAATTAATTTGATTAGTTTATTTTAAATTATTTACTTAATTAAATAAACTAATCAATATTTTACTTACGTAATTAGTATTAAATTAGTTTATTTTGGTTGTAGGATTATGACCAGGCGACGACGTCCTCCCCCGGTCAGGCGAGGCCTGGACGACGCGGTGACGAGGGGTCTCCGCAGACGCCCCTGGCGTTGCCCTGATGCGGACTTGACTATGGAGGAGTTGGACATCCTCTTCGATTCCGAGAGACGGGACTTTGCCATGCTCGATGATGGAGTCCTCGAGACCGAAGTCTGCGACACCACGGCCGGGCGCAGACTCCCTTGCCACGCCTCGGGCTTAGCATCAAGGGTATGCGTCCTGGGTCGTCGGTTCCAGGATCGGGGTCGGATCGGTGGCCCCTCGACTTCATGCACGCACTGTCTCTCGGCGCAGACTCCACCCCTCGGATTGAAGGGGATACGTAAGTAATTTTGTTTACTATTTTTCAAAAAGTTTTTTATTCTTTTTAACTAATAGTTTCTAATATATAGCACAATAATTTTTTGTGATTTTGCAGAATCTGACAGATACGACCGTTTCAAAACGGTTTCGCGAGGTCCTCCAGAGCATGCCTCTACCAGCCGACCTTCATCGGACGAAGATTCCGACGACGGAGAAAGCGTGGATGTACGGCTGATTGGAAGGTAAAAACATAATTTATTTTCATAATTAATTAATTTTGAAATTTATAGAAATAAATTTATTATCTGTAACAATTTTTTATTTCAATTTTTTCAGGGCAAGTTTCCTGTTATCGATCCCGATATCACCGACGGTAGATTGTTCCCCCTATGGGACAGTCACGTCCGGGATCGATTCAAGGACCTCATGTTCCGGGCGCGCAGAAAGCAAGCAGCAAACCGCCCCGTGTGGATGAGCCCGGAGGACCACGCGCGGCTTCTCGCGAGCTTGACCACTCCTCAGGGCATGGCAGTGTCAAGCAGGAATAAGGCCAACCGCGAGAAGAATCCAGTAAAACACACAGCGGGGGCGCGGACCCACGACGAGCACCATCGTCGACGATAAGGCGAAAGAAGAAGGACGGGACGTTCGTCGACGATAAGGCGAAAGAAGTTCAGGTATTTAATATTTTTTTCAATTATTATTTTTTCTTTAAAATTTTTCATACACATTATATATTAACCATTTTATTTTCTGAATTTTAAATGTTTAGGAACGTTTCACGGAGTCCTTGACTCAGCGGTTGCCCACACCAGACTCGCAACCGACTCAGGAGGACCGTATAGAGGCGTTCTTGGAGGCTGCTGGAGGGGTTCGGCCTAATGGGTCAGTTCCTGAGCTCGGCTCGTACGGGCGACGCCTTTATGCAGATGTGCCCCGGCCTCAGCGGAGCGGAGCGAGCACTAGCTCGGGCCCTTCGCGATCGGCAGCAGAATGCAGCGCGGACATGGAGGCTATGCGCGAGGACTTCGTTACTCGAGTCGCCGATATTGAGGCCAGGCATGCAGCACGAGTCGACGCCTGGGTCGCATCCGCTTTGGCCGCGACTTGGATCTCTAGGCGGCGGCCCTTCGTCATCGACGCCTCCTCCCCCACCCCCGCCTCCCCAGGGTAGTTCTAGGATTCTTTCGATTGTATAAAACGTTTTTTTAATATTTGATATATATATTTTTTATTTGAATTCCAATTTTTTTTTTATGAAATTTTAATATTAATTAAATAAATAATTAATAATTAATAATTAATAATAATTAATTAATAATTAATTAACTAATTATTGAAATTTAAATTTTAAAAAAAAATTCTTAAATGCGACCAGATGGTCACTTTTTAAGCGACCATCTGGTCGCATTTTAACTGAGACTAAAAGTGACCATTTGGTCGCATAAAATGCGACCATTTGGTCACTTTTTTATGTGACCAATTGGTCACTTATCTTTCACATAAATTACGACCAGATGGTCACTTAAAGCGACCATCTGGTCGTATTTTAACTGAGCCAATAAGTGACCATTTGGTCACAAAAATTACGACCATTTGGTCACTTTTTATGTGACCAAATGGTCACTTCTATTAAAGATAAAATGCGACCAGATGGTCGCTTTTAATGCGACCATCTGGTCGCATTTATAAAAGTTTGACTTTTTTGCTACCAAAATTTTTTGCGACCATATGGTCGAATTTTTGTGACCATGCAGTCGCACAATTGAAATCCGACCAACTTTTTAGCAACCACTCTGTTGGTCGCATTTTTGGTCGCATTTTAGGTTAAAAACGACCATTTGGTCGCAATTTGGCAGTTTTTTTGTAGTGACGACTTGTTTTGGGTGTAGCATTCTTGAATGCTTACAAACATTTCATTACATTTTTCTTATGTTTCATTTTGAGCTCGATGGAGCATTTGGATAATTTGTATATGTTTTTGGACTTTAAAACTTTCTTTAGGAGTTTTATCATAGTAAGGAATGTGAAATCCAGGTTTATTGCTTTTTTTGAAAAATTGGGTTGTAAACAGGTTTTGATAATCCGATTTTTAAATGGACCCATGCCGTTTTTCTGTAAAATCAAGTCTTCCATTGTGCATTTGAATCAAAAGGATTTTACGAGTTTTGGGTCGTTACACTTGTATTTATACATTTTCACATGATTACTTGCTTTTATTTGTGTTTAAAGTCAAAGATCGAGTCATATACTGATTTGAGATTTACTTTCAATTATGATCGATGCATTAATGATTGATAGTTGATGAGAGTTGTATAGTTGAAATGCAAAAATGATAATGCTTGAAGTTATACCTTACATGCTTGTTGTACACTTTGAAAGTGTCAAGTGAAAGATTGAGTCATATGCCGATTGGAGGATTATCCAACTTGTTCTCATATGTCAAAGTTCATTTATGATGAGAATTGAAAAGAAAACATGTTCATTTATATTTCATCTCATTCATGCATATCATTCATTTGTTGCATGGCGATAGGGTTGTAACCCATGTAATGGTGAGTGGTTGTTGGACGTTACATGTGGTTACCGTAGCGGATATTGTGTAGCTTCGAGGTGCTGTGTGGTGGATGGCCTGGATGCTAGAGTGGCTATTACGATAGCCTGGAAGAATAAATGAGCTACGGCTCGAGTGATATCTGAGATAGTTAGTGTAATGCGTATAGTGAGACGTGGGGAAAGTATAACGGAATGTGTTATTGGTTTGAACGAAAGTTTGATGTACTGGAAAATGTGATATGAAAAGTTGGTATCGGATTGAACATAAGTTGACACGACTTGATCATGAACTTGTTATGTCGATAGTTTTGTATAAACATAAATGTTTAAGCATTTGAACATTTTTATGCATTTTAGCCATTACACCTACATCATTTCATTATGCCATTAGCTCATTTTGAGATAGCCATGAGTTTGGATTTTACTTTTTGAGATGGTTTTCGCGATGTGCGTAGTAAGACACGTGAAAGTGTAAGTGAGATGTGGCAATCGATTTGAATATAAGATCATGTAGCAACACTTGTGTTTGTTTGTGGAAACTTAACTTTTAAACATACATGTTTTGTCTCCTTGCCATCTCAATTGCATCATATCGATTCTTGATTTTCGTTAACTTGTGACATTTATATTCTGAGATGTGTGTAAGAGTTAAGTACGTGGAACATGTTAACGAGTACTATAGCTTGGTTTGGGCCTGAAGATTGAAAAGTTAGGTGAAACGGGTTTAGGGAAATGCAAGAGAAAGAAAGGTAATTGGTTAAGGTTTGTTTTGGTGAGATTCATGAGAGTGTTAAGGTAAAGTGTAGTAAATATCGAGGATAGGTAGGCAGGAGATGGGATAAGAGAAGTGAACGGATTTGAAATAGTTTTTAATGGTTTAGAAGTTTATTTAACTGTTCATCGTTAATTTAAAATCGGGAATGTGGGAGTTTGTAGTTAGTGTACAAGATGAACTATAGGAGGCAAATTCTCTGGTAAAAGGAAAGACTGAGAGAGGGGCGAGAATCTTGAACTCATAGACCCACTCATACTAGGAATTCCACATGTAAATTTACTTTCTTTTCTTTTTAATTCGCACTAAGCGCCATGCTCAAAGGTGCTACATATCACCTTTCAAGTTTTGTTGTGGTCGGGGTCTTAACAAGGAAGCTGGTAAGCGCTGGAACTTGGATGCTCGACTGGGAAAAGGACTAGTTGACGTTGTCCCTCGAGCTCGAGTTGTGTTAGTCACATAAGAGATGACTTATGTAATTCATGTGATTGTTGTTTTTTGTAAAGTTGTATGTATTATGTCTTGAGCACTTTTCCACGATGTCGTTTTAAACTTCCTTTATTTTAGAAATGTACTTTTCTCGCCTTTTCTGTTGGGACCATGTAAAACAGGTTTTGGTTAGTTCAATTTTTAAATGGAACCACACGAATTTTCGTAAAATTGTTACTTTTCATTGTGTTTTGTTTAAAGTGTGTTTTGAAATTTCATATTTTTTCGCGCTTCCGCTGAGAGTACTTGTGGCTTAGCCTCTGTTTGAGTCAGGTCGTTACAATTGAGGAATTAATTCATTGTTAGCATTGGTCTTCACAGTCATTCCAATTTTCTTTGGAACACATTGAGCTGGGCTAAGCCATCTACTATCAGAGATTGGATAAATGATTCCTGCATCCAACTATTTAATAATTTCTTTCTTTACAACTTCTTTTATAGCTAGATTCAGTAGTCTCTGTTGCTCCACACACTGAAAATTGTCATGTTCTAGGAGAATTTTGTGCATGCTGTTTGTTGGACTAATTCCCTTATTGTTTGAAATAGTCCATCCCAGAGTAGCCTTAAAGTTTGTCAAAACTTTCAGAAGTTATGCCTCTTGGTGTGAATCCAATTTTGAACTGATAATCACAGGCAGAGTGTTGTTGCTGCCTAGAAATGCATATTTGAGATGAGATGGTAAGACTTTGAGTTCCAAAGTGGGTGTGTCTGTCATTGAGAATTTCTGAGTTGGTGGTTTAGAAGTGAGTTGGAAGTGAATTCTTTCATCTTCATGTGAGGCTTGATAGGTGGGATCATCAGGTTCGTCTAGATTATCAAATTCTATAACCAAACTAACAGTATTATTCCTTTGCCATTGCTTGTCCACAGCTGAATCTATAACATCAATAACAGAATAGTGTTCTATATGGTTAGGAAATTTCAATGAATAAAAGATGCGAAATGATATCTGTTGATCATGAACTCTCATTGTGAGCTCTCCTTTTTGAACATCTACAAGTGTTCAGCTGGTGGCTAAAAATGGGCGACCAAGAAGAATAGGAACTTCCTTGTCTGCTTCAAAATAAAAAATGATGAAATCAGAAGGAAAAATTAATTTATCCACCTGGACCAACATGTCTTCAATTTTTCCTTCTGGATGAGCAGTTGATTTATTTGAAAACTGAAGTGTTACTCGAGTTGGTCTTGCTACGCCAACTCCTAACTGTTTGAATATAGACAATGGCATTAAGTTGATACTAGCACCAAGATCACACAGTGCTCTTCCACAATAGGTATTGCCAATTGAACGTGGTATTGTGAAGCTTCCAGGATCCTACAACTTAGGTTGTATGTTGGGTTGAAAGATAGAATACACTTCAGATGTCATGTTCACTGTCTCTACTTCATCAATTCTTCTCTTTCACGAAATTATGTCTTTCATGAATTTGACATAGTTTTGCATTTACTATAGAGCTTCTACCAAAGGAATGTTAATGTGTAATTGCTTCAGCATATCTAAGAAACGTTTGAATTGCAAATCTTGTTCCTGCTTGAAAAATTTCTGAAGAAACGGAGGTAAACGATTTTCAAGAGGTGTTGTGACATTCTTCTGTGATGCTTCAGTTGTTGCTAGCTTTGATGATGATGCTCTTACGGATTCGATTGGTAACTCCACTTCTTTTGCCTTTTCAATTTCTTTGGCAATGGTAGTCAGTTCCCTCTTTCTCTTAACTAGTTCCTTGATTTCTACACCTTCTGGTAGAACTTTACAACTTTTAAGTATGATAGCATTGCAATTCTTAATTTCTTTTCCCTTGTTTGGGTTCACCGTGTCACTAGGTTGTAAGGCCCCGAGTTTTTAAAGTAGTTAATTAAAAATTTACTTATAAATGGTATGCTTGTGTGATTAATGTTAAGTATTTTGGAAATTATTTTATTTTTGTAATTTGATTATTTGGTGATAAACCATGGTTAATATTTGTGAAAACCCGATTCCTTTTAAATCATTTAAAATCGAATTGCGGCGGAAGACTTAAAATTTAATAAAAATTTGAAATGGATATGTTTAAAACTCTGACTATCCACAACCTGTATACATTTTCACACAAGAAATTTAAAAGCAAGGAAATGCAATTCCTTTTCAAGAGTTTAAAGAAGTTTAGAATCATAAAAGTTAAGACAAAAAGCTCCTATGAGCTTAGATACAAATTTACATCTCAAAAGACACAAGATAAAACAAAATAAGTCCATGGACTTTTAAAAGTATATCTAGTCCATCCCACCATCATCATCAACTAGATCAGACTGCACCAGCTCCTCTCCCACGACCCCGAGCATTACCTGAAAATGTTTGTAATATCATGAGCTAATAGCAAGCCCAGTGAAAATAGATAGAAAGTAAAGTAACATTTGACTCCAAACCCGCGTCCGGATTTGTGTCCAAGTAAAACTCGCATTCCCTTACCTTTCAACCACCAAAAGGGTTTTACATCAAGTATTTCACTTTTACTTACCAATTTTCCTAAATAATTGAGGAGCTATCTTCCAAGCTTTTAGGAGGATGTGTTTCATAACACACATAACATTTTATTTCATTCTCTTCAATACCTTATACTATACATAAGGTTTACATTCAAGTGTTAATCTCCAAATTCAGGATCTTCCAATTTATTGAGAATCTAGTTCTCTTACATATATATCATAATAATTATACAAGGTTCAATACACCCTTGTATTCTCTCATTATACAATTCAATCTCATTCCTCTTTCCTATGGCACTCGGCTATACATCCATTGCATTTCTTTTCTATATAGAAATGTATGTTAGATATAATGTTTTAATTCTTTTCTCTATAGCAACTCAGGCTATCAAAAGTTTACATATTCTTTACCAAAGCTCCCAAAACTCAAGAAACTAACTCTCAAATATTTGGAAGAATATTTTCATATCACATAATCTTTTCTTGGTTCATCCTTTTGATATCTCATACTATATATAAGATTTACCTTTCTTTTATGTTAAATAAAATAATGTTAATCTCACTCGGACTTAACATATTCCACAATCACAATTTGCGATAAATGATAATATTATTAGCATACACAATCTAATCATTTCTCATCAACTCGCTAAACAAGTGAAAAGGGTACACAACCCTTACATCAATATACACATCACATGCAAATAATGTCAGGTAATAATAGCTCCCGTAGGACTAACATTCACCTCATTATCTCACTTTCCAAAATAAAATATACAAATTCCTTTCAATAATGTATTCCATCTCTAATGAATAATGACAGGTAATGAAAGTTCCCGTAGGACTTGCATTCACCTATAATGAATAATGTCAGGTAATGAAAGCTCCCGTAGGACTTGCATTCACCTAAAATGTCAGGTAAGGAAAGCTCTCGTAGGACTTGCATTCACCTCTAATGAATAATGTCAGGTAATGAAAACTCCCGTAGGACTTGCATTCACCTCTAATGAATAATGTCAAGTAATGAAAACTCCCGTAGGATTTGCATTTATCTCATTATCTCGCTTTCCTTTCAATTTTGATGATGCATTATGATATGATATGAATATGCTTTCAAGTGTAAGTAAAATAAATATAACATTCAAGGTAACCGAAGGGCATAAAGATAAATGGATTGCGTAATACTTTTATACATAAAATAAGAAATTAGGAACTTCTTGGGCCACGTGGTGTCGAGTAGAGGAGTATCAGTAGATCCCTCAAAGATAGAGGCAGTTATCGGCTGGCCTAGACCGACTAACGTGTCTGAGATCTGGAGTTTCTAAGGACTTGTAGGTTATTACAGGCGTTTTGTTCATGATTTTTCTAAGATTGCATCCACCTTGACGCATCTGACGAGAAAAGGGGTTGAGTTTATTTGGTCTGATGAGTGTGAGGTGAGCTTTGAGGAGCTCAAGAAGCGATTAGTGACTGCACTTGTTCTTGTATCGCCGGATAGATCGAGTTGTTTGACAGTGTATACTGATGCTTCGAAGAAGGGTTTGGGTTGCGTTTTGATGCAACATGGTAAGGTGATAACCTATGCTTTTCGTCAGTTGAAGGAGCATGAGAAGAAGTACCCTACCCATGATATGGAGTTGGCTGCAGTGGTGCACGCCCTGAAGATTTGGTGGCATTACTTGTACAATGAGAAAATCTTGATTTTCACCGATCACAAGAGTTTCAAATAATTCTTCACTCAGAAGGAGTTGAATATGAGACAACGGCGATGGTTGGAATTGGTTAAGGACTACGATTGTGACAATCAGTATCATCCGGGAAAGGCGAATGTAATGGCAGATGCACTTAGCAGGAAGTCATCGCACTGTTCAGCCTTGTCTGATATACCGTTGAGACTGAGATGGGATATGGAGAGAGCTGAGATAGCATTCCTTACAGCCGAGATTACCGTGAGCTTAGCCAGTTTGACTGTTTGGCCGACTCTGAGACAGAGGATGATTGATGCCAGAGGGGCGAGACTCATTTAGAGGCCGGCTTTAGAGAGGCAGAGTCTGACTTACCTAGCCACTTCACTTTTTCTACCGATAGTGCTCTGATGTATCGTAGGAGGCTATGTGTGCCTTTAGGATCGACTTTCAGAAAAAAGTTGTTGGATGAGGCTCACAATTCTATCTTTTCTGTACATCTAGGTAGTACGAAGATGTATAGGGACCTGAGATAACACTATTGGTGGCTGGGGATGAAGCGCGAGATAGCCGAGTATGTGAGTAAGTGTTTGACTTGTCTGCAAGTCAAGGCCTTGAGGAAAAGCCCAGCTGGTTATCTTAACCCTTTAAGTGTACCTGAATGGAAATGGGAGGAGATTTCCATGGATTTTATTAGTGGTTTACCGAGGACGACAAAGGGTTACGATACCATTTGGGTGATTGTTGATCGATTGACGAAGACCGCTGTGACGACCCGTCACTTTTAAATAAATTAAAATCAGAGAAAACAGCGGAAGTCTTTTAATTTACGAAAAATTGGCGTGGTTTTGTTTGAAAATTGGCATGCCGAAAACCTGTTTACAACCTAATTTTCAAATCTAATCAAATCTCATGGACTTTAAGTCCAAATCAGGAGTTCAAATATATAATGTCATAATTCATCAACATTAGGCTCTTAGGAGCCAAATACAAAATACAATTCCTTAAAGTTTATCAAATAAGACATAAACTTTACAAAACCATTAGTCCATCTCGAGGTCGGCATCCCTCGATCACGCAAGACCACCTCCTCCTCCTCGACCTCTAGCCAAGGCATTACCTGAAATTGGTTGTAATATCATGAGCTAACAAACTAAGCCCAGTGAGAATAATAAGCATAAAAAGTAAATATAGACCTCAAACTCGCATTCCGATTTGTGTCCAATAAACCGACACAATCCTTCCTAGAATTCTCCAAAGTCTAGGTCATTCTAAGTCATATTTTCCATTTGATGAAACTAATTAGCACACTTAGGCTAATTGTTCATCCTTTAACTTGTTATAACATAAAGTAAGAAAAGTAAATGACTTTGCAAAAAAAATATAACATCTCGACTCTCTTTCTCATCTATCATATGCATAAAAGTAATGAGTACATCCATAGGATACGCAATTGCCATTTATGCATGTAATGAAGGTAATGTGGATTTTTACAAACTATCCACCCTTATCCTTATGCATGAAGGTAATGTGGGAATCCACTCATCCACCATTCAACCTTATGCATGATGAAGGTAATGTGGGAATCCACTCATCCATCATTCACCTTATGCATGAAGGTAACGTGGGAATCCACTCATCCACCGTTCCTTTCATTCTTTTCATTCTTTTCTTTTTCTCTTTTCAATGATGCGAGATGTTGTAGTATAATAAATAATGGTGCAAAATGTTATGCATATGCTTGCATATGCTTGTACAATTAAATAAAGTAAAGTAAATGATAAAGTAATTAAATTACACATAAGGTAAATGGGCATAAGTAAAGACATAAAGTAAATGACAAAAAGTAAAATAACCGAGAAACTCGAATGAACGATATGACGATCGAACTCCGATATTAGTAATAAGATTAGAATCATAATTTAAACGATTAACCTATGTCCTCCTGGATTCTATACTTCCAAATAATCCGAGGTTCTATTAACCGTTTTAAATTACAAGTTGGATCATTTTGACTTCAAAATAATCCAACCTTAGTTTCATAACGAAACTAAGTTAGAATCTTCTAAGATTCAAAGTCTTTCCCGAGAATTTCTAAGTTCTCACTTAAAGGATTAACTCTTAATCCTAAGGGCACTAACTCACAACCCTCTAATCTTAGGTTCGGATTCTAATCTTAGTTCAAACTCTCAACCCATCACACTAGTTTGCTTTCCATATTTAATTTAAATGCTAACTATTCTCACCTTATTAATAAGATGATTTAGCTCCTAAGTTCGAAGGAGCGATCAACCACGAAGTTCAAAAACACCTACAAACGAATTACATCGTAACAATCAATAACGAAACCAACTATCATTCAAACAATTACTAAACATACAAAGCAACGAAAACCCAATAAAACCCACAAAGAGGCCCACGGCCCTATCATCAAAAACGAGTCTCGGGTTTGGTTTTTCGGCTTTTTGGCAATTCAAAATACGTTTTGAGTTGGTTTTAATCAAATTCGATAATCCCGATTTCAATGGGTATCGATGAATAGTGTTTTTGAACATTAATCCTTTTCCCGAATTGAATTTAAATAAACATTCATTCATTAATTTCTAACCCATTTTCAATCCCAAAAGGGTAAATTTCAAACGGAAAGGGTTTCGACTGAAACTCGGTTTTAGGGTTATGAAATAGTTTCCAAAAACACATAAAACTACTCCCGAATTGACAAACACCGAGTTTCACGGCAAGAAATCGAAAGAACACAAAAGCTTGAATCAATTTCCATGGAAGTTCAATGAGAATTCGAAATCTAGGGCTTACCTTAGAGAGTTGGAAACGTTCCAAGAGTGGAATGGGTAGAAAGGTCTCGGCGAGAGCTTTCCAACGCATCCGAAATCACGCAAACGGCCAAGAAACGGCCGGGCGACCGTTTCTTCCTCTTCTCTTTTCTTCCCTTTGTTGCTCGGGTTTGGAGAAGAAAATGGTGATGTTTTGGTCAAAAATGAGTCAATGACTCATTTAAAGAAGATGACAAATAGTAAATAGATATTTAGGAAGTTGGAAATTACGATTTTGCCCTTTTTAAGACTTTTGGCTTAAAACGAATCCCGAACATCTCAAACTAACCCAATGGTGATTAATAATTATTAATTGGCCCGTTAATAATTATTAACACCATTAAAACGTAATTAAATAAATAAAGCCATTAAAATGAATTAAAATGAAATAAATTGTAAATTTCTAATTTAATAATAAATAAATGAACTTAATTACTTGAATTAAATTAAAATAAATAAATAAATAAATAAAATTTATCACAAAATAACGGGACGTTACAACCGCACACTTTATACCTGGGAGGTTCATGTACCCAGTTGAGACTTGGGCCCAGTTGTATTTGAGAGAGATAGTCAGGTTACACGGTGTGCCAGTGCGGATTGTTTCAGATCGGGATACTCATTTTGTCTCGAAGTTTTGGCAGAGTCTACATGTAACGTCCTGTTATTTTTTTGAAGTGATTTATTTTATTTTATTTCATATTTCATGTAGTTATTTAAATATTTTAAATAAAGTATTTAGTTTAATTTTAGAAAATTAGAAATTTAGAATTTAGTAGCTAATTTCGTCCGAAAACCGTTTTAATCATTTTATTAGCTTAAATTAGTTTTAGTCATATTAAAAATTATTAGCGGGCCCATTATTTATTGTTAAATACTTTTAAGATAGATTAGATGTAGTTAAGTTGAATTGGAATTTGAAACGTGAAATAATGAGCTTCCGGAATAAGTTTTCTTAAGGAAATAATAGGAGGGGCAATATGGTCTTTTACCAAAATATCTTTATATATCTTCTACATATTTTCAAGGATAAAGATAAGAAAAAAAAGAAAGGAAAGGTGAAAATTAGTACCCAAACCCGTGGCTTAGAGAGAAAAAAAAAGAGGAGAGAAAGAAATTGTCGCCCCGGCTTCGTTTCTCGACTGTTTTCATCGTGCCTTAGCTTGTTGGAAAGCTCTCGAGGTGTACTTTCTACTCATTCCATCAATCAAGCCAATCCATTAAAGATCCAGGAGATACAAGGTGAGGAAGAAATGGGTTTTTGGGTTTTCCTTTTTTTCAAATCTTGTATGCAAGCCTTGATTAGTTTTTCCCGGGTATTGTTTGTGAATTCTAGTTAGGAAAAATCACTTTGGATGAGGTTGTTGTCTTGGACCTAAACCTGAGTCGAATGGAAAACCCGTTCCGTTTGTTTTTCTCTCACTTGGATATGGCTAGGGTGTTTAGTTTGTCATTGTTTTGTATTCTACTTAATTTTTTGGGAATCAAGTATTGTGTAAAACCCTAAATGCCGGTTACCCACTAACAATTCGAACCTCCAAAGTACCTAAAACTAACCCGGAACACCACTAAAATGCCTAAAAGTTGAAAAACCAAACTCGAACCTCATTTTCCCTCCTATGGCCGAGAGCACCATAAGGCTAAAAACCGGGGTTTTCATTGTTTTACGTGTTTAGATGTCGATGGTTCAATTTCTGGTTAATTCATGTTTATTGGATGTAACTTATTTGTAGGTTGGTAATTGCTCGCGTGGGATCTACCTCGACACTTTAGAAGTTCGGTTTCAATTCTAAGGTGAGTTTAAAATGGAAGTTAGTGATTTTATGAATTATATTTCATTACGATATTGTTTATCGAGGCTAAGAGGGGAACTAACTTCCGGAAGTTAATGCTTGGTTGATGACTTTAAACTCGGAATTGCATCAAGTGACCTTAGAGTTCTTATGAATTTGGAAGTAATAGATAGGATTTGAGCGGTTTGGAAGTCTTATAAGATGGATTGAAGAGTTTTAGATGAAATTGGAGATTTTAGATGAGAGTGTATGCTAAGGAACTTTGAGTGATTTGGAAGTCAAAGTGGCTTAGAGGTTACACTTGAGTCTTGACTCGTGTAATTCAAGCAGTTTATGTTCGTTAGTACTTGAGTAGAATACCTTTTAGACAGTCTAACGTACTGAGGAACTTGATGATTTGTGATATGGTAAGACTGTACAGGCTAGTATGTTGATGTTGATCCATACGGTAAACCCGTTACGATGATTTGTGATACGGTAAGACCGTACGGGCTAGTATGTTGATGTTGATCCATACGGTAAACCCGTTACGATGATTTGTGATACGGTAAGACCGTACGGGCTAGTATGTTGATGTTCATCCATATGGTAAACCCGTTACGATGATTTGTGATACGGTAAGACCGTACGGGCTAGTATGTTGATGTTGATCCATACGGTAAACCCGTTACGATGATTTGTGATACGGTAAGACCGTACGGGCTAGTATGTTGATGTTGATCCATACGGTAAACCCGTTACGATGATTTGTGATATGGTAAGACCGTACGGGCTAGTATGTTGATGTTGATCCATATGGTAAACCCGTTACGATGATTTGTGATATGGTAAGACCGTACGGGCTAGTATGTTGATGTTGATCCATACGGTAAACCCGTTACGATGAAATTGATTTGGTAACAAAGAAAGTTAGTGCTACATTTACTTATATTCATTAGAATGGTTAGAAAGACTTAGTAATAGTCGGTACTTTTACTTTAAGTCTTAATATCTTTACTCTATGAAAAGCATATTACATATTATATGATTGTATGGAAATTGGAAGTGTGGAATGGGTAGTAAAATGTTTCTTAGGCCTTTGGACACAATTTCTGGTATGGAATTTGGTTCATAGGATTACTTGCTTTTATTTTACTCTCACTAGCATTTTCATGCTAATGTTGCTACACTTACAAATTTTCAGGTAAAACTCGTCGCAAAGTACGTGGTAGAGGAGGTGGCACCGCGTGAAATATCGAGATGATGGATGGATATGAACATGTCTCATTTTGGTTTAGTATTCTTGAAATGCTTGTAATATGTTATCATCTTTCATACTTTATGGTTTTGAGTTCGAAAGGGCATTTATTTAAACTTTTTAAATGTCTTATGGTTTTAAGTTCTTTTGTAAGTTTTATATCATAATCTGGAATATGCATTCCATGTTTATTGCTTTCTCTGAAAGGGGCCCATGTATAAACAGGTTTTGGATAATCCGATTTTTGAACTAACCCACGCCGTTTTTCTTTAAAATTAAGTCTTCCGCCGTGCATTTTAATTTAAAGGATTTAACAGTTTTGGGTCGTTACACTACACACCACCATGGGTACCGATTTAGATTTTAGCACCGCTTTTCACCCTTAGACCGATGGTCAGACAGAGAGAGTGAACCAGATTTTAGAGGATATGCTCCGAGCTTGTGTTCTTTATTTTGGTGACAGTTGGAACTCACATTTTTATTCGATGGATTTCGCTTACAATAATAGCTTTCAGGCTACTATTGAGATGGCATCGTTCGAGGCACTTTATGGTAGAAAGTGCCGATCTCCTGCTCATTGGGATGAGGTCGGTGAAAGGAGGCTTCTGGGACCAGAGTTGTTGTAGATGACCAGTGAGTCAGGTTCTTTGATTAGAGAGAGGATGAGGGTTGCCCAAAGTGGAAAGAAGAGTTACACAGATACACGTCACAGTCCGCTAGAGTTCTCAGTAGGGGACCACGTGTTCTTGAAGGTAGCACCTATGAAGGGTGTTATGAGATTCTGAAAGTAGGGCAAGTTGAGCCCTAGGTTCATTAGGACTTTTGAGATTCTTGATCGAGTTGCAGCAGTGGCGTATCGTTTAGCCTTGCCCCCCTTTTTATCGGCCGTTCACAATGTATTTCATGTTTTTATGCTTCGAAAGTATGTAGCAGACCCGTCTCATGTGATTGATTATTAGCCAGTGGTCTTGGATGAGCATTTGACTTATGAGGAGATACCGGTTGAGATATTAGCTTCAGAACAGAAGGTATTGAGAAATAAAACGATTATTCTTAGTTAAGACTTCGTGAGCTTAACTCGTTCTAGATATCTTCCCTGAAAGTTAAATGTATGATTACATGTTATGCTTACTAAGAGTTTGGTAGACCTGACTACTTGTATGATCTTCATTCTTGCACTTTATTTTCTGTTCTTGGGAGAATTGCATGACTTGATGGTCGGAAGTTGGTTTGGGTACTTAAGAGACAATAGGATTCGTTGGACACAAATCCGGATTGGATTTGGGATCTAAAATTACTTTCTATTCAATTTATCTTCAATGGGTTCCCTGCTCATTATATTACACTTTCAGGCACGAGGCATGGTCGTGCTCGTGGCCGTGGAGATGGTGTAGCGTGATTAGCAGATCGATGATGATGGATGGACTTGAGTCAGTGTAGTCCATGGACTTGTTTACCTTATTTCATATCGTTTCTTATGGATTTTGTTGAGCTGTGTTGAGCATTACTATTTATGTTACTTGACTTTATGCGTTTTATTCATTTATGTGATAACTCACTGTGACGACCCGACTCCTTTTTAAATCATTTAAATATAAAACACAGCAGAAGTCTTTATGTAAACAAAAAACGACGTGGTTATGTTTGAAAGTTGGCTAGCAAAAAACCTGTTTACATTTCAATCAAGAAATTTAAAACACAAGGAACTTCAAGTTCCTATTCAGGAGTTCAAAAGGTCTAATAATCATAAAAGTAAAACGTGTAGCTCTTAAGAGCTAATACTATTGTAAAATTTGAAAGATACAAAATACACAACTAAGTCCATCTCTGATCCATCATCCTCTCGATCATGTAGGTCCAGCTCCCCTTTCCACGAACCCCGAGCATACCTGAAATTGGTTGTAATATCATGAGCTAACAACAAAGCCCATTGAGAATAAACAGAATAAAAAATAAAGTTAGACCCCAAACCCGTATCCGAATTCGTGTCCAAGAACTTACTTACTCTTTGCTATCAATCCATTCAAAGAGTTTTATATCAAGTGTTCCACTTTTACTTACCAATTCTCCAATATAATTGTGGAACTACATTCCAAGCATTTCTGGGTATGGTTTCGTAATGCATATAGCATTTATATCTCATTTTCTTTATATACCTTATACTATATACAAGGTTTATATTCAAAAGTTTAATCTCCAATTTCAAGATCTTCCAATTTGTTGAAAAACTAGTTCTCTTACATACATCACTTAATAGATATACAAGGTTCAATACAACCTTGTGATCTCTCATTATCAATTCAATCCCATTTCTTTTCCTATAGCATTCGGCTATCAAAAGTTTACTTTCCGTTATTTTTAATATAATAATGTTAAGCTCACTCATACTTAACATATTCAACAATCACAATTTGCGATTAATGACGATAATATTAGTACACGTAGACTAATCATTATTCATTAATTCGCTAAACAAGTGTAAATGACATATAACCTTTACATCAATATAACTATCACATGCGAATAATGTCAGGTAATGAAGCTCCCGTAGGTCAGTTCATTCACCTCATTATCTCGCTTTTCAAAATAAAATATACAAAGTCCTTTCAATAATAGTATTCAATCTCTAGTGAATAATGACAGGTAATCAAGCTCCTGTAGGCTAAGTTCATTCACCTCATTAAACTCACTTTTCAAAATAAAATATACAAAGTCTTTTCAATATTATCTTCCCACCTCTAGTGAATAATGACAGGTAATGAAGCTCCCGTAGGCTAAGGTAATGAGCTCCCGTAGGCTAAGTCATACCCTGTATCTTCGTATATGTATCATAGTAATTATGGATAATATCAGATACTGTGAACTCGCATAGTTCCATCATTATCTTATTATCCATCTCCTCCGATCATGCAAAGTTCCGCAGTCCTTTAGCATTCCTCATGTACATATATGAAAATATAAAACAAATAATACCAGATAATGCAAGCACACTCAATCTATGCATTGCCTCATTATTCCTCCCAATAATCGATAATGCAATATGATATGATATGATTTGAATATGCTTTCAAGTGCAACTAAAGTAAATATAAACATTCAACATAATCGAAAGGGCATAAAGGTAAAGTGCTTAAAGTAAAGTGCATAAAGTAAAAGAATCATAGATGATCTTATGCATAAAGTAAATAAATAGGAATTTTGGAAGAACAAATAAGTAAATCGAACTTCTGATATTTTAATAAAAGTAAGATCTAATCTTAAACAATAATCTTCACTTTCAAGGATTCTAAACTCCTAAAATAAAGTCCAAGGTTCTATTTTCAAGTTCCTTTTACCATTCTATCTAAAAGTTTGGATCTTTTAACTTCCAATGATCCATTCTAATCTCCATATTGATTCTAACTTAGAACTTTCAAAAGTTCAATGTTTCCCTCGAGAAACTCCAAAGTTTTTAGTCAAATAACTAGCTCCTAATCCTAAGGTCACTAGCTCACTTTCTTTTACTCTTAGATTCGAATCTTAATCTCAACTTCTGATCCTACATACCGTTCAACTTATTCGGTTTCTAAAACTACTTTAAATCCTATTTATTTTCACCTTATACAAAGTATATTTGCTCCAAATCTCCGAAAGCACGATCAATCAACGATCCGAAACACCTACAATTTAAAAGTATATCTAATAATCATTAATAATCAAACATTGATCAATTAACATCTAAAAGCTCAAAACGACGAACAACCCCGGAAAAAACCAAGGGTGCTCTCGGCCCCTCTATAGAAAATGGGTTTCGGGTTCGATTTTCCGGCTTTTAGGTACTTTAAAGGTGTTTCGAGTTGGTTTTAATAGTTTCGAAGTTCCCGATTTCAATGGGTATCGATGATTCACGTTTTTGCACAATAATCGATTTCCCGAATTTAATGACAATAAACAATATATCAATAAAAGTAAACCCCAAAACAACCCCCACGATGTAAAATTCAAACGGGAAGGGCTTCGACTGAAACTTGGTTTTAGGGTTTAGGGAAAGTTGCCAAAATCACTAAAAACAACTCCCGTAATTAAAGTCATCGAGTTCCTCGGTAAGAAATCTAAGAATCAATGAGAAAACTCCATTAAAACACTATTTGGAGCTTTAGGGTTTGAAGTTTAACTTACCGAGAAGTCGGTAGAACACGGATGGAAAGCACGATTGTTAGGTGGAGAAGAATCCTATGACCGAAGGCTTTCCGATGCAACCAAAATCAAGTCGATCCGTCGAGAATCGAACAAAACCCGAAAATTCTTCCCCCATTCTTTGAAGCCACGGTTTGGAGAAGAAAATATGAGATGTTTTGGTCAACTTTGGTCAAATGGCAATTTAAAGAAGAATATGAATAGTGTTTTGGATATTTTTAAGAAATTGGAAATCACGGTTGCGTCCTTTTATGACTTTTGACTTATAAATCGAAACCCAAGCTCTTAAATTAATCTAAAGGTGATTAATAATTATTAATTGGCCCATTAATAATTATTAATATCACCGAAATGAATTTAAAGTATTAAAACGATTAAAAAGAATTTCGAGCAAAATTAACTACTAAATTCTAAATTACAAAAATAATAATTAAACTAAATACTTAAATTGAAATAAATAAATAAATAATAACATTAAATAAAATAATAAGAAAAAATAAAATAAAATAATAATTCACTTCAAAATTAATGGGACGTTACTGTGACGACCCGTCACTTTTAAATAATTTAAATTAGATAACACAGCGGAAGTCTTTATATTTTAAGAAAAATGGCGTGGTTATGTTTGAAAATTTGCTCGCCAAAACCTGTTTACATCTTAATTTCAAATCTAAAATACACAAGGATCATTAAGTTCCTATCCAGGAGTTTAAAATGATTTATAATCATAAAAGTAAAGATAAAAGCTCTTAAGAGCTATATACAATTGTACAAATCTCAAAATTAAATAAAATTCACAAAACCATGTACATGGACTTTTACATAACACCTAGTCCATCTCGAAATCATTATCCTTTGATCATGCAACACCATCTCCTCTCCCTCGACCTCTAGCCAGGGAATTACCTGAATTTTTTGTAATATCATGAGCTAACAACTTAAGCCCAGTGAGAATAATAAGAATAAAAAGTAAAGATAGACCTCAAACTCGCATTTCGATTTGTGTCCAATTAATCTGACACAATTCACTCCTAAAGTTCTCCAAACTCTAGGTAATCTCATTCTCCCAAAGGATGATATTACTAAGACTTGTAGTCAATCCTCATCCATTAACTTGTTAAGACATAAAATAAGAAAAGTAAATAACTTTGCATAAAATATAACATCTTGATTCTCTATTTCCATCGATCATATGCATGAAGGTAATGAGGACATCCCGTAGGATTCGCATTCGCCCTTTATGCATGAATGAAGGTAATGTGGACATTTCCTGTAGCATCCACCATTCAACCTTATGCATGAAGGTAATGTGGACATTTCCCGTAGCATCCACCATTCAACCTTATGCATGATGAAGGTAATGTGGACATTTCCCGTAGCATCCACCATTAACCTTTCATTCTCTTTCTCACTTTCTTTTCTTTTTCACTTTCTTTCAATGATGCGAGATGTTATGGTACAATATATAATGGTGCAAGATGTTATGGTTATGCTTGCAAAAGTAAATAAAGTAAAGATCGAATAATAAAGTAACCGAAACAAACATAAAGTAAAGGGCCATAAAGTAAAAGACATAAAGTAAGTAAATAGGAAACTCCGGACGAACGATAGGTCAATCGAACTCCGCTAATAATAATAAAAGTAAAATTATAACTTCAACGATTAACCTATACCTTCAAGGATTCTAAACTTCCAACATAATCCGAGGTTCTATTAATCGTTCTATATAAAAGTTTGGATCTTTTAACTTCCAATGATCCAACCTAAGCTTCGAAATGAATCTAACTTAGAATCTTTCTAAGATTCAATAGTTTCCTCGAGAACTGCTAAGTTCTCACTTCAAGGATTAACTCGTAATCCTAAGGGCACTAACTCACTTCCCTCTAATCTTAGATTCGAATCTTAGTCTTAGTTTCTAATTCTACAAATCAACATACTTATTCGCTTTCTATAATTACTTTAAATCCTAACTATTATTACCTTAGAAGAAGTGGTTTCGCTCCAAATCTCCAGAAGAGCGATCAAGCAAAGAAATCAATAAACACCTACAAATAATTGTATCTAACAATTAATAAATAATCCAACTAACGATCAATCAACATCTAAGCGTACAAAACGACGAAAAACCCAACAACCCCAACAATGAGGCTCTCGTCCCCCCCTCCATAAAAGGGTTTTGGTTTTGGTTTTCCGGATTTTAAGCAATTTAGATGTGTTTCGAGTTGGTTTCAAGCAAATTCGATATTCCCGATTTCAATGGGTATCGATAATTAGGGTTTTTGAACAATATGTAATTTCCCGAATTGAATTACAATAAACATTATTTCAATAATTTATAACCCATATTCAAACCCCAAAAGGTAAATTTCAAACGGGAAGGGCTTCGACTGAAACTCGATTTTAGGGTTTAGGGAAAGTTGTCAAAATCACTAAAAACAACTCCCGTAATCAAAGTCATAGAGTTTAACGGCAAGAAATCGAAGATTCAAAATGAAAACTCCATTAAAACACTATTTGGAG
Organism: Gynostemma pentaphyllum; assembly: GCA_028015215.1. NCBI lineage: Eukaryota > Viridiplantae > Streptophyta > Magnoliopsida > Cucurbitales > Cucurbitaceae > Gynostemma > Gynostemma pentaphyllum. Next base: position 44,536,347 of record CM051355.1, read on the forward strand.
CTTAGGGTTTGAAAATAAACTTACCGAGAACTCCGTGGATCACGGGAGAAAAGCACAATCGATAGGTGGAAATGAATCCTAGACTCGAGGGCTTTCCGATGCAACTGAAATCGAGTCGATCGGCCGAGAAACGAAGAAAAGCCAAATCTCCCCTCCCAATCCTTGAGACTCTCGGCCATGGGGAAGAAATGAGAGAAAAATGGTCATCTTTTGGTCAACTTGGCATTTTAAAGATGAAGTGAATAGTGTTTTGGATATTTTTAAGAAATTGGAAATGACGGTTGCGTACTTTTATTACTTTTGACTTCTAAATCGAAACCCGAAACTCTTAAATAAATCTAAAGGTGATTAATAATTATTAATTGGCCTATTAATAATTATTAATGTCACCGAAACGAATTTAAAGTATTAAAATGATTAAAAAGGATTTCGGGCGAAATTAACTACTAAAATCGAAAATACAAAAATAATAATTAATCTAAATAATTAAATTGAAACAAATAAATAAATAAATAACATTAAATAAATAATAAAATTAAAGAAATAAAAAAAAAAAAAATTCACTACAAAATAACGGGACGTTACAGTTACACTCACTTTATGGTTTGAACTTAAAAGGGAAGCGCTTCCCATATTTGAATGTTTTAAAGGATTTTGGATTTCATTTTTGAAATGAAAGGATGATTTATCGAATTTTCAGGTTTTCTATTATTAATTCAAGTCTTCCGCTTGCATTTATTATTTAGTTCTATTTTAAAGAGTCGGGTCTTTACAAACTAGCTCCCAAACATTTAGAAGAACTTTTTCATAACACACGTATCTTTCTTATTTCATTCTTTTTAGTACCTTATACTATATATAAGGTTTATATTCATTTGTCTTAATAAATCATGCTAAGCGCACTCAGTCTTAACATATTCAAACAATCATAATTTACTATTAATGTCGAAAATGTTAGCACATGCAGTCTCAACATTATGCATTAACTCACCCAATATATGTAAAGTACACTCAGTCTTTACATTAATATAGCCATCAAATCATGCTTATAATGACAGAATTGGAAGCATGCTCAGACTAACAATTCTTCATTATCTCGCTTTCCAAATCAAAGTATACATAGCCTTTTATAATGATCTTCCCTCCTCTAGTGAATAATGTCAGGTAATGGAAGCTCGCTCATTCTAACCATTACCTCATTATCTCACCCACCGAATAAAAGGTTCAATACACCCCTGTATCCTCATATATGTATCATAGTAATTATAGATGATACTAGATAATGTGAACTCGCATAGTTCCATCATTATCTCATTATTCATTTCCCCTGATCATGCAAAGTTCACGCAGCCTTTACCATTCCTCATGATACATATATGTAAATAATAAATGAATAATACCAGACAATGCAAGCATACTGTAACGTCCCGTTTTTTTTTAAGTGAATTTTTTTTTATTATTTAATTTATTTATTTATTTATTTTAATTAAAGTATTTAGTTTAATTTTAGAAAATAAGAAATTTAGAATTTAGTAGTCATTTTCGTCCGAAAACCGTTTTAATCGTTTTATAAGCTTAAATTAGTTTTGGTTGTATTAAAATTTATTAGCGAGCCCATTATTTATTGTTAAATACTTTTAAGATAGATTAGAAGTAATTAAGTTGAATTGGAATTAGAAACGTGAAATAACGAGCACCCGGAACAAGCTTTCTTTGAGAAAATAAGAGGAGGGGCAATATCGTCTTTTACCAAAATTTCTTTATATATATCCACTTCATAATTTTAAGGATAAAGATAAGAAAAAAAAAAGAAAGGAAAGGTGAAAATTAGTCCCCAAACCCGTAGCTTAGAGAGAAAAAAAGAGGAGATAAAGAAATTGTCGCCTTGGCTTCGTTTCTCGATCGTTTTCATTGTGCCTTAGCTTGTTGGAAAGCTCTCGATACGTACTTTCTACTCATCCCATCAATCGAGTCAATCCATTAAAGATCCAGGAGATACAAGGTGAGGAAGAAATGGGTTTTTGGATTTTCTTTATTTCTAATCTTGTATGCAAGCCTTGATTTCTTTTTCCCGGTTGTTGTTTATGAATTCGAGTTAGGAAAAATCACTTTGGATGAGGTTTTTGTCTTGGACCTAAACCCGAGTCGAATGGAAAACCCGTTCCGTTTGTTTTTCTCTCACTTGGTGATGGCTAGGGTGTTTAGTTTGCTATGATTTTGTGTTTTACTTAATTTTTCGGAAATCGATTATTATGTAAAACCCTAAAATTCGGTGACCCATTGATATCGCGGCTTCCAAAGTATCCGAAATCAACCCGAAACACCTCTAAAGTGCATAAAAGCAGGAAAACCGAACCCGAGCCCTCTTCCCCTTATTTGGCCTTGAGCTCCATAGGGCTTAATTCCGGGTTTTTTGTTGTTTTATGTTTTTAGATGTCGTTTGCTCGATTTTTCGATTAATTAATGATTGTTAGGTGTAATTGATTTGTAGGATTATGATTGCTCGTGTGGTTTTCGACCTCAGCACTTTGTAAGCTTGGACTTCACAATCTAAGGTGAGTTTAAAATGGAAGTTAGTAATTTTATGAATTATATTTCATTACGATATTGTTTATCGAGGTTAAGAGGGGAACTAACTTCCAGAAGTTAATGCTTGGTTGGTGACTTTAAACTGGGAAGTGAGTGGAGTGACTTTGGAGTTCTTATGAATTTGGAAGTAATAGATAGGATTTGAGTGGTTTGGAAGTCTTGTAAGATGGATTGAAGAGTTTTAGATGAAATTGGAGATTTTAGATGAAAGTGGATGTTTAAGGAACTTTGAGTGATTCGAGAGTCAAAGTGGCTTAGAAGTTATACTTGAGTGTTGACTCGTGTAATTCAAGCAGATTATGTTCTTTAGTACTTGAGTAGAATCTCTTCTAGATAATCTAACTTACCCAACTTGATGATTTGTGATATGGTAAGACCGTACGGGCTAGTATGTTGATGTTGATCCATAAGGTAAACCCATTACGATGATTTGTGATATGGTAAGACCGTACGGGCTAGTATGTTGATGTTGATCCATACGGTAAACTCGTTACGATGATTTGTGATATGGTAAGACCGTACGGGCTAGTATGTTGATGTTGATCCATACGGTAAACCCGTTACGATGATTTGTGATATGGTAAGACCGTACGGGCTAGTATATTGATGTTGATCCATACGGTAAACTCGTTACGATGATTTGTGATGTGGTAAGACCGTACGAGCTAGTATGTTGATGTTGATCCATACGGTAAACCCGTTACGATGAAACTGATTTGGTAACAAAGAAAGTTAGTGCTACAATTACTTATATTCATTAGTATGGTTAGAAAGACTTAGTAATAGTCGGTACTTTTACTTTAAGTCTTAATATCTTTACTTTATGAAAAGCATATTACATAGTATATGATTGTATGGAAATTGGAAGTGTGGAATGGGTTGTAAAATGTTATTTAGGCCTTTGGACACAATTTCTGGTATGGAATTTGGTTCATAAGATTACTTGCTTTCATTTTACTCTCACTAGCATTTTTATGCTAAAGTTGCTACACTTACAATTTTTCAGGTAAAACTCGTCGCAATGTACGTGGTAAAGGAGGTGGCGCCGCGTGACATATCGAGATGATGGATGGACAGGAACATGTCTCATTTTAGTTTAGCATTCTTGAAATGCATGTAATTTGTTAACATCTGCATACTTTACATTTTGAGCTCAAAAGGGCATTTGTTTAAAATTTGTAAAAGTCTTCGGGTTTTAAAGATTTCTTTATTAGTTTAAATCTTAATCTGGAATGTGCATTCCATGTTTATCGCTTTCTCTGAATTGGGCACATGTATAAACAGGTTTTGGATAATCCGATTTTTAAACGAACCCACGCCGTTTTTCTTTAAAATTAAGTCTTCCGCTGTGCATTTGAATTTAAAGGATTTAACGGTTTCGGGTCGTTACACATACTTAGTCTATGCATTGCCTCATTATTCCTCCCAAATATGTTTATGAAAAATGAATATGCATATGGTCTCAAGTGCAAGTAAACATAAATATAATCATTCAAAGTAATTGAAAGAACATATATAAAGATAAATAGATCATAAATTACCGTTTATACATAAAACAAGAATTTAGGAACTTCTGAAAAACAATGAATAAATCAAGCCAAACGGCCTTTAAATAAACTCGAGATATTAGCTTTAACATAAAAGTCTCAAATTCATTGTTTTTAATAAATGTACGAAGTTCCATATTCAAAATCCTTATTATATACTTGGAACCTTCAACTTCCGATAAGCATTAGAAGTGAAACTAAACTTAAAACTTCCAAGAGTTAATCGTTTCCTTCGAAGCACCCCAAGCCTAAGCATGTTAGCCTACTTACTTTAATCCTTTCAATTCAAATCTTAATCTCATCTTCCGATCCTACAAATCGTTCAACTTATTCGGTTTCTAAGTTTACTTTAAGTTCTATTTATTCTCACCTTGACAAAAGTGGATTTTGCTCCCAAGTTCCATAAGAGCGTTCAAGCGATGGTCCAAAAACACCAACAATTAAGTTACATCTAACAATCATTAATTAACCAAACATGGAACAAACGATATCTAAAAGCATAAAATGACGAAAAACCCCGGAAATGCCCAAAGGGAGCTCTCGGCCTCACCTAGGAAAATGGGTCTCGGGTTTGATTTTCCGGATTTTTGGCAATTTAGAGGCTTTTCGGTTTCATATAGTTTGGAAGTTCACAATTTCAATGGGTAATCATAATTAGGGTTTTTGGACAATAATTGCTTTCCCAAATTTAATTACAACATACAAATAATCAATTAAAAATATCCCAAAGTCATCCCACAATTTGTATATTTCAATTGGGATGGGTTTTGGTTCAATATCGGGTCTAGGGTTAAGGGGAAGTTCCAAAAACATATAAAACAACTTCCTTAGTTGGCAAGAAATCGAAGATTTCAACCATGGATTCCATTAAAACACTATTTAAAGGAAATTTTAAAAACATTGTCATACCTTTATGCCTTTAGAAAACAGAGTAAAAGTTCGATTGATATGTTGAAAAGGATGCTTGGACCGAGGGCTATCCAATGCAACGAGAATTTCGATGATCCGCAAAGAATAGAAGAAAAACCAAATTTTCTTTCTTCACCAATGACCCCCACGACAATGAGCAAGAGAGGAGAAGAAGATTTGGTCAATTTTAGGATTATAAAGAGGAGATGAATAGTGCAAGACATTTTTATGAAATCAGAAATTACGTTTTCGTCCCTTAAATGATTTAAGCTTATAAAACGAAACCCGAAGCTCTTAAACTAGCCAAATGGTGATTAATAATTATTAATTGGTCTGTTAATAATTATTAATATGATCAAAACTAATTTAAGCCAATAAAGCGATTAAAAAGGTTCAAAACAAAATAAACTCCTAAATTCTAAATTATTACTTTTAAAATTAACTTTAAATACTTTAATTATAAATAAAAAAAATTTACCTCAAAAGTAACGGGACGTTACAGTAACTAATACATCTAATTTAAAATATAAGAAGAATTTAATGAACTAATGTACATTTACCATTAAAAAAAATCAATGCACTTTTTATTTTAGTATTTAAAAAATATTTTACACAATAATTCAACTTCGATAAACAAAAATCTATTTTTTTTTAAATTAACTTTTTATTGTAAATAAGAGATAATATGTTATAAGAATATCATAATTAATTGTTAGTGGTAATTAATTAATGGCATATTTTGTAAATTTCATAATTTATAAAGGGTATAATTGTCCTAAAATGTTTCTAAAACTTCCCCACTTTTATATATTAGAGATATACAATTAGTGATTGACTATCAATGATATACTAATGATTGTTTGATAAACTATCACTGATATACTATTAGTTATTTCTCAAAACTACATTATATCAATTAGCACAAATTGATATGCTAAATATATCAATATTGCTAACTAATATGCACAAAAATTCAAGAATATATCAACAACTTATTGTATATTACTTCACATTAATTATTATACTGAGTATATCAATACTGCTAACTAATATACACTAAATAAGAAGTGTTCTCATCGAAAATTTAAATGAAAAGCATAATTTAGGTTTTTTAATATTTTGTAAATATTTTTTTGGGTGAACATTCTTGTAAAAAATAAGGTCCATTCTAACATATTTGTAAGTGCACATCAATGATAAAATATATTAAATCAATTGTAGATTAGTTGACAATACAATGGTAGATCAGTGATAAAATATCTCATTCTAATGGTAGTTCAATGATAAAATATATCAAAACATTGGTAGTTAACTGATAGAAAATGTTTAACAAGGTATATCAATAATAATATATCATGGTAGATCAAAGATAGTTTACCATGGTAAATGAGTGATATTTAATCACTAATATACTAAGAGATACTATCAATGATATACCATTACAGAGATGGTAAATCAATGACTTACTGGTATACTTGTATGAGATAAAGGTATTTATGCCATTTTATTAACGAGAACCAGCCCACGAAAATTCTAACATTTTTGTAAATAATTCTTTTGCGGTTAACATATTTGTAAATATTAGAGCCCATTTTAACGTATTTGTAAATTATTTTTCTTCTTCTTAATTTCTTCTAGAGTTTGTAACAACCCCAAAATGTGGAAAAACATAAATAACAGCGGAAGCAGCATAAAAACATTGAAAAACCTATTCTCATTTCATTAATGCAATTAAAAATAGTGTATGGTTCAATCGAACTTGTTTCAAATACCAATTTATGAAAATGTCATCCAGAAAACTCAACAGATATTATGAAAAAAACCGATAAAATCCACATCTTATGTTTCAACGAAAAACTACTGCAAATGAAATAAAGTTCAATTCCCAACTAGACACTCACACATATGAGAAGAAAACATGCAACGCCAGCGTGTAAATTCACTCCAACCGACCAACCGATCACGAACATCGTCAGTTGCCCGTTTTCTTCTTCTTTTTACCTGAAAAAAGTAGTGTAGAATCATGAGTCTAGGCCCAATGAGTAGAAAATGTTAAAAGAAAAATAATGCCATGAGAAGTTTCTAAGTCATTAAGTCCATAATCGGCCTCACCGACTTCCAAACAATTCACTAAAACTAGCCAATTTGATAGTTAACCCAATGCCTCTAATCTCCTCTTTATCCGTAAACAAAGAGAGACTAAGCTGGAGAAGGATTTTAAACACTCTTTTTCCCAATTTAAAATATTTCGAGATATTCTTTTCCATTTGTACACATGGAATGGAACATTATTTAAGTCATGCATAACCAAAATAATCCCCTTAATGGTATATTCTTCATTAAGTATGGCCTTACTTAATGCGAGCCTCTAACCATGTTATTCAAAGCACAAAAATAATGTGATTTACCTAAAAGTATCACTACCAGAATGCTTGACAAGCCAAGAACTAGTTTCTAGCTTAGAAACGTCGTTTCCACTTAAAACTGACCTTTAAGAGGCTAAAACTTAAAAATTCTAAATTCTGGAATATAATAAAATTTTCAGCCTTAAAATGGCCTGAAATAACCCAAGGTCATAATCTTAACTCACAAGACAGTCACCTAATGATTACTCACTCAAAAGGGTAAAACTAGCCTAAACTAGTGTAGTTTTGCTCTATTTTTGGGTACTAAAAGTTTATAATTTTCTAAAAATAAACCAGCAACATAAATAACCTCTTTTCACTTCTAAAGTCATTTTAAAACATCAATAACACTTCACAAAACAACGGGGATTACCCAATTGTCGAAACCACCTAGGCTAGTTTTCCGACCTAATCGGCACTAAATGTGCATTCTTGTCCACATAACCAACGACATTTAGGAACCTTAAAATCATACATAACATATTATAAACACCATAAATAATCCCAAAGGAAAACCAAAATTTAGTGTCAAATCAAAATAAACCATACTAGTCCTTATAAGCATGCTCATTATCCAACTTCTCAACAAATTTCAATAAAAATTCTTACACTTTAAAACAACCCATGTTTCATCCAAATTCAAAATTTAAATATCAACTTATTTCCCAAAATCTGATATAGCATACTTGTTAATGAAAAAGAAAGCCTAACACGAAACTATTTAACAATTTCAAGATCGTGAATTCTCCTTTTTCCAAGAACTTTCACAACCTTGGATCGGATCTTGGAATGAAACACCTCGATCTTGGATTTCTTTGAAACTAATCTAAATGGAAAGATAAAGAAAAAATGATCAGAATGGACTATTTACTTGCGCAAATCGGAGTCCGGATGAAGAAGTTAGGTTGAAAATATTTTGAGAGATGATGTTTAGGTTAAAATGGGAGAATTGATAATAATGGGGGATTGATTTTAAGCTAAAGAAGAAGAAGAAGAACGTTTAAGGGCTGAATCCCGAGTTCTATTATCTATGAAAATACCACTAAACTAAAATGGTCATAACTCACACACCGGAACTCAAAATGATGATCTGCTAGTTGCGTTGGAATCGTAATAAAGAGACGATCAACATCATCCAAAAATATTAAAATATATTTTTGGTTTTAGTTTTGAGGTTTAGGAAAATTACTAAATACCGTTTTGAGATAACGAATTATTTTTCACCAAATTCATCAATCCGAATTCATGAGTATCATTTTGAGAGAATTATAATAATTTCCAATTTTTTTATACTCTTATTTGGTAATGAGATGTTACAGACTAACCACCTTAAAAGACTTTTCGTCCTCGAAAAGTTTCATTGCACAGTAAAGGAATGAGGTTCTTATTCCACATAGCTTCTCTCTGCTCTCAAGCTTCATCTTGTGATGTATTTTTCCTCATACTAAATAAAGAATTAAATGAATTATATCTTAACCATATTTTAAATTTTTTTTTCATAATAATCCATTCAATCTGTCTCTAACACATCAAATGGTCCAATGAACCTTGGACTCAATTTTCCTTTCTTACCAAATTTCACAACTCCCTTCATTGGAGCTATCTCCATAAACACGTGATTTTATGCAGAGAACAGAAAATCAATCCTCCTAACATCTGCATAACTTTTCTGTCTACTCTGAGCAATTTTCATTCTCTCCCTAATCAGGTCAACTAATTCATTATTCATAAGCACCAACTAAGGTCCCAAGGGTTTTCTTTCTCCTACCTCATCCCAATGAACTAGAGACCTACACTTTCTCCCATACAATGCTCAAATGGTGTCATCTCTTGTGACGACCCGTCACTTTAAAATAATTTAAATTAGAAAAACACAGCGGAAGTCGTTTATTTTAAGAAAAATTGGTGTGATTATGTTTGAAAATAGGCTAGCCAAAACCTGTTTACATCTTAAATTCATACATCTAAAAACACAAGGGACATTAAGTTCCTATCAGGAGTTCAAAATGATTTATAAACATAAAAGTAAAGACAAAAGCTCTTAAGAGCCATTTAAAAATATACAACTCCAAAATTATATAAAATTCACAAAACCATGTACATGGATTTTTACAACCACCTAGTCCATCTCAAAGTCTTCATCCCTCGATCATGCAGCACCATCTCCTCTCCCTCGACCTCTAGCCAGGGCATTACCTGAAATTTTGTAATATCATGAGCTAACAACTTAAGCCCAATGAGAATAATAAGAATAAAAAGTAAAGATAGACCTTAAACTCGCATTTCGATTTGTGTCCAATTAATCTAACACAATTCACTCCTAAAGTTCTCCAAACTCTAGGTAATTTCATTCTAAACTTTCCAAAGGATGATATTACTAACACTAGTAGTCAATCCTCATCCATTAACTTGTTATGACATAAAATAAGAAAAGTAAATAACTTTGCATATAATATAACATCTCGATTCTCTTTCTCATCGATCATAAGCATGAATGCATGAGAGCATCCTGTAGGATTCGCATACGCTCTTATGCATGAAGAAGGTAAAGTGGTCTATCCCGTAGGATCCATCGTTCTCCCTCCTTTTCTTTCTCACTTTCTTTTCTTTTTCTATGAATGTGACGACCTGACTTAATCAAACGAAGCCGGCCGCGGTTACGCAAGCGGAAGTAAGTAGTTTAAGCCCAAAATAACTCTTTTATAAAAAATTGAAAATTTCGACATGAAATATTTGTAAAGTGCATGCCTCAAATACAATACAAAATAAACCTGTTATCAGAGTTCATCGGCTCGTCGGCAGGTTCAGAGTTTTCATAAAAGCATGCTAAAAAGAAAGTTCGGTGCACCGGTTTTAAAATATCATACAAACATAATATACATAAAGTTTATCCCAAAATAAAGCAAACTCAAGCTAAACTTGACATCTAAACTTCCAAAACAAAGGCTCGCGTGCCGGAGATCCAATCCAAAAGCTCCACCTCGTCATAGTCAACGCGCACCACTTGCCGCTCCACGCCCTCGTCCTTGAGCGTTACCTGAAAGGTGATATAGAGCACCTTTGAGCATGACACTCAGTGAAAACAAGAAGAATTTGAATAGTGAAGCGAGATGACGTGTTACAAAGCAAAGATACATAATGACATGCTCAAGTATGAATGAAGTACACATGCTTTAAGTTCGGGTAATAGCCACTGGTCATACCATCACTTCCTTTCTCTTTGATACCACAAACATTGCCAATACAATCCCGGCGTCTCACTACGCCATAATTCATTTCAATCCTTTCTTGAGCCGTAGCTCATATCAGTTTTTAAACCATCTCCATTTACTAGCACCCGGGCCATTTTCTTACATAGCTCACCGGAGCTCCATCACTTCCCTGCCATGGTAACCACGTGTAACGTCCAACACCCATACACCGTTACACAGGTTACATCCCCATGGCCACATTAAGATCATATGTGATGACCCATCACTTTAAATAAATTAAAATCAGAGAAAACAGCGGAAGTCTTTTATTTTAAGAAAATTTCGCGTGGTTTTGTTTGAAAATTGGCATGCCGAAAACCTGTTTACATCCTAATTTTCAAATCTAATAAAATCACATGGACTTTAAGTCCCCAAATCAGGAGTTCAAATATTGCATATCATAAAACCACATCAAGAAGCTCTTATGAGCTAAATACAACATTAAAGTCTTTGAAATTCATAAAAGTGATACATAAACTATACAATGACAAGTCCATCTCGAGGCCAGCATCCCTCGATCACGCAGCACCATCTCCCCGTCCACGGCCTCTAGCCAAGGCATTACCTGAAATTGGTTGTAATATCATGAGCTAACAAACTAAGCCCAGTGAGAATAATAAGCATAAAAAGTAAAGATAGACCTCAAACTCGCATTTCGATTTGTGTCCAAGTAAACTGACACATTCTACTCCTAAAGTTCTCCAAACTCTAGGTAATTCTATCCATATTCTTCCAAGTATGACATTACTACACTTGTAGTCGATCCTCATCCATTAACTTGTTATGACAAAGAAAGTAAAGTGAATAAACTTTGTTTAACATATAACATCTCGATTCTCTATATCATCAATCATAATCATGAGTGCATAAGGACATCCCGTAGGATTCCATAATTTCTTTTATGCATGAGGAAGTAATATGTACGTCCGCAACTTACAATTCAACTCCACATAAGGAAGTAATATGTGCGTCGCAACTTACGATTCAACTCCCTATGTATGAGAAGTAATATGTACGTCCGCAACTTACAATTCAACTCCACATAAGGAAGTAATATGTACGTTCGCAACTTACAATTCAATTTCTATGCATGAGAAGTAATATGTACGTCCGCAACTTACAATTCAACTCCACATAAGGAAGTAATATGTGCGTTCACAACTTACAATTCAACTTCTTTTCAATGATGCGAGATGTTATGCATATGTTTACATATGCTTGCATAAGTAAATAAAGTAAATATAAATGATAAAGCAACTGAAACAAGCATAAAGTAAAGGGCATAAAGTAAAGAACATAAAGTAAAGGGCAGAAGGTAAAATAGATAGAATCCCGGATGAACGATATATCGATCGAACTCCGCTAACAATAATAAAAGTAAAGGTCAAAATATAACGATTAACCTAAACTTTCAAGGATTCTAAACTTCCAAAACTAATCTAACTTAGAATCTTCTAAGATTCGAGGTTTTAATCGAGAAATCCTAAGTTTCTCGCTTAAAGGATTAACTTCAAATCCTAAGGCACTATCTCACATCCTCTAACCTTAGGTTGGATTCTAATCTTATTTCCGATTCTACAAATCATCGTACTTATTTGCTTTCTATAGTTACTTTAAATTCTAATCATTCTCACCTTAATTAAAAGTGAAGACTTCGCTCCTAAGCACCGGAAGAGCGATCAAACAAACGGTTCAAAAAGACCTACAAAAGGATTAATATCCCGAAAATTAATAAATTACCAACCAACGATTAAACAACGATGAAACAAGCAAAAAGACGGAAAATCCACCAAACCCCCATCAAAGAGGCTCTCGGCCCTCCCTATTAAAAAGGGTCTCGGGTTTGGTTTTTCGGCTTTTTGGCAATTTAAATACGTTTTGAGTTGGTTTTAAGCAAATTCGATAATCCCGATTTCAATGGGTATCGATAATTAGGGTTTTTGAACATTAATCCCTTTCCCGAAATGAATTCAAATATGCAATTATACCTGAATCTATAACCCAAATTCAAACCCCAAAGAGGAATTTTCAAACGGGAAGGGGTTTTAGGGTTATGGGATAGTTTCCAAAAACACGTAAAACTACTCCCAAATAGACAAACACCGAGTTTCACGGCAAGAAATCGAAAGAAAACAAAGAAAACTCCATTAAAACACGATTTGGAGCTTAGGGTTTCAAGAGAAACTTACCGAGAACTCCGTGGATCTCGAGAGAAACGTGCGATGGGTAGGTGGAAAAGATTCGTATGACCGATACCTTTCCAACGGACCCGGAATCAAGTCGATCGATTGAGAAATGAGCAAAAACCAAAATTGAAATAAAATGGGAAAATGGGGGAAGGAGGCTACGGCTTGGAGGAGAAAAAGGAAGAAGAAAAATGACATTTTTGCTTGGTCAATTCCAATTTAAAGAGATAAATGAATAGTGATTTGACTTTTTAAGAATTTTGGAAATGATGGATACGTCCTTTTTATGACTTTTGACTTAAAAATCGAATCCCGATAATCTTAAACAATCCCAATGGTGATTAATAATTATTAATTGGCCCGTTAATAATTATTAATACCATTAAAACGTAATTAAATAAATAAAGCCATTAAAATGACATAAAATGAAATAAAATTCTAAATTCTAATTTAATGATAAATAAATGAATTTTAATTACTCAAATTAAAATAAAATAAATAAAAGTTTTTTTTTGTTATCACAAAATAACGGGACGTTACATCATATGATATGCATGAGTGGCATGTATGAAATGAGATGGATTAAACATTCTTTTCAACAACAAAGTTATATAACAAGACTTAGAATCAACAAGTATAAATAAAACCACTTTTCGAAAACCGGCATATGACACAATCTTTGCTAACATAATGTTCAAGTCTCGCATATTCACATGGTTCGTCTTCACAACTATTGATCGAGCATAAATATGGTGTATAAAGTATACATAATCATGGCCCCAAATATGAAACTCATTCTTGGGCTATGAACATAATAATAGTAAGGCAAATAGGCATGCTAAAATAAACAACTAGCCAAAAAAAATGATTCTAGTTTAGGCTATCTAGCTTTTTGGCCCTTTAACTTAATGTCGGAAACGTTACTACTTCTCGTTAATTTACTTTCTTCCAAACATTACCAGCCAATCCCATAATTCACAAATACTCATAACCTCAACTCCATTCCCAATATAATTGAAGAGAAGCGGAAACACCACACACATCACCCTTCCGATTCTTTTGTTCTCACCTTCAAAGTTGGCTCCACGTATATCCGCTTGTCTATGGCCTACAACATGTTAATACAAAAATTTTTAGGCCAATATAAACATTACAAATCATCCAATACAACCACAATTAACCCCGAACCCGGTTAGTGACAAAAACGCCAAAACCAGTTGATTCGGGATGACATTTTCGGTCAAACAAATAGTACATGTGATATTTACGTTGGATTGATGCTATAAGGTGATTTCCTTGTTAAATATATATATATAAACACCCAAATGCTCCAGAATTTATAACACTTAAGAATCAACAAAGAAACACCCAAAACTAGTTAAATTTAAAACTAGCTATTTGGCCAATTTTTGAGATTCTATTAAAATTCATTTCTCTTCCTTTCCAAGTTGTTTTTCATACACTTTATAATCATATATTACCCTTAACTTCCAGAAATAAGAAACTCAAAATATTGTTCATGAAATCCAAAAAATCAAAGAATAACAAAAGCTTCAAGAACCTCCATTAATGGAGTTTTGTAAAAAACTTCAAGCTACTTTGTCCTTTACCTTTGTAATGAAACTTAAGAGATAAAACATAAGGTTCATAACCTCAATTAACTCACCATTTCCAGAAATTTATAAAGAGACCACAAGTAACTAAACCTTAAACATCAAACAAATGAATTCCAACACCTCCATGGAAAACCTAAGCAATTTGAACTTCTAGGGTGAGAGCTTACCTTTGATCCTTAGTAGTTTCCACCAAATTCGTATGTAAATCTTCCTAGGATGATGATTCCAACATGAATCAAGCAAAGCCCCTTCAAATTGATCCAAGAATCCAAGAGAAGATAATGGGAAAAGATGGAAAATTTTGAGAGAGAGAATGGAGGGGGGGGGGGGGGGGGCCGACGGTGGAAGGAGGAAGAAAAACAAAATTTTGTTTTTTGTTTTTTTTTTCTAATTTCCTATTTATACATCCAATTATTAAAATAAGAATATTCTAATTGCTCTCATGTCCTTCCACCCCTTCAAATTGCCTTCAAGTCCTCCCACCTCTTAATTTTATTTTAAATCCTTTTCCTAATTTTCCTTTGCTAACTAGTCCTCCACTCATTAAGAAATTTCCATTTAGCCCTTTTTCAACTTAACTATGGTTAAACTAACTATGGTTAACCTTCAAAAATTAAATAATTCAATAAATAACCTTCCAAATAATTAATAAAAAATAAATTATGAACCCGGGCCCTTACAATGAAGGTGATGCGGACACTACCCGTAGGCTCCAACATTCTTCCCCCTTCATTTTCTTTCTCACTTTCTTTTCTTTTTCTGAAGGTGATGCGGACACTACCCGTAGGCTCCAACATTCTTCCCCCTTCTTTTCTTTTTCTATGATGCGAGATGTTATGGTGCAATATGATATGTTTGGAGTAAATAAATAAAATGCGGAATTAAAGTAGCTGATACAAACATAAAGTAAAAGGCATAAAATAAAGGACATAAAGTGAATAATATGAAACTCCGGACGAACGATATATAAATCAAACTCCGCTAACAATAATAAAAGTGAAATCATAACTTAAGCGATTAACCTACACCTTCAAGGATTCTAACTTCCGACATAATCCGAGGTTCTATTAACCGTTCTATGTAGAAGTTTGGATCTTCTAACCTCCAATGATCCATCTTAATCTTCGAAATGAATCTAACTTAGAACTTTCTAAGGTTCAATGCTTTCCTCGAGAACTCCTAAGTTCTCACTTAAAGAACTAGCTCCTAATCCTAGGGTACTAGCTCATTTCCCTCTATTCTTAGATTCGGTTTCTAGTCTTAGTTTCAAATGCTACAAACCTTCATAGTCATTCGCTTTCTATAGTTACTTTAAATCCTAACTATTCTCACCTTAGCCAAATAAGATTTCGCTCCAAGTTTCCGAAAGCAAGATCAAACAATGATCCGAAACACCTACAATTAATTACATCTAACAATTAATAAATAAACATACATCGATCAATTAACATCTAAAAGCTCAAAACAATGAACAACCCCATAAACCCCACTATGAGGCTCTCGGCCCCCCCATAAAAAGTGGGTCTCGGGTTTGGTTTTCCGGCTTTTAGGTACTTTAGAGGTGTTTCGAGTTGGTTTCAAACAAATTTGATATTCCCGATTTCAATGGGTATCGATAATTAGGGTTTTTGAACGTTATGCCATTTCCCGAATTGAATTTAAATAAACAATAATTCAACAATAAATAACCCAAAAAGGTAAATTTCAAACGGGAAGGGTTTCGACTGAAACTCGGTTTTAGGGTTATGGGAAAGTTTCCAAAAACACTTAAAACTACTCCCGTATTTACGAACACCGAGTTTCACGACAAGAAATGGAAAGAAAACAAAGAAAACTCCATTAAAACACTATTTGGAGCTTAGGGTTTGAATCTTTACTTACCGAGAACTCTGTGGATCTCGAGAGAGAGGAACGATGGTTAGGTGGAAATGAATCCTAGACCCGAGGGCTTTCCGATGCAACCAAGATCGAGCCGATCCGACGAGAAACGAAGAAAAACCAAATTCTTCCCCAATCTTCTTGAGACCCACGGCAAAAGGAGAGGAAAGAATGAGAAGAATGGAGTCAACTTGGTCAAACTTGTGATTTTAAAGACAAATGAATAGTGTTTGGATATTTTTAAGAAATCGGAAATGACGGTTGCGTCCTTTTATGACTTTTGACTTCTAAAACGAAACCCGATGCTCTTAAATTAATCTAAAGGTGATTAATAATTATTAATTGGCCTATTAATAATTATTAATGTCACCGAAACGAATTAAAGTATTAAAACGATTAAAAAGAATTTCGGGCGAAATTAACTACTAAATTCTAAATTACAAAAATAATAATTAAACTAAATACTTAAATTGAAATAAATAAATAAATAAACAATATTAAATAAAATAAAATAATAATAAAAAAATCACTTCAAAATAACGAGACGTTACATCTCTATCATAGCCTGAAAATTATTGTTGTAGTCAAAGTCTACTATCTACAACTTCTCATCTCAACTACCCCCAAAATCTAGAACACATGATCTAAGCATATCCCTTAAAATTTGGTTTACCCTCTCGGGTTGACCATCTGTCTGAGGATGAAAAGCGGTATTGAATAGTAACTTAGTACCCATGGCACTATGTAAACTCTTCCTAAACTTTGACACAAATCTATTGTCCCAATCTGACAAAATGGTCACTGGCACTTCATGCAACTTTACTCTCTTCCTAAGACACATTTGAGCCCAAGTCTCAATAGGATAACTCGACTTCTCTGCAAGGAAACGCTATGATTTGGTCAACCATCTATAATCTCCTAATTAACATTGTTACCCCTCAAAGTCCTATGTAATCCACAAATAAAGTTCATTAATGTTGCTTACAATTTTCCACATTGAAACGGGCAGAAGTCAAATATTCAAAAAGACTTCTTCCCAAACTCTTGATTTGATGATAAATCAAATATTTTTTTCACTAACTCAAACATATCATTTTTCGTACCAGGCCATGAATAATCATCTTCAACTCCTAATACATTTTGTTACAATTTGAGTGCTCTGAAAAACGTAGAGGTATATGCCTCTTCTAACAACTCCCACCTCAAAGAATCTTTCTTAAGCACACACAATCGTCCATGATGAACTAAGGAATTATTTATGGAGAAGTTGTAGTACCAAGATAACTTTCACTCAGCATCCGGAAAATAACCCGCTAGACTATTATCTGCCCTCTGTGCATCAATGATCTAGTGTCTTTAAGTATGCCCCACCATTGATTTAGACAAACTAGCAATAATCTCAAAAGTCATTGATGACATATCAGCTCGTTCCATTTCCAATTTTAGTCTACGCTACAGGCTCTAATAGCAGAAGAATGAACATCTCCTACCATAATAGTTTTATCCGGATGGTACAGTATGTCACAATCATAATCTTTCAAAAGCTCCAACCACCTATGATGTCTCTTATTCAATTCATTCTAAAAGAAGAAATATTCGAGACTTGTGATCCGTAAAGATTAAATCTTTTCTCCATATAGGTAGTATTTTCAAATCTTTCAAGTATGAACGAGAACTACGAATTCTATATCATGCGTTAGATATTTCTTTTTGTACTACATTAAATGTATCAAAGGATAGATGATCACCTTTCCATGTTGCATTAACACACAACCCAATCTTTTCTTTGACACATCACTTTAGATAGTCAAACCCCCATAATCATTTGGTATAACAAGAACTTGTGTAGGATACGAGCCTCTTCTTGAGTTCCTCGAAACTCTTTTCACAATCTGCTACCCAATCATACTTTTTCCCTTTTGTAGGAAGCTTGGTCATTAGCAAGACTATTCTTGCAAAGTCTTGAACACATCTACAATAGTAGCCTATCAAACCCAAGAAACCTAAAATCTCTACAATAATAGTTGGTCAGGCCAACTACTCATTACTTCTATCTTGGAGAGATGAATTAAAACACTCTCAATCAACACCTTGTGTCCTAGAAATGCATCTATCTTTAGCCAAAATATACACTTACTACATTTGGCGTTAAATCATTCATTCCATAATATGAGTAAAATTACTCTCAAATGATGAGTATGATATTCCCCTGATCTCGAATAAACTAGAAAGTCGTCAATGAAAACAATCATGATGAATCAAGGAATATATGAAATACAGTATTCATCACGTTCATCAAAGTTGTTGGTACATTCATCAACCCAAAAGACATCACCACAAACTCAAAATAACTATAACGAGTCATAAAAGATATCTTAGGTAGATCTTCTTCCCGTTTGAGCTCTGTTGGAATAGTACTTCTCAAAGAATAGTTATATTTTTTTCCAAGTTACTACTTCATTCTGGTACATGGATCTAACATTAGACTCCCATTAATACAAGGAATCATCAATTAAGGGGTAAGTGCTACAGTGCATTTTTAAATTGTCACAATTCTTAAACACAACCCTCATTGCACATGAGAAATCCACTTCCCTGCCTCATCTAAGTGCACATGTTTTCCATCAAACTAATCTACTGTGTATTTCTTATACACTAAGAGAACTATAATAATTTCCAATTTTTTTATACTCTTACTTGGTAATGGGTTATATTAGAATTCGATCCCACAATCAGGTTTTTCTTGTTCGATCGAGATATAGCGTAGAAGATCTGGTGTTGAAGGGTTTGATGTCGTAATGAAACATCCAAGCAATTATCCATAAATTATTCAAGTTAAGCATTTTTTGAAAACATTAAGGTTTCAGTTTAGTGTTTGATCACAATTTCATGATATTAATATATTCTTAATTAAATGTTAATTAGTTTACTAAATAAAATTTCGCTAATTTAGTAAAGTAGTCCCTTCAATTCATTAATTTTGGTGTATATCAGTTATCAATATTGATACATTTAGCATTCAATTAATGCTAGTTTGGTATACAGAAGTTTTGAGTTATTGATATCCTTCTTCTCCTTCTTCAATTTATAAATATGACATCATTAGTATATCAGCTAATAGTATATCAGACCATCACTATTAGTATATTAGTTGTCAATAACTAATAGTATCTTAGTGTATCATCAGTAGAATATCTTTGATAGCCGATCACTGATAGTATATCATGGTAAATAATTGATAATTAATAATTGATATACCATGATATACTATAATGAATTTGACTGATAAATTATCGGTGATATGCTATCGATGTGATTGATATACTTGTAAGAAATAAGGGTATTTATGTCATTTTTCTGTGAACATTTTTGTAAATAATTTTTTCTGATAAATTTGTAAATATTTCACCTGATTATGACATCCATGTCAATTTTCCTATTTTCTAATTGACTATTATAACATACATTTTTGTAAAAATGTACTATACTATCATATTAAATCAGTTAATCCTTAAATTTAATTGTGTATTTCAATTTCAGTTTTGACTAAAATATAATTGAGTTGATCCATTTTCATTTGAATTTGCATACCCTATTCAATTTACATCTTTTCATACCCTATGAAATGAAAGAAATCATATATCTTATTATTATGATTACAATTTTAAATTGAAATAAATACTTATAAGGGAGAAATATTTAATATAAAAGAGTAAATAATAAAATTGTTACAAATAAATAAATAAATAAATAATGGAAACATTATCAATAAAAAGTTAATTTTCTATTAATTTTTTATAAGTTATAAACCGTGTATATTTTGGAGAAATTTCACTGAGTAGCAGAAATATCTGCAATCTTTATAAATATAGTATTTTTTAAAAAGTGTTTGCAAATATAGCAGTTTTTTTAAAAACTCTCATTCATGTGAATCAGAGAAATCAGTGATAACTTATAAGATAATAAGGGATAACTAATAGGTAATCAGTGATTCAAGCACAAAATATCACGATATCAGCAAAATCAGTGATTACTTGTGTGTAAATCGGTGATTATTTTAGGCACAAATTTAAGTTTTTTTAATCCTATTTTTATAAATATTAGACCTAATTTTACTATTTTTGCAAGAACCCCTATATTTTGTGTTCTACTTAAGAAAATCTCAAATTGATTTATTTTCATTCTGATTTTATTTTATTATTTTGTATATTATCATGATTTTAAATTATTTTATTTTATTTAACTATGAAAATATCATATTTGTATTAAAATGACTTACAAATCTCCTATGATGCTCCTGAAGAAATGATAAGTGCATAAAAGTGAAGTTTTAAAACCACTATTTTGTCTACATTTCAAGAACAATTAGCTTGTATTTAGCAAATAACATAAAGATTGTACATAAATAACTTGAATTTATGTTGTTTTAACATTTTGATAGCATATTCACATTTTGTATACTTTCACCACCATCTAAGTCATTTTTCTTTCTTCTAATCCATTTTTTGTAAGACTCTAGAAAAGGTTTTTAAGGAGAAAAGATTGCCAAAAGAAGCCATGGCATGTTTTCTCTTGTTAGAATGGAGTTGTCTGCCTAAAGCAAGAAAGGTTGTAGCTAAAGCAAAGAGCCTGAGAAGTCAGAAGATATTTTCTCCGCCAGCTGTAGTTGACAAGATTAGGAGTTATCACTTCCTGCTACAGTATTCGTTCGTGTAACGTCCCGTTATTTTTTTGAAGTGAATTTTTTTTATTTAATTTAATATTTCATTTAGTTATTTATTTATTTTAATTAAAGTATTTAGTTTAATTTAGGAAATTTAGAATTTAGTAGATAAATTCGTCCGAAAACCATTTTAATCGTTTTATTAGCTTAAATTAGTTTTGGTCATATTAAAATTATTAGCGGGCCCATTATTGATTGTTAAATACTTTTAAGATAGATTAGAAGTAGTTAAGTTGAATTGGAATAAAAAACGTGAAATAACAAGCACCCGGAACAAGTTTTCTTAAGAAAATAAGAGGAGGGGCAATATGGTCTTTTAGCAAAATATATTTATATATATATCTAATACATAGTTTTCAAGGATAATGATAAGAAAAATGAAAGGAAAAAGTGAAAAAGGAGCCCCCAAACCCGTAGCTTAGAGAGAAAAAAAGAGAAGAGAAAGAAAGTGTCACCCCGGCTTCGTTGGAAAGCTCGTTGGAAAGCTCTAGAGATGTACTTTCTACCCATCCCATCAATCTAGCCAATCCATTCAAGATACAGGAGATATGAGGTGAAGAAGAAATGAGTTTTTGGGTTTTCTTTTTTCCAATCTTGTATGCAAGCTTTGATTCGTTTTTCCCGGGTGTTGTTTGTGAATTATAGTTAGGAAAAATCACTTTGGATGAGGTTGTTGTCTTGGACCTGAACCCGAGTCGAATAGAAAACCCGTTCCATTTGTTGTTTTCCTCTCACTTGGCTATGGTTAGAGTGTTTAGTTTGTCATTGTTTTGTATTTTACTTAATTTTTCGGGAATCAGGTATGGTGTAAAACCCAAATCATGGTTACCCACTGATAATTCGAACCTCTAAAGTACCTAAAACCAACCCGAAACACCTCTAAAATGCCTAAAATTCGAAAAACCAAACCCGAACCTCATTTTCCCTCCTATGGCCGAGAGCACCATAAGGCTAAAAACCGGATTTTTCGTCGTTTTACATATTTAGATGTCGATGGTTCAATTTTAGGTTAATTAATGTTTATTGGATGTAACTTATTTGTAGGATGGTAATTGCTCGCGTGGGATCTACCTCAACACTTTGAAAGTTCGGTTTGAATTCTAAGGTGAGTTTAAAATGGGAGTTAGTAATTTTATGAATTAGGTTTCATTACGATTTTGTTGATCGAGGTTAAGTGAAAAAATAATCTCCTAGGAGTAAATACTTATTGGTTGGAGACTTTAGACTCGGAAGTGAGTGGAGTGACCTTGGAGTTTGTAGTGAATTTGGGTGGAAAGACAAGTTTGAGTATATTTGGAAGTCTTGTAAGAGGAAATTGGAGAATTTAGGTGAAATTGGAGAGTTTAGATGAAAGTGGAAGTTTAAGTTACTTTGAGTAGTTTTAGATCAAAGTAGCTTAGAGGCTATCCTTATGAGTATTAAAGATTATAGAGATTTTGAGATAAAGTTGGAAATTGAATTTACTTTAGGTAGTTTGACCAATGTAAAGTAAAGGAAATGTTTGAAAATTAACTCGTGGTTTATGGTAATAGCTTGGAAATTATTCTTGGGATTTAAGGTGATTTATTGTCATTCGTGACATGATGAAGTTAAACATCGTTTTTGCTTATTTGGAAGTTATAAGACTTAGTGGAATATGGCATCAGTGATGATATTGGTTAGTGTTTTTATGAACTTATACCTTGTGTGAGTAATAAGGATTGTATTTTATCATGGTAATAATGTGGAGTATGGAAGTTCTAATGACAATAAGGTTTGGTGTGGATTGTGGTAGTGTCGTGGAATATGGAATCATGATGATAGTACGATTGATGTACTCAAGTCTTTGGTAAGAGGCAACACTTTAAGTACAAAAGATAAGCATGTTATTGAGTGTAATTGTAGTATGATTGTATTGTTTGTTAGTTATTTATGTTGAGGTGCTTATTTAATGAACCGATTTATAGATATATGTGTAGTCCATGGATGAAAGAGGCTATGGGCGTCACTATATCAGGATACTTGTGGATAGGTGTAGTCCATGGATGAAAGAGGCTATGTGCGTCACTTATCAGGATACTTATGGATATACGTGTAGTCCATGGATGAAAGAGGCTATGGTCGTCACTTATGGGGATACTTATGGATATGTGTAGTCCATAGATGAAAGAGGCTATGGGCGTCACATATTGAGATACTATGTGATATGATCTTGTGATATAACAGGTTCATAGATGAAACAGGCTATGAGCGGGTGTTATATGGCAAGATTGGCAGATAGGTCGAGTTCATATAATGAGCATCCCAGCTTGTTTGTTAGTGGTTACGTAGTTACATGCTTATCCTTTGTACAAGTGTTTGGTTATCGATGGAAATACCTTATGTGGTAATATGTGGCAACTTATGATAATCCAAGATTTGGTGGTATGTGATATATGGTGTTTGGATTTCAACGGTAATACTTTATGTGAGAATTCGGTAAGACCGTACATGTTAGTATGTTGATGTTGATCCATACGATAACACGTTACGATGATACGTCATTCATTAAGACCGTACATGTTAGTATGTTGATGATGATCCATACGATAACACGATACGTGATTTGGTAAGACCGTACATGGTAGTATGTTGATGTTGATCCATACGGTATCACGTTATGAGAACACTTGATTTGGTAACGCCGTACGTGTTAGTATGTTGAGGTGGTAACATATGGTAATACGTTACGAGATATTTAGATGTGGTAATATGATATGGTATTATGATTTGGTACCGATTTGGTATTAGATGTGTCTTGATACGATTTGGAAATCGGGAAGTTGATTGGTGTATGATTATAATGATTTGGAAGTGTAGAATGGGTAGTAAAGAGAAAGTTAGGTCTTTGGACACAATTTCCGGTATGGAATTTGGTCCATAGGATTACTGGCTTTCATTTTATTCTCACTAGTATTTTTATGCTAATGTTGCTACACTTATTTTTTTTTCCAGGTAAATCTCGACGAGGGAGACGTGGTAGAGGAGGTGGTGCTATTTGACTTCATGAAGCGATGAAAGGACTTGAACAAGGAACTTTTTCTTA
Organism: Gynostemma pentaphyllum; assembly: GCA_028015215.1. Classification (NCBI taxonomy): domain Eukaryota; kingdom Viridiplantae; phylum Streptophyta; class Magnoliopsida; order Cucurbitales; family Cucurbitaceae; genus Gynostemma; species Gynostemma pentaphyllum. The sequence goes on from CM051355.1 coordinate 44,560,515, forward strand.
GCATTCTTGAATGCTTTGAATATATTTATACTTTATCATACTTTATGTTTTGAGCTTGTGTGAGCATTTATTTTAAATTTTGTAATGTTTTATGTTTATAAGTTGTTTTTAGAAGGTTTAATATCAATTGGAATGCGCATTCCACCATTTATCGCTTCTCTAGTTGTGAACTTTGTAAAAACAGGTTTTAGTTTATCCGAGTTTTAAACGAACCCATGCCGTTTTTCTTTAAAACCAAGTCTTCCGCTGTGCATTTGAATTTAAAGGATTTAACGGATTTGGGTTGTTACTTTCTCATTCTTTATCCTCTGTCAAGTTTAGTGGAAACCGAGTAGAAGGATTTTTTGTATTGAGAAATATCTAGGTTGGCATATTTCAAGAGGAAGGAAATAGAGTGACTTTACATATGAAATTAGAGATAACTAAGGGTGTAAGTTGCATGATTAATGAGTTGAATGAAACAAAGAAGAATGCATGAGTTCACGAGACATATAGGGATAAAGGCTGCATGAACAGTGTTTGATAATTGTGGGGGGTATTTCTCGTCGGAGTTTCGTTCCACACGATAGAGCACGTCGAGTTGCGTGCTGTCCCTTAGCGGCGAGCAACCTGAAACACTACAACAAATGACAGTCAGAAGGGCACTGGTGTGGTACCGGCCGACGACCCTCCGACGATCAAGTTAGGTGGTGGTAGGTGAGACTTGCCTTGCGCCGCAAGGGTTAGGTCAAGGATAATCAGGTTGTTCGTTTTCTAGGTTAAAGTCTCATACCTGATTTGATAGGTCATGTGCCTTTTATAGTCCCTTGATCGTGGGGTCATCGATTGGGCCAGCATGAGGCTAGGCTTAATGGGCTCTTTGATTGGCCCATGAATGGCGAACTCCTTATGGCGTTAGTCCGGTCGAGCCCGTACCAGTGTGAGCTGCCTTTTAGTGAACGCGGCTCGCTGGGGGGCCGGTCCCTTTCGGATGCGATTCCAATGGGCCTGTCCCCATATGGATCGGCCCAGTGCGAAAGTAGCCCACGATGGGGCTATTTTTACCCTTTACAGTTTTCCCCTATCTCCTGGGTCGGAAAGTCCGAGGCAGGGGATAGTAGATCAATCGGATCGAGGGTGTGGAGCCCGCCCTAACCTTCGTGCTACTGCGGAGCGGTTAGGGGCCGCGGCCTCCTGAAAAATAGACCGCCTCGGCCTCGTTGTGGCTCGGGCTCTATTGATTTCCTTTCGGGGATCGTTGCGTTCCTTCGCGGATAGGTCCGTCTCGAGAGATGCGGCCTCTTGCGAGACTGACCCGTTGGAACTTCGGATGGGCACGAATACCAATGAACACGAGTAGTTCGGACCGTCGTGTTCTTTCCCACGTGTCGCGATGATTGGACGCGCGTTCTCCTCTTTAAATAGGGTTTTTCTCAGATTTTAAGACTCGTTTGCTTTTCGAATTCTCGAGATTATCTGCGAATCGTCCGCTTTCGAAAGACCCTTCGTCATCTTCGTCCCGTTCCTTGAAGCCTTTCCCGTTCTTCTTCGAAGGTTAGTTTTCTCTTCTTTGTCTCTTTTTTCCGTTCTTGCTGTAATGGATGGTTTCGAGGAGAATTCAGTGATTAGAGGCCATAGGACCCCTAGGTTAGCCGTGGGGGATGATGATTATGATGGTCTGGTTTTCGAGAGGGTTGAATCTGGGGCTTCCCCTTCCTTCGTTCGTGCCGGTGGGGCTACTGTCGTTTCCTCATCTCGGGGTGAGCCTGAGGGAAATGAGCCTGAGGGGAATGAGTCTGAATCTTTGCCTTCTGTGAGTGAGCTTGGGTCGGTCTCCGAAATTCAGGCGGGTTTGGACCCCGTCCTTTCTCCTACTTCTCACTCTTTGGGGGAAACGGATCTTGCTTTAGGGGGCCCGAATACCATTTCCGACCTTTCCCGTCCTCCTGTCCTAGTTCCTGCCGAGGGGGCGGCCCAAAGGGAGAAAAGGAAAAGTCGCACCAAGGGTAGTGAGGCCGCACCGCAGGTTAATCCATCCGTCCCTGCACCGTCGGGGGAAGTGGATTCTTCCTTAGTCGGCGAGATTGTCGTCTCTGATCCCCTTGGGTCTCCTACTGCTGATTCGGACGAGGCCGAGGCAGCGAGCAAGAAAAAGAAGAAGAAAAAAAGAAATCCTCAGCCGAAGGGCATCAAGGAAGATAGGGGGCCCTACCACTTTCCTTCAAAAATGACGCAGGCTAAACTCGACAAGTTGAGGGTTGACTATGGGATCTCCTCAGATTTTGAAATGAGGCTCCCAGAGGCGTCGGAGAGGGTTTTTCTTTCCCCAGGGGAGGGTTGGACCGCTTTTTATCCGCGGTTTTTCCAATTCGGTGTTCGGCTTCCCCTTCCTCCTCTGATAGCCGAGTTGCTTCAAAACGCCTGGCCTCGCATTGGGCGCCTAATGCCAAATGCTCTGAGATCTTTGGTTGCCTTTTCGGTAGTATGTCATGGGTTAGGCTTTCGGCCTACCCTGAACATGGTCTCCCATTTTTGGTCTCTTCGCTTGAATGTCCAAGACAATATGCGTTTTATCTTTCATAATCGAACCTCGCCGGCTTTGGTGGATGAGACTTCCTGTGACAAGCGTTGGAAGGATGAGTGGTTTTTCATCCGTGGCCCCTTTCTTCTCAGAGGTGGGCCACTTCCTGCCTCGTGGGAAGACGAGGGTGAGGACATGAGCTTCGTATTATTTTGTGTTTCGCTTCCCTGTGGGTGTGCTGATCATTTTCGATTTGTTTTGTTTCAGTGAAGAATCCGCTTCCGAAGGGCATTTCTCGGGAGGCTCTTGGACAGTGCAAGGCTCTCGCTCAGAGGGGTCCCTTCAATTGGGAGGAGCTCAACCAACATCCTTGGCTAGTCTTTGCCAAACTTTGGGTTCCGCCTCCAGGTTTTGTCCCGGTTGCTCCTCGTAAGCGTCTCTTTCGCTTCCTCTTTCCCCTTTCCGTTTCGTGTGCTTAATCGGGTAATGATCGACTTGAGCTGGTTGTGACGCAGGTTTATTTGGAAAAATGTCCGGCGTCGCGCACGACTCCGCCCCCAACTCCAATGACCCCGAGGCCTTCCTTGCCCTTCTTCAGGGTATGGGAAAGAAAAGAGATGAGGCGGCGGCGTCTTCATCTGATCCGAAAGGAAAAAAGGTGGCTGCCCCTAAGCGTCCGCGTAAATCCGGAAGTGGGAAATCCGTGAAAATTGTGAGCACGGAACCTTCCGCAGAGGGCGCATCGGACCTTCCCACGGATCTTCCTGCGGACCATCCTTCGGATCCTCCTACTAATCATTCTGCGGATTCTCCCGTTCCGAAGCGAAGAAGGGGCGGAATCATCGGGGCACTCGATCGCGCGGTAAGGGGTGCTGATGCGTATCTTTTGAAGCATCCTGAGATGGTTTATCAGTCATTTCCTTCCGAGGCGGATTCGCCCTCTCCCTCTGATCATGCCCATGTTTTATCTTCTGATACGGACTTTGAACAGGAGGATGACCACGGGACCGGGGGGTCTCTTGATGGCGGAGTTCCAATCTTACCCACTCAGACTCCAGCTATACTCCCTCCATCGGATGCAGGTCCGTCGATGCCAAGCGGATCGGGGGCTGCAGGCGGTGGATCCTCTCTGCTTCGCCTGTTCGCTTCTCCGGGCCTCAACTTTGACCAGGGGTCCCTTTCTAACGACTTTTGCCTTCGACGGGCTATGGATGCGGTCGGCTTCGCTCGTGACTTAGGGGCTGTGCAACTGGAACCTCTATTCGACCACGACAGCGAAGTCGTGACCTTCAGTCGCATGTGCTATAGGAGCTGGCTGGTTAGTCGTTTACTTCGTTGTTTACCTTTCTTCTACTGTCTCTAGCTGGTTTCTTATATTTCGGAGTGTCCGATCTACCAGGGGACCCAGGCCTCGACGCAAATGCTCCTCAATTTGGAGAGTCTACTCGTCAAGCATCGGGAGCTCAAGCAGGAGTTGGCGGAGGCGAGGGCCAGTGGACGGTCATCCCGCGCCTACGACTCGATGCTGAACGAGGGTCTTCAATTGAGAGCTGAACTGGATGAGTCCGAGAAGAAAATTGCTTCATTGGAGGCCAACGGACTGCAGCTTTCCGCAGATCTTGAGCGCGTTCGGAAGGAATGCGAGGATTTTCGATCCCTTAGTGAGAGCAACAAGAAGCTACTCGACGAGGCCGTTATCGCTCTGAACAAAGCGTTGGAAGATCTGGGCGTTGCTCGAGAGGAGGGGTCCAAATCCGCGGACGCTTACAATCGGGAGGCTGAGTCTCTCAGGAAGGCCAAAGAAGAGATGGATCTCCTCACGTTGGAGAATGACTCGCTGAGGAGTCAGGTGGCCGAGCTTCCAATCTTCCGTGACAGTATTAGTGACCTCCAGCGGAAGTTGGCCGTGGCGACTGCTGTGTCGGTGGACTCTATCCTCATCGGGCTAGCCGTCGGACGAGATTCGGTCAGACTGCAGATGGAACCATTCGAGGGTGAGGGTGATCCGATCGGTCCCGGTTACGCTACGACGCTGTGGACCGTCGAAGGGAGTTGTTTGAGCGGGCTACAAGTTTGAAAGCTTCCAGAAGTGAGGCCGCTGCGGAGGGTCTGGCGATTGAGGAGGCTGCTACTCAAGATCTCCCTGCTGATGGCGGAGAGGGAGCGGTTGTTGAAGAAGCTTCTACTGAAAACCTCCCCACTAACACCGTTTATGTTTCAGACTGATTCCCCCCTTTTTTGTTTAGGGTAAACTCCGAATTGTGGAGCCCCTAATTTTCTCTGTTGCTTGAACTATTTTCCTTTTCTTTCCCTGAACAATATTCCATTGAGATTAATGCACATGCTATTTCTTTATGCACACTCGTCGTATATATTTTTTTTTTAATGCTCGCCTCGCAAGAAATGTTTTGGACTTGCAAATTTCCTTGTAAATATGTTTGATTTGCTCAGGCGGGTTAAGGTTCGTCGCTTTTGAGGTGGTTCTCGAACATTCGGACGAACCCGGATTTTGTGCTTCCGGAGAAGGCTTTCGAATACTCGGACGGACCGAGGTTTTGTGCTTCCGGAGAAGGCTTTCGATTACTCGGACTTACCGAGGTTCGATGCTTCCAGAGAAGGCTTTCGATTACTCGGGCGGACCGAGGTTTTATGCTTCCGGAGAAGGCTTTCGATTACTCGGGCGGACCGGGGTTTTATGCTTCCGGAGAAGGCTTTCAATTACTCGGGCGGACCGAGGTTTTATGCTTCCGGAGAAGGCTTTCGATTACTCGGGCGGACCGAGGTTTTATACGTTTCAATACTCCAACGTCTTCTACTCTTTAGAGTAGGAAGTGCTTGGTGCTCGGACGGACCGAGGCTTTTTGCTTCCGGAGAAGGCTTTTGATGCTCGGACGGACCGAGGCTTTTTGCTTCCGGAGAAGGCTTTTGATGCTCGGACGGACCGAGGCTTTTTGCTTCCGGAGAAGGCTTTTGATGCCCGGACGGACCGAGGCTTTTTGCTTCCGGAGAAGGCTTTTGATGCCCGGACGGACCGAGGCTTTTTGCTTCCGGAGAAGGCTTTTGATGCCCGGACGGATCGAGGCTTTTTGCTTCCGGAGAAGGCTTTTGATGCTCGGACGGACCGAGGCTTTTTGATGTTAGCACGGAGGGTACGGGCAAACCATGCGAAGCGAAAAATGTGGAACTTCTTTTCTTTCTTTTTTACATATTGTCGATCATATATAAAAATAAATAACAAAGTAAGAAAAGAATAGGTGCCGCTCTTCTAGTCTTCGTCACTGTCGATGATGACCGTCGGAGTCAGTCTCCTTCGCTTCTTCAACGAGGCCGTCTTCTTTCAGGGATCGGATCTCTTGTTCGTAGTAATCGTTGAGATTACTTGCCCGTGAAGGCGATCCTCAAGTACATGGTAGGGCTCACCCAGGTCTTGTCCTCGTCGTTCGTCCCTGGGATTTCTAGGCACTCTCGGAGAGATAGGTTTTCCGTTCGAGGTGCTCCGCTCGGCTTCTCGCCGCTCGAGGGCCTCTCGGACGCTCCTGGATCTCTTGCCTCAGGGCCTCGGCGTCCCCTTCTTTCCTTTTCTTCTCTAGGAGGGCCGCCTCGAGCTTGGCGTTCTCCGCACGTAATTCGTGGTTTTCCCACTTTAGGACTTGCTTAGTCACCTTTGAGGTTCTTTGTGGAGTTGTCCATATCCATTGTCGGGCGCGGATGTTAGCAGAGGCAAGTTGCAAGGTGGAAGACGGTAAGGAGCGTAAACTTCTGGATGTCCCCGCGATCCCAGTCCTTTTATAGTTGGAGGGAGCGATTTGCCCAGGGGTCTGAAGGGTTTGCCATTAATTCGAATGGCGTTCGGTGCGAGGAGTCGCTTCGTTATTCGAGGTAGTGACGTCAGGCGACGTTTAATCGTGTCAGGGATCTGCCATTCCTGCCTCATCGCCTTAAATGCGATCAATCACCTTAAAGGCGGTTAATTTCGGGGGATTAACCGCTTAATTACTCATTAATGTCCACGTCGTTTCGCATGCCGGATTGCGCGTGGTGTCGCTGGATGCTTGACAGCTGTCGCAATCGCAACGGCTCAAAGGTCCTTTAAATAGGCCTTCACGATTTCTCTTCCATTTGCTTCCCCAGACCCTGTTTTTGAAAAGTTTTCCTTCGTTCTCAGATTTTCGAGTCTTCTTACAGGGTTCGAGATTCCATGCCATGGGGTTTTCCCATTTTCCCTTGTTCCTATTTCATGTTTGGCCTTCCTTGGTCATGGCTTGCACCGAGAAAGTTTGGTCGTGATCTTCTACGCCTGTTTGGTCAGTACCGGAGGACTTGGCCTTGGTGGTCGTGGTCCTCCACGCCTGTGAGCGTCGAATCCAGGGTACTGTCTGCCTGGGGTGACCAATCGCCTCACCGCCTATCACCGTGGCTCCGGAGTTTGTTCCGGCAGCCTCCGGGGACCGGGGTGAGCGAGGGGGAGACGGTTTCCTTTCCGTCCCTTCGATGGTCTCCTTCGTCGTCACATCATCCGGGGCTTCAGCATTGGAGGTGGCAGCTCGTCTCGCATTTAAGGAAACGAGAAATGCGTTACCGCCGAACCGAGGCGGTCTTCTGGTTCCCTTCCTTGGGTTTCCCGTGCTATGACGAGAGAAGAGAAATCCCGCCCAGGTTGAGAGTTCCGGGTGATAGCTCGGCTACTTTCCAAAATCCATCAGGGGGCCAGGTGCGGCGGGTCGAAGTTCTTCCTCTCTTTCGCCTGACGGGTTCTGCTGAGCCTCGGAATCGATGAGTTGGTGGAGTAGCCGACGGATGAACCGGCCCCGGCCACTCACTCTTTGAGCAAAACCTTCATCCTCTCCCAGGGGGACGTTCTTGATGTTTCCGACGACGATATTTCGCATTCCACCGTTTTACTTTGTAGAACTCGTGTAATTTCTTTTGGCTGAGTTCCCAGCATGTGGGTCCGAGCCTTACTTGCTTGTTGTGAAATAAAGTTGGCGTTTTATTCACCTTCTGTTTCTTTGCCTTACTCTTTGCGTGGGTTACTTTCTATAATTCCGAACGCGTTAAGTTCTTTGGTCCGTGGGGGAGGGATTTAGTAACTTGCCTAATCGTATTAGGGTTTTTTTTTTTTTTTTTTTTTTGGCGTAAAAGGCATCAGACAATCATGTGGGAGGAAAGACACGTAATACTTGTATATTAATTTGAAATGGGCCTCTTTGGCTAAGTACTTACATGATTCTCTCACACTCACACATGGTAAATTCTCAAATGCGTGGCGTTCCATGCTCTCGGAATCAGTTCGCCCTTTCCATCTTCAAGACGATAAGTTCCTGGCTTGACTTCTTCGATCACCTTATACCTGGACCTTCCCGGTTCGGTCCCAATTTTCCTGCTCCAGGGCTCTTGCGTGTTCTGGAATACTTTCCTCACGACGAAATCGTTTACTTTGAAGCGCATTGTTTCACTTTCTTTTCAAGTATTTGGCCGATTGCCTGGTAGCATGCCATTCGGACTAGCGCTTGCTCCCTTTTCTCTTGGCCAAGTCTAACGCTTCGCCATCATGGCGTCATTTTTTTGCCTCCTGGGATCGAAGCTTCGGTCGTGGGGATGATCATTTCCAGGTGGGAACAACGGCCTCTACCCCGAAAGCCATGGCGAATGGAGTTTCGCCAGTTGGGATTCTAGGGGTGGTCCGGTATGCCCAAAGCACTCCGGGCAGTTCATCTACCCATCTTCCCTTTGCTCGTCCTAGTCTCTTCTTCTGGGAGTCCATGATGGTTTTGTTTGAAGCTTCTGCTTGTCCATTCGCCTGCGGATAGCGGGGCGTCGAATACCGAAGCTCCACTTTTCTGTCCGCGCAATATTTCCGGATAGAATTTCCCGTGAACTGAGTTCCGTTATCGCTGATGATAACTCTGGGAATTCCGAAGCGGGTGAAGATGTGCTTCCAGAGGAACATCTCGACTTTCCTTTCTGTAATCTTTGCCAATGGCTCGGCCTCGATCCACTTAGAGAAGTAGTCCGTAGCAACGATCAGGTAACATTTCTGTCCTGGAGCTAACGGCAATTTTCCCACCAGGTCTAGTCCCCATTGCATGAAGGGCCAGGGGGCCGAGATTGTAGTTAACATCGTCGGTGGTGCGTGAATGGTCTTTGCGAACCTTTGGCATTTATCGCAGCGGGAAACGAAGTCTTTTGAATCTTTCACCATGGTGGGCCAGTAATACCCTTGCGTCAACGCTCTATGGCTTAAGGATCTCGGTCCTGCGTGATTTCCGCAGTGTCCAAGGTGCAACTCTGCCAGAACGTAAGAACTTTCTGACTTTCCCAGACATTTCAGATAGGGTCCGCTGAAGGATCTCCTGTACAACTCTCCTTGGATGATCGAGTACCTAGCCGCCCGGGATCGGACTTTTCGTGCTTCCAGTTTTTCTTCGGGCAGATGTCCCGATTGTAGGTATTCGAGGATCTGGTTTCTCCAATCTGACTCAAGCTCTGGATTTTGTTCTACCGGCATTACTTGTCCAACTGTTCCGTCGTCTCCACTCCCCATGTTCGAATCAAGGGTGATGCTTGGTTCGGACAGATGATCGACGGGAATGATTCTTCTTGTTTCCGTTTGGACTGCGGATCCGAGACTAGCCAGAGCGTCGGCATGTCCATTTTCAGCCCTCGGTACTTGGCTGATGTCGTACTTCACGAACTGAGATAGTATGGACGTAACTTTTTCCAGGTACTTCGCCATCCTGGGGTCCTTTGCCTCAAATACCCCTTTCACCTGGTTCACCACAAGTTGAGAATCACTTCTGATGTTTAAGTTCTCTACTCCCAGTTCCTTCGCTCTCTGTAGCCCAGCTATCAACGCTTCGTATTCGGCTTCGTTGTTTGAAGCTGGAAATCCGAATCGGATTGACTGTTCCAGGAGGTATCCCTCGGGGGTCGACAGGACTAGCCCTGCGGCGGATCCTCTTGAGTTCGAGGATCCATCAACGCTTAGGGTCCAGGTCTCCACTCCGGGGTCAACCGCGAGCGGCTGGTTTGTTTAGATCTCGCTCAAATTCGCTGGGGTCATTTCCGCGAGGACTTGTCCCTTGATGGCTGTCCTCGGCTCGTAAGTTATATCGTATCCACCCAATTCTATCGCCCATTTTGTCAGTCGTCCCGAAACGTCCGGTTTGTGGAGGACGGCTTTTAGTGGGTAGGTGGTCCTTACCACTATCCGATGGCCCTGAAAATAGTGCTTCAGCTTGCGCGATGCGACTATCAGAGCTAGTGCTAGCTTCTCCATCTTCGAGTACCGTGTTTCGGCATCAATCATCGCTTTACTCACGTAGTAGACTGGGTGTTGAACTTGACCGTCTTCGCGCACCAGCGCTGAGCTGACTGCCGCATCAGATACCGCTAGGTATAGGAATAGCTTTTCGTTATCTGAGGGCTTGGCCAACAGCGGGGGCGAAGACAAGTAGGCTTTGAGCTCTTCGAATGCTTTCTGGCACTCGACTCCCCAACCAAACTCCTTGCTCCTTTTCAGAGCTTTGAAGAATGGCATGCATCTATCCGACGACCGGGATATGAACCTGTTTAATGCTGCCAAACACCCGGTTAGCTTTTGTACACCTTTCAGATTCGTCGGTGCTTGCATGTCTATTATTGCTCGGATCTGGTCGGGGTTCGCCTCGATCCCGCGGCTGGTCACCAGGTGACCCAGGAACTTGCCTGCCGGGACTCCAAATGTGCATTTATCGGGGTTCAGCTTCATCCCGTATCGGTTTAGGACTTCGAAAACTTGTTCCATGTGGGCCAGGTGGTCTTCAGCCTTACGCGATTTGATTAGCATATCGTCGATGTACACCTCCATCGTTTTCCCTAGAAGATCTTTGAACATTCTATTCATCAGGCGCTGATAGGTGGCTCCCGCGTTTTTCAAACCAAAGGGCATCACAGTATAGCAGTATGTGCCTACATTGGTTATGAACGAGGTCTTTTCTTGATCCTCTGGGTTCATCTTGATTTGGTTATATCCGGAGAAGGCGTCCATAAAGCTGAGTAGCTCGTACCCGGCCGTGGCATCTACCAGTTGATCTATTTTTGGTAACGGGAAGGAATCTTTCGGGCAGGCCTTGTTGAGGTCAGTGAAGTCAATACACGCCCTCCACTTCCCATTCTTCTTCTTTACTACTACTACATTGGCCAGCAAATCGGGGTACTTTACTTCTCGGATAAAACCTGCTTCCAGGAGCTTCCGCACCTCCTCGTTGATTATTTCGTTTCTCTCAGGCGCGAACTTACGTCTTTTCTGTTTGACGGGGGGTTGATTCGGATCGACCTCGAGATTGTGGGTTATGATATCGGAACTTATACCTGGGCATGTCCGTGTGGTCCCAAGCGAATGTTTTCCAACTTTTTCTCAAGAAGTTTGTCAGTCCGTCTTTCAGATCTCCTTTCAGATCCTTCCCGATGCTCGTCGTTTTCTCTTGATCTTCTGGATGGATCTGTATTTTCATTGATCCATCCTCAGGTGCTTCGATTCTTGGCCGAGCAAAGGGCGGGCCTCTTTCGGGGCCCCGATCCTGTAATTGCTATGCTTGGCATCGGGACTTCAACTTGACGATTTCGACCAAACATGACCTTGCAACTTGTTGATCCCCTTTTATAACCCTAATCCCTTTTTCGGTAGGGTATTTCAGCCTGGTGAAGCGTTGAAGGGTGTGCTTTCATATCATGAATCCAAGGTCGTCCGAGCAAGGCGTTATATCCCGAGTGGGAGTCTATGACATGGAAGAGCGCCAGAGGGCTCGCGCCCTCGACCCTGACTGGCAATTTGATTGTTCCGTTAGACCTCGTCACCGCCCCGTTAAATCCCACTAGGTCTCCGAGAGTTCATCGTGAGGTTCGACTCTCTTAGTTTCATGCCTCGGAACGCTGACATATAGATTATGTTGATGGAAGACCCTGGGTCTACCAGAACCCTGCTGACCGTGTAGGATCCGATAGATATTGATATTACTAAGGCGTCATTGTGAGGCAAATGCACGTCTTCCAGGTCCTTTCGGGAATATTTAATCGAGATCTTGAGCGTGCTCGACCCGATAGAGGGGAGTCGGCCAGCGATAAGACCTTTTATGAGCGTTGACGGATTCTCCGGTGCGGTGGATCGAATTGATTTGACCGCTCCCGGAACTTCGGCTGGTGCGGCGAGCCTTTCATCTGTTTCTCTCGGATCCGCCTATCGATCCTTCGGTTCGGGCCTTGCTCGCACACGCGATCTATCTCCGGGCTAAGACCTTGCAGTCTTCGGTGGCATGCCCTTTAGATTTATGGAATCGCAGAGGGTTCCTTTCTTTCCAGGACTTTTTTGGGCGTCATCGCGGCCTCTTTTCTCTCTCCTCCTTTCGGAAAGAACGAGGTGTTTCCGTGTGGAGAATTCGCCGGGCCACGCTTCTTGGATCTCCGATCCTTCCCCATACGGATTTTCTTTCCTTTTCGTCTCCCTTTTCCTCCTTTCCCCTATCCGAGCGTCTGCGCTCCCTTCCTTCCTCTCCTTTCATCAATGTGAGGTTCTCTCTTCTTCCATATCCCCCTGGACCTTGATCCCTCTCTTCGCATTTCTCGGGCTACCCTCTCGGACTCATCCTGCGATATCTTTGCCATTGCTCTGTCCAACGCCTCTTTCATAGTCGTAGGCCTCCGTTTGTTAAAGGACCTCCAGAGGGGATGGTTCGGGTGTATTGCCCGTGAGAATGCGGTAGCCGCCTCTAGGTCATTACAGTCTTTGACTTCTAACTTAACCTGTCGAAATCTGATGATGACGTCTCGGAGGGTTTCTTTTTCTCCCATCAGCACGTCATAGAGGTCGTGGTTCGTTTTAGCGAACTTCCGACTCACGCTATATTCACTGAGGAAGGCGGAAGACAGGTCCGAAAAGGTTTCGATGGATCTTTTAGGGAGGCTGTTGAACCATAGCAGGGGTGACCCTTTCAGGCTTGTGGGGAAGAAACGGCAGGTCAGGGCATCCAGATCGGGCCCAATCACGCACGAGGACTCCATCATATTTACGAAATGAGCCACGTGTTCCATCGGATCCCCAGTTCCGTCGTACATTTCGAACTTTGGGAGGATGAAGTGTCTCGGCTGTGGAACGGACATGACCCTTTTCGTAAATGGAGAGTCTCCCGGTTCTCGGGCGTCCGAATTAGGTTTAGCTCCTTTCTCGGATGCCTTCTTTGCTAGCTTTTCTTCGAGGATCTGCCTCGCATCCGTGTACTTCCTTTGCTTTTCTTTGCGCTCTTTCCTGCCCGCGGATGCCGAGCTTCCTTCGTCACTTCCGGTATAGCTCGAATCTTGGTTTCCTTCGTCACCTATCTGCGATGGCGCCTTGTCTCTAGATTGCCGGGCGGGGCCTGTTTTGCTTGGTGCGTCCTTTTCCCTCGACGAGGAGATCTCTAAACTTGCTTTTTCCCCCCGTCGGCGAGCCGTCAGCCTGGTACGGAGGTCGTCTCCTGGTACATTCTTCGCCTTTTCGGACATGGTGGCCTTCCTACGCCGCCGTCTGGCCTGAGATTTGCCAGTCCGTGGCTTAGAAGGGCCTCCCTCGTCAACGTTCAGGATGTTCTGGCTGTTGGCTTGGACCGCCGCCAAGCCTTTCCCTAATAAGGCCCTCATTTCCCGTACCTCTTCTCTCAGAGCTTTGTGGGCCTCTACCATCTCTCGGTGCTCCGTCAAAGCGATGGTGATGGTTCCCGATGCCGGGTCAAGGTTCTGAGCATTGAGGTCTTGAGTATCATCCGCTACTCCCTTATCTCGGTTTGCGTTTTCGTTAAGAGCTCGTTGCCTGGACGAACGAGTAGTCATTGATTCGTCTTTGTAGGAACCGCGTGAGTATCTAGATTCTGCCGGGAATCAAAGATGAACGGCCCCACGGTGGGCGCCAAACTGTGTGGGGTATTTCTCGTCGGAGTTTCGTTCCACACGATAGAGCACGTCGAGTTGCGTGCTGTCCCTTAGCGGCGGAGCAACCTGAAACACTACAACAAATGACAGTCAGAAGGGCACCGGTGTGGTACCGGCCGATGACCCTCCGACGATCAAGTTAGGTGGTGGTAGGTGAGACTTGCCTTGCGCCGCAAGGGTTAGGTCAAGGATAATCAGGTTGTTCGTTTTCTAGGTTAAAGTCTCATACCTGATTTGATAGGTCATGTGCCTTTTATAGTCCCTTGATCGTGGGGTCATCGATTGGGGGCTAGGCTTAATGGGCTCTTTGATTGGCCCATGAATGGCGAACTCCTTATGGTGTTAGTCCGGTCGAGCCCGTACCAGTGTGAGCTGCCTTTTAGTGAACGCGGCTCGCTGGGGGGCCGGTCCCTTTCGGATGCGATTCCAATGGGCCTGTCCCCATATGGATCGGCCCAGTGCGAAAGTAGACCACGATGGGGCTATTTTTACCCTTTACAACAATTGTGAAAATTTTGGTATATAAAAAAATAATAAAAAATACCGCACTCATGACTACCAAATATCAATACTAATGAAATATCTACAAAATAATCTACACCAAAATAAAATAAAAAGACTTCCAAATATCTCTTAGCACTTTCCTTATTTAGCTTGATTTATTTATAATTAATGAGTTTTTTACTTGATTTTTTTCCATATTATTGAATAATGAATCACATTACTGTTTTTATATTTAATATTTAGATGTAATTAAAATTTAGTAAATTTCTAAATTTAATTAGTTTATACTATTTCGATAAATTATTTACATAAAAAATTCTTTCATGCTATTTTTTAAAATTCTTAAAAGTTTAGAAATGATAAACAATTTTCAATTAAAAAGTGTTCTTTTATAAAGGGAAATTTCATTGAGTAGTAGAATTTTCTGCAATATTTATAAATATAGCATTTTTAAAAAGTATTTGCAAATATAGCAAATTTTTAAAACCCTTTATTCATGTGAATCAGAGATATCGGTTATAAGTTTTAAGATAATTAGTTATGACTATTAGGTAATTAGTGATTCATGTATGTAAAATCAGTGATTGTGTAGAAATCACTGATTACTCATACAAACCTAGTGGCAATTTTGTAATATTTTAGGCGCGAATTTGAATTTTTTGCTTTTTTGTAAATAACTTTTTTTACTAATATTTTTATAAATATTTGACCTAATTAATGCTATTTTTGCAAAAGCCCCTTTTTTAAAATACCCCAAAATAGTTGATGTTACACATAAATATTTCTTTTTAGAATATTACATGAGAAAAATAAGTAACTATTCATTTTCTTATAAAAAAAATATTGTTTCAGTTTATCGTACTTTCCATTGCGTTTTAAATGTTAAAAAAATTTGTAAGACAAGGGTGAAAAAAATTAGACATTTTTCTTAAAGTGGTTCTTGCAAATTTAGAAGAATTGGGCCGAGTCAAATATTTGTAAATACTTCTGCCGAAAAAGATATTTGTAAATATACCATAAAGTCGATTTATATAGCTAGCTTTTGCTATGTATTTTACTAAATTCCCCAACTTACAACCTACCAATTTCTGATTTTTAGGTTTATCAACTAAAATCCAGGTTTTATTTTTCTTTAAACTGTCCATTTCTTCTTTCATAGCTTGAATCCATTTTTCTTTATTTTTATCTGTTAAAGCTTCTTTATAAGACAATGGTTCATTGCATATTGTTTGGTTTGCTATATTAAGAGCATAGGCTACATAATCAGAACTAGCAAACCTGATTGGGGCCTTGATTTCCCTTCTGTTTCTGTCCCTTGTTAGCTGGTAGGAGCTTAGATCTTCAACAGGCTGAGGATGTGTTTCCTCTTCTGAATCTGCTGCTTGAGTGTCCTCATGAGCATCCTGTTGAATTATTGTTTGATCAATATTTTGATCTTTCTTGTCAGCTAGCTCCACCTCCACAGTAGTTTCCTGGACCTGTTCTATTTCTGCACTTTTCTCACCAGAAACATTAGTAGGTTTCAAAAACATTTCATTTTCTTTGAAGGTCACATCTCTACTTATGAATGTTTTATAGTGACCATTTTCTAAAGGTTGCCATACTTTGTATCCTTTGACACCATCCGGGTACCCTATGAACATGCATTTAATGGCCCTAGAATCAAGTTTTCCTTCCTTTGTGTGTACATAGGCTACACAGCCATAGGTTCTTAAATGACCTAGATTTGGGATATTCCCAGTCCACATTTCTTGAGGGGTTTTAAAGTTTATGGCCGAGGAGGGGGACCTATTGATTAGGTAATGACGAGTTTTAACGACCTCACCCAAAACTTCTTAGGTTGATTTGAGGAGTTCATTATGCACCTAACCCTTTCTAGGATAGTTCTGTTCATTCTTTCAGCTACCCCATTTTGCTGGGGTGTTAATCTAACTGTTTTATGTCTAGTGAGGCCTTCTTTTCTGCAAAAATTATTGAACTCTTCACTCAAGTATTCTAGCCCATTGTCAGTTCTTAGAACTCTCACTCTTCTATTGGTTTGCACTTCTACCTTTTTCTTCCACTCTTTGAAACAGTTAAAGGCTTCTGATTTGTTCTTAAGGAAGTAAACCCACAACTTCCTAGAGAAGTCATCAATTATTGTCATAAAGTACTTGCTGTTTCCCATTGAAGGTTGTTTGGTAGGTCCCCAAAGGTCTGAGTGGACATAGTTAAGGATACCAGGTGGTTGTGTGCTTTGAACCTGGAGAAGTCGACTCTTTTAGACTTTCCTAGCACACAACTCTCACAGAAATCTAGCTTAGAAATACTGGATTTGTCTATGATCCCCTGTTTAGCTAGCTCAACTAACCCCCTCTCACTTATATGCCCTAGTCTAAGGTGCCATAGGTGAGTTTGATTCTTAGGTTCTTTGGTTAAAGTAGCTGTTGTCCCTGTTATGGCATGCCCTTGCAGTACATACAACCCACTCTCTTTAATTCCTTTCATGATTACTAAAGATCCACTATAGATTTTAAGCATCCCTGACTTGGAGTTGTAAGTTAGCCCTTCATCATCTAGGGTTCCTAGGGAAATTAGGTTTCTACTTAGTTCAGGGACATATCTAACCTTGTTTAGGGTTCTAAAGAGGCCTTCACTAGTTTTGATTTTTATTTCCCCTATTCCCTCAATCTTGCAAGGACTGTTATCTCCTAAAAGAACATTTCCTCCATCAATTTCTTTGAAATTGATGAACCAGTCTCTATTTGGACACAAATGGAAGGTGCAGCCAGAATCAAAGATCCATTCTTCTTTGGATGTTTTCGAGGCAATCATGGCTGCACTGGATACTACAATAAGCACATCACCATTATCTTCCCCAACAACTAGATTTCCAGAATTATTAGGGTTTTGATTGTTGTTGTTTTGATTGAGATTGTGATTGTCTTTTCCATTTGGCTTCCTCTTGGGACAGAACCTCCTAATATGTCCAAACTCACTACAGTGATGACATTTGACATTCTTAAAGTTCCCTCTAGACTTAGACCTAGACTTTCCCCTCCACTTTTTATTTCTATCAATTGACCTACCTCTAACAAACAGGCTTTCACTCTGGTTATTATTACCATTACTATTCCTATCTTTCTTGAATTCTAAATCCCAAGATCTAAGGGCAGAGATTACCTCATCCAGTGTAATGGTGGTTCTGCCAAACTTGATAGCTGCTTTCAGTTCTCTGTAGCTGTCTGGAAGGGCATTCAGCAAGATGATAGCCTTGCTTTCATCACCTATCTTCTCTTCATCTATGGAGGCCAGAGTAATAGTGATTTTCTTGTAGTCATCCAGATTCTGTTCCAGGGTCTTTGAATTGTCCATACGAAATCCAAAGAACCTTTCCTTCAAGAGGATTCGGTTGGTTAGGGATTTGGTGAGGAAGATATCTTGAAGCTTGTTCCACACTTCGTATCCTGTATCCAGTCCATCAACTTGTCTCAATACGTTGTCTGCCAGGTACAAGATGATGATGGAATACGCATTTAGTTGGAGTTCAGATCTTTCCAAAACTGTCATTGTGGCTGGTAAATCCTTTGGATCTTCAATAGCCTTATGGAGTTTCTGATGCACAAGAAGAGCCTTCATCTTCTTCCTCCAAGATTCAAAATCCCCAGATCCATCAAACGGATGAACTTCGAACTTCATTGACATGAGATCTTCAGATCTTTAATCTTCCAAGATTCTTGAATTCTAGAACTTCAAGAACGCTTCCACGGCCTTCAGGATGATCAGTCCAGGCTCTGATACCACTTGTTATATCAATTAATCACAAGATCTAAAGAAAACAGGTTAAGAAAATCACACAGAGAAGAGTTTGACACAGAGATTTTATACTGGTTCGACCAAATGGCCTACGTCCAGTTGCTGGAGATGGCTTCTCCAAGCTTCATGCACTATCAAACGTTCAATCAAGCCGTTTTACAAGGGAGTTACAAGACTTCTCTCACTCAGATCTGTGTTACACCAAGAACAGATGATACATGCAAGATCATCTTCAAACACTCATCACAGAACACAGAGCAAGATACAAGAAGAAGAAGAAAAACGAAGAACAGCTTCCTCTCCCTCTCTCTCTAAACATTTACTTCTCTCTCTAACAATAACTCTCACAAAACGGAACTCAATCTCAACCATAAACCAAAAGCAGTTTGAAATAAAACTTCAGCCAGCACATGTGAACCTCCAGCAGCCACGTAGCAAAATTGTTAGATATCAAGACAGCTGTACAAAAGATATTTTGGAAACGGTTTCAGCTTATTGAGAGATAGTTTTGGACTCCTCCAGGCCCAATTGAGAAAAGCATTTTGGCTTTGACATTGGACTAGCAGCTGACTAAACACCCATTTAACAATTCTCCACCTTGTTTAAGAAGCTGCATACTTCAACCTTGACAAATGACTTGATCTAGCTTTAGTGCATTAGCTTGTAGATACCTCCATCCAGCATAGCAGGTTTCTTTCAACCTGGATCAAGACAAGCCACACTTAAGAAGTCAAGACATTTTCTAAACTTTTCAGTAGTGACTGGTTTTGTAATTATATCAGCAGGATTTTCTTCAGTATGTATTTTGCAAATAGAAATCTTACCTTGACTAATCACATCTCTAATAAAATGAAACTTAATTTCTATGTGTTTAGTCCTATCATGGAATACCTGATTTTTGGTAAGATGGATGGCACTTTGGCTATCACTATATACCTCTATTTGCTGCTGATCAAGGCCAAATTCTGAAACTATACCTTTGACCCAAAGGGCTTCCTTGACAGCATCATTGATGGCTACATACTCAGCTTCAGTGGTTGACAAAGCTACCACTGGTTGCAGGGAGGCTTTCCAACTAATGGTGTTTCCAAAAAGAGTGAAAACAATTCCAGAAAGTGATCTCCTTTTGTCTAAGTCTCCTGCAAAATCAGAATCACAAAAACCTACAATGGCATTGTTAGAATTATCACTTTTAGTGTACTTCAGCCCATGGTTTTTGGTTCCTTTCATATATCTCAAAACCCATTTGGTGGCTTCCCAATGCCCTTTTCCAGGGTTTGCCATATACCTACTAACTAAGCTAGATGCATAAGCTAGATCAGGCCTAGTACATACCATGCAGTACATTATGCTGCCAACTACACTAGCATAAGGTATATTTCTCATTTCATATTCTTCTTGGACAGTAACAGGACACATGGATGCAGACAGTTTAAAGTGTGAAGCAATAGGTAAGTTTACAGCCTTAGAGTCAATCATTTTGAATTTCTCTAATATTTTGTGTGTGTACTTATGTTGGGTAAGGAACAAATTTCTATTCTTCCTATCTCTATTTATGTGAATGCCAAGTATGGTTTGAGCCTTGCCTAAATCTTTCATTTCAAATTCTTTGTTCAAACAGAGTTTTAGATTATCAATTTCTGTCTTCCTAGAGCAGGCTACAAGCATGTCATCTACATACAATAGAAGATACATGGGGCAAGACTTATCTATCCACTTAATGTACACACAACTATCATAATTGCTCCTAATAAAACCAGATTTAGTCATGAAGTTGTCAAATTTAAGATACCACTGCCTAGGGGATTGTTTAAGGCCATAAAGTGACTTTCTTAACAGGCACACTTTGTGTTCACTGTTTTTGAGAGCAAAGCCTTCAGGTTGGGTCATATAAATAGACTCAACTAAGTCACCATGTAAAAAGGCAGTTTTTACATCTAATTGCTCAAGTTCTAAGTCATATTCTACTACAAAAGATAAGAGGATTCTAATTGAAACATGCCTAACAACAGGTGAAAAAATTTCATTATAATCTATCCCCTCCTTTTGTGTGAATCCCTTGGCCACTAACCTAGCCTTAAACCTTTCTCTTTCAACTCCAGGTATCTCATCCTTTTTCTTGTATATCCACTTACAACCTACCAATTTCTGATTTTTAGGTTTATCAACTAAAATCCAGGTTTTATTTTTCTTTAAACTGTCCATTTCTTCTTTCATAGCTTGAATCCATTTTTCTTTATTTTTATCTGTTAAAGCTTCTTTATAAGACAATGGTTCATTGCATATTGTTTGGTTTGCTATATTAAGAGCATAGGCTACATAATCAGAACTAGCAAACCTGATTGGGGCCTTGATTTCCCTTCTGTTTCTGTCCCTTGTTAGCTGGTAGGAGCTTAGATCTTCAACAGGCTGAGGATGTGTTTCCTCTTCTGAATCTGCTGCTTGAGTGTCCTCATGAGCATCCTGTTGAATTATTGTTTGATCAATATTTTGATCTTTCTTGTCAGCTAGCTCCACCTCCACAGTAGTTTCCTGGACCCTGTTCTATTTCTGCACTTTTCTCACCAGAAACATTAGTAGGTTTCAAAAACATTTCATTTTCTTTGAAGGTCACATCTCTACTTATGAATGTTTTATAGTGACCATTTTCTAAAGGTTGCCATACTTTGTATCCTTTGACACCATCCGGGTACCCTATGAACATGCATTTAATGGCCCTAGAATCAAGTTTTCCTTCCTTTGTGTGTACATAGGCTACACAGCCATAGGTTCTTAAATGACCTAGATTTGGGATATTCCCAGTCCACATTTCTTGAGGGGTTTTAAAGTTTATGGCCGAGGAGGGGAACCTATTGATTAGGTAACAGACAGTTTTAACAGCCTCAGCCCAAAACTTCTTAGGTTGATTTGAGGAGTTCATTATGCACCTAACCCTTTCTAGGATAGTTCTGTTCATTCTTTCAGCTACCCCATTTTGCTGGGGTGTTAATCTAACTGTTTTATGTCTAGTGAGGCCTTCTTTTCTGCAAAAATTATTGAACTCTTCACTCAAGTATTCTAGCCCATTGTCAGTTCTTAGAACTCTCACTCTTCTATTGGTTTGCACTTCTACCTTTTTCTTCCACTCTTTGAAACAGTTAAAGGCTTCTGATTTGTTCTTAAGGAAGTAAACCCACAACTTCCTAGAGAAGTCATCAATTATTGTCATAAAGTACTTGCTGTTTCCCATTGAAGGTTGTTTGGTAGGTCCCCAAAGGTCTGAGTGGACATAGTTAAGGATACCAGTGGTTGTGTGCTTTGAACTGGAGAAGCTGACTCTTTTAGACTTTCCTAGCACACAACTCTCACAGAAATCTAGCTTAGAAATACTGGATTTGTCTATGATCCCCTGTTTAGCTAGCTCAACTAACCCCCTCTCACTTATATGCCCTAGTCTAAGGTGCCATAGGTGAGTTTGATTCTTAGGTTCTTTGGTTAAAGTAGCTGTTGTCCCTGTTATGGCATGCCCTTGCAGTACATACAACCCACTCTCTTTAATTCCTTTCATGATTACTAAAGATCCACTATAGATTTTAAGCATCCCTGACTTGGAGTTGTAAGTTAGCCCTTCATCATCTAGGGTTCCTAGGGAAATTAGGTTTCTACTTAGTTCAGGGACATATCTAACCTTGTTTAGGGTTCTAAAGAGGCCTTCACTAGTTTTGATTTTTATTTCCCCTATTCCCTCAATCTTGCAAGGACTGTTATCTCCTAAAAGAACATTTCCTCCATCAATTTCTTTGAAATTGATGAACCAGTCTCTATTTGGACACAAATGGAAGGTGCAGCCAGAATCAAAGATCCATTCTTCTTTGGATGTTTTCGAGGCAATCATGGCTGCACTGGATACTACAATAAGCACATCACCATTATCTTCCCCAACAACTAGATTTCCAGAATTATTAGGGTTTTGATTGTTGTTGTTTTGATTGAGATTGTGATTGTCTTTTCCATTTGGCTTCCTCTTGGGACAGAACCTCCTAATATGTCCAAACTCACTACAGTGATGACATTTGACATTCTTAAAGTTCCCTCTAGACTTAGACCTAGACTTTCCCCTCCACTTTTTATTTCTATCAATTGACCTACCTCTAACAAACAGGCTTTCACTCTGGTTATTATTACCATTACTATTCCTATCTTTCTTGAATTCTAAATCCCAAGATCTAAGGGCAGAGATTACCTCATCCAGTGTAATGGTGGTTCTGCCAAACTTGATAGCTGCTTTCAGTTCTCTGTAGCTGTCTGGAAGGGCATTCAGCAAGATGATAGCCTTGCTTTCATCACCTATCTTCTCTTCATCTATGGAGGCCAGGAGTAATAGTGATTTTCTTGTAGTCATCCAGGATTCTGTTCCAGGGTCTTTGAATTGTCCATACGAAATCCAAAGAACCTTTCCTTCAAGAGGATTCGGTTGGTTAGGGATTTGGTGAGGAAGATATCTTGAAGCTTGTTCCACACTTCGTATCCTGTATCCAGTCCATCAACTTGTCTCAATACGTTGTCTGCCAGGTACAAGATGATGATGGAATACGCATTTAGTTGGAGTTCAGATCTTTCCAAAACTGTCATTGTGGCTGGTAAATCCTTTGGATCTTCAATAGCCTTATGGAGTTTCTGATGCACAAGAAGAGCCTTCATCTTCTTTCTCCAAGATTCAAAATCCCCAGATCCATCAAACGGATGAACTTCGAACTTCATTGACATGAGATCTTCAGATCTTTAATCTTCCAAGATTCTTGAATTCTAGAACTTCAAGAACGCTTCCACGGCCTTCAGGATGATCAGTCCAGGCTCTGATACCACTTGTTATATCAATTAATCACAAGATCTAAAGAAAACAGGTTAAGAAAATCACACGAGAGAAGAGTTTGACACGGAGATTTTATCCTGGTTCGACCAAATGGCCTACGTCCGATTCTTTGGAGATGGCTTCTCCAAGCTTCATGCACTATCAAACGTTCAATCAAGCCGTTTTACAAGGGAGTTACAAGACTTCTCTCACTCGGATCCGTGTTACACCAAGAACAGATGATACATGCAAGATCATCTTCAAACACTCATCACGGAACACGAGCAAGATACAAGAAGAAGAAGAAAAACGAAGAACGACTTCCCCCCCTCTCTCTCTAAACATTTACTTCTCTCTCTAACAATAACTCTCACAAACGGAACTCAATCTCAACCATAAACCAAAAGCGAGTTTGAAATAAAACTTGACCAAGACATGTGAACCTCCAGTGACCACGTAGCAAAATTGTTAGATATCAAGACAATTGTACAAAAGATATTTTGGAAACGGTTTTGGCTTATTGAGAGATAGTTTTGGACTCCTCCAGGCCCAATTGAGAAAAGCATTTTGGCTTTGACATTGGACTAGCAGCTGACTAAACACCCATTTAACACCAATTATACACATAACAATATATCCTTTAACATGAAAATGATCATATATATGCATACTGTAGTTTAATTTTATCCTATTAATTAGTTGTTTACCTCTTATTGTGAACTTTTTATGTATACAGTTTTTTCACGAACCAAATTTTTTGTGAACCACCGATTGACTCAAATAACAATGTTTAAATATTTTAAACTTTATAGTAAACCCTATCAATTGTCTGCATATGAATGACACTATTGACAATCTTAAAACCACTTGCTTTTATATTAAGTGAAAGAGTAAACTGCAAAAAAGAATCAAATGGACAAACACCCCCGGTAGTTAAAAAATATAAAATTAAACCCATGTAGTTCTAAAAGTATTTTAGTGAGACCCCTAACTACTAACATCGATAAATATTTAACGTCTGAGCCCCCCGCCGCCGCCGCCCCCCCCCCCCCCAAATTTTTTTCCTTTCTCTCTTCCCCTTTTTCTTCTCATAACTCCAAAAGATTTTCCGAGGCGAGAGAAATTATATAATGATATTTTTAAGGAAAGTATGATGAAAAAATAGATAAAAATATACTAAAAAGGTCAATTTTTTACATCAAAATATTCACTTTTTAAATTAAAAAAGTTCAAATATTTGTTTCATAATAATTGACCCCGGCCCTCCGTAATCTCGGCAGGAAAATAATAAATAAATAAAAAGTGTGCAAAGCTTTAAATATTTAATGGTGTTATTGGGAAATGAGTCGCATTGGCATAATTCTAGAATACATGGGCGAAAAGAGGGATGTTTGAGAAATATTTTTGGACTATTATACTATTTTTAAAATCTTGAAATTACTATAAATGCTATTATATATACCATTTTAAAATCTCAAAATTACTAAATATACCGTTGTATTTATACTCAAATTTCTATTGGATGAGCATTTACATTTTAGACTACCTATTATCCTTTTTTTTTTCTTCAAATTGCATGCCATATTTCATATACTTTT
The DNA here is from genome assembly GCA_028015215.1 of Gynostemma pentaphyllum. NCBI lineage: Eukaryota > Viridiplantae > Streptophyta > Magnoliopsida > Cucurbitales > Cucurbitaceae > Gynostemma > Gynostemma pentaphyllum. The sequence continues at coordinate 44,584,684 of CM051355.1, forward strand.
AGAAAAATAAATTTTTGAGTTGTGAAAAATAATAGGTTTACTTTGTAAAGTGACATTTTTTGCATAGTGATGTTAACCTTTTTTATCACTTCATATTTATATTTTCTCATATATTAACGTAATTTGAATTTTTCTTTTCTTTTTTTAAGTCATTTTAATATAATAAGATTAAAATATTTATCTTTAATGAATAAGAAATGGTTAATTTTTTTTTTGAATAAATTCATGGGCTTTTTATGCTTTTACAACATCAAATTACAAAATAGTTGAAAATTTAAGTATAACATGTAAAAATGAATGTGATATATTAAAATGAATAACTATTCATTGTTTAGATTTATCACTCATTTATAAAAAAAAATTATAGTTAAGTATTCAATATTAAATGATTTAATAAAGATGATGTTGATTTAAATTTAAAATTACTAAAAAAAACTAATTAATTTTTTAAACAGTTAATTAAAAAAAAGAACTACAACAAAATATAATTTATTGAATTTTTAAGGATATACTATTTTTTTAGCACGTGGCACGTTATTTATTGTTTATTTTTTGTCTAACATATTGAAAATGTACCGTTTTATTGGGAGTGATTTGTGACACTTCACTCTCTTAATTAAAAGAGTTAATTTCACTAATAGCCATTTTAATAGTGTTTATTTCAAATAAACCTACATTGTTATTAGTATATCAAAAATACCCAGAACAAGCCCACGCGCCGGTTCAACCAAATAGTAAATTACAGATCATGCCCCTTAAATCAAATCAACCGTCAAATCCCTTAATTAGCGTGAGTAATCATTTAAAAACCGTAAGAAACTACCATTAATGAATCGTAAAATGAGGAAAACGAAATCATGAATTCAAATTTGTAAAAAGATTTCTTCTAGAAAACAAAATATGTTCAAAATCAACATTTACTCCTTTCATTCGTAAGAAAACGAAAACCTAAAAAAATGTTACGAAGGAAAACAGTGCCGTTCAAACACATGATTCATAGAGGAATTCGTGAAATAATGGCGAAAACTATTGTATAATTGATGGATGTAACATTCAAAAGATTTTGTTAAAATGCAGGTTGATGACGAAGAGGAAGATGATCCAATAGTAAGTTTAAATTAATGTTGTATATGTATTTTTTGTTAAACTACATTATTATTTTTTTTTAAATGTCCATTGAAACGCTTGCAGATTGAGCCTTTAATTAGAAGAACGAAGAAAAAGCAAAGTAAGGAGATAGTAGAGGAAGTTGGAAATGAAGACGAGGATGGTGAGGTAGATTAAATTGATTTTAAATCTGTTTATTTTGATTGAGAGGAAAGTTTGCTAAAAGTAAATGTTTAATAAATCAAATTTTATATGGAATTAATGTTTATTTTAAATAAACAGTTTATAGCAATTGTCTATTAAACACAAATGCAGAATCAAGCATTGAATGGAAGAACAACTGCAAAGAAAGCGAAGGAAAACGGTTGAGAAAGATGTGATTGAGGACGACAATGGAGAGGTATGTCGTTATTTTAAATCTATAAATGTTGTATATGTTAAATGTTTATGAAAGGTAAATGTTTAATAAATATAAACATTAATATTTATGATGAATAAAATGTCGAATCAGATTTCTTTGGTGAAGAGAAGAGAGCCTGGAAGCCATGCAAGGGGTGTAAGCAAGAATAAAAGGAAAACAGTAGAAGGGGAAGAATGAAAACTACAAAGGTATATACAACAGTGATTAAAAAATAAAAAAGGACAAAAAATGCAACTAAGGCCATAACGGAGCCTTACACTGAAGAGTTTAGGTCAAAGGAGAAAATGATGAAGGGCCCTAGCTTCCATATACTCACACCGCCAACACAAGAAGACGAATAAGGGGATGGTGAAAAAAGTTTATGAATATTGTTGTGGGAATACACTATCTGGTTTTGTGTTATGTTTTTCTAAGTTTTGTTCTATTGGATTATGTTTTTTAAGTGTTAAACATATGAATGTATTAAACTTGACTTTATTTTGATACTTTTTATTCTTATTCTTATGAATGGTATGTTTAAAAAGTATATGCAAGTATGCCGTGTGAAAAAAATGGATTGAAAATGAAGAGTAGTAATTAGATGGTATGATTATAATCATCAAAACAAAGATTTGTAAAAAAAAAGATTAAAAAACAATCCATTAAGTAGTTACATATAATTTGTTGAATAAAAATTATATGTTTACTATAAGTAAACAATTATGTAACTGTCAATCAGTTGTGCTGAAGATTAAATGAAGCCTTCTGTTTAACTTTAGCAACCAGATCACTAAACTTAAGACCTTTTGTAATAACCATCGATTTCAACTCGTAATTCTGAAAGTTATGAGTATCGTCCCAAGATCCACCATACAATAAATCGACATATGATGAAGACATTTTCATTCAAAAAAAAAAACAATACACATACAAAAATGGTGAAACAAATGAATCTGGAAAACGAACGAAGAGGATGAAATGATACAAATGAGATTTGAAAGGAATGAAAAGGATGGAGAATAATTAAAATTGAAATGAAATCTAAATTGATTGATGTATATCCCACAAATCATGCATAATGGAATAAATGCAAACAAAAAAAAGGAAAGAAAAACGGTAACATAAATGGGAAATCGAGTGAGCTATAGGGTAAATACGTAAAATAGGAAATCGGAAACAACCAGTATCACAACCATAAGTGGTGGTTAGTGGGTAATTATGATATAAAGCAAAAACCACCATTAATTTTGAAATTGGGTGAATTAAATAGGTTATTGGTGTAATTAATTCTAATTAAAATTAGGGATAAATTTTTTTAAAACAAAACAATAATTTAACATAAAGAATCTCATACCTTGAATTTAACAAAATAATATCTCTTTTAATGATGTTACGACCATCAAATTTTTTGTTTCTAATATTTCTAATTGGGTTCACAATGATAGTAATTCCAATCACATCTATAAAAGAGAAAATTTTCAACCATTGTAATTTTAAAAATATATTTAGTATATTATAAACTAAATATCTTATTTTCATCATATGTTTCTTCCATATCCTTGAATTCACTAAATATATAAGGAAAGTTGAAAATTGAGAGCAAATTCGTTGACTCTCGAACATCCGTGTTAGATGTTATTGATAACTTGATATCTTCGTTGATATTGAGAAATATCTTGTCGACCAGTTTAACATGTCCTTTTGGGATGAAATATGGTTGTTCTTTTTTAACAACATGTTCCAATCTCGATATAATTTCCTTGTACATCATAGCCATGATTTGAGTTCCCTGTAAATTAAAATATAACACTAATTATTCTAAATGTATAATTTGAAAACATAAAGAGTAAAAATGTATATACCTCTTTTCATCAATCAAATTCTGTTTCAACAATTCACCGGAACCTCGATTGTTAGTATATGGATCTACCATTCCTCTTCGTAGAACCCCCACTTTGGTCGTAAATTCCCGTTGAAATGGTGCCAACTTTTTAAAGCTCAATTACCTGCTAAGATGAATACATTCTTATTCTTCTCTCTTCTCTTCATCGTCTTCCATCTCTCTTTTGTTTCTTTATTCTTGATTTATTTGTAGTTTCTTCAACAAATTGGTATAAGAGCTTCGTTGAAAGGAGAATTATGATTCTTCACCATTATTTTATTTTTTAGGTCTTTTTCCTAGTTCTGTTTTTCTCTTTTTATACTTAAAATAGAAATGAAAATCGCTCCATAAATTTTGGTAAGAGAGAAAAGAAAAGACTATGAAAAGTAACAGAGAATTAAGAAGAGAGAGAGAGAAAGAAAAAACTTATTTGAAGAGGTTTTTTTTAATGAGCAGCCTTTTCATGTGAAAAGCTTATTTTGTTTTTATGGATTAATTTTTTAAATTATTAAATGATATGAATAATAAATACTAAAAGGAGTAAAGGGGCCTCCTTTATTTATTTAACATAGTTTAATAAGATTTTCACATTTGATTTTTTAGGTTCAATTCCTGTATATATGTATAAATAAAACATGATTTTAAAATATTACTGTAACGTCCCGTTATTTTGAAGTGAAAATTTATTTTATTTTATTTTATTTTATTTAATATTATTTAATTATTTATTTAATTCAATTTAAGTATTTAGTGTAATTATTATTTTGTAATTTCGATTTTAGTAGTTAATTTCGCCCGAAATTCCTTTTAATCGTTTTAGTGCTCCAAATTCGTTTCGGTGACATTAATAATTATTAATAGGCCAATTAAAAATTATTAATCAACTTTAGATTTATTTAAGAGCTTCGGGTTTCGTTTTAGAAGTCAAAAGTCATAAAAGGACGCAACCGTCATTTCCGATTTCTTAAAAAAACTATCCAAACACTATTCACTTCTTATTAATATCCTTTTTGACTTTCATTGACCAAAAAACTTCATTTTCTTCATCCATTTCTTCTCCAAACCCGAGCAACAAAGGGAAGAAAAGAGAAGAGGAAGAAAGTGTTGCCCCGGCTTCGTTTCTTGGCCGTTTTGCGTGATTTTGGATGCGTTGGAAAGCTCTCGCCGAGACCTTTCTACCCATTCCACTCTTGGAACGTTACCAACTCTCTAAGCTAAGCCCTAGATTTCGAATTCTCATAGTATTTCCATGGAAATTGATTCAAGCTTTTGAGTTCTTGGCCAAAACTCTCATTTCCTTCCAATTTTATTGTTGAATGTTGATGGAAAACTTATTGGGTAACTATTACTTGACATTCCCTTAACCCTAAAACCGAGTTGCAGTCGAAGCCCTTCCCGTTTGAAATTTACCTTTTGAGATTTGAATATGGGTTATAAATTATTGAAATAATGATTATTGTAATTCAATTCGGGAATTGGCTTATTGTTTAAAAACCCTAATTATCGATACCCATTGAAATTGGGAATATTGAAATTGCTTGAAACCAATTCGAAACACATCTAAATTGCCTAAAAGCCGGAAAACCAAACCCAAAGCCCATTTTCTTGCAAGGGCCGTGGGCCTCTTGTGGGGTTTTGTTGGGTTTTTCGTCGTTTTGTATGTTTACTTGTTGTTTGATCGATAGTTGGTAATTTATTGATTGTATGATATAATGCAATTGTAGGTGTTTTTGAACCGCTCGCTTGATCACTCCTTCGGACTTAGGAGCAAAGTCATCTTTTATTAAAGGTGAGAATAGTTAGGATTTAAAGTAATTATAGAAAGAAAAGGAGTGTGAAGGTTTGTAGAGTTTGAAAATAAGATTAGAATCCGAATCTAAAATTAGAGGGTTGTGAATTAGTGCCCTTAGGATTAGAATTTAATCCTTTAAGTGAGAACTTAGGAGTTCTCGAGGAAAGTATTGAATCTTAGAAGATTCTAAGTTAGTTTCGATTTGAAACTAAGGTTGGACCATTGGAAGTTAAAAGATCCAACTTGTAATTAGAACGATTAATAGAACCTCGGATTATTGGAAGTTTAGAATCCTGGAAGGTAAAGGTTAATCTTTTAAGTTATGATTCTACTTTTATTATTGATACCGGAGTTCGATTTACATATCGTTCATCCCAGATGCTCATTTATTTTACTTGTTTTAATTCCACACTTTATTTATTTACTTTTACAAGATATGCAAGCATATGCTTATCATTTACACCATACCATTATCGCATCATTCATGAAAAGGAAATGAAAAAGAGAAAGCAAGTGAAAAAGAAATGAAAGTGAAAAAGACACGAATGAGATCCTACGGGATTTGCTCATTACTCTAAGTGAAAAAGAGACGAATGGGATCCTACGGGATTTGCTCATTATTCTAAGTGAAAAAGAGACGAATGGGATCCTACGGGATTTGCTCATTACTCTAAGTGAAAAAGAGACGAATGGGATCCTACGGGATTTGCTCATTACTCTAGATGAAAAAGGAGTGAATGGTATCCTACGGGATTGACGCATTACTTCATTCATGCATAAGGGTATATGCGAACCCTACATTGCATATGATTGATGATATAGAGAATTGAGATGTTATACTTTATACAAAGTTTATTTACTTTACTTATTCTATGTCATAACAAGTTTAATGGATGAGGATTGACCAAGAGTGTAGTAATATCATCCTTTGGAAATTTTAGAATGATATTACCTAGAGTTGGAGGACTTTAGGAGTGAATTGTGTCAGATTAATTGGACATAAATTGAAATGCGAGTTTGAGGTATATCTTTACTTTTTATGCTTATTATTCTCACTGGGCTTAAGTTGTTAGCTCATGATATTACAAAAATTTCAGGTAATGCCCTGGTTAGAGGCCGTGGAAGGGGAGATGGTGCTGCGTGATCGAGGGATGTTGACCTCGAGATGGACTCGTTGTTGTAAAGTCTATGTAACTATTTTTTTTTTTAATTTCAAAGGCTTTGATGATGTATATGTTGTATTTAGCTCATAAGAGCTTTTGATGTGGTTTTATGATATGAAACATTTGAACTCCTGATTTGGGACTTAAAGTCCATGTGATTTTATTAGATTTGAAAAATTAGGATGTAAACAGGTTTTTGGCTAGACAATTTTCAAACAAAACCACGCCAAATTTTCTTAAATTAAAAGACTTCCGCAGTTTTCTCTGATTTAATTTATTTTAAAAGTGACGGGTCGTCACAGTTGGTATCAGAGCCGATGGGTTCTGTAGACTACATGCGATGCATGTTTGTTTTTCATGCTTTGTTTTAAGTCCATTCTCAAAGTCATCATCTGAGATCAGCAGCACCAGGTATGCCTATAACTTCTATTCTCATGCTTTATTTCTTTGATATTGGAAGAATTATGAGAATATTGTTAGAAGTTAATGATGTTTGTCACATCCTTGTACAACCACTATGTGATTATGTTTATTTGACCCATTTTTAGATTTGGGTAAGGGTGTCGGGACAGCGATGACCCCGTGCAGTTTTGGAGGTTATACACCTCGTTAAAAGTATTGACATAATTTCAAAGTAAAGGAGATGAGATACTCCGAGAGATCAATAGTTTGATCCTTAAAGATGATTAAAGTGTTTTTGTCACACAATTGCTAAGTAGTGGTCTTAGTAGATGTGTGTGGACATTTATGTGTAAAAAGGGAACATGTTTGTCCGAAGCCCAGTATTAAGAGATGAAACACTTGTTTGAGGTGAGAAATTGTTGAAAATAAATCGGTTTGGTTTGAGTCCAGTAACCTAGATTTAACTCAATGGATAAGTTCCTGGTTTGAGTTGAGGAAGTTGGATTTTGGTAAGTGGTAAAACCTTGTGGTACTGTTGTGCTAAAAGGAAAGTGTCTTGCAACTCAAAAGAGGAAGTAAGGACTTTACGTGATAAGTCTCAACGAGGACCATTAACGACAATGTTAATTGGTGATTGGTTTAGTTTGGTTGCTATTACACTATGGTGTTTCAATCTGAATTGGAAATGCTCGAGGTCGAGTAATGAAGATCCATATTCAGTAAATTCCCAAGTTTGACTAACACTAAGGTTAAGTGTTGATACTTGATTGGAATATAGAAGGAAGTTGATGGACCGTGTTATCGATAACTTCTATAAGGCAATGAGATGGTTTGGTGAATTTCAATTCACTTTGTGTTTGGCCATCTATTTGGACGGAGAATTTGATAAACTTGTAGGTCGTAGTTCGGACCTACTGAGTCTTTCCGAGATAGACTCTAAAGTGAAACCTATGTTGGAAGGTTAGAATGCTATATTGGCTAAAGTGTTTGACAAACACCAGTTTTGCTTTATAAGAAAGAAAATGATCTCTGAAGTCAAGTTCATTCAAGATTTGAATAAGGAGACTTATGAGTCGTCCTTATCTTGGATTTTACATCTTCTGAAAAGAATAGAAAATTAACTACTAAGGAACAGACTACTTCTCAGAAGAAGAAAGAAAAGGATAACGACGCCAGTCAAGGGATACCGCAACAGCGACAACAATGGCAGCAACAACAGCAACAATAACAGCAACAGCAGCAACAACAACAACAACAACTGGTTCGAGGTGGGGCTCAACATGGACAACCAAAAGTACAAGGATAGGATCATCCTTACTACAATAGTTGTGCCAAATTTCCATAAGAGAGATGCACACTTCCATCAAGAAGCTATGTTGTGATCAAACTTGGATTCATGCCACTTTATAGGGCGTACAAGACTTAACCATCACAACGTAGTAATAAGGTCAGGATTATCAGGAAAAGCTACCAGTATGGTAGTGATTTATACTTTGTTATTTTCAGGCCGTTTGGCTTTTATTCTATTTAATGCTCGAGCTAGCCACTCTTTTATTTTTATCTTGTTATGATGAGTTGGTAGCTTTTGAGCTGAGACTGTTGAGTTTCGAGATGTGTTTTTACCCGGAGGGAAAGTTTATTATGATGATAGTGCGTATGACACTTATGACATTTGCATTACGAGTAGATGCTCACATTTTACTTTGTTTATTATGCATATGTCTGATTTTGATGTGATATTGGGTATAGATTGGCTATCAGCTAATTGTACCATCATTATAGTTTGTATCGAGAAAGTTTTGATTGTACTGAGAGAGTTGTTGATTTTATGAGTCCATGTGGGACAAGCTTATGCGTTCGTGGGTCTAGTAGACGAGTAATACCCACTTTGATATGTATGTTAGAAGCTAGAATGCTTCTAAGAGATATAGCTTGAGATGATTTAGCTAGTGTTGTCGATACTTCTGTACCGAAGACTAGCTGAGTTAAAAGAACTTAAGAGTGAGTTATAAGAACTCTTAAACTCAGGGTATTCACCCTAGTGCGTCCTCGTAAGGAGCACCTCGTTGTTTGTGAAAAGAAAGACAATTCAGTGAAACTGTGTATTGATTATCGAGGGTTGAATCAAGTTATCATGTAAAACAAGTATCAATTGCATTGGATTGATGATCTATATGATCAGTTGGGGAGCCCCGGTGTTGTTTGTGAAAAAAAAGATGGCTCTATGCAATTGTGTATCGATTATAAAGAGTTGAGCCGTGTTACGGTGAAAAACAAGTAACCTTCGCCAAGGATAGAGGAATTGTTTGATCAATTGAGAGGAGCCACTATCTTTTCGAAGATAGATTTGAGATCTGGCTATCATCAGTTGAGAATTTGGGATGAGGATATTCCCAAGACTGCATTCAGGACGCGTTATGGACATTATGAGTTTGTAGTTATGTCCTTTGGCTTGATCAACGCGCTTGCAGCTTTTATGGACCTTATGCACACAGTGTTCAGGAGGTTCATTGACTCTTTTGTGATTGTTTTTATTGTTGATATCTTGGTTTATTCCAAGACAGAGGAGTTGCATGTGATGCACCTACGGGAAGTTTTGACGGTACTACGAGATCAGAAATGGTATGCCAAGTTCTCAAAGTGTGAGTTTTGGCTAAGAGAACTGGCATTTTTAAGCCATGTAGTATCGAGTATAGGAGTATCTATTGATCCCTCTAAGATTGAGGCAGTTAGTAACTGGCCTAGACCGACGAGTGTGGCTGATAATCACAGTTTTCTAGGACTTGCAGGCTATTATAGACGGTTTGTGCAAGATTTCTCCAAAATTGCTTCAGCCTTGACAGGTTTGACTCGGAAGGGAGTTGATTTTGTATAGTCTGAGGATTGTGAAAAAAGCTTTGAGGAGCTCAAGAGGAGGCTTGTGATAGCACCTGTTCTAGTGTCACCTGACAGAACCGGTGGTTTGACTGTGTACAAAGATGCTTCCCACATAGGTTTGGGATGTGTGTTGATGTAACACGGGAAAGTTGTAGCTTATGCTTCCCGTCAGTTGAAAGAACATGAGAAGAAGTATCCGACTCATGATTTAGAGTTGGCGGCGGTTGTTCATGCTTTGAAAATATGGAGGCATTATTTGTAGGTGAGAAGATTCTGATTTTTACTGACCATAAGAGTCTCAAATAATTCTTCACTCAGAAGGAATTGAATATGAAACAGCGGAGATGGTTAGAGCTCGTTAAGGATTATGACTGTGACATTCAGTATCATCTTGGGAAAGCCAATGTAGTGGCTAACGCGCTCAGTAGGAAGCCTTCTCATTCATCAGATTTGTTGTCCATACCTTGAGATTGAGGTGGGATATGGAACGAGCTGAGATAGCCTTTCTTACTGTCGAGGTCACTGTAAGTCTGGCTAGTTTAACAGTTGGACCTACGTTGAGGTAGAGGATGATTGATGCACAAAGAGGAGAGACCCTTTTGCAGGTCGATTTTAGAGAGGCTGAGTCAGATATTCCTGGCCATTTGACCTTCTCTACAGATAGTGCTCTGATGTATCTTAAGAGGCTATGTGTGCCTTTAGGATCGACTTTTAGAAGGGAACTGTTGGAGGAGGCTCACAGTTCTATCAGTTCTGTTCATCCAGGCAATACAAAGAGGTACGAGAACCGAGACAATAGTATTAATGACTTGGGATGAAACATAAGATTGTTAAGTATGTGAGTAGGTGCTTGATTTGTTAGCAAGTTAAGGTCCTAAAGATCCACCGGGTTATCTTAACCTTTGAAAGTACTTGAATGGAAATGGGAAAAGATTCTCATGGATTTTATCAAGGTTTGCCAAGGACGGCAAAAGAATTATGATATCATTTGGGTGATTGTAGACCATTTGATAAAAAAAAACCGCACACTTTACTCTTGGAAGGATCATCTATCCATTTAAGACTAGGGTACAGTTGTACCTATGAAAGATTGATAGATTGTGGTGTGCCGGTGAAGATTGTATCAAGTTGAAACATACGCTTTGTCTCGAAGTTTTGGCACTGTTTAGGCACCTTGTAATAGAAAGTGTCGTTCTTCCGCTCATTTGGATGAGACTGGAGAAATGAGACTTTTGGTACTCAAGTTGTAACAAATGACTAGCGAGTCTATCATTTAGTTAGAAAAAGGTTAAGGTTAACCAAAGTTGACAGCAGGATTCGGTGTAGTCCGTTCAAGTTGTAGTAGTGGATCTTGTATACTTCAAGAGGCACCAATGAAGGGTGTTATGGAAGTTGGGAATAAGGGTCAGCTGAGCCCTAGTTTATTGGCCTATTGAGATACTCAATCGAGTAGAAGTGGTAGCTTATTGTTTAGCAATACCACTTTCGTTATCGTCCGTTTGTAATGTTTTCCATGTATTGATGCTTCGTAGATACATGGTGAATCCGTTCCACGTGATTGATTATGAACTGGAAGTTTTGAATCCTATTAAGTCTTATGAGAAGACACCAGTTAAGATAAGAGCATTCAAACAAAAATGATGAGAACAAAAAGGAATTCACTTGGTTAAGGTTCTTTGAAATAACCAAGTGTCAAAGGAAGCAACGTGGGAACGTGAGGATGAGATACAGTCTAAGTACCCTCGCTTTATTCACTTAGTGAACGCACTTTTCGAGGACGAAAAGTCTTTTAAGGAGGGTAGACTGTAACGTCCCGTTATTTTGAAGTGAAAATTTATTTTATTTTATTTTATTTTATTTAATGTTATTTAATTATTTATTTAATTCAATTTAAGTATTTAGTGTAATTATTATTTTGTAATTTCGATTTTAGTAGTTATATTCGCTCGAAATTCCTTTTAATCGTTTTAATGCTCCAAATTCCTTTCAGTGACATTAATAATTATTAATAGGCCAATTAATAATTATTAATCACCTTTAGATTTATTTGAGAGCTTCGGGTTTCGTTTTAGAAGTCAAAAGTCATAAGAGGACGCAACCGTCATTTCCAATTTCTTAAAAAAACTATCCAAACACTATTCACTTCTTATTAATATCTTCTTTGACTTCCATTGACAAAAAAACTTCATCTTCTTCATCCATTTCTTCTCCAAACCCGAGCAACAAAGGGAAGAAAAGAGAAGAGGAAGAAAGTGTCGCCCCGGCTTCGTTTCTTGGCTGTTTTACGTGATTTCGGATGCGTTGGAAAGCTCTCACCGAGACCTTTCTACCCATTCCACTCTTGGAACGTTTCCAACTCTCTAAGGTAAGCCCTAGATTTCGAATTCTCATAGTATTTCCATGGAAATTAATTCAAGTTTTTGAGTTATTGGTCAAAACTCTCATTCCCTTCCAATTTTATTGTTGAATGTTGATGGAAAACTTATTGGGTAACTATTACTTGACTTTCCCTTAGCCCTAAAACCGAGTTTCAGTCGAAGCCCTTCCCGTTTGAAATTTACCTTTTGGGATTTGAATATGGGTTATAAATTATTGAAATAATGATTATTGTAATTCAATTCGGGAATTGGCTTATTGTTTAAAAACCCTAATTATCGATATCCATTGAATTCGGGAATATCGAAATTGCTTGAAACCAATTCGAAACACATCTAAATTACCTAAAAGCCGGAAAACCAAACCCAAAGCCCATTTTCTTGCTAGGGCTGTGGGCCTCTTGTGGGGTTTTGTTGGGTTTTTCATCGTTTTGTATGTTTAGTTTTTGTTTGATCAATAGTTGGTAATTTATTGATTGTATGATATAATGCAATTGTAGGTGTTTTTGAACTGCTCGCTTGATCGCTCCTTCGGACTTAGGAGCAAAGTCATCTTTTATTAAAGGTGAGAATAGTTAGGATTTAAAGTAATTATAGAAAGCAAATGAGTGTGAAGGTTTGTAGAGTTTGAAACTAAGATTAGAATCCGAATATAAGATTAGAGAGTTGTGAATTAGTGCCCTTAGGATTAGAAGTTAATCCATTAAGTGAGAACTTAGGAGTTCTCGAGGAAAGTATTGAATCTTAGAAGATTCTAAGTTAGTTTCGATTTGAAACTAAGGTTGGACCATTGGAAGTTAAAAGATCCAACTTGTAATTAGAACGATTAATAGAACCTCGGATTATTGGAAGTTTAGAATCCTGGAAGGTAAAGGTTAATCTTTTAAGTTATGATTCTACTTTTATTATTGATACCGGAGTTCGATTTACATATCGTTCATCCGAGATGCTCATTTATTTTACTTGTTTTAATTCCGCACTTTATTTATTTACTTTTACAAGATATGCAAGCATATGCTTATCATTTACACCATACCATTATCGCATCATTCATGAAAAAGAAATGAAAAAGAGAAAGCAAGTGAAAAAGAAATGAAAGTGAAAAAGAGACGAATGGGATCCTACGGGATTTGCTCATTACTCTAAGTGAAAAAGAGACGAATGGGATCCTCCGGGATTTGCTCATTACTCAAAGTGAAAAAGAGACGAATAGGATCCTACGGGATTTGCTTATTACTCTAAGTGAAAAAGAGATGAATGGGAACCTACGGGATTTGCTCATTACTCTAGATGAAAAAGGAGTGAATGGTATCCTACGGGATTGACGCATTACTTCATTCATGCATAAGGGTATATGCGAACCCTACATTGCATATGATTGATGATATAGAGAATTGAGATGTTATACTTTATACCAAGTTTATTTACTTTACTTATTCTATGTCATAACAAGTTTAATGGATGAGGATTGACCAAGAGTGTAGTAATATCATCCTTTGGAAAGTTTAGAATGAAATTACCTAGAGTTGGAGGACTTTAGGAGTGAATTGTGTCAGATTAATTGGATACAAATCGAAATGCGAGTTTGAGGTCTATCTTTACTTTTTATGCTTATTATTCTCACTGGGATTAAGTTGTTAGCTCATAATATTACAAAAATTTCAGGTAATGCCCTGGTTAGAGGCCGTGGAAGGGGAGATGGTGCTGCGTGATCGACGGATGTTGACCTCGAGATGGACTCGTTGTTGTAAAGTCTATGTAACTTTTTTTTTTTAATTTCAAAGACTTTGATGATGTATATGTTGTATTTAGCTCATAAGAGCTTTTGATGTGGTTTTATGATTTGGGACTTAAAGTCCATGTGATTTTATTAGATGTGAAAAATTAGGATGTAAACAGGTTTTTGGCTAGCCAATTTTCAAACAAAACCATGCCAAATTTTCTTAAATTAAAAGACTTCTGCTGTTTTCTCTGATTTAATTTATTTTAAAAGTGACGGGTCGTCACAATTACAATTGGTCTCAAAGAGCATAAAATTAACACTTTTTTTAAACTAGTCTTTTACCAGGTGCGTCGCACGTGATATTTTTTTCTAACATAGAAATATTTAAAAGATTGAAATATTTTTTATTTGTGTGACGACCCGTCACTTTTAAATAATTTAAAATAAGAGAAAACAGCGGAAGTCTTTTAATTTATGAAAAATTGGCGTGGTTTTGTTTGAAAATTGGCATGCCGGAAACCTGTTTACATCCTAATTTTCAAATCTAACAAAATCTCATGGACTTTAAGTCCAAATCAGGAGTTCAAATATATAATATCATAAAACATCAACATTAGGCTCTTAGGAGCCAAATACAAAATACAATTCCTTAAAGTTTATCAAATAAGACATAAACTTTACAAAAACCATTAGTCCATCTCGAGGTCGGCATCCCTCGATCACGCAAGACCACCTCCTCCTCCTCGACCTCTAGCCAAGGCATTACCTGAAATTGGTTGTAATATCATGAGCTAACAAACTAAGCCCAGTGAGAATAATAAGTATAAAAAGTAAAGATAGACCTCAAACTCGCATTTCGATTTGTGTCCAATTAACTGACACAATACACTCCTAAAGTCATCCAAACTCTAGGTGAAATCATTTTTACATTCTCTAAAGGATAATACTACTAACTCTCGTAGTCTTAATCTCATCCAAATTCTTGTTATGACATAAACAGGAAAAGTAAATAACTTTTCATAACGGTAAATTATCTCGATCCTCTATCCAAGATATATATATATATTTTCATCAACCATATGCATGGAATGCATGAAGAAGGAAATGCGGACAATCCCCGAAGGGTCCAACATTCTGTACTTCTTTTCTTTCTCATTTTCATTCTTTTTCTCAGAAGGAAATGCGGATAATACCCGTAGGTTCCAACATTCTGTACTTCTGTTATTTCTCATTTTCATTCTTTTTCTCAGAAGGAAATGCGGATAATACCCGTAGGCTCCAACATTCTGTACTTCTTTTATTTCTCATTTTCATTCTTTTTCTCAGAAGGAAATGCGGATAATACCCGTAGGCTCCAACATTCTGTACTTCTTTTATGCGAGATGTCATGGTGCAATATGTCATGGTGCGAGATGCAATGATATGCTCGCACATACTTACAAAGTAAATAAAATAGAGTGCGAATGATAAAGTAACTGAAATAAACATAAAGTAAAATACATAAAGTAAATAACATTAAGTAAAAAGAAAGGAATAGATTGTAACCTCGGATGAACGATATGTCGATCGAACTCCAATATCAATAATAAAAGTACAATCATTACTTAAACGATTAATTATACCTTCCAGGATTCTAAACTTTCAATAAATCGAGGTTCTATTAATCGTTCTAATTACAAGTTGGATTCTTAACTTCCAATGATCCAACCTTAGTTTCGTATCGAATCTAACTTAGAATCTTCTAAGATTCAAGTCTTTCTCGAGAACTTCTAAGTTCTCACTTGAAGGATTAACTTCTAATCCTAAGGGCACTAACTCATAACCCTCTAATCTTAGATTTGGATTCTAATCTTAGTTTCAAACTCTTCAAACCAATACACTCATTTGCTTTCTATAATTACTTTACATACTAATCATTCTCACCTTAATAAAAGTGAAGACTTTGCTCCTAAACACGGAAAGAGCAATCAACCACGCGGTTCGAAAACACCTACAAACGAATTATATCATACAATCAATAACTTTACCAACTATCGATCAAACAACTACTAAACATACAAAGCGACGAAAACCCAACAAAACCCACAAAGAGGCCCACGGCCCTATCATCAAAATTGGGTCTCGGGTTTGGTTTTCCGGCTTTTTGGCAATTTAAATACATTTCGAGTTGGTTTTAAGCAAATTCGATGATCCCGATTTCAATGGGTATCGATAAATAGGGTTTTCGAACATTAATCCCTTTCCCGAATTGAATTTAAATAAACATTCATTCATTAATTTCTAACCCAAAATCAAACCCAAAAGGGTAAATTTCAAACGGAAAGGGTTTCGACTGAAACTCGGTTTTAGGGTTATGGGATAGTTTCCAAAACACGTAAAACTACTCCCGAATTGATAAACACCGAGTTTCACGGCAAGAAATCGAAAGAAAACAATGAAAACTCCATTAAAACACTATTTGGAGCTTAGGGTTTCAAGAGAAACTTACCGAGAACTCCTAGGATCTCGAGAGAAACGGATGATGGGTAGGTGGAAAACGATCCTTGACCCGAGGGCTTTCCGAAATATCCAAGCTCAAGTCGATCCGGCAAGAAACGAACAAAAACCAAATTTGGGAAAATGAGGGAGGAAGCCCACGGCTTGGAGGAAGAAGAATGAGATGATTTTTGGTCAATTTGTGGTCAATGACTCATTTAAAGAAGATAATCAAATAGTGTTTTTAGATATTTTGCAAATTGGGTAATTACAACTTTGCCCTTTTATGACTTTTGGCTTAAAACGAATCCCGAACATCTCAAACTATCCCAATGGTGATTAATAATTATTAATTGGCCCGTTAATAATTATTAATACCATTAAAACGTATTTAAATAAATAAAGCCATAAAAAGGAATTAAAATGAAATAAATTACTAAATTCTAATTTAATAATAAATAAATGAATTTTAATTACTCAAATTAAAATAAAATAAATAAAAGTTTTTTTTTTTTTTTTTCACAAAATAACGGGACGTTACAATTTGATTTTTCTATTTTTTATAAATCTTTTTCGAAATGATTTTATTAACATATTATTATGTTCTATTTAATATTTAAATTATCTTATAGTTTACTAATTTACATAATTATATGCCTTTTTATATAAGACAATTTTTTTAACAACTTGATTTTTAAAATTTATACAACCAAATAAAAAATAAATTGTTTGTTCTATATACACATGTTAGTTAATTTTTTCATTTATAGATTATTTATTTCTAATTTTAATTAAAATTTAAGAAATTATATATTATTTTCTCTTTGATTTTTAAACTTTTAAATATTTTTAATTTAAAAAATTTAAATTTATTTAAATATTATAAAATATTATACCATTACTAATTCAATAAATTATATTTTGTTGTAGTTGTTTTTTTTAATCTTAACTGTTTTTTTTAAACAATTTAAGTTTTTTTTTAATATTTTTTAAAATTAAAGCACCGTCACCTTTATTAAATAATTTAATATTTGAATACTTAAATATAATTTATTTTTCATAAATTGGTGATAAATCTAAACAATAAATTCATTTTAATATCACATTCATTTTCATATGTTGTACTTGTTTTTTCAATTATTTTATAATTTGATGTTGTGAAAACAATAAAAAAACCAAGGAATTTATTTAATAAAATTGACAATTTCTTATTCAATGAAGAGAAATATTTTATTTATTAAAAAAAAGAGAAATATTTTATTAAAAATATAAATAGTCATTTAATAGATAGTGGAGTATAAATAATAATGACATTTTTAGTAATTTGAAGGTTTTAAAATGGTATATATAATGGCATGCTAGTAATTTTAAGATTTTAAAAGGGGTATAGTAGTCCAAAAAAGTTTCTTAAACATCACCACTTTTATATACTAAGGATTGTTCGAATAGCATAATCATAATTTAGTAAATAATTGAAGTATATTTTACTATATTTATAGGTATTTTCAATGAATTTATTTTTATTTATTTTTTGCTTTTTTTAGTTCAAGTTCAATAATCTATAATAGAACTATATTATTATTTTTGTAACGTCCCGTTATTTTGTGATAAATTTTATTTATTTATTTATTTATTTTAATTTAATTCAAGTAATTAAGTTCATTTATTTATTATTAAATTAGAAATTTACAATTTATTTCATTTTAATTCATTTTAATGGCTTTATTTATTTAATTACGTTTTAATGGTGTTAATAATTATTAACGGGCCAATTAATAATTATTAATCACCATTGGGTTAGTTTGAGATGTTCGGGATTCGTTTTAAGCCAAAAGTCTTAAAAAGGGCAAAATCGTAATTTCCAACTTCCTAAATATCTATTTACTATTTGTCATCTTCTTTAAATGAGTCATTGACTCATTTTTGACCAAAACATCACCATTTTCTTCTCCAAACCCGAGCAACAAAGGGAAGAAAAGAGAAGAGGAAGAAACGGTCGCCCGGCCGTTTCTTGGCCGGTTTTGCGTGATTTCGGATGCGTTGGAAAGCCTCTGCCGAGACCTTTCTACCCATTCCACTCTTGGAACGTTTCCAACTCTCTAAGGTAAGCCCTAGATTTCGAATTCTCATTGAACTTCCATGGAAATTGATTCAAGCTTTTGTGTTCTTTCGATTTCTTTCGTGAAACTCGGTGTTTGTCAATTCGGGAGTAGTTTTATGTGTTTTTGGAAACTATTTCATAACCCTAAAACCGAGTTTCAGTCGAAACCCTTTCCGTTTGAAATTTACCCTTTTGGGATTGAAAATGGGTTAGAAATTAATGAATGAATGTTTGTTTAAATTCAATTCAGGAAAGGGATTAATGTTCAAAAACACTATTCATCGATACCCATTGAAATCGGGATTATCGAATTTGATTAAAACCAACTCAAAACGTATTTTGAATTGCCAAAAAGCGAAAAACCAAACCCAGGACTCGTTTTTGATGATAGGGCCGTGGGCCTCTTTGTGGGTTTTATTGGGTTTTCGTTGCTTTGTATGTTTAGTAATTGTTTGAATGATAGTTGGTTTCGTTATTGATTGTTACGATGTAATTCGTTTGTAGGTGTTTTTGAACTTCGTGGTTGATCGCTCCTTCGAACTTAGGAGCTAAATCATCTTATTAATAAGGTGAGAATAGTTAGCATTTAAATTAAATATGGAAAGCAAACTAGTGTGATGGTTTGAGAGTTTGAACTAAGATTAGAATCCGAACCTAAGATTAGAGGGTTGTGAGTTAGTGCCCTTAGGATTAAGAGTTAATCCTTTAAGTGAGAACTTAGAAATTCTCGGGAAAGACTTTGAATCTTAGAAGATTCTAACTTAGTTTCGTTATGAAACTAAGGTTGGATTATTTTGAAGTCAAAATGATCCAACTTGTAATTTAAAACGGTTAATAGAACCTCGGATTATTTGGAAGTATAGAATCCGGAGGACATAGGTTAATCGTTTAAATTATGATTCTAATCTTATTACTAATATCGGAGTTCGATCGTCATATCGTTCATTCGAGTTTCTCAGTTATTTTACTTTTTGTCATTTACTTTATGTCTTTACTTATGCCCATTTACCTTATGTGTATCTTAATTACTTTATCATTTACTTTACTTTATTTAATTGTACAAGCATATGCAAGCATATGCATAACATTTTGCACCATTATTTATTATACTACAACATCTCGCATCATTGAAAAGAGAAAAAAGAAAAGAATGAAAAGAATGAAAGGAACGGTGGATGAGTGGATTCCCACGTTACCTTCATGCATAAGGTGAATGATGGATGAGTGGATTCCCACATTACCTTCATCATGCATAAGGTTGAATGGTGGATGAGTGGATTCCCACATTACCTTCATGCATAAGGATAAGGGTGGATAGTTTGTAAAAATCCACATTACCTTCATTACATGCATAAATGGCAAATGTGTATCCTATGGATGTACTCATTACTTTTACGCATATGATAGATGAGAAAGAGAGTCGAGATGTTATATTTTATGCAAAGTCATTTACTTTTCTTGCTTTATGTTATAACAAGTTAAAGGATGAACAATTAGCCTAAGTGTGCTAATTAGTTTCATCAATTGGAAAATATGACTTAGAATGACCTAGACTTTGGAGAATTCTAGGAAGGATTGTGTCGGTTTAATTGGACACAAATCGGAATGCGAGTTTGAGGTCTATATTTACTTTTTATGCTTATTATTCTCACTGGGCTTAGTTTGTTAGCTCATGATATTACAACCAATTTCCAGGTAATGCCTTGGCTAGAGGTCGAGGAGGAGGAGGTGGTGCTGCGTGATCGAGGAATGCTGGCCTCGAGATGGACTTGTCTTTGTAAAGTTTGTGTAACACTTTTATAAATTTTTGAACACTTTGATGTTGTATATAGCTCATAAGAGCTTTTGATGTGATTTTTATGTGATGAAACATTTGAACTCCTGATTTGGACTTAAAGTCCATGAGATTTTGATTAGATTTGAAATTAGGTTGTAAACAGGTTTTCGGCATGCCAAATTTTCAAACAAAACCACGCCAATTTTTCGTAAATTAAAAGACTTCATGTTTTTTCTCCGAATTTAATTTATTTAAAAATGACGGGTCGTCACGATTGGTATCGAGCCGACGGGTTACTCAGACTACATGCGATGCATGTTTGTATTTCATGTTTTGTTTTAAGTCCATTCTCGAAAGTCAACATCTGAGATCAGCAGCACCAGGTATTCCTAGACCTTATCTTTAAACTCGCATTTCATTTCGATTTGGTAAAAGAGTGGTGAATCCTCTTTTACAAGTGACTTATCTTGTTTTATTGACTTTATTTCAGTATGCCTCCTAGAAGAGGGGCTAGACGAGTTGGAGTGAGAGGTAGAGGTAGAGGCGAGCTCGGAGCCCTACACCTCCACCACCACCTCCACCTGTGATTCCTATAGTACCTCGCTGGTGATTCTGTTGTACCGCCACTGTTCGGGGCGAGGAGTTTATATTTCGAGGAGGATTATCTGGGATTATTGCGAGATCTTTGGTAGACCAGGATTGCTGTTGTACCACCACCTAGACCAGGTGATGTGGCGGTTGATCGAGGTTGGATCTACCGAGGTCGCTAGATTTTTGAGAGAGTATAGTAGACATGCACCTGGTGAGTTTAACGGTAGGTCTTTGTATCCATCTTTTCTTGAGCTCTGGATTGATAGAGTTGAGAGAGCTTTCGAGTTTATCAGGTGCCCAGACCATCTGCAGGTCCATTGTGGTACATATTCTTTGGTTGATGATGCTCTATATTGGTGGAGAGGTCTCCATAGGTCACTCTCTTTGACTATGGAGGTTACTTGGAAAGTATTTCGTGAGAAATTTTATGAGAAATACTATTCTGCTGATTTGAGAGATAGATTGGAGGTGGAATTTGTGTCCCTGAAACAGGGTGATAGTTCGGTGGCCGAGTATGAGCGAGAGTTTGACCGACTGTCTAGATTTGCTCCTGGACAGATTGCTAATCCTGAGAGCAAGATGAGGAGATTTTTGGTAGGGCTGAGAGCCGAGATTAGGGGTTTTTTTACGCACCCTGCGTCCGACTACCTATGAGCAGGCTTTAGAGTTTGCCCTTTC
The DNA here is from genome assembly GCA_028015215.1 of Gynostemma pentaphyllum. NCBI lineage: Eukaryota > Viridiplantae > Streptophyta > Magnoliopsida > Cucurbitales > Cucurbitaceae > Gynostemma > Gynostemma pentaphyllum. The sequence goes on from CM051355.1 coordinate 44,606,027, forward strand.
TTTGGATTTGGCATCTGAAGAAAGGAAGGGCAAACTAGCTGCTACCGGAGAGATTTCCTCTCATAAGAGGAAGGTGGAGGATGACCGTACTGGTCGAGTACCACCGCCACAAGAGAGACGATATCAGCAGCAGACTAGGGGTGGGATTCGGTTTGGACAGTAGGAAGCACAGAGGCAGGCTCCCCTACCACTTAGGTGTTTTACTTGTGGTCAGGAGGGTCACCTATCTAGGTCCTGTAGGACTTATCAGGCTCATCCACCACAGTATGGTTACCCAGGTCAGGGTATGCAGAGAGACCTTATCCAGGCACCACCGCTTTGTATGCTCCTCCAAGTTAGAGGTAGAGGTCATGACCGAGGCAGAGGTCGGGACCAGGCCGCAGAGGACGGTTTAGAGGTAGAGGTCGGGGTGGTCGGGCACTGCGATTCGGACTTCCACCGTTGTTCGGCCGCCAAGATTTTACCTCCACCACCACCGAGATTTCCTCCACCGCCACATCGATTACCGCCTCCACCGCTCGATGTCAGGCCCGAGTTTATGCTACTAGAGAGGAGGCAGAGGCTGCAGGTACTGTAGTTACTGGTACTCTGACTGTTTTAGGCCATTCGGCCTTTGTTTTATTTGATTCTGGAGCTAGCCACTCTTTTATTTCTTCTGCATTTGTTGAGTCGGCTATGCTTGAGTCTGCACCGTTAGGGTTTGAGATGTGTGTTTCTACCCCAGTGGGGAAGTTTATTATTGCTGATAGTATGATTAGCACAGATGATTTGTGCTTTATGGGTTGTTGTTTGCATGCTACTTTGATTATTATGCCTATGACTGACTTTGATCTGATTTTGGGTATGGATTGGCTATCAGCTAATCGTGCCACTATTGATTGTACAGAGAGAGTGGTTGATTTTATGAGTCCATGTGGGACTAGTGTACGTTTTCGTGGGACTAGTAGTAGATCAGTACCCACTTTGATATCGATGTTAGAAGCTAGTATGCTTCTAAGTGATGGAGCCTTGGGTTACATAGCTAGTGTGGTTGACACTTCTATACCAGAGGCTAGTTTGAGTTCGTGCCGATAGTGAGGGATTTCATTGATGTTTTCCCTGATGAGTTACCGGTTTGCCACCTGGTGAGAGACAGTTTGATTTTTAGGATTGAGGTTGCTCCTGGGACAGACTCCATTGTCCAAAGCACCATATCGAATGGCACCGGCTGAGTTGAAAGAACTCCAGAGCCAGTTACAGGGACTTTTAGACTTGGGGTTTATACGCCCAAGTGTTTCGCCGTGGGGAGCCCCGGTGTTGTTTGTGAAGAAGAAAGACGGTTCTATGCGTTTATGCATTGATTACGAGAGTTGAACCAGGTGTTACGTTGAAGAACAAGTATCCTTTGCCCAGGATAGATGACTTGTTTGATCGAGTTGAGGGGAGCCACTATCTTTTCGAAGATAGATTTGAGATCCTGGCTATCATCGGTTGAGGATTCTGGGATGAGGATATTCCCAAGACGGCATTCAGGCCGCGTTATGGACATTATGAGTTTGTAGTTATGTCCTTTGGCTTGACTAACGCGCTGCAGCTTTTATGGACCTTATGCACACGGTGTTTAGGAGGTTCATTGACTCTTTTGTGATTGTTTTTATCGATGATATCTTGGTTTATTCCAAGACAAGAGGAGTTGCATGCTATACATCTTCGAGAGGTTTTGACGATACTACGAGATCGAGATTGTATGCCAAGTTCTCTAAGTGTGAGTTTTGTCGAGGGAAGTGGCATTTTTAGGCCACGTAGTATCGAGTAGAGGAGTATCTGTTGATCCCTCTAAGATTGAGGCAATTACTAACTGGCCTAGACCGACGAGTGTGGCTGATATTCGCAGTTTTCTGGGACTTGCAGGCTATTATAGGCGGTTTGTGCAAGATTTCTCCAAGATTGCTTGAGCTTTGACACGTTTGACCCGGAAGGGGGTTGATTTTATATGGTCTGAGGATTGTGAGAGGAGCTTTGAGGAGCTCAAGAGGAGGCTTGTGACAAGCCTGGTTCTAGTATCGCCTGATAGTACTAGTGGTTTAACTGTGTATCCGAGATGCTTCCCACGAGGTCCGGGATGTGTGTTGATGCAGCATGGTAAAGTTATAGCTTATGCTTCTCGTCGATTAAAGGAGCATGAGAAGAAATATCCGACTCATGATTTAGAGTTGGCGCATTGTGCATGCATTGAAAATATGGAGGCATTATTTGTACGGTGAGAAGATTATGATATTTATCGACCATAAGAGTCTCAAATATTTCTTCACTCGAAGGAATTGAATATGAGACAATGGAGATGGTTAGAGCTCGTTAAGGATTATGACCGTGACATTCAGGTATCATCCTGGGAGAGCCAATGTAGTGGCGACGCGCTTAGTAGAAAATCTTCTCATTCATCGGCTTTGTCGGCCTTACCTTTGAGAGCGAGGTGGGATATGGAGCGAGCCGAGATAGCATTGCTTCTGCCGAGGTCACCTGTGAGTCCGGCTAGTTTGATCAGTGGGGCCTACTTTGAGGCAAGAGGATGATTGATGCCCGAGGGGAGAGGTTCATTTGCAGGCCGGTTTTAGAGAGGTCGAGTCGGATGTTCCTAGTCATTTTACCTTCTCTACAGACGTGCTCGATGTATCGTAAGAGGCTATGTGTGCCTTTAGGATCGACTTTTAGAGGGAACTGTTGGAGGAGGCTCACAGTTCTATCTTCTCTATACATCCAGGTAGTACGAAGATGTACAGGGACCTGAGAGAGCATTATTGGTGGCCTGGGATGAAGTTTGAGATAGCGGACTTTGTTAGTAGATGTTTGACTTGTCAGCAAGTCAAAGCTTTGAGGAAGAGTCCATCGGGTTTACTTAACCCCTGAGTGTGCCAGAATGGAAATGGGAGGAGATTTCCATGGACTTTATCAGTGGTTTGCCGAGGACGCCCAAGGGTTATGATACCATTTGGGTGATTGTAGACCGTTTGACGAAGACCGCGCACTTTATACCTGGGAGGATTACCTACCCAGTGGAGACATGGGCACAGTTGTATTTACGGGAGATTGTTAGATTACATGGTGTGCCTGTGAGGATAGTATCAGATCGGGACACTCGTTTTGTCTCGAAGTTTTGGCAGAGTTTGCATTGACCATGGGTACAGGCTTGGATTTTAGCATGACTTTTCACCCCCAGGCAGCGATGGTCGACCGAGAGAGTTAACCGATTCTGGAGGATATGTTGAGGGCTTGTGTTCTTGACTTTGGAGGCGGTTGGGATTCTCGGTTGTACTTGGTAGAGTTTGCTTATAATAACGACTATCAGGCTACTATTGAGATGGCACCATTTGAGGCACTTTATGGTAGAAAGTGTCGATCTCACTCACCTGGGATGAGGTTGGGGAGAGAAGGCTTTTGGGACCCGAGTTATTACCGATTGACTAGTCGGTCGATTGACTTGATCGGGAGAGAGGATGAGGGTTGCCCAAGAAGCATGCGAAGAGTTATGCGGACAAACGACGTAGTCCACTTGAGTTTTTGGTGGGGGACCACGTGTTTTTGAAGGTAGCACCTATGAAAGGTGTTATGAGATTCGGGAAGAAGGGTAAGTTGAGCCCTAGATTTATTGGCCCTTTTGAGGTACTTGAGCGAGTAGGAGCAGTGGCTTACAGATTGGCTTTACCACCTTCTTTATCGGCAGTTCATAATGTTTTCCATGTATCGATGCTTCGGAAGTACATGGCGAGATCCTTCTCACGTGATTGATCACGAGCCGATAGTTTTGGATGCTAGTATGTCTTATGAGGAGACACGGTTGAGATTTTAGCATTCGAGCGAAGGTGTTGAGAAACAAAAGCGATTCGCTTGGTTAAGGTTCTTTGGAGGAACCAAGTGTCCTGAAGAAGCTACGTGGGAGCGTGAGGATGATATGCGGGCAAAGTATCCTCGACTTTTCACTTAGTGAGTTTACTTTTCCAGGACGAAAAGCCTTTTTAGGAGGGTTGATCGTAACGTCCCGTTATTTTGTGATAAATTTTATTTATTTATTTATTTATTTTAATTTAATTCAAGTAATTAAGTTCATTTATTTATTATTAAATTAGAAATTTACAATTTATTTCATTTTAATTCATTTTAATGGCTTTATTTATTTAATTACGTTTTAATGGTGTTAATAATTATTAACGGGCCAATTAATAATTATTAATCACCATTGGGTTAGTTTGAGATGTTCGGGATTCGTTTTAAGCCAAAAGTCTTAAAAAGGGCAAAATCGTAATTTCCAACTTCCTAAATATCTATTTACTATTTTTCATCTTCTTTAAATGAGTCATTGACTCATTTTTTACCAAAACATCACCATTTTCTTCTCCAAACCCGAGCAACAAAGGGAAGAAAAGAGAAGAGGAAGAAACGGTCGCCCGGCCGTTTCTTGGCCGGTTTTGCGTGATTTCGGATGCGTTGGAAAGCTCTCGCCGAGACCTTTCTACCCATTCCACTCTTGGAACGTTTCCAACTCTCTAAGGTAAGCCCTAGATTTCGAATTCTCATTGAACTTCCATGGAAATTGATCAAGCTTTTGTGTTCTTTCGATTTCTTGCCGTGAAACTCGGTGTTTGTCAATTCGGGAGTAGTTTTATGTGTTTTTGGAAACTATTTCATAACCCTAAAACCGAGTTTCAGTCGAAACCCTTTCCGTTTGAAATTTACCCTTTTGGGATTGAAAATGGGTTAGAAATTAATGAATGAATGTTTGTTTAAATTCAATTCGGGAAAGGGATTAATGTTCAAAAACACTATTCATCGATACCCATTGAAATCGGGATTATCGAATTTGATTAAAACCAACTCAAAACGTATTTTGAATTGCCAAAAAGCCGAAAAACCAAACCCGAGACTCGTTTTTGATGATAGGGCCGTGGGCCTCTTTGTGGGTTTTATTGGGTTTTCGTTGCTTTGTATGTTTAGTAATTGTTTGAATGATAGTTGGTTTCGTTATTGATTGTTACGATGTAATTCGTTTGTAGGTGTTTTTGAACTTCGTGGTTGATCGCTCCTTCGAACTTAGGAGCTAAATCATCTTATTAATAAGGTGAGAATAGTTAGCATTTAAATTAAATATGGAAAGCAAACTAGTGTGATGGTTTGAGAGTTTGAACTAAGATTAGAATCCGAACCTAAGATTAGAGGGTTGTGAGTTAGTGCCCTTAGGATTAAGAGTTAATCCTTTAAGTGAGAACTTAGAAATTCTCGGGAAAGACTTTGAATCTTAGAAGATTCTAACTTAGTTTCGTTATGAAACTAAGGTTGGATTATTTTGAAGTCAAAATGATCCAACTTGTAATTTAAAGCGGTTAATAGAACCTCGGATTATTTGGAAGTATAGAATCCAGGAGGACATAGGTTAATCGTTTAAATTATGATTCTAATCTTATTACTAATATCGGAGTTCGATCGTCATATCGTTCATTCGAGTTTCTCAGTTATTTTACTTTTTGTCATTTACTTTATGTCTTTACTTATGCCCATTTACCTTATGTGTATCTTAATTACTTTATCATTTACTTTACTTTATTTAATTGTACAAGCATATGCAAGCATATGCATAACATTTTGCACCATTATTTATTATACTACAACATCTCGCATCATTGAAAAGAGAAAAAAGAAAAGAATGAAAAGAATGAAAGGAACGGTGGATGAGTGGATTCCCACGTTACCTTCATGCATAAGGTGAATGATGGATGAGTGGATTCCCACATTACCTTCATCATGCATAAGGTTGAATGGTGGATGAGTGGATTCCCACATTACCTTCATGCATAAGGATAAGGGTGGATAGTTTGTAAAAATCCACATTACCTTCATTACATGCATAAATGGCAAATGTGTATCCTATGGATGTACTCATTACTTTTACGCATATGATAGATGAGAAAGAGAGTCGAGATGTTATATTTTATGCAAAGTCATTTACTTTTCTTGCTTTATGTTATAACAAGTTAAAGGATGAACAATTAGCCTAAGTGTGCTAATTAGTTTCATCAATTGGAAAATATGACTTAGAATGACCTAGACTTTGGAGAATTCTAGGAAGGATTGTGTCGGTTTAATTGGACACAAATCGGAATGCGAGTTTGAGGTCTATATTTACTTTTTATGCTTATTATTCTCACTGGGCTTAGTTTGTTAGCTCATGATATTACAACCAATTTCAGGTAATGCCTTGGCTAGAGGTCGAGGAGGAGGAGGTGGTGGTCTGCGTGATCGAGGAATGCTGGCCTCGAGATGGACTTGTCTTTGTAAAGTTTGTGTAACACTTTTATAAATTTTTGAACACTTTGATGTTGTATATAGCTCATAAGAGCTTTTGATGTGATTTTTATGTGATGAAACATTTGAACTCCTGATTTGGACTTAAAGTCCATGAGATTTTGATTAGATTTGAAATTAGGTTGTAAACAGGTTTTCGGCATGCCAAATTTTCAAACAAAACCACGCCAATTTTTCGTAAATTAAAAGACTTCTGCTGTTTTCTCTGAATTTAATTTATTTAAAAATGACGGGTCGTCACAATTTTTCAATGAATTTATTGGTCTTTCTTTTTACTTTTCTTAGTTCAATAAATTATTGAACTATAATTATACTATTTGAGCCATTTTCATTTTTTTTTATATTTCGGTAATTATTAATATGTAAAAATATGTTATTTCAATAATTAACGCTTTTAGCATCTCTTAATGCCTGTTTGGGATAATTTTAAGAAGCGTTTAAAATTATTTTTGAATAAAAAAAATGTTTTTCTATCTCATGTCTCATAGTCATAAGTTTAAATTAAGTTTAAAGGTTAAACGACTAATATAAGATTAAAATAGGATGGGGTATTTCAAGGAATTAACAAAAAAAATGCTTAAGATTGACGACCAAATTTTTAATTTTAATTTTTTTTTTGTCAAAAGATAAACTTCATAACAAGATCAAAGAGTATCAATAATGGAGTTAAGACCTCTCCTAGCGAGAGAATGAGCTTCAACATTAAGCTCTCTTCTAATAAAATTAAAAACAACAAGATCAAGACATAATTAAAGAGATCTAACATCCTCTGTAACGTCCCGTTACTTTTGAGGTATAAAAAAAATTATTTATTTATTTTATTTTAATTTAAGTAATTAAAGTTATTTTAGTTTCAGTAATTTAAAATTTAGTAGTTTATTTCGGTTTAAACCTTTTTAGTCGCTTTAATAGCTTAATTTAGTTTTGGTCGTATTAATAATTATTAACGGGCCAATTAATAATTATTAATCACCATTTTTATATTTAAGAACTTTGGGTTTCGATTTAGAAGTCAAAAGTCATTAAAAGGTCGTAATCGTCATTTCCAAAATTCTTAAAATATCAAGTTACTATTCACTTCTCCTTAAAAGCACATCATTGACCAAAATTGACCAAATTTTCATCTTCTTCCTCTCTTAAAACCGTGAGCATCAAAGGGTTTGGGGGGATTTTTGGGTTTTGTTCGATTCTTGACGTATCCACTTTATTTCGGTTGCATCGGAAAGCCCTCGGTCCTAGGATTCTTCTCAATCTAGCAATCATACTTTCTATCCATGTTTTAAGGGCCTTAAGGTATGTCAAAGTTTCAAACCCTAAGCTTCAAATAGTGTTTTAATGGAGTTTTCATTTTGAATCTTCGATTTCTTGCCGAGAAACTCGATGACTTTAACTACGGGAGTTGTTTTAAGTGTTTTTGGAAACTTTCCCTTCACCCTAAACTCGAGTTTGAGTCGAAACCTGTCCCAATTGAAATTTACAAAGTGTGGGCTGTTTTGGGATATATTTTTATTGATTAATTGTTAATTGTAATTAAATTTGGGAAAGCAATTATTGTCCAAAAACCCGATTTATCGTTACCCTTTGAACCGGAAACTTCTAAACTACTTGAAACCAACTCGAAACACCTCTAAATTGCCTAAAAGCCCAAAAACCAATCCCGATGCCCATTTTACCTTGTATGGCCGAGAGCATTATATGGCCTATTCTTGGGTTTTTCGTTGTTTTATGTTTTTAGATGACAATCGATCGATGTTTGTTTAATTATTGATTGTTAGATGTAATTATTTGTAGGTGGTTGTTGAATCGTTGCTTGATCATTTTTCCGGTCAACAGAAGCGAATGTACATTTGCCAAGGTGAGAATAATTAGAATGTAACGTAGCTTTAGAAACCGAATAAGTAGAATGATTTGTAGGATTGGAAGTTGAGATTAAGATTCGAATCAAAGATTAAAGGAAAGTGAGCTAGTATTCTTAGGTTAGGAGCTAGTTCTTTTGAGTGAGAATTGTGACGACCCGACACTTTTAAATAATTTAAAAATCAGATTGACAGCGGAAGACTTTAAATTTAATAAAAATTTGGCATGGATATGTTTAAAACTCGGACTATCCATAACCTGTTTACAATCTAAAATCCGAAATCTAAAAACACAAGGAACTCAAGTTCCTATCAGGAGTTCAAAGAGGTTATAATAATAAAAGTGAAATGAAAAGCTCTTAAGAGCTTATAACAAATTTTACATCTCGAAAACCGAAAACAAAACAAAATAAGATAAGGCAAGTTCCGGAACTTTTAAATGACAACTAATCCATCTCAGCATCATCATCATCTCGATCAAGCCACACCAGCTCCTCTCTCATGACCCGAACACCTGAAATGTTGTAATATCATGAGCTAACAACTTAAGCCCAGTGAGAATAGACAGAATAAAAAGTACAGTTAGACCCCAAACCCGTATTCGGATTTGTGTCCAAGTAACTCTTACACTTTTTCACTAAACTTCCAAAACTGGAGAATAATAACTCCCAAAGTTTAGATGAAAGTGATCAAACTCAAATTTCTCCTTAAAAACCTTCATCGAAGTATAAGGTTATAATCCTTGGACCATGAAAAAAACTTATATCATCTTCTCTTGATATAAACATATTTAAATAAAAACAGTTTTGTGATGAATGACAATAATAATAGCTCCCGCAGGTTATGTGTAAGCTCTCGTGGCTTTGTAATAGCTCCCGCAGGCTATGTGTTAGCTCCCACAGGCCGTGCAATAGCTCCCGCAGGCTATGTGGTAGCTCCCGCAGGCTACCTGAAAGCTCTCAAGCTATGTAGTATGAATTTGAAAATCTTGTGATTTAAAATAAAATAAAAGTAAAGTGCATAAAGTGTCGTTCATAAAGTAACGTTCATAAAGTGCATTGAATAAAGTAAAGTGCATCGCATAAAGTAAAGTGCATAAAGTAAAGTGCATTGCATAAAGTAAAGTGCATAAAGTAAAATGCATAAAGTAAAGTGCATAAAGTAAATAAACAGAAATTTCGGAAGAACAATAAGTAAACCGAACTCCCGATAATTTAAAATAAAGTAGATTCTTTCTTAATTAAGTAATCTACACTTCCAAGGATTCTAAACTTCCAAATAAAATCCAAAGCTCTATTTTCGAGTTTCTTTAACCATTCCATCTAAAAGTTTGGATCCTTTAACTTCCAATGATCCATTTTTAATTTCCGAAACGATTCTAACTTAGAACTTCCTAAAGTACAATGTTTCCCTCAAGAAACTCCAAAGTTTTCACACAAAGAACTAGCTCCTAATCCTAAGGGCACTAGCTCACTTTCTTTTACTCTTAGATTCGAATCCTATTCTTAACCTCTTATTCTACAAACCGTTCTACTTATTCGGTTTCTAAAATTACTTTAAATCCTATTTATTCTCACCTTTAAAGATGTAACTTCGCTCCAAACCTCCGGAAGAGCGATCAAGCAAGGAAAATCAATAAACACCTACAAATAATTACATCTAACAATTAATAAATAAACATACATCAATCGATTGACAATTAAAGGCATAAAACGACGAAAAACCTCGAATATCCTAAAGGATGCTCTCGGCCATGATAGGGAAAATAGGCCTCGAATTTGGTTTTCCGGCAATTTAGAGGTGTTTTGGATTGATTTCAAGTACTTTAGAAATTCCGGTTTTCAATGGGTAACGATTAACCGGGTTTTTAAACAATATGCCATTTCCCGAATTGAATTACAATAAACATTATTTCAATAATAATTAACCCGTAATCAAACCCCAAAAGGTAAATTTCAAACGGGAAGGGCTTCGACTGAAACTCGGTTTTAGGGTTAAGGGAAAGTCAAGTAATAGTTACCTAATAAGTTTTCCATCAACATTCAACAACAAAATTGGAAGGGAATGAGAGTTTTGGCCAAGAACTCAAAAGCTTGAATCAAATTCCATGGAAATACTAAGAGAATTCGAAATCTAGGGCTTACCTTAGAGAGTTGGAAACGTTCCAAGAGTGGAATGGGTAGAAAGGTCTCGGTGAGAGCTTTTCAACGCATCCAAAATCACGTAAAATGGCCAAGAAATGAAGCCGGGGTGACACTTTCTTCCTCTTCTCTTTTCTTCCTCTTGTTGCTCGGGTTTGGAGAGGAAAAATGAGATGTTTTGGTCAAATGCTTGGTCAATGGTATTTTAAAGAAGAAAATGGAATAGTGTTTAGATATTTAGGAATTTTGGAAATGACGGTTGCGTCCTTTTATGACTTTTGACTTATAAAACGAAACCCGATGCTCTTAAATAAATCTAAAGGTTATTAATAATTATTAATTGGCCTATTAATAATTATTAATTGGCCTATTAATAATTATTAATGTCACCGAAGCGAATTTAAAGTATTAAAACGATTAAAAGAATAAAGGGCGAAATTAACTACTAAAATTGAAATTACTACTTTTAAATTAACCTTAAATACATAATTAAAATAAATAATTGAAATAAATAAAATACAAAAAAATATTCAATTCAAAATAACGGGACGTTACAAGAATACTTTTGGATGTTCTCGGGAGAAACGCTGAACTTTTGGAAGTTCTAAGTTTAGAATTGTTTCAGAGTTTAGGATGGATTATTGGAAGTTGAAGGATCCATGCTTAGTAGAATGGTTAAGGAACTTGAATGTAGAACTTTGGATTTTATTGAAAAGTTTAGAATCCTTGGAAGTGGAGACTTATTCGTTAAGTTAAGATCTTACTTTTATTAAAATATCGTTGATTCAATTTACTTATTGTTTTTCAAAATTCCTATTTATTTACTTTATGCCTAAGGACATCTATGATCTGTTTACTTTATGCCCTCCAGTTACTTTAACATTCGTATTTATGTTTATTTACTTTTGAAAGCATATGCATAACATCTTGCATCATTGAATTGAAAGGAAAGTGAGAAACAAAAAAGGTGAATGTGAATCCGACGGAAGTTCTCATTACCTTCATGCATAAAAGGTGAATGTGAAACCTACGAGTGTTTTCATTACCTTCATTCATATTATCGGAGGAATTATATTATGGAGAATGAATTGTTTATTTATTTACTTTTGTAAGCATATGCATAATATCTTGCATCATTGAATTGAAAGGAAAGTGAGAAACAAAAAAGGTGAATGTGAATCCGACGGGAGTTCTCATTACCTTCATGCGTAAAAGGTGAATGCGAATTCTACGGGTGTTTTCATTACCTTCATTCATATTATCGGTGGAATTATATCATGGAGATGGAATTGTATATTTAATTATGGAAAGTAAGACAACAAGGTGAATGTTAGTCGTACGGGAGCTACCATTACCTAACCTTATTGATTTGAGATGTTATGCTTATGTAAAGATTATTTACTCCTTTACATACTTGTTTCAATAAGTTAATGGATGAGGATTAGTTTATATAGACTAGTAATATCATCTTGAAGAGATTATGGATTATGGAAGTACTTTTCCAATTGGTTGAAAGTTAGTTTTCTAGAGTTTAGAGAACTTTGGGAAAGAATGTGTGAGTTTACTTGGACATAGATCATAATACGGGTTTGAGGTCTATTGTTACTTTATATTCTCTTTATTTTCACTGGGCTTGTTAGCTCATGATATTACAAACAAATTTCAGGTAATGCTTATGCGTGTGGTGGTGGGAGAGGAGTTGGTGCCGCATGATCGAGAGGATGATGAAAAATGGATGGACTAGATACTTATTTAAAAAGTCTATTGACTCCTTTTGTTTAATTTGTGTCTTTTGTTATGTAAATTTGTATAGGGCTCTTAAGAGCTTCTTGTTTTACATTTATGTTTATTAACTCTTTTAAACCTTGGAAAAGGAATTGTATTTCCTTACTTTTAATTTTCCTGGTGTGAAAAATGTATACATGCTTTTGGCTAGCCTAAGTTTCAAACATATCCACGCCGTTTTTGTTTTTAATACTAAGACTTCCGTTGTGTTTTAGTTTTAAATGATTTTAAAATAGTCGGTTTGTCACATCCTCAAGAATACAAATAAAGTCTGATGGATAAACTGAGATATAGTTAATAATGTACACCAAATACTTTTCATCAGAAAGAACTTTAAGAACTTTGACATTACGATCTCGAGCCTCCCTCAAACCCAAAGCTAGGCATTTTCCTTCAGCATGAAGATTCTTGCAAAGTCTAACAAAGCACCAGAAGGCATTTTCAAACTCCGTCCAAATCCTTAAAGAAGAGAATTGCTCACCCAAGCAGCATCACAATAAAGCACATGATAAGAATGCCAATTCTCTTGTGCTTAGAACCTATGCACGAAGAAAGAAGAACATTTATATAAGATCAAGTGTGTTGGTATTTGGAAGAGTGTGGCATTTGGATAAGATCAAGTGTGAGTTAGTTATATGTGTGGAATTTGGATAAGATTAAGTGTGACTTAGTTATTTGTGTATAAGAGGAAGGTGATTATTTGTGGGTAAGAAGAAGTAAGTATGTGAATTAGTTATTTGTGGATAAGAAGTAGTTATGTGAGTTTGTTACGTTGGTAGTTATTTTCTATCATTATATATTGGTGTGTTGTGTGAAATTATAGGGTGTAGAATTTGTAAGTATTTTGGAGGATTACCTCTGAATTGGGAGAGTTTCCCGACCAATCGAATGTTGGGATTTGTGTAAACTCTTATTTTTTTAAGAAAAAAATAAATAAAATAAATAAGTGGATGAGATTGAAGGAAATGAGAAGATAAGGATTAAAAAAAAGGTTGTGTCTTGGCTTGACACATGGCAAGTAAATGTTTAAAAGAAAACAAAATAAATCCATCTTTGTTCAGCAGCCGTGTGAAGGAAAGAAAAAGAAGGAGAAAAAGAGAGAAAAAGAAAGAAGGAGGGAAGGAAGGAAAAATTAGGAAGTCAGCTTGGAAATTTTTGAAAATAGCATCAATTATGGAGTTTTGAGTTCAATTTGAAGTGTAATTGCTTGTTGTTAAGTTATTTCTTCAACCCAATTTTTTTATTTGATGGATTTTGTTAGATTTTGCTAAGGTTTAAAGTTTGTTTATGGGTTTTATGAGTTTTGTTGTTTATAAATTTTAAGTGCTATGGATTAAATTGAGATGTTGGTGTTGAAGATTAATTAAGAATAGTGTAGAAATGGAGTTTTCCATATTTTTGATGGAGTTGTTATGGAAAATTATATGAATTAGAAAGAGGATTATGTGTGGATGTTCTTCAATTTGAGTTGGGATTTTATATGTTGGAAAGGAGGAAGAGTAACAAGTTGATATTATTGGCTTTGAAAGTTATATTGAAAGTGTAGTTATTGAAGGAAAGTTGAAGCTCAAGCCATGTGAACCACAATTTTATATTATTTTCAATATGGTTTTCTAATATTTCAAATTATTAAATAGATGATTGATATGTATTTCTTAAATTACTATTTCAGGTGATATCGAGACTTTAAATATTTACGATTTGGAATGTTCACAGCAAAAGTTTGTGAGTGGATTCTATTTTCACATTTAAAATTATTAGTAGTATTGAGCTTTTAGTAGTTTACAAAACATAAAAGTTTTAGAGTTTATATTATCGTATATGATTATTTATTGATATAAATGAAATTTTTTAGATATTCATTATTTAATATATATGATTTATGCCAGCTACAAAAGGTTCGATTGCGATTTTACAATTGTTTGGAAATTATGATATTATTTTCAGTAGTTTTTTTTAAACCGTTAGAAATAGTACCCTCAGTTATTAGCTTTTAGTAGGTCTTTGGGACCCACATTAGAACCACATAGGCTTTGGGCAGTATGTTAGGGTGCTTAGCCCTTTGGGGGCAGCTCTGCGCGTGTATGACCAGTTTAGTATTCAGTTGCTCTGCTGCATGCATGATTTCGCTCTACATGCAGTATGACCAGTTAAGGGTACACTTTTAGTGTGGCTTTTATCACTATGATATAGTATATGAACATTTTCTATTGTATATATATATATATATATATATATATATATATTTACGTACTAGTATTGATCTAGTTTACAGCAGAACGTTATGATATTTAAATTACGACTATAACTAGCTTTATGAGTTTTTGTTTTGAATATTATGATTATTAAGTTTTACGAATATTAGTTTTAAACAGTTTTATGAATTTGGAAACTACTATATATTATGTAGTTTTGAAGAAAATATTAGTTTATTAAAAATTCTAGTCACTGGGACTTTAGCTCATTCTTTTCAAATGTTCCCCCCCTACAGGTAGCTTTCGAGTTTCAGAAGATGATCGAGCCGACAACGAGCTTATCCACCATGTGTTTTGCATCAGCTCAACTAGTACATGAATCATTTTTAGTTTGTTTTAATATTAGCATAAACATGTTTAGTTTGCCTTGATGGTAAGTGTTGGCATTTGGCTATCGCTTGCCATCGGCACACGACTCGTCACGGGTGTATAGGGAGATCCCGGGTCAGGTTGTGATAATTTGTGTTATGATTAATAAATTTGGCGTGTTTGTTTATTTTTACTGTGAGTGCTTATCAATTGGTATATGAACTCTATTCTTGGGAATGCCTACAGTTTGAAAAATGGAAGGAAGTGTGCAAGAAGTGAAGAACGTCTTGGAACCATGGGAGACGAATTGAAAAGAGAATTTGACAGTGTTAATGTAAGGCCCCGGGATTTGAAAAGAAAGTTTAATTAAAATTTCTACATGTGGTTTGCTTGTGTGTTAAGTGTTAAGCATTTTAGAAATTATTATCTATTTTTTTATTTGATTATATGATGGTTAACTATAGTTAACAGCTAAGTAAAGGTGCACAACTACATAGAAGAAATTGACTACAACAAAAATTGCTTTCTATAGCGTCCGAAAAACACTATAGTTGATATTTTATAACGTTTTTAGTAACGCCATAGTTGCCCACATAATTAAAAATCGGAGACATTTCATAGCGTTTGATTGACGCTATTATATACGCTATAAACGTTCCAGGTAATTACATACTTTGAATGTTATGAAAATATAATATAGCATCTCCCGAAACGCTATGATAAACTTTAATATAGCTATTTTAAAATGCTATTGTATATTTGTAATTGCCTTTTATTAAAGTCATAGTTTCTCCTATAATTTAGGGTAATTTATAATTTCTAACGTTTGTAACAGGCTATCTCGTTTGCTGTAGTAAACCTGTATTCAATAATATATATATAATTTGATTGCTATGGTGATGTACTATAGCATTTATTAATCTTGATTATAAAAGAATGTAATATTCTTGGTCGTTTACTACTATCATACAAACCTATTTTATATATAGGGAACCGAGGCATACAAGGAATGATACAAATGGTAAAAAATAAATAAGGAATACAGCCAGTAATTTAGGTAATGCAAGGTGGCAGAGAGAAGATGCCAAATAGGGAGAATAGGACAGCTGATAGGAGTTTGACTAGGAGTGGGGCCCATGTAATCAATTTAATATTTCAACACTCCTACTTAAGCTGGGTTGTAAATGTTGATTAAGCACAACTTGGACTTCAAATCTTTAAATTGGGTCAATGGTAAAGCCATAGTGAATAGGTCGGCAGTTTGTTGTTTGGACAGAGTATAGATGAGATTGATGCTCTTTTCTTCAATTTTTTCCTTGATAAAGTGTCGATCAATTTCCACATGTTTTGTTCGATCATGATGAATGTGATCTTTTGCAATGCTTATAGCAGCTTGATTGTCACAAAAAATCTTGATTGGTGCCTTTATTGGTACTTTCAGTTCCTCCATTACTCTTTTTAACCATATTCCTTCACAAATTCCATGAGCCATGGATCTTAGCTCAGCTTCAGCACTGCTACGAGACACCACATTTTGCTTTTTGCTTCTCCATGTGACTAAGTTTCCACAGACATAAGTGCAGTATCCTGTAGTTGATCTTCGATCATTTATAGAACCTGCCCAATCTGCATTAGAATAAACTTCTATATTTCATGTGTTAGTTTACATAAAGAAAAATCCTTCTCCTGGAGTCATTTTTAGGTACCTTTGGATTTTTTACACAGCTTGCATGTGTTCTTCGGTAGGGCTATTCATAAATTGACTTATGGTACTAACCGCAAAACTGATATCTTGTCTAGTGTGGGATAGGTAAATGAGCATACCTACTAATCTTTGATATCTTCCTGTATCAATAGAAGATTTGGTGTTATTGAACTTGGCAAAGGGTTCCATAGGGGTAGTTGAGGGTTTACTCCCTAACATTCCAGTTTCTTTTAAGAGGTCAATAATGTATTTTCTTTGGGATACACTTATTGCTTCATGAGATCTAGCTATCTCCATCCCAAGGAAATATTTCAAACTTCCTAGGTCCATAACTTCAAATTCAGAAGATAAAACCCTTTTTAGATCGATTAATTCTTCTTCAAAGTCACCAGTGAGAATTATATCATTAACATACACAATAATTATACCAATCTTCCCTTCTAAGTGTTTTGTGAACATGGTGTGATCAGTCTGACGCTGGGTGTAACCAATATTTTTCACAACTTTGGTGAATCATTCAAACCAAGCCCTTGGAGATTGCTTAAGGCCATAAAGAGATTTTTTTAGTTTGCACACTTTATTTATGTTATTTGGAGTTTGCATACCTGTGGGAATTTCCATGTATACCTTTTCCTTAAGGTTTCCATTTAGAAAGGTATTCTTGATGTCAAATTGGTGAAGAGGCCAATCACGATTTATAACAAGAGCAAGGAGAACACGAATGGTATTCAATTTAGTGACCGGGGCAAAGGTTTCTTGGTAGTCTATTCCGTAGGACTGCGTGAATTCTTTTGCAACAAGTCTAGCTTTGAAGCTTTCAATACTATCATCTTCTTTATGTTAGATATTAAAGATCCATTTGCACCCTACTGCTTTCTTTCCTTCAGGTAATTTACAAATCTCCCAAGTGTTGTTTTTCTCCAAGGCATTGATCTCTTCTATGACAACTTCTTTCCACTTGGGTAATTGTAAAGCTTGGTGAATATTGTTGGGAATTTGGGTTTCCAAAAGAGTGGTGGAGAAAGCACCGTATTTATGGGAAATTTTTGAGTCAGAGATGTATTTTTGGATTGGGTAATTGGTACATTTACGTATCCCTTTTCTCTTAGCAATTGGGAAATCAAGGTCAATATTTGTACTATTTTGAGTGTGTGGGGCCAAGTTTGTCTCGGAAGAGTTATCATTTTCCAAATGGAAAGTGTCAAAGCTTGGTATGATTTGTTGTTTTGTGGAATTAGGATGTGGTCGACGAGTGTAGACAATGGGTTCTCTGGGTTTATCGTCCAAAACAAGTTGTTTGTTTATTTGGGGATCCACGATCAATTGGGTTTCCATAGGCAAAAATAAGTTGACATCATTTTGGTGAATATTGGAATGTCTACTTTTAATGTTTGAGTATGTTTTAGGTTCAGCTTCCCAAAAGAGATGTTCTATACGTAGTTGTTTTTCCCCCTGAACATCACTTTTGGGAAAGTATTGTAGTTCTTCAAAGAAAGTAACATCCATGGAGGTGTAAAATCTCTTAATAATAAGAGAATAGCATTTATAACCTTTCCGATTTGGGGCATATGCTACAAAGACACATTTTAAGGATCTAGGGTTATGTTTCCCTCGGTTGTGTGAGTGTATATGCACAAACGTAGTGTAGCCAAACATTTTTAGGGGAAGATAAGTGACCAAGTGAGTATTAGAATAGTCTTTTATAAGAACATCCATGGGAGTTTGGAAACTAAGGGTTCGAGAAGGCATCCAGTTAATGAGGTAGGTGGCAGCGAGGATGGCTTCTCCCCAAAGATATTGGGAGCATGAGAGGAAATCATAAGGGATCTAGCTACATCTAAAAGGTGTCTGTTTTTTCTTTCAGCGACTCCATTTTGTTGAGGTGTGTCAACACAAGAGCTTTGGTGAACAATTCCTACTTCGGTAAGGAAGGATCCTAAAGTATTATTGAAGTAGTCTCAAGCATTATCAATTTTGAGAATTTGGATTTTGGTTTTGAATTGAGTTTGTATCATTTTGTAGAAAATTTTAAAAATGTTTGTAACTTCTGATTTTTCCTTCATTAGGAAAACCCATGTGAGTCTTGTGTGATCATCTATAAAGGACACTACCCATCTAGCCCAAGTAATGTTTTTAACTTTAGAAGCCCCCCCATACATCACTATGTATCATAGAGAAGGGGAAGGAAAATTTATACTTACTTGGTTGATAGCTGCTCCAACATGTTTGGACAATTGATAAATTTCACAATTATAAGAACTAGGTTCTTCATTGAATAAACTTGAAAGAGTTTTTTCAAATACATAAAATTTGGATGCCCTAACCTATAATGCCATAATATAATTTCATCTTTACCACTAGCAACATAAGCATTAGCTTTATTTCTTATCTGAGCTTTCGGACAACGTAAATATAAAAACCAAAGTGGAGTTCAGCATTTCCAATCGTCTTCCCCGATCTCAAGTCCTAAAAAATGCATCCATGTGAGTGGAATATTGCAATACAAGAATGTGATTTTGCAAGTTTACTTATAGACAGTAAGTTACAGTCTAACTTGGGAACATACAAGACATTTTCAAGTGTGAGGTTTTCAGAAACATGCATAGACCCTATACCTTGAACCTTTTTTTCTAACCCATCAGCAATTTTGACACTATAGTTTTCAAGGCAAGTTGTATAATTACTTAACATGGAAGAGTCACTTGTCATATGATCTGAGGCTCCTGAATCTATAATCCAATTATTTTCTGAATTAGAGTTTACCTTTAGTGATCTTAAAACACTACCTTTGTGAGCTAGAGCTGCTATTCCACCATTAGTTGAAGTGCTAGGATGGTGATATGGATTGAACTTTTTCTTTAGGAAGTCTATTTGCTCATCTGTAAAAAAATTTGCCTCAGAAACGTGGTTTCATTTCATTGTTGGAATTCCAGTAGCTTGATATGCTCTCCCTTTTTTCTCAGTTTGATAGCGAGACGACTTCCAATCAGTTGGTTTACCATGTATCTCCAAACATGTATCTTTTATATGCCCAGTTTTTTTGCAATGTTCGCACCATACTTTTCCTTTTCTTGGCCTATTATCAGTATTGTTGTTGAATGAATTTCTGGAAATAAAAGTTGACGATTCAGTGGTTATCTCTTTAGTACCTAGCATCAATTTCTTTCTACTTTCTTCACGTCATACTTGGGCAAATACTTCACAAAGGGATGGCAATGGTCTTATTGCAAGAACTCTCCCACGCACTTCATCCAATTCTTTGTTCAAGCCAAGAAGAAATTTTAATATACGTTTTTTTTCCACAATCTTGTTAAACCTTGCAGCATCTTGAGTGCACGTCCAGTCATTTGATTTGAAGAGATCAAGTTGTTTCCAAAGTCGAACAAGGTTGCTAAAGTATTGTGTGACAGACATGTCTCCTTACTTCAAGTCATGGAGCGTTCCCTTGATTTCAAAAGATTCTGAAGTATTCTCAAGGTCAGAATAAGTTTCATGAACAACATCCCATATATCTTTTGCTGTTTGAAATAAGAGAAAATTCTCTCCTATCTCAGTGGTCATGGAGTTTATTAACCACGACATTACCATGTTGTTCTCAGCCTTCCAACTTCTATATTGAGGGCTGGTTACATCAGAATGCTTTGTTATTCCAGTCAAGACATCATCCTTTCCACGGCCACATATGAACATTAACACTGATTGCGACCATTGGAGGTAATTCGTACCCATGAGTTTGTGGTTGGTAATCGGCATGGCGATCCCTTTAGAAAAGGTCGATAGATTCGGCACATGTATCACCGAACTTGAAGAAATTTACTTTTTTCTGTAGCTTTCAATCCATCAGTAGCCATTTTTTCACTTGTAATTGAGGATTAAAACCCACGATTGGGAATTTGGTGCTTGCAATTGTTGTTTCACCGCATGCGATTAAGTCCTCAAAGAGCAAAGAGAGCTTTGTTGCTCTGATACCATGTTGATTCATAAAAAAATGTAATATTCTTGGTCATTTACTACTATCATACAAACCTATTTTATATACAATGAACCTAGGCATACAAGGAATGATACAAACGGTAAAAAATAAATAAGGAATATGGCCACTAATTTAAGCAATGCAAGGTGGCAGAGAGAAGATGCCAAATAAGGAGAATAGGACAGCTAGTAGGAGTTTGACTAGGAGTGGGGTCCATGTAATCAATTTAATATTTCAACAATTAAGCAGCTATAGAAATTGGGCTTTCGTAGAACTATAACACAAAAATTACTTCTTGAAAGACAACTTTCATAACTTAAGAAAATCATACAAAATTTAAATTTTTCCATCCATAAAGTAAATTAACAAAAAGTTATAAAGAAGGTCGATAACGAAAATGTATCTAGTATGATTAATTAGCCTAAAATCCATAAAAATAAAGTATAATCTTTTACAGAAGTCAATGTTAGCTTTCAATTAATAGAGAGACCTAGATCAAACGAAACCCCAACAAGGACCAAGTTTGGTATACTTTGACCAAATTTATTTATATTTCTCGGCACATCGAGCTTCGTCTCTTCGTTCTCTCCATATTAACAGGATAAAAGTATAGAATTGGAGAACTGTAAGATTGAAGGGAAATTTATTAGTTTGTTCATTTTTGACAAACAAAGAATGTGAATCCAAAAATTTACTCTTATTCCACACGGTAAGCTGAAAGAAAGTGCATGCAACAAGTCACCCAAGTAATTACAGTCCCTAGCAATTCCCCTCTTTGAAAAAGAGTACAAGAATATCTCAAAGTTTGAGGAATAAATAGTAAACATTACCTATATTTTCTAAATTACGAGCTCAACGAGACTCGAGATTCGAAGACTGAAAAATTTAAAAATTTCCAAATCTGTTTCTTTTCATGTCATGTAGAGTACTTATTAGGGAAAAAAGTTCATTACCTAAATTTGGTTTTCTTTCACTATTTGGAAGAAATATTTGTGAAAAACTCAGTTATAATAAATTGTGACAAAAAAAATTGAAAGATTCAAAACTTACCAATAACCCGAAACGAGGAACTTTCCTCCAACGAGTTTTCAAGGCCTACCCCATATAAGCGCTTTGTTATTCTTTTTAAACATGTGTTTTTTTCTTGTTAGCTCCTCTAAATACGAGATATCTACCCAAATTCATGTATGCATTGTTAAAAAAACTCGCGACAAGAAAAGATAGTACCGACGATAAGTCATAGTAGCTACCCAATTAAAAAGACAAAACAATTAGCTATTACAATAGCTATTGCTAGCTTTGCCTTGTTTGACAAAAATCACCAACCCTGTAATAAAAACAAAGGGGAATTACTTGAATAGTATACAAAATATACATGATTATTCATATAATACAACTTTTGAAAATTTACCAAAATAACATATTGCTTTTAATTCACTACATAGTTGTCGATCTAAACTCTCTATTTACTAAATAAGTTATATACACCATGTCATCAAAATAACATATTTTTCTTTAACTTCAGTAAATTAATGAACTAGCTAAATAATTTAGTGAATTGCTAAATAATTAAAAATAGTGACATAAATGAAAATACATATCTAAAATCTACTATTTGAAATAATTTCTATAAAAACAAATACGGCTTATAAAGAACATAGACATCACAGTCAGGATTTTGGCCTCCATCCCTCCAACATACTTATATTTTAAAGGTCACATAAGATAAAAAAAATACTATAGTTTCAAAGTGAAATGTATTCAATGAAATCGTTAATATATATTAATTGATATATAGAAAAGACATTGCATTAATTTGGAAATCATGCCCAAAAATGAGATGTACCATGTTCCAACTGTTGGATGCGAGTGAGAAAATGTTCATTATCAGGTAACTGATTATCCATTCTAAAATTGAGAACAAAGCTGCAAACTAACAAAACCTGAAAATCAATAGACCATGGATATATTTGCTCATTACACAACAGAAGCAACATAATTCAATTAGTTATTGTATCGATATCCAAATAGCAGTTCAACAGTGGTTCGGAAAACCATAAGGCGTGTACTTGAAAGGGAAAATAGAGATTCAGATAGCCCTACCACCAGTTCTTCTACATAATGAGTCAGCACACACCTCCTTTATTTTCTATCTAGCATTTCAAGATGATTTTTTCGTGGGGGTTATAATTTATACACACCATGCATTAATCTATGAATCTCATTCTTGTTAAATCTCAATCATAACAGCACCCATTGGTAATTCAATAATTTTTTTATAAAAAAAAGTGTAAAATTATCATTACTCCTGCCGTACGTGGTTGTATGTTGATGTGATAACATACGGTAACACGTTACGAGGACACTTGATATGGTAACGTCGTACGTGGTAGTATGTTGATGCGGTAATATACGGTAACACGTTATGAGGACACTTGATATGGTGATGCCGAACATGGTATTATGTTGATGTCATAACATACGACAACACGTTATGAGGTAACATGGTGTGGTAACAAAGAAAGTTCGAGATACTATAGTTTTGTTTAAAAAGACTTAGTAATCGTTAGTACTTTTATTTCAAATCTTCAATTCATTACTTTACGTAGTTGGATGTTGATTGATTTGGAGTTATATTACAATTGTATGTTTATATGGTAATTGGAAGTGTAGAATGGGTAGTAAAGAACATTTTAGGTCTTTGGACACAATTTCTGGTATGGAATTTTGTCCATAGGATTACTTCCTTCCATTTTAATCTCACTAGCATTTTTATGCTAATGTTGCTACACTTACAAATTTTTAGGTACTTCTCGACGTAGGTTACATGGTAGAGGAGGTGGTGTTGTTTGACTTCTCGAGGCAATGTATTGACTGAAGGGATGATTTACTAAACTAGCGGAATTTGATTTAGTAAACTAATTAACATTTAATTATGGATCTATTAATATCATGCAATTTGTGAAAAAACATGTACATTCAAGCTTTAAATTTCGAAAATTAAAATCAAAACTTACATTGAGTAATAAATGGAGAATCGGTTGGAGGTTTCTTTACAGCATCAAATCCTCAGCAACACCGGATCTTCTACGCTATATCCCGATCGATCAAACGAAACCCGATTGTGGGATCGAACTTTAGAAGAAATTGGGAAGAAGAAAAATATTTTCTTCCCAATTTTGAATAGGGAAAATCGGCACTCAAGGGGGAAGAGGAGGAAGAGAGAATTCCGAATTTCTAAGGAATTTAATTGTATGATTTATGTATGACCCAACCCTCCTATTTATAGGAAAATAGGAATCCTAATCACATTAGGATTAATCTATAGAGATAAATACAAAAAGAATAAAGATTATCTCTTTCCTTTATCTTGAAATTTCGAAAATGCCATAGATAAATAGGAGATTATTTTCTTTTCTTTATTTTATTTATCTTGGGTAAATAAATCTATATAATTATTATAGGATATAATTCAAATAATTATCTCCAACAAATTATCTATGAAGGCCAAAATTAATAATAAATAATTAATAAATCAAATTTATTTAATTAATTATTTTTGGCCAATTTCAATTGGGTTCATTAATCCAATTGGGCTTGAAACTCTCTCTTAAATTAATAAGTCCAACTTAATTAATTTATTTATTAATTACCATTTAAATAAAATATTTTATTTAAACAATTAATAATATTAATATTTTCTCCCGACTAAATATTATCCAATTTATATTTAATTATTAATTTCCATTTAAATAATTTTCATAATTTTAATAATTAATATTATAATTATTAATTTCCATAAATTAATAATTTTATTGACAATATTTTATTATTAATTTAATTAATTTCAATTATTAATTTCCGTTTAAATATAATTAATTATTTAAACATTTAATAATTGTTAATTAATTTCAAATTATTAATTACCATTTAAATATACTCTATATTTAAATAATTAATAATGTATAATTAATAATATTTCATTATTAATTTCATGTTTAAATAAACTCATTATTTAAACAATTAATAATGTTTATATTAATTACCGTTTAAATATACTCAATATTTAAACAATTAATATTGCCTATTTTAAGTAATTCACTTTACTTAAAATTTCCATTTCTTCTACTTGATTTCACGACTACGATATTTGGGCTAGCATAGGGACTCGATGGACCTATAGATCATGGGCTTAATAATTAGTCAATTAAGTGATTAACACATAATCAGTTAATTACTTATTATCTAACTATGAATAATTCCACTATAGATTCATAGCTGAACTCCCCTCACTATAGATGAGTTATTGTCCATTTAGTTTATCATTATTTATATCGTGATATATCCTTCACGTGGAACCCTCATAATTACGAGACTGGATAAATTTACCGTTTTGCCCCTGTAATTACCGCTTTATCCTTGTGTTCCGCTGATTCTCCAATGAACTTTATCTTTAGTCGAACTAGAGATAAGGTACTGGGATCAATAGAAGTCGTGGCGCCACTTGTTCATGTCTCGAATCAGTACATCAAGGGAGTTTCCTAAAGTTCCTAAAATGTTTAGGTATCGCACTGATACCGTTAATTTATAGGAAAGTTATGAATTCCATCTCGTGAAAATGAGTTCCCAGCTACTTATCTAGTCATGTTCCCAAAACAGGTGTGTATTGAGCGTTCTTACAGATCGCTCTCAACTATGTGAATCAAAGAACATAACTCCACAAATAGGAGTCCGCATTTCACTCAGGATTGAGATCTATCACGGTTGATAAACTTAGTTTGATATTCGATCATTTCTCGTAAACGGTACTAAGGAGAAATTTGATCGAACATCGTGGTCCTGTCTTATACAATCAACATTGCATATGATACTTCCATTTCATGTCTCCCACATGAATGATCAGGATTAGATCATTTGTCTATAAACAAAATACGAAGCTATCAACAGTATTACCAGGATAAGGTTCCCAAACGTTATCCATTTACTGTAGACACTTTTAAGTTACTCATCTCGACTTTAATCCTCTCGTATGACTCACATACTAAGTCATGATTTCATAAGAGTAACTTAGGGTTTACTATTTGAATGTTTGATATTTATATGTTTCCATATATTCCTAATATCATTAATTGAATCAATCTAGATAATATAAAGAACTTATGTTTATTTATTTAATTTATTCTTTATAAATTATTATTATTAAATAATTACAAGTTCTAGGACACCATTCCTAACAATCTCCCACTTGTCCTAGATATTTGGGGATTTTGACTTGTAATTCCAGTCAAACTGGATGACTATCAACTACTTAGTCATGGTAGTCATTTTAATAATTCATCAGTAACGTTTTCATCTGTTTAGTATGTATTTCTTTTGTCTGATGTTAGTTTCATGAAGTGTAATAGATTCCATATTTTATCGCCATAAAATAAACTCTATTAACTATTGGTTTGAAACTATCATGTTCAAACACCTTTTCATTTACTAACAACTTAGTAATTTTAAGCGAATTTAGAGTTTAGTAAGTAAAAACTCATTTTACTTATACTTAACTCATTCAATGATTAATTCGCAAAGGTCTTTTATCAAATTCTTACATGGAAGTAAATTCATGTTCGAATTTGAGCCCGTGCAACTTATAAAATCTCCCATTTTATCTATGTGCACTAACATACTATTTGTAAATTTTATTTTAGTCACATTGGTTCTAGGATTCTTAAAATTCTTAAGCTCCCACTACAAAGTAATTCTCCATTACTTTCATTTGTTTAATGATTACAATTCTATACTTCTTATTATTTCCAAAAATAATGTATAAGTATAAGTGACCCTTTTCAACTCAACTATTGAAAATTCGTGTCATTTTTATTTCACTTATTTTTGAACTTTATTTTCATTGATTTTGAAGTCAATGAGTTTCACTTGGACTTCGAAAGTCCTTTGGTTCGTATTATGACGCTCCCACTCAAATAAAGTTCTACAAGTAGTTTAACAATTTAAACTTTTAAATAACTACTTGTTTTTATTGTGAAATAAAATCATTGTAATTCTTTTATATCTTAAGTAAGGTTTAAAGCCTTCAGTATCGCTGATTTACTGAGCTTTTCTTTAATAATTTATGAATTCAATTACTCACTAATTATTACTTTCTGATTTCTGTTTTGTTTATTCCATATCAGTTATTACCTTTAAAACATCCTTTTAAATAACTGAATGTTTGGAATATAAGAAATCGATTTAATGTTTACTTATCACTTAAGTTCTAACATCTAAATGTCCAACTTTAGTGATGTTTAAGTCTAGTTATCTTTGATAAATCAAAAGATATTCGATTTTTCTTATCCCATAAGTTCGTGGATTAATATGGTTATCATCTCAAACTCCTTGAGAACCATCTTTAAGAGATTAATCACTCTAACTTATTTAAGTAATTTTAGACTTAAGTATTTAAACATTTTTAATCCTTATAACTCATTTAGATATACCGGAGTTTAGAATTTGGATTTGGAATTTATTTGTTTTATACTAAGTATTTTGAATAACCATCCAATCACACTTTGGAACTTTGTAATATAATTGTAAAGGAATATCTACCTAAATAACTCTTATTTAAAATATTCCCAAACTTGGTTCATACGAAATGAGAACCAATAGTTATTACATAATTCAAAATAAAAACAAATTGATAACTAAACTAAACTCGAAAACTATGGTTTGGGAAGAGAAATATTTTCTTCCCTTTTAGACTATTGTAAAATCGGTTACGAGGAGAATAGGAAGAAGAAGAGTTTTCAATTTCAAAAATTGAAATTAGAAGCTTTTGAATGAACAACCAAGACGTTTGTATTTATACGCAAAACAGTTTTCCAATCGAATTAGGAAATACTATTAAAATAAATACAAGATAAATGCCAAGAATAAAATCAAATTTTATTCCTTATTTATCTTACGTGCCGATTTTATGTGTATAAAATCAATAAGAAAAACTAATTTTTCTTTGTTTAGTTTGTCTTTGGTTGAACATTCTTTTATATATTTATTTTAGACAAAATAATTCAACAATTATTTCCTAAAATATTATATATGAGTCAATTTTGGTATTTAATAATTCAAATAATTTGAACCAAAATCCATTGAATTCATTAATTCAATTATAGATTCTTCCTTATTAATAAATCTTATTTACTTCATATTTATTTAAATCATCATTTAAATAAAATATTATATTCCGATTTTTGTACTTAATTATTAATAAATATTTATTATTTTCTATTTAAATAATCGAAATTATTTAAATTAATAATAAATAGGTTATTTAATATTATCCTTTTAAATAATCACTATTATTTAAAATTAATAATAAATGTTTAATTATTGATTTCCATTCAGGTAAACACATTACCTAAATAATTAATAATTATTTATTAATAATATTTTATTATTAATTGCCATTTAAATAAACACATTATTTAAATAATTAATAACAATGATATTAATTTCCATTTAAATAAACTCATTATTTAAATAATTAATATTGTCTGTTTATTTAAGTAAACTGCTTTACTTAAATTATTCATTTCCTTTTCTAGGAAACATAGTTTCATTGTTCAGTTTGTTATTTCCAAGTATAGTGACTAAAGCAGATGCTGTATTACTGAAATTTTAAATAAACCTTTTCTTATTAATCTAACATACTTTCAACATTCAAATATAAAATTTCGACATATAATTAAATATGATGCATGAATGCGAACATATTAATGAACAGAAAAGCCCTAAAACATGTTACTATGTCACGATATTTTAATGATACCGGTGAAGTGCCGTCGAATGATAGGTCAGTTACCATCATTAAAACGAGATGCCACTCGAACAATTGACAACTCCAGAATAACTCATATTCCTATGTCATTGTTTACCGTGTATTTGGTCCAGAGTTTTGATAACAAAATTTATCAAATTTCTTTTAAGTGTGACCCACTAATTTAGTCTTTTAAATAAAATTGAAGAGTGTCTACGAAGTGTAGATTCAGTCTTCAATCAATCTCATTTAAAATTCTTTATCCCTTTCGGGAGACCAAACTTGATATTGATTTAAACAATAAACCTTCCTATGGGAATGAACACCTGCAGCAGTGTTACAGAGGCCATGTATAAATCTCACGTTTCGAGCCCATTTGTAACGTCCCGTTTCTTTTGGAGGTAATTTTTTTTATTATTTATTTTATTTTAAATAAAGTATTTAAGTTAGTTTAAACTTAGTAATTTCGATTTTAGTAGTTATTTTCGTTCGAAAACCTTTTTAAACTTTTTAAACCTTTTACTACTTTAAATTAGTTTCGGTGACATTAATAATTATTAACGGGCCAATTAATGATTATTAATCACCTTTAGATTATTTTAAGACCATCGGGTTTCGTATTTTTAATCGAATCTTTTAAAAGGGACTTAATCGTCATTTTCTAATTTCTTAAAAATATCGCAAATTACTATTCACCTCCTTTCTCATTAAATAGTCAATTTGGTCATATATTTCTCTCCCAAAACCCCCCAAACCCGTAGCTTAGAGAGAAAAAAAAAAGGAGAGAAAGAAATCGTCGCCCCGGCTTCGTTTCTCGACCGTTTTCATCGTGCCTTAGCTCGTTGGAAAGCACTCGAGACGTACTTTCTACTCATCCTAACAATCGAGGTTTTCGCTTGTTTTCTCGAGGCCTTAAGGTATGACAAAGTTTCTAAAACTTGAAGTGAATAGTGTTTTAATGGAAGTTTTGAGTTGAAATCTTCAAATTCACACCCCGAAGCTTGAAGATTTCAATCAAGGGAGTTGTTTCATGTGATTTTAGAAACTTCCCTAAACCCTAAATTCAAGTTTGAGTTGAAAACCCGTCCCGTGTTAATTTCTCTCACTTGACCAAGATTAGGGTGTTTGGTTTGCTATGATTTTACGTTTTACTTAATTTTTCGGAAATCGATTATTATGTAAAACCCTAAAATATCGTGACCCATTGATATCTCGACTTTCAAAGTGTCTTTGATCAACCCAAATCACTTCTAAAAGTGCATAAAAGACGGAAAACCGAACCCGAACCCTCCCCTTTCTTGTTGGGTCGTGGGTCCCTTAGGGGTTAAATCCGGGGTTTTCGTCGTTTTATGTGTTTAGATGTTGTTTGCTCGATTTTCGGATAATTAATGGATGTTAGTTGTATTTGATGTTGTAACGTCCCGTTATTTTGTGATAAAAAAAAAAAAAAAAAAACTTTTATTTATTTTATTTTAATTTAAGTAATTAAAATTCATTTATTTATCATTAAATTAGAATTTAGTAGTTTATTTCATTTTAAGTCATTTTAATGGCTTTATTTATTTAATTACGTTTTAATGGTATTAATAATTATTAACGGGCCAATTAATAATTATTAATCACCATTGGGATAGTTTGAGATGTTCGGGATTCGTTTTTAAGCTAAAAGTCATCAAAAGGGCATTTTCGTAATTTCCCTTTAAACCTAAATATCTAGATATTCTTCTCTTCTTCTTCTTAAACTATCATTGACCAAGATTTGACCAAACTCATCATCTTTCTTCTTCTCCTTGCAGTGAACAACTTCCTCCATTGGAGAGTTTTTGGTTTTTCTTTCTTTTCTTCGTTTCTCTTTCGTTTCTCGGCGGATCGTCAGTGTTTTCATTGCGTTGGATTGGTAGGGACGAGGGCTACCTATCCAACCTAGCTTTTCGAAGTTTCCCGTTCTCTAAGGGAAATCCCAAAAAGTAAGTTTTCAAACTTTTTAGGTGGTTTTGTTCGTTTTTGATTGTAAATGAGATTTGAAGTTGAAATCATGAATTTCTATCATGAAAAATGACGATTTTGAGCCCGGATTTTGAAAAACACTATTCACCCGAAAACACTATTCACCCGAGACACTATTCATCCGAAATCACTATTCACCCGAAATTACACATTTGTTCGCATATTAGTTATGAATTGTAATATGTTGTACAATCGGTGAATTGTAGGTGCGATTGCTCGGTTGTTGAATTGTGGGAA
Organism: Gynostemma pentaphyllum; assembly: GCA_028015215.1. Classification (NCBI taxonomy): domain Eukaryota; kingdom Viridiplantae; phylum Streptophyta; class Magnoliopsida; order Cucurbitales; family Cucurbitaceae; genus Gynostemma; species Gynostemma pentaphyllum. The sequence continues at coordinate 44,636,429 of CM051355.1, forward strand.
ATCGGAGTTTTGGACCAAAACTAATTTGGCTAAGGTGAGTTTAAAATGGTTGTGATTACTTTTATGTTTTCGAATTGCTTGACGTTTATGTTAGATCGATGTTAAGAGGGTTAATAGACTTGAGAACTTTCCAAGAATGTATGTATTTGGGAGTTAGTTTCTTGAGTTCGGGAGCTTTGGTAAAGGTTATATAAACTTTTGATAGCCTGAGTTGCTATAGAGAAAAGAATTGAAACATTATGTCTAACATACATTTCTATAGAGAAAAGAAATGCAATTGATATATAACCGAGAGCCATAGGAAAGAAGAATGAGATTGAATTGTTTATATGAGAGAACTAGATTCTCATTTATTTGGAAGATCTTGAAATTGGAGATTGTAATTTTTGATGTAAACCTTATGTACAGTATAAGGTATTAAAGAGAATGAAATAAGATTGGTTGTTGTTTAAAGTAAGATGTTATTGGTGGATTAAGTTATTATTCTCGAGGAGAATTAGATTCCGGAACTTGGAGAAGAGTATTATGTACTCCTTTATTTTGAGTGGTTATAAGATAGTTAAAAGAAACTTTGGAGAGATTCTTGTGTAGAATCGAGTTAGTACGATATTATTAGTGATGAGATTCACTTTCGGATGTCACGGAATGGTTTGTGATTGGTGACTTGCATATTATCGTTATGCACGGATGTCACGGTGACTTGCATATTATCGTTATGCACGGATGTCACGGAATGGTTTGTGATTGGTGACTTGCATATTATCGTTATGCATGCATATTATCGTTATGCACGGAGGTCACAGAATGATTGTGATTGGTGACTTGCATATTATCGTTATGCATGCATATTATCGTTATGCACGGAGGTCACGGAATGGTTATGATTGGTGATAAGTGGTCACGGATGTTATTTACTTTGTTATTTACTTTGTTATTTACTTTGTCATTTACTTTGTTATTTACTTTGTCATTTACTTTGTTATTTACTTTGTTATTTACTTTGTCATTTACTTTGTTATTTACTTTGTTATTTACTTTGTCATTTACTTTGTTATTTACTTTGTTATTTACTTTGTCATTTACTTTGTTAAGCACTAGTACCTACTTTATTTTACGAGCTTGAATATTTACTTTCCGAATTTACGAGTTAGTAGAATGGATTGATCTTATTATGTAAAGTACTTTGGAATATTGAATGGGTTGTGCAAGAGTACTTAGATTTTTGGACACATTTTCCGATATGGGATTCGGTCCATAGAAGTGCTTGCATCCATTTTATTCTCACTAGCATTTTTATGCTAATGTTGCTACACTTAAACTTTTTCAGGTATTACTCTTAGTAGGGTACGAGGTGGAGGAGATGGTGTTGCTTGATCACAAGTGGATGGCTTTCGGGACATGGACTTTATATGTACAATTTGGGAGCATTCTACGAATGCTTGATAAAAATCATATGTCATTACTTTTAAACTTGTATTTATGGCTCATGAGAATTTAATAACTGTTGTAGATTATTTTGTATTATTTTCTCTGATTTTGGGTATAAAATGGAGTGAAATGTCATTTGTTTTAAATTCTCTGGATTGAGCCCATGTAAACAGGTTTAGGGAGTTCGTATTTTAAACGGATCCACGCCAAATTTTTGTAAAAATAAGTCTTCCGCTGTTTTACTTCTGATTTAAAGATTTGTGAAAATTCGAGTCTTTACAGATGTGTAGGTTGGTGATCGATTGTTTGACTTTGACTCCGGCACCTTGGAAGCTTGGATTTCACATCTAAGGTGAGTTTAAAATGGAAGTTAGTAATTTTATGAATTATATTTCATTACGTTATTGTTTACCGAGGTTAAGAGGGGAACTAACTTCCGGAAGTTATACTTGGTTGGAGACTTTAACTCGGATGTGAGTGGAGTGATTTTGATGTATTTATGGTTTTGGAAGTAAAAGAGGAATTATGAGTGGTTTGGAAGTCTTGTAAGGTGATTTGGAGACTTTAGATGAAAGTGAATGACTAAGGAACTTTAAGTGATTCGGGAGTCAAAGTGGCTTAGAAATTACACTTGAGTATTGACTCGTGTAATTCAAGCGGTTTACGTTCTTTAGTAGTTTAGTGGAACTTTATCTAACTTACTAGGGAGCTTGATGGATTCTAGGAGGTTATGTGATATGGCACATGATAGTATGTGATACGCTCCATACGGTATCATGGTGCGAGGTTATGTGATATGGCACATGATAGTATGTGATACGCTCCATACGGTATCATGGTGCGAGGGAATGTGATATACTAATACCGTACAGGCTTAGTATGTGATATTGATCCATATGGTGTACCGGATACGATGAACGTGATATAGTAATACCGTACGGGCTTAGTATGTGATATTGATCCATATGGTATACCCGATACGATGAACGTGATATAGTAATACCGTACGGGCTTAGTATGTGATATTGATCCATATGGTATACCCGATACGATGAATGTGATATAGTATTACCGTACGGGCTTAGTATGTGATATTGATCTATATGGTATACCCGATACGATGAATGTGATATAGTAATACCGTACGGGCTTAGTATGTGATATTGATCCATATGGTATACCCGATACGATGAAAGTGATATAGTATTACCGTACGGGCTTAGTATGTGATATTGATCCATATGGTATACCCGATACGATGAACGTGATATAGTAATACCGTATCGGCTTAGTATGTGATGTTGATCCATATGGTATACCCGATACGATGAACGTGATATAGTAATACCGTACGGGCTTAGTATGTGATATTGATCCATATGGTATACCCGATACGATGATACTGGTTTGGTAATAAAGGATGTTAATGTTGTAGTTACATATACTCATTAGAATGGATAGAAAGACTTAGTAGTAATCAGTACTTCTACTTTAAGTCTTAATATCGTTACTTTACAAGAAGTTTATCATGTATGATGATATTATGTGGAATTTGGAATGTGGAATGGATAGTAAAAATTGAAATCTAGGCCTTTGGACACAATTTCCGACATGAAATGTGGTTCATAGGATTACTTGCTTTCATTTTACTCTCACTAGCATTTTATGCTAATGTTGCTACAATTACAATTTTTCAGGTAAGACTCGTGGTAGAGGACGAGGTAGAAGAGGTGGCGCCGCGTGACCCATCGAAGCAATGAATGGACAAGGACACATATTGTTTTGGTGAAGCATCCTTGAATGCTCTTGAAGATTGTACTACTTTATTTATGTTTCATTTTGAGCTCAATGGAGCATTTGTATATGATTTTGAACTTCAAAACTTTCTTTAGACTTTTTCTTGCTTTTTCTGAAAATTTGGGATGTAAACAGGATTTGTTTTATCCGATTTTTAAACGAACCCATGCAGTTTTTCTGTAAAATCAAGCTTTTCCGCTGCGCATTTGCTTTAAAAGATTTTACGAAAAAAATCGGGTTGTTACACCATTAGTGGAGACCATAGGATACATTGACATGTTTCCTTCTCCCACTTAATATTTTGAGTTAGGGTTTCATAATTTAGACTAATTCAGGCTAACTCATTAATCCAAGTTTTAATTAACCTAATCAATTTTAACTCTTAAATTGGTTAGATTAATTTTATAAAGTGATTGTTCAAGTTTTCCTAATTAAAACTAATCACATTATGAGCCGTCTTAATAATTTTGATTTATTAATTTGAACTTTTCTCCCAGGATCGCTCCCGGCTAGAGGCGCTCCGTGTTAGGGGAACTTTATGAAACCTCATCGCCAGGCGAGCTTTCTCGCCAGGAGATCCGTTCAATTTAATTAATCTCAATTATTAATTTTTAATTAACCCTTAATTAAAAGTTTCTATTTGTTTATCTTATATGGATTTTGGCCCAATTGTTTAAACAATAATTCCATATTACAAATAATTCATTTAGTTTCTATTCAACTTTTAAACTAGATTTAATTTTTGAATTTTAACTAAATAAGCATGCTTTTAATTCTAAAACAATTAGAATATAATTTTCGATAATAACATTTATAAAATAAAATTATAGCATGCTTCACATACATTAGCATATAATAACACATATTATATCATGATGCATGTATGTACAATTAATTAAAATCATACAACCTATGGTGGGATTTTCTACATGACATACTCTTATGCATGAATATTATTTAAAAACAATTATATCATACATATAAAAATTTAAATAATAAATAGCTAAATTGACCTGGTATTCTTGGCACTATTTCTAAAACGGAAAATTAAATTACAACTTAATTTAAATCTTCCATTGTAGAATTTTGAGGCTTCAACTTTCTCTCTCCTCCATGGTGTAGGCGTGGGCATGGGTATTTATGGGGTAAATATTATCTCCTTAATATTTCCATAAATACTTGTTTTAAAATAATTATCTTTTAATTAAATGGAAAAAATAAAGAAAAATATTTTCCATGTAATCTTATATCAATTTCTAAATTCATAATTTAAGATAGGGATATAATCTTTAAAAAGATTTTATCCTTATCTTAAATATTTAAATTTTTAAATTGAGATAACAAGATAATTATGATAAAATATCTTACCATATCTTGAAAAAATCTCCTCCTTGGGCATGGACCACATGGATTGTTGGAGATGAATTTTCTTCTCTTCCTCCCTTGGTGTAGCCGATTTTGCTCCTTTTGGTATGGGAAAATTAGAACCTTTTCCTATACCTTAAAATTAGGGTTTACAAATTTTCTAATAAAATTTAAAAAACTTAAGTGCCTCAAGAATACCTAAATAGTCAATTAGCAAACCTTCACAATTTATATAAACATACATAAAACAACTTTTTATGCAACCCACCGAATTTTTGAAAAACACAAATTTGCATGATAATTAAAATTAGCTCTGATACCAATTGAAGGGATGATTTACTAAACTAGCGGAATTTGATTTAGTAAACTAATTAACATTTAATTATGGATCTATTAATATCATGCAATTTGTGAAAAAACATGTAGATTCATGCTTTAAATTTCGAAAATTAAAATCAAAACTTACATTGAGTAATAAATGGAGAATCGGTTGGAGGTTTCTTTACAGCATCAAATCCTCAGCAACACCGGATCTTCTACGCTATATCCCGATCGATCAAACGAAAACCGATTGTGGGATCAAACTTTAGAAGAAATTGGGAAGAAGAAAAATATTTTCTTCCCAATTTTGAATAGGGAAAATCGGCACTCAAGGGGGAAGAGGAGGAAGAGAGAATTCCGAATTTCTAAGGAATTTAATTGTATGATTTATGAATGACCCAACCCTCCTATTTATAGGAAAATAGGAATCCTGATCACATTAGGATTAATCTATAGAGATAAATACAAAAAGAATAAAGATTATCTCTTTCCTTTATCTTGCAATTTCGAAAATGCCATAGATAAATAGGAGATTATTTTCTTTTCTTTATTTTATTTATCTTGGGTAAATAAATCTATATAATTATTATAGGATATAATTCAAATAATTATCTCCTACAAATTATCTATGAAGGCCAAAATTAATAATAAATAATTAATAAATCAAATTTATTTAATTAATTATTTTGGGCCAATTTCAATTGGGTTCATTAATCCAATTGGGCTTGAAACTCTCTCTTAAATTAATAAGTCACACTTAAATAATTTATTTATTAATTGCCATTTAAATAAAATATTTTATTTAAACAATTAATAATATTAATATTTTCTCCCGACTAAATATTATCCAATTTATATTTAATTATTAATTTCCATTTAAATAATTTTCATTATTTAAATAATTAATATTATAATTATTAATTTCCATAAATTAATAATTTTATTGACAATATTTTATTATTAATTTAATTAATTTCAATTATTAATTTCCGTTTAAATATAATTAATTATTTAAACATTTAATAATTGTTAATTAATTTCAAATTATTAATTACCATTTAAATATACTCAATATTTAAATAATTAATAATGTATAATTAATAATATTTCATTATTAATTTCATGTTTAAATAAACTCATTATTTAAACAATTAATAATGTTTATATTAATTACCGTTTAAATATACTCAATATTTAAACAATTAATATTGCCTATTTTAAGTAATTCACTTTACTTAAAATTTCCATTTCTTCTACTTGATTTCCCGACTACGATATTTGGGCTAGCATAGGGACCCGATGGACCTATAGATCATGGGCTTAATAATTAGTCAATTAAGTGATTAACACATAATCGTTAATTACTTATTATCTAACTATGAATAATTCCACTATAGATTCATAGCTGAACTCCCCTCACTATAGATGAGTTATTGTCCATTTAGTTTATCATTATTTAAATCGTGATATATCCTTCACGTGGAACCCTCATAATTACGACACGAGATAAATTTACCGTTTTGCCCCCTGTAATTACCGCTTTATCCTTGTGTTCCACTGATTCTCCAATGAACTTTATCTTTAGTCGAACTAGAGATAAGGTACTTCGTGATCAATAGAAGTCGTGGCGCCACTTGTTCATGTCTCGAATCGGGACATCAAGGGAGTTTCCTAAAGTTCCTAAAATGTTTAGGTATCGCACTGATACCGTTAATTTATAGGAAAGTTATGAATTCCATCTCGTGAAAATGAGTTCCCAGCTACTTATCTAGTCATGTTCCCAAAACAGGAGTGTATTGAGCGTTCTTACAGATCGCTCTCAACTATGTGAATCAAAGAACATAACTCCACAAATAGGAGTCCGCATTTCACTCAGGATTGAGATCTATCACGGTTGATAAACTTAGTTTGATATTCGATCATTTCTCGTAAACGGTACTAAGGAGAAATTTGATCGAACATCGTGGTCCTGTCTTATACAATCAACATTGCATATGATACTTCCATTTCATGTTTCCCACATGAATGATCAGGATTAGATCATTTGTCTATAAACAAAATGCGAAGCTATCAACAGTGTTACCAGGATAAGGTTCCCAAACGTTATCCATTTACTGTAGACACTTTTAAGTTACTCATCTCGACTTTAATCCTCTCGTATGACTCACATACTAAGTCGTGATCTCATAAGAGTAACTTAGGGTTTACTATTTGAATGTTTGATATTTATATATTTCCATATATTCCTAATATCATTAATTGAATCAATCTAGATAATATAAAGAACTTATGTTTATTTATTTAATTTATTCTTAATAAATTATTATTATTAAATAATTACAAGTTCTAGGACACCATTCCTAACATTGACATGAACAATGGACATATTTTGTATAGCATTCTTGAAATGCTTTGTATATATTCTTCCATATTTCATACTAGTATTTTGAGCTCAGAAGAGCATTTGTTTTTAAATTGTTTAAGTCTTACGATTTCTAAGTTGATTTTAGAAGTTTATCTACTATTGGAAAGCGCATTCCATTTTTATCACTTTCTCTTTTTGGGAACAATGTAAACAGGTTTTCATTTTTCTGAGTTTTAAACATACCCATGCCCTTTTTTTTAATCAAGTCTTTCGCTGTGTCTTTGAATTTAAAGAATTTAATGGATTTGGGTCGTTACACATGTTGAGGGCTTGCATTATAGATTTTGGCGGTAGATAGGATACTTACTTGTATCTCGTAGAGTTCGCCTACAATAACAGCTATCAATCCTCGATTGAGATGCCCCTTTTGAAGCACTTTATGGGAGGAAGTGTCAGTCACCAGTTCATTTGGGATGAAGTGGGTGAGCGTAGATTTTTGGGACCTGAACTTGTGCAAACAATGTTCGAGAAGATTTGTTTGATACGGGAGCGGATGCGAGTTGCTCAAAGCCGACAAAAGAGTTATGCTGATACTCGATGAAGAACCTTAGAATTCACGATGGGAAATCACGTTTTTCTTCAGGTTGCACCTATGACGGGTAAATGAGTGTGACGACCCGACTTCTTTTAAATCATTTAAAAACTAAAACACAACGGAAGTCTTAGTATATATAAAAAAAATCGGCGTGGATATGTTTGAAACATAGACTATCCAAAACCTGTATACATTTTTCACATCAGGAAATTTAAAAGCAAGGAAATGCAATTCCTTTTCCAGAGTTTAAAGAAGTTTATAATCATAAAAGTTAAGACGAAAAGCTCCTATGAGCTTATATACAAATTTCTATATCAAAAGACACAAAATTGAACAAAATGAGTCCATGGACTTTTAAAAATATATCTAGTCCATCTCTGTATCATCATCCACTCGATCAAGCCGCACCAGCTCCTCTCGTGTAACCCCGAGCTCGAGCATTTCTTGAAAATATTTGTAATATCATGAGCTAACAACAAGCCCAGTGAAAATAAATAGAAAGTAATGAAACAATAGACTCCAAACCCGCATCCGGATTTGTGTCCAATAACTTACTTACTCTTTGTAATCCATCCATTCAAAGAGATTTACATCAAGTATTCTACTTTTACTTATCAAGTCTCCCAAATAATTGAGGAACTAACTTCTAAGAATTTAGGAGGATGTGTTTCATAACACTCATAACATTTGTATCTCATTCTCTTTAATACCTTATACTATACATAAGGTTTACATCAAGTCTTAATCTCCAATTGTAATATCTTCCAATTTATTGAGAATCTAGTTCTCTTACATATATATCATGAGAATTATACAAGATTCAATACACCCTTGTATTCTCTCATTATACAATTCATCTCATTTCTCTTTCATATAGCATTCGGCTATAAATCATATTTTATTCTTTTTCTCTATGGAATTGTATGATATGCATAATGTTTCAATTCTTTTCTTTATAGCAACTTAGGCTATCGAAAGTTTACTTTCCTTTTTCTTTAATAAATAAATTCTTAGCTCACTTGGTTTTAACATAATTAAACATTTATTAACTCATTAAACAATTGTAAAGGGCACTCAACCTTTACATTAATATAACCACCACATGCGAATAATGTCAGGTATTGAAGCTCCCGTAGGGTCAGTTCATTCACCTCATTATGTCACTTTCCAAAATAAAATAAACAAATTCCTCTCAATAATATCTTTCCATCTCTAGTGAATAATGATAGGTAATGAAGCTCCCGTAGGGTCAGTTCATTCACCTCATTACTTTCCAAAATAAAAGATAGAAAGTCTTTTCAATAATATCTTCCCACCTCTAGTGACTAATGATAGGTTATCACTACAAAAAAAAAGACGAATTGCGACCAACAAATTGCGACCAGACAGTCGTTTTTTAAGTTAATGCGACCAGAAAAGTGACCAAACCTGGCGTGGCAAAAAAGCTGGTCGTCCAGGACATTTGCGCGTCCAAGTGGTCACCAAAATACGACCAAAAGCGTTTGGTCACAAAAAAGTCAACATTTGAAAAACCGACCAGACAGTCGCTTAAAATAGTGACCACCTGGTCGTAATTTCAGTTGTAGACAAGTGACCAGTTGGTCCATAAAATAGGTGACCACATGCTCGTTTATATTAGTGACCAAATGGTCACCTTCTTAAGTGACCATTTGGTAGCTTGAGCATCAGCCCAAGGCGACCATTTGGTCGTATAATTTGCGACCATCTCGTCATTTTATATTTTATAAATTGCGACCATCTGGTCGTTTCATATTTTATAAAATGCGACCAGATGGTCGTCAATGTAATTAATTTCTAATTTAATTGTTTAAATTAAATTATTTAATTTGTAAATATTATTTTTATTTTATTTTATTTTATTTAAATTTATTTATTTATTTAATTAGTTAAATATTTATTTATTTATTTAAATTAAATAATAAAAAAATTGAAATAAAATAAAAATATATATAAATAAATTTCCAAAACAAAAGAATGTACTATACAAGAAAAGAAATCTAAACTACTACTACGGAGCAGGGGTTGGTGGAGGCGGCGCCGAAGATGATGAACCGGGATCTCAGAGTTCGAAGAACGCGGCCAATGCAGCTGCGACCTAGGCCTGAACCTCCACCTGAATCGCAGCGACTCGAGCATCAAAGTTGCTGCGCATATCGTCCAGCTCGGTGTGCAGCTGCTGAACCTCCTCTCGCAGCTGCTGCTCAGTCGGAGAAGGACCATAACTCGTGCTCGCTCCGCTGCGCTGAGGCCTAGGCACGTCGGCGTATAGTTGTCTCCCGTACGAGCCGAGTCCAGGAACAGATCCATCAGGCCGAACCCCTCCAGTAGCATCCAAGAACGCCTCTCTACGGTCGTCCTGAGTCGGTTGTGAGTCTGGTATGGGCTGTTAGGAATAGTGTCCTAGAACTTGTAATTATTTAAGTATAATAATTTATTTCGAATAAATTAAATAAATAAACATAAATTCTTTATATTATCTAGATTGATTCAATTGAAGATATTAGGAATATATGGAAATATATAAATATCAAACATTCAAATAGTAAAACCCTAAGTCACTCTTATGAAATCACGACTTAGTATGTGAGTCATACGAGAGGATTAAAGTCGAGATGAGTAACTTAAAAGTGTCTACAGTAAATGGATAACGTTTGGGAACCTTATCCTGGTAACACTGTTGATAGATTCGCATTTTGTTTATAGACAAATGATCGAATCCTGATCATTCATGTGGGAGACATGAAATGGAAGTATCATATACAATGTTGATTGTATAAGACAGGACCACGATGTTTGATCAAATTTCTCCTTAGTACCGTTTACGAGAAATGATCGAATATCAAACTAAGTTTATCAACCGTGATAGATCTCAATCCTGAGTGAAATGCGGACTCCTATTTATGGAGTTATGTTCTTTGATTCACATGGTTGAGAGCGATCTGTAAGAACGCTCAATACACTCCTGTTTTGGGAACATGGCTAGATAAGTAGCTGGGAACTCATTTTCACGAGATGGAATTCATAACTTTCTCAGTAAATTAACGGTATCGGTACGATACCTAAACATTTTAGGAACTTTAGGAAACTCCCTTGATGTCTTGATTCGAGACATGAACAAGTGGCGCCACGACTTCTATTGATCACGAAGTATATTATCTCTAGTTCGACTAAAGATAAAGTTCATTGGAGAATTAGCGGGAACACAAGGATAAAGCGGTAATTACAGGGGCAAAACGGTAAATTTATCCTTTGTAATTATGAGGGTTCCACGTGAAGGATATATCACGGATATAAATAAAATATAAACTAAATGGACATAACTCATCTATAGTGAGGGGAGTTCACTATGAATCTATAGTGGAATTATTCATAGTTAAATAATAAGTAATTAATCGATTATGAGTTAATCACTTAATTGACTAATTATTAAGCCCATGATCTATAGGTCCATCGGGTCCCTATGCTAGCCCAAATATCGTTGTAGCAAAACTAAGTTATTAATTTAACTTAGGAAGAATAAATAATTTAAGTAATTGATTTTACTTAAAATTAGGCAATATTAATTATTTGAATAATGAGATTATTTAAATGAAAATTAATATTAATATTATTAATATTGATACAAAATTAATTGTTTAAATAAAGAGTTTATTTAAATGGAAATTAATATAACATATCAATTATAATATTTTACGGCAAAATTAATTGTTTAAATAAATAAATTATTTAAACGGGAATTAATGTTAATATTATTAATTATTCAAATAATGAGTTTATTTAAATAGAAATTAATAATTAATGTTATTAATTAAATAATGAGTTTATTTAATTTAATAATAAATATTAGAGAGAATTAAATACAATTTGTTTAAGAAACAAATTGGTTTATGGCCCAAAATAATTAATTAATATATTATTTTTCGGCTAAATATATTTAATTAGAAATTATTATTTGAATTTTTTCTAATTTTAAATACATAATTATATATAATGAAAAGTAAATAACAAGAAATATATATAAATCTTCATGCCTGCGTCAGCATGATTTTTTTTTTAAATAATAAGTTCGTTTGATAATGGCCATGGCGCACGCATGCTGAAGATGATTTGTTTATATATATATATATATATATATATATTATTTATCTTTTCAATTATATTTATAATTAGGAGATAAGCATATCTATAGAGATTAGATATCATATTTTCCTATAAATATGACCATTGGGATTCATATTTTATACACTTCTCACTTTAATTAGAAAAGTGAAAATTCTCTCTCAAGTTTTTGCCCAATTGCCGATTTTCTTTAGGGAAAAATTTAGAAGAAATTTCTTCTTCTTTTGTTCTTCCGGTTCGATTCCCACAAGTCGGTTTTGCTTTCGATCGGGATATAGCATAGAAGATCCGGGGTTGCTGAGGATTGATGCTGTAAAGAAACCTCCAACCGATTCTCCATTAATTACTCAATGTAAGTAAAAGGGTTTTAATTTTCGAAATTAAGCATGAATCTACATGTTCTTCGTGTTTTTATCACAATTTGCATGATGTTAATAGATCTGTTATTAAATGTTAATAAGTTTGCTAAATAAATTTCTGCTAATTTAGTAAATCATCCTTTCATGGGCAACCGCTGACTCAAAAACTCTTTGAAACGTTCCTAAACATTTAAAATTCAGAAAATAAAATAGTTAATATATAAGTTAGAAAAAATTGTAAACAAAAAATAATAATTGAAAAAATTATTAAATACTTGAACTTCTTTCGCCTTCCCGTCGATGATCGTCTCGTCCTTCGTGTGAAGAACAAGGTGAAACTCATCGGGCGGGACACGGCGACCGTGCTTCGCTTCCTAAAAATATTAGAGATTGAAGAAGAAAAAATAAATTAATAACTAATTGAAAAAATAAAACAAGAAAAAAGTACGTAAAAGAAGGAAAAAAAACTTACCAATAGACGATGGTGCTCGTCGTGGGTCCGGGCCCTGCCTGTGTGTTTAGTGGGATTCTTCGCGCGGTTGGCCTTATTCCTCCTTGACATTTCCTTGCCCTCGGGAGTGTTCATGCTTGCGATCAGCCGCGCTTGGTCCTCCTCGCTCATCTACACGGGTTAGTTTTCTGTTTGCTTTCTACGCGCCCGGTAAATGAGGTCCTTGAATCGATCCTGGACGTGATTGTCCCATAGGGGGAACAATCTACCGTCTGTGATATCGGGATCGATAACAGGAAACATGCCCTGAAAAAATTGAAATAAAAAATTGTTAAAGTAATAAAGTAATAAATTTATTTTTAAAAATTTCAAAATTAATTAATTATAAAAATAAATGATGTTTTTTACCTTCAAATTGTCGTACATCTGACATTTCTTCGTCGTCGGAATCTTCTGCCAGCGAAGCTCGCTGTTTAGAGGCATGCTCTGGAGGACCTCGCGAAACCGTTTTCAAACGGTTATATGCGGCTGTACTTTGCAAAAACATAAAAAATATTGTGATATTAGAAACTATTTGTTAAAAAAAAGAAATTTTTTTTTAAATGTTTAAAGATTTAAAAATTAAGTAATTAAAACAATAAACAAAATTACTTACGTATTCCCTTCAATCCGAAGGGTAGAGTCTACGGTCCGAGGAGGCTGTGTGCCAGAAGTGGATGGTCCCGCTGGATTGGGCTGGGATACAGACCCTGATGCTCCTGCGGAAGTCGTGGCCTGGGAGTCCTGCGGCAATCGTGGTGTCGCAGGCTAGGTCTCAGGGACTGCATCATCGGGATTGGCAGTAACTCCCGCCTCGTAATTAAAGTAAACTAAGTAATGAAGATTTCAACTATTAGATTAATTAAAATAAAATTAATTAAATTTAACTAACAATAATTAATTAAAATGAAATTAAACTAAACTAATTAAATTAAATTAAATTAAAATTAGATTAATTAAACTAAGTAATTAATTAAAGAAAACTAAGTAATGAAGATTTCAACTATTAGATTAATTAAACTAAAATTAATTAAATTTAAGTAACATTAATTAATTAAAACTAAACTAACCTAAATTAATTAATTAAATTAAAGTAAATTAAAATTAGATTAATTGAACTAAAATTTATTAATTAATTAAAGTAAACTAAAATTATATTAATTAACCTAAAGTAAACTAAGTACTTAATTAAACTAAATTACATTAATTAAACTAAAATTAATTAAATTCACAAAATTAAACTAAACTAATTAATTAATTAAAGTAAACTAAAATAAGATTAATTAAACTAAAGTAAACTAAGTAATTAATTACACTAAATTAGATTGATTAAACTAAAATTAATTAAATTAACAAAAGTAAACTAAACTAATAAATTAAAACTAAAAACTAAAACTAACTAAACTAAATTTAAACTTAAACTAAAACTAAAAACCAAAACTAACTTAACACTTAAAATCTATATGAAAACTAACCTCGTAATAGAAACCAGGATTGGAGGTTTAGGGTTTTTAGGTTTAGAGTAGGAACGGGGAATGAGAATGAGGAAAAAATAACGGGGAATGGAACGGGGGAAAGAGAGAAAAGAAAGAAAAGAGAGATAGAAAAAGAAAAAGAAAAAACGGAAAGGAAAACGGTGCTGAGTTTTAAATCAGAATTTGCGACCAACTGGTTGCAAATATGTAATTATGACTAGAAACGAAAGGTCGCGCGTGCTGGGGAAATGACGACCATCTGGTCGTATTTTCACACATATTTGTGACCACCTGGTAGCATTTATTAAAAAAGTGACAAGCTGGTCGCAAAATTTTTATTATCTACAACAGCTGTCATATCACGCATCCCATTAAAAATGGCGACCAAGTGGTCACAATAATGAAATTTACCGCCAAGGATTGCGACCAGATGGTCGTAATCTTTAAATTCACAGTCATAAATTTCATGAAAAATTAAATTTACCGCTCAGATTTGCGACCAGATGGTCGCACTTATGAAATTAACCACAAAAAATTTCATGAACATTTTAGATTACCATTTGAGTTTTGTGACCAACTAGTCGTAATTTAACTTATATTTTTGGAAAATCATAAGTCTACTTTTCCAAATTGCGACCAACTGGTCGCATTTCACTTCTAAATTACTACCATGTGGTTGTTAGGAATGGTGTCCTAGAACTTGTAACTATTTAATTATAATAATTTATTTCGAATAAATTAAATAAATAAACATAAGTTCTTTATATAATCTAGATTGATTCAATTGACGATATTAGGAATATATGGAAATATATAAATATCGAAACATTCAAATAGTAAACCCTAAGTTACTCTTATGAAATCACGACTTAGTATGTGAGTCATACAAGAGGATTAAAGTCGAGATGAGTAACTTAAATATGTCTACGAAAAAGGATAACGTTTGGGAACCTTATCCATGTAACATCGTTGATAGCTTCGCATTTTGTTTATAGACAAATGATCTAATCCTGATCATTCATGTGGGTGACATGAAATGGAAGTATCATATGCAATGTTGATTGTATAAGACAGGACCACGATGTTCGATCAAATTTCTCATTAGTACCGTTTACGAGAAATAATCGAATATCAAACTAAGTTTATCAACCGTGATAGATCTCAATCCTGAGTGAAATGCGGACTCCTATTTATGGAGTTATGTTCTTTGATTCACATAGTTGAGAGCGATCTGTAAGAACGCTCAATACACTCCTGTTTTGGGAACATGACTGGATAAGTAGCTGGGAACTCATTTTCACGAGATGGAATTCATAACTTTCCTATAAATTAACAGGATCGACGATACCTAAACATTTTAGGAACTTTAGGAAACTCCCTTGATGTACTGATTCGAGACATGAACAAGTGACGTCACGACTTCTATTGATCACAGAAGTATCTTATCTCTAGTTCGACTAAAGTAAAGTTCATTGGAGAATCAGCGGGAACACAAGGATAAAGCGGTAATTACAGGGGCAAAACGGTAAATTTATCCGCCTGTAATTATGAGGGTTCCACGTGAAGGATAATATCACAGATATTGTAACGTCCCGTTATTTTGTGATAAAATTTTATTTATTTATTTATTTATTTTATTTTAATTCAAGTAATTAAGTTCATTTTTTTTTAAATTAGAAATTTGCAATTTATTTCATTTTAATTCATTTTAATGGCTTTATTTATTTAAATACGTTTTAATGGTGTTAATAATTATTAACGGGCCAATTAATAATTATTAATTACCATTGGGGTAGTTTGAGATGTTCGGGATTCGTTTTTAAGCCAAAAGTCATAAAAGGGCAAAGTTGTAATTACCCAATTTGCAAAATATCTAAAAAACACTATTCATTTGTCTTTAAAAATACAACTTTGACTCAAAATTGACCAAGATCCTCTCATTTTCTCTCCTCCTTTGCCGTGGGCTTCCTCCCTCCTTTTCCCAAATTTGGCTTTTGTTCGTTTCTTGTCGGATCGGCTCAATCTTGGATATTTCGAAAAGCCCTCGGGTCAAGGATCATTTTCCATCTACCCATCGTCCGTTTCTCTCGAGATCCGAGGAGTTCTCGGTAAGAATCTCTTCAAACCCTAAGCTCCAAATAGTGTTTTAATGGAGTTTTGCTTGTTTTCTTTCGATTTCTTGCCGTGAAACTCGGTGTTTGTCAATTCGGGAGTAGTTTTAAATGTTTTTGGAAACTATTCCATAACCCTAAAACCAAGTTTCAATTGAAACCCTTTCCGTTTGAAATTTACCCTTTTGGGATTGAAAATGGGTTAGAAATTAATGAATGAATGTTTATTTAAATTCAATTCGGGAAAGGGATTAATGTTCAAAAACACTATTCATCGATACCCATTGAAATCGGGATTATCGAATTTGATTAAAACCAACTCAAAACGTATTTGAATTGCCAAAAAGCCGAAAAACCAAACCCGAGACTTGTTTTTGATGATAGGGCCGTGGGCCTCTTTGTGGGTTTTATTGGGTTTTCGTTGCTTTGTATGTTTAGTAGTTGTTTGATTGATAGTTGGTTTCGTTATTGATTGTTACGATGTAATTCGTTTGTAGGTGTTTTTGAACCTTGTGGTTGATCGCTCCTTCAGACTTGGGAGCTAAGTCATCTTATTAATTAAGGTGAGAATAGTTAGTATTTAAAGTAACTATAGAAAGCGGACAAGTGTGATGGTTTGTAAAATCGGAAACTAAGATTAGAATCCAAGCTAAGATTAGAGGGTGTGAGTTAGTGCCTTAGGATTGAAGTTAATCCTTTAGGCGAGAAACTTAGGATTTCTCGATGAAAGCCTCGAATCTTAGAAGATTCTAAGCTAGAATAGTTTCGGAGTTTAGAATGGATCATTGGATGTTAAATGATCCAAGACTTTGATAAGAACGATTGTTAGAACCTCGGATTATTGGAAGTTTAGAATCCTGGAAGGTTTAGGATAATCGTTATGTTTTGATGCTTTACTTTGTTAATGGAGTTCGATCGTATATCGATTATCCAGAATCTCTGTTTATTTTATTTTATGTCCTTTACTTTATGTTATTTCGATTACTTTAATTCCGCACTTTACTTATTTATTTTTACAAGCATATGCAGGCATATGCATAACATTTTGCACCATTATTTATCATACCATAACATCTCGCACCATTGAAAAGAGAAAAAGAAAAGAATGAAAGGAACGGTGGATGAGTGGATACCCACGTTACCTTCATGCATAAGGTGAATGGTGGATGAGTGGATACCCACATTACCTTCATACATAAGGTGAATGGTGGATGAGTGGATACCCACATTACCTTCATACATAAGGATAAGGGTGGATAGTTTGTGAAAATCCACATTACCTTCATTACATGCATAAATGGCGAATGCGTATCCTATGGATGTACTCATTACTTTTATGCATATGATAGATGAAAAAGAGAGTCGAGATGTTATATTTTATGCAAAGTCATTTACTTTTATTACCTTATGTTATAACAAGTTATTGGATGAACAATTAGACTAAGTGTGCTAATTAATATCATCATTTGGAGAATATGGAATAGAATTACCTAGAGTTTGGAGAACTTTAGGAGTTGTTGTGTCAGGTTATTTGGATACAAATCGAAATGCGAGTTTGGGGTCTATCTTTACTTTTTATGCTTATTATTCTCACTTGGGCTTAGTTTGTTAGCTCATGATATTACAACTAATTTCAGGTAATGCCTTGGCTAGAGGTCGAGGAGGAGGAGGTGGTCTCGCGTGATCGAGGGATGCCGACCTCGAGGTGGACTAATGGTTTTCGTAAAGTTTATGTCTTATTTTGATGAACTTAAGGATTTGTATTTTGTATTTGACTCCTAAGAGTCTAATATTGATATTTTATGATATTATATGTTTGAACTCCTGATTTGGACTTAAAGTCCATGAGATTTGATTAGAATTGAAAATTAGGTTGTAAACTGGTTTTCGGCATGCCAATTTTCAAACAAAACCACGCCAATTTTTCGTAAATTAAAAAACTTCCGCTGTTTTCTCTGATTTTAATTTATTTAAAATTGACGGGTCGTCACAGATATAAATAATGATAAACTAAATGGACATAACTCATCTATAGTGAGGGGAGTTCAGCTATGAATCTATAGTGGAATTATTCATAGTTAGATAATAAGTAATTAACTGATTATGTGTTAATCACTTAATTGACTAATTATTAAGCCCATGATCTATAGGTCCATCGGGTCCCTATGCTAGCCCAAATATCGTAGTCGCGAAATCAAGTAGAAGAAATGGAAATTTTAAGTAAAGTGAATTACTTAAAATAGGCAATATTAATTGTTTAAATATTGAGTATATTTAAACGGTAATTAATATAAACATTATTAATTGTTTAAATAATAAGTTTATTTAAACAGAAATTAATAATGAAATATTATTAATTAGATATTATTAATTATTTAAATATTGAGTATATTTAAATGGTAATTAATAATTTGAAATTAATTAACAATTATTAATTGTTTAAATAATTATATTTAAACGAAATTAATAATTAAAATTAATTAATTAATAATAAAATATTATCAAATAAAATTAATAATTAAAATATTTATTATTAATTATTTAAATAATGAAAATTATTTAAATGGAAATTAATAATTAAATATAATTTGATAATATTTAGTCGGGAGAAAATATTAATATTATTAATTTTTTAAATAAAATATTTTATTTAAATGGTAATTAATAAATAAATTTAATTAAGTTGGACTTATTAATTTAAGAGAGAATTTCAAGCCCAATTGGATTAATGAACCCAATTGAGATTGGCCCAAAATAATTAATTAAATAAATTGGAATTATTTATTAATTATACATCATAATTTCGGCCACCATGTATTTTTTGGGAAGAGATAATTGCTTGAATTATATCCTAAAATAATTACATAGATTTATTTACCCAAGATAAATAAAATAAAGAAAAGAAAATAATCTTCTATTTATCTATGGCATTTTCGAAATTGCAAGATAAAAGAAAGAGATAATCTTTTTTCTTTTTGTATTTATCTCTATAGATTAATCCTAATGAGATTAGGATTCCTATTTTTCTATAAATAGGAGGGTTGGGTCATTCATAAATCACACAATTCAATTCCATAGAAAGTTGGAACTCTCTCTTCCTCCTCTCCCTCCCTCATTGCCGATTTTCCTTAGCCATTGGGAAGAAAAATATTTTTTTTCTTCTTCCCAATTTCTTCTTAAGTTCGATCCCACAATCGGGTTTCGTTTGATCGTTCGGGATATAGCGTAGAAGATCTGGTGTTGCTGAGGATTTGAAGCTGTAAAGAAACCTCCAACCGATTCTCCATTAATCAGTCAATGTAAGTTCCGGTTTTAATTTTCAAAATAAAGCATGAATCTACATGTTCTTCGTGTTTTTTTATCACAAATTGCATGATATTAATAGATCCTAAATTAAGTGTTAATTTGTGTTACTAAATAAATTCCGCTAATTTAGTAAATCATCCTTTCAATTGGTATCAGAGCTAATTTTAATTATCATGCTAAATTTGTGATTTTTCGAAAATTTTGGTGGGTTGCATAAAAAACGTTTTATGTATGTTTATATAAATTGTGTTATATAAATTGTGGAGGTTTGCTTATTGACTGTTTAGGTATTCTTGAGGCACTTAGGTTTTTTAAATTTTAGTAGAAAATTTGTAAAACCTAATTTTAGGGTATAGGAAAAATTTGTAATTTTCCCATACCATATGAGGCAAAAATCGGCACCACCAAAGGGAAGGAAGAGAAGAAAATTTTTCTCCATCATTCATGATGCCCACGCCCAAGGAGAGAGAAAAGGATGAGATAAGGTAGGATACGGTAAGATATTTTAACATAATTATCTTGTTATCTCAATTTAAAATTTTAAATATTTAAGATAAGGATTAAATTTTTTTTTAAAGATTATATCCCTATCTTAAATTATAAATTTAGAAATTGATATAAGATTACATGGAAAATATTTTCTTTATTTTTCCATATAATTAAAAGATAATTATTTTAAAACAAGTATTTATGGAAATATTAAGAAGATAATATTTGCCCCATAAATACCCATGCCCACGCCTACACCATGGAGGAGAGAGAATGTGACGACCCGTCACTTTTAAATAAATTAAAATCAGAGAAAACAGCGGAAGTCTTTTAATTTACGAAAAATTGGCGTGGTTTTGTTTGAAAATTGGCATGCCGAAAACCTGTTTACAACCTAATTTTCAAATCTAATCAAATCTCATGGACTTTAAGTCCAAATCAGGAGTTCAAATATATAATGTCATAATTCATCAACATTAGGCTCTTAGGAGCCAAATACAAAATACAATTCCTTAAAGTTTATCAAATAAGACATAAACTTTACAAAACCATTAGTCCATCTCGAGGTCAGGCATCCCTCGATCACGCAAGACCACCTCCTCCTCCTCGACCTCTAGCCAAGGCATTACCTGAAATTGGTTGTAATATCATGAGCTAACAAACTAAGCCCAGTGAGAATAATAAGCATAAAAAGTAAATATAGACCTCAAACTCGCATTCCGATTTGTGTCCAATTAAACTGACACAATCCTTCCTAGAATTCTCCAAAGTCTAGGTCATTCTAAGTCATATTTTCCATTTGATGAAACTAATTAGCACACTTAGGCTAATTGTTCATCCTTTAACTTGTTATAACATAAAGCAAGAAAAGTAAATGACTTTGAATAAAAAATATAACATCTCGACTCTCTTTCTCATCTATCATATGCATAAAAGTAATGAGTACATCCATAGGATACGCAATTGCCATTTATGCATGTAATGAAGGTAATGTGGATTTTTACAAACTATCCACCCTTATCCTTATGCATGAAGGTAATGTGGGAATCCACTCATCCACCATTCAACCTTATGCATGATGAAGGTAATGTGGGAATCCACTCATCCATCATTCACCTTATGCATGAAGGTAACATGGGAATCCACTCATCCACCGTTCCTTTCATTCTTTTCATTCTTTTCTTTTTCTCTTTTCAATGATGCGAGATGTTGTAGTATAATAAATAATGGTGCAAAATGTTATGCATATGCTTGCATATGCTTGTACAATTAAATAAAGTAAAGTAAATGATAAAGTAATTAAGATACACATAAGGTAAATGGGCATAAGTAAAGACATAAAGTAAATGACAAAAAGTAAAATAACCGAGAAACTCGAATGAACGATATGACGATCGAACTCCGATATTAGTAATAAGATTAGAATCATAATTTAAACGATTAACCTATGTCCTCCTGGATTCTATACTTCCAAATAATCCGAGGTTCTATTAACCGTTTTAAATTACAAGTTGGATCATTTTGACTTCAAAATAATCCAACCTTAGTTTCATAACGAAACTAAGTTAGAATCTTCTAAGATTCAAAGTCTTTCTCGAGAATTTCTAAGTTCTCACTTAAAGGATTAACTCTTAATCCTAAGGGCACTAACTCACAACCCTCTAATCTTAGGTTCGGATTCTAATCTTAGTTTCAAACTCTCAAACCATCACACTAGTTTGCTTTCCATATTTAATTTAAATGCTAACTATTCTCACCTTATTAATAAGATGATTTAGCTCCTAAGTTCGAAGGAGCGATCAACCACGAAGTTCAAAAACACCTACAAACGAATTACATCGTAACAATCAATAACGAAACCAACTATCATTCAAACAATTACTAAACATACAAAGCAACGAAAACCCAATAAAACCCACAAAGAGGCCCACGACCCTATCAACAAAAACGAGTCTCGGGTTTGGTTTTTCGGCTTTTTGGCAATTCAAAATACGTTTTGAGTTGGTTTTAATCAAATTCGATAATCCCGATTTCAATGGGTATCGATGAATAGTGTTTTTGAACATTAATCCCTTTCCGAAATGAATTTAAATAAACATTCATTCATTAATTTCTAACCCATTTTCAATCCCAAAAGGGTAAATTTCAAACGGAAAGGGTTTCGACTGAAACTCGGTTTTAGGGTTATGAAATAGTTTCCAAAAACACATAAAACTACTCCCGAATTGACAAACACCGAGTTTCACGGCAAGAAATCGAAAGAACACAAAAGCTTGAATCAATTTCCATGGAAGTTCAATGAGAATTCGAAATCTAGGGCTTACCTTAGAGAGTTGGAAACGTTCCAAGAGTGGAATGGGTAGAAAGGTCTCGGCGAGAGCTTTCCAACGCATCCGAAATCACGCAAAACGGCCAAGAAACGAAGCCGGGGCGACCGTTTCTTCCTCTTCTCTTTTCTTCCCTTTGTTGCTCGGGTTTGGAGAAGAAAATGGTGATGTTTTGGTCAAAAATGAGTCAATGACTCATTTAAAGAAGATGACAAATAGTAAATAGATATTTAGGAAGTTGGAAATTACGATTTTGCCCTTTTTAAGACTTTTGGCTTAAAACGAATCCCGAACATCTCAAACTAACCCAATGGTGATTAATAATTATTAATTGGCCCGTTAATAATTATTAACACCATTAAAATGTAATTAAATAAATAAAGCCATTAAAATGAATTAAAATGAAATAAATTGTAAATTTCTAATTTAATAATAAATAAATGAACTTAATTACTTGAATTAAATTAAAATAAATAAATAAATAAATAAAATTTATCACAAAATAACGGGACGTTACAGTCAACCCTCCTAAAAGAGCTTTTCGTCCCCGAAAAGTAAACTTACTAAGTGAAAAGCTGAGGATATTTTGCCCGCATATCATCCTCACGCTCCCACGTAGCTTCTTCAGACACTTGGTTCCTCCAAAGAACCTTAACCAAGCGAATCGTTTTGTTTCTCAACACCTTTTGCTCGAATGCTAAAATCTCAACCAGGTGTCTCCTCATAAGACATACTAGCATCCAAAACTATCGGCTCGTGATCAATCACGTGAGAAGGATCTGCCATGTACTTGAAGCATCGATACATGGAAAACATTATGAACTGCCTGATAAAGAAGGTGGTAAAGCCAATCGTAAGCCCTTGCTCCTACTCGATCGAGTATCTCAAATGGGCCAATAATTCTAGGGCTCAGCTTACCCTTCTTCCCAAATCTCATAACACCTTTCATAGGTGCTACCTTCAAAAACACGTGGTCCCCCACTGAAAACTCAAGTGGACTACGTCGTTTATCTGCATAACTCTTCTGTCGACTCTGGGCAACCCTCATCCTCTCTCTTGATCAAGTCAATAGACTGACTAGTCAACTGTAACAACTCAGGCCCCAAAAGCCTTCTCTCCCCAACCTCATCCCAGTGAGCTGGAGATCGACACTTTCTACCATAAAGTGCCTCAAATGGTGCCATCTCAATAGTAGCCTGATAGCTGTTATTATAAGCAAACTCTACCAAGTACAACTGAGAATCCCAACTACCTCCAAAATCAAGAACACAAGCCCTCAACATATCCTCCAAGAATCGATTAACTCTCTGCCAGTCGACCATCCTGCCTGGGGGGTGAAAAGGCGTGCTAAAATCCAAGCTTGTACCCATGGCTGAATGTAAACTCTGCCAAAACTTCGAGACAAAACGAGTGTCCCGATCGATACTATCCTCACAGGCACACCATGTAATCTAACAATCTCCCGTAAATACAACTGTGCCCATGTCTCCACTGGGTAGGTAATCCTCCCAGGTATAAAGTGCGCGGTCTTCGTCAAACGGTCTACAATCACCCAAATGGTATCATAACCCTTGGGCGTCCTCGGCAAACCACTGATAAAGTCCATGGAAATCTCCTCCCATTTCCATTCCGGCACACTCAGAGGGTTAAGTAAACCCGATGGACTCTTCCTCAAAGCTTTGACTTGCTGACAAGTCAAACATCTACTAACAAAGTCCGCTATCTCAAACTTCATCCCAGGCCACCAATAATGCTCTCTCAGGTCCCCGTACATCTTCGTACTACCTGGATGTATAGAGAAGATAGAATCGTGAGCCTCCTCCAACAGTTCCCTTCTAAAAGTCGATCCTAAAGGCACACATAGCCTCTTACGATACATCGAGCCGTCTGTAGAGAAGGTAAAATGACTAGGAACATCGACTCGGCCTCTCTAAAACCGGCCCGCAAATGAACCTCTCCCTCTGGGCATCAATCATCCTCCGCCTCAAAGTAGGCCCCACCTTGTCAAACTAGCCCTGGACTCACGGTGACCTCGGCAGTAAGCAATGCTATCTCAGCTCGCTCCATATCCCACCTCAATCTCAAAGGTAAGGCTGACAAAGCTGAAGAATGAGAAGACTTCCTACTGAGCGCATCAGCCACTACATTGGCTCTCCCAGGATGATCCTGAATGTCACAGTCATAATCCTTGACGAGCTCTAACCATCTCCATTGTCTCATATTCAATTCCTTCGAGTGAAGAAATATTTGAGACTCTTATGGTCGATAAATATCATAATCTTCTCACCGTACAAATAATGCCTCCATATTTTCAATGCATGACCCCGCCAACTCTAAATCATGAGTCGGATATTTCTTCTCATGCTCCTTTAACCGACGAGAAGCATAAGCTATAACTTTACCATGCCGCATCAACACACATCCCCGGACCTCTGTGGGAAGCATCTGATACACAGTCAAACCACCAAGTACTATCAGGCGATACTAGAACCAGGTCTTGTCACAAGCCTCCTCTTGAGCTCCTCAAAGCTCCTCTCACAATCCTCGGACCATATAAAATCAACCCCCTTCGTGGTCAAACGTGTCAAAGTCGAAGCAATCTTGGAGAAATCTTGCACAAACCGTCTATAATAGCCTGCAAGTCCAGAAAACTGCGAATATCGCCCACACTCGTCGGTCTAGGCCGGTTAGTAATCGCCTCAATCTTAGAGGGATCAAGGATACTCCTCTACTCGATACTACGTGGCCTAAAAATGCCACTTCCTTCACCAAAACTCACACTTAGAGAACTTGGCATACAATCTCTCGATCTCGTAGTATCGTCAAAACCTCTCGAAGATGTATAGCATGCAACTCCTCTGTCTTGGAATAAACCAAGATATCATCGATAAAAACAATCACAAAAGAGTCAATGAACCTCCTAAACACCGTGTGCATAAGGTCCATAAAAGGCTGCCGCGCGTTAGTCAAGCCAAAGGACATAACTACAAACTCATAATGTCCATAACGCGTCCTGAATGCCGTCTTGGGAATATCCTCATCCCGAATCCTCAACTGATGATAGCCAGATCTCAAATCTATCTTCGAAAAGATAGTGGCTCCCCTCAACTGATCAAACAAGTCATCTATCCTGGGCAAAGGATACTTGTTCTTCACCGTAACACGGTTCAACTCTCTATAATCAATGCATAAACGCATAGAACCGTCTTTCTTCTTCACAAACAACACCGGAGCTCCCCACGGTGAAACACTTGGGCGTATAAACCCCAAGTCTAAAAGTCCCTGTAACTGGCTCTGGAGTTCTTTCAACTCAGCTGGTGCCATACGATATGGTGCTTTGGACAATGGAGTTGTCCCAGGAGCAACCTCAATCCAAAATCAAACTGTCTCCCTGGTGGCAAACCGGGCAACTCATCAGGGAAAACATCAATGAAATCCCTCACTATAGGCACTGAACTCAAACTAGCCTCTGGTATAGAAGTGTCAACCACACTAGCTATATAGCCCAAGGCTCCATCACTTAGAAGCATACTAGCTTCTATCATCGATATCAAAGTGGGTACTAATCTACTACTAGTCCCACGAAAACGTACACTAGTCCCACATGGACTCATAAAATCAACCACTCTCTCTGTACAATCAATAGTGGCACGATTAGCTGATAGCCAATCCATACCCAAAATCACATCGAAATCAGACATAGGCATGATAATCAAACTAGCATGCAAACAACAACCCATAAAGCACAAATCATCTGTGTTAATCATACTATCAGCAATAATAAACTTCCCCCTTGGGGTAGAAACACGCATCTCAAACCCTAACCAGGTGCGGACTCAAGCATAGCCGACTCAACAAATGCGTAAGAAATAAAAGAGTGGCTAGCTCCCGAATCAAATAAAACAAAGGCCGAATGGTCTAAAAAAGTCAGTACCGAGGTAACTACGATGACTGCAGCCTCTGCCTCCTCTCTAGTAGCATAAACTCGGGCCCGATCACGAGCGGTGGAGGCGGTATCTGACGTGGCGGTGGAGGAAATCTCGGTGGTGGTGGAGGTAAAATCTGTGGCGGCTGAACAACAGGCAGAAGTCTAAACTGTTGTGCCTGGCCACCCTGACCTCTACCCCTAAACTGTGCTCTGCCCCGATCCTGACCTCTGCCTCGGTCATGACCTCTACCTCTAACTGGAGGAGCATACGAAGCAGGTGGTGCCTGATAAGGTCTCTGCTGATTACCCTGACCTGGGTAACCATACTGTGGTGGATGAGCCTGATAAGCTCTACAGGACCTAGATAGGTGACCCTCCTGACCACAAGTAAAACACCTATGTGGTAGGGGAGCCTGCCTCTGTGCCCTCGGCTGTCCATACTGAAATCCACCCCGAGCCTGCTGCTGCTACTGTCTCTGCTGTGGCGGTGGTACTCGACTAACTGGGTCGCTCTCGACCTTCCTCTTATGAGAGGAAGTCTCTCCGGATGTGACTAGTTTACCCTTCCTTTCTTCAGATGCCAAATCTAAGGAAAGGGCAAACTCTAGAGCCTCCTCGTAGGTAGTCGGACGCAGGGTGCGTAAAAGACCCCTAATCTCGGCTCTCAGCCCTACTAAAAATCTCCTCATCTTGCTCTCAGGATCAGCAACCTGTCTAGGAGCAAATCTAGACAGTCGGTCAAACTCTCGCTCATACTCGGTCACCGAGCTATCACCCTGTTTCAGGGTCAGAAATTCTACCTCCAATCTATCTCTCAAATCAGCAGAATAGTATTTGTCATAAAACTTCTCACGAAATACCTTCCAAGTAACCTCCATAGTCAAAGAAAGTGATCTATGGAGACCTCTCCACCAATATAGAGCATCATCAACCAAGGAATACGTACCACAATGGACCTTCAGATGGTCCGGGCATCTGATAAACTCGAAAGCTCTCTCAACTCTATCAATCCAGAGCTCAGCAAAAGATGGATCCAAAGACCTACCATTAAACTCACCAGGTGCATGTCTACTGTACTCTCTCAAAAACCTAGCAGCCTCGGTAGATCCAACCTGATCAACTGCCACATCAACTGGTCTAGGTGGTGGTACAACAGGCAATACTGGTCTACCAGCATCTCGCAACAATCCCAGATAATCCTCCTCAGAAATATAAACTCCTCGCCCCTGAACAGGTGGCGGTACAACAGGAATCACTGGCGGAGGTACTATAGGAATCACAGGTGGAGGTGGTGGTGGAGGTGTAGGGCTCCGAGCTCTTGCCTCTACCTCTACCTCTCACTCCAGCTCGTCTACCCCCCCTTCTAGGAGGCATACTACATAAAGTCAACAAAACAAGATAAGTTACCAGTAAAAGAGGATTCACCACTTTTACCAAATCGAAATGAAATGCGAGTTTAAAGTTTAAGGTCTAGGAATACCTGGTGCTGCTGATCTCAGATGATGACTTTCGAGAATGGACTTAAAACAAAACATGAAATACAAACATGCATCGCATGTAGTTTACAGAACCCGTCGGCTCTGATACCAACTGTGACGACCCGTCACTTTTAAATAAATTAAAATCAGAGAAAACAGCGGAAGTCTTTTAATTTACGAAAAATTGGCGTGGTTTTGTTTGAAAATTGGCATGCCGAAAACCTGTTTACAACCTAATTTTCAAATCTAATCAAATCTCATGGACTTTAAGTCCAAATCAGGAGTTCAAATATATAATGTCATAATTCATCAACATTAGGCTCTTAGGAGCCAAATACAAAATACAATTCCTTAAAGTTTATCAAATAAGACATAAACTTTACAAAACCATTAGTCCATCTCGAGGTCAGCATCCCTCGATCACGCAGCACCACCTCCTCCTCCTCGACCTCTAGCCAAGGCATTACCTGAAATTGGTTGTAATATCATGAGCTAACAAACTAAGCCCAGTGAGAATAATAAGCATAAAAAGTAAATATAGACCTCAAACTCGCATTCCGATTTGTGTCCAATTAAACTGACACAATCCTTCCTAGAATTCTCCAAAGTCTAGGTCATTCTAAGTCATATTTTCCATTTGATGAAACTAATTAGCACACTTAGGCTAATTGTTCATCCTTTAACTTGTTATAACATAAAGCAAGAAAAGTAAATGACTTTGAATAAAAAATATAACATCTCGACTCTCTTTCTCATCTATCATATGCATAAAAGTAATGAGTACATCCATAGGATACGCAATTGCCATTTATGCATGTAATGAAGGTAATGTGGATTTTTACAAACTATCCACCCTTATCCTTATGCATGAAGGTAATGTGGGAATCCACTCATCCACCATTCAACCTTATGCATGATGAAGGTAATGTGGGAATCCACTCATCCATCATTCACCTTATGCATGAAGGTAACATGGGAATCCACTCATCCACCGTTCCTTTCATTCTTTTCATTCTTTTCTTTTTCTCTTTTCAATGATGCGAGATGTTGTAGTATAATAAATAATGGTGCAAAATGTTATGCATATGCTTGCATATGCTTGTACAATTAAATAAAGTAAAGTAAATGATAAAGTAATTAAGATACACATAAGGTAAATGGGCATAAGTAAAGACATAAAGTAAATGACAAAAAGTAAAATAACCGAGAAACTCGAATGAACGATATGACGATCGAACTCCGATATTAGTAATAAGATTAGAATCATAATTTAAACGATTAACCTATGTCCTCCTGGATTCTATACTTCCAAATAATCCGAGGTTCTATTAACCGTTTTAAATTACAAGTTGGATCATTTTGACTTCAAAATAATCCAACCTTAGTTTCATAACGAAACTAAGTTAGAATCTTCTAAGATTCAAAGTCTTTCTCGAGAATTTCTAAGTTCTCACTTAAAGGATTAACTCTTAATCCTAAGGGCACTAACTCACAACCCTCTAATCTTAGGTTCGGATTCTAATCTTAGTTTCAAACTCTCAAACCATCACACTAGTTTGCTTTCCATATTTAATTTAAATGCTAACTATTCTCACCTTATTAATAAGATGATTTAGCTCCTAAGTTCGAAGGAGCGATCAACCACGAAGTTCAAAAACACCTACAAACGAATTACATCGTAACAATCAATAACGAAACCAACTATCATTCAAACAATTACTAAACATACAAAGCAACGAAAACCCAATAAAACCCACAAAGAGGCCCACGACCCTATCAACAAAAACGAGTCTCGGGTTTGGTTTTTCGGCTTTTTGGCAATTCAAAATACGTTTTGAGTTGGTTTTAATCAAATTCGATAATCCCGATTTCAATGGGTATCGATGAATAGTGTTTTTGAACATTAATCCCTTTCCCGAAATGAATTTAAATAAACATTCATTCATTAATTTCTAACCCATTTTCAATCCCAAAAGGGTAAATTTCAAACGGAAAGGGTTTCGACTGAAACTCGGTTTTAGGGTTATGAAATAGTTTCCAAAAACACATAA
Source organism: Gynostemma pentaphyllum (assembly GCA_028015215.1). NCBI lineage: Eukaryota > Viridiplantae > Streptophyta > Magnoliopsida > Cucurbitales > Cucurbitaceae > Gynostemma > Gynostemma pentaphyllum. The sequence continues at coordinate 44,666,454 of CM051355.1, forward strand.
AACTACTCCCGAATTGACAAACACCGAGTTTCACGGCAAGAAATCGAAAGAACACAAAAGCTTGAATCAATTTCCATGGAAGTTCAATGAGAATTCGAAATCTAGGGCTTACCTTAGAGAGTTGGAAACGTTCCAAGAGTGGAATGGGTAGAAAGGTCCCGGCGAGAGCTTTCCAACGCATCCGAAATCACGCAAAACGGCCAAGAAACGAAGCCGGGGCGACCGTTTCTTCCTCTTCTCTTTTCTTCCCTTTGTTGCTCGGGTTTGGAGAAGAAAATGGTGATGTTTTGGTCAAAAATGAGTCAATGACTCATTTAAAGAAGATGACAAATAGTAAATAGATATTTAGGAAGTTGGAAATTACGATTTTGCCCTTTTTAAGACTTTTGGCTTAAAACGAATCCCGAACATCTCAAACTAACCCAATGGTGATTAATAATTATTAATTGGCCCGTTAATAATTATTAACACCATTAAAACGTAATTAAATAAATAAAGCCATTAAAATGAATTAAAATGAAATAAATTGTAAATTTCTAATTTAATAATAAATAAATGAACTTAATTACTTGAATTAAATTAAAATAAATAAATAAATAAATAAAATTTATCACAAAATAACGGGACGTTACAGAGAAAGTTGAAGCCTCAAGTTCTAGAATGGAAGATTTAATTAAGTTGTAATTCTAATTTTCCGTTTTAGAAATAGTGCCAAGAATACCGGTCAATCTAGCTATTTATTATTTAAATAGTTTATATGTATGATATAATTATTTTAAATAATGTTCATGCATAAAAGTATGTCATGTAGAAAATCCCACCATAGGTTGTATAATTTTATTAATTGTACATACATGCATCATGATATAATATGTGTTATTATATGCTAATGTATGTAAAGCATGCTATAATTTTATTTTATAAATGTTATTATCGAAAATTATATTCTAATTGTTTTAGAATTAAAAGCATGCTTATTTAGTTAAAATTCAAAAGTTAAATCTAGTTTAAAAGTTGAATAGAAACTAAATGAATTATTTGTAATATGGAATTATTGTTTAAACAATTGGGCCAAAATCCATATAAGATAAACAAATAGAAACTTTTAATTAAGGGTTAATTAAAAATTAATAATTAAGATTAATTAAATTGAACGGATCTCTGGCAGAAAGCTGCCAGGCGATGAGGTTTCATAAAGTTCCCCTAACACCTGGAGCGCCTCTAGCGGGAGCGATCCGGGAGAAAAGTTCAAATTAATAAATCAAAATTATTAAGACGGCGCATAATGTGATTAGTTTAAATTAGGAAAACTTGAACAATCACTTTATAAAATTAATCTAACCAATTTAAGAGTTAAAGTTGATTACGTTAATTAAAACTTGGATTAATGAGTTAGCCTGAATTAATCTAAGTTATGAAACCCTAACTCAAAATATTAAGTGGGAGAAGGAAACATGTCAATGTGTCCTATGGTCTCCACTAATGGGCTCAAACGTGAGATTTATACATGGCCTCCGTAACACTGCTGCAGGTGTTCATTCCCATAGGAAGGTTTATTGTATAAATCAATATCAAGTTGGGTCTCCTGAAAGGGATAAAGAATTTTAAATGAGATTGATTGAAGACCGAATCTACACTTCGTAGACACTCTTCAATTTTATTTAAAAGACTAAATTAGTGGGTTACACTTAAGAAGAAATTTGATAAAGTTTGTTATCAAATTCTTGACCAAACACACGGTAAACAATGACATAGGAATATGAGTTATTCTGGAGTTGTCAATTGTTCGAGTGGCATCTCGTTTTAATGATGGTAACTGACCTATCATTCGACGGCACTTCACCGGTATCATTAAAATATCGTGACATAGTAACATGTTTTAGGGCTTTTTGTTCATTAATATGTTCGCATTCATGCATCATATTTAATTATATGTCGAAACTTTGAATATTTGATTGTTGAAAGCATGTTAGATTACTAAGATAAGGTTTATTTAAATTTTCAGTAAAATGGCATCTGCTTTAGTCACAATCCTTGGAAAGAACAAACTAAATGGAGATAACTACACCTCCTGGAAAAATGAAATGAACACCATTCTCGTGGTAGAAGACTTGAAATTCGTTCTTAGTGAACTTAAACCTGATACACCTGCTACCAATGCTCCTAAAGCTGTAAAGGATGCATATGAGCGCTGGGTCCGGGCCAATGAAAAGGACCGTGTTTATTTGATGGCTGGGATGAGTGACGTCTTAGCCAAGAAACATGAACCAATGGAAACGGCTTTGGAAATAGCTGATTCCGTGCAGGGCATGTTTGGCCAACCATCAAAACAAGCACGTCATGAGGCTATAAAGTTAGTTTATAACACTCAAATGAAAGAAGGCACATCTGTTCGTGATCATGTTTTGACAATGATGAACTACTTTAACGTAGCTGAAACGAACGGGGCCATGATTGATGACGAGTCCCAGATAAGCTTTATATTGGAATCTCTCCCACCGAGTTTTTTCAGTTTTAAAAGCAATTTGGTCATGAACAAACTGAGCTATTCCCTCACTCAATTGCTAAACGAACTTCAAACCTTCGAAGCAATGAAAAAGGAAAACAAGAAGTCAGGAGAAGCAAATGTTGTCTTCAATGCTTCTAAGAAGAAAAAGAGCTCTCTTGCTAAAAAGACCAAGCTCAATGCTAAGAAGAAAACATTCAAGGCCGAGACCAAAGAGCCTAAGGGGAAATGTTTTCATTGCAACATAGATGGACATTGGAAGAGAAATTGCCCCAAATATCTCAGAAGAAAAGAAAAGGGGAAAGAAGGTAAATTAGATTTACTTAGTGAAAAATTTGAGAAATTTATTTTGAATGGTTGATTCAATAGTCACTAACGCAAAGTTTTATCTAAACTTTACAGTGCGACTTGATTCTTCAACATTCCTGGTATGAAGATGACTCAAGATAAAAGTAGATTGGATTTCTTGTTTTTCAGTCTTTGATTTTTCATTTAAATTTCTAGTTTAGTTTAGTTTTTTAAATTTTGTTTTAAATTTTGAATTATGTAATAAAAATTGATTCTCACCTTATAAGAATCAATTAGGAATATTTTAATAAAAGTCGTTTAGTTAAATATTCCTTTGCAATTTTATTACAATGTTCCAAAGTGTGATTGGATGGTTGTTCAAAATACTTAGTATAAAACAAATAAATTCCAAAACCAAATTCTAAACTCCTAAATATCTAAACAAGTTATGAAGGTTTAAAAATGTTTAAATGTTTAAGTCTAAAATCACTTAAATAAGTTAAAGGATTAACCTCTTAAAGATGGTTCTCAAAGAATTTGAGATGATAACCATGTTGATCTACAAACTTAAAGAAATAAGTGAAATTGAGCATCTTTGATTTATCAAAGATAACTAGACTTAAAATCACTAAAGTTCAACACTTAGATGTAAACTTAAGTGAAAAATGAACATAGAATCAATTTCTTGTATTCCAAACATTCAGTTATTTAAAAGGATGTTTTAAAGGAGTACTTACTGATATGGAATAAACAAAATAGAAATTGAAAGTAATAATTAGTGAATTATTGAATTCACAAATTATTAAAGAAAAGTTCAGTAAATCAGTGATACTGAAGGCTTTAAACCTTACTTAAGATATAAAAGAATTACAATGATTTTATTTCACAACAAAACAAGTAGTTATTTAAAAGTTTAAATGCTTAAACTACTTGTAGAACTTTATTTGAGTGGGAGCGTCATAATACGAACCAAACGACTTTCGAAGTCCAAGTGAAACTCATTGACTTCAAAATCAATGAATAAAGTGTGACGACCCGTCACTTTTAAATAATTAAAATCAGAGAAAACAGCGGAAGTCTTTTAATTTACGAAAAATTGGTGTGGTTTTGTTTGAAAATTGGCATGCCGAAAACCTGTTTACAACCTAATTTTCAAATCTAATCAAATCTCATGGACTTTAAGTCCAAATCAGGAGTTCAAATACATAATATCATAAAACATCAACATTAGGCTCTTAGGAGCCAAATACAAGATACAATTCCTTAAAATTCATCAAAATAAGACACAAACTTTACAATCCTTTAGTCCATCTCGAGGTCAGCATCCCTCGATCACGCAGCACCACCTCCTTCTCCTCGACCTCTAGCCAAGGCATTACCTGGAAATTGGTTGTAATATCATGAGCTAACAAACTAAGCCCAGTGAGAATAAATAGCATAAAAAGTAAAGATAGACCTCAAACTCGCATTTCGATTTGTGTCCACTTAAACCGACACATTCTAATCCTAAAGTTCTCCAAATGATACTAATTAGCACACTTAGTCTTATTGTTCATCCATAAACTCGTTATATCATAAATGAGAAATATAAATAAACTTTGCAAATTATAACATCTCGATTCTCTTTCTCATCTATCAAATGCATAAAAGTAATGAGTACATCCCGTAGGATACGCATTCGCCATTTATGCATGAAATGAAGGTAACGTGGGTATTCAATTCATCCACCATTCCTTATGTATGAAGGTAACGTGGGTATTCAACTCATCCACCATTCCTTATGCATGAAGGTAACGTGGGTATTCAACTCATCCACCATTCCTTTCATTCTTTTCTTTTCTCTTTTCATTGATGCGAGATGTTATGGTACAATAAATAATGGTGCAAAATGTTATGCATATGCTTGCATATGCTTGTAAAAGTAAATGAAGTAAGGTACGAATATTAAAGAGATCGAATTCAACATAAAGTAAAGAGCATAAAGTAAATGACATAATGATAAATATAGATAAGAATCTCGGACGAACGATATGACGATCGAACTCCGATATCAATAATAAGATTAGAAACATAACTTAAACGATTAACCTATACCCTCCGGATTCTAAACTTCCAAATAATCCGAGGTTCTATTAACCGTTCTAGTTATAAGTTGGATCTTTAACTTCTAATAATCCAAACTTAGTTCACACGAACCTAACTTAGAATCTTCTAAGATTCAAGTCTTTCTCGAGAACTTCTAAATTCTCCTTAAAGAATTAACTCTTAATCCTAAGGGCACTAACTCACAACCCTATAATCTTAGGTTCGGATTCTAATCTTAGTTTCAAACTCTTCAAACCATCATACTTGTCCGCTTTCTATAGTTACTTTAAATACTAACTATTCTCACCTTATTAATAAGATGACTTAGCTCCTAAGTCCGAAGGAGCGATCAACCACGAAGTTCAAAAACACCTACAAACGAATTACATCGTAACAATCAATAACGAAACCAACTATCATTCAAACAACTACTAAACATACAAAGCAACGAAAACCCAATAAATCCCACAAAGAGGCCCACGGCCCTATCATCAAAAACAAGTCTCGGGTTTGGTTTTTCGGCTTTTTGGCAATTCAAATACGTTTTGAGTTGGTTTTAATCAAATTCGATAATCCCGATTTCAATGGGTATCGATGAATAGTGTTTTTGAACATTAGTCCCTTTCCGAATTGAATTTAAATAAACATTCATTCATTAATTTCTAACCCAAAATCAAACCCAAAAGGGTAAATTTCAAACGGAAAGGGTTTCAGTGAAACTCGGTTTTAGGGTTATGAAATAGTTTCCAAAAACACTTAAAACTACTCCCGAATTGACAAACACCGAATTTCACGGCAAGAAATCGAAAGAAAGCAAGCAAAACTCCATTAAAACACTATTTGGAGCTTAGGGTTTCAAGAGATTCTTACCGAGAACTCCTCGGATCTCGAGAGAAACGGACGAAGGCTAGGTGGGAAATGATCCTTGACCCGAGGGCTTTCCAAAATATCCAAGCTCGAGTCGATCCGGCAAGAAACGAAGAAAAGCCAAATTCTCTTTTTTTGCTTCTTGAAGCCCACGGCTTGGAGGAGAAGAATGAGCAAAAATTTTGGTCAATTGGTTGGTCAAAGTTTCATTTAAAGAGAAGATCAAATAGTAATTTTTAGATATTTTAAAATTGGGTAATTACAACTTTGCCCTTTTAAGACTTTTGGCTTAAAACGATTCCCGAACATCTCAAATTATCCCAATGGTGATTAATAATTATTAATTGGCCCGTTAATAATTATTAATACCATTAAAACGTATTTAACTAAATAAAACAATTAAAAGGAATTAAAATGAAATAAATTACTAAATTCTAATTTAATAATAAATAAATGAATTTTAATTACTCAAATTAAAATAAAATAAATAAAAGTTTTTTTTTTTATCACAAAATAACGGGACGTTACATAAAGTTCAAAATAAGTGAAATAAAAATGACATGAATTTTCAATAAGCTGGGTTGAAAAATGGTCACTTATACTTATACATTATTTTTGATATAATAACAAGTATAAAATTGTAATCATTAAACAAATGAAAGTAATGGAGAATTACTTTGTAGTGGGAGCTTAAGAATTTCGAGAATCCTAGAACCAATGTGACTAAAATAAAATTTACAAATAGTATGTTAGTGCACATAGATAAAATGGGAGATTTTATGAGTTGCACGGGCTCAAATTCGAACATGAATTTAATTCCATGTAAGAATGCGACAAAAGACCTTTGCGAATTAAACATTAAATGAGTTAAGTATAAGTAAAATGAGTTTTTACTAACTAAACTCTAGATTCGCGTAATTACTAAGTCGTTAGTAAATGAAAAGTGGTTGAAGATGATAGTTTCAAATCAATAGTTAATAGAGTTTATTTTATGGCGATAAAATATGGAATCTATTAAACTTAATGAAACTAACATCAGACAAAAGAAATACATACTAAACAGATGAAAACGTTACTGATAAAGCATTAAAATGACTACCATGGCTAAGTAGTTGATAGTCATCCAGTTGGACTGGAATTACAAGTCAAATCTCCAAAGATCTAGGACAAGTGGGAGATTGTTAGGAATGGTGTCCTAGAACTTGTAATTATTTAATTATAATAATTTATTTCGAATAAATTAAATAAATAAACATAAGTTCTTTATATAATCTAGATTGATTCAATTGACGATATTAGGAATATATGGAAATATATAAATATCGAAACATTCAAATAGTAAACCCTAAGTTACTCTTATGAAATCACGACTTAGTATGTGAGTCATACAAGAGGATTAAAGTCGAGATGAGTAACTTAAATATGTCTACCGAGAAAAGGATAACGTTTGGGAACCTTATCCAGGTAACACTGTTGATAGCTTCGCATTTTGTTTATAGACAAATGATCTAATCCTGATCATTCATGTGGGTGACATGAAATGGAAGTATCATATGCAATGTTGATTGTATAAGATAGGACCACGATGTTCGATCAAATTTCTCATTAGTACCGTTTACGAGAAATAATCGAATATCAAACTAAGTTTATCAATCGTGATAGATCTCAATCCTGAGTGAAATGCGGACTCCTATTTATGGAGTTATGTTCTTTGATTCACATAGTTGAGAGCGATCTGTAAGAACGCTCAATACACTCCTGTTTTGGGAACATGACTGGATAAGTAGCTGGGAACTCATTTTCACGAGATGGAATTCATAACTTTCCTATAAATTAACGGTATCAGTACGATACCTAAACATTTTAGGAACTTTAGGAAACTCACTTGATGTACTGATTCGAGACATGAACAAGTGACGTCACGACTTCTATTGATCACGAAGTATCTTATCTCTAGTTCGACTAAAGATAAAGTTCATTGGAGAATCAGCGGGAACACAAGGATAAAGCGGTAATTACAGGGGCAAAACGGTAAATTTATCCTTTGTAATTATGAGGGTTCCACGTGAAGGATAATATCACGGATATAAATAATGATAAACTAAATGGACATAACTCATCTATAGTGAGGGGAGTTCAGCTATGAATCTATAATGGAATTATTCATAGTTAGATAATAAGTAATTAACCGATTATGTGTTAATCACTTAATTGACTAATTATTAAGCCCATGATCTATAGGTCCATCGGGTCCCTATGCTAGCCCAAATATCGTAGTCGCGAAATCAAGTAGAAGAAATGGAAATTTTAAGTAAAGTGAATTACTTAAAATAGGCAATATTAATTGTTTAAATATTGAGTATATTTAAACGGTAATTAATATAAACATTATTAATTGTTTAAATAATAAGTTTATTTAAACAGGAAATTAATAATGAAATATTATTAATTAGATATTATTAATTATTTAAATATTGAGTATATTTAAATGGTAATTAATAATTTGAAATTAATTAACAATTATTAATTGTTTAAATAATTATATTTAAACGGAAATTAATAATTAAAATTAATTAATTAATAATAAAATATTATCAAATAAAATTAATAATTAAAATATTTATTATTAATTATTTAAATAATGAAAATTATTTAAATGGAAATTAATAATTAAATATAATTTGATAATATTTAGTCGGGAGAAAATATTAATATTATTAATTGTTTAAATAAAATATTTTATTTAAATGGTAATTAATAAATAAATTTAATTAAGTTGGACTTATTAATTTAAGAGAGAATTTCAAGCCCAATTGGATTAATGAACCCAATTGAGATTGGCCCAAAATAATTAATTAAATAAATTGGAATTATTTATTAATTATACATCATAATTTCGGCCACCATGTATTTTTTGGGAAGAGATAATTGCTTGAATTATATCCTAAAATAATTACATAGATTTATTTACCCAAGATAAATAAAATAAAGAAAAGAAAATAATCTTCTATTTATCTATGGCATTTTCGAAATTGCAAGATAAAAGAAAGAGATAATCTTTTTTCTTTTTGTATTTATCTCTATAGATTAATCCTAATGAGATTAGGATTCCTATTTTTCTATAAATAGGAGGGTTGGGTCATTCATAAATCACACAATTCAATTCCATAGAAAGTTGGAACTCTCTCTTCTCCTCCTCTCCCTCCCTCATTGCCGATTTTCCTTAGCCATTGGGAAGAAAAATATTTTTTTTCTTCTTCCCAATTTCTTCTTAAGTTCGATCCCACAATCGGGTTTCGTTTGATCGTTCGGGATATAGCGTAGAAGATCTGGTGTTGCTGAGGATTTGAAGCTGTAAAGAAACCTCCAACCGATTCTCCATTAATCAGTCAATGTAAGTTCCGGTTTTAATTTTCAAAAATAAAGCATGAATCTACATGTTCTTCGTGTTTTTTTATCACAAATTGCATGATATTAATAGATCCTAAATTAAGTGTTAATTTGTGTTACTAAATAAATTCCGCTAATTTAGTAAATCATCCTTTCAGTGGTTACCTTTTGTGTTAATTTGCGACCATATGGTCGCAAATATTAATATATATATTTTTTTAAACCTTCATTAAAGAAATAGTTTTAATAAAACATACACAGTGAATCATAAAGTTACAAAATGTCTCATTCATCATCCTCAGTTTATTCGGTCATCGCTTCTTCTTCTTCTATTTCTTCGTCGGATTCATTTTCTCAAAGAAGTCGCTCACATAAAGTCTTCTTCTTCTCCTCCTCCTCCTTCTTCTTCTTCTCCTCCTCCTCCTTCTTCTTCTCCTTCTTCTGTTTCTTCATTGGATTCATCGTCTCAAATAAATTCAGCATCAATGTCACGTGCGTGAGAAGTGGAAGCATTTGTATCATCATCATGCAATGTTATCGTTCCATCGTTTAAAGGACGAACATTACTTACATTCTGACCATCGTCGATTACACGACATCTTATCTCATCTTCTTGAAAACCACCAGCTTCCTCGGCATGGTCGTCTTTCTCGGACAAGTTTTCTTCTACCTGGCGTGGTTTAACTTTACAAACAACTAACCAATCTGTCAGATCTTGTCTATTAATCAGATAGTTCAGATAATAAACTTGTATCGCCTGTGAAGCCAGGACAAACCTATCAGTGGTGCGCATATGCTTAGACTTGTTTACCTTAATGATTTGTAAATGATCAATCTTACGGACTCCGCCTCGTCTTGTTGACTTGAACCAAGTGCAGTTGAACAGAACAATGCGTTTTAGCGTTGGACTTGCGTATTGAATCTCAAGAATCTCATCGATTACTCCGAAGTAATCGTCTTCGTTTGTGCCAAACACATGACCTTTTATGCAAACACCACTGTTGTTTGTTGCCCTGTGAACTGAATGCGCCTTCGTTTGAAATCTGTAACCGTTATCGACGTATCAAGTATACGACTTTGCAATCCGTCCAGGTCCCTTTGCCAAAGAAATAATGCGAGGATCATATACTGGTAATGTAGGGGAGTCAACCTGTGATTGTTCACATACAGTAATGTTAGGAAGATAGTAATGCTTTCAACAAATTGCCACAGTTTTGCTGACAATTTAAAATAATTCACGTATGCACTGAACCAAGAACAAAACTCTTTGTCGATTATTGACCCCTCCTCTGTGGATGTAAGACCAACTTATGTCATTCGAACATATAAGTTTAGAAATAATATGTATGTTACAAAAATAGTGAGTAAATAGTTTGTACTTGTTTATGCGATGAAATAATGTTAAGTTACTAACTCACTCTATGTAAGGCTCGATCTCTGTGCAATTGCATAACACGTATGTCTGCATTACGTGATACTCAGAATCGGTCAAGGGCCTACGCATTGATCTTCCAACTATCATACCAGGTTCCGTAAAAATCGGCAAGTCGTTTATGTCAACACCTGTAAATTTTTGACAATGTTTCGTTTCGCTGGTCGAAACTGCTTTGCAATGTGTTGATCAAAGCAGTATGAACAAAATGCGGTAGTCTCTTACATCAGGTACGCACTATAGATAGATCCTTCTACTCTTGCTTTATTTCCGACCGTCTTTTTCAACCGACGTAAGTACCTAGGGGTACAATGTATATAAAACATAATTTGTGTTCCATCACTGTACTTTATACGTGTACATTACAAATTAACTGTGCTTACCTTTCAAATGGGTACATCCAACGGTAATATACCGGATCCTCTAAGAATGCCTCGTATGGAAGATACACTGGAAGATGCTCCATGGAGTCAAAAAAGCCAGGTGGGAACATTCATTCCAACTTACAAATAATAACAGCGATCTCTGAACTCATTGAAGCGACAGTAGCTTCAGTCAGCTCTGTACATGTCAAGTCCCTGAAAAAAACACTCAACTGTGCAAGCGGCTCCCAATGTCTATTCTCTAGGAACGGTCTGAATGCGACAGGCATCAATCGTTGCATGAATACATGACAGTTGCGGCTTTTCATCTCGAACATGATATGTTTTTTACTGTCTATACACCGACTAAAACTCGAAACGTATTCGTCCGGGAATTTGATGGATTTGATCCACTCAAATAATGTTTTCTTTTCATCCGTCGTCAACATGTACTTTGCTTTTCCGTAATTATCATTGTCGTCAGGCTCCAACTTAGGACGGTGACATATCTCCCGTATAACATAATGTGCCTTCAAATTGTCCTTTTTTTTTTCCAGGAACAATCAAAGTCGTATTGAAAATGTTGTCGAAGAAATTCTTCTCGATATGCATTACATCCAGATTGTGTCTAATCAGTACTTCTTCCCAATACGGTAGATCCCAAAAAATATTCCATTTCTTCCAACCCGTGTTTTTCCCAACCGCATTGTTTGCACTCTCTCCACCGTACACTGTAATCTTCTGCATCCCTATAGCATCTATACCGTGAAGAATCTGCCTTCCACTATACATTGTCGAGGGGCTTTCTTTTCTTACTCGTCGACCCTTCTTCCAGTCACTGCCGTTTGAACGGAAAGTATGATTCAACGGCAAAAATAGATAGTGACAATCAAACCAACAAGTTTTACGACCATTTCGGAGATATAATGCATCTGGGTCTAGCATGCAATGTGGACATGTGTATTTTCCTGCCGTACTCCATCCTTTAAGAGGACGAGATTGAGGTTCACACAATTAACTACTGACCAAGAAAAGTAATAATAAAAACCAAACACATACTAAAAAATATATATGAAAGCAATTAAAGATAAACATACTTGACAACATTGAACACGCAGGGAACTCACTGATCGTCCAGATTAACGTGGTGCGCATCAAGAAATTTTGTTTCTTCGAAATGTCGTATGTCATAACACCATTAGTCCACAACCTTTTCAACTATGCAATAAGTGGTTGCAAATACATATCGAGTTTCTGTTTTGGACTTTTAGGCCCAGATACGATCAATGTTAGAAAAGTCACCGGGTCTCGCATGGACATCGAGGGAGGCAAGTTATATGGGGTTACCATGACTGGCCAAACTGAATATTGTACCCGGATGCCCCGAACGGATTAAAGCCATCCGTGCATAAGCCCAATCAGACGTTTTTCAGATCTTGTGCAAAATCAGGATGACAATTATTTAAATGCTTCCATGCCGCAGCATCTGATGAATGTCTCATAACACCTTCATTTTGTGAATGCTCGTGATTCCATCTCATGTGCGATGCTGTCACATCCGATGCATACAACCGTTGCAGACGTGGGGTTAGCGGTAATAGAACATACGGGTGTACGGAATGAGGCTGTGTTTCCCTTGTTTATATCTTGGAAGAAAACAGAATTTGCAGTGATGCAGGTCCTCATCCACATCCCAGTAAATCATGCATCCGTTTCGACACGAATCTATTTTCTCCACAGGTAATCCAAGTCCCTCCACTAGCTTTTTCGTGTCGTACAAACTATGGGGCATAATATTTTCTTCTGAATTGCATCGACGAAACCACGATGCAATCGAATCTAATCCTCTACCAGGTATGTTGTACTACGCCTTTATATTTAAAAGTTCTGTAGCAGCAGCAAGTTGACTTATCTCACACCCATCGTACAATGGTTAGCTAGTTGTCTTTAGCATCTCGTGCATCTTACGTGCTTCCTGATTCATTTCCTCTTCAACAACCCGTTCATCTTACGTTCTTCCGAATTTATTTCCTCTTCATCAACCAGTTCATCTTCGTCTACGTTTAAACTTTCACGAAAATTTTCATTGCCCCCATACCCCGCACCATCAATTATCATTTGCTGCATTTGACTATACTGTTGTTCATCATTTTGTTCTTCGGCAACAACCTCTACATTCAAGCTTCTACCTTCGTATCGTCTCGATTCATGCAATGTAGCGTCGAACATTTCCTTTATTTCCGCTTGAAACGCCCAGTGATAATAATTCTGCACAAATCCCCGACTATAAAGATGAACCTTCAAATCTGTAACCTGTATGATTCTTCTATTGTCGCATTTCCTGCACGGGTAACGTAGCTTTCCACCATATTTTTCATAATAGATAGTTGTCATGCAAAACTCGACAAACTGTTCAACCCCGGCCACGAATTCATTGTTCAAATACCCGTCTATCAAATGAACATACATCCACTCTCTCATTTTCTTTTTCTTAACGCTAACAAACAATGGGAGAAGGGGATTTTATAATGGACTCCTCTGCTCATTTGCGACCAGATGGTCGTATTTTTGCTACCAAATGGTCGCATTTTCCAGCCAAAATTTCCAACCATTTTCCCCACTACCCCGGGTCACATCAAGTCACAACATTTACCACCACATGATCAATTATTTTGGTGACCACTTGGTAGCTTTTCTCTCACCAAATTTTTTATCTACCACTCGTCACTTAAAATCACAACATTTGCGACCATCTGGTCACTTCACAATGTGACCACCTGGTAGCTTATTTCCCGCCAAATTTTTAAGCTACCACTGGTCACTAAAGGTCACCAAAAGTGCGACCATTTGTTCACTTCAAAATGTGACCACATGGTAGCTTAGATCCCGCCAAATGTTTAAGCTACCACTGGTCACTAAAGGTCACCAAAATTCCGAACATATAGTCACTTTTAATTGTGACCACTTGGTAGCCTTTCTCCGGCCAAATTTACGCGCGTTTTTTTGCTACTAAATGATAACCCATGTCACACAATTGCAACCACATGGTCATAATTTTGTAGTGACCATATGGTCACTTTCTTCGCGCCATTTTTTATGACTAATTCTTTACTTGGTCGCAATTGAGTCGCAAAAAAGTGACCATATGGTCGTTTTAAATCAAACATCATATTTACTACAAGAGTGGTCACCCAAAAACTACCCAATACCTTTGGTAGCAAATTTCTGGTCGCAATTTAATAGTTTTTTTTTTAGTGAATGAAACTCCCGTAGATCAGTTCATTCACCTCATTAACTCACTCACCGAATACAGGTAATGAAGCTCCTGTAAGGTCAGTTCATTCACCTCTGTATCTTCGTATATGTATCATAGTAATTATGGATAATGTGAACTTGCATAGTTCCATCATTATCTCATTATCCTTCTCTTCCGATCATGCAAAGTCCCGCAGTCCTTTAGCATTCCTCATGTACATATACGGAAACATAAAACGAATAATACCAGACAATGCAAGCACACTCAGCCTATGCATTGCTTCATTATTCCTCCCAATAATCGATAATGCAATATGATATGATATGAATATGCTTTCAAGTGCATGTAAAAATAAACATAAACATTCAGAAACTATAAGTAAAAAAAATATAAATATTCGAAGTGATCGAAAGGCATAAAGATAAAGAGATAGTGAATTAGCATTTATACCTAAAATAAGAAATTAGGAACTTCTAATAAGAAAACAATAAATAGATCAAGCCAAATGGCCTTTAGTTAAACTTGAATTACTAACTTAATCATAAAGTCTCCAATTCAAATGATTCTATTGCTTTCAATAAGTATTCAAAGTTCCATAATCAAGCTTCTTATTCATTTAATTATACTCAAAACTTTCAACTTCGGATAAACATTAGTAAATGCCGAAACGAATCTAAACTTAGAACTTCCAAGAGTTATTCGTTTCCTTCGAAACACCTATGAGTTCTCTCAACTCAAATTAGAACTAACTCCAAGTCTAAGCATGTTAGCTCACTTTCTTTTATCCTTTCAATTTAAACCTTAATCTCAACTTCCGATCCTACAAATCGTTCAACTTATTTTTTTTCTAAAGCTACTTTAAATTCTATTTATTCTCACCTCGAATGCTCGTGTGACAACCAAGTTCCCATGAACCAACAAACGAGCAATCGCACCTACAATTCATCAATCGATCAACGAATTACAATTCAAATCTAATAAGAGAAAAAGTATGATTTTCGGGTGAATAGTGATTTAGGATGAATAGTGTTTTTGGGTGAATAGTGTTTTTCAAAAATCCGGGCTCAAAATCATCAAATTCCTTGATAGAAATATGTGATTTCAACTTCAAAACCCATTTATAATAAAAAACGAACAAGACCATGTAAAAAGTTTTGAAAACTCACTCTTTAGGGCTTCCCTTAGAGAACGAGAAACGCCAAAAGGTTAGGTGGAATAGATAGCCCACGTCTCGAGCAATCTAACGTAACTAACATCATCGAAAACGGTCGAGAATTGACGAAAGCCCATAAGCTCAAAGAGCTTGCCATGGTCGGCCATGGAGGAGAGAAAGGAAGGAAGAGAAAAGTGAATTTTTTGTTAAATGGATCAAAGTTGAGATTTTTAAAGAGAGATGAACAGTGTTTGGATATTTTTAAGAAATCAGAAATTACGGTTACGTCCCTTTAATGACTTTTAACTTGTAAAAGGAAACCCGAAGTTCTTAAACTAGCCAAATGGTGATTAATAATTATTAATTGACCCGTTAATAATTTTTAATACGACCAAAACTAATTTAAGCTAATAAAACGATTAAAAGAATTTACGAACGAAATAAACTCGTAAATTCTAAGTTATAAATTCTAAATTAAATCTAAAATTTAAATTTATCAACTCTAAAATTAAATTAAGTGCTTTACATAAAAAAAAATCATTAAATTAAATAATAAATAAAAAAAATTCGTGTAAAATAACGGGACATTATAGTCTACCCTCCTTAAAAGACTTTTCGTCCTCGAAAAGTGCTCTCACTAAGTGAAAAAGCGAGGGTACTTAGACTGTATCTCATCCTCAAGTCCCCACGTTGGTTTCTCTGACACTTGTTTTCTCCACAAAACCTTAACCAAGTGGATCGTTTTATTTCTCAATATCTTTTGTTCGAATGCTCTTATTTTAACTGGTGTCTCCTCATAAAAAATAATAGCATCCAAAACTATCGGCTCATAATCATCATTTAGGACAGATCCGCCATGTATTTCTGAAACATTAATACATGGAAAATATTATAAACACCCAATAACAAAGGTGGTAAAGCTAAACGGTAAGCTACCACTCATACTCGATCGAGTATCTCGATAAGCCAATAAATCTAGGGCTCAACTTGCCGGTTTTTCTCAAATCTGATAACACTCTTCATTGGTGCTACTTTAAAAAAATACGAGATCTACTACAACTCGAACGGGCTACACCGAACTCTGCTGTCGACTTTGGGCAACCCTTAACCTCTCTTTAATCAAAGCGATAGACTTGCTAGTCATTGTAATAACTTGGTACCAAAAGTCTCTTTTCTCCAACCTCATCCCAATGAGCGGGAGAACAACACTTTTACCATAAAGTGACTAGAGAGTGTCATCTCGATAGTAGCCTTGTAACTGTTATTATAAGCAAACTCTTCAAAAATCTTGAGACAAAGCGTTTATCCCGATTTGATACAATCTTCACCGACACACCATGCAATCTAACAATCTTTCATAGGTACAACTGTACCCTTAGTCTTAACTAGATAGGTGATCCTTCCAAGAATAAAGTGTGTGGTTTTCATCAAATGGTCTACTATCATCCAAATGGTATCATAACTCTTTGTTATCTTCAGCAAACCCCTGATAAAATCCATAGAAATCTACTCCCATTTCCATTCAAGTACTCTCAAAGGTTAAGATAACTCGGTAGACTTGCCCTTAAGGCTTTGACTTGCTAACAAATCAAACACCTACTCACATACTCTGTAATCTCATGTTTCACCTAGGCAACCAATAATACTGTCTCAGTTCTCGTACCCCTTTGTACTACCTGGATGAACATAAAAGATAGAACTGTGAGCCTCCGCCAACAGTTCTTTTCAAAAGTCGATCCTGAAGGCACATAAAGCCTCTTACAATTTATCAATGCACTATCCGTAGAAAAGATAGATCGACTAGGCATGTCTTATTCTTCCTCTTGAAAACCAGCCTGTAAGCCTCATAAACCGTAGAATCTCCGCAACACTAGTCAGTCTAGGCAAGTTACTAACTGCCTCAATCTTAGAGGAATCAATATGTACTCCTCTACTCAATACCACATGGCCTAAAAATGTCATTTCTTTCAGCCAAAACTCATAGTTTGAGAACTTGGCATACAACTTTTGATTTCATAAAACTGTTAAAGTGCTTTGGACAATGAAGCTGTCCCAGGAGCAACCTCAATATGAAAATCTAACTCTCTCACCGGTGCCAAACCGGGTAACATATCGGGGAAAACATCAACGAAATCCCTTATCACTGGCACATAACTTAAGCTAGTGTCCGGTACAGAAGTATCGACAACACTAGCTATATAATCCAAAGCTCCATCACTTAGAAGCATTATAGTCTCTATCATAGATATCAAAGTGGGTGCTACTCGACCATTAAACCCACGAAAATGTTAACTGGTCCCACAAGAACTCATAAAATCAAAAAAACTTTCTCAGTATAATTGATAATGGTATGATTGGATGATAGCCAATCCATAATCAATATCGCATCAAAATCAGACATAAGCATAACAGTCAAAGTAGAATGCGAACAACTACTTATAATACACATATCATCAGTACTAATCACACCATCAACAATAATAAACTTCGCCACTGGCGTCGAAACACGCATCTCGAAACCCAACAGTCTCGATTCAAGAGCAACCAACTTAATATAATGAGATAAAATAAAAGAGTTGCTAGCTTCAGAATTTAAATAGAACAAAAGTCAAATGGCCCAAAACTGACAAAGTACCAATCACTACCATAGCTGCAACCTCAGCATACTTTCTAGTAGAAAATACAAAAGAATGATGCTAAGTAGGTGGATGAGGTCAGAAGCAGAAATTTGTACTGCTAAGCTTGTCTACCTCAATCTCAACCTCTGTCCTGACATCTGCCCCTACCCTAGGCAGCATACTGAGCTAGCGGTGCTTGCTGCAGCTTTTCTAATAATCATGATCCTTGTTACTACGTTGTGATGACTATATCTTATATGCCCTACAAAGTGGTGTGATTCCAGTTTGATCACAAGCATAGCATCTTGGCTGAATTGTGCATCTCTCAAAATGGAAATTGGCATAACTATTACAGTAAGGATGAACCTGTCTCCGTGCTCTCGATTATCCATGTTGAGCTCCACCTCGAATCTGTTGCTGCTGCCGCCTCCACTGAGGCGGTATCTCTCAAATAGCATCATCATCCTATGCTTTCTTCTCCTGAGAGGAAGTCTGCCCCTAGTAGCTAGTTTTCCCTTCTCTTCATAAGAGGTAATGTCCAAGATAAGGGCAACTCTAAAGCTTCCTCATACAAATCTTGAATGAACTTGACTTCATAGATCATTCCCTTTCTTGCAAAGCAAAACTGGTGTCTCTCAAGCACCTTAGTCCAATATCGTTCTAACCTTCAAACATAGGATTCACCTTAGAGTTTATCTTGAAAAGACTCATTAGGTCCAAACAACGACCTACATGTGATGACCCAACTTATTTAAAAGTTTAGGACGCGAGCACGTAACGGAAACAGGAAGTTTAAACTTAAATCATATGAATTATTAAAAATAGTCAAAATTTCAGCATGATGTATACGTAAATTCATTAACCCGAAACATACATACACCTGTTTATTAACATAAACGGCTCGTCGGCCGATTCAGAAAAACCAAGGGTTCAAAGTCTAAACAGCAATTTGGTGCACCAATTTTAAAATAAAAACATGACATATACACATAAGTTTCAAGACTTGACTCCAAATACAAGTTCGACTATCAAACAACATTCCTCAAAATCCTTTGGCTCGCATGACTGTAGGCCAATCCAAAAGTCTTCATCTCAAGTTATCAACGAGCACCACCTGCCGCTCCACGCCCTCGTCCCCGAGCATTACCTGAAAGGTGATATAGAACACCTTTGAGCATGACACTCAGTGAAAACAAAAGAATATGAACGGTGATGCGGAAATGATCATAGTTAAATGTATAAAGAGTGATGACATGCTTAAAAAATGTAAAACAAATAGAATAAATGCAATGCGAATTGATGGTGTCAATTAAACACAAGTTCTCTAACAAACACTTTCGTCAAACTGTTACCATATCACACTTATCACAATTACCATCCTCTTTAATTTCTCAAGCCATGCCATCTCAAATCCGACGTCTCACTACGCCCAAGTTACATGATCAATCATCATCCGAGCCGTAACTCATCTCAATTTCAAGCTATCTCAACATTCACTAGCATCCGGGCCATTCATTATAAAGCACACCGGAGCTCATCACCTTTCCACGGAAACCTCGTGTAATGTCCAACACCCATACACCGTTACATGGGTTAATCATATCTCTGCCACGGTAACCACGTGTAATGTCCAACACCCATACACCGTTACACGGGTTACAACCCCATGGCCACATGTCGATCACATGATATGCGTGAGTGGAATGATATGAAATGAAATGGAATGAGCATGCTTCCATTCTACAACATACTATAACAAGTATTGGTTTACCGAACATAGGTGGAACAACATCCCAAGTTAAAATAAAATACGAACATTACTCACACGATGCACAATATTCATGCAAACTCATGGTTCATGATCACACTTTTCCTCTTTAATTACATTGATCTCTAACCACCTAACATAAATTGGGAATTATAGCAAGTACGCATAAACATGTTCCCAAATCAGAATATAACTCATTTATAAACTTAAACTCAAATATAAAGCAAGTAGGCATGCTTATATGATCAACTACTCAAAACGAAAACCGGTTTTGAGTCAACAATTATTCGGCCCCTTTTTAGCCATTGCCGAGGTTAATATCCACTACCACATTTCTCTTGGGTTCACATATTTACCAACCACACCACCCATATTTTCCACTTTTAACCACAATCATATTTTGAGATAACTTGGAAAACGCTTGAAACTACACGCCGTTCACCCTTTCGATTCTTTGTGTTCTCACCTTTTCGATATGATCTCGGAGCTTTTTCTTGTCTCCTATCCTACATGAAACATCCCACACATACTTTACATGTAAATTATTACATATAAATCAGCCCATGGTAACAACAACCCATCGCAAACCCGGTTAGTAGCAAAGTGCTCAAAACTAGTCAAATTGGTTACTATTTTTGGCCAAAAAGGAAACTTACCCAAGAATCTTTAGGTTAAGCTTCCCATAAGTTTTTCATGTATAAAATATACATATTAACATCCAATATTTTCAGAATTGACAAATTTGCACAATTAATCAAGAAAAACCCAAAACTAGCTAAGTGTAAAAACTAGCTTTTTAGGCCAATTTTGGAAACCTTTCTATAATCATTCCTTTATCCTTACAAGTTGTTTTTCATGTGAAATATATACATATATACACACATACTTTCCAGAATTTAAGAATTTCAAAGTTAAACTAAAGAAAACCACATTTTAGAGAAACTAGAAATTCCAAAACATTGCCACTTTAAGGTGTTTTTCAACATGAGTTTATCCATGGCTTTTAGTTCCTCATAAACTTGCTAAAAATACATCTTAAAGCTTTAAAACATCAATTTAAAGCCAATTTCCAGAATTTAACATCCTACAAATTCAAGCCAAGAACTCAAAATAACAACCAACATAAGCTTGGAATTTCACCATCAATGGAGGTCAAGTGTTCTTGCAAAACCATGGTTCCCAATTTCCTTTTAAATATACATGAACCTTAAAGCCAAAACTCATCAATTCAACATCAATTTTCCAAAAATATAAAAGTATGAAAACCCACATACAACAACTCCTTAAACTCCAAACAAGAGGATTCAAGTGTGGGTTTGGAATTGAAAATCAAAACAACAATACCCATAAAAATCTGAAACTTTCCCTCACCTTTTCGTCCCTTAGAAAGAGGATGGAAATACATCAAATGTAGGATGGGTAGAAATATTGTTGCGAGAGCTTTCCAACGAGCTAAGGCACGAAGAAATCGGTTGAGAAACGAGAGAGATCCAACCCTTTCTTTCTCTTCATTTTTTTCTCAATTCTTGCTCGGGTTTGGGGAAGGAAGAAGAAGAATGAAAAATATGTTTTTTGATTTTTCTCTTTTCTTTTCTCTTAATTTCCATTATATAATTTTAATTCATAAAATCAAAATAATGAAATTGCAACAAGGTCCCTCCACCTCCTACATTTACACTTCAAGTCTTCCCACCTCAAATTAATTTTTAACCCTTTTCTCTATTTTCCTTTGCTAACTAGCCCTCCATCCACTTGATATTTTCCATTTAATCCTTTTCCTAAATTAATCATGGTTAAACTAACTATGGTTAAGCTTCAAAAATCAAATAAATAAAAAATATAACCTTCCAAGTAATTAATAAAATAAAATATGAACCCGGGCCCTTACACTACAATTTCTCGAAATTTTCCGTCCAATTAGATGGTCAAACACAATATGATTTGAAGTTCACCAACCATTACATTGCCTTATAAAAGTCACCGATATCACTGTCCAACAACATTCCTTCTATATCTCAATCAAATACCAACACTCAATCTTAGCTTTAGTCAACCTTGACAATTTACCAAATATGGATCTCGATAACTCGACCTCGAGTATAATCCAATTCAAATTGATAGATCATAGTGTAATAGCAACAAGACTAGGTCATTCACCAACTAACACAGTTGTTAATTGTCCTTGTTGAGACTTATCACAAAATGTTCTTACTTCCTCTTTTGAGTGGCATCATACTTTTCGTTTAACACAATACTATCACACTTATTTACCACTTACCATAATTCGACTCTCTCAACTCAAATCAAAAACTTGTCCATTGAGTTGAATCTAGGTTACTAGACTCGAGCCAGGTGTTTCATCTCTTAATACTGGCTCAAGACAATCGTGTCCTCTTTTACACATACAAAATCAACACACATTCACTAAGACCACTACTTAGAAATTGTGTGACAATTAAACTTCAATCAAACGTTGGGGATCAAATGATCAATCTCTCAAAGTATCTCGTCTCCTGTACTTTGACATTATGTCAATACACTTAACGAGGTGTACAACCTCCAAAACTACACGGGGTCATTAACATTCTCAGCATCCATACCAAGATCTCAGCCTTGGGTCAAATAAACATCACCACATAGAGGTTTTACAATAAGGTGAAATATCACAAATACAATTAACATTTAACAACCTTCTCATAAACTTTCCACTATTAAAGATATAAAGCTTGAGAATAAAAGTTCTAGGCATACCTGGTGCCTCTGATCTCTGACGATGACTAGAGAGTGGACTTAAAACAAAAAATTAAAAACAAACATGCATCGCATGTAGTCTATAGAACCCTTAGGCTCTGAAACCAACTGTGATTACCCGACTTCTTTTAAATCATTTAAAAACTAAAACACAGGGGAAGTCTTAGTATATATAAAAAAAATGGACGTCGATATGTTTGAAACTTAGACTATCCAAAACCTGTATACATTTTTCACATCACGAAATTTAAAAGCAAGGAAATGCAATTCCTTTTCAAGAGTTTAAAGAAGTTTATAATCATAAAAGTTAAGACGAAAAGCTCCTATGAGCTTATATATAAATTTCTATCTCAAAAGACACAAAATAGAAAAAAATGAGTCCATGGACTTTTAAAAATATATCTAGTCCATCTATGTATCATCATCCACTCGATCAAGCCGCACCAGCTCCTCTCCCGTAACCCCAACCATAAGTATTTCCTGAAAATGTTTGTGATATCATGGGCTAACAACAAGCCCAGTGAAAATAAATAGAAAGTAAAGAAACATTAGACTCCAAACCCGCATCCGGAATTGTGTCCAATAACTTACTTACTCTTTCTTATCCATTCATTCAAAGAGATTTACATCAAGTATTCCACTTTTACTTATCAAGTCTTCCAAATAATTGAGGAACTAACTTCCAAGAATTTAGGAGGATGTGTTTTATAACACACATAACATTTGTATCTCATTCTCTTTAATACCTTATACTATACATAAGGTTTACATTAAGTCTTAATCTCCAATTTCAAGATCTTCCAATTTATTGGGAATCTAGTTCTCTTACATATATATCATGATAATTATACAAGGTTCAATACACCCTTGTATTCTCTCATTATACAATTCAATCTCATTTCTCTTTTCTATAGCACTCGGCTAAGCATCATATTTTATTCTTTTTCTTTATGTTAATGAATGATATACATAATGTTTCAATTCCTTTCTTTATAGCAACTTAGGCTATAGAAAATTTACTTTCCTTTTTCTTTAATAAAAAATGCTTAGGTCACTCGGTTTTAACATAATTAAACATTCATTACTCACTAAATAATTGTAAAGGTCACTCAACCTTTACATTAATATAACAACCACATGCGAATAATGTCAGGTATTGAAGCTTCGGTAGGGTCAGTTCATTCACCTCATTATGTCGCTTTCCAAAATAAAATAAACAAATTCCTCTCAATAATATCTTTCCATCTATAGTGCATAATGATAGGTAATGAAGCTCTTGTAGGGTAAGTTCATTCACCTCATTAAATCCACTTTCCAAAATAAAATATAGAAAGTCTTTTCAATAATATCTTCCCACCTCTAGTGAATAATGACAAGTAAAGAAACTCCCCTAGGTTAGTTCATTCACCTCATTAACTCACTCACCGAATACAGGTAATGAAGCTCCCGTAGGGTTAGTTCATTCACCTCTTTATCTTCGTATATGTATCATAGTAATTATGAATAATACCCAGGTAATGTGAACTCGCATAGTTCCATCATTATCTCATTATCCATCTCCTCCGATCATGCAAAGTCCCCCAGTCCTTCAGCATTCCTCATGTACATATACTAAAACATAAAACAAATAATACCAGACAATGCAAGCACACTCAGTCTATGCATTGCCTCATTATTCCTCCCAATAATCGATAATGCAATATGATATGATATGATATGAATATGCTTTCAAGTTCAAGTAAAAATAAACATAAACATTCAGAGTGTGCAAGTAAAAATAAATATAAATATTCAAAGTGATCGAAAGGAATAAAGATAAAGATATCGCGAATTAGCCTTTATACATAAAATAAGAAATTAGGAACTTCTAATAAGAAGACAATAAATAGATCTAGCCAAACGGCCTTTAGTTAAACTTGAATTACTAACTTAATCATAAAGTCACCAATTCAAATGATTCTATTGCTTTCAATAAGTATTCGAAGTTCCATAATCAAGCTTCTTATTCATTTCAATATACTCGAAACTTTCAACTTCCGATAAACATTAGTAAACGCTGAAGCGAATCTAAACATAGACCTTCCAAGAGTTATTCGTTTCCTTCGAAACACCTATGAGTTCTCTTAACTCAAATTAGAACTAACTCCAAGCCTAAGCATGTTAGCTCACTTTCTTTTGTCCTTTCTATTTTAACCTTAATTTCAACTTCCGATCCTAAAAATCGTTCAACTTATTTTTTTTCTAAAGCTACTTTAAATTCTATTTATTCTCACCTCGAATGCTCGCGTGACAACCAAGTTCCCTCGAACCAACAAACGAGCAATCGCACCTACAATTCATCAATCAATCAATGAATTACAATTCAAATCTAATAAGAGAAAAAGTATGATTTTCAGGTGAATAGTGATTTCGGATGAATAGTAATTTTGGGTGAATAGTGTTTTTCGAAAATTCGGGCTCAAAATAAACAAATTCCTTTATAGAAATACATGATTTTAACTTCAAAACTCATTTATAATAAAAAACGAACAAAACCATGTAAAAATTTTGAAAATTCACTTTTAGGGCTTCCCTTAGAGAACGAGAAATGCCAAAAAGTTAGGTGGAATAGATAGCCCACGTCTCGAGCAATCCAACGCAACTAACATCATAAAAAATGATCGAGAATTGACGAAAGCCCATGAGCTCAAAGAGCTTGCCATGGTCGGCCATGGAGGAGAGAAAGGAAAGAAGAGAAAAATGAATTTTTGGTCAAATGGGTCAAAGTTGAGATTTTTAAAGAGAGATGAATAGTGTTGGGATATTTTTAAGAAATCGGAAATGGTGATTAATAATTATTAATTGGCCAGTTAATAATTATTAATATGACCAAAACTAAGTCAAGCTAATAAAAAGATTAAAAGAATTTATGAACAAAATAAACTCGTAAATTCTAAGTTATAAATTCTAAATTAAATCTAAAATTTAAATTAATCAACTCTAAAATTAAATTAAGTGCTTTACATCAAATAATAATAATTAAATTAAATAATAAAAAAAATTCATGTAAAGTAACGGGACGTTACAATGCGTTTCGGTAAAAGATGAAAGCTTAGTCCACAGTTTATTGGGCCTTTTGAGATCTTAGACCGGGTTGGGAAGTTAGCTTATCGATTAGCATTGCCACCTGCTCTTTCAGCTGTTCATAATGTATTCCACATTTCTATGCTTCGAAAATACATGGCAGATTTGTCACATGTCATTGACTTTCAGTTCATTGTGTTTGATGATAATTTAACTTATGAGGAAACGCCGGTGGAGATCTTAGCAACCGAGCGGAAGTTTTTGAGGAATGAAACAATTAACCTTGTTAAGGTTTTGTGGAAAAATCAACTGACGGAGGAAGCTACTTGGGAACTCGAGGATCAAATGAGGGATAAATATCCGTTCTTGTTCCCTAGAGAATGGCTTTTGCAAGGAGACAAAATTTGTAGGTGGGGAGACTGTAAGGCCCCGGGATTTGAAAAGAAAGTTTAATTAAACTTTCTACATGTGGTTTACTTGTGTGCTAAGTGTTAAGCATTCTAGAAATTATTTTCTATTTTTCTTCCTTGATTATATGATGGTTAACTATAGTTAAAAGCTAACTAAGGGTGGAAAATTACATAGAAGAAAGCTTTTAACCTTGGTTAGTTTAATAGAAGGGATTAGTTAGCAATTAAGATTGAAGTGAGGGCTAGTTAGTAGAAACGTGAGTGTTTTGGCTATAGTTCTTAGGTGAAGAGGTGGGGGGACCTTATTGCAAATATTGAATTTTATTTTCTGCCATTCAGAGTATTTAGGAGAGAAATTAAAAAGGGGGGGGAACAAATTCATTTTTTCTTCATCTCCTACCTCTCGCGTTGGTGAGGGAGAGAAGGAAGAAAATGAGTGAATTGTTTTTTTTTTTATTTTCTCTTTTTTTCAGTCATATAAACTTTATGTGGCTGAAACTAAAGTTTCTTAATTGCAAAATGGTCCCCCACCTCTTCACCTAGCAATTTAAGGACTTCCCACTCACTTAATTGCTAACTAGCCATTAGTTCAATTTTTAGTTGCTAACTAGCCCTTTTTCCTTAACTAACCTTGGTTAAATGCTTCATTTCAAATAATTTTTCCACCAATTACTAATATTTAACTATAGTTAACAACCAAATTATAATAGAAAATAATTTCTAAAGTAGCTTAACACTTAACACACAAGCAAACATTATGTAGAATTTATAATTAAACTTCCTCTGCAAAACCCGGGGCCTTATAGTCTCCCCACCTTATAAATTTTGCGTCCTCGCAAAATCATGCTCCAGGGAACAAGAACAGATATCTATCCGTCATCCGACCCTCGAGTTCCCAAGTAGCTTCCTCCGTCAACAGATTCCTCCAACCTTTTGCTTGGTTGCTAAAATCTCTATCGATGTTTCCTCATATGTAAATTCAACATCTAAAACAATTGGTTAAAGGTAAATGTCATGTGATGGATTCACCACGTGTTTTCGGAGCAAAGACATGTGGAATACTTATAAACAGTCGAAAGAACGGGTAACAATGCTAATCGATAAGCTAACCTTCCATATTTGTCTAAGATCTCAAGAGTGTCCAATGAGCCGTGGACTAAGCTTTCCCTTTTTTTTTTCCTGAATCACAATACACCCTTCATAGTTAAACATTAAGAGTAAGCATTGCTCTTTTGTCGACTTGAGAAACTCGCATTCGGTCCCTGAACAAGCCGATATTTTCACACATCATTTGCATTGGTTCAGGTTCCAAAATTTACGGTCACCCACTTCGTTCCAATGAACAAGGACTGACATTTCTTCCCATATAGTGCATCGAATGGTCCCTTTTAGATCGAGGACTGACAACTATTGTTATAAGCGAACTCCATGAGATACAAGTGAGTATCCCAATTACCCTCAAACTTCCCGATACAAGCTTTCAACATATATACAAAAATCTGGTTCACCCGCTCTATTTGGCCATCACTCTCCCTCAAGTAGAGCTAAGCTCAAGCCTCTACTGAATGTGTGACCTTTCCCGATATAAAACGAGTAGTCTTAGTCAAATGATCCTCTATCATCCAAATTTAGTCAAATCCTTGAGCAATTTTGGCAAGCTCATACCATTCAATGAAGCATCTCCCTAAACCGTGTGACCCACGAATGATCAGAAAGGTCAAAAACTAGGGTGGTAATAAGTTTATGTTTTAACTCCTCAAAACTCTACTTGCACTCTACCATCCACAAATTTGCCACACCCTTTCAAATCAACTGGGTTAATGGAGCTGTGATCTTCTAGAAGTATTTTCGGTAATACCTTGTTAACCTCAGGAACTTCGAATCTCGGGTACACTAATTGGTCTAGGTCAATTACTACCCGATTTCACCCTTGAAGGATCCACATGCCCTAGAAAGGCAATCTACCCAGAGTTCACATTTTGAAAACTCTGCGTAAAGTTTCTCGACCCTCAATGTCGATAACATCTTCTGGAGATGATTCACACGTAGCTTTTCTGGTTTAGACTAGACCAGAATGTCATCGATAACAAAATCTATGACTAAAAGGTTCATGAACTTCCAAAATACCATGTGAATACGGTCCATAAATACCGCGGGTCTTTCGTCAATCAAAATTACATGACCACAAACTCTTAGTGTTAGGAATGGTGTCCTAGAACTTGTAATTATTTAATTATAATAATTTATTTCGAATAAATTAAATAAATAAACATAAGTTCTTTATATAATCTAGATTGATTCAATTGACGATATTAGGAATATATGGAAATATATAAACATCAAAACATTCAAATAGTAAACCCTAAGTTACTCTTATGAAATCACGACTTAGTATGTGAGTCATACAAGAGGATTAAAGTCGAGATGAGTAACTTAAACGTGTCTACAGTAAACGGATAACGTTTGGGAACTTTATCCTGGTAACACTGTTGATAGCTTCACATTTTGTTTATAGACAAATGATCGAATCCTGATCATTCATGTGGGAGACATGAAATTGAAGTATCATATGCAATGTTGATTGTATAAGACAGGACCACGATGTTCGATCAAATTTCTCATTAGTACCGTTTACGAGAAATAATCGAATATCAAACTAAGTTTATCAACCGTGATAGATCTCAATCCTGAGTGAAATGCGGACTCCTATTTGTGGAGTTATGTTCTTTGATTCACATAGTTGAGAGCGATCTGTAAGAACGCTCAATACACTCCTGTTTTGGGAACATGACTAGATAAGTAGCTGGGAACTCATTTTCATGAGATGGAATTCATAACTTTCCTATAAATTAACGGTATCGGTGCGATACCTAAACATTTTAGGAACTTTAGGAAACTCCCTTGATGTCTTGATTCGAGACATGAACAAGTGACGTCACGACTTCTATTGATCACGAAGTATCTTATCTCTAGTTCGACTAAAGATAAAGTTCATTGGAGAATCAGCGGGAACACAAGGATAAAGCGGTAATTACAGGGGCAAAACGGTAAATTTATCCTTTGTAATTATGAGGGTTCCACGTGAAGGATAATATCACGAGATATAAATAATGATAAACTAAATGGACATAACTCATCTATAGTGAGGGGAGTTCAGCTATGAATCTATAGTGGAATTATTCATAGTTAGATAATGAGTAATTAACGATTATGTGTTAATCACTTAATTGACTAATTATTAAGCCCATGATCTATAGGTCCATCGGGTCCCTATGCTAGCCCAAATATCGTAGTCGCGAAATCAAGTAGAAGAAATGGAAATTTTAAGTAAAGTGAATTACTTAAAATAGGCAATATTAATTGTTTAAATATTGAGTATATTTAAACGGTAATTAATATAAACATTATTAATTGTTTAAATAATAAGTTTATTTAAACAGAAATTAATAATGAAATATTATTAATTAGATATTATTAATTATTTAAATATTGAGTATATTTAAATGGTAATTAATAATTTGAAATTAATTAACAATTATTAATTGTTTAAATAATTATATTTAAACGGAAATTAATAATTAAAATTAATTAATTAATAATAAAATATTATCAAATAAAATTATTAATTAAATAATGAGTTTATTTAATGGAAATTAATAATTAAAATATTCATTATTAATTATTTAAATAATGAAAATTATTTAAATGGAAATTAATAATTAAATATAATTTGATAATATTTAGTCAGGAGAAAATATTAATATTATTAATTGTTTAAATAAAATATTTTATTTAAATGGTAATTAATAAATAAATTAATTAAGTTGGACTTATTAATTTAAGAGAGAATTTCTAGCCCAATTGGATTAATGAACCCAATTGGAATTGGCCTAAAATAATTAATTAAATAAATTAGAATTATTTATTAATTAATATATGCATTTTCGGCTATATATGTATTTTTGGGAAGAGATAATTGCTTGAATTATATCCTAAAATAATTACATAGATTTATTTACCCAAGATAAATAAAAATAAAGAAAATAAAATAATCTCCTATTTATCTATGGCATTTTCGAAATTGCAAGATAAAGGAAAGAGATAATCTTTATTCTTTTTGTATTTATCTCTATAGATTAATCCTAATGTGATTAGGATTCCTATTTTTCTATAAATAGGAGGGTTGGGTCATTCATAAAACACACAATTCAATTCCTTAGAAATTCGGAATTCTCTCTTCTTCCCTTCTCCCCCCTTGGCCGAAATTCCCTATTTAAAATTGGGAAGAAAATATTTTTTCTTCTTCCCAAATTTCTTCTAAAGTTCGATCCCACAATCGAATTTCGTTTGATCGATTGGGATATAGCATAGAAGATTCGGTGTTGCTGAGGATTTGATGCTGTAAAGAAACCTCCAACCGATCCTCCATTAATCAGTCAATGTAAGTTCCGGTTTTAATTTTCGAATATATAAGCATGAATCTACATGTTTTATCACAAATTGCATGATGTTAATAGATCCGTTATTAAATGTTAATAAGTTTACTAAATAAAATTCCGCTAATTTAGTAAATCATCCCTTCACTTAGTGGTCCCATCGAATTTGTGTTGTCCTCCACCAAACCTTTTTGATATGGAATTCATTCTCTTTTCCAGGGCAACCTCGATAGATCACCCGAGAGCGTTACAAATATCACGCACAATAGACACCGAACTCACCCCTACCTCTACTACCGAGGTATCCACCACGCTCACCAGATAACTCCAAACGCTTTCTTGCATTAAGGCATTAGCTTGCAAGGATGATACAACAACTGACGTCACCTTGCCCTTGGTGCCCCAAAAACGCACTCGGTCTCCCTCTGGCACACAAACCTTACATTCTTCCTTTCACAATCAATCGCAGCATGACTGGTCGATAACCAATCCATACCCATAACCACATCATAATTGGTTTGGGCACCACAACTTATACCACTTGATTAACCACTATAGACTTCCCAATTGGAGTTGACACATGCCAACATTCACATCTCAGTTGATACTCAAGTGCCTCATACCACTTCTGGATCTATATCATCACATTGCAACACACCACGTTCAGTTAAGCAAAACTCACCACATCACTTACACACATTTCATACACTACCCAGTTTCTATTTATTCATATGACTAGTTAATTCTAAGCAATAAACTATCCAATAATCTACTAATCACAACATCATAACTTCTATTCAAAAGAGCTTAAGTTATTCTTGAATAACTATTAGCTTCTTAATTGCTCTCCCACATCACACCTTGTAGCAACCATTACCTATCATTGACACCAACGAGGATCATTACACTACCTCTCAAACATACACACAAGATCCACCGTCTCTTTCTAACTAAAATGCTGAGATTCATATCTTACGCATCAAAGACCCCAAATACACCAAACATCCATACCCTTAGTAGGGCTTAGCTTCCTTCGACAAGACCACAACTCAATTCATTAACAAGGCATACCCTAGGTAGCCCACAACATCTTTCAAATCCTCATCTCATAACCATGCTATCATAGCCAAAGCAATGATTTCTAGGCTTACTCCCACTTAACCCACTCTAGTTCACATTGGAATGCTATAAGTTCTTTCATTTCCGTCCATAGGTGGTGGTGGTGATGGCTTACGAACTATAGTATAGTTCCTCCTACTTCCCCTTATGCCCCAACTGGGATTCGTAACTTACCCTTCCGGGTATAATATCTTGAGGCATCCTTGGAACATTATAATCATACACCCATTGCAACTTAAGCAAAACTTTCAAATTTAACTAAATGCAATGAACCTAACAATTGATAAGTAATTAATAAACAATTTAAATAACGAGGTTTACCTGCATACCTGGTACGTTGACTTTCGAGATGAAATTTGGATTAGGCTCGACCAATAGACTCATATACTAGACACGACTTAGAACCAAATGGCTTTGATACCAACTGTGACGACCCGACTTACTTTAGAAGCCAAGGACGTGAGTATGCATACGAAAGAGAAGAACTTAAAGCTTAAAACAATTGATTTGAAAAATTATTGAAAATTTTGGCATGTAGTATTCGTAAACTCCAAAAGTCACATACATTATAAAACCTGTTTATCAGAAACATCAGCTCGTCGGCCGATTTAGAGTATCACATAAATTAAACCAAATTAAAGTTTGGTGCACCAAGTTTAAAACTGTTATACAAACATAATGTACATACTTTAATTTTCTTTTTAAAAACAAATCTCGACCCTAACATAAAAGATGTACACAACCCAAAAGAAGACAACCACAGTCCCAGAAAACACGGCTCACATGATCGGAGACCTAATCCCAAAAGCTCCATCTCGATGTATCAACAAGCACCACCTGCCGCGCCTCGTCCCTGCCCTCGTCCGATACCTGAAAGGTGATTTAGAGCACTTTTGAACATGACACGCAGTCAAAACAAAAATGAAAACAAAAGAATATGAACGATGATGCGGATGTTCACAACATGATGCACAAACAGAAACATATGTATAAGAGTGCAAATTATAGAGTATTGCAAAGTAGATAGATAACATGATCAAACCGTAAATCTTTCAAACCCATACAATCGTCAAGCACATAACAAATTTAACGTATAACATTTACCATTTCCTTTAGTCTACCATTCTTTCTATCACAACACTCGGCATCTCACTACGCCCTATACGCACATACAGTCATTAATCAGTACCCGAACCATAGCTCGTAATGTATTACAATCATTGGCTTTACATCAAGCCTCAGAGAACTATTACCATATTCCAATCACTTTCCGAGTCTCTTTCATTCACCACTACGCATCCACTTCTCATTACACACAATCAAAGCAAAAGAGATAGCGAAACATGGATGTATAAATGATGCTTAAATGTGGTCAACACATAACATGAATGCTCATGCAAGTAATCAACTTTCAAGTTTAAGATTTCACCAAACAACAATGCATAAGCCATTTCCACTATTTTCTTTTCCTTTCAACCATCTTTTTGGTTCCTTTCTTACAACCCGCGTCTCACTACGCGTAAATTATGTTGTGCCACATATCTTACTCGAGCCACAACTCATTTTACAACATCCGAGCCAAAGCTTATTTCACATCCTCATGTTATCTCAGTAACCACTAGCATGCGGGCCATTCATCATATAACACTCCGGAGCTCCACAACATCATCGCCAAGGTAACCACATGTAACGTCCAACCCCCACACACTGTTACACGGGTTACACCCCATGGCCACATAACGATCACATGATATGCATGAATGGAATGCTATGACATGAAATGGAATTAACATGCTTCTTCACAACATCATATAAAGAAATATCGATTCAACAAGTATAAAAAGGTCAATTTCTCAAAATCGTTTTATGACTCGATCTTTGCTCACATAATGTTCAAGATTCACATGGTTCATGATCACACTTTTCTCTGTTATCTCAATCGTAACTATTCATTGAGCATAAATAAAAAAACGTAACAAATAGCATAATCATAGTCCCAAATCCAGTATATGACTCATTCATGGACTATGAACATAATTATAAAGCAAATGAGCATGCTTAAATGAACAACTAGTTAAACATAAACTGGTTTTGAGCTAATTAGCATTTCGACCACTTTTAACCAATACCGAGGTCAATTTTTTTTCCATACTTCTCATATGCTCTTAACCTTACCAACCATACTATCAATCACTACCACCTATGACCACACTTTTCTATTTAAAGACAACTCAGGAAAAACTCGTGACTACACGCCATTCACCCCTTCGATTATTTATGTTCTCACCTTCGAAGTTGGCCCCGTGTATCACCGCTCTTTTTTTGCCTATAACAAGGTAATCCACCCAAAAATATAAGTTAATATTATCATCACAATCAGTTTGAAATACTACACCAAAATCCCACACCCGTTAAGAGAAAAAATTCCAAAAACTAGCCAAAAATGGTATAGTTTTGGCTCAACAAGGGTGTCTGTCAAAGTTTCGTTCTCCATGGTTTTTTTCTTGTAGAAAATATACTTATAAACACCCTAAATTTCCAGATTTAACAACTCCCTAAAACTTCTAAGAAAACACCCAAAAACCAAGCAATTCCAGTATGAACTTTTGGCCAACAAGAGAACTATCATAAATTCATTGGTTGCTCTCTTAAATAATTTTCCATGTGTAAAATATGTATAGAAACACTAAAAAATTCCAGAATTTAAAACCCCTCATTAAAAATTCAAGAAGACTCAAAACTAGCTATGTTTAAAACTAGTATTTTGGCCAAATTGGAGAATTTTCAAGAATTCTTTCCTTTGCTCTTCCAAGTTTTTTTTTTTTCATGTGTCAAATACATATTTAGGCACTCATATATTCCAGAATTAAGAGTTGTAAAATAAAAGTCAAGAAAACTCAAGAATTGAAAAAGGTAGAAGCATTATATAATTGAGTAATTTAAATTTTAGATTTAATTTAGAATTTATAACTTAGAAATTATGAGTTATTTCGTTCGTAAATTTGTTTAATTGTTTTATTAGCTTAAATTAGTTTTGGTCATATTAATAATTATTAATGGGCCAATTAATAATTATAAATCACCATTGGGCTAGTGTAAGAACTTCTGGTTTCGATTTATGAGCTAAAGTTCATTAAAGGGACGTAACCGTAATTTCCGAATTCTTAAATATCTAATCATTATTCCTTTTCTTCTTTAAAATGCCAAATTGACCAAAGTTGACCCAAAATTCATTTCTCCTCTTTTGCTCTTGTCGTGAGCTCTCTTCTCCCGTGGTGGGAGGGGTTTTCTCTTGGGGTTTCGTCAATTCTCAACCATTTTCGATGAGGTCAGTTGCGTTGGATTGCTCGGGACGTGGGCTATCTATCTCACCTAACCTTATATCGTTTCCCGTTCTCTAAGGGAAGCCCTAAAAAGTGAGTTTTCAAAAAAATTTACATGGTTTTGTTCATTTTTTATTATAACTGAGTTTTGTAGTTGAAATCACGTATTTCTATCAAGGAATTTGACGATTTTGAGCCCGGATTTTTAAAAAACACTATTCACCCGAGAACACTATTCATCCGAAATCACTATTCACCCAAAAATCATATTTTTTCTATTATTAGATTTGAATTGTAATTCATTGATTGATTGATGAATTGTTGGTGTGATTGCTCGTATGTTGGTTCGTGGGAACTTTGTTGTCACGGGAGCATTCGAGGTGAGAATAAATAGAATTTAAAGTAGCTTTAGAAACCGAAGAAGTTGAACGATTTGTAGAATCGGAAGTTGAGATTAAGATTTGAATCGAAAGGATTAAAGTAAGTGAGCTAATATTCTTAGGCTTGGAGTTAGTTATAATTGAGTGAAAGAACTCAAGAATTTCTCGAGGGAAACGTTTAAATCTTGGAATTTCTAAGTTTAGATTAGTTCCGAAGCTTAAGAATGATTATCGGAAGTTGAAGGTTTTGAGTATAATGGAATGAATAAGGAATTTAATTATGGAACTTCAAATACTAATTGGAAGCAATAGAATCAATTGATTTGGAGACTTTAAAATTAAGTTAGTAATTCAAGTTTAACTAAAGACCGTTTGGCTTGATCTATTTATTCTTTTCTTATTAGAAGTTCCTAATTCTTATTTTCTGCATATGAGTATTACGTGATCCATTTACCTTTATGTTCTTTCGATTTCTTTGAATGTTTATATTTATTTACTTGGACTTGAAAGCATATTCATATCATATCATATCATATTGCATAATTGAAATTGGGAGAAATAATGAGGCAATGCATAGACTGAGTGTGCTTGTATTGTCTGGTAATATTCGCTTTATGTTTCCGTATATGTACATGAGGAATGCTAAAGGACTGCGAGACTTTTCATGATCGGAGGAGATGGATAATGAGATAATGATGGAACTATGTGAGTTCACATTATTTGGTATTATCCATAATTACTATGATACATATACGAAGATACAGAGTGAATGAACTGGCCTACGGGAGCTTCACTACCTGTCATTATTCAGTAGAGGTGGGAAGATATTATTGAAAAGACTTTGTATATTTTATTTTGGAAAGTGAGTTTAATGAGGTGAATGAACTGACCTACGGGAGCTTCATTACCTGTCATTATTCACTAGATATGGAAAGATATTATTGAAAGGACTTTATTTATTTTATTTTGGAAAGTTAGATAATGAGGTGAATGAACTGACCTACAGGAGCTTCATTACCTGACATTATTCTCATGTGATAGTTATGTTAACCTAAAGGTTGTGTACCTTTTTCACTTGTTTAGTGAGTTAATGTAAATCCTCACCTCACACTTTGACATGTGGCAAAAAAAAAAGAAAAAAAAAGGAAGAGTGGCATTTACTTTGGTTGCTAACAGTTAGCATTGAAACAAAAAATAAAATAAAAAGGAAAGTTTTATCTTCTTCATCAGACGGTTGAGACCAAAAGCAGAGTTTACAAAATTAGTGAATTTTTATCCTCAAACTCAAAGAGTATTTTGGGTAAGTTTCTTCAATTTATTATTACTTAGTAAAGTTTGAAAGCTTTTATGTATTTTTCATGGTGATTTTGTATTAAAAAGGAAGGTTGTGATTAAGTTGTGGGTTTGCAAGTTATGTAGTTGGCTTTGTAAGAGAAAAGAAAGGAAGGAAATGGCAAGAGAATTAGAGTGGAGAAGGGGCTTGAACTACGTAATCTCATGGAAGAAGAAGAAATTTAGTGAGTTTCTTTAATTTCTTCTTAATTTGTTAAACTTGGAAAGATTATAAGTTTCTTGATGGTGGTTTTATTTTCAAAAAGCATGTTTGTATTTTAATTATGGGTTTGTATATTCTTGGGATGTCACTACAAAAAAACTGTTAAATTGCGATCAGAAATTTGCGACCAAAGTATTGGGTAGTTTTTTGGGTGACCACTCTGGTAGTAAATATGAAGTTTGACTTAAAACGACCATATGACCACTTTTTTACGACCAAAATGCGACTAGGTAAAGAATTAGTCATAAAAAATGGCGTAAATTTTTGGCTCAAAGAAAGTGACCATATGGTCACTACAAAATTACTACCATGTGGTCGCAATTTTGTGACACGAGTTATCATTTAGTAGCAAAAAAAGGCGCGTAAATTTGGCGGAAGAAAGGCTACAAAGTGGTCACATTTCAAAGTGACCAGATGGTCGCAATTATGGTGACCTTTAGTGACCAGCGATAGCTTAGAAACTTGGCGGGAGAAAGGCTACCAAGTGGTCACATTGAAATGTGACGAGATGGTCGCAATTTTGGTGACCAGTGGTAGCTTAGAAATTTTGCGGGAAATAAGCTACCAGGTGGTCACATTGTTAAGTGACCAGATGGTCGCAAATGTTGTTATTTTAGTGACCAATAGTAGATAAACAATTTGTAGGAGAAAAGCTACCAAGTTGTCACCAAAATAAGTGACCATGTGGTCGTAAATGCTATGACTTGATGTGACCCAGGGTAGTGAGGAAAATGGAGGGAAATTTTGGCAGGAAAATGCGACCAGGTGGTAGCAAAAATACTACCATCTGGTCGCAAATGAGCTGAGGAGTCCATTTTAAAATCCCCTCCTCCCATTGTTTGTTAGCATTAAGAAAAAAGAAAATGAGAGGGTGGATGTATGCTTGTTTGTTAGACGGGTATTTGAACGATGAGTTCGTGGCCGGGGTTGAACAGTTTCTTGAGTTTTGCATGACAACTGTCTATTATGAAAAGTATGGTGGAAAGCTACGTTGCCCGTGCAGGAAATGTGACAATAGGAGAATCATACCGGTTACAGATATGAAAGTTCATCTCTATAGTCGGGGATTTGTGCAGAATTATTATCACTGGGTGTTTCAAGGTGAAACAAAGGAAATGTTTGACGCTGCATTACATGAATCGAGCGGATACAAAGGTAGCAGCTCGAATGTAGAGGTTGTTGTCGAAGAACGGAATGATGAACAACAGTATAATCAGATGCAAGAAATGATACTTGACGGTGCGGTGTATGGGGGCAATGAAAATTTCCGTGAAAGTTTAAACGTAGACAAAGATGAACGGGTTGTTGAAGAGGAAATGAATTCGGAAGCACGTAAGATGCACGACATGCTAAAGACAGCCAGCCGACCATTGTACGATGGGTGTCAGACAAGTAAACTTGTTGCTGCTACAGAACTTTTAAATATAAAGGCACAGTACAACATACCTGGTCGAGGATTTGATTCGATTGCATCGTGGTTTTGTCGATGCGCTCCAGAAGAAAATATTATGCCCCACAGTTTGTACGACACGAAAAAGCTAGTGGAGGGACTTGGATTACCCGTGGAGAAAATAGATTCGTGTCGGAACGGATGCATGCTTTACTGGGATGTGGATGAGGACCTGCATCACTGCAAATTTTGTTTTCTTCCAAGATATAAACAAGGGAAACGAAACCTCATTTCGTACGCCCGCATGTTCTATTTACAGCTAACCCCACGTCTGCAACGATTGTATGCATCAGATGTGACACCCTCGCATATGAGATG
Organism: Gynostemma pentaphyllum; assembly: GCA_028015215.1. Classification (NCBI taxonomy): domain Eukaryota; kingdom Viridiplantae; phylum Streptophyta; class Magnoliopsida; order Cucurbitales; family Cucurbitaceae; genus Gynostemma; species Gynostemma pentaphyllum. The sequence goes on from CM051355.1 coordinate 44,704,984, forward strand.
GCATCACGAGCATTCACAGGATGAAGGTGTTATGAGACATCCCTCAGATGCTGCTGCATTGGAGCATTTAAATAATTGTCATCCAGATTTTGCACAAGATTCGAGAAACATCAGATTGGGCTTATGCACGGATGGCTTTAACCCGTTCGGGGCATCAAGGTCACAATATTCAGTTTGGCCAGTCATGGCAACCCCGTATAACTTGCCTCCATCGATGTGCATGCGAGACCCGGTGATTTTTCTTACAGTGATCGTACCTAGGCCGAAAAGTCCAAAACAGAAACTGGGTGCGTATTTGCAACCACTTACTGCAGAGTTGAAAAGGTTATGGACTGACGGTGTTATGACGTTCGAAATTTTGAAGAAACAAAATTTCTTGATGAGCGCCGCGTTAATCTGGACGATCAGTGACTTCCCTGCGTATTCAATGTTGTCAGGTATGTTGATCTTTACTTTCATATACATTTTTGAGTATGTGTTTAGTTTTAGCTATTGATTTGCTTGGTCAATGTAGTTAATTGTGTGAACCTCAATCTCCTCCTCTTAAAGGATGGAGTACGGTAGGGAAATACGCATGTCCACATTGCATGCTAGACACAGATGCATTTTATCTCAGAAACGGTCGAAAAACTTATTTGTTTGATTGTCACCGTCGATTTGTAACGTTGAATCATACTTTCCGTTCAAACGGCAGTGAATAGAAGAAGGGTCGACGAGTAAGAAAAGATACCCCACCCGAAAATGTATAGTGGAAGGCAGATTCTTCACGGTATAGATGCTATAGGGATGCAGAAGATTATAGTGGACGGTGCAAAGAGTGCAAACAATGTTGCTGGGAAAAACATGGGTTGAAAGAAACAGAGTATTTTTTTGGATCTATCGTATTGGGAAGATCTAGTGATTAGACACAATTTGGATGTAATGCATATCGAGAAGAATTTCTTCGACAACATTTTTAATACGATGTTGACCGTTCCGGGAAAAACAAAGGACAATCTGAAAGCACGTTATGATATACGGGAGATATGTCACCGTCCTGAGTTGGAGCTTGACGACAATGATAATTACGCAATAGCAAAGTACATGTTGACGACGGATGAAAAGAAAACATTATTTGAGTGAATCAAATCCATCAAATTCCCGGACGGATACGTTTCGAATCTGAGTCGGTGTATAGACAGTAAAAAATATATCATGTTCTGGATGAAAAGCCACGATTGTCATGTATTCATGCAACGATTGATGCCTGTCGAGTTCAGACCATTCCTAAAGAGTAGACATTGGGAGCCGCTTGCACAGTTGAGTGTTTTTTTCAGGGACTTGACATGTATAGAGCTATTTGAAGCTACTGTCGCTTCAATGAGTTCAGAGATCGCTGTTATTATCTGTAAGTTGGAGCGAATGTTCCCACCTGGCTTTTTTGACTCCATGGAGCATCTTCAAGTGCATCTTCCATACGAGGCATTCTTAGGGGGTTCGGTACATTACCGCTGGATGTACCCATTTGAAAGGTAAGCATAGTTAATTTGTAATATACACGTATAAAGTACAGTGATCGAATGTAAATTACTTACGGTCGAAAATAAAGCAAGAGTAAAAGGATCTATCTGTAGTGCATACCTGACGCAAGAGACTACAACATTTTGTTCATACTGCTTTGATCAACACATTGCAGAGCAGTTTCGACCAGCGAAACAAAACATCATCGAAAATTTACTTGAAGGTGTTGACATAAACCACTTGCCGATTTTTACGAGACTTGGCATGACAATTGAAAGATCAGTGCGTAGGCTGTTGACCGATTCTTAGTACCACGCAATGCAGACATACGTGTTATGCAACTGCGTAGAGATCGATCCTCACGTAGAGTGAGTTCGTAACTTAACATCATTTCATCGCCTAATGAATAATTTTGTACTTACTAGTTTTTGTTCCCTGAGAGTATGAGCCAGAATAATTTTGAAAAAATTGGGAGTTTCGTCGGTAGAAAAGATATGATCATCATCCTTCCGGCAGAAACTCGATGAAGTCATGACGGAGATATGATCTATGCTACCTCCACAGTTCTTTTCTATATGAAAAGTTTCAATGTTTCATTACCCTTCACATTTATCCAGTATTAATGATATTCTTAGAAAGTAGCTACTTTTTCTTAAAAATAGCTACATTATTTCATCGCCTAAACAATTGCAAACTATTTGCTAACTATTTTTGTAACATAAAGATTATTTCTAAACTTATACGTTCGAATGACACGAGTTGGTCTTACAGCCGCTGAGGAGGGGTCAATAATCGACAAAGAGTTTCATTCTTGGTTCAGTGCATACGTGAGTTATTTTACGTACTTTTTTCAAAAAAACTGTGGAAATTTGTTGAAAATTTTAATATCTTCCTAACATTATTACTGTATGTGATAATGACAGGTTGACTCCCCTACATTACCGGTAGATGATCCTCGCATTATTTCTTTGGCAAAGGGACCTGGATGGATTGCAAGGTTGTATACTGGATACGTCAGTAATGGTTACAGATTTCAAATGAAGGCGCATTCAATTAACAGGGCAACAAACTACAGTGGTGTTTGCATAAAAGGTCATGTGTTCGGCACAAACGAAGACGATTACTTCGGAGTAATCGATGAGATTCTTGAAATTCAATACTCAAGTCCGACGCTCAAGCGCATTGTTCTATTCAACTGCAATTGGTTCGAGACAACCAGACGAGGCAGAGTCCGTAAGATTGATCATTTACAAATCGTCGAGGTAAACAAGTCTAAGCATATGCGCACCGCTAATAGGTTTGTCCTGGCTGCACAGGCGATTCAAGTTTATTACCTGAACTATCTGATTAATAGACGAGATCTGACAGATTGGTTAGCTGTTTGTAAAGTTAAACCACGCTAGGTAGAAGAAAACTTGTCCGAGAAAGACGGCCATGCAGAGGAAGTTGTTGCTTTTCAAGAAGATGAGAGAAGATGTCATGCAATCGACGATGGTCAGCATGCCAGTACTGTTCGTCCTTTGCACGATGGAACGATAACATTGCATGATGATGATACAAATGCTTCCACTTCTCACGCACGTGACATTGATGCCACTACAAAAAAAAAAGTCAAAATGCGACCAACCATTTACGACCAAACAAAAGTGGTAGTTTTTTGGTGACCATTTGGTCACTTTTTTGTAAGGTTGACTCAAAGTGACCATCTGGTCACTTTTTTTGTGACCAGATTGCGACCAAAATCAGAAGCAATCATAAAAAATGGAGCGAAATTACGGCGCGAAATAAGCGACCATTTGGTCACCTGAAAAAACGACCAAATGGTCACAATTTTGTGACTTAAAAAATGACAAGGTAGCAAAAAATGGAGCGAAATAAGCGACCATTTGGTCACCTTAAAAAACGACCATCTGGTCGCATTTTTGTGACTTGAAATATAGTTTGGTAGCAAAAAAAAAAAGCGTAATTTTGGTGGGAAGAAAGCTACCAGTTGGTCACCTTTGGAAGTGACCATCCGGTAGCATTTTTGTGACTTGAAATATAGTTTGTCAGCAAAAAAAGGCGCGTAATTTTGGCAGGAAGAAAGCTACCAGTTGGTCGCGTTTGGAAGTGACTATCTGGTCGCATTTTTGTGACTTGAAATATAGTTATGTAGTAACAAAAGGAGCGTAATTTTGGTGGGAAGAAAGCTACCAGTTGGTCGCCTTTGGAAGTGACCATATGGTCGCATTTTTGTGACTTGAAATATAGTTTGATAGCAAAAAAAGGCGCGTAATTTTGGCGGGAAGAAAGCTACCATCTGGTCGCATTTTGAAGTGACCACTTGGTAGTAAAAAAAAGGTGGGAAATTTTGGTGGTAGGAATACGACTAGATGGTAGTAATTTTATGACTATAGGGTCGCAATTAAGTAGAGGAATCCATTATAAAATCTCCTCCTCCCATTGTGGAGAAGATAAGAAAAAAGAAAAATGAGAGAGTGGATGTATATTCGTTTGATAGACGGGTATTTGAACGATGAGTTCATGGCTGGGGTTGAACAGTTTGTTGAGTTTTGCAAGAGAACTGTCTATTACACGAATTATGGTGAAAAGCAGCTACGATGTCCGTGCAGAAAAAGCTACAATAGAAGAATCATACCGGTTTCAGATGTGAAGGTTCATCTTTATAGTTGGGATTTGTGGAGAATTATTATCACTGGGTGTATCATGGGGAGACGAGGGAAATGTTCGACGCTACAATACAGGAAGCGAGACGGTACGAGGGTAGCAGCTCGAATGCGAACGTTGTCGTCGAAGAACCCAATGAAATACAACAGTATAGTCAGATGCAGCAAAGGATACTTGATGGTGTGGGATATGGGGGTGGAAATGAAAGTTATCACGAAAGTTTGAACCTAGACGACGAAAGAGAAGGGGTTATTGAAGAAGAAATGAATCCAGAAGCACATAAGATGCATGATCTGCTGACGACAGCGAGCCGACCGTTGTACGAAGGTTGTCAGGTTAGTCAACTTGCTACTGCTACAGAACTTTTAAATATAAAACTGCAGTATAACTTACCTGCTAGAGGATTTGATTCGGTTGCATCGTGGTTTCGTCGATGCGCTCCACAAGAAAACCTGATGCCGCAAAGTTTGTATGACACAAAAAAGGTAGTGGAGGGACTCGGGTTACTCGTAGAGAAGATAGATTCGTGTCGAAACAGGTGCATGATCTACTGGGATGTGGATGCGGATCTTCATCACAGCAAATTCTGTTTTCTTCCAATATATAAACAGGGGAAACGAGGGATGATTCTGTACGCCCGCATGTTCTATTTACCGCTGACCCCACATCTGCAACAGTTGTATGCATCGGATGTCACAGCTTCACACATGAGATGGCATCATGAGCATGCACAGGATGAAGGTGTTATGCGACATCCCTCAGACGCTGCGGCTTAGAAACATTTAAATGATTGTCATCCTGATTTTGCACAAGATCCGAGAAACGTGAGATTGGGCTTATGCACAGATGGCTTTAACCCGTTTGGGGCATCCGGGGCGCAATATTTAGTTTGGCCGGTGATGGTAACCCCGTATAACTTGCCACCCTCGATGTGTATGAGAGACCCAGTAATTTTTTTCACAGTGATCGTACCTGGCCCGAAAAATCCAAAGCAGAAACTGGATGTGTATTTGCAACCACTTATCGCAGAGTTGAAGAGGTTGTGGACAAATGGTGTCATGACGTACGACATCTCGAAGAAACAAAATTTCTTGTTGCGCGCGGCGTATTCAATGTTGTCAGGTATGTTGCGTTCACGTTCATTATTTCTTGATGAGTATGAGTTTTGTTATTGTTTTGTTTAGCGTTCATTAGTTAATAATTGTAAACATCGATCCCATCCTCTATTAAAGGATGGAGTACAGCCGGTAAATACGCATGTCCACATTGCATGCTAGACACAGATGCGTTTTACCTCAGAAACGGTCCGAAAACCTGTTGGTTTGATTGCCACCATCGATTTCTATCGTTGAATCACGCGTTCCGTTCAAACGGTACTGACTGGAAGAAGGGTAGGCAAGTAAGAAAGGAAACCCCCCCGATAATGTACAGTGGAAGGCAGATTTTGCACGGTATAGATGCTATAGGGATGTGGAAGATTACAGTGGAAGGTGCAGAGCTTGCAAACAATGCGGCTGGAAAAAACACGGGTTGGAAGAAACGGAGTATTTTTTGGGATCTACTTGTTAGACACAACCTGGATGTATTGCATATCGAGAAGAACTTCTTCGAAAACATTTTCAATACGGTTTTGAACGTTCCTGGTAAAACAAAGGACAATCTGAAGGCAGGTTATGACATACAGGAGATGTATAACCGTCCTGAGTTAGAGCCTGACGACAATGATAATTACGCAAAAGCAAAGTACATGTTGACGACGGATGAAAAGAAAACACTATTTGAGTGGATCAAATCTATTAAATTCCCTGACGAATACGTTTCGAATCTGAGTCGGTGTATAGACAGTAAAAAACATGTCATGTTCGGGATGAAAAGCCACGACTGTCATGTATTCATGCAACGATTGATGCTCGTCGCAATTAGACCGTTCCTAATGAACAGACATTGGGAGCCGCTTGCCCAGTTGAGTGTTTTTTCAGGGACTTGACGTGTACAGAGCTGACTGAAACTATTGCACTTCAATGAGTTCGGAGATCACTGTTATTATCTATAAGTTAGAGCGAATGTTCCCACCTGGATTTTTTGACTCAATGGAGCATCTTCCAGTGCATCTTCCATACGAGGCATTCTTAGGGGGTCCGGTCCATTATTGCTGGATGTACGTATTTGTAACCCACAGGTACTTACGTCGGTTGAAAAAGACAGTCGGAAATAAAGCAAGAGTCGAAGGATCTATCTGTAGTGCGTACCTAACGCAAGAGACTACCACGTTTTGTTCATACTACTTTTATCAACACATTGCTGAGTAGTTTCGTCCAGCGACACGAAACGTTGTCGAAAATTTACTTGAAGGTGTTGACGTAAACGACCTGCCCATATTTACTGAACCTGGCATGACAGTTGGAAGATCAGTGCGTACGTCGTTGACTGATTCTGAGTATCACGTAATGTAGAGCTACGTGTTATGCAACTGCCCATAAGTCGAGCCTTACATCGAGTGAGTTCTCGTAACGTTACATTATTCCATTGACTTAACAATCACAACTGTTTCAAATATTTTCTTACTATTTTCGTAACATACAGACTATTTATGAACGTATACGTTCGAATGACACGAGTCGATCTTACAGCCGCTGAGGAGGGGTTAATAATCGAGAAGGAGTTTCGTTCCTAGTTCAGTGCATACGTGAGTTATTTGAAATTGTTAAAAATATCATGTCAAGTCATTTGTTAAAAAATACTATATCCTTCTAATTATACTCTATGTGTGCTGAATGACAGGTGAACTCCCCTACATTACCGGTAGATGATCCTCGCATGATTTCTTTGGCAAAGGGACCTGCACGGATTGCAAGGTCATATACTGGATACGTCGGTAACGGATTCAGATTTCAAATGAAGGCGCATTCTGTTAACAGGGCAAGAAACAACAGTGGTGTTTGCATAAAAGGTCAAGTGTTCGGCACCGAAGACGATTACTTTGGAGTAATCGATGAGAATCTTGAGATTCAATACATAAGTCCGATGCTAAAACGCATTGTTCTGTTCAACTGCACTTGGTTCGAGACAACCAGACAAGGCGGAGTCCGTAAGATTGATCATTTACAAATCGTTGAGGTAAACAAGTACAAGCATATGCGCACCGCTGATAGGTTTGTCCTCGCTTCACAAGAGATTCAAGCTTATTACCTAAACTATCCGAGTAATAGACGAAATCTAACAGATTGGTTAGTTGTTTGTAAAGTTAAACCACGACAGATAGAAGAAAACCTGTCCAAGAAAGACGACCATGCAGACGAAGCCGGTGCTTTTCAAGAAGATCAGATAATATGTCGTGCAATAGACGATGGCAAGAATGCAGGTACTGCACATCCTTTGAACGATGGAACGATAACATTGCATGATGACAATACAAATACTTCCACTTCTTCCGAACATGACATTGATGCTGAATTTATTCGAGATGATGATGAAGAAGAAGAAAAAGAAGAAGAAGAAGAAGCAATGACTGAAGAAACTGAGGATGAAGAATAATACACTTTGTAAATGTATATGATTCACTTTATGTTTTATAATATCGTCATTGTTGTGTTTCATTAAACAATATATATAAATATGTAATAATCTCCATTAATTTATATATATTAAAAAAATATAGAGGTATAATTACGACCAAATGGTCGTATTTTGCTTCAAAAATATGACCATCTGGTCGTATTTTTAAGCAAAAATGTGACCATATGGTCGTAACTATGTAAATGCAGACTTAAGTTTTTTAAAAATTTGTATTAATTTATGACCATTTGGTCGTATTTTAGTGACTATCTGGTCGCTTTATTCAGCGGTAAATTTAAATTTTCATTAAATTTTTTGCGGTGAATTTGATAATTACGACCATTTGGTCACAAAATATGGCGTTGAATTTGACAATTACGACCATTTGGTCGCAATTGTTGATGGGAAGTGTGATGTGACAGCTGGTTGTCATAATGACACGATTACGACCAGTTGGTCGCATTCTTCTTAAAATACGACCATCTAGTCATATTTTTGAACCATAATGCAACCAACTGGTCGTAATCGAGCGACTTTTCTTTTCTCGTCATAATTACAAAATTGCGACCATCTGGTCGCAATTCTTAATTTAAACTCCCCACCCGATTCTTTTCCTCCCCTACCCGATTCTCTTTTCCTTTCTTTTCTTTCCTTTTCTCTCTTTCCCCGTTCCCGTTCCCCCGTTGCTTTTTGCCCGTTCCCCTAAATCCCGTTCTTTCTTACCTTTCCCGTTCCCTGTTTTTCACCCATTCTGTTTCAAAAACCTCGAAAACCCGGTAGGGTATTCGAGGTTAGTTTTCATTTTAATTAAGTTATTATAAATTGTTTTCGTTTCGTTAAATTTAGTTACATTTAATTTAATAGTTTAGTTTAACTTTAAATTAGTGTAATTAATTATGTTTAGTTAGTTACTTTAATTTTTTTAGTTAAACTTAGTTAATTAATTTAATTTAGTTTAATTACTTAATTAAATTTAGTTTCATTTAATTGAATTGTTTAGTTTAACTTTAAATTAGTGTAATTAATTACTTAATTAATTATGTTTAGTTAGTTACTTTAATTTGTTTAGTTAAACTTAGTTAAGTAATTAGTTAATTTAGTTTAATTACTTAAGTAAATTGAGTTACATTTAATTGAATTTAGTTTAATAAATTATTAATTTAATTTATTCACATTATGAGTTTAGATTACTTTTTTTAAATTAATTCAATTTAATTAGGTTTATTAATTAGTGTAGTTTACTTACTTTAAATAATTTAATTTACTTTAATTTCATTAATTAATTAATTAATTTAATTTAGTGACTATCTTTTTTGGTCGTATTTTTGTGACTATTTAGTCGCACAAAATTCCAGAACGACCAGCTTTTTTGCCACCACCGTCTTGGTCGCTTTTATGGTCGCATTCTACAATAAAAACGACCTGTTGGTCGCAAATGTCTGGTCGCAAATAGACTTTTTTTTTGTAGTGTGCTGAATTTATTCGAGACGATGAATTTGACGAAGAAACAGAAGAAGAAGAAGAAGAAGAAGAAGAAGAAGAAGCGATGACCGAAGAAACTGAGGATGATGAATGAGACATTTTGTAACTTTATGATTCACTGTGTATGTTTTATTAAAACTATTTCTTTAATGAATGATAAAATATGTATATATATATATATATATATATATATATATATTAATATTTGTGACCATATGGTCGCAATTTAACACAAAAGGTGACCACATGGTAGTAATTTAGAAGTTAAATTCGACCAGGTTGTCGCATTTGTGGAAAAGTAGAATACTTTTTTAAAAAAAATATAAGTTAAATTACGACCAGTCTGTCGCAAAACTCAAAGGATATTATAAAATATTAATGAAAGTTTTGGCGGTTAATTTAATAATTGCGACCAGATGGTCGCAAATATGAGTGGTAAATTTACATTTTCATGAAATTTATGGCGGTTAATTTAAAGATTACGACCATCTGGTCGCAATCCTTGGTGGTGAATTTAAAGATTACGACCAGTTGGTCGCAATTCTCGATGGGATGCATGAAATGACAGCTGTTCTAGATAATCCCAATTGTGCGACCAGATGGTCGCAAATATGTGTAAAAATGTGACTAGGTGGTCGTTATTTCCCCAGCACGCGCGACCTTTCGTTTCTGGTCATGATTACATATTTGCGACCAGTTGGTCACAAAATATGATTTTAATTCAGATAAGTTTTCCTTCCCCCATTTCTTCTTTTTTTCCTTTCTCTTTTCCTTTCTCTCTTTTTTTTCTTTTCTCTCTTTCCCCCGTTCCGATGCCCGTTATTTTTTCCCCGTTCCCATTCCTCGTTCCTACTCTAAACCTAAAAACCCTAAACCTCCAATCCCGGTTTCTATTATGAGGTTAGTTTTCGTATAGATTTTAAGTTTTAAGTTAGTTTTAGTTTTTAATTTTTAGTTAGTTTTAGTTTAAGTTTAAATTTAGTTTACTTAGTTTTAATTAATTAGTTTAGTTTAATTTTGTTAATTTAATTAATTTTAATTTAATTAATCTAATTTATTGTAACTAATTACTTAGTTTACTTTATTTTAATTCATCTAATTTTAGTTTACTTTAATTAATTAATTAGTTTAGTTTAATTTTGTTAATTTAATTAATTTTAGTTTAATTAATGTAATTTAGTTTAAATAAGTACTTAGTTTACTTAAGGTTAATTAATCTAATTTTCGTTTACTTTAATTAATTAATAAATTTTAGTTCAATTAATCTAATTTTAATTTAGTTTAATTTAATTAATTAGTTTAGTTTAGTTTATTTTTAATTAATTAATATTAGTTAAATTTAATTAATTTTAGTTTAAATTAATCTAATAGACCTTATTGAAATCTTCATTACTTACTTTACTTTAATTAATTACTTGATTTAATTAATCTAATTTTTATTTACTTTAATATAATAAATTACTTTAGTTTAATTTAGTTTTAATTAATTAATTTTAGTTCAATTAATATAATTTAGTTTAATTCTTCATTACTTAATTTACTTTAATTTAATTAATTTTAGTTAAATTAATCTAATGGTTTAATTCTGCGGTACTTAGTTTACTTTAATTAATTCATTTTAGTTCAAATTAATCTAATTTTAATTTACTTTAATTAAATTTAATTAATTATTTTATTTTAAATTAGTTAATTAATTTAATTTACATTATTTCATCAAATTTAATTTAGATTATTCCATTAATTAATTTAATTAAAAATATTTCATTAATTAATTAATTTAATTTCTTTCATTATTTTAATTACTTTGTATTAAATTAGTTTAGTTTAGTTGTAAGATTATGACGGGTTGACGACGTCCTCCCCAGTTAGACGAGCATGACGACGAGATTGACGAGGGGACTCCGCAGCCGCCTGCTGTCGCTGCCCCTGATGCGGGCCTGACTACAGAGGAGTTAGACATCATCCTCTTCGGTTACGAGCCGAGAGTTGCTTCCACTCTCGATGATGCAGTCCCTGAGACCGAGCCTACGACACCACGCTTGGCGCAGGACTCCCAGGCCACGACTTCCGCGGGAGCATCAGGGTCTGCATCACAGCCCGATCCAGCGGGACCTTCCACTTCAGGCACGCAGCCTCCTCGGGCCGCAGACTCTACCCTTGGGATTGAAGGGAATACGTAAGTAATTTTGTTTATTGTTTTAATTACTTAATTTTTAAATCTTTAAACATTTTTAAAAGTGTTTTTTTTTCTGTTAACTAATAGTTTGTAATATCACAATATTTTTATGTTTTTGTAGAGTACAGCCACATACAACCGTTTCAAAACGGTTTTACGAGGTCCTCCAGAGAATGCCTCTACCCAGCGACCTTCGCTGGTAGAAGATTCTGAAAACGAAGAAGCGTCGGATGTACGACAATTGGAAGGTAAAAAACATCATTTATTTTTATAATTAATTAATTTTTAAATTTATAAAAATAAATTTATTACTTTATGATTTTCACATTTTTTTATTTCAATTTTTTCAGGGCAAGTTTCCTGTTATCGATCCTGATATCACGGACGGTAGATTGTTCCCCCTATGGGACACTCACATCCGGGATCGATTCAAGGACCTCATTTACCAGGCGCCTAGAAAGCAAGCAGCAAACCGCCCCGTGGGGATGAGACCGGAGGACCACGAGCAGTGTGACGACCCGTCACTTTTAAATAAATTAAAATCAGAGAAAACAGCGGAAGTCTTTTAATTTACGAAAAATTGGCGTGGTTTTGTTTGAAAATTGGCATGCCGGAAACCTGTTTACATCCTAATTTTTAAATCTAACAAAATCTCATGGACTTTAAGTCCAAATCAGGAGTTCAAATATATAATATCATAAAACATCAACATTAGGCTCTTAGGAGCCAAATACAAAATACAATTCCTTAAAGTTTATCAAATAAGACATAAACTTTACAAAAACCATTAGTCCATCTCGAGGTCAGCATCCCTCGATCACGCAGCACCACCTCCTCCTCCTCGACCTCTAGCCAAGGCATTACCTGAAATTGGTTGTAATATCATGAGCTAACAAACTAAGCCCAGTGAGAATAATAAGTATAAAAAGTAAAGATAGACCTCAAACTCGCATTTCGATTTGTGTCCAATTAACTGACACAATACACTCCTAAAGTCATCCAAACTCTAGGTGAAATCATTTTTACATTCTCTAAAGGATAATACTACTAACTCTCGTAGTCTTAATCTCATCCAAATTCTTGTTATGACATAAACAGGAAAAGTAAATACCCTCTCATAACAATATACATCTCGATCCTCTATCCAGGATATATATATATTTTCATCAATCATATGCATGAAATGCATGAAGAAGGAAATGCGGACAATCCCCGAAGGGTCCAACATTCTGTACTTCTTTTCTTTCTCATTTTCATTCTTTTTCTCGAAGGAAATGTGGATAATACCCGTAGGCTCCAACATTCGTACTTCTTTTCTTTCTCATTTTTCATTCTTTTTCTCAGAAGGAAATGCGGATAATACCCGTAGGCTCCAACATTCTGTACTTCTTTTATGCGAGATGTCATGGTGCAATATGTCATGGTGCGAGATGCAATGATATGCTCGCATATACTTACAAAGTAAATAAAATAGAGTGCGAATAATAAAGTAACTGAAATAAACATAAAGTAAAATACATAAAGTAAATGACATTAAGTAAAAAGAAAGAAATAGATTGTATCCTCGGATGAACGATATGTCGATCGAACTCCAATATCAATAATAGAAGTACAAACATTACTTAAACGATTAACTATACCTTCCAGGATTCTAAACTTTCAATAAATCGAGGTTCTATTAATCGTTCTAATTACAAGTTGGATTCTTAACTTCCAATGATCCAACCTTAGATTCGTATCGAATCTAACTTAGAATCTTCTAAGATTCAAGTCTTTCTCGAGAATTTCTAAGTTCTCCCTTGAAGGATTAACTTCTAATCCTAAGGGCACTAACTCATAACCCTCTAATCTTAGGTTCGGATTCTAATCTTAGTTTCAAACTCTTCAAACCAATACATTCATTTGCTTTCTATAGTTACTTTACATACTAATCATTCTCACCTTAATAAAAGTGAAGACTTTGCTCCTAAACACCGAAAGAGCAATCAACCACGCGGTTCGAAAACACCTACAAACGAATTATATCATACAATCAATAACGAAACCAACTATCGTTCAAACAACTACTAAACATACAAAGCAACGAAAATCCAATAAAACCCACAAAGAGGCCCACGGCCCTATCAACAAAAAAAGAGTTTCGGGGTTGGTTTTCCGGCTTTTTGGCAATTTAAATACATTTCGAGTTGGTTTTAAACAAATTCGATAATCCCGATTTCAATGGGTATCGATAAATAGGGTTTTCGAACATTAATCCCTTTCCCGAATTGAATTTAAACAAACATTCATTCATTAATTTCTAACCCAAAATCAAACCCAAAAGGGTAAATTTCAAACGGAAAGGGTTTCGACTGAAACTCGGTTTTAGGGTTATGAAATAGTTTCCAAAAACACGTAAAACTACTCCCGAATTGACAAACACCGAGTTTCATGGCAAGAAATCGAAAGAAAACAAGTAAAACTCCATTAAAACACTATTTGGAGCTTAGGGTTTCAAGAGAAACTTACCGAGAACTCCTCGGATCTCGAGAGAAACGGACGAAGGCTAGGTGGGAAAGACTCGTACGACCGATACCTTTCCAATGGACCCAGAATCACGCCGATCGGGCAAGAAACGAACAAAATCAAAATTTGGAAAACCCAAGGAGGAGGCTCACGGCCTTGGAGAGAAAAAGAAGAAGAAAAAAAAGATGAAGCTTGGTCAACTCTTGGTCAAGATGAGTTTTTAAAGACAATTGAATAGTGTTTTTAGATATTTTGCAAATTGGGTAATTACAACTTTGCCCTTTTATGACTTTTGGCTTAAAAACGAATCCCAAACATCTCAAACTATCCCAATGGTGATTAATAATTATTAATTGGCCCGTTAATAATTATTAATACCATTAAAATGTATTTAAATAAATAAAGCCATTAAAAGGAATTAAAATGAAATAAATTACTAAATTCTAATTTAATAATAAATAAATGAATTTTAATTACTCAAATAAAAATAAAATAAATAAAAGTTTTTTTTTTATCACAAAATAACGGGACGTTACACGCGGCTTATCGCGAGCTTGAGCACTCCCGAGGGCATGGCAGTGTCAAGGAGGAATGTAACGACCCGCTTTCCGTTAAATTCTTTAAATTCAAATGCACAGCAGAAGACTCAATTTCTAAAGAAAAACGGCATGGGTTCGTTTAAAAATCGAATAACCAAAACCTGTTTACAACCCAAATTCCAGAAAAAGTGATAAATCGGGAATTTCGCATTCCAAAAGACATTTAGACCATAAAACATAGACATATTTTACACAAATACCCTTTCGGGCTCAAAAAGACACAAGTTATGTAAAGATGGAATAATTACAAGCATTTCAATGAATGCTAAACAAAATGAGTTGTTAGTATTGTCCATACACCCTCTCGATCACCACGCGGCTCCACCTCCTCTACCACGCTTCTTAGCTCGAGGTTTTTCGAAAATTTTAAGTGTAGCACCATTAGCATAACATGCTAGTGAGAGTAAAACGAAAGCAAGTAATCCTATGAACAAAATCTCATAACCGAAATCGTGTCCAAAGGCCTATAATGCCCAATACTACTCACATCCACACTTCCAAATTTCCATACAATCAATCGATAGTAGAATGCCACCCATACATGTCAATCAATACCATAAGATAGAAAAATAAAGACTTAAGTAAAATTAACATTCACAACTAAGTCTCACTACACGTTTCTAAAGAATCGATAAAAAGAACATTAACTATCCTTATTACCAAACAAGTTTCATCGTATCGTGCTATTGTATGGATCAAAATCAACATACCACGTACCATATCACAACCATCGCACCATGATACGTATGGAACCGAATCAACATACTATCATGTGCCGTATAATAGATCATAATACCATGGTACGTACGGATCCGAATCCACGTACTACCATGTACCATATCTCAATCATCGGATATCAGGACTTTCACCATTTCAGGTATCAGGAATTTCACCATTTCAGATATCAGGACTTTCACCATTTCAGGTATCAGGAATTTCACCATTTCAGGTATCAGGAATTTCACCATTTCGGATATCAGGATTTTCACCATTTCAGGTATCAGGAATTTCACCATTTCAAGTATCAGGACTTTCACCCTTTCAGGTATCAGGAATTTCACCATTTCAGGTATCAGGACTTTCACCATTTCAGGTATCAGGAATTTCACCATTTCAGGTATCAGGAATTTCACCATTTCGGATATCAGGACTTTCACCATTTCACAACATGATACGTATGGAACCGAATCAACATACTATCATGGCCACTTTACAAACTGTTAAGCTTCCTAAAATTTAGTTAATCTCAAAGAATCCTACTAAGCTATTACGAAGCCTAACTATCTAGATTACACGAGTTAACACTCAAGTGTATCTTTTGAGCTACTTTAACTTCCAAACCGATCAAAGCAACTTTCATTCCACTTTCCTCTATTATCTCCAATTCACTTTGTAACACTTTCAAACCACTCCGATGTTTCCTTTTCATTGAACTAAATATAGTTCCAAAATTCCTCCACTAACTTCCGAATTAAAGTCTCTAACCAAACTTAACTTCTAAGAAGCTAAATCTCGCTTAACTTCGATAAACAATAACATAATGAAACTTAATTCATAAAACAACTAACTTTCATTTTAAACTCACCTTGTAAACGAAGTCAACTCCGAAACATCGGTTGACCAAGAATCACGATCTATGCACGAAACCTATAATTAAATACACCTAAAGTATATTAATTAACCGAATCGAAGAACGATCATCACGATACTAAAATAAAAGACAAAACAACCCGGAACTTATGCCAAGAGGCCCACGGCCCAAGGGAAAGGAAGAAAAGGAATTTGTTTTCCGGATTTTAAGCACTTTAAAGACATTTTGGTTTGGTTTCGGGTACTTTGGAGATTGGTAACCTTAATGGGTATTTGCAATTTAGGGTTTTGAGCATTAACCCAATTCCGAAACAATTAGAAAATAGCAAAAACATAATAAACTAAACATCCTAAATCAAGCCAAAAGAAAGAAAACTACAAGGAACGGGTTTCCGGCTCAAACTTGGTTTTAGGGTTTAGGGAAAGTTCCTAAAAATGACTATAACAACTTTCCCGATTGCTATCTTAAAGCTCCGGTGAACGAATTCGAAGATTACAACTCAATTCCACCATTAAAACATTATTCACAACAAAATTAAGAAACTTTAACATACCTTTAAGCCTCGAGAAAACGAGCGAAAATTACGTTCGGTAGGTTGGAAATGATCTACGGGCCAGGGGCTTTCCAACGGTAGTAGAATCGAGACGATCCACCAAGTAATAAAGAAAATAAAAAAAAAAGGAAGGAGGGTTTTTGGTCTTTGATTCCCACGGCAGCAAGGAGGAGAAGAGTGCAGGATTTTTCTAATTTTTTGGCTAAGTGTTGATATTTAAAGATGATGAATAGTGAATTTTTAGATATTTAAGAAATCGGGTAATGACGCCTACGTCCCTCTTTTGTTTTTGCTTTAAAAACGAATCCCGAAGCTTGTAAATAAATCTAAAGGTGATTAATAATTATTAATTGGCCCGTTAATAATTATTAATGTCACCAAAACATAATTAAAGTACTAAAACGATTAAAAACTAATTCGGACGAAAATAGCTACTAAAAATAAAAGTTACTGAATTAAAACTAAACTTTAAAAGCCTTAATAAATAAAATAAAAATTTACCTCTAAAAGTAACGGGACGTTACAAGGAATAAGGCCAACCACGCGAAGAATCCCACCAAACACACAGCCGTGGCCTGGACCCACGACGAGCACCATCGTCGATTGGTAAGTTTTTTTTTTTACGTAATTTTTCTTGTTTTTGTTTTTCAATTAGTTATTAATTTATTATTTTTTCTTCTTCAATCACTAATATTTTTAGGATGCGAAGCACGGTTGCCTTGTCCCGCCCGATGAGCTGCACTGCGTTCTTCACACGAAGAAGGACGGGATGTTCGTCGACGATAAGAAGTTCAGGTATTTAATAATTTTTTCAATTATTATTTTTTCTTTAAAATTTTTCCTATCTTATATATTAACTATTTTATTTTCTGAATTTTAAATGTTTATGAACGTTTCATGGAGTCGTTGAGTCAGCGGTTGGCCACACTAGACTCGCAACCAACTCAGGAAAACCGTAGAGAGGCGTTCTGGGAGGTTGGTGGAGGGGTTCGAACTTATGGATCAGTTCCTGGGCTCGACTCGTACGGACGACGCCTTTACGTGGATGTGCCCCGGCCTCAGCGGAACGGAGCAAGCACTAGCTCCGGCCTTTCTCCGGTTGAGTAGCAGATTCGCGCGGAGGTTCAGCAGCTTCACACCGACATGGACGCTATGCACGACAACTTCGTTTCTCGAGTCGCTACGATTGAGGAGGATATGAAGGCACGGGTTGAGGCCCACGTCGCAGCATCTTTGGCCGCGTACTTCAGATCCCTAGACGGCAGCCATTCATCATTGACGCTGCCTCCGCCATCCCCCGCCCCTCCGCAGTAGTTCTAGGATGCTTTCTTCTATATAAAATATTTTTTGAATATTTGATTTATATATATTTTATTTTAATTCCGATTTTTTGTTATTAAATTTTAATATTAATGAAATAAATAATTAATAATTAATTAACTAATTATTGCAATTTAAATAAATAAAAAAAATATTTATTAAATACGACCAGATGGTCGCATTTACCCTAAGATAAACGACCATCTGGTCGCATTTTGTCTGAGTACAAAAGTGACCACTTGGTCGCTTATAAAAGACCACGTGGTCACTGTTGCATGTGACCAACTGGTCACTTTTTTTGAACTTAAATTATGACCAGATGGTCGTATTTTATCCCCAAACAAACGATCATCTGGTCGCATTTTGACTGAGTACAAAAGTGACCATTTGGTCGCTTATAAAATGACCATGTGGTCACTGATTCATGTGACCAACTGGTCACTTATCTTCAACTTAAATTACGACCAGATGGTCACTTTTTTAAGCAACCATTTGGTCGTTTTTTAAAATGTTGACTTTTTTGCGATCAACCATGCTTGGTCGTATATTTGTGACTATACAGTCGCACAAATTGCGGACCGACCAGCTTTTTTGCCTCCACCATGTTGGTCGCATTCTACTATAGAAATGACCAGTTGGTCGTAAATTGACTTTTTTTTGTAGTGTGTAGTTTAAAGCCAAGTAAAGGGAAGATGAATTTAAAAGAGAGAGAGAGAGAGAGAGAGAGAGAGAGAGAGAGAGAGAGAGAGAGAGAGAGAGAGAGAGAGACGGTGAAGCTTAATTTGATCGTGGTTAGTGAAACGCTAGATTTGTTTGTATGGTAGTTGATGAACAAATGAGTTTTATGGGTATTAATTTTAACTACCCGTTCATGATATGATAGAGTAGAAATTTGGTAATTTAAATAAAAAATAGATGCTGCTCATAAGAGGAAACTGATTTGTGGTGTCGGTTTTTAGGAAGTGAAGAGTGGGTTTGGTTTCCATGGAAACTATTGATTAGAAGGTTGAAGAAGAATGCTGGGAAAAGGTGCTTTGGTTATCAGTGCTATTAGTAACTCGAGCTCTATGGCATGATAGTTGTGATATCAGGGTCAACATGGTTTACGGCTCAGGCTTCGAATTTTGTGAGTAAATTATTATTTTAACATTTATAGTTATTATTGAGATTCAGATTTCTAAAATGGATTTCTATTTTAAGATTTATATGATACTATTGGGATTTACATTTTAGAAATATAATTATTTACTAGCCTTAATGGAAATATTATATTTTCGACATCATATAATTATTTAGAATTTATTTACAGATTTTACGGAATTGAATTTTATGAATAGTATATAAATTATTTACGACATTTACGGAGACTCGATTATGTTTTTCGAATGGTTTGAAATTATGTTATTAGTTTTAATAGTTTATTTTCAAACTGCTAAGAACAATACCCTCAGTTATCGGCTTTCAGCAGGTCTTTGGGACCCACTTTAGCATACACATAGGCTTTGGGCCGTATGTTAGGGTGTTTAGCCCTTTGGGGGCAGCTCTGAGCGTGTATGACCAGTTTCAATATTCAGTTGCTCTACTGTATGCATGATTTCGCTCTACATGCAATATGACCAGTTAAGGGTACATTTTAGTGTGGTTTTTATCACTACGATATAGTATATGAACAGTTTATATTGTATTTTTATATTTACGTACAAGTATTGATATGATTATTAAATTACGACTATATCAAGTTTTACGAGTTTTAGTTTTGAATATTATGATTATTATGTTTTACGAAAATTAGTTTTGAACAGTTTTATAAATTTGAAAACTATTATTTATTATGTAGTTTTGAAGAAAATATTAGTTTAATAAAAATTCCACTCACTGAGCCTTTTTAGCTCATTCTTTTCAAATGTTTTCCCCCCCACAGGTAGCATTCGAGTTTCAGAAGATGATCGAGCCTACGACGAGCTTATCCACCATGTGTTTTGCATCAGCTCAGCTAGTACATGAATCTTTTTTAATTTGATATAATATTAGCATAATTATGTTTAGTTTTCCTTGATGGCAAGTGTTGGCGTTTGGCTATCGCTTGCCATCGGCACACGACTCTTCACGGGTGTATAGGGAGATCCCGGGTCAGGTTGTGACAGTTAATAAATGTTTAAATATGTTAAGGTCGAGTGAGCTTAGCATTATTTAATAAAGAAATGAAATGAAACATTTTGTATATTATGCTTTTCCATAGAGAAAAAGAATGAAATATGATGATAGCCGAGTGCTATAAGGAAGAGAAATGAGATTGAATTGTATAAAATGAGAGAATACAAGGGTGTATTGAACCTTGTATATTTATTATGTTATATATAAGATAACTAGATTCTCATTTTAAATTGGAAGATCCTGAATTTGGAGATTAACACTTGAATGTAAACCTTATGTATAGTATAAGGTATTGAAGAGAATGAAATACAAATGTTATGTGTGTTATAAAACACATACTCCTAAAGGTTTGGAAGATAGTTCCTCAATTATTTTGGGGAATTGGTAAGTAAAAGTGAAATACTTGATATAAAACCCTTTTGGTGGTTGAAAGGTAAGGGAATCTGAGTTTTACTTAAACACAAATCTGGATGCGGGTTTGGAGTCTAATGTTACTTTTTATTCTGTTTATTTTCACTAGGCTTGGTGTTAGCTCATGATATTACAAACATTTTCAGGTAATGTTCGGGGTCATGGGAGAGGAGCTTGTGCAGTCTGATCTGGATCATGATGATGTCGAGAGGGACTAGAGATACTTTTAAAGTCTATGGACTCAATTTGTCTTATATTTTGTCTTTTGAGATGTATATTTGTATATAAGCTCATAAGAGCTTTTCGTCTTAACTTTTTCAGTCATAAACTCTTTTAATTTTTGCTCAGGAATTGCATTTCCTGTCATTTAATTTCTCTGATTGTGAAAAGTGTAAACAGGTTCTTGATAGTTTAAGTTTTAAACATATCCAGGCCAAATTTTTTTATTAAATATAAAGTCTTCAGCTGTAATTTGATTTTAAATAATTTAAAAGGAGTCCGGTCGTCACATCTTGAGTATGATTAAATGTATCTTTAAATATTATTTGCTGCATATGTCCATACTCCTACTGATCACTTAGTTCTTCAACAATTGACATGACGTTCGTACAATAAAGACTCCGCTAATGTCACATTATACTGATCATCAGTTTCCCCTTGATACACCCACTGGTAATAATTTTCCACAACACCACGATTATACATGTAAAGACCCGACTCTTTAAAATAGAATTAAATAAATAATGCATGTGGAAGACTTGAAACAATAATTGGAAAATCTGTAATTCGATAAAATATCCTTTCATTTCAAAATGAAATCCAAAATCCTTATTCCACTACAACAAAATAGTTCATACTTGACCATTAATAAGGGTCAAGAATCTCATACTTGACCCTTTTTCAAGTGTCAAATAAGCGACCGTCAAGAATAGTTTGAGAGTCAAGAATAACGCTTTCACTTGACTTGGTAAAAGAGTCAAGGTTTATGATTTTGACCCTTTTTAAGGTTCAAGCTATCAAGTTTAATTATCATATCTTGACCCCTTTTTATTAGTCAAGAATTGGCATAATTAGATTGAATGTAAGAGAATGAGTCGACTGTTTTAAGAGTCAAGCATTATATTTCTTTTCTTAACAAAAATATGATATTCGAAGCTAGCTACCTGTTCACACCATTATAATATATAATTAGAGAAAACATTCAAAATTCATTGATTGAAACCATAAAAAGCTATAATAAACATATAAGCAAAAGTTCTACCAACAAAAATCATTTGATGTCGTAGTTTACGTTTCTAAAACCAAGTTACATAACAAAACTTTTTCCCATAAAAAAGAATAAATCATGTCTTACTGTCAATAAGAGATGTAACTTCTAAGATAAATTAAGTCGACAAAAACAGTCAATAGGAGATGTAACTTTTAGATAAGTTGAGCCAAAAATTCAGCCACTCAACCCGCACTTCATCAATTTCTTCTTGAGAGTATCCACAACCCTTGTGTCGATCTACAAAATTATAATAAAATTATTTAGTATAATTTTATACTTTTAAAAGTGAAGATGAATAATAATAAAATTACCCACTACATTTGAAATCAAATTGAACTATATATAAAAAATGAATATAATTCAATTGAACTATATATGAAAAATGAATATATATAAGTCAATTGCTATGAAATATTCACATATCATTTGGTGTGAAATATTCAGTTGTATTTCTCAAAACTTTCAAAAAGTGATTAATCACTAAAATACTAATCCACTTTTGCATATAAGTCAATTATATGGAAAATCATGATCAGACCACCAACCAATTCAAAAAGTAATACGATACCGGTCAGCTGAGTAAATATATTACACAACTATTACATTGCATTTGCCACATTTCTTAAAAACAAGACAATTGAAAAAGTCTGTATAAGCGCGCGTTCTTTTTTTATTATTATTTTGACGAGTTTTGCGATCAATACTTTTTTTTCCTTGTAACGAACTAACAATTAAAATCATGTGTGTGTATATATATGTATATCCTACAATCCTACATCCACTCCAGACCACCAACCAATTCTCACTCCAAAAGAAAATGCAAAAAAAAAAAGGAATACTATGTTAATACCGTGGTAAGATTCTCGAAAGCACCAAGATCATATGGGTGCGAATACACACTCCCACATTTCTCCGCAAGCCACATAACTCTTACTCCTTCATGCTACAAAACAAACAAAATACCTGGTAAATCTTTCTAAATTACATATCCATACTAGCAGTCAAACTAACAAGTAGGATAATTCTTCAAAACTAACCTCAATTGTAGACTTGTTATGCAAAATTTGGTAAATTTGCCCACCTAAAAGAACACTCAATGCCATACATAAAGGAAAAAGTAATAGCCCTGAAACAATCTATATCAGTGACAATAATCAAAAGAACTAAAGTTAAACCAAACATACGAGTGGTGGAAAGACGATCATGAAAAGTTTGAAAAAAAAAACAAAGAAAAAACATATTGCAATATGTATTTACATATATGGTTCTAAAAGGGACTCCAGTTTGTTGCTCATCCTTAGAAGGATCAACGGTAAGATTGCCAACGAGTAATACCTTAAGATATAAAAGAAGGTGAAAAAGCGAAAAAAATATGTGTATGTAATATAATCTACAACTTTCTTAATTTAATGCCATGAAGAGGGTACCACACCCAAATAAATCTATAACTAAAACACTTAGCAACGAATCAGCTAGAAAAGAAAACGGAGAAAGATTCAAATGATTATGTTAAAATAAATAGACTAATAAATTGTAAATACAAAGTCTAAATCATATAGCATCAAATGACTCACCAGGGAGTAGAAGCATGTGACTACAGAATACACGACAAACACAAAGAAAACCTTATAGTTTTCATGGCCCGACATAAATGTTTATCCAAATGCAATGATGGTCCTTAACAATTATTAAACACCCTTCAACACAATATCTATATAAAATCTTAAGCCACGTTATAATCATTATAAAGACTACTCATACATACCATTCGCAAAATGCATCGTTTGCAAACCCGAAAATGATGTGCACGAGGAGGCTTATATTGAGAATACTTTTGGAAGTATATTATATCACCTCCCTGCAAAGCAATCAACAAAATAACATATAATGCAAAATCAAAGATTCAAAACTTTGAAATCCAATTTTTTCATCAATAAATTCTCAAATCCCATAAACTTCAATCTGAATCTAAGAATTCAATATCAATAAAATCACAACATACATAATCACCAATTGAAGTCATCAAAACATAATTGACGGTAAATCTCACATAACTCAGTAATTGAGTATTCCAGATACACAAAACACACTAAAAACATAATCTAATCTACAACCTAAATTCAAAAAAAATGAAAAGAAAGAAATATACCTTTTGGTTGATTGACGAGTGGTGGAAAGGAATAGAATGAAAGGGAAATTGCTTGAACTGAAATACCCTTCACTTGAAATTGCTTGGAATGAAAAACACAAATGACGAGCGGCGTTTCGAATCAATTAGAAATTAAGCGATTTGACAAAAAGAGACTGTAACGTCCCGTTATTTTGAGGTGAAATTTTTTTTTTAATTTATTTATTTAAAGTGTTAAAGATACTTTTAGAATTAGTTATTTAGATTTAAATAGTTAATTTCGTTCGGAAACCCTTTTAACTGTTTATTTAGCCTAAATGAGTTTTGATGGTATTAATAATTATTAATAGGCCAATTAATAATTATTAATCACCATTGGGCTAGTTTAAGTGTTTCGGGTTTCGTTTTTAAAGCTTAAAGCAAGAAAAGGACGTAGGCGTCATTACCCGATTTCTTAAATATCTAGAACACTATTCATTCTCTCCTTAAAGAAGCCAAATTAGACAAAAAAATTTCATTTTTCTTCCTCATCCAGCCGTGAGCTTCAAGAAGAGAAAAAGGGATTTTTGGTTTTTCTTCATTTCTCGACGGATCGCTATAATTTCGGTTTTGTTGGATAGCCACGAGCCCGGGTATCATTTCTAACCTACCAATCATTTTTTTCCTCCATCATTTCAAGGCTTTAAGGTATATTTAAGTTCAAAACCTAAAGCTTCAAATATTTAATGGTGTTTTTTGTTGAAATCTTCCGTTTCTTGCCCGGGAACTAGGAGATTTAGATCGAGGGAGTTGTTTTAAGTATATTTAGAACTTTCCCTAAACCCTAGAATCGGGTTTGAGCCAAAAGCCATTTATTTTAGTCTTTCTCATGTTTGTTGTTGATGAGGGTTTTGAATTTAATATGTTTTGTGACTTTACATAATTTTTCGGGATTGAACTTTTGACCTAAACCCTAAATTATGTTTACCCATTGAGGTTACCAATCTCCAAAGTACCTGAAACCAAACCGGAATGTCTTTAAAGAGCTTAAAATCTGGAAAAAAAATTCCTTTTCTTCCTTCCCCTTGGGCCGTGGGCCTCTTGGCATGAATCTTGGGCTGTTTTGTCTTTTATTTTAGTATCGTGACGATCGTTGTTCATTTCGGTTAATTAATATATTTTAGGTATATTTTAATTATAGGTTTTGTGCATCGTTCGTGAATTTCGGTCAACCGGTGATTAGGAGTTGGCTACTTTTATAAGGTGAGTTTAAAATGGTTGTGATTACTTTTATGTTTTTGAATTGCTTGACGTTTATGTTTGATCGAGGTTAAGAGGGTTAATAGACTTTAGAACTTTCCAAGAATGTATGTTATTTGGGAGTTAAGGAAAGTGCATAAGGAAAATTGGTTGTTATTTAAAGTAAGATGTTATTGGTGGATTAAGTTATATTCTTGAGGAGAATTAGATTCCGGAATTTAGAGAAGAGTATTAGGTACTCCTTTTATTTCGAGTGGTTATAAGGTAGTTAAAAGAGACTTTGGAGAGATTCTTCGTGTAGAATCGAGTTAGTATGATATTATTAGCGATGGGATTCGCTATTTAGTACTACCAAAGAGGAGTAGTACCTGTGGTGTTATAATAAGTATCATTTGTGTTTGGTGATTGTGAGGTCACGGTATGGTTGTGATTGGTGACAGTGAGGTCACGGTATGGTTGTGATTGGTGATTGTGAGGTCACGGTGACAGTGAGGTCACGGTATGGTTTGTGATTGGTGACAGTGAGGTCACGGTGACAGTGAGGTCACAGTGACAGTGAGGTCACGGTATGGTTTGTGATTGGTGAAAGTGAGGTCACGATATGGTTTGTGATTGGTGACAGTGAGGTCACTGTATGGTTTGTGATTGGTGATTGTGAGGTCACGGTATGGTTGTGATTGGTGACAAGTGGTCACGGTTGAATTGTGAAATGTGACAATGTGGTCACAATGTGAAATAACGTGTGGAATGACGTAAATGATAGAAATTTACTTTATTATTTACCTTGTTATGCTTTAGTTGTTTTAGTACTTTATTTTTTTTTACAAGCTTGAATGTTTACTTTTCGAAAGTTCGATATATTAGAATGGATTGATTTTCTTATGTAATGTACTTGGGAATATTTGAATGGGTAGTAAGAGCACGTTAGGATTATTTGGACACATTTTCTGATATGGGATTCGGTCCATAGAAGTGCTTGCATCCATCTTAATCTCACTAGTATTTTATGCTAATGTTGCTACACTTAAACTTTTTCAGGTAAGACTAGTGGGAGAGGGCGAGGTCGTGGAGGTGGTGCTGCGTGATCGCGAGTGGATGTCCTGGATACTTTGACTACAAAAGGCATATTTTGGAGCATTTTAGAAATGCTAAATATATACTCGATGTGATGTTTTAAACTTGTATTTTGTGGCTCAGGAGAGCCTAATATCTATTGTATATATTTTGTGTTGTTTTCTCTGATTTGAGTATAAAGTGGAGTGAAACTCCTGTTGTTTAAAATTCTCTGCTTTGAGCCCATGTAAACAGGTTTTGTTAGTTCATATTTTAAACAGATCCACGCCAAATTTTTATAAAATCAAAGTCTTCCGCTGTTTATTCTGATTTAAAGATTTGAGAAAATTCGAGTCTTTACAGAGACTGAAATCAAACAGAGATGACGAAGCCTTATGGTCGTTGATGGCTCTCTGAATGGCAAGTTGTTCTCGACTTGGAGAAGTTTTTCCATATGAAGGCTCATGAACTCTGATGAAATCACAAGTCTTAATCGCTTGACTTTATCACAAGAACTCTGAAAAGTTTTTCCATACGAGGTTTGATGAACTCTAATGAAATCGTAAGTTTAATCGCATGACCATATCACAAGAACTCTGAGAAGTAATTCGGAACGAAGGTTGATGAAATTGCAAGTCTCAATTGCCTTGGAGAATTTTTTCCGTAGGAGGGTTTATAAAAAATCTAAAGAAATCGCAGGAATTAGGGTTTTTTTCTGAGAAGTTATTTCGTATGAAGGCTTGAGGGTTTTTTTCGAATGAGAGCAAAACAAAAACGATGAAATCGTGAGTATACAGAATTTTTTCATACGAAACGCGCGGATTGAATTTTTTATTTAGATTTCAATTACAATTATTTTGACTCTTTAAAAGAGTCAAGAAAACACGACGTAAAAAAAATTTCTAACGCTTGTAACTATCCAATTTTGTCTTGACTCTTTTAACATAAATTCCTATTTTCTTGACTATTTTTATTTAAAGGGTCAAGAATATATAAATAACTAGGGTCAAGAATACTACATTTTGTTGTAGTGTTCATTCAAAGATGGGAAACGCTTCTCTTTTCATAAGTTCCAAACCCACAATAGAAATAAGTTCATAAATCTAGAAAATCCATAAAAATCGAATAACAAAGTAATGATGCTCAAAAGAGCTCAACAATCCATAAGTAATAAAGCGGATAAAAAGAAAGTGTCATGACACGAGCAGTCTATGGACTACACAAACTCTAGTCCATCCATCATCATCGATCCAGAATCATGCCGCACCAGCTCCACGGCTACGACCACAACAACGTCCCATACCTGAAAGTGTAAATATCATGAGCGGGAGATCCAGTAAAGATAAATTGAAAATAAAGTAACTTTAGATCCCTAATCCGATTCGGATTTGTTTCCAACGAAACCTACTATCTCTTGTCTACCCAATCAAATTTTCGAATAAAAATTCACGCAATTCTCCGAAGAACAAAGAGCAAATAACAAGAATAAAGATCATGCAAGTAGTCAAGTCTCCCAAGCTCGTAATAATCAGAACACGTAAACATACGATAAATCTCTCAAGAATGTAATTAGAACAGGTTAAACTCACACAATCTTAAAAAAGAATAAGAACAAGTACAAGAACATGGAACAAAGATCATGTAAATAATATCAAATGATGCAAGCTCACGTAGTCTATGCACGATCTCATTATCCCACTCCAATATCAAGAAAAGCTCACAAAATCTTTACTTTCTTATCAAGAACAAAGGCAAGCTCATATAGTCTTTACATTTTAGAACAAGAACCTCCCCAGTGAATAATCGTCAAATGATGTAAGCACACGCAGTCAATATATGATCCCTTTATATCACCAATACATACAAAGCTCACGTAGTCTAAGTAGTCTAGAATATATATATGTGTCATAGTAATTATGAATAATACCAGATAATGCAAGCTCACACAACTAAAATTATCTCATTATTCATCTTCTCCATTCATACAACAAACGTAGTCTATGCATCCCTCATGATACATATATCGAACATCGAATAATACCAAACAATACAAGCACACGTAGTCTATGCACTCATTATTCCTCCATGCAAACAAGTGTGATAATAAAGAATCATAAATTCGAATACCAAAATATAAACAGAGAATCAAATTTAGAACAACTCATCAGAGTAACATTAATCAAGAACAATAAAACATATAGGCTTGTAAGCCCATATTTTAATCGATCACAATAATCCTATAAGAATCGAATATCTTATATATTAAAGACCCAATGCTGGAAAGACCCAGTCTTAGTAAAAGTCCAAAGTAATCATGTAATGTCCCGTTATTTTGAAGTGAATTTTTTAAAATTTTTTTAATGTTATTATTTATTTATTTATTTCAATTTAAGTATTTAGTTTAATTATTATTTTTGTAATTTAGAATTTAGTAGTTAATTTCGCCCGAAATTCTTTTTAATCGTTTTAATACTTTAAATTCGCTTCGGTGACATTAATAATTATTAATAGGTCAATTAATAATTATTAATCACCTTTAGATTAATTTAAGAGCATCGAGTTTCGATTTATAAATAAAAAGTCATTAAAGGACGTAACCGTCATTTCCAAAATTCCTAAAATATCCAAAACACTATTCATTCATCTTTAAAATTCCATTTTGACAAAAGTTGACTCCATTCTTCTCATTGTTTTCTCTCCAAAGTCATGGGCTTCAAGGAGGTTTGGGGGGAAATTCGGGTTTCGCTCGTTTCTCGACGGATCGGCTTGATTTCGGTTGCATCGGAAAGCCTTCGGTCTTAGGATTCTTCTCCACCTAGCAATCGTGCTTTCCATCCCTGTTCAAAGGACTTCTCGGTAAGTTAAAGTTCAAACTCTAAGCTCCAAATAGTGTTTTAATGGAGTTTTCATTTTGATTCTTCAATTTCTTGCCAAGGAACTCGATGATTTTAATTACGGGAGTTGTTTTTAGTGATTTCGAAAACTTTCCCTAAACCCTAAAACTGAGTTTCAGTCAAAACCCTTCCCGTTTGAAATTTTCATCGTGAAGGCTGTTTTGGGGTTTATTTTTATTGATATATTGTTTATTGCAATTAAATTCGGGAAATCGATTATTGTCCAAAAACCCGAATCATTGTTACCCATTGAAATTGGGAACTTCGAAACTGCTTGAAACCAACTCGAAACACCTTTAAAGTGCCTAAAAGCCAGAAAACCAAACCGGAAGAGTACCCTTTGAGTTTTTCCAGGGTTGTTCGTCGTTTTGAGCTTTTAGATGTTAATTGACCGATGTTTGTTTTATTAATGTTTGTTAGATATACTTTTAATTGTAGCTGTTTTGGATCGTTGATTGATCGTGCTATCAGAGATTTGGAGCAAAGTTAATTTGGCTAAGGTGAGAATAAATAGGATTTAAAGTAGATTTAGAAACCAAATATGTTGAACGGTTTGTAGGATCGGAAGTTGAGATTAAGATTTGAATCTAAGAGTAAAGAAAAGTGAGCTAGTGACCTTAGGATTAGGAGCTAGTTCTTTGAGTGAAAACTTTGGAGTTTCTCGAGGGAAACATTGAACTTTTGAAAGTTCTAAGTTAGAATCGTTTCAGAGATTAGAATGGATCATTGGAAGTTAAAGGATCCAAACTTTTAGATAGAATGGTTAAAGGAACTTGAAATTAGAACCTTGGATTTTATTTGGGAGTTTAGAATCCTTGAAAGTGGAGACTTACTCATTAAGATAAGAACTTACTTTTATGAAAGTATGGGAAGTTTGATTTATTTATTGTTCTTCCGAAATTCCTATTTATTACTTTATGCATAAGGACATCTATGATCCATTTACTTTATGTCCTTTACCTTATACCCTTTACTTTACGCTCCATTCATATTTACGAGCATACCATAACATCTCGCATCATTGAAATGAAAGGAAAAGAAAGTGAAAAAGAAAAAGAAGGGAGAATGATGAATCCTACGGGAAGTTCACATTACCATCAGTGAAAAAGAAAAGAAAGTGAAAAAGAAAAGTACGGGAGTATGATGAATCCTACGGGAAGTTCACATTACCTTCAGTGAAAAAGAAAAGAAAGTGAAAAAGACAAAAGAAAAAGAAGCACTACAAAAAAACTGTCAAAATGCGACCAAAAATTTGCGACCAAAAAAAAGTGGTAGTTTTAAAGTGACCACTTGGTCACTTTCTTTGAAGGTTGACTTTAAGTGACCATCTGGTCACTTTTTTTGCGACAAGATTGCGACCAAAAGTAGATGTAGTCATAAAAAATGGCGCGAAATTATGGCGCAAAAGAAGCGACCACTTGGTCACCTATAAAAACGACCATTTGGTCGCATTTTTGTGACTAAAATATGCTTTGGTAGCAAAAAATGGCGCGTAATTTTGGAGGGAAAAAAGCTACCAAGTGGTCACAATTAAAAGTGACCACCTGGTCGCAATTTTTGTGACCTTTTTTGGGGAGTGGTAGCTTAAAATTGGAGGGAAAATAGCTACCAAGTGGTCACAATTAAAAGTGACCACCTGGTCGCAATTTTTGTGACTAAAATATGTCTTGGTAGCAAAAAATGGCCCGTAATTTTGGAGGGAAAAAAGCTACCAAGTGGTCACAATTAAAAGTGACCACCTGGTCGCAATTTTTGTGACCTTTTTTGGGGAGTGGTAGCTTAAAATTGGAGGGAAGATAGCTACCAAGTGGTCACAATTAAAAGTGACCACCTGGTCGCAATTTTGTGACTAAAATATGTCTTGGTAGCAAAAAATGGCGCGTAATTTTGGAGGGAAAAAAGCTACCAAGTGGTCACAATTTAAAGTGACCACCTGGTCGCATTTTTGTGACCTTTATTGGGCAGTGGTAGCTTAAAATTTTGGCGGGAATTAAGCTACCATATGGTCACATTAGAAAGTGACCGGATGGTCGCAAATTATGTGATTTTATATGACCAATAATTTATAAATAACTATTTTTTAACACGTGCGATGCACGTGGAATTTTTTGTCTTATTTTACAATTCAATAATTGTATACTTAAGAGTTTTATGTGTATTAGTTAAAATGTTTGTTAATCAATTTTTAAATTATATTTATTTTATGAACAAATTAAATATTTAATATTTTTGATTTTTTCCCACTGTATTTATGGGGTAATTTCCTTTTACTTTATCTATTTTACCCCATAAATACAATGGAAAAAATCAACAAATATTAAATAATTTATTTGTTCATAAAATAAAATTACATTATAAGCTTAGAAAGAAAAAATAAAAATAAGAATAGATGATTGAAAAAATTACCAATAATTCCAAAATTTCAAGATGTGGTTAATTTTATTGATTGCATTTCTTAACAATAATAATAATGTCAATTAAATAAAAATTATTCACTTTCAATTAATATAAAAACTCTTCAAGATCAATAAGCTGGTATCTAAACGCCTTTAGATTTTTCTAAAATTTGTGTAGAGTAAATAATAATATTTAACCTCGTCTTGAAAATATCTGAATTTCATACAAAGAGAGAACAATAATATTTTACAGAGAAGAATTATATTTTCCTTAAACCTCTAGTTGAATCTAGTCGTTTGACTCTTTTTTGTTCAAGAAAAGCATTTACAATTATGAATAAAGCAATAGACCAAACTTAAAATCAAAAGATGATGAAATACGATGAAAATGAAATTAACTTTTTTTTTTATTATAAGAAAGATTCCTCTTGATTTCAACTTTGACATGTTTATATCGAATTTCTGCAGTTGGAATTGCTTCAAATGAATATGTGGATGCAAATTAATTATATATAAATATGTACATCTTCAATAGTCTATTTGGTTCCCTTCTAGCACTTTCTATCTTGAAAAACAAGAATAAAATTATCTATATCTATTAAAAAAAACTCTTAAATAGAATCAAATAGTTCCAAATCAAGAATTACAAAAAT
Organism: Gynostemma pentaphyllum; assembly: GCA_028015215.1. Lineage (NCBI taxonomy): Eukaryota > Viridiplantae > Streptophyta > Magnoliopsida > Cucurbitales > Cucurbitaceae > Gynostemma > Gynostemma pentaphyllum. Next base: position 44,737,130 of record CM051355.1, read on the forward strand.
TTATCTCGAAAATCATGAAGAAACATATCAATGAATATAACAACATGGAAACAAGAGTTCCTGGTCATATGTAAATATCGAAAGTAACCCAATATACAAAAAAAAAGTATAATATACATATTAATATTTGCGACCAGGTGGTCGCAATTTCACAAAAAATGTGACCACATGGTAGTAATTTAGAAAGGAAAGGCGACCAAATGGTCGCATTTTAGGATTTAGGGTTTAGGGTTTTGGAGAGAAATGCGACCAAATGGTCGCATTTTTGCAAAAGTATAATAATATTTTTTTAAAAATACAAGTAGAATTGCGACCATTTGGTCGCAATTATGGTCGGTAACTTTAAATTTTCATGAAATTTATGGCGGTGAATTTAAGTAATGCGACCATATGGTCGCAATATTTGGCGGTGAATCTCATAATTGCGACCAGATGGTCGCAATAGTTGATGGGACTCGTGAAATGACAAATTGTTCTTGGTAATGGTAATTGGGCGACCGGTTGGTCGCTTTTCAATAAATGCGACCATATGGTCGCATATATATCGAAAATGCGACCATATGGTCGCATTTTCCCCAAAGACGCGCGGACTGTTCATTTCCTGTCATAATTACATATTTGCGACCATTTGGTCGCAAATTATGATTTAAATTCCCTTCCCTTTCCTTTCCCCGTTTCTTTTCTTTTCTCCGTTTTTCTTTTCTCTTCTTTTCTGCTTTTCTCTTCTTTCTTTGCCCTTCTCTTTTTCTTCCTCTCTTTTTGTTCTTTTCTCTCTTTCCCTTATCCCGTTCCCCCGTTATTTCTTCCCGTTCCGTTCCCATTCTTACTCTAAACCGAAAACCCTCAACCCCCAATCCCGGTTTCGATTACACAAGGTTAGTTTTCGTAACAAATTGAAGTTTAGTTTAAGAATTTAGTTTACTTAGTTTTAGTTTTTAGTTTTGTTAATTTATTTAGTTTTAGTTTAATTTAGTTTTGTTAATTTAATTAGTTTTAGTTTAATTTAGTTTTGTTAATTTAATTAGTTTTAGTTTAATTTAGTTTTGTTAATTTAATTAGTTTTAGTTTTAGTTTAAGTAGTTTAATTTAATTAGTTTAATTTAATTAGTTTAGTTTACATTAACTAATTAATTAGTTTACTTTAATTTTATTACTTTAAGTAATTTTAGTTTAATTAATCTATAGTTTAATTAATCTAACTTAGTTTACTTTAATTCAATTTAAGTAGTAATTAATTTAATTACTTAATCTAATTTAGTTTAATTACTTATTTAGTTTATTTAAGATTGTAACGTCCCGTTATTTTGGAGTAAAAAAAAAATTATTTTATTTTATTTATTATTTATTTATTTATTTAATATTGTTTATTTATTTATTTATTGCAATTTAAGTATTTAATTTAATTATTATTTTGTAATTTCGATATTAGTACTTAATTTTGCCCGAAATTCATTTTTATCGTTTTAATGTTTATTTTTCGCTTCGGTGACTTTAATAATTATTAATAGGCCAATTAATAATTATTAATCACCTTTAGATTTATTTAAGAGCATCGGGTTTCGATTCATAAGCTAAAAGTCAAAAAAGGGCAAAATCGTAAATTCCAAAAGTCCTAAATATCTATCTACTATTTGCTTCATCTTCTTTAAAACACCTTGACCACCTTTGACCAAGGATATTCATCCATTTTCTCTCCTCCAAGCCGTGGAGCTCATCTTCCATGGATGAGAAGAAGATTTCTTTGGCCTTTCTTCATTTCTCGACCGTTTTCAATGAGGTCGATTGCGTTGGATTGCTCGGGACGTGGGCTTTCTTTCCAACCTAACCTTTTGCCGTCTCGTCCCTTAGGGAAGTCCTAAAAAGTAAGTTTTCAAAACTTTTTAGGTGGTTTTGTTCGTTTTTGATTATAAATGAGATTTGAAGTTGAAATCATGAATTTCTATCATGAAAAATGACGATTTTGAGCCCGGATTTTCGAAAAACACTATTCACCCGAAAACACTATTCACCCGAGACACTATTCATCCGAAATCACTATTCACCCGAAATTGCACATTTGTTCGCATATTAGTTATGATTTGTAATATGTTGTACAATCGGTGAATTGTAGGTGCAATTGCTCGGTGGTTGTCTCGTGGAAATTGGAGATTTGGAATTATTTGGCTAAGGTGAGAATAGTTAGTATTTAAAGTAACTATAGAAAGCAGACAAGTTTGACGGTTTGAAGAGTTTGAAACTAAGATTAGAATCCGAACCTAAGATTAGAGGGTTGTGAGTTAGTGCCCTTAGGATTAAGAGTTAATCCTTTAAGTGAGAACTTAGAAATTCTCAAGAAAAGACTTGAATCTTAGAAATTCTAAGTTAGGTTCGATGTGAAACTAAGTTTGGATAATTGGAAGTTATAGGATCCAAGACTTTGATAAAGGACGGTTGATAAAACCTCGGATTCATTGGAAGTTTAGAATCTTGGAAGGTTAGAATAATCGTTATGTTTGACCTTTACTTTCATTATTGTTAATGGAATTCGATTTACATATCGTTATGCCTTGATTCCTAGTTATTTTTACTTTATGTTTTACTTTACGCCCTTTACTTTATGTTCTTTACTTTATGTCGCTTTATTTTATGCTTGTTTCAGGTTATTTAATAATCGTACTTTACTTTATTTATTTGTACAAGCATATGCAAGCATATGCATAACATTTTGCACCATTATTTATTATACCATAACATCTCGCATCATTGAAAAGAGAAAAGAAAAGAATGAAAAGAATGAAAAGAATGAAAGGAACGGTGGATGAGTGGATACCCACGTTACCTTCATGCATAAGGTTGAATGGTGGATGAGTGGATTCCCACATTACCTTCATCATGCATAAGGTGAATGGTGGATGAGTGGATTCCCACATTACCTTCATACATAAGGATAAGGGTGGATAGTTTGTAAAAATCCACATTACCTTCATTACATGCATAAATGGCAAATGCGTATCCTATGGATGTACTCATTACTTTTATGCATATGAAAGATGAGAAAGAGAGTCGAGATGTTATATTTTATGCAAAGTCATTTACTTTTCTTACTTTATGTTATAATAAGTTTATGGATGAACAATTAGACTAAGTGTGCTAATTAATATCATCCTTTGAAAGATTAAGAATTTAAAGTAAACCTTATACATAGTATAAGGTATGTATGGAATGAGATATAAATGCTATACGCATTTTACGATATCATACCAGGAATATTTGGAATGTAGTTCCACAATAACATTGGAGAATTGGTAAGTAAAGTGGAACACTTTATCATAAACTCTTTGAATTGAAGATAACAAAGAGTAAGTATGTTTATGGACTCAAATCGAATGCAAGTTTGAGGTCTATTCTTACTTTTTATTCTTATTATTCTCACTGGGCTTAAGTTGTTAGCTCATGATATTACAAACATTTCAGGTAATGTTTGGGATCGTGAAGAGGAGCGGTGCGCGCTTGATCGAGAGGATGATGATTTTCGAGATGGACTTTGAGTTATGTAAAAATCCATGTACATGGTTGATTTGTGAAATTTATGTCATTTTGATGATTTGAACTTTGTATTAAGCTCATAAGAGCTTATTGTTATTGTTTTATGATTTTGATCAATTTAAACTCCTGGATGGAACTTAATGTTCCTTGTGATTTTAGATGTTTGAATTTAAGATGTAAACAGGTTTTCGGCTAGCCTATTTTCAAACATAATCACGCCATTTTTCTTAAAATAAAAGACTTCGTTGTTTTCTCCGATTTTAATTTATTTAAAATGACGGGTAAGTCACAGTTGGTATCAGAGCCTTAGGGTTCTGTAGACTACATGCGATGCATGTTTGTTTTCATGTTTTGTTTTAAGTCCACTCTCAAGTCATCATCTGAGATCAGCGGCACCAGGTATGCCTATAACTTCTATTCTCATACTTTATTACTTTGATATTAGAAGGATTATGAGAATATTGTTAAGAGTTAATGATGTTTGTGATATTGCACATCCTTGTAAAACCGCTATGTGGTTATGTTTATTTGACCCATTTTGAGATTTGGGTAAGGGTATCGGGAAGGTGTTGACCCCGTGCAGTTTTGGAGGTTATACACCTCGTTAAGCGTATTGACATAATGTCAAAGTAAAGGAGATGAGATACTCCGAGAGATCAATCGTTGATCCTTAAAGCTGATTAAAATGTTTTTGTCACACAATTGCTAAGTAGTGGTCTTAGTAGATGTGTGTTGACTTTTGGGTGAAAAAGGGAGACATGTTTGTCTGGAGCTCAGTATTAAGAGATGAAACACCTGTTGAGGTGAGAAATTGTTGATAAGTAATCGGTTTGGCTCGTGTCCAGTAACCTAGATTTAACTCAATGGACAAGTTTCTTGTTTGAGTTGAGAAAGTTGGATTATGGTAAGTGGTAAATCCTAGTGGTAAATCCTAGTGGTACTATTGTACAGAAAGGAAAGTGTGTTACCACTCAAAAGAGGAAGTAAGAACTCTACGTGATGAGTCTCAACGAGGACCATTAACGACAATGTTAATTGGTGAATGGCCTAGTTTGGTCGCTAGTACACTATGGTGTATCAATTTGAATTGGAAATACTCGAGGTCGAGTAATGAAGATCCATATTCAGTAAATTGTCAAAATTGACTAACACTAAGGTTGAGTGTTGGTATTTGATTGAAATATAGAAGGAAGTCGATGGACCGTGATATCGGTAACTTCTATAAGACAATGAGATAGTTTGGTGAATTTCAATTCACATTGTGTTTGACTATCCGATTGGATGGTGAACTTTGAGAAACTTGTAGGTCATAGTTGGACCTACCGAGTCTTTTCAAGATAGACTCTAAAGTGAATCCTTTGTTGGAAGGATAGAATGTTAATGGACTAAGGTGTTTGACAGACACCAGATTTACTTTGTAAAAAGAAAATGATCTCTGAGGTCGAGTTCATTCAAAAATTGAATAAGGAGGCTTAGGAGTCGTCCTTATCTTTGATTTTACATCTTCTGAAAAGAAGAGAAGATTAACTACTACGGGACAGATTACCTCTCAGAAGAAGAAAGCAAAGGATGATGATGCCAATCAAGGGATACCGCAGCAACAACAACATCAACAGCAACAACAACAGCGGCAACAACAACAACTGGTTCGAGGTGGAGCTCAACAAGGATTGGATCATCCTTACTACAATAGTTGTGTTAGTTTCCATCAGGGAGATGCACACTTCCATCAAGATGCTATGTTGTGATCAAACTTGGATTCACGCCACTTTTATAGGGCATATAAGATACAACCATCACAACATAGTAGCAAAGTCAGGATTATCAGGAAAAGCTACAAGTATGGTAGTGGTTTATATTTGTTATTTTCAGGCCGTTTGGCTTTTTATTTTGTTTGATTCTCGAGCTAGCCACTCATTTATTTTTATCGTATTATGATGAGTTGGTAGCTTTTGAGCCAAGACCGTTGAGTTTCGAGATGTGTTTTTACCCAGGTGGGGAAGTTTATTATGATGATAGTGCGTATGGCACTTATGACATTTGCATTATGAGTAGATGCTCACATTTTACCTTGTTTATTATGCATATGTCTGATTTTGATGTGATATTGGGTATGGATTGGCTATCGCCTAATCGTACCATCATTACCGATTGTATCGAGAAAGTTTTAATTGTATGAGTCCATGTGGGACTAGCTTATGCTTCGGTGGGTCTAGTAGACGAGTAACACCCACTTTGATATCTATGATAGAAGCTAGAATGCTTCTAAGTGATATAGCTTGAGATTATGTAGCTAGTGATGTCGATACTTCTATACCAAAGACTAGGTCGAGTTAAAAAGGGCTTAAGAGTGAGTTATAGCAACTCTTAAACTCAGGGTTTATTCACCCTAGTGCGTCCTCGTAAGGAGCACCTCGTTGTTTGTGAAAAGAAAGACAGTTCAATGAGACTGTGTATTGATTATCGAGGATTGAATCAAGCTACAGTGAAAAACAAGTATCAATTGTGTTGATTGATGATCTATATGATCAGTTGCTCATCCTATAGAGATTATGATTATGAAAGTTAGTTTTCTAGAGATTAGAGAACTATAGAAAGGATTGTGTAAGACGTACTTTTCTAGAGAAAAAAGAAAAGAAATTGACGTATAGCCAAGTGCTATAGGAAAAAGGAATGAGATTGAATTGGATAATAAGAGAATACAAGGGTGTATTGAACCTTGTATAACTATCATGTGATAAACATGTAAGAGAACTAATTTCTCAATAAATTGGAGGATCTCGTAATTGGAGAATAAGATTGATGTAAACCTTATGTATAGTATAAGGTAGTAAAGAGAACGAGATTCAAATGTTATATATATATGTTATGAAACATATTCCCCTAATGGTTGGAAGATTGTTCCTCAAATATTGGGGAGAAACCACTATCTTTTCAAAGATAGATTTGAGATCCCAGGTTAGATCCTTTGAAGATTCGGGATTAAGATAATCTTAATATCGTTTTTAGAATGCGTGATGGATACTATGAGTTTGTAGTCATGTATTTTGACTTAACCAACGCGCCTGTAATTTTATGGATCTTATCCATACTGTGTTCAAGAGGTACACCAATTCTATCGATGTTGCGATTAATGATGACATTCTGATTTATTCTAAGACTGAGAAAATGCATGATATGCATGTAGTGGAGTTTTGACCTTATTGAGAAATCAGAAGTGTATGCCAAGTTCTCAAAGTGTGACTTTTGGCTGAGAGAAGTGGCATTTTTAGGCCATGTAGTATCAAGTAGAGGATTATATAATGATTCCTCTAAGATTGAGGCAGTTACTAACTGGCCTAAACCGACGAGTGTGGCTGATATTCGCAGTTTTCTGGGACTTGCAGGCTATTATAGACGGTTTGTGCAAGATTTCTCCAAAATTGTTTCAGCCTTGACACGTTTGACCTGGAAGGGAGTTGATTTTGTATAGTCTGAGGATTGTGAAAGGAGCTTTGAGGAGCTCAAGAGGAGACTTGTAATGAAGACTGTTCTAGTGTCCCCTGACGAACCAAGGTGGTTTGACCGTGTATACGAGATGCTTCCCATTGAGATTTGGGATGTGTGTTGATGCAACACGGGAAGGTTATAGTCTATGCTTTCCGTCAGTTGATAGAGCATGAGAAGAAACATCCGACTTATGATTTGGAGTTGGCGGCGCTTGTTCATGCTTTGAAAATATGGAGACATTATGTGTACAATGAGGAGATTTGATATTTATCGCCTATAGAAGTCTCAAATATTTCTTCACTCGAAGGAATTGATTATGAGACAGCGAAGATGGTTAGAGTTCGTTAAATATTAGGTTGGTGATATTCAGGTATCATCCTGGAAGAGCCAATGTAGTGGCCGATGCACTTAATAGAAAATCTTCTTATTCGTCGGCTTTGTCGGCCATACCTTTGAGATTGAGGTGAAATATGGAAGGAGCCGAGATAGCTTTGCTTACTCGCCGAGGTCACCGTGAGGTGGCAAGTGTAAACGTGGGACCTATTTTGAGGGAGAGGATGAATGATGCACGAGAGGTGAGACTCATTTGCAGGCCGGTTTTTGAAAGGTTGAGTCAAGTGTATCGTAAGAGGCTATGTGTGCCGTTAGGATCGACTTTTAGAAGGGAACTGTTGGAGGAGGCTCACGTTCTATCTTCCTTATTCATCCAGGTAGTACGAAGATGTACTAGGACCAGGAAAGCTTTATCGATGACCTGGGATGAAGCATGAGATTGTAAAGTACGTGAATAGGTGCTTGATTTGTTAGCAAGTCAAGGCCCTAAAGGAGAGTATCCGGGTTATCTTAACCTTGGAAAGTACTTGATTGAAATGGGAGGAGATTTCCATAAGTTTTATCAAGGTTTGCCAATAACGGTAAGAAGTTATGATACCATTGGAAGGATGGTATCTTGTTTGACAACAAAAAACCGCACACTTTACTCTTGGAAGGATTATCTATCAGTTAAGACTAGGGTACAATGGTACCTAAGAAAGATTTTTAGATTGTATGGTGTCTTGGTGAAGATTTCATCAAATCGAGACACTCGCTTTGTCTCGAGTTTTGGCACCGCTGGACACTTTGTGGTAGAAAGTGTTGTTCTTCCTCTCACTTGGATGAAATTGGAGAAAAGAGACTTTTGGTACTCGAGTTGTAACAAATGACTAGCGAGCATATCATTTGTTTAAAGAAAGGTTAAAGGTTAACCAAAGTTGACAACAGGATTCGGTGTAGTCCGTTCAAGTTGTAGTAATGGATCTTGTATACTTCAAGTGACACCAACGAAGGGTGTTATGGAAGTTGGGAATAAGGGTCAGTTGAGCCCTAGAATTGTTGGCCTATTAAGATACTCGATCAAGTAGAAGTGGTAGCTTATTGTTTAGCTTTATCACTTTCGTTATCAACCGTTTGTAATGTTTTCCATGTTTTGATGCTTCGGGAATACATGGTGAATCCGTTCCACGTGATGGATTATGAACTGGTAGTTTTGAATGCTAATATGTCTTATGAGAAGACACCCACTAAGAAAAGAGCATTCCAACAAAAGTGATGAGAAATAAAAAGGAATTCACTTGGTTAAGGTTCTTTGAAAGAACCAAGTGTCAAAGGAATCAACGTGGGAACGTGTGGATGAGATCTGATCAAAGTACCCTCGCTTTATTCACTCGGTGAACGCACTTTTCGAGGACGAAAAGTCTTTTAAGGAGGGTAGATCGTAACGTCCCGTTATTTTGGAGTAAAAAAAAAATTATTTTATTTTATTTATTATTTATTTATTTATTTAATATTGTTTATTTATTTATTTATTGCAATTTAAGTATTTAATTTAATTATTATTTTGTAATTTCGATATTAGTACTTAATTTTGCCCGAAATTCATTTTTATCGTTTTAATGTTTATTTTTCGCCTGGTGACTTTAATAATTATTAATAGGCCAATTAATAATTATTAATCACCTTTAGATTTATTTAAGAGCATCGGGTTTCGATTCATAAGCTAAAAGTCAAAAAAGGGCAAAATCGTAAATTCCAAAAGTCCTAAATATCTATCTACTATTTGCTTCATCTTCTTTAAAACACCTTGACCACCTTTGACCAAGGATATTCATCCATTTTCTCTCCTCCAAGCCGTGGAGCTCATCTTCCATGGATGAGAAGAAGATTTCTTTGGCCTTTCTTCATTTCTCAACCGTTTTCAATGAGGTCGATTGCGTTGGATTGCTCGGGACGTGGGCTTTCTTTCCAACCTAACCTTTTGCCGTTCTCGTTCCCTTAGGGAAGTCCTAAAAAGTAAGTTTTCAAAACTTTTTAGGTGGTTTTGTTCGTTTTTGATTATAAATGAGATTTGAAGTTGAAATCATGAATTTCTATCATGAAAAATGACGATTTTGAGCCCGGATTTTCGAAAAACACTATTCACCCGAAAACACTATTCACCCGAGACACTATTCATCCGAAATCACTATTCACCCGAAATTGCACATTTGTTCGCATATTAGTTATGATTTGTAATATGTTGTACAATCGGTGAATTGTAGGTGCAATTGCTCGGTGGTTGTCTCGTGGAAATTGGAGATTTGGAATTATTTGGCTAAGGTGAGAATAGTTAGTATTTAAAGTAACTATAGAAAGCGAGACAAGTTTGACGGTTTGAAGAGTTTGAAACTAAGATTAGAATCCGAACCTAAGATTAGAGGGTTGTGAGTTAGTGCCCTTAGGATTAAGAGTTAATCCTTTAAGTGAGAACTTAGAAATTCTCAAGAAAAGACTTGAATCTTAGAAATTCTAAGTTAGGTTCGATGTGAAACTAAGTTTGGATAATTGGAAGTTATAGGATCCAAGACTTTGATAAAGGACGGTTGATAAAACCTCGGATTCATTGGAAGTTTAGAATCTTGGAAGGTTAGAATAATCGTTATGTTTGACCTTTACTTTCATTATTGTTAATGGAATTCGATTTACATATCGTTATGCCTTGATTCCTAGTTATTTTTACTTTATGTTTTACTTTACGCCCTTTACTTTATGTTCTTTACTTTATGTCGCTTTATTTTATGCTTGTTTCGGTTATTTAATAATCGTACTTTACTTTATTTATTTGTACAAGCATATGCAAGCATATGCATAACATTTTGCACCATTATTTATTATACCATAACATCTCGCATCATTGAAAAGAGAAAAGAAAAGAATGAAAAGAATGAAAAGAATGAAAGGAACGGTGGATGAGTGGATACCCACGTTACCTTCATGCATAAGGTTGAATGGTGGATGAGTGGATTCCCACATTACCTTCATCATGCATAAGGTGAATGGTGGATGAGTGGATTCCCACATTACCTTCATACATAAGGATAAGGGTGGATAGTTTGTAAAAATCCACATTACCTTCATTACATGCATAAATGGCAAATGCGTATCCTATGGATGTACTCATTACTTTTATGCATATGAAAGATGAGAAAGAGAGTCGAGATGTTATATTTTATGCAAAGTCATTTACTTTTCTTACTTTATGTTATAATAAGTTTATGGATGAACAATTAGACTAAGTGTGCTAATTAATATCATCCTTTGAAAGATTAAGAATTTAAAGTAAACCTTATACATAGTATAAGGTATGTATGGAATGAGATATAAATGCTATACGCATTTTACGATATCATACCAGGAATATTTGGAATGTAGTTCCACAATAACATTGGAGAATTGGTAAGTAAAGTGGAACACTTTATCATAAACTCTTTGAATTGAAGATAACAAAGAGTAAGTATGTTTATGGACTCAAATCGAATGCAAGTTTGAGGTCTATTCTTACTTTTTATTCTTATTATTCTCACTGGGCTTAAGTTGTTAGCTCATGATATTACAAACATTTCAGGTAATGTTTGGGATCGTGAAGAGGAGCCAGTGCGCGCTTGATCGAGAGGATGATGATTTTCGAGATGGACTTTGAGTTATGTAAAAATCCATGTACATGGTTGATTTGTGAAATTTATGTCATTTTGATGATTTGAACTTTGTATTAAGCTCATAAGAGCTTATTGTTATTGTTTTATGATTTTGATCAATTTAAACTCCTGGATGGAACTTAATGTTCCTTGTGATTTTAGATGTTTGAATTTAAGATGTAAACAGGTTTTCGGCTAGCCTATTTTCAAACATAATCACGCCATTTTTCTTAAAATAAAAGACTTCCGTTGTTTTCTCTGATTTTAATTTATTTAAAATGACGGGTCGTCACAAAGATAGTTTACTTTAATTTAATAAAATTAAACTAAATTAATTTATAATTACACTAGTTTAACTTTTAATTTTAGTTTAATTGATGTAATTTAAATTACTTTAATTAAATCAATTAATTTAAAGTAGGGTAATTAATTCAAATAGTTTAACTTCAATTATACTTAAGTAGTTTAAATTAATGAGTTACACTAATTTAATTAATTAATTTTAGTTTACTTATTAAATAAAAATTGTTTAATTACTTAATTTTAGTTACATTTGATTAAAGTAAAGTACAATTAGGTTAATTGAACTAAAATTAATTCAATTAAACTTAAATTTAATTAATTAAAACTAAAATTAACTAATCAATTACTTGGAATTAAAGTAAATATAAATTAGCTTAATTGAACTAAAATTAATTCAATTAAACTTAAGATTAATTAATTAAAACTAAAAGTAACTAATCAATTAATTTGAATTAAAGTAAATTAAAATTAGATTAATTGAAACTAAAATTAATTGAATTTCAATTTAATTCAATTAATTTTAGTTCAATTAATCTAATTTTACTTTACTTTATTTCGAACTAAATGATTAGTTTATTTTAGTTTTACTTAATTTTAGTTTAATTCATGTAATTTAGATTACTTTAATTAAATCAATTAATTTAAAGTAGGGTAATTAATTCAAATAGTTTAACTTCAATTATACTTAAGTAGTTTAAATTAATGAGTTACACTAATTTAATTAATTAATTTTAGTTTAATTATTAAATAAAAATTGTTTAATTACTTAATTTTAGTTACATTTGATTAAATTAAAGTACAATTAAGTTAATTTAACTAAAATTAATTCAATTAAACTTAAGATTAATTAATTAAAACTAAAATTAACTAACTTGGAATTAAAGTAAATATAAATTAGGTTAATTGAACTAAAATTAATTCAATTAAACTTAAGATTAATTAATTAAAACAAAAATTAACTAATCAATTACTTGGAATTAAAGTAAATATAAATTAGCTTAATTGAACTAAAATTAATTCAATTAAACTTAAGATTAATTAATTAAAACTAAAATTAACTAATCAATTACTTGGAATTAAAGTAAATATAAATTAGCTTCATTGAACTAAAATTAATTCAATTAAACTTAAGATTAATTAATTAAAACTAAAATTAACTAATCAATTACTTGGAATTAAAGTAAATATAAATTAGCTTCATTGAACTAAAATTAATTCAATTAAACTTAAGATTAATTAATTAAAACTAAAATTAACTAATCAATTACTTTGAATTAAAGTAAATTAAAATTAGATTAATTGAAACTAAAATTAATTGAATTTTAGTTTAATTCAATTAATTTTAGTTCAATTAATCTAATTTTACTTTACTTTATTTCCAACTAAATGATTAGTTTATTTTAGTTTTACTTAATTTTAGTTTAATTAATGTAATTTAGATTACTTTAATTTAATCAATTAATTTAAAGTAGGGTAATTAATTCAAATAGTTTAACTTCAATTATACTTAAGTAGTTTAAATTAATGAGTTACACTAATTTAATTAATTAATTTTAGTTTAATTATTAAATAAAAATTGTTTAATTACTTAATTTTAGTTACATTTGATTAAATTAAAGTACAATTAGGTTAATTGAACTAAAATTAATTCAATTAAACTTAAGATTAATTAATTAAAACTAAAATTAACTAATCAATTAATTTTAGTTTTAATTAATTAATCTTAAGTTTAATTGAATTAATTTTAGTTTAATTGAATTAATTAAGTTTAATTGAATTGATTAGTTATAACTAATCAATTAATTTGAATTAAAGTAAATATAAATTAGATTAATTGAACTAAAATTAATTCAATTAAACATAAGATTAATTAATTAAAACTAAAATTAACTAATCAATTAATTTGAATTAAAGTAAATTAAAATTAGATTAATTGAAACTAAAATTAATTGAATTTTAGTTTAATTCAGGCACGAGTCGACGCCGACATACAGGCACGAGTCGACGCCCAGGTCGCATCCGCTTTGGCCGCGTACTTCAGATCTCTAGGCGGCTGCCCTTCTACATCGACGCCTCCTCCCCCCCCCCCGCCTCCTGCAGTAGTTCTAGGATTCTTTCGATTGTATAAAACGTTTTTTTAATATTTGATATATATATTTTTTATTTGAATTCCAATTTTTTTTTTATGAAATTTTAATATTAATTAAATAAATAATTAATAATTAATTAACTAATTATTGAAATTTAAATTTAAAAAAAAAATTCTTAAATGCGACCAGATGGTCACTTTTAAGCGACCATCTGGTCGCATTTTAACTTAGACTAAAAGTGACCATGTGGTCGCATAAAATGCGACCATTTGGTCACTTTTTTATGTGACCAATTGGTCACTTATCTTTCACATAAATTACGACCAGATGGTCGCTTTTTGGTCGTATTTTAACTGAGCCAATAAGGGACCATTTGGTCACAAAAATTACGACCATTTGGTCACTTTTTATGTGACCAAATGGTCACTTCTATTGAAGATAAAATGCGACCATATGGTCCCTTTTAATGCGACCATATGGTCGCATTTTAAAAAGTTTGACTTTTTTTCGACCAAAATTTTTTGCGACCAGATGGTCGAATTTTTGTGACCATGTAGTCGCACAAATTCAAAACCAACCAGCTTTTTTGCAACCACTCAGTTGGTCGCATTTTGGTTGCACTTTAGGTGAAAAACGACCATTTGGTCGCAATTTCCTGGTCGCAAATTGGCAGTTTTTTTGTAGTGAAGGGAGAATAATGAATCCTACGGAAGTTGAGGACTCAAAAGTTGTATGCAAAGTTCTCTAAATGTGAATTCTGGTTGAAGGAAGTGAATTTCCTTAGGCATGTAGTATCTAATAGAGGGATTTCTATGGGTCCTTCTAAGGTGGAAGCTGTTAGTAGTTGGCCTCGACCAACTAATATGACTAAGATACGGAGTTTTCTTGGACTTGCAGGTTTTTATAGGCGATTTGTGCAAGATTTTTCCAAGATTGCATCCTCTTTGACTCATTTGAAAAAAAAGGGGGTTGATTTTGTGTGGACTGATGAGTGTGAAAGTAGCTTTGAGAAGCTTAAAAGGCGACTTGTATCGGCCCCGGTTTTAGTAACACCTGATGAGTCGAGTGGTTTGACAGTGTATACAGACGCATCCAAGAAGGGACTGTGATGTGTATTGATGCAGCATGGGAAGGTAATAGCTTATGCTTCTCGGCAATTGAAGGAGCATGAGGAAAAGTATCTGACTCACGATTTAAAGCTAGCAGCGGTGGTACATGCATTAAAAATTTGGAGACATTACTTGTATGGTGAAAAGATTCTGATTTTCACCGATCACAAGAGTCTCAAATACTTTTTCACCCAGAAAGAGCTCAATATGAGATAGAGGAAATGCCTAGGACTTGTGAAGGATTATGATTGTGACATCCAATGTCATCCGGGGAAGGCCAATGTTGTTGTTGATGCACTTAGTCGAAAGTCATCACACTTGTCTGATTTGAGTACTATTCCACTGAGACCTGATATGGTGAAAGTCCTGATAATCATGTTTATGAACCTTTTTGTTTTATTAAGTGGTTTTGGAGGCTAGCTAGTCTTAGGAGGATACGCTGATTGTGATCCTAGCATCCGAACCAAAGTGTTGAGAAACAAAGTGATCAACTTGGTCAAAGTTTTGTAAAGGAACCAAGTGTTGAAGGAGATTACGTGGGAAAGTGAGGGTGAAATGCAGTCTAAGTACCCTCGCTTTTCACTTGGTAAATGCACTTTTCGAGGACGAAAAGTCTTTTTAGGAGGGTAGACTATAACATCCTGTTTCTTTGGGGGTATTTTTTTTTATTTTAATTAAAGTATTTAAGGTTAGTTTAAAAGTAGTGATTTCGATTTTAGTAGTTATTTTTGTCTGAAAATCCTTTTAATCCTTTTATGACTTTAAATTAGTTTCGGTGACATTAATAATTATTAACGGGCCAATTAGTAATTATTAATCACCTTTAGATTACTTTAAGATCTTCGGGTTTCGTATTTTTAATCAAACCACTTAATAAGGACTTAATCGTCACTTTCTAATTTCTTTAAAAATCACTATTCACTTTCTTCTCCTTTTTAAAGTCAATCTTTGGTCAAAAACATCACATTCTTCTCTTCTTTTCCCCCCAAACCCGTAGCTTAGAGAGAAAAAAAGAGGAGAGAAAGAAATTGTCACCCCGGCTTCGTTTCTCGACCGTTTTCATCGTGCCTTAGCTTGTTGGAAAGCTCTCGAGACGTACTTTCTACCCATCCCAACAATTGAGGTTTTCGTCAGTTTTCTAAAGGCCTCAAGGTATGACAAAGTTTCTAAATTCAAGATTTGAATAGTGTTTTAATGGAGTCCAAGATTGAAATCATCGATTTCTTGCCAAGAAACTCGAAGATTTCAATCGAGGGAGTCGTTTTAGGTGATTTTAGAAACTTTCCATAACCCTAAAGTCGAGTTTGAGTCGAAAAGCCGTCCCGTGTTATTTTCTCTCACTTGACCATGGGTAGGGTGTTTAGTTTACTATGATTTCACGTTTTACTTAATTTTTCGGAAATTGATTATTATGTAAAACCCTAAATTATGGTGACCCATTGCTATCCCGGTTTCCAAAGTATTCGAAAACAACCCAAACCGCCTCTAAATTGCATAAAAGCCGGAAACCCAAACCCAAGCCTTTTCCCTTGCTTGGCCGTGGGTACCCCAGGGTCCAATTTCCGGATTTTCGTCGTTTTATGCGTTTAATTGTCGTTTGCTCGGTTTTCGATTGATTATTGATGGTTAGGTGTAATTGATATGTAGGTTTGTGATCGATTGCGTGATTTGACCCCGGCACATTGGAAGCTTGAATTTCACATCTAAGGTGAGTTTAAAATGGAAGTTAGTAATTTTATGAATTATATTTCATTACGATATTGTTTATCGAGGTTAAGAGGGGAACTAACTTCCGGAAGTTATACTTGGTTGGTGACTTTAAACTCAGATGTGAGTGGAGTGGCTTTGGTGTTCTTATGAATTTGGAAGTAAAAGAGGAGTTATGAGTGATTTGGAAGTCTTGTAAGATGAATTGGAGAATTAGATGAGAGTGGATGAATAAGGAAATTTAAGTAATTTGTGAGTCAAAGTGGCTAAGAAATTACACTTGAGTATTGACTCGTGTAATTCAAGCAGTTTATGTTCTTTAGTAGTTTAGTGGAATTCTATCTAACTTACTAGGGAACTTGATGAGCTATATATGGTATTTATGATACGGCACATGATAGTATGTTGATACGCTCCATACGATATCATGGTGCGATGATTTGTGATACGGCACATGATAGTATGTTGATACGCTCCATACGGTATCATGGTGCGATTATTTATGATACGGCACATAATAGTATGTTGATTCGCTCCATACGGTATCATGGTGCGATTATTTGTGATACGGCATATGAGAGTATGTTGATTCGCTCCATACGGTATCATGGTACGATGATTTGTGATAAGGCACATGAGAGTATGTTGATACACTCCATACGGTATCATGGTGCGATTATTTGTGATACGGCATATGAGAGTATGTTGATTCGCTCCATACGGTATCATGGTGCGATGATTTGTGATAAGGCACATGAGAGTATGTTGATACGCTCCATACGGTATCATGGTGCGATGATTTGTGATACGGCACATGACAGTATGTTGATACGCTCCATACGGTATCATGGTGCGATGATTTGTGATACGGCACATGACAGTATGTTGATACGCTCCATACGGTATCATGGTGCGATGATTTGTGATACGGCACATGACAGTATGTTGATACGCTCCATACAGTATCATGGTGCGATGATTTGTGATACGGCACAAGATAGTAGGATGATACACTCCATACGATATCATAGTGCGATGATTTGTGATACGGCACATGATAGTATGTTGATTCGCTCCATACGGTATCATGGTGCGATGATTTGTGATACGGTACGTGGTATGTTGACTTCGGTCCATACGGTATTATGGTACAATGAAACTTGTTTAGTAACAAAGATAGTTAGTATTACAATTACATATTCTTAGAATTGTGTAGTAAGACTTAGTAATAACCGATACTTTTACTTTAAGTCTTTATATTGTTACTTCACAAGAAGTATACTATGTACGTTGATTATGTGTGGAATTTGCAATGAGGAATGGGTAGTAAAAGTGAAATCTAGGCCTTTGGACACAATTTTCGATATGGGATTTGGTTCATAGGATTACTTGCTTTCATTTTACTCTCACTAGCATTTTTATGCTAATGTTGCTACAATTACAATTTTTCAGGTAATAAACGTGGTAGAGGTTGAGGTAGAGGAGGTGGCGCCGCGTGACCTATCGAGATAATAAATGGACAAGAACACAACTGGTTTTTGGTGAAGCATTCTTGAATGCTCATGAACATTTCACTACTTTTATTATGTTTCATTTTGAGCTCGATGGAGCAATTGTATAATTTGTATATATTTTCGGACTTTAAAACTTTCTCTAGAAGTTTCATCATAGTATGGAATGCGCATTCCTGGTTTATTGCTTTCTTTGATTTGAGTCAATGTATAAACAGGTTTTGGTTTATCCGAATTTTAAACTAACCCATGCCGTTTTTCTATAAAATCAAGTTTTCTGCTGCGTATTTGTTTTAAAGGATTTTACGAAAAATCGGGTCGTTACACTTCCGTTGTCAATCTAATTTTAAATTATTTAAAAGGAGTCAGGTCGCAAAAAATCAGGAAATCTTGATATTGTAAATAAATCTCCAAGAACACATGATATTCATACTTTAAGCATAAACATACTTAAACCCATCAATTCCATACTTTAACTCCCAAGAATATGAAAAATCTATAATATCCCAATATCAATTCTATACTCCCGATTTTTAATAAATCATAAAATTATCATGCTCAAATAACTTAATTCCAATTTTAACTTAACTCCCGAATCATACAAATCGTTCAAAAATTTAGTTCCTAAATTTACCGTAAATTCTATTTATCCTCACCTTTTGCAATTAGCCTGAAATTGAAATCCCAAGCGAATAATCGAGCCAGCAATCAAGTAATACCTACAATTAAATATATCCTAATTGCATTAATTACCAAACAAACAACAAAGGACGCATAAAACAAAACGAACGAAGAAAAAGATCGGGATTTTCCCCAATGGTGCTCTCGGCTGAACAAAGGATTTTCGGGGGGGTGACTCGGATTTGTGGTGATTTTTGGGACATACCGGGTTCATTTTGGGTGGATTTGGGTAGGTAATTTACAATGGGTAAACCAATTTAGGGTATTTGAACATGATTTTACCAACCGATCTTAAAGGAAAAAATCAAAAATGCAAAGGGAAAAAGAACCAGGAGGCCCAAGACCTTCAGGTGATTTTAATGGGGTTCGGGTTTTGCGATTTCCTTTGAAGTTTAAGCCAAGAATACCAAGATCAATCTAAAACACCCCCTTTGATTTGAAATCTCCAAGTTCCAAGGAATGGAATTGAAGATTTCAACTCAAATTTAAAAAAATACTAAAAAAGGAAATAAAACCCAAAGTAAAAAACGAGCAATCTTACCCTTACTCCTCTTGGAAGTTGGATGAAAGCTTCCGAGGTTAGCTCAAAAGACAGTTTGGGAGCCGATCTATCCAACGCACCCGAAAACAAGTGAATCAGAGAAGGGACGAGAAAAACTCGTCCCTTGGAGAGCTGTAAGGGCAGCGGCCTTGGGAGAGAAATGGAGAGATGGCTTTTGTGTTTTTGGTTTCAAATGAAAGGAAGAAGATGACCCCAATTAGATGAGTAGAAAGTTGTTTGCTAAAGAATCCTCCAATTATCTTTTAGCTTTTAAAATAAACCTCATGCTCTTAAAACATAGACCAAGCCTTAAAATTAATCAACACATTAATCTAGGATAGAAGGTAATTAACCATTAATAATTAGCCTATTAATAATAATTAATGCACCTAGTTCACAATAAATACTTGAAATCTCTAATTACCAAATAAATATTAAAACTTCTAAATTCTAAATTACCAGAATTAAATTAATTAAATAAGTAAAGGAATAATAATAAATTCTACCTCAAATAACTGGACGTTACAATACATGTGTTTCTTCACATCAATAAGAGAAAATATCTTTTTATTGCATCACTTCCTGCATGGACATCATGTCTTATTTATATAGCGATAAAAAAATTCAGTACCTTCACAAAACTCTATGAACTATTACACCCCTGCTACGAACAAGTCATTTCAAATAACCATGTAATAAACAAAGATACATTCATTCACGCATATCTTTTCAAAATGACTAAATAACAAACACAATTCAAAATCTCGAGCACAATTTCTCGAACTTAAAACCTCGTCAAACGTAGTATGCAACTATTTTTTTATGATGGTCATACCTCATTGATAGGCACATCCATTTATCAGTAATAAACTGCAACCTTAGCGACGAAATGCGTCTCTAATGTTGGTGGGAATAATCCCGCTAATAGTTCTTATGACAGAATCTATCGTAAGGTAAGCGCTAGAGTTTCACATCAGAAAAGTTACGTCACATTTCATCAGAAATAGACAGGAAGTAAACGCCAACGGCGAATCAGGTAATACACATTGTTGCAGGAAATCATTACGTCATATCAAGCAGTGACGGATTTTGTCACGAAGAATGGCGGGAACCTTAGTGCCGAATACAATGGCGTATTTTGTCTTTCAATTTTTTTGGGAACTTTTGGCGCAATTTTTAGCGACACATTTCGTCGTTACGTATTTGGCGCCAAAGGATAATGACCAAACAAGCTACACAATCTATCGGCAATAGTCTACGCCGAACTTACCAATGAATTTTGTCACTACATAGGGTTGAAATGTATTCTGTCGCTATCAATACGTCGCTAAAACAATTTTTTCTTGTAGATGGAGGGGTCGCTGTCTTTAGTGTTGCTATGATCCACAATCCAATGCAAAACTATATCAAATAATTCTAACATTTAAATGGTACAATCATCTCACAAGACGCATCTAAGAATTTAATAAACCTAAGAAGTTAATGTTTATAATAATTCTGAAATAACAACGATATGATTCTGAAAAAATATAGAAAATGTATCTTTGTCAATTTAAAACATTTGACATCCTTTAAATATACCCCTCGAGCTGTTCTGTTGTATGATTAGTGAGGTCTGAAATGAGAAACTCAACTGGATTATTTTTCCATTCAGTAATCTAAAAAAAATACTCTTTCAAATTAGGATGATATAAAAATAATATTGTCAAAGGTACCTGAATGCGTAGTCCCTGCTCATGGATAGGGAGTTGATTCTTGCACATTTGAGAGTATACCTATCTATAACGTCATTATTGGTAGGTGAAGAAAGCTATCTACACCATTGCTTTGAAGCCTACACATTTCATCTTACACACCTTTGCTCTTTTTGTTAATGCTAACAAGTTTGGCGGTAATGGAAACCTTGATTTTATTTATGGAATTGCACAACTTATAGAGTTTGCTTTTTATATATAGTTATAGAAGATTCAATCATTTAGGGATTAATGAAAAACAATATTCATGAATCAAGACAAATCTATTTATTTTCTTAAACAACATTCATGAATATGTATTGGGAAATATGGCTGATAGTTATTTTCAATTTACTAAATTTCAAAGGTTCTTAGACTCTCATATAAATCATTAAATCCATTGTGTATCAATAAAAAAATACACATGAAAAAAACTAAAAAAATCCTTAAAAAAATATTCTAATGAGATTCATATCATTGTAGAGAAATAACTTATAAACTAATTATATGTATTAAAAAAAACTAAATAAATCAAAATTAAAAATTGGATTAAATCATTGAATTCAAAGTTATTTTTCAATTTCGATGTATGGAATACATAATCCAATTTTTTTTAATGTTTTCAATAAATAGTGCATGTATGTTACTTTGATTGAAAAAAAGAATAACTATTAAGCAAAATATTAAAATTGAAATAAATGCTTAAAGTCTACTATAATATTTTTTTTAGGCAGATTCATTGTTCTTCCAATCCATACGTAAATTGAGATTCATATCATTGTAGAGAAATAATTTATAAACTAATTATATGTACTAAAAAACTAAATAAATCAAAATTAAAACTTTTATTAAATCATTGAATTCTAAGGGAGTAATGTGGATTTAATGGGAAAAAATGAGGGTAAAAGTGGAACATAAAGATTCTCCATCTATAGCAGCTTTTAAAGGAATTATAAATATCAATATCAAAGAATAATTATTTTTAATGATTACACTATAATATAAATTCTCAAGTAAAAATCATAGTTCCAGATTGGGCCTGAAGACTCTTTGTCCATGGCTAGTGGGCCTGATGACTCTTTGATCATGGATAGTGGTTATCAAAACTCTGTTTTAGGTGGTCTAAAATATTGGAAGCGGATGGAAAGGTAGGGAATTGACGTGGACACGGAGATTGAACAGTCTACAACTAATGGGATGGAATCCCAACGCAAGGCGGATTTGAGGAAGCTGGACCTGATTGAATAGAAGAAAAACGTAAAGGGAAAAGCAACTTGTAACCCGATTACTGAAATGGCGAGGCCTGGAACTCAGGCCTGCCGTACATCATGAAAATATTTTGCTGGAATGCCTGTGGGAAGGGGAACCCTGGGATATTCTTAGCTCTGAAGAAACTTGTTTCTACTGTTAATCCTAAAATTTTATTGCTTTCTAAAACAAAAGCTTGTACTAGTCAAATGGCAATTCTAAAAAATAGACTGCATTTTCATTATTTTTTGTGTGTGGATTGCTTGGGTCTGAACGGAGGGCTTGCGTTATTCTGGAATTCTAGTATCAAGGTTAACATACTTAGTTTCTCAAAAGTCCACATTGATGTGACAATTAAAACCGATGAAAACTTCTGGTGTTTTACGAGCTTTTATGGTGAACCGGATGGGACCAAGAAATACTTATCTTGGAAACTCCTTCGCATACTTAGAGATCAATCGACCTTGCCCTGGATCATTGCGGGAGATTTTAATGAAATCACTGAGGAGGAGGAAGTGGAAGGAGGTATAGGTTTTGACGTTCCTAGTGCTATGGAGTTTAAAATAGAAATCAGTGACTGTGGGTTCAAAGATCTTGGATACAATGGTGTTTGGTTTACTTAGACCAATAAAAGAGATAGAGGAGCTAATATTAAAAAGAGGCTTGACAGAGCACTTGTAAATTTGGATTTTGGAAAAGACTTTCACTGATGTGAGTGTTAACCACATGAAATTCCTAAAATCTTATCATTTCCATCTTGAAATTGTCCTTGATCAACGCCAAAACAATCGTACAAGTAGACACGGTAGGTTGTTTAGATTTGAGGAAGCGTGGACCCGGTTTGATGACTGTCATGAAACAATTTATAAAGGATGGAATGATGGACGAATGGAGAACAGTAGAGAGCTTAGAGTGGAGGGATGTCTCCAATCGGTCTCTAAATGCCTTCAAATATGGGGTAGAGACTAGACTGAAGCCTATTCAAAGATGATTGATTTGGCTAGAAAAACACTCCAGCAGACAATGGAGGAAAGGGGTGAAAAATTCAACCGTGTTGAAGTTTGCACAGCAGATAAAAATCTTGAAAACCTTTTGATGGAAGAAGAAATCTATTGGAAACAAAGATCGAGGGAGGAATGGTTAAAGTGGGGAGATAAAAATACGAAATGGTTCCACTCCAAAGCAAGCCAAAGGAAAACGAAGAATACTATTAAGCGTATTATGACCAGTCAAGGAATTTGGATTGAAAAGGAGGAAGAGATTGAGCAAGAAGCTACTTGTTATTTTTCTAATCATTTTAATACCTACAACCCGTATGCTAGAGCTACTAGTCAGATTGTTGAAGCTATTAATACATCAGCCACCATAGAAATGAACGAAAGATTATCCCAGCCCTTCACTAAAGATGAGGTGTATTTGGCCATCAAGCAAATGGGCCCCATAAAAGCTCTGGGTTTGATGGTTTCTCAACGTTTTTTTACCAGATATATTGGGATGTTATGGGGCCAGAGGTTACTGAAGCCTGCCTTTTTTACCTTGATAATGGTACTCTCCCGCCAGATCTTAATAAAATTATCTTAGTTCTGATTCCAAAGATTAAAAGCCCTAAATCCATGATGGATTTTTGGCCTATCAGTCTCTGCAGTGTACTTTACAAGCCAGTGGCTAAGGTACTGGCAAATAGGCTTAAATTTGTTTTAAATGACATTATTGCTGACAGTCAAAGTGCGTGCGTCCTAGGGAGACTCATCTCAGATAATGTGCTTATAGGCTTTGAGTGCCTTCATGCACAAAAGATTAAACAAGGTAACCAAAAATTTGCTTCCTTCAAGCTTGACATGAGTAAAGCCTATGATAGGGTTTAGTGGTGCCTTCTTTGGGAGGTTATCGAGAAGATGGGGTTTAGTAAATGGTGGATTGATAGAATTGTTATGTGTGTTCAGAAAGCTACTTTCTCAGTTCTTCTTAAATGGTAAACCAAAGGGTCACATTGTACCCAGAAGGGGTTCGAGATAAGGAGACCCATTGTCTCCCTATTTGTTCCTTATTTTCGCTGAAGGCCTCTTGGCCCTGTTAATTAAAGCTGAATACAGCAAGAAGATTACGGGAATTAAAGTTGCCAGGTCTGCCCCCCTTATAACCCATCTTTTTCTCGCAGATGACAGCATGCTTTTCTTCAAGGCAGCCAAAAAAGAATGCTTAGCAGTCCATAACATTCTGAAGTTTTATGAGCTAGCCTCGGCCAAAACTGTTAACTTCTCCAAATCTAGTCTTTGCTTGGGAAGTCATTCTGAAGATGGATTTGGTCCTCCTCTTGCGAATTTCAATCTTGTGAAAGATCATGGCAAATATTTTGGCCTGCCCTCTATGTTATCAAAAAATAAAGTGGATCCCCTAAACTTTGTGAGGGATAAGGTTTGGAAAACCCTCGGTGGGGTGGAAGGAAAAGAAATTCTTATAAAGTCCATTGGCAAGCCATCCCTACATATACCATGACTTGTTTGAAACTTCCTGTTAAGGCTTACAAAGACCTTAATCAGCTAATGGAAAATTTTTGGTGGGGGAGTTCGTAAGAACATAGAAAGATGCACTGGATTAAATGGATTACTCTCACTTTGCCTAAGGAGAAAGTTGGTATGGGATTTCGAGATATTCAATCTTTTAACCAAGCTTTGTTGGAGAAGCATTCGTGAAGAATTATTCACAACCCCAACCTTCTTTTGTCAAAAATCCGAAAAGCAAAATATTTCCACAACTCTTGACTTTCTTCAGGCCAATCTTGGCAATCGCCCTTCATATACTTGGAGAAGCATCCTGTGGGGTAGAGAACTTACGCTGAGAGGGGGTCATTGGAGAATCGGTAATGGTAAAATGATGGACATCTATCGTGACCAGTGGATTTGTAGAGAAAACACCCTAAAAATCCTTTCCCCGGCCTCATCCCTACTCAATTACATTGTGGACTGTCTCATTGATGAAAATCGATCTTGGAGGGAAGATCTAATAAGACAGCATCTATTAGAGGAAAATGCCTCCCTTATCCTTCACATACCTCTAAGCAAAAGAGATGTGGATGATAGACTTCTTTGGCACTATGATAAAAGGGGTAGGTATTCTATCAAGAGTTGCTATAAACTGGCTATTATGTTAAATGCGGAAGCTTCTACATAAAATTTGAACAGCATGTGTGAGTGGTGGAATTTGCTTTGGACCTCCCAATTCCAAACAAATTCAAAGTGTTTTTTTTTATGGTGTGCAAAGATATTTTTCCTACAAATGGAAACCTATGGTCAAGGAAAGTTCAGAAAAACCACGGTTGTCCTCGTTGTGGTAATGGAAGAGAAACTATTATTCATGCTCTATGGAGTTGCAAGTTTGCTAGAAATCTTTGGTTGTGGCTTCCTAAACTCACTAACATGCTTCAGCTCACTTTTAATAGCAACTTGGATTGGGTTCTCTCAATTCATAAGAAGAATAATTCTCATCTCCTAAGCCTGATTATTTTTATTGCTTGGGCAATCTAGAATGATAGAAATCGAGTGAAGCAAGGTCTAAAGCTTGATAATTTGCTTAACTTACTAGAGTGGGCAAATAACTATATGAAAGAAATTTTTTTTCATAAGATGTAAAATCAACCTTCTACTTCTCACGACCCTGCTCTGATTCCTCAAAAAGGTTGGGACCCTCCCGCCCTAGTACTTTGAAATTGAACTCATATGTGGCTATGAAGGTTGGAGAGAATTACCTTGGAGTTGGGATTGTCATTAGAGATTATAGAGGGGAAGTCCTCATGGCGGCTAGCAAATAGCTAAACATCGTTTGTACAGCGGAGATTGGGGAAGCTATTGCATTGCATGATGTGGTAGTATGTTGATGTTGATCCATACGGTAACACATTATGAGGACACTTAATATGGTAACGTTGTACGTGGTAGTATGTTGATGTTGATCCATACGGTAACACGTTACGAGGACACTTGATATGGTAAAGTCGTACGTGGTAGTATGTTGATATGGTAACATACGGTAACACGTTACGAGGTAACATGGTGTGGTAACAAAGAAAGTTCGAAATACTATAGTTTCGTTTACAAAGACTTAGTAATTGTTAGTACTTTTATTTCAAATCTCGAATTCATTACTTTACGTAGTGTGATGTTGATTGATTTGGAGTTTTATTACGATTGTATGTTTATATGGTAATTGGAAGTGTAGAATGGGTAGTAAAGAGCATTTTAGGTCTTTGGACATAAGTTCCGGTATGGAATTTGGTCCATAGGATTACTTGCTTCCATTTTACTCTCACTAGCATTTTATGCTAATGTTGCTACACTTATAGTTTTCAGGTAAATCTTGATGTAGGAGACATAGTAGAGGAGGTGGTGTTGTTTGACATCCTCAAGGCGATGAATGGACATGAACATAAAGATATTTTTGTATAGGATTCTTGTGATGCATTGTATATACTTTTTACCTTTCATACTTTGTGCTTTTAATATTGGAGGAGTGTTTGTTAAAAAATTGTAAAGGTCTTATGATTTTAAGTCATTTTTAGAAGTTTATTTACAAGTTGGAATGTGTATTCCACTCTTTATCGCTTTCTTTGTTGTGAAAAATGTAAAAACAGGTTTTGGTTAGTTAGAATTTTAAACGTACCCATACCGTTTTTCTTTAAAACCACGTCTTCTACTGCATATTTGAATTTAAAGGATTTAACGGATTCGGGTTGTTATAGTTGGTACCAGAGCCACTTTGGTTTTATAGACCACGTGCATCGCACATTTTTCATGTTTTGAAATTTTCTTCCTGTCCAATCATCGTTCGAAGTCAACAGCACCAGGTATCCTTAAAACTCTCTCTTTTGATAAGTTTAATTGTAGTTTTGCAATTCCTTTCTTAGTTGCTCATGTGAGACTTATCTCGTTGTGATTTCAATATGCCTCCAAGAGCAGTGGCATCTAGGAGAGGTAGTGGTAGAGTATCGGCTATGGTACGAGCCAGGGGTCAGACTAAAGCAGTTACACCTCCACCACCTCCTCCACCTACTTATCGGGAGGATGAGCCTCCAGTTGATCAGCCACCTATGCGTGGTCATAGTATTACTATCTTTGAGGAGGACTATTTAGACTTGTTACAAGGTGGTAAAGGACACGTTGATTAGGTCATACCTTCTGTTAGAGCACCTGCTCCACTGGTTGACCCATCAGGGATTACAGATGCTACGAAAAATTTGAAAGAATATATTAAGTATGCCCTAGCCAAGTTTGATGGTACATCTACCGATCTTGTTGTTGCCAAGAGGGGGATTACCAGAATTGAGAGAGCACTTGGTTTTATTAAGTGTCCGGATTAGTTGAATGTCCACTGTGGGACCTACTCATTAGTTGATGACGTACTTTTCTTGTGGGATGGTTTATCCCGTACTCTCAGTCTTGATTTGCAGGTTAGTTGGGAGATGTTCAGGAAAAGGTTCTTCGAAAAGTATTATCCCTAGGATACCAGGGATTAGTTAGAGATTCATTTTCTCACAATCAGATAGGATGATAGGTTTTTTTTGGAGTATGAGAGAGAGTTTGATCGGTTGTCAAAATTTTCCACTAGACATGTTATCGATCTAGAGAGTAAGAGAAAGAGGTTTATTGTGGGTTTGAGAGCAGACCTACGAGGACAGGTACAAGCTTTACAACCTACTATGTGTGTTGATGCTTTAAATGCTTCTATGGCCATAGACATTGGGGACTCTGAGAAAAGGCTAAGGTAGCTACTGCACAGACCTCTTCCTAAAAGAGGAAGGCTAAGGACGACCTTCCAGGTCGAGGGACACAGACACATACACAGGCTCTTGGTAGGGGCAGGGGATAGACAAGACCTCAGTTTCACAAAGGCCAGTCTAGTGTTCAGGCTCCTCCTATGCCCTACTATTACGATTGTACTGAGTATCACCTAGGTCCTTACATGGTGAAGAAGTGCTATCACTATGGTAAGATGGGACATATTACACCTTTCTGCCCTAGTTTACAGACACCACAACAGTGTGGGAGTCAGGGCCAGAGTCAGAGTTAGGTTTAGAGCCGAGGCAAAAGCCAGGGGCGAGGTCAAACAGATGGTAGAGGTCAGGTTAGGCCTAATTAGCACTAGAGAGCACCACTAGCAGTTCAGGCACAACCGCAGACACGACTGCAGGCTCGTGTCTTTACCATTACTTGAGAGGATGCTGAGGTATCAGGTACCATTGTTACAGGTACTTTGTCAGTTTTAGGACACTCTGCTATTGTATTATTTGAATCTTGGGCTAGTCATTCCTTTATTTCTGCTGAGTTAGTCGAGTCTGCTGCCTTTGAGTCTAAACTGTTAGGGCATGAGTTGCATGTTACTACTCCGCTTAGAAAATTTGTTAATGTGGATAGAGTTGTTTATATTGATGATTAATGTATTTTGGGTTGTTTTCTGCATGATGTGTTGATTGTGATGTCGATGTCTGACTTTGATATTATTTTGGGTATGGATTGGATGTCAGCCAACCATGCCAACATCGGTTGTAGTGAGAAACTTGTAGACTTTGTTGGTCCATGTGGGACTAGTTTTCAATTTTGTGGGTCCCGAGGTAGGGTGACACCTGCAGTTATCTCGGTGATCCAGACTTCAGCACTTTTGCGTGATATTGATTGGGGTTACTTAGCTAGCGTAGTAGACACGTCTGTTAGTGTGAGTGCTCTAGTTTTTGTACCTGTTGTGAGGGATGTCATTGATGCTTTCCCTAATGAATTACCTGGTTTACCGCTTGCGGGGGAGTTAGACTTCCAGATAGAGGTGATTCTTGGGGACGCTACATTTTCCAATGCACCTTATCGTATGGCACCAGCTGAGCTTAAAGAACTAAAGAGTTAGTTGCAAGAACTCTTGGACTGGGGTTTCATACGCCCAAGTGTATCACCTTGGGGAGCTCTGGTGTTGTTTGTAAAGAAGAAAGATGGCTATATGAGATTATGCATTGATTATAGAGACTTGAATCATGTTACAATGAAAAACAAGTATCCTTTGCCTAGGATAGAGGACTTGTTTGATTAGTTAAGGGGAGCAACTTTCTTTTCAAAGATAGCTCTCGATCGGGGTACCATCAATTGAGGATTATGGATGCGGATATTCCTAAAACTGCCTTTAGGACACGTTATGGCCATTATGAGTTTGTTGTCATGTCTTTTGGCTTGACTAACACTCCAACAGCCTTTATGGACCTTATGCATACAGTGTTCAGGAGATTTATTGATCTTTTTGTGATAGTATTTATCAATGACATTCTTGTTTACTCAGAGACTGAAGAGTTGCATGCCATGAATTTAGAGAAGGTGTTATCGATCTTGAGAGCTTAGAAGTTGTATGCAAAGTTCTCTAAGTGTGAATTCTTGTTGAAAGAAGTGGCATTTTTTGGGCATGTAGTATCTAGTAGAGCAATTTCTGTTGATCCTTCTAAGGTTGAAGGCATTAGTGGTTAGCCCCGACCGACTAGTGCGGCTGAGATGCGAACTTTTCTTAGACTTGCAATATATTATAGACGATTTGTGCAAGATTTTTCCAAGATAGCATCATCTTTGACTTAGTTGACAAAAAAGGGGGTAGACTTTGTATGGTCTGAGGAATCTGAGAAAAACTTTGAGGAGCTTAAGAAAAGTCTGGTATCTTCCCCAGTTTTAGTATCACCTTTTTAATTCCTTTATTAGCTTAGATTAGTTTTGGTCGTATTAATAATTATTAACAGGCCAATTAATAATTATTAACCACCACTTGGCTAGTTTAAGAGCTTCGGGTTTCGTTTTATAAGCTAAATCATTTAAAGAGACGTATTCGTAATTTCTGATTTCTTAAAAATATCCAAACACTATTCATATTCTTCTTTAAATAAGCCAATAGTCATCAAATTTCACAATTTTTTTCCTCTTCTCCTCATCAAAGTCGAGAGTCACCTAGGGAGGAAATTGATTTCCGAGTTTTCTTCGTTTCTCGGTGGATCTTCTTGATTTCAGTTGCGTTAGATAGCCCTCGGTCCAAGCATCCTTTTCAACCTACCAATCGAGTTTTTCCTTCGTTTTTTAAAGGCCTCAAGGTATGACAAAGTTTCTAAAACTTTCTTGAAATAGTGTTTTAATGGAGTCCATGGTTGAAATCTTCGATTTCTTGCCGAGAAACACGAAGATTTCAATCGAGGAAGTTGTTTTAAGTGATTTTAGAAACTTTCCCTAACCCTAGAATCGAGTTTGAGCCGAAAAATTGTTCCTTTGTTTTTCCCACACTTTGTGATGGCTAGGGTGTTTTAATTGTTATTGTTTTATGTTTTATTTAACTTTTCAAAAATCGACTATTGTCCAAAACCCTAAATTATGTTTACCCATTGATAGTACAAACCTCTAAGGTACTCGAAAGCAACATAAAATGCCTCTAAATTTTATAAAACCCGGAAAACCAAACTCATTACCTTTCCGGTTTTTCATCGTCTTATGCGTTTAGATGTCGTTTGTTCATTTTTTTTCTATTAATTAATGTTTACTAGGTGTAATTTATTTGTAGGTGTAATTTATTCGTGTATTCTACCTCAACACCTTGGAAGTTTGATGTAACGTCCTGTTATTTGGAGGTGAATTTTTTTAATTAAAGTATTTAGATTAATTTTATAAGTTATAACTTAGAATTTAGGAGTTATTTCGTTCGTCAAACCTTGTAATCATTTTATTATCTTAAATTAGTTTTGGTCGTATTAATAATTATTAACGAGCCAATTAATAATTATTAATCATCTTTTGGTTAGTTTAAGAGCTTCGGGTTTCGTTTTATAAGCTAAAAGCATTGAAGGGACGAGATCGTAATTTCTGATTTCTTAAAAAATATTAAGTGCAATATTCATCTTCTATAAAAAAAACCCCAAAGTTGACAATTTGACCAAAAAATTTATTTTCTTCTTTTCTCCATTTCCTCCATGGACGTAGCAATCATTTCTTTATGAGCTCATGGGGTTTCTTTGTTTCTCAACCGTTTTCAGTGATTTCGGTTGCATTGGATTGCTCGAGATGAGGGCTACCTATCCAACCTAGCTTTTCGGTGTTTCTCATTCTACGGAAGGCCTAAAAAGTGAGTTTTCAAAACTTTTCATATGGTTTTGTTTGTTTTTGTTTCAAAATAAGTTTTGAAGTTGAAATCATGTATTTCCATCAAGGAATTTGACTATTTCGAGCTCAGATCTTCAAAAAACACTATTTACCCAAAAACACTATTCATTTGAAAATCATTATTCGCCTGAGAATCACATTGTTTTCTCATATTAGTTATGAATTGTAAATTGTAGTTCAATTGATGAATTGTAGGTTTGTAATTGTCGCGTGGATTCGACTTCGATTCCTTGGATACTCGACTTCAAATCTAAGGTGAGTTTAAAGTGGTTGTAGAGTAGTTTTATGGTTTCGGATTGCATGACGATTATGTTTGATCGGGGTTAAGAAGTTTATTTGATTTTTAGAGTTTATCCATAATGGGATGAAATTGGGAGATAAGGGAAGTGCATAAGGAGAATTATTTAAATTTTGGTGTTGTTGAATTGAGGTAATCATTATGGATTAGGTTGCATTCTCGATGAGAATCTTGTTTTTGGAATTTGGAATAAGTGTTAGATTGTTTCCATTTCGTTGAGTGGTTATAAGGGAAGAGCTGTGGTGATTAGCTCAATCTAGGCTTCTCCTTATATTTTGTCCTAGTACTTATCGGTTTCACTTACCTATTCTATGTTTAGATGTATCGAGCGTGGTAGTGTGACACGATTCATCATGCGGTATGTGTAGTAATGTGAACGATTCATCATGTGGTAATGTGAACGATTCATCATGTGGTATGTGTGGTAATGTGAACGATTCATCATGTGGTATGTGTAGCAATGTGAACGATTCATCATGTGGTAATGTGAACAATTCATCATGTGGTATTGTGCAGTAATGTGAACGATTCATCATGTGGTATTGTGCAGTAATGTGAACGATTCATCATGTGGTATTGTGCAGTAATGTGAACGATTCATCATGTGGTAATGTGAACGATTCATCATGTGGTATGTATGGTAATGTGAAACGATTCATCATATGGTATGTCTGGTGTGATAATGAAAGTGTGGAATTGAGTTAGTTGTAATATTTATAGCGATGGGATTCGCTATTTATTA
Organism: Gynostemma pentaphyllum; assembly: GCA_028015215.1. Lineage (NCBI taxonomy): Eukaryota > Viridiplantae > Streptophyta > Magnoliopsida > Cucurbitales > Cucurbitaceae > Gynostemma > Gynostemma pentaphyllum. The sequence continues at coordinate 44,769,254 of CM051355.1, forward strand.
CTACCAAAGGGGTGTAGTACGTGTGGCGTTATGATACGCGGTGTGGTAATTGTGGCATTGTGATACGCGATGTGGTAATTGTGGAGTTGTGATACGCGGTATGGTAATTGTGGTGTCGCGCGCGGTGTGGTAATTATGGCATTGTGATACACAGTGTGGTAATTGTGTCGTTGTGATACGCGGTGTGGTAAATGTGACAATGTGGTCACGATGTGTAATATTAATTGTGACAATGTGATCACGACATGAAATGTGACAGTGTGGTCATGATGTGAAATGTGAAATGTGACAATGTGGTCACAATGTGAAAAAATGAATGTGACAATAAGGTCACGATGTGAAATGTGTTGTAATGTGGTAAGTGTGAAATGAAATATCGTGTGGAACATAGTAACATACATGGTATGATTACTTATTGTGTTGAAATAATGTGTGGTATGATGGGTGTGGCGAGAAATTACATTTATACTTGTCTCGTTATGTTTTAGTATTAAATGGTTGCCTTAGCATTTTACTTAAGAGCTTGAATATTTAATTTCATAAATTCGATATCGTTGGGAATGGACTGTTGCTTATGCATAGTCTTAGAAGTATAGATCTGGTAGTAAAGAGCAAGATAGAACATTGGACACATTTTCCGATATGGAACTCAGTCCATAGAATTACTTGTTTCCATTTTACTCTCACTAGCATTTTTATGCTAATGTTGCTACACTTTAACTTTTTCAGGCAATACTCATAGTAGAGGACGAGGTCGAGAAGGTGGGTGTTTCTTAATCGTGAGTAGATGGCTTTTGGGACATGGATTTTACATATAATTTTTGGGGCATTCTATGAATGCTAGATGAAAAACCATACATGTCGTTTACCTTAAAACTTGTATTTTGTGACTCATGAGAGTCTAAGAATTGATGTATATGTTTTCGAGTCTGTTTTCTTTTATTTGTTTATAAGCTGAAGTGTGCAATTCTTATGATGTTACTTTCTCTGATTGGGACCATGTAAACAGGTTTTGGTAGTTCATATTTTAAACGATTTCATGCCAAATTTTTATAAAAATCTAGTCTTCCACTGTAAGTTTCTGAAATTATAAGGTTGAGAAAATTCGGGTCTTTACACTTGACTTCAATTCTAAATTGAGTTTAAAGTGAAAGTTAGTAATCTTCTTAATTGAGTTTCATTACGATATTGTTGATCGAGGTTAAGTGACAAAACAAACTTCTAGGAGTTAATACTTACTGGTTGGTGACTTTAGACGCGGAAGTGAGTTGAGTGTCTTTGGAGCTTTTTAGTGATTTTGGGTGGAAAAGTAAGTTTGAGAATGTTCTGGAAGTCTTGTCAGATTATGGAGAGTTTTAGATGAAATTGGGAATTTAAGATACTATGAGTGGATTTAGATTCAAAGTAACTTAGAAGTTATGCTTGGGAATTAACTTGTGTAGTTCAAGAGGCTTATGTTCTTTAATAGCATTGTAGTATTTAATTTTGGTATCTAGATAACTATGGAACTTTGTGAACTTGATATGGTAACATCGTACGTGGTAGTATGTTGATGTTGATCCATACGGTAACACGTTACGAGAAAACTTGATATGGTAACGCCGTACGTGGTAGTATGTTGATGTTGATCCATACGGTAACATGTTACGAGGACACTTGATATGGTAAAGTTGTACGTGATAGTATGTTGATGTTGATCCATACGGTAACACGTTACGAGGACACTTGATATGTAACGCTGTACGTGGTAGTATGTTGATGTGGTAATGTACGGTAACACGTTACAATGAAACATGGTGTGGTAACAAAGAAAGTTTGAGATACTATAGTTTTGTTTAGAAAGACTTAGTAATCGTTAGTACTTTTATTTCAAATCTCCAATTCATTACTTTATGTAGTTGGATGTTGATTGATTTGGAGTTTTATTACGATTGTATGTTTATATGGTAATTGGAAATGTAGAATGGGTAGTAAAGAGCCTTTTAGGTCTTTGGACATAAAATCTGGTATGGAATTTGGTCCATAGGATTACTTGCTTTTGCATTTTACTCTCACTAGCATTTTATGCTAATGTTGCTACACTTACAATTTTTCAGGTAAATCTCGATGTAGGAGATGTGGTAGAGGACGTGGTGCTGTTTGACATCCTCGAGGCGATGAATGGACATGAACATGGACATATTTTTGTACAGCATTCTTGAAATGCTTTGTATATACTTTCTACATTTCTTACTTTGTGCTTTTGAGCTCGGAGGAGCGTTTGTTTAAAAATTTATAGGTCTTATGATTTTAAGTTGTTTTTAGAAGTTTATTTAAAAGTTGGAATGCGCATTCCACTCTTTATCGCTTTCTCTGTTGTGAAAAGTTTGATTAGTCCGAATTTGAAACTTACCCATGCCATTTTTTTAAAAATCAAGTCTTCCGCTGCGTATTTGAATGTTAAGGATTTAATGGATTTGGGTCGTTACAAAATGTAAATTTTATCCTCCACAAAATTTTACAAATGGGTCATATAGTATATAACTTTTTTTTATTAAACTAATACTTTTTAGCCAACCCATACATAATAATTCTTTTTAGCATATTTGGTATGTAAAATATCCAAATAAGCATTACTAAACTTAATTAAGAAGGAAAGAAAAGAGAGAATGAAGATTTGAAAATACTTAAATCAAGGAAACATTAAATATTGGATAAAATGCAAGATTGAGCCCTGTATTTTCATTCAATTTTAAAAATGACCCTTACACTATATTTTTTACAAAAACCACCCCTGCATTATAAATAAGCCATTATCTGATAAAAAGCCATCCACTTTAACAGAATTATTTTCTTTTTCAAGCTCTCACTTTTCACCTCTCTCTTCTCTCATTTATTTCCCTTCCCTTTCCGATGGAAGCTTATAAATTGATGATTAATAGTTTATGCACCCATAAATACACACCACGGTATGTTGAGAGTTTGGTATAAAAATGAGGGTAAAAAGTATTACACCATCATCATTTGAATTTAGGTTCATAGTTTTATGCTTATGGAACATTGGGTTTATTTTAAGATAAGAACAAAATCTGGAACAAATGGAGAAGGGATGATATTTGCTTTAAGACACAGTTTATTCTAACAAAGCTTACAAATTTTAGCAGTAAAAAACCCAAAAAATTAAATGAAAAAACTCAAATGAAATTGTTATTGAATAATGGGCCATGAATTTTTTAAAATTATAACATATATACATATTCAACAAACATAGAGTAATAGTATATGATAATGTACAATACCATATTTGAGTTTCTCTCTTTTCTCCTGTCTCTCAACAACGTACGGTTTGTATATTTGATACTATACTTTATGCTTCTCCTTCTTTCTCCTGCTTAATCAATGCGTACTGTTTGTACATTTGTTAATGTACTATATCAGATTCAAGTTTCTCCATATTTTTTCAACTTAATCAGTAATAGTATCTAATAATGTACAATACCAAATTTGAGTTTCTTTTTATTCTCCAGCCTCAACAACGTACGGTTTGTATATTTGATATTGTATTATACTAGATCTAGGTTTCTCTTTCGTCTCCACATAAAAACGAATAGGCAGCAATACTCCATCTTACCACCACTCAATCACCGTCAAAGGGCTGGTGTGGATCTTCACAATGAAATCATATAAAAAATATCCAAAAAAGCCTGGTTGAAATAAAAAAAAACAAATGAAAACGTATAGTATGAGCATCAATATTTCAGTGAGAATTTATGACCCAAATATGATATAGTATAATATTGAACCACAAAAAAGATGAAGGAAAAACTTGAAAAGCTCATGGCTAATGAAGTAAATATAAATCTTGGAAAATTCCTAAGAACCACCAAACTTTATGTGAACAAAACACACGTGCATGACTAATCAAATGTAACGTCCCGTTATTTTGAAGTGAATTTTTTTTATTTAATGTTATTATTTATTTATTTATTTCAATTTAAGTACTTAGTTTAATTATTATTTTTGTAATTTCGATTTTAGTAGTTAATTCACCCGAACTTCTTTTTAATCGTTTTAATACTTTAAATTCGCTTCGGTGACATTAATAATTATTAATAGGTCAATTAATAATTATTAATCATCTTTAGATTAATTTAAGAACTTCGGGTTTCGATTTATAAGTTAAAAGTCATGAAAGGACGCAACCGTCATTTCCAAAATTCCTAAACATCTATTTACTATTCACTTCATCTCTTTAAATTGTCATTTGACCAAAATTGACCAAAACTCTTTCATTTTTCTCTCCAAACCCGAGCAACAAGAGGAAGAAAAGAGAAGAGGAAGAATGTGTCGCCCCGGCTTCGTTTCTTGGCCGTTTTGCGTGATTTCGGATGCGTTGGAAAGCTCTTGCCGAGACCTTTCTACCCATTCCACTCTTGGAATGTTTCTAACTCTCTAAGGTTAGCCCTAGATTTCGAATTCTCTTAGTATTTCCATGGAAATTGATTCAAGCTTTTGAGTTCTTGGCCAAAACTCTCATCCCCTTCCAATTTTGTTGTTGAATGTTGATGGAAAACTTATTGGGTAACTATTACTTGACTTTCCCATAACCCTAAAACCGAGTTTCAGTCGAAGCCCTTCCCGTTTGAAATTTACCTTTTGGGGTTTGATTATGGGTTAATTATTATTGAAATAATGTTTATTGTAATTCAATTCGGGAAATGGCATATTGTTCAAAAACCCTAATTATAGATACCCATTGAATCGGGAATATCGAATTTGCTTGAAACCAACTCGAAACACATCTAAATTGCCTAAAAGCTGGAAAACCAAACCCGAGACCCACTTTTTATGGGGGGGTTGAGAGCCTCATGTTGGGGTTTGTTGAGTTTTTCGTCGCTTTGTACACATAGATGTTGTTTGATCGTTATTTGGTAATTTATTGATTGTTAGATGTAATTCTAATTATAGGTGGTTTGAACTTTGCTTGATCACTCTATCGGAGGTTGGGAGCGAAGTCTTCTTTTACGAAGGTGAGAATAGTTAGGATTTAAAGTAATTTTAGAAAGCGAATAAGTATGATGGTTTGTAGAATAAGAAGCTAAGACTAAGATTCGAATCTAAGAATAGAGGGAAGTGAGTTAGTACCCTTAGGATTAAGAGTTAATCCTTTAAGTGAGAACTTAGGTGTTATCGAGGAAAGCATTGAATCTTAGAAATTACTAAGATAGATTCGTTTCGAAGCTTAGGTTGGATCATTGGAAGTCAAAGATCCAAACTTTTATATAAAACGATTAATAGAACCTCGGATTATATTGGAAGTTTAGAATCCTGGAAGGTATAGGTTAATCGTTTAAGATAGGATTTACTTGTATTAATGTAGCGGAGTTCGATTTACATATCTTTCGTCCGAGATTCCTATCTATTTTACTTTATGCCCCTCTACTTTATGCTTCCATCGACTACTTTAGTTTCACACTTTACTTATTTACTTTTACAAGGATATGCAGGCATATGCATATCATATTGCACCATAATATTTTCGCATCATTCATTGAAAAAGAAATGAAGGGGAGAATGTTGGAGCCTACGGGTAGTGTCCGCATCATCTTCAGAGAAAAAGAAACGAAAGTGAGAAAGAAAGGAAGGGAGAATGTTGGAGCCTACGGGTAGTGTCCGCATCACCTTCAGAAAAAAAAAAGAAAAGAAAGTGAAAAAGAAAAGAAGGGAGAATGATGAACTCTACGGGAAGTTCACATCACCTTCAGAAAAAGAAAAGAAAGTGAAAAAGAAAAGAAGGGAGAATGATGAATCCTACGGGAAGTTCACATCACCTTCAGAGAAAAGAAAAGAAAGTGAAAAAAAAAGGAGTTGAATGGTATCCTACGGGATGTTCACATTACTTCTTCATGCATAGGGGGTTGAATGGTATCTTACAGGATGTACGCATTACTTCCTCATACATAAGGTTGAATGGGTATCCTACGGGATGTACCTATTATCTTCATTCATGTACATAGGGAAAATCCGAAATCCTTCGGGATGTCCCCATGCATTCATGCTTATGATCGATGAATTAGAGAATCGAGATGTTTTATTTTATGCAAAGATATTTACTTTTCTTATTTATGTCGTAACAAGTAATTGGATGAGAATTAGACTACGTGTGTTAGTAGTATCATCCTTTGGATATTATAGAATGGAATTACTTAATGTTTGGAGAAATTTAGGATTGATTGTGTCAGATTGATTGGACACAAATCGGATTACGGGTTTGAGGTCTAACCTTACTTTTTACGCTTATTATTCTCACTGGGCTTAAGTTATTAGCTCATGATATTACAAAAATTTCAGGTTATGCCCTGACTAGAGGTCGTGGGAAAAGAGATGGTGTTGCATGATCGAGGGATGATGATTTCGAGATGGACTAGATGTTATGTAAAAGTGGGTACATGGTTTTGTGAATTTTATATAATTTTGAGATTTGTACAATTGTATATGGCTCTTAAGAGCTTTTGTCTTTACTTTTATGATTATAATTGTAACGTCCCGTTATTTTGAAGTGAATTTTTTTTATTTAATATTGTTTATTTATTTATTTATTTCAATTTAAGTATTTAGATTAATTACTATTTTTGTAATTTCGATTTTAGTAGTTAATTTCGCCCGAAATCCTTTTTAATCGTTTTAATATTTTAAATTCGCTTCGGTGACATTAATAATTATTAATAGGCCAATTAATAATTATTAATCACCTTTAGATTTATTTAAGAGCATCGGGCTTCGTTTTATAAGTCAAAAGTCATAAAAGAACGCAACCGTCATTTCCAATATCTTAAAATATCTAAAATTACTATTCACTTATTCTTTAAATATCACAAAATTGGCAAAGTTGATATTTCTTCTTCTTCTTCTTCTTCTCTTGGCCGTAGCCTTCATCCACCATGGATGAGGTTTTTCTTTTCTTCGTTTCTCGATGGATCGGCTTGATTTCGGTTGCGTTGGATTTATAGGGACGAGGGCTACCTATCCAACCTACCTTTTCGGAGTTTCCCGTTCTCTAAGGGAAGTCCCAAAGAGTAAGTTTTCAAAACTTTTTAGGTGGTTTTGTTCGTTTTTTATTATAAATGGGTTTTGAAGTTGAAATCATGAATTTCTATCATGGAATTTGATGATTTTGAGCCCGGATTTTCGAAAAACACTATTCACCCGAAACACTATTCATCCGAAATTACTATTCATCTAAAATCACTATTCACCCGAAAATGCACACTTGTTCTCATCTTAATTATGAGTTGTAATATGTTGTGCAATTGGTGAATTGTAGGTGCGTTTGCTCAGTTGTTGATTCGTGGGAAATTGGAGATTTGGAGCAAAACTAATTTGGCTAAGGTGAGTTAGTTAGGATTTAAAGTAACTATAGAAGGCAAATAAGTATAATGGTTTGTAGAATTGAAACTAAGATTAGAATCCGAATCTAAGATTAGATGGATGTGAGTTAGTGCCCTTAGGATTAAGAGTTAATCCTTTAAGTGAGAACTTAGGAGTTCTCGAGGAAACTATTGAATCTTAGAAGATTCTAAGTTAGATTCGTTTCGAAGCTTAGGATGAATCATTGGAAGTTAAAAGATCCAAACTTGTATTTAGAACGGTTAATAGAACCTCGTATTATATTGGAAGTTTAGAATCCTGGAAGGTTTAGATTAATCGTTTAAGTTATGATTTTACTTTTATTATTGTTAGCGGAGTTCGACTTACGTATCGTTCGTCCGAGATGCTTATCTATTTTACTTTATGTCTTTTACTTTATATCTTTTACTTTATACCCCTTTAACTTATGCTTGCATCAACTTTTTTAATTCCGCACTTTATTTATTTACTTTTACAAGGATATGCAAGCATATGCATATCATATTGCATCATACCATTCTCGCACTATTCATGAAAAAGAAACGAAAGTGAAAAAGAAATGAAAGTGAAAAATAAAAGAAAGTGAAAAAGAAAAGAAGGAAGAATGATGAACCCTACGTGGAGTTCACATCACTTTTAGTGAAAAAGAAACGAAAGTGAAAAAGAAATGAAAGAGAAAAAGAAAAGAAAGTGAAAGAGAAAAGAAGGAAGAATGATGAACCCTACGTGGAGTCACATCACCTTCAGAGAAAAGAAAGAATGTGAAAGAAAAAGAGTTGAATGAGTATCCTACGGGATGTTCTCATTACTTCTAGATTCAAAAGGAGTGAATGGTATCCTACGGGATTGACGCATTACTTCTTCATACATAGGGAGTTGAATGGTATCCTGCAGGATGTACGCATTACTTCCTCATGCATAAGGCTGAATGGGATCCTACGGGATGTTCTCCATTACCCTTCATTCACGCACAAAAAGGGCCAATGCGAAGTCCTACAGGATGCTCTCATGCATTCATGTTTATGATAGATGAAAGAGAGAATTGAGAAGTTGTATGATGTGCAAAGTATATTTACTTTTCTTACTTTATGTCATAACAATGTTGATGGATGAGTATTGACTATGATTATTAGTAATATCATCCTTAGAAAGTATAAAACGAAATTACCTAGATTTAGAGAACTTTACGAGTGAATTGTGTCAGATTAATTGGACACAAATCGGAATATGAGTTTGAGGTCTATCTTTACTTTTTATGTGTGACGACCCGTCACTTTTAAATAATTTAAAATCAGAGAAAACAGCGGAAGTCTTTTGATTTATGAAAAATTGGCGTGGTTTTGTTTGAAAATTGGCATGCCGAAAACCTGTTTACATCCTAATTTCACATCTAATAAAATCGCATGGACTTTAAGTCCAAATCAGGAGTTCAAATATATAATATCATAAAAACATCATCCAGAAGCTCTTATGAGCCAAAATATGATACAAAATAATCAAAGTGTTTAAAATTCACAAAATAAAACATAGACTTTACAAATCCATTAGTCCATCTCGAGGTCAGCATCCCTCGATCACGCAGCACCACCTCCTCCTCCTCGACCTCTAGCCAAGGCATTACCTGAAATTGGCTGTAATATCATGAGCTAACAAACTAAGCCCAGTGAGAATAATAAGCATATAAAGTAAAGATAGACCTCAAACTCGCATTTCGATTTATGTCCAATTAAACTGACATACTCTTTCCTAGAGTTCTCCAAGTCTAGGTAATTTATTCCATATTCTTCCAAGTATGACATTACTACACTTGTAGTCAATTCTCAATTATTAACTTGTTATGACAAATAAAGTAAAGTGGATAAACTTTGTTTAACATATAACATCTCGATTCCCTATATCACCAATCATAATCATGATTGTATAAAGACATCCCGTAGGATTCCACAATATCTTTTATGCATGAGGAAGTAATATGTACGTCCACAACTTACAATTCAACTCCACGTAAGGAAGTAATATGTGCGTCGCAACTTACAATTCAACTCCCTATGTATGAGAAGTAATATGTACGTCCGCAACTTACAATTCAACTCCACATAAGGAAGTAGTATGTACGTTCGCAACTTACAATTCAACTTCTATGCATGAGAAGTAATATGTACGTCCACAACTTACAATTCAACTCCACATAAGGAAGTAATAGGTGTGTCGCAACTTACAATTCAACTTCTTTTCAATGATGCGAGATGTTATGCATATGTTTACATATGCTTGCATAAGTAAATAAAATAAAAGTAAATGATAAAGCATCCGAAATAAGCATAAAGTTAAGGGACATAAAGTAAAGAACGTAAGGTAAAAGGGCATAAAGTAAAATAGATAGAATTCCGGACGAACGATATATCGATCGAACTCCGCTAATAATAATAAAAGTAAAGGTCAAACTATAACGATTAACCTAAACTTTCAAGGATTCTAAACTTCCAATAATCCGAGGTTCTAACAACCAATCATTATCAAAGTCTTGTATCCTTAAACTTCCAAATGATCCATTTTAAACTCCGAAACTAATCTAACTTAGAATCTTCTAAGATTCGAGGTTTTCATCGAGAAATCCTAAGTTTCTCGCCTAAAGGATTAACTCAAAATCCTAAGGCACTAACTCACTCCCTCTAATCTTAGGTTGGATTCTAATCTTAGTTCCGAATCTACAAATCAACGTACTTATTTGCTTTCTATAGTTACTTTAAATTCTAATCATTCTCACCTTAATTAAAAGTGAAGACTTCACTCCCAAGCACCGGAAGAGCGATCAAACAAACGGTTCAAAAACACCTACAAAAGGATTAATATCCCGAAAATTAATAAATTACCAACTAACGATTAAACAACGATGAAACAAGCAAAAAGACGGAAAATCCACCAAATCTCCCTCTTTGAGGCCCTCGGCCCTCTCATTAAAAATGAGTCTCGGGTTTGGTTTTTCGGCTTTTTGGCAATTCAAATACGTTTTGAGTTGGTTTTAATCAAATTCGATAATCCCGATTTCAATGGGTATCGATAATTAGGGTTTTTGAACATTAATCCCTTTCCCGAATTGAATTCAAATAAGCATTTATACAAGAATCTCTAACCCAAATTCAATCCCAAAAGAGAAATTTTCAAACGGGAAGGGTTTCGACTAAAACTCGGTTTTAGGGTTATGAAATAGTTTCCAAAAACACATAAAACTACTCCCGAATTGACAAACACCGAGTTTCACGGCAAGAAATCGAAAGAAAACAATGAAAACTCCATTAAAACACTATTTGGAGCTTAGGGTTTGAAACTTTACTTACCGATAACTCCGCAAAACACGAGTGGCAAGTACGAAGGCTAGGTGGAAAAGGATCGTAGGATCGATACCTTTCCAATGGAACGAGAATCAAGTCGATCCGTCGAGAAATAAGCGAAATCGAAATTTTTCTTTCCCTCTCTTGAAGCTCACGGTTTGGAGGATAAAAATGAGCACTTTTTGGTCAATTTTTGAGTCAAAGATGATATAAAGAAGATGAAGCAAATAGTGATTTTAGATATTTTGCAAATTGGGTAATTACAACTTTGCCCTTTTATGACTTTTGGCTTAAAACGAATCCCGAACATCTCAAACTATCCCAATGGTGATTAATAATTATTAATTGGCCCGTTAATAATTATTAATACCATTAAAACGTATTTAAATAAATAAAGCCATTAAAATGAATTAAATTACTAAATTCTAATTTAATAATAAATAAATGAATTTTAATTACTCAAATTAAAATAAAATAAATAAAAGTTTTTTTTTTTTATCACAAAATAACGGGACGTTACATTATGCTTATTATTCTCACTGGGCTTAAGTTGTTAGCTCATGATATTACAACATTTCAGGTGTTCGGGTCATGAGAGAGGAGCTGGTGTGGCTTGATCGAGATGATGATGATGCTGAGATGGATTAGTTGTCATTTAAAAGTTCCGGAACTTGCCTTATTTTATTTTGTTTTATTTTCGGTCTTTGAAATATAAATTTGTTATAAGCTCTTAAGAGCTTTTCATTTCACTTTTATTAGTATAAATCTCTTTGAACTCCTGATAAGGACTTGAGTTCCTTGTGTTTTAGATTTCGGAATTTAAAATTGTAAACAGGTTATGGATAGTCTGAGTTTTAAACATATCCATGCCAAATTTTTTATTAAATTTAAAGACTTCCGCTGTCAATCTGATTTTAAATTATTTAAAAGTGTCGGGTCGTCACAATAATTCATTTTGAACTCTTGGATAGGAACTTAATGTTCCTTGTGTATTTTAGATTTTGAAATTAAGATGTAAACAGGTTTTGGCTAGCCAATTTTCAAACATAATCACGCCATTTTTCTTAAAATATAAAGACTTCCGCTGTGTTTTCTAATTTAAATTATTTAAAAATGACGGGTCGTCACATCAAATGATATGTGAAAGGAAAAGAAACCAACATCCATGGTTGAATTGAACACATAAGTTGTAGACGAAAAAAATTTAGAATAAAAAAACAAGATGCAAAGAAGAAGATGTTTGTTCCAAAAAAATAAAAAAAAACCTAGAAATAAGATAATAGGTATTAAGGACATAGGAAGGAAAAGAAACGTGAAAGGTAGAGAAATCTCTTCGAAAATGGGATTGAAATCGAATAAGATAAGGACAATTAATTGCTGGAAGAGATAAGTTTTAACAAAAAAGAAAATGAAAAAAAATCAGAATATTTGCCACACTGAAATAAGTCATTAAATGGGCTATATATATATAGTATTAAAAAATTCAAAAGGGCTAAAATATAAAAGCATATGGTTAAAACAGACCATCTAATTTTATTTAAAGAATACTATAAATAGAATTAAAGAAGATAATTCTAATTATCAAACTTATGGAAAGAAGAATTCGGTTGTAATTGGCACGCCGTCGCCATTCTATATAATTTTATTTAATGGAATTTATTTCAAGAATCATAAATGAGATTATTAATTGTATGTTGTTGAAACTCTTTTAATTAAATAATAAGTTAAATATTAAATACTAATTTTTTTTAAAGAAAAACTTAAATATTTATATTAAAATTGATATGTCGTATATATTTATTATATATTGAATAATCATTTAACTTCCCAACTTTGTTTAAAGTCTAAAATATATAGTCGTGACTCTAGGATTTTGATATGTTTTTAAAAAAAAAAAACGATTAACAAACTTATAAATATTAGAGCCTATGTTAACATAATTATAAATACTTAAATATAAAAGAAATTAGTAATCATTACACCAAATCGGAGCTATTATTTACAATTATATTGGTGTTCCGTATTTAATTACACTAGTATCTATTTTAGGCCACTTTTGGCAGTCTTCCCCATTCAAATACTCTATTTTGCCCTTTTTTAATTTTCGTGTTCGACAAAAGGTCCATTCCATACATTATTTTTCAAATGTTCAAATTCCGTATCACATCTATAACCCTTTTTAAAATTAAATATTAAGATTTGGCTTTATGATTTCAAATTTGAATTTTTTTAATTTTTCAAATTTACTATATCTATTCATTAAATTAAGTTTGTGATTTTTTTTTTTTTTTACTTTCCTTCTTTTTTAGTCTTCTTTTTTTTTATGCGGAGAACAAGGGTTATTTGTTCTTTCTTCTTTCAGTTCTTCATCAGTGAGACATATTGCTCATTTGCATTACATAATTTTCTTGATCTTAGGTATGTATTTGACATCATTTCCTTTTTGTTTATTTTTTTTCCATTTTTTCATGTTATTTCTGTTTTAATATCATACTCTTGTTGTTGATGCCTCACTTCTTCATGGTGAAAGTTTTGAAGAGAATGGAGTTTATGTTGATTATGAAATTGTTTTAATTCGGATTTCTATAAACATTACTCTTAATGCATTACAAAAGAGGCTTTCTCGAGAAGTTGGATTTAACATTCAGTGTCATAGATTGCGTATAAAGAGGACATAATCGCAAGGCTTGTAGGAATGTTCTTGTCCAATTGTTGATTTTAGTTCTTAGTTTATCAAAACTAATTTTTTTTAAGTTATAAATTTTTCTTGTGTTAAAACTCATGTTTCTTTTCAACTATGTTTTTGGTTATGGTCGTGATGTTTTTTGTAATGGATTTTTTTTTTGTCAATCAAGTTAAATTTTTTATTATTTTTATTATTGTTTGATTATGTTATACACGTCTTTCTATTCCTTATTAGGTTTTTCTTATCTGTAATATAGATCAGTTTTAAATTTTCTTTTCTGTTGTTTCATAATATTAAATACTGTTTGGTATTGTATAGTGTTAAATTCATTTGCAATTGTCTTTTTTCAAATAGTTTTAGTAATATTCCATAACATTTATCAATATTTTAACTTTGTTAAATAATTTTTTATTGTTTTGTATTTAATTTTGTTCAATATCTTTAAGATATTAAATTATATTATGTTAGTTACATAGAGACTGCAAGTTAAATAATTTTTTTATTGTTTTGTATTTAATTTTGTCAAATATATTTAAGATATTAAAGTATATTATGTTAGTTACTGTAACAACCCGATTTCCGTTAAATTCTTTAAATTCAAATGCACAGCGGAAGACTTTATTTTTATAAAAATTTGGCATGGATCCGTTTAAAATATGGACTACCAAAACTTGTTTACATGGGCCCATTTCAGAGAAAGTAAAAACAAAGAAGTACATATTTCATTTCATGACAAAATCAAAGGAAATAGACTCGATAATATGTACAACAAGTCTTAGGCTCCCATGAGCCACAAAATATAAGTTTAAAGACAATAACATATAATGTTTCAACTAGCATTCATGGAATGCCCAAAATATACATGTAAGTCCATGTCCACAAAGCCCTCTGCTCGCGATCAAACAACACCACCTCCACGACCTCGCCCTCTCCCACGAGTATTACCTGAAAAAGTTTAAGTGTAGCAACATTAGCATAAAAATGCTAGTGAGAATAAGATGGATGCAAGCACTTCTATGGACCGAATTCCATATCAGAAAATGTGTCCAAAATCCTATCGTGCTCTTTACTACCCATTCAATACTCCCAAGTACTTTGCATAAGAAAAACCAATCCCATTTCACTATAATGTAACATCGAAAATAAACATTCAAGCTCGTAAAATAAAGTACTAAAACAATTAAATAGTACTAAAGCATAACAAGGTAGATAACAAAGTAAATTTCTATCATTTACGTCATTCCACACGTTATCTCACAATGTGACCACATTGTCACAATTCCCAATTCAAACTGTTACCACTTGTCACCAATCACAAACCACACCGTGACCACATTGTCACCTATCACATTACTACGCATCGTGACCACATTGTCACCAATAACATTACCACGCACCATGACCACATTGTCACCAATAACAAACCACACTGTGACCTCATTGTCACCAATAACATTACCACGCACCGTGACCACATTGTCACCAATAGCATTACCACGCACCGTGACCACATTGTCACCAATCATTAACCACACCGTGACCTAATTGTCACCTATCACATTACCACACACCGTGACTACATTATCACCAATCATTAACCACACCGTGACCTCATTGTCACTAATCACAACATCACCGTGACTACATTGTCACCAATCTCAACCACACCGTGACCTCATTGTCACAACACATACTACTCCCCTTTGGTAGTACTAAATAGCGAATCCCATCGCTAATATCGTTACACTAACTCAAACCCACATTATACTTTCTCTCTAAAGTTCCTTTAACTACATTATAACCATTCAAAAAACGGAGTAATCTAATACTCTTCTCCAAATTCCGGAAACCTAATTCTCCTCGAGAATACAACTTAACCCACAATAATCATCTCACTTTAAAGCGCACCAAAACTTAACTAATTCTTTTCTTATGCACTTTCCTTAACTCTCAAATCAAATAACCCTCTTAGCCTCGATCAAACATGATCGTCATGCAACCCAGAAACATAAAAGTAATCACATCCATTTTACACTCACCTTATAAGTGAAGTCAACTTCAAATCACAGGTTGACCAAATTCACGATCGATGCACAAAACCTATAATTTAAATACACCTAAAGTATATTAATTAACCGAATTGAACAATGATCGTCACGATACTAAAATAAAGGACAAAAAAAACCCGGGAATTCCCCCCCTGAAGCCCACGGCCAAAGGGAAAAGAGGGATTGGAGATAGTTTTTCGGATTTTTAGCACATTAGAGGCTTTTCGGGTTGATTTCGGGCACTTTAGAGATTGGTACCATCAATGGGTAATCTTAAATTAGGGTTTCGGACAATAATTCAATCCCGAAAATTTAAGTAAAACATGAAAACATACCATTTAGAAAAACCTAATTATAATCGAATATGAGAAAAACTAAAAGAAAAGACTTTTGGCTCAAACCCGATTCTACGGTTTAGGGAAAGTTCTAAATATACATAAAACAACTCCCTCGATCTAAATCTTTGAGTTCCCGGGCAAGAAATGGAAGATTTTAACCAAAAACACCATTAAAACACTTTTTGAAGCTTTAGGTTTTGAACTTTGACATACCTTAAAGACCTTAGATGATGGAGGAAAAGATTGATTGGTAGGTTGGAAATGATGCTCTGACTCGTGGCTATCCAACACAACCGAAATTGTGACGATCCGGCATGGAGGTCAGGGTCAGAGTTCAGGTCAGGGTCAGGGCCGAGGACAGACTCAGGGGCGAGGTCAGACTGTTGGTAGGGGCCAGGTTAGGCCTATTCAGCAGCAGAGAGCACCATCGGCAGTTCAGGCACAGCCTCAGACACAACAGCAGGCCCGTGTCTTTGCCACCACTTGAGAGGATGCCGAGGCATCTGGTACAGTTGTGACAGGTACTTTGTCCATTTTAGGGCACTCTACCTTTACACTATTCGATTCTGGGGCTAGTCACTCATTTATTTCTGCTGAGTTTGTCGAGTCTACTGCCTTACAGTCTGAGCCATTAGGGCATGAGTTGCATGTCATTACTCCACTCGGGAAATCTGTTGTTGTGGATAGAGTCATTTATACTGATGATTTATGTAGTATGGGTTGCTTTCTGCATGCTATGTTGATTGTGATGCCAATGATTGACTTTGATATTATTTTGGGTATGGATTGGCTATCAGCCAACCACGCCATTATCGGTTGTAGTGAGAAAGTGGTAGACTTTATTGGTTCACGTGGGACTAGTTTACGCTTTCATGGGATCCGAGGTAGAGTGACACCTATGGTTATCTCAGTGATTCAGGCTAGAGCACTTTTGTGTGATGGTGCTTGGGGTTATTTAGCTAGTGTAGTCGACACATCTGTTAGTGTGACCACCCTAGTTTCTGTAGCCGTTGTGAGGGATTTCATTGATGTCTTCCCTGATGAGTTACCTGGTTTGCCACCAGTGAGGGAGTTGGACTTCCAGATAGAGGTGATACCTGGGACTGCTCCATTATTCAAGGCACCTTATCGTATGGCACCAGCTGAACTCAGAGAGTTAAAAGGTCAGTTGCAGGAACTTTTAGATTTGGGGTTTATACGCCCAAGTGTGTGACCGTGGGGAGCTCCGGTTTTGTTTGTAAGGAAGAAAGATGGCTCTATGAGTTTATGCATTGACTATAGAGAGCTGAACCGGGTCACAGTAAAGAACAAGTATCCTTTGCTCAGGATAGATGACTTGTTTGATCAGCTGAAGGGGGCCACTGTCTTTTCGAAGATAGATCTTCGATCAGGGTATCATCAGTTGAGGATTAGGGATGCTGATATTCCTAAGACTGCGTTCAGGACACGTTATGGTCATTATGAGTTTGTTGTCATGTCTTTCTGTAACGTCCCGTTACTTTCAGAGGTAAATTTTTTTTTTATTTATTAAAGCTTTTAAAGTTTAGTTTTAATTCAGAAACTTCTATTTTAGTAGCTATTTTCGTCCGAATTAGTTTTTAATCGTTTTAGTACTTTAATTATGTTTTGGTGATATTAATAATTATTAACGGGCCAATTAATAATTATTAATCACCATTAGATTTATTTACAAGCTTCGGGTTTCGTTTTTAAAGCAAAAACAAAAGAGGGACGTAGGCGTCATTACCCAATTTCTTAAATATCTAAAAATCACTATTCATCATCTTTAAATATCAATACTTAGCCAAAATTAGAACAAAAAATCTGCTCCTTCTTCCCCTTGCTGCCGTGAGCCACCAAAACCCTCTCCCTTTTTTTTTTTTTTTCTTTATTTCTCGGTAGATCGTCTCGATTCTACTATCGTTGGAAAGCCCTTGGCCCGTAGATCATTTCCAACCTACCGAACGTAATTTTCGCTCGTTTTATCGAGGCTTAAAGGTATGTTAAAGTTTCTTATTTTTGTTATGAATAGTGTTTTAATGGTGGAATTGAGTTGTAATCTTCGAATTCGTTCACCGGAGCTTTAAGATATCAATCGGGAAAGTTGTTATAGTCATTTTTAGGAACTTTCCCTAAAACCTAAAACCAAGTTTGAGCCGGAAACTCGTTCCTTGTAGTTTTCCCTCTTTGGGCTTTGTTTAGGATGTTTAGTTTTTTATGTTTTTGCTATTTTCTAATTGTTTCGGAAATGGTTTAATGCTCAAAACCTTAAATTGCGAATACCCATTAAGGTTACCAACCTCCAAAGTACCCGAAACCAAACCAAAATATCTTTAAAGTGCTTAAAATCCGGAAAACAATTCATTTTCTTCCTTTCCCTTGGGCCGTGGGCCTCTTGGCATAAGTTCCGGGTTGTTTTGTCTTTTATTTTAGTATCGTGACGATCGTTCTTCGATTCGGTTAATTAATATACTTTAGGTGTATTTAATTATAGGTTTCGTGCATAGATCGTGATTCTTGGTCAACCGGTGTTTCGGAGTTGACTTCGTTTACAAGGTGAGTTTAAAATGAAAGTTAGTTGTTTTATGAATTAAGTTTCATACTACAAAAAACTCTGGTACTAGCCACGCGCGATCGCGTCACTAATAATATACCTTCGCGTCTCCAATAGTCTTTGGTGACGCGAGCCACGCGTCGCCAAGCACGTCGTTAATACCCCGTCATAAATGCCCGTTTTGAGAATTAGTGACGCGGAATTGCAATGCATCACTGATGCGGTCAAGCATCTGCCACGCTTATCATGTGTGGCTGATGCTCACTAATTAGCCACGCATGCAATACGTGGCTAATGGCTGGCATCTGCCACGCTTGGCATGCGTGGCGAATGACTTATAGTTATTTGCCACACAAGGAAAGCGTGGTTAATGCTCATCATTAGCCACGCAATTGCGTGGCTATCTAGGTTATATTTTTTTATAAAGCTGCTCATTAGTGACGCCATTGCGTGGCTAATAGACTCTAAATTTTTTTAAAAAAAACTATTTGTTTAGAGACTTCCCAAATGCATACCTGTAACAAATATATACATATTCATATCTCTAAACACCAGACAAGCTAAATCATTATATATTTCATAAAATAAGCAGTTTTACAGTCAAATAGGAGTTTACAACATAAAAAAACAGTTTTACTTAAATCAAAGAAGAGTTTGCAACATAAATAACACAGTTGTTATAAATTATAAACTACAAAGTCTCCAATTATGAATCACTGCCTCCACTACCTTGGCCCCCACTACCTTGACCCCCACCCCCACACCTTTGAGATTTAAAGTCTCATAAGCACGTTCATATCCTCTTGAAGCTTCTTATACTCCTCTTCTCGTTGCAATTCACGCATCTTATATCCCTCATCTCGTTGCAATTCACGCTCCTTAAGTGCCTCAATAGACAAGACTCTTATATTTAACCATTTGTTGCTATACAAAACAATAAAACATATGTTATAGAGTTAGTAAAAGGATATTTAAAAAAAAACCATAATGCGCATTTTAAATCAATGAAGTATACTTACGTGTTGTTCCTTTGCCAAATCGCTCACCCACTGATCCTTTTTGTAAGAGTGTTGCGTCTCAAACATATCCACCCATGTACTTACGTGTTGTTCCATCATATGATACACAATCACATGAGCAAAGGAAAATAGGTAAAGAACATTTCAGTTTTTTGTTTCATTTTCCATCAGAAAAATAAACCTACAAATACATTACAGGTTGTTATAAACGAAACCACTTTTATGAATCTGAATAGGAACAAATATAACAAACAAGTTTTAAAGTTTGATGTATTTATCACTCCATTTGGTTCAAAAGCAACATAGTTATTCACCAAATCCTTTGCAAGGTTGGACAAAACTATCACATTTTAGATACACACAAAAAAAAGCAGCTGGATTTCTTAAATGGAGAAAAGGGAAATGAGCATAATCAGATTGAACATTTATTGATGAAAATAATCAAAACACATGAATTAAAATAGAAATTTGATTATTGGGATAATAAAAGGAAAAAAACACAGTCAAACAAAATATCAAACAGTTGGTGGGTAACTTACATGTACGCTAGAGGCGCGAGGGAAAGCACAAAGAGAGTGTGAGTCTTGTTCCTTCTCTTACCAAAGCTTCCTGTTAAGTTACCCTAATTCCCCAAACAACAAAAACATATCAATAATCTCATGAAACAAACTCTTTCTAATTTACAAAAATATCTACTTTTAAAAAAGCCCTAAAACACTAAATCAACCAAATCTAAACTATTTTTGCAAAATAAACCATTCAGACTTACCTAAAAATGTCGAATATCGAAACCTTGGCTGTTGAATGGAGTAAAACGGTTTTGAATCGACAAAAATTGAAGAAAACTCATGATGGGGAGAAGAACTCGCGCGACTGAGGCGAAGAAGAAGAGAACAGAATGTGAAAGAAGAAAAGAAAATGAGTTGTGTTTTTTTTAAATGCAGACTCATTGGTGACGCACGACGTTGGTCAGTAATGGGCCTATCTTGCGTCACTAATGGGCCACTACAAAGCCAAAACTTGCGTTTTGGATAAGTGGTCTGCATAGCCATTGGTGACGCTGAGTCAGCAATGGACCACCATTAGTGACGCTGAGTCACCAATGGACTGTCCATTGCTTACACAAACAATTTGCGTGGCCAATGGGCCTAACCATCATTGACGCTATGTCACTAATGGGCCATTCCAAATTAATTCATCTTCATTGGTGACGTTGCGTCACTGATGGGTAGACCATTGGTGACGCCCGTGTTTAGCGTCACTGATGAGCACACCATTGGTGACGCCCGTGTTTAGCGTCACTGATGAGCACACCATTGGTGACGCCCGTGTTTAGCGTCACCAATGGTGAGCATTGACCACGCAATTTTGTTGCGTGGCTAATTCTTGCGTCACTACTAACACAGTTTCTTGTAGTGGTTATTGTTTATCGAAGTTAAGCGGGATTTAGCTTCTTAGAAGTTAAGTTTGGTTAGAGACTTTAATTAGGAAGTTAGTGGAGGAAAATTTGGATTTATGGTTAGTTCGATGATTAGAGAACATCGGAGAGGTTTGTAAGTATGGAAATGAGATTTGGAGATGTTAGATGAAAGTGGAATGGAAGTTACTTTGATGAATTTGGAAGTAAAGTAATTAGAAGATGCACTTGAGTGTTAACTCGTGTAATCTAGATAGTTAGGCTTCGTAATAGCTTAGAAGGATTCTTTGAGTTTAACTAACTTTTAGGAAGCTTAACAGTTTGTAAAGTGACCCATGATAGTATGTTGATTCGGTTCCATACGTATCATGTGGTGAAATGGTGAAAGTCCTGATATCCGAAATGGTGAAATTCCTGATACGAAATGGTGAAAGTCCTGATATCCGAAATGGTGAAATTCCCGATACGAAATGGTGAAAGTCCTGATATCCGAAATGGTGAAATTCCGATACCGAAATGGTGAAAGTCCTGATAACCGATGATTGAGATATGATACATGGTAGTACGTGGATTCGGATCCGTACGTACCATGGTATTATGATCTATGATACGGCACATGATAGTATGTTGATTCGGTTCCATACGTATCATGGTGCGATGGTTGTGATATGGTACGTGGTATGTTGATTTCGATCCATACAATAGCACGATACGATGAAACTTGTTTGGTAATAAGGATAGTTAATGTTAATTTTACCGATTCTTTAGAAACGTGTAGTGAGACTTAGTTGTGAATGTTAATTACACTTTAAGTCTTTATTATTTTTCTATCTCATGGTATTGACATGTATGGGTGACATTCTACTATCGATTGATTGTATGGAAATTTGGAAGTGTGGATGTGAGTAGTATTGGGCATTTTAGGCCTTTGGACACGATTTCGGTTATGAGATTTTGTTCATAGGATTACTTGCTTTTGTTTTACTCTCACTAGCATGTTATTCTAATGGTGCTACACTTAAAATTTTCAGGTAAACCTCGAGTTAAGAAGCGTGGTAGAGGAGGTGGAGCCGCGTGACTGATCGAGAGGGTGTATGGACAATACTAGAAAACTCATTTTGTTTAGCATTCATTGAAATGCTTGTAATTATTCCATCTTTACATAACTTGTGTCTTTTTGAGCCCGAAAGGGTATTTGTGTAAAATATGTCTATGTTTTATGGTCTAAATGTCTTTTGGAATGCGAAATTCCCGATTTATCGCTTTTTCTGGAATTTGGGTTGTAAACAGGTTTTGATTATTCGATTTTTAAACGAACCCATGCCGTTTTTCTTTAGAAATCGAGTCTTCCGCTGTGCATTTGAATTTAAAGAATTTAACGGGTTCGGGTCCTTACACTTTCGGCTTGACTAACGCTCCTGCAGCCTTTATGGACCTGATGCATACAGTGTTCAAGAGATTTATTGACACTTTTGTGATAGTGTTTATTGATGATATTCTTGTGTATTCGAGGAGTGAGGAGTTACATGCTATCCATTTAGAGAAAGTATTATCGACTTTGAGGGCACAAAAGTTGTATGCAAAGTTCTCTAAATGTGAATTCTGGTTGAAGGAAGTGAATTTCCTTGGGCATGTAGTATCTAGTAGGGGGATTTCTGTGGATCCTTCTAAGGTGGAAGCTGTTAGTAGTTGGCCACGACAGACTAATGTGACTGAGATACGGAGTTTTCTTGGACTTGCCGGGTATTATAGGCGTTTTGTGCAAGATTTTTCCAAGATTGCATCTTCTTTGACTCATTTGTCTTCTTTGAGTGTTATTCCATTGAGACTTAGATGGGAGATGGAAAGAGCTGAGATAGCCATTCTTTCAGCTGAGACTACTGTGAGCTTGGCAAGTTTGACAGTTGGCCCTACTTTGAGACAGAGGATGATAGAGGTACAGAGAAGTGAGAAACACTTGGCTGAAGGTTTTCGTGAGGTAGAATCCGATTTACCTAGCCATTTTACTTTTTCCACAGATAATGCGTTGATGTATCGTAGGAGGCTTTGTGTGCCTTTAGAATCGACTTACAGGAAAGAGCTGTTGGAGGAGGCTCACAGTTCTATCTTTTCTGTGCATCCAGGTAGTACTAAGATGTACATGGAACTGCGACAGCATTATTGGTGGCCTGGCATGAAACGTGAAGTTGCTGACTTTGTTAGTAAGTGTTTGGTTTGTCAGCAAGTAAAGGCATTGAGGAAGAGTCCGCCTGGTTACCTTAACCCTTTGAGCGTGCCTGAGTGGAAGTGGGAGGAAATATCGATGGATTTTATCAGTGCCTTACCAAGGACCGCGAAGGGTTATGACACCATTTGGGTGATAGTCGACAGATTGACAAAGAGTGCACATTTCTTACCAGGGAAGATAACCTACCCTGTTGAGACATGGGCACAGTTATACTTGAGAGAGATTGTTAGACTTCATGGAGTGCCAGTCAGGATTGTTTCAGATCGAGACACCCGTTTCGTTTCGAAATTCTGGCAAAGTCTGCATACTGCTATGGGCACTGGCTTGGATTTCAGCACTGCTTTTCATCCTCAGACAGATGGTCAGACCGAGAGGGTTAACCAGATTCTGGAGGATATGCTGAGAGCTTGTACTTTGGATTTCGGTGGTAGTTGGGATACTCAGTTATATCTTGTTGAGTTTGCTTATAACAACAGTTATCAGGCTACTATCGAAATGGCACCTTTTGAGGCACTTTATGGTAGAAAGTGCAAATCACCGGCTCATTGGGATGAAGTTGGTGAGAGGAAACTTCTGGGACCGGAATTAGTGCAGTTGACTAGTGATTCCATTGCTCTTATCAGAGAGAGGATGCGAGTGGCTCAGAGTAGACAGAAGAGTTACGCTGATGAGAGGCGTAGTGCACTTGAGTTTGAGGTTGGTGACCACGTATTCCTGAAGGTGGCACCCATGAAAGGGGTGATGAGGTTTGTGAGGAAGGGCAAGTTGAGTCCTAGGTTTATAGGCCCCTTTGAGATCCTGGATAGGGTTGGGTCTGTAGCTTATCGATTGGCTTTGCCACCGGCCTTATCAGCAGTTCATGATGTGTTCCATGTGTCCATGCTCAGGAAGTATGTGGCTGACCCTTCGCATATTATCGATTATGAGCCTGTTACTTTGGATGCTAGTCTATCCTATGAAGAGGTACCAGTTGAGATCCTAGCTAGAGAACAGAAGGTGCTAAGGAACAAAACGATGGACTTGGTTAAAGTTCTGTGGAAGAACCAAGTATCATCAGAGGCTACGTGGGAACGTGAGAACGAGATGCGAGCGAAGCATCCTCATCTTTTCACTTAGGGGCCTACTTTTCGGGGACGAAAAGCTCTTTTAGGAGGGTAGTCTGTAACGTCCCGTTACTTTTAGAGGTAAATTTTTTTTTATTTATTAAAGCTTTTAAAGTTTTGTTTTAATTCAGTAACTTCGATTTTAGTAGCTATTTTCGTCCGATTTTGTTTTTAATCGTTTTAGTACTTTAAATATGTTTTGGTGACATTAATAATTATTAACGGGCCAATTAATAATTATTAATCACCTTTAGATTTATTTACGAGCAAGGACGGGTTCCTTTAAGTAGAGAGAAAACTCAAGAGAGCGTATTTGAGTCATTTGGGCATCATTAATACTATTCATCTCCTTCCTCATGTCTTAAATTGATAAGAAAATCAAAACACATTCAGCAATTTCTGTCCAAACCCGAGGAAGAAGAGGAGGAAAAGAGAAGAGAAAGAAATGGTCGCCCCGGCTTCGTTTCTCCACCGTTTTGCGTGATTTCGGATGCGTTGGAAAGCTCTCGCCGAGACCTTTCTACCCATTTCACTCTTGGGACGATTCCACCTCTCTAAGGTAAGCCCTAGATTTCGAATCTCAACACTTTTCTTCATGGAAATTGAGTCAAACTTGTGATTTCTTTAACAAAGCTCCACTTTCTTCTCAAAATTGTTACTAAATGTTGTTAGGAAACCTTTGGGAACCATTTTTCTCAACTTTCCTTGGACTTTAAACCGAGCCAAATGAAGAATCCGAAATTCCCTCCTCTCCCTTGTCGTGGGCTGTTTTGGTCATGGTGGAAAATACTTCATTTTTGTTTTCCTTTGAATTGGTGTGGTTGATTCTAGCCCTAAACCGTAATTTAAGCTTACCCATTGATCGAAACTATCTAAAAAGTGCTTAACACGAACCCGGAATGCTCCTAAAACGCCCAAAACTCGGAAACTCTTCCTCCCCCCTTTTTCCCCTCCAGGCCGTGGGCCTTATTTACCCATTACCGGGCTGTTTTGACTTGTTTTTATCGCTTCGTGTCGACCGTTGCTCGTTTCGTTAATTTAATGTTGTTTAAGTGTAATTCGTTTGTAGGATTGTGAATTGATCGTGATTTTACAACCTCGGATTATTCGGAGCTTGTCTTCAAGCTAAGGTGAGTTTAATGTGAAAATTAGTGGCTTTATGAATTTAGTTTCATTATGTAATTGTTTATCGATGTAAAGAGGGAGATAACTTCTTAGGATTATAGTTTGGTTGGAGACTTTAATTCGGAAGTGTGTGTGGAGAAAGTTTGGAGTTATAATGAGTTCGATGAATAGGGAACATCGGAGTGGTTTGGAAGTTTGGTATTGAGATTTGAAGAGTTTAGATGAAAGTGAAAGTTTAAGGTACTTTGAGAAGTTTAAATCAAAGTAGCGTAGATGTTATTCTCAAAAGTATGAAAGGTTATAAAGATTCTGAGACAAAGTTGGGTATTGAATTTACTTTAGGTAGTTTTGACTAAATTAAAGCAAAGGAAATGTTTGGAAGTTACTTTGATGGATTTGGAAGTTACTTTGATGGATTTGAAAGTTACTTGAGTGGTTTGAAAGTTAAAGTAGCTCAAAAGATACACTTGAGTGATAACTCGTGTAATCTAGATAGTTAGGCTTCGTAATAACTTAGTAGGATTCTTTGAGATTAACTAACTTTTAGGAAGCTTAACTGTTTGTAAAGTGGCTCATGATAGTATGTTGATTCGGATCCATACGTATCATGTTGCGAAATGGTGAAAGTCCCGATATCCGAAATGGTGAAAGTCCTGATATCCGAAATGGTGAAAGTCCCTGATACCCGAAATGGTGAAAGTCCGATACCCGAAATGGTGAAAGTCCTGATATCGAAATGGTGAAAGTCCTGATACCGAAATGGTGAAAGTCCTGATATCCGAAATGGTGAAAGTCCTGATACGAAATGGTGAAAGTCCTGATATCCGAAATGGTGAAAGTCCTGATACCTGAAATGGTGAAAGTCCTGATATCCGAAATGGTGAAAGTCCTGATACCTGAAATGGTGAAAGTCCTGAGATCCGATGATTGAGATATGGTACATGGTAGTACGTGGATTCGGATTCGTACATACCATGGTATTATGATCTATGATATGGCTCATGATAGTATGTTGATTCGGTTCCATACGTATCATGGTGCGATGGTTGTGATATGGTACGTGGTATGTTGATTTCTATCCATACAATATCACGATACGATGAAACTTGTTTGGTAATAAAGATAGTTAATGTTATTTTTGCCTATTCTTTAGAAATGTGTAGTGAGACTTAGTTGTGAATGTTAATTTTACTTTAAGTCTTTATTTCTATCTCATGGTATTGAATGACGTGTACGGGTGGCATTCTACTATCGATTGGTTGTATGGAAATTGGAAGTGTGGATGTGGATAGTATTGAGCATTATAGGCCTTTGGACATGATTTCGGTTATGAGATTTTGTTCATAGGATTACTTGCTTTCGTTTTACTCTCACTAGCATGTTATGCTAATGGTGCTACACTTAAAATTTTCAGGTAAACCTCGAGCTAAGAAGCGTGGTAGAGGAGGTGGAGCCGCGTGGATCGATCGAGAGGGTGTATGGACAATACTAAGAACTCATTTTGTTTAGCATTCATTGAAATGCTTGTAAATTATTCCATCTTTACATAACTTGTGTCTTTTTGAGCCCGAAAGGGTATTTGTGTAAAATATGTCTATGTTTTATGGTCTAAATGTCTTTTGGAATGCGAAATTCCCGATTTATCGTTTTTGGAAATTTGGGTTGTAAACAGGTTTTGGTTATTCGATTTTTAAACGAACCCATGCCGTTTTTCTTTAGAAATTGAGTCTTCCGCTGTGCATTTGAATTTAAAGAATTTAACGGAAAGCGGGTCGTTACACTATCTCTAAGATGTTGCAATTAAAGTGCATTATTTTCAACATCTTTAGTAATTCCCTGAATGTTACATACTGCTTCTGTTTCCAAGGTCATAATGAATGCGTCTTCTGTTGGCAGTCTTTCGGACTTCCCCAGTCGGGTTCGTCTCATTGGGGTGAGATTGCATTTAATACACTTCTTATTCCAATTGTTTTTTTATCAGAGATTTAATCTTCGGAACAGAGATCTTATTAATTTAAGATCTTTGAGAATCTGATGATGGTGACGTTGTGTCAGTAATGATGGGGTTTATTTTCCACAGACACGTTTTCTTTAGGAGAGTTAATTCGCCATGAGAATCGTGCCTTGCACATTCTACATTCTTCCAAAGTCTTTGTCATTTCTTTACTTGAAGTTTTGTCTATGCCAATATTATCCAAGCAGATATTTAGCATTAAGTTACTTGTTTCCTCTATTTATTTGAACTGTTAATTTAATAACGATCATGAAAATATGAGTTTTTTACTTCCATTTTTAAAACATTTGTCTATTTAGACTTGTTTTCTAAAAATTGGAAGAGTAACATTGTTGGGACAAAAGAAAAATAGACTTTGTTGAAATGGTAAATTATTAAAGGACCACATTGTGCTTGCTACAAAAAAAAGGAAGAAAAAGGGGGTAGGGGAATTATTAAAGGAGCACGCAGCTTGATTTGTCCCTTTCTTTCTTCAACTTCTTTATTCTATCTTTTTGCCTGCTAATCTTGAGCTTCAGTGCTCAAACCTCTCGTTTTCTTGGAGTGCCATTTTCTCCATTTTTCTTCTAGTTGGTATCCTTTAGTTGTTAGCTTCCACTTTAGCTTCTTATTTTTCCTTGCTTTCTTCTCCTGGAAGAATTCGCTGATATCTAGCTTCTTCTTTTGTAACGTCTCGTTATTTTGAAGTGAAATTTTTTTTATTATTTATTTTACTTAATGTTATTTATTTATTGATTTATTTCAATTTACATATTTAGTTTAATTATTATTTTTGTAATTTAGAATTTAGTAGTTAATTTCGACCAAAATTCGTTTTAATCGTTTTAATACTTTAAATTCGTTTCGGTGACATTAATAATTATTAATAGGCCAATTAATAATTATTAATCACCTTTAGATTTATTTAAGAGCTTCGGGTTTTGATTCATAAGTCAAAAGTCATAAAAGGACGCAACCGTCATTACCAATTTCTTAAAAATATCCAAATCACTATTCATTCATCTTTAAATATGTCCATTTGACCAAAGTTGACCACCAAGCTCATTGTTTTTCATATCCAAACCGTGGCTTCAAGGGATCTTGAGGGGAGATTTGGTTTTTCTTCATTTTTCAGTAGATCGGCTCGATTTTGGTTGCATCGGAAAGCCCTCGGGTCTAGGATTCTTTTCCACCTAACTATCGTGCTTTTCTCTCGAGATCCACGGAGTTCTCGGTAAGTAAAGTTTCAAACCCTAAGCTCCAAATGATGTTTTAATGGAGTTTTCTTTGTTTTCTTTCGATTTCTTGTCGTGAAACTCGATGTTTGTAAATACGGGAGTAGTTTTAAGTATTTTTGGAAACTTTCCGATAACCCTAAAACCGAGTTTCAGTCGAAACCCTTCCCATTTGAAATTTACCTTTTTGGGATTAATTATGGGTTGTAAATTAATGAATTATTGTTTATTTAAATTCAATTTAGAAAAGGGCATAATGTTCAAAAACCCTAATTATCGATACCCATTGAAATCGGGAATATCGAATTTGCTTGAAACCAACTCGAAACATATCTAAATTTCCTTAAAGCCGAAAAACCAAAACCGAAACCCTTTTTATGAAGGGGGGCCGAGAGCCTCATGTGAGAATTAAAGGGCTTTTCGTTGTTTTGTGTACTTAGATGTCGTTTGATTGATAGTTGGTAATTTATTGATTGTGAAATATAATTCTAATTGTAGGTGTTTTTGAACCTTTCATTGATCGCGTTATCGAAGGTTTGGAACGAAATCTTCTTTTGCAAAGGTGAGAATAGTTAGGATTTTAAGTAACTATAGATAGAAAATAAGTATAATGGTTTGTAGAATTGGAAACTAAGATTAGAATTCGAATCTAAGATAGAGGGAAGTGAGCTAGTGCCCTTAGGATTAGAAGTTAATCCTTTAAGTGAGAACTTAGGAGTTCTCGAGGAAAGCATTGAATCTTTGAGAATTCTAAGTTAGATTCGTTTCGAAGCTTAGGATGAATCATTGGAGGTTAAAAGATCCAAGCTTGTATTTGCAACGAGTAATAGAACCTCGGATTATGTTGGAAGTTTAGAATCCTTGAAGGTATAGGTTAATCGTTTAAGTTTTGATTTTACTTTTATTATTGTTAGCGGAGTTCGATTTACATATCGTTCGTCCGGAGTTTCCTATTCATTTACTTTATGCCCCTTTACTTTATGTTTGTCTCAGTAACTTTATTATTTGCA
The DNA here is from genome assembly GCA_028015215.1 of Gynostemma pentaphyllum. Classification (NCBI taxonomy): domain Eukaryota; kingdom Viridiplantae; phylum Streptophyta; class Magnoliopsida; order Cucurbitales; family Cucurbitaceae; genus Gynostemma; species Gynostemma pentaphyllum. Next base: position 44,798,727 of record CM051355.1, read on the forward strand.
CTTTACTTTATTTACTTGTGCAAGCATAACCATAACATCTCGCATCATTGAAAAGAGAAAAAGAAAAGAAAGTGAGAAAGAAAAGAAGAGAAGAATGTTGGACCCTACGGGATGTCCGCATCACCTTTAGAAAAAGAAAAGAAAGTGAGAAAGAAAAGAAGGGAAGAATGTTGGAGCCTACGGGATGTCCGCATCACCTTCAGAAAAAGAAAAGAAAAAGAAAAGAAAAGAAAAGAAAGTAAAACTAAGAAAGAAGACGAATGGGTAGCCTACAGGATGTACTCATTACTTCTTCATGCATAAGGTTGAATGGGAGCCTACGGGATGTCCGCATTACCTTCATTCATGCATAAGGGTATATGCGAACCCTACATTGCATATGATCGATGGAATATAAATCGAGATGTTATATTTTATGCAAAGTTATTTACTTTTCTTATTTTATGTCATAATAAGTTACTGGATGAGGATTGACTACGAGTGCTAGTAATATCATCCTTTGGAAAGTCTAAAATGGAATTACCTAAAGTTTGGAGAACTTTAGGATTGATTGTGTCAGATTAATTGGACACGAATCGGAATACGAGTTTGAGGTCTATCTTTACTTTTTATTCTTATTATTCTCGCTGGGCTTAAGTTGTTAGCTCACGATATTACAAAAATTTCAGGTAATGCCCTGGTTAGAGGTCGTGGGAGAGGAGATGGTGCTGCATGATCGAGGGATGACGACCTTGAGATGGACTAGGTTGATTTAAAGTCCATGGACTATGTTTTGTGAATATTTCACATATTTTGGAGTTGTATATTTGTAAATGGCTCTTAAGAGCTTTTGTCTTTATGTTTATGATTATATTCATTTTGAACTCCTGGATAGGAACTAAATGTTTCTTGTGTATTTTAGATTTTTAAATTAAGATGTAAACAGGTTTTGGCTAGCCAATTTTCAAACATAATCATGCCATTTTTCTTAAAATATAAAGACTTTCGCTGTGTTTTCTAATTTAAATTATTTAAAAGTTGAAGGGATGATTTACTAAACTAGCGGAATTTTATTTAGTAAACTTATTAACATTTAATAACGGATCTATTAATATCATGCAATTTGTGAAAAAACATGTAGATTCATGCTTATATTTTCGAAAATTAAAAGGCCCTTACTTACATTGAGTAATTAATGGAGAATCGGTTGGAGGTTTCTTTACAGCATCAAATCCTCAGCAACACCGGATCTTCTATGCTATATCCCGATCGAAAGCAAAACCGACTTGTGGGAATCGAACCGGAAGAACAAAAGAAGAAGAAATTTCTTCTAAATTTTTCCCTAAGGAAAATCTGCAATTGGGCAAAAATTGAAGAGAGAATTTTCACTTTCTTAATTAAAGTGAGAAGTGTACAAAATATGAATCCCAATGGTCATATTTATAGGAAAATATAGTATCCTAATCTTATTAGAATTCCTTATTTCCTAATTATTAAATAAGAAAAATAAGAATAAAATATATATATAAAACAAATCTCTTATCCCTATGGTCATCCACGCACGCCCAGCGAGGAGAGATTGAGATTTTCATTTATATAATTTTATAATTTTATAATTTTTCTTTGTTTTAATAAATATATATTAAAATTAGAAAAGATAAATAATAATATATAAACTTTATCTTTTGAATGTGAACACTCTGTCCACGCCTCAGCCAAAGATAACATATATATTTATTTATTCTTTATTTATTTTTCTTTTAGTTTATGTATTTAAAGTTAGAAAAAATTCAAATAATATTTTCTAATTAAATACATTTAGCCAAAAATTAATATATTAATTACCATTGAATCTTATTCAATTAATTAATTATTTTGGGCTAACACCAATTTGTTTCTTAAACCAATTGCATTTAATTCTCTCTAATAATTATTATTAAATTAAATAAACTCATTATTTAATTAATAATACTAATTATTAATTTCCATTTAAATAAACTCATTATTTAAATAATTAATAATATTAACATTAATTCCTGTTTAAATAATTTATTTATTTAAACAATTAATTTTGCCATAAAATATTATAATTGATAATGTTATATTAATTTCCATTTAAATAAACTCTTTATTTAAACAATTAATATTGTATCAATATTAATAATATTAATATTAATTTTCATTGAAATAATCTCATTATTCAAATAATTAATATTGCCTAATTTTAAGTAAAATCAATTACTTAAATTGTTTGTTCTTCCTAAGCTAAATTAATAACTTAGTTTTGCTACAACGATATTTGGGCTAGCATAGGGACCCGATGGACCTATAGATCATGGGCTTAATAATTAGTCAACTAAGTGATTAACTCATAATCAGTTAATTACTTATTATTTAACTATGAATAATTCCACTATAAATTCATAGCTGAACTCCCCTCACTATAGATGAGTTATGTCCATTTAGTTTATGTTTTATTTATATCTGTGATATATCCTTCACATGGAACCCTCATAATTACAGGCGGATAAATTTACCGTTTTGCCCCTGTAATTACCGCTTTATCCTTGTGTTCCCGCTGATTCTCCAATGAACATTATCTTTAGTCGAACTAGAGATAATATACTTCTGTGATCAATAGAAGTCGTGGCGCCACTTGTTCATGTCTCGAATCAGTACATCAAGGGAGTTTCCTAAAGTTCCTAAAATGTTTAGGTATCGCACTGATACCGTTAATTTATAGGAAAGTTATGAATTCCATCTCGTGAAAATGAGTTCCCAGCTACTTATCTAGCCATGTTCCCAAAACAGGAGTGTATTGAGCGTTCTTACAGATCGCTCTCAACCATGTGAATCAAAGAACATAACTCCACAAATAGGAGTCCGCATTTCACTCGGGATTGAGATCTATCACCTGGTTGATAAACTTAGTTTGATATTCGATCATTTCTCGTAAACGGTACTAAGGAGAAATTTGATCGAACATCGTGGTCCTGTCTTATACAATCAACATTGCATATGATACTTCCATTTCATGTCTCCCACATGAATGATCAGGATTAGATCATTTGTCTATAAACAAAATGCGAAGCTATCAACAGGTGTTACCAGGATAAGGTTCCCAAACGTTATCCATTTACTGTAGACACTTTTAAGTTACTCATCTCGACTTTAATCCTCTTGTATGACTCACATACTAAGTCGTGATTTCATAAGAGTAACTTAGGGTTTACTATTTGAATGTTTGATATTTATATATTTCCATATATTCCTAATATCGTCAATTGAATCAATCTAGATAATATAAAGAACTTATGTTTATTTATTTAATTTATTCTTAATAAATTATTATTATTAAATAATTACAAGTTCTAGGACACCATTCCTAACAAAAGTGTCGGGTCGTCACATCTTTAGATCTTGGTTTTCTTTTTGCATAACATCTGTTTGGGATGTTAACTGCTCACTTTGAGCTTCAGGATCGTTATCTCGTCTTGGAGCGAGGGGGTGCGTGAATCGACTGATGATGACGACGATTCCATTCTTTGTATGGGTTGGTTTGTAGAACTCGTTTTCTTTTTATAGAGCTGAAGGATCGTGGGGGTTGCATTTATTTTGGCACGTTTCCCGTTGCAACCTCCCACGTCTTCATTTAATGGAAGTAACACTTCAGTTGTTTAGCATTCCACGTCGTTGGTATATGTGTTCCGTGCTCATCTTCGAGGCAAAACATACCTAGTTTCACTTCTCAAATTATATGGTAGGGTTCTTCCCAATTAGGTCTGAGCTTCCCATCTCTGGGTTGTTGCGTACTTTGAAAGAATTTCCTTAGTTCAAAGTCTCCTACCTTCATAGGTCGTGGTCTGACCTTGTTGTTGTAATGTCGAGTTAGGACCTGTTGATATTCCGCTAATTTTATCAAGGCTTTCCCTCTCTTCTCGTCCAGGTTATCTAGCGCTTCTAGCATGAGTTGGTCGTTATCTTGACCGTCTTCAGATAGTTCGTCACGTATCATGGGAATCCCTGCGTCAATTGGTATCACGGCTTCTACTCCATAGGTGAGTGTGAATGGTGTTTCCCCTGTTACAGTACGTGGAGTCATTCTCTATGCCCATAATACTCCGTGAAACTCTTTGGTCCACCTACCCTTTGATTTTTCAAACCTCTTTTTCTGATTTTTCAGGATAGTATTATTTGATGTTTCGTCCTAGCCATTGTCCTGGGGATATATTGGAGTAGAGAATCTTAGCTGAATGTTCAAGTTTGAGCATAAGGATTTGCTAATATTTCCAGTGAACTGTGTACCGTTGTTTGCCACGAATACTCACATGATTCCAAAGCGGGTGTTGGTGGAAATGGTGATTAGACTAGATGGTGAAAGGTGGAATTCAAGTGCACATGATCAACAAGTAATAAAGTGATAAGAGGATATCTAACCCACGAGGATAGCTAAATAGATGCTGAAAAGGCTTAAGAGTAGTTTACAATAATTAACTAAATTATGATTGAATCGATCCAACAACGAGTGTAGATCAAGAGAGGTTATGGGTATTGTGTCATGATACAATGATGCTTTTATTTCCTCAAGAAAAGGTCTTGCTTTAGTGAACATTAAAGTTGTATTTCAATTTGTGAGAGTTGATAACTGGAAGTAAAATAGAGAAGTTGCTTGGTTTTCTACCCTAAATCTTATGTAATCCAATTAAACTATAAATAAATAAAGGAATTATTAATTAGTAATATTTACATTGTCATTTATTATTAGTTTAATAAATGTAATCCATCATAAGATTCAGAGTTACTTTTGGTAACTTAAAGTGAGCATGTGATGCGGGAAGATTCACTTAAGTGTACCTCAAATAGTCTGTGGTATATGAATAAAGGTTGGGTGCCTTATTTCTAGTAACACTATTAACACGGCCCACTTGTGAATTGGCACAAGTGATCTCATTTGGATGGCTAATGTTGAAACATGTGAATAGGGGTGTTGCTGCAATAGAGATTGTAGTAGACTTGACTAAGATAAACTTACTATTTTCTGGGAAAGCCGTTACAGAAAGTCACCTCGTTAATCAATCGGTTGATCATGCACAATTGATCTTAATCCTGAGTGGATTACGAACTCATATTCACAAGAGACAAAACTTTGATTTGCATAGGTAAGACTTGACTCGATATAGTTCGCTCAATATGCCTCCCACTTTGGAGATTGCATCTTGCTTATAGCTGGGAATGTAAACACACAAGAATGGAATTAACTCTTTTCCATATAGGAAAATAGATAAGTAGTCCCCTTATAGACTGATTTGGTTCTTGAATAATGGGGCCTTATATTCCTCTGATCAAGGAAAAGGTAAAGACGCATAATGGAGATTATGTAAGAATCAGTTGGGCTTAATGAACAAGATGTACCATGGAGGTTAATACAGTAAAATTACCTTACCATGGATACGAACTAACTTGTGAAGGATCAAACAATAGTTAATGATATTAGCTAATGGATATAACTATGTCTATAGTACTACGAGTGCAAATCTAGATATTTAGTGGAGTTATCTAGGAGTTAATGAATAAGAATTAATTGATTGAAGGAGTTCAATCAATGTAATTCTAGATCTTTGGAACTTAGTCCTATAAGTCCATTAAGTCCTTCCGAGCTAACGCATGTAATTGAGAACATAAATTAATGATGATTAATTTCTTTGGAAAAATGATTTCAAGTATTTGATTTAAAGTAGTTAAATCAATTAAGGTAAATATAAATAGAGTAGTCTATGTAATTAAATAAATGAAATTAAATAGAGGAGTCTATTTGATTATTTAATTAATGGTGAAATTAAATAGAAGAGTCTATTTAATTATAAAATAGAGAGATTAAATGCCAACATGAGCATAGCTCAATTGGTTTGGCATATACTCCCTTCCCGTTGAGGTTGACGGTTCGAGTCCCCCCTCCCCCCACTTTGATGTAATCTCAAAAAAAAAAAAAGAGATTAAATAGAAGAGTCTATTTAATTAAATTGATTTTGCAGTTGTCCAAAATTCATAAGGATTTAAATAGAGGAGTCTATTTAAATATTTAATTTGAGAAAGTCAAATGAAAGAGGAAATAAATAAAAGGAGTTTTATTTATTTATTTAATGGAATTTTCTATTAAATAAAAAGGAAAATAAAACGTCCAATATTGTCATGGAGATGACAAGGTGGGCGTGTGACCCAACACGCCCCAATGGTTAATAGTTAACCAATTATTTGTATTTTATTTTATTTAAAATATATATATGGAATATCTTAATTTAAGTTAATATGATTAATTTAAATGAGTAAGAGATGGAATAATTATTTTAAATTAATAAAGATTAATTTAAATAAATATATGGGATTACCTTATTTTGGTGTAGAGGTAGAAAATCACCATAAGTCAGGCCCAACATCAAAATGAAGGGATGATTTACTAAATTAGCGGAATTTATTTAGTAACACAAATTAACATTTAATTTAGGATCTATTAATATCATTCAAATTGTGATAAAAACACGAAGAACATGTAGATTCATGCTTTATTTTCGAAAATTAAAACCGGTTATACTTACATTGAGAAGTTAATGGAGAAACGGTTGGAGGTTTCTTTACAGCATCAAATCCTCAGCAACACCGGATCTTCTATGCTATATCCCAATCGATCAAACGAAACCCGATTATGGGATCGAACTTTAGAAGAAATTGGGAAGAAGAAAAATATTTTTCTTCCCAATGATAGTGGGAAAATCGGCAATGAGGGGTGAGAGGAGGAAGAGAGAATTCCGAATTTCTAAGGAATTGAATTGTGTGATTTATGAATGACCCAACCCTCCTATTTATAGAAAAATAGGAATCCTAATCACATTAGGATTAATCTATAGAAATAAATACAAAAAGAATAAAGATTATCTCTTTCCTTTATCTTGCAATTTCGAAAATGCCATAAATAAATAGGAGATTATTTTATTTTCTTTATTTTATTTATCTTGGGTAAATAAATCTATGTAATTATTTTAGGATATAATTCAAACAATTATCTCCTCAAAATACATGGCATGGCCGATTTTATCATCAAAAAATAATAAATAAATACAATTTATTTAATTAATTATTTTGGGCCAATTCCAATTGGGTTCATTAACCAATTGGGCTTGAAATTCTCTCTTAAATTAATAAGTCCAACTTAATTAATTTATTTATTAATTACCATTTAAATAAAATATTTTATTTAAACACTTAATAATATTAATATTTTCTCCCGACTAAATATTATCAAATTATATTTAATTATTAATTTCCATTTAAATAATTTTCATTATTTAAATAATTAATAATAAATATTTTAATTATTAATTTCCATTAAATAAACTCATTATTTAATTAATAATTTTATTGATAACATTTTATTATTAATTAATTAATTAATTAATTTTAATTATTAATTTCCGTTTCAATAAAATTAATTATTTAAACAATTAGTAATTGTTAATTAATTTCAAATTATTAATTACCATTTAAATATACTCAATATTTAAATAATTAATAATATCTAATTAATAATATTTCATTATTAATTTCCTGTTTAAATAAACTAATTATTTAAACAATTAATACTGTTTATATTAATTACCGTTTAAATATACTCAATATTTAAACAATTAATGTTGCCTATTTCCATTTCTTCTACTTGATTTCGCGACTACGATATTTGGGCTAGTATAGGGACCCGATGGACCTATAGATCATGGGCTTAATAATTAGTCAATTAAGTGATTAACACATAATCAGTTAATTACTTATTATCTAACTATGAATAACTCCACTATAGATTCATAGCTGAACTCCCCTCACTATAGATGAGTTATGTCCATTTAGTTTATCTTTTATTTATATGTAAAGACCCGACTTTTCAGAGTTTAAAACAAACATAGAAAATGCAACGGAAGACTCAATAAAAGATATCTATTGAATAATATGAAAAATCCTCAATCAATAGTCATTTAAATAAATCTACAACTCCGGAGTTTAAAACTTTAAAACAAAAGAATCAATGTACTTAGTCAAATAACGAAATGTTCAAAATAACTTAACCTCAAATCTCACAAAGACAAATATAGTTAATAAAGTTCTAATACTTTATTCTTAAACTCAATGAAAAACTAATGATGCATTGGCTAGCCACGTGACATGAACCCCTCATCTTTTCCACTTCATCAACCGCCACCTCTCGGTCCATTATTACCTGAAAAAAAATATGGCACTGTGAGGCTAAAGCCAGTGAGAAAACAATCTAAACGAAGGTAAAGTTTTAAATAGTCTCTAACAACTTAAACCGAGTTCCAACACTCGACACTCTACAATGTCTCTTTCACACAAAACTTCTCTCAAACCTCACATTCAATCTCTTTACATGAATAGGCAATTATTATCTAAGTTCCATACTCAAGAACCACATTCGTTATCCCCTTCCCAATACACACCCCAATCCAATACATAGTCCCATTCTAAAATTCACAAACACAATCAGTCAATTAATCAATCATCCACTAAGAAGGCGGTCTCTCGGGACTCCAACCATTCTTAGGTACTTAGTTATAGCCGTAACCATAACTAACCCCTAATGGATCGTCCATACGATCAACGTCCATTAGCTGTTATGAGCTCACTCTCATAACTATATATATTTCACTAGTATGAGCTCGTAGCCTCATACTAGTTTAACACACCTGTCAAGCCATCAATACACAACCTCTTTACATTATCCTCTTGATAATACTCATTCATAATCAGCAAGGGGAATTAAAATACAGCAGCCCCAAAGATACTAATTAAAACACACAAAATACATTTTACTATAAACTGCCGAAAAATCGTCAAAACCAACTATTCATTCTCAAACTTGCTCATCTCAAACCTCATACCAAATCATCAAAAAATACTCCATAATATTCCAGAATTCACTCCCAAAACATTCAGAAACAAAAGAAATCGAAAAACACCAAAAACTGCCGAAAAACGGCTAAACTAGTTCTAACCGAAAAATTCTTTCTCCAATTAATTTTTCGGTGTTTCCAATATTATTTCACTTCCTAAAACTCCAGAATAATATATTTGAACAAAACGAAACATAAAATCTATGGTAGAAGCTTTAGATTTCTCTAAAACCCCACCATCGAATAAACTGTTAACTCACCTCAAAATTCGCTTAAATCCAAAATCAAGCTACTTTCCTTGACAAACCAGACCTGAAACGAAGATCCTAAATAGCTTAAAAATACAAATTAAAATACACTAAATTAATACAAAAGGTTTGGGGTTCGGTGGGTCAAAGAACGGAAATCAAACGGCGAAGGAAATTGGCTAAGGTTGGGCGTGGGGGTGTGTGTGGGCCGCGGCTGGCCATGGTCCTCGGGACATGGTTCAGTCACGGTTTCGTAGTTAGGGTGATCGATCTTGATGGTTCTAGGTATCGGTAATCAAGATCGATTGGGTGTTTGGCCACGATTTGGAAAATTGACAAATATGGAGGTTGGATCAAGGGTTAGGGTTTTTGGTGTTCATATGATGAATATAAAATAAAAATCCAGAATCCAAAATGATTGATAAATCAATCTCGAAAGCTTACCCGTTAATTGAATTTCAAGAAAAGGGCTTCCGATTTTCCTTCTTCGATTTCGTGAAAATTCCACCGATCTCCTAATTAACAATTGACGAAAAACTCATCAATTCCCACCCTAGACCCCACGGCAACAAGAAGGAAAAGAGAAAGGAGGATTTTCGTTACCTTCGTGACCAAAATCGATTGCCAAAACGCTTGAATCCAAAACCCGATTCACGATCAAACGACAAACGAGCGAACGACGAAATCTTCTCCTCTTTCTCCAAGGGGGCGGCGGCAAGGGTGTGGGAAGGATGAGGGAATGTTCTTCTTTTCCTTGATCAAGATTAGGTTTTGGGCCACTTGCCACGTCATCAATTAAAATCCTTGAAATATCCCAATATCTTTTAAATTGTAAATATGACACCTTTTACAAGGATGTCACCCAACAAGCCTAAAATAATAAATATACATTATTTACTATTAATTCCAAACCCGATAATTAATTTAAAGAAAATTAATTTTAAACCGATATTTTTTTTTACCTTGAAACGGGGCGTTATAGAACCTCCCAACTAACAAGGCTTTTCGTCCCCGAAAAGCTTCACCTCTCAAGAAAAAGATGAGGGTAGCTAGCTCGCATATCCTCTTCCCGTTCCCAAGTGGCTTCCTCTGATGAATGATTTCTCCAAAGAACTTTAACCAACTCGATGGTCTTATTTCTCAACACCTTCTGTTCCTTTGCTAATATCTCAACCGGCTTTTCTTCATAATACAAGTCCGCCTCTAACTCCACTGGTTCATAATCTATTAAATGTGTAGAGTCGGTAATATACTTCCGGAGCATAGACACATGGAACACATTATGAACACCAGATAATGTAGGTGGTAGGGCCAATCTATAAGCAAGCGGTCCAATCCTCTCAAGAATCTCGAAAGGTCCGATAAATCTAGGACTCAACATCCCTTTCTTTCCAAATCTCATCACACCCTTCATCAGTGCAATCTTTAGGAAAACATGATCACCTACAGAAAACTCAAGATCAGTGCGCCTTTTATCTGCATAACTCTTCTGCCTACTCTGGGCAGTCTTCATCCTTTCTCTAATCACATTTACAGTTTGACTCATTAACTGCACAAGTTCAGGTCCCAATAATTTCCTCTCCCCAACTTCATCCCAATGAACTGGCGATCGACACGTCTTTCCATACAATGCCTCGAAAAGAGCCATCTCAATAGTAGCCTGATAGCTATTATTGTATGCAAATTCCGCCAAGTACAAATGATCATCCCAATTACCCTTGAAATCCAAGGCACAAGCTCGGAGCATGTCCTCCAAAATCTGATTGACCCGCTCAGTTTGCCCATCTGTTTGAGGGTGGAAAGCTGTATTAAAGTCCAACCGTGTACCCATAGCTTTTTGGAGACTTTGCCAAAAGTTTGAGACGAAGCGAGTGTCTCTATCAGAAACAATACGTACCGGCACTCCATGCAATCAAACTATCTCCCTCAAGTACATCTTTGCCCAAGTCTCCACCGGATAAGTAGGTTTTCCTGGAAGAAAATGCGCCGACTTTGTCAATCTATCCACAATTACCCATATAACTGAATTCCCTCGAGAAGTTCTAGGTAATCCACAAATAAAGTCCATGGAAATTTCTTCCCACTTCCATTCAGGAACACTCAATGATTTAACATAACCATGAGGATTTCTTCTCAAAGTTTTCACCTGCTGACAAACTAGGCACCTACTTACAAACTCAGCTATATCTTTCTTCATCCCTGACCCCTCCCAAGGTGAATAGAGAACATTGAACCATGTGCCTCTTCCAACAACTCCTTCCTCAAAGTTTCATCCTTGGGAACACATAATCGACCCTTATAAAGTAGAGCACTGTCACTAGCAAAAGCAAATACCTCCGGCATATCAGTCTCGGCATCAAGTAAACAACCTAGACTAGATCATCATCGCTCTCGCACATCTATAATCCTTTGTCTCAAGGTCGGCCTCACTGTCAAACTAGCCATACTAACTGTCATCTCATTGTCATCTCAATAAGACCAGCCCTATCCATTTCCCATCGAATCGAGGATGCCTAGCCAAAATTGCCATGAATGAATGCTTTTTTCGCTAAGTGCATCGGCTACCACATTCGCCTTTCCAGGATGATACTGGATATCACAATCATAATCCTTCACTAACTCTAACCATCTCCTTTGCCTCATGTTTAATTCCTTCTGAGTGAAGAAATATTTGAGACTTTTGTGGTCAGTGAAGATTAAGATCTTCTCACCATACAGGTAATGCCTCCAAATCTTTAAGGCATGAACTACTGCTGCAAGTTCTAAGTCATGAGTAGGGTATTTCTTTTCGTGTTCTTTTAATTGTCTAGAAGCATACGCTACTACTTTGCCATGTTGCATTAAAACACAACCTAGCCCCTTTTTCGATGCATCACTATAAATTGTCAAACCACCCGAGCCATCAGGGGTAACCAAAACTGAAGCAGTCACCAATCTCTTTTTCAACTCTTCGAAGCTAACTTCATAATCCTCATCCCAAACAAGGGCCACTCCCTTTCTAGTTAACTTGGTCATTGGAGAAGCGATTCGTGCAAAGTCTTGCACAAACCTCCTATAATATCCAGCCAGACCAAGGAAACTCTGAATCTTATCCACACTAGTAGGTCGTGCCCATCCACTAACTGCTTCGATTTTTGAAGGATCTACAGAAATACCCTGTTCTGACACTACATGCCCCAAGAAAGCTACCTTTTTCAACCAAAACTCGCATTTACTAAACTTAGCATAAAGTCTTTCATTTCTCAGAATAGACAAAACCTTTCTCAAATGCATGGAATGCTCAACCTCATTCTTAGAATACACTAAAATGTCGTCGATAAAAACAATAACAAATGTATCTAAGAACTATTGAAAAACGGTGTGCATCAAGTCCATAAAAGCTGCCGGGGCATTAGTCAATCCAAAGGACATGACAACGAACTCAAAATGTCCGTACCTAGTCCTGAAAGCTGTCTTTGGAATATCAGTCTCACGGATTCTCAACTGGTGATATCCCGATCTCAAGTCTATCTTTGAAAACACGGTGGCCCCTTTCAATTAGTCAAACAAATCTTCTATCCTAGGCAAAGGATATTTGTTCTTGATAGTTACCTTATTAAGCTCACGGTAATCTATACATAACCTCATCGATCCATCCTTTTTCTTCACAAATAGGACAGGTGCACCCCACGGTGACACACTTGGGCGTATAAAACCCAAATCTAGAAGCGGGAGCCATTCTATAAGGTGCTTTAGAAATAGGGGCAGTTCCAGGTACAACTTCTATTTGGAAATCCATTTGCCTAGGTGGGGGTAGAATCCAGGTAATTCAGTAGGGAATACATCAACAAATTCATTCACAACTGGCACATAATCTAAACTGACCTCCTTAACAGTTGTATCAACTACATTAGCTAGGTAGGCCAAAGCTCCCTCATCAATCAACTTACTAGCTTGTAAAGCTGAGATAACTACTGGAGTCACTTTACTACTAGTTCCCTTATACTTAAACTCCCTTCCACATGGACTCTTAAAAAGCACCTCTCTTTTAAAGCAATCAATAATAGCATGATTGGCACGTAACCAGTCCATTCCCAAAATAATGTCAAAATCATACATATCAATCACAATCAGAGTTGCAGGCATACAATTCTCAAGCACACAAAGTTCATCAGTTTTAAACATTCTATCAACACAAACAGTCCCACCAACCGGTGTCTTAACATTCAAATCAAAATTAAGCGGCTCAGTAACAAAATCAGCACACTTAACGAATTCAGCAGAAACAAAAGAATGAGTAGCACCAGAATCAAACAAAACAAATACAGAATGACCAAGGACTGATAAGGTACCTGTGACAACATTCTGAGCCGCCTCAGCCTCACCTCTAGTAGTAGCAAACAACTGTCCCTGCTGAGGAGCCTGTTTATGCTGACCCTGATTAGCAGTTCTGTCTGTCCTCCAACCACAGGTGCTTTCATATTCTTCCTACAATTAGCAGCTATATGTCCCTCTTGATGACAGACATAGCATTGCCTAGGCTGGTTACAAGTCCCAGTATGCCTCTTTCTACAGTTCTTACACTCAGGAATATTAAACTGCTGCCTACTACCCTGATTCGACATGTTCTGGTTGAACTGCCTACTCTGATGACTGTTGCCCCCTACTACTGCCCTGATTCTGTTTCTGCTGAAGCTCAGTCTCAGCTTTTCTCTTCTGCCCAACTGCAGTCTCAATCAGTTCTTTTTCTATAGCCTTGCCTCTACTCTTTGGGTCAAGAGAGATGGTAATCTTCAAAGCAGAAGCATAGTCTGTAGGCCCAATAGCCTCAATCTGTCCCAGTAAATCATCATCTAAACCCATCATGAATCTATGCATTCTCAACGCAGGTGTAGCAACCTGATAAGCAGCAAACCTCGAAAGACGATCGAATTCTTTCTCATACTCCAGCACAGATTTGTCCCCTTTCTTCAAGGCCAAGAACTCGCACTCTTTCTGGCTTCTATACTTCTTAGTATAGTATTTCTCATAGAAACTCTCTTGGAATTCACTCCAAGTCACCGGAGTAGTAGATTCCGGGTATTCAGTGTGGTCTCCCACCAATACATAGCATCCCCCACCAAAGAGAAAGTCCCACAATGAACCTTCAAATGCTCGGGACAATTAACAACCTTCAAAGCTCTCTGAACCCTAGTAAACCAATCCTCAGCTTCTTCAGGATCAACAGACCTTCCATTGAATTCAGCTGGTGCATACCGCTTGTATTCTCTCAACATCTTGGCCTCCTCAGTCACACCACCAACTCCAGCCAATGCTCTACGCATTTCATCTAATTCAGCTTGGGGCACAAACTCGCCCTGAACAACTGGTGGTACCGGAGCTAAAGGAACATCCTCCTGTGCATCCATCCCAACTGGGTCCATATGCCCATCAACATTCCCCACAGCAGGGGTAGCATAAGAGTTAACCTCATTGATGACTCGGCGTCACTCTGGTACTCTGGGTTGACACCATGGCCTCGACCGCATCCATCCCTACCTCGGCCTCTACCACGACCTCGTCCTCTTCCAGGCAAAACCACAAGAGGCATCCTGGAATACACAAACACTACAATTATCGAGATTGAACAGTCAAACTATAACACTATCTATCAAGCTACTAAGATAAGGTATAAGTTTAGAGACTATTTCTTGAGATACCTAGCGCCGATGAGTGTGAAATGAGGTTCATGTCAAAAGAAAATGTATGTTTAACATAAGGTCTTTAGAACCAAAAGGCTCTGATACCAACTGTAAAGACCCGACTTTTCAGAGTTTAAAACAAACATAGAAAATGCAGCGGAAGACTCAATAAAAGATATCTATTGAATAATATGAAAAATCCTCAATCAATAGTCATTTAAATAAATCAACAACTCCGGAGTTTAAAACTTTAAAACAAAAGAATCAATGTACTTAGTCAAATAACGAAATGTTCAAAATAACTTAAGCTCAAATCTCACAAAGACAAATATAGTTAATAAAGTTCTAATACTTTATTCTTAAACTCAATGAAAAACTAATGATGCATTGGCTAGCCACGTGACATGAACCCCTCATCTTTTCCACTTCATCAACCGCCACCTCTCGGTCCATTATTACCTGAAAAAAAATATAGCACTGTGAGGCTAAAGCCAGTGAGAAAACAATCTAAACGAAGGTAAAGTTTTAAATAGTCTCTAACAACTTAAACCGAGTCCCAACACTCGACACTCTCCAATGTCTCTTTCACACAAAACTTCTCTCAAACCTCACATTCAATCTCTTTACATGAATAGGCAATTATTATCTAAGTTCCATACTCAAGAACCACATTCGTTATCCCCTTCCCAATACACACCCCAATCCAATACTTAGGCCCATTCTAAAATTCACAAACACAATCAGTCAATTAATCAATCTTCCACTAAGAAGGTGGTCTCTCGGGACTCCAACCATTCTTAGGTACTTAGTTATAGCCGTAACCATAACTAACCCCTAATGGATCGTCCATACGAGCAACGTCCATTAGCTGTTATGAGCTCACTCTCATAACTATATATATTTCACTATTATGAGCTCGTAGCCTCATACTAGTTTAACACACCTGTCAAGCCATCAATACACAACCTCTTTACATTATCCTCTTGATAATACTCATTCATAATCAGCAAGGGGAATTAAAATACAGCAGCCCCAAAGAGACTAATTAAAACACACAAAATACATTTTACTATAAACTGCCGAAAAATCGTCAAAACCAACTATTCATTCTCAAACTTGCTCATCTCAAAACTCATATCAAATCATCAATAAATACTCCATAATATTCCAGAATTCACTCCCAAAACATTCAGAAACAAAAGAAATCGAAAAACACCAAAAACTGCCGAAAAACGGCTAAACTAGTTCTAATCGAAAATTCTTTCTCCAATTAATTTTTCGGTGTTTCCAATATTATTTCACTTCCTAAAACTCCAGAATAATATATTTGAATATAATGAAACATAAAATCTACGGTAGAAGCTTTAGATTTCTCTAAAACCCCACCATCGAATAAACTGTTAACTCACCTCAAAATTCGCTTAAATCCAAAATCAAGCTACTTTCCTTGACGAACCACACCTGAAACGAAGATCCTAAATAGCTTAAAAATACAAATTAAAATACGCTAAATTAATACAAAAGGTTTGGGGTTCGGTGGGTCAAAGAACGGAAATCAAACGGCGAAGGAAATTGGCTAAGGTTGGGCGTGGGAGTGTGTGTGGGCCGCGGCTGGCCATGGTCCTCGGGACGTGGTTCGGTCGCGGTTTCGTAGTTAGGGTGATCGATCTTGATGGTTCTAGGTATCGGTAATCAAGATCGATTGGGTGTTTGGACACGATTTGGAAAATTGACAAATATGGAGGTTGGATTAAGGGTTAGGGTTTTTGGTGTTCATATGATGAATATAAAATAAAAATCTAGAATCCAAAATCCAAAATGATTGATAAATCAATTTCGAAAGCTTACCCGTTAATTGAATTTCAAGAAAAGGGCTTCCGATTTTCCTTCTTCGATTCCGTGCAAATTCCACCGATCTCCTAATTAACAATTGACGAAAAACTCATCAATTCTCACCCTAGACCCCACGGCAACAAGAAGGAAAAGAGAAAGGAGGATTTTCGTTACCTTCGTGACCAAAATCGATTGCCAAAACGCTTGAATCCAAAACCCGATTCACGATCAAACGACAAACGAGCGAACGACGAAATCTTCTCCCCTTTCTCCAAGGGGGCGGCGGCAAGGGTGTGGGAAGGATGAGGGAAATTGTTCTTCTTTTCCTTGATCAAGATTAGGTTTTGGGCCACTTGCCACATCATCAATTAAAATCCTTGAAATATCCCAATATCTTTTAAATTGTAAATATGACACCTTTTACAAGGATGTCACCCAACTACATTATTTATTATTAATTCCAAACCCGATAATTAATTTAAAGAAAATTAATTTTAAACCGAGATTTTTTTTTACCTTGAAACGGGGCGTTACATTATATCTGTGATATATCCTTCACGTGGAACCCTCATAATTACAGGTGGATAAATTCACCGTTTTACCCCTGTAATTACCGCTTTATCCTTGTGTTCCCGCTGATTCTCCAATGAACTTTATCTTTAGTCGAACTAGAGATAAGATACTTTTGTGATCAATAGAAGTCGTGACTTCACTTGTTCATGTCTCGAATCAGTACATCAAGGGAGTTTCCTAAAGTTCCTAAAATGTTTAGGTATCGCACTGATACCGTTAATTTATAGGAAAGTTATGAATTCCATCTCGTGAAAATGAGTTCCCAGCTACTTATCTAGTCATGTTCCCAAAACAGGAGTGTATTGAGCGTTCTTACAGATCGCTCTCAACTATGTGAATCAAAGAACATAACTCCACAAATAGGAGTCCGCATTTCACTCAGGATTGAGATCTATCACCGGTTGATAAACTTAGTTTGATATTCGATTATTTCTCGTAAACCGGTACTAATGAGAAATTTGATCGAACATCGTGGGTCCTGTCTTATACAATCAACATTGCATATGATACTTCCATTTCATGTCTCCCACATGAATGATCAGGATTAGATCATTTGTCTATAAACAAAATGCGAAGCTATCACAAGATGTTACCAGGATAAGGTTCCCAAACGTTATCCATTTATCGTAGACACTTTTAAGTTACTCATCTCGACTTTAATCCTCTCGTATGACTCATATACTAAGTCGTGATTTCATAAGAGTGACTTAGGGTTTACTATTTGAATGTTTGATATTTATATATTTCCATATATTCCTAATATCATTAATTGAATCAATCTAGATAATATAAAGAACTTATGTTTATTTATTTAATTTATTCTTAATAAATTATTATTATTAAATGATTACAAGTTCTAGGACACCATTCCTAACACAAAAGCCCAATCTTGGTAGGCTCGGCCTAAACAAAATCATCAACCCATATCGACAAGCTCGGCCAACCTGTGTACGTCCCAGAACCCATGGGCAGGAACCAACGCGAAGTCCATGCTATGCCACAGGAACTCAGACTAACAGAGGCGGACAGCTTTGGGCATTAAACAATGATCAAAATCATATCTACAAATATGGTAAATATCCTCCGCGTATTAAAGAGAAGATTTGATATTAACTTCATAATATCTTCCATATTTGTCACGTAAGACTTCCTATATAAAGGGAGACAAAACCCTAATACGGTGATGCATCCTGACTTGCAAAATCCTAAACTACATTCTTATTCATCTGCCTCCAAATACTAACTTGATCATCGGAGATCGTTTGATAGGCACCACACCTGTGTTCATTTTTGTTCTTTTCGCAGGTGAACAAGTTCAATGGAGACCTGGACCATGTGATTCACACGAGATCGACAGTGGTAGAAATCATCCACCACAGTTTGGCGCCCACCGTGGGCAATGAAGAATACATTCACGAAAACTCCATCACAAACAACGTTGACAGGCATGAAGAACACCAGGAGAAAACAAGCTCTCATTGATGCATTCATTCCCGAGGATCCAGAACACGAGGTGAACGGGCAGAGGAAAGAGCCAGCCCCTGAGGACCTCATCACGACTCCAGATGCAATGGTCAAAGAGTTGTTCGAGAAGACAGACCTATTCATGAGGACTATGCAATAGATGTTCAAAAAAGTCATGGATATGCAAAGAGGGGCTAGCCCCCACCCATCCCTCTAAAGAAGAGAACTCGTAAGCTGCATCGATCTCGCAAACCATCCAATCCTGACGAACAGATATTGAAAGCGTCAAAGATCCTAGAAGGCTCGAAGGCTGGGTGATCCAAGGCTATCGACCTCGAAGAAGTCAATTCGATCAGCCAAACTTCGACGAAGTTAAGGCTCGGAATTGAAGGGGCGAAGTACGCTAAACGTATCAGGCAGAATGAGGAAAAGAGGAAACGACAACAACTGGAGGATCAAGAGCACTAATCGGACCAGGATTCCTCAGACCAATCCAATCTGAGAAGGAATCAGAAATAGAGAAAGAAATATCCCCACATCGATATTGAATCCGAGGGATACAAGAAGCTCGAGGAAAGGATCTTGAGAAGGCTAGGAGCTAAAGCTTAAAGGGTCACCTCGAATTCACGTGACCCGAGGCAGTCACCATTATATTCCTACGTCGTAGCGGTCAAACTATCAATGAACTTCAGAATACAATCCTTCGATCTCTATGATGGTTCAGGTGATTCTTCTGAGCACGTAGAATATTATGTCAACTGTATCCCGCTGGAAGATGTTGAAAGGGTCACCTGTAAGTTGTTTTCTCTTAGTTTAAAAGAATCAACCCTCAAGTGGTGCAACAACCTCGAGGAAGGATCAATCCATAATTTCTAGCAACTCTCATCCGTCTTCCAAGGCGAGTGAGCATGAAGTACGCGAAGACGAACCAGGATCTATACAATGTCCTAATGAGAAAAGATGAACTGTTGAAAGACTTCATTTGCAGGTTTAGAAAAGTAAAGCTTGACATTCCCAACTACCGTGATGAAAAGGCCACCTCAGCCTTTGCAAGAGCTATTCACCTAGATCATCCTCTATGGAGATCTTTCAACAAATCCTTACCTTTGACTATGACAGAAGCACTGGAAAGAGCTACTAAGAAAATTTCAATTGAGGAATAAGCCAGAATTAAATGAGAACTCCGTGCAGGCGACAAAGAAAGAATCTCCTCTAGCGAGAAAAAGTATGAACCCAAGGGAGACAAATACACAAAACCTTGGATGAATGATAAGACAATTCTGATAGAAGAGATCGCCCAAAGAAGGAAGATCATAACAGACCCATCTGAGTCCATCACACAAATGTCAAAGGACAGAAAGACGACGTTGTAGATCGTTCGAGTAAAAGTAAGTATGAGAGATATTGTGAATTCCATCGCAATAATTCCCATTCAACTGAAGAATGCCGAGTGTTGAACAAAGAAGCAATGAGAATTTGGAAAGAGAGAGTTGCAAGAATGCATAAGTGGGAAAAAGCTAAGTGGGGAGATCGGAAAAGTCAAAAGTCCGACGAGAATCCCACGACACTAAATGAGGTATTTCCAGAGGATCAAGATAAGAAAAAATATATGCTCCCAGTAAGCATGATCAATTGTAAGGGATAAGAAATCATTGAAGCCATGTAAGAACTTATCCTCCACGAAAAGATCTCAGACAATAAAATATCTCGAGACATCCCTAAGTTGCACTCATCACCTTCCACAGAGTAAGCTGCTAAATAAACCAAACAATGGTGCCCGATAAAAATGAACCTAATCCATTGTATAGACTCGAGTGTGAACGAAGTGAAAAGGAAAACTAGAGATGCAAGAACTCTATTATTCCAAATGGAATACAAACACACAAATATGATCACCTTTTCAGACTTCGACTTAGCTGATGTCTGTCACCCTCATAACGACGCTCTAGTTATCTCAGTGTCCATGGACAAGAATCGCATCAACCGAGTCATGGTAGATCAAGGCGCAGGAACAAATGTGATCTTTCAAAAATTGTTGCATGAGATGAAGATAGATGAGGGGAAAATCGGAGCGAGAAAGCAGCAGCTGATCGGATTTAACAATGATGTTTTGCTTTCATTTGGAACAGTGGAACTACCCATCACCATCGACGGAGTAACCAAGATAACCCCCTTCCATATTTTAAAAACTTACTCGAGTTATCATATGTTCTAGGCAGACCTTGGTTACATGCGAGGAAGGCCATCTCATCAACGGGGCATCAGAAATTGAAATTCCCTTTAAAGGGATAAATCATCGTGATATGAGGAAACCAAAGCACGGTAAGGGGATGCATGGTAGACGCCATAAAGCTCAAATCTGCAGAGAAATAGCAACCACAAGAGGAGCCAAAGGTCATGAACCATAATGAATATCTTCGACCCAAGGCTCTCGATGAAGACTCGGAGGCGCTAGTCATACATCCCGAGTATAAAGAACGGACAACGTAAATCGGAAAAAAGCTGGCAAAACGGTGAGGAAAGAGCTTGTAAAACTCCTACGATCCAGATGGGAAACGTTTGCCTGGGACCATACAGACATGCTCGGAATAGACCCATCAATAATAAGCCATAAACTGGAAGTATATCACAAGTACGTGCCGATTCGTCTGAAAAGAAGAAAGTTCACTCTTGAAAGGAACCAAATTATTGACGAAGAGGTTCAGAGGCTACTGGAAGCAGGATTCATCCGAGAAGTGAAATATCCAGATTGGCTGGCCAACATTGTCGTAGTGAAGAAGAAGAAAGACAAGTGGAGAGTATGCTTAGACTTCATTGACTTGAATAAAGCGTGCCCAAAAGATTCATTCCCTTTGCCAAAGATTGACTAGCTCATAGACGCTACCTCAGAGTACGAACTATTAAGCTTCATGGACACTTTCTCTGGGTACAACCAGATCATGATGAATCCCGCCGATCAGGAGAAGACTTCTTTTGTAAAAAATAAAGGTACGTACTGTTACAAAGTAATGTCTTTCAGATTAAAAAATGCAGGGGCAACATATCAAAGATGAAACTTATGTTCTAGATGGAGCTAGGCAAAACTATGAAGGTTTACATCGATGACATGCTAGTGAGTTATTATTTTTGCACATAAATTTGGGATTATTGTTCTTACTTTGATGATTAAATAACCTAAGAACTAATTAAATGTCTATGATTTGTGTTTATGTGCTAGGTTGGAGAAGAGAGGATGAAAAAGGACTAAAAAAGGCATTTTGGAGCTTTCTTGACACTTTGGTTCCATGGCAACAACTTTCACTGGCCGCGGCCACAAGGAAAAGTCTGATTCCAAGCCAAAATTCCAGAGAGTTCAGCGCCCCAGCGCTGATTTTCTAGCGCCGTAGCACCTAAAGTGTGAAATTTCCAGATTTTAGTCTTTTGCTTAGCGCCCAAAAATAAGTGCCGCGGCCGCTAGTTCGAATATTTTGGATAGAATTTTTTATATTTTGTTTTAAACCCTAGCTTTTAAGGATATAATAGGGTGACTTCTTTTCTAATAGGTTTATGAACGTTTTTCCTTAGTTTTGCTTAGAGAATGATGAACTCCACGCCTAGCTAAACTCTCAATTTCCAACCAAGGTTAATCAAAGTTTGATTTTTATATTTGTGAGATTTGTTCTTCATCTTTCTTTCTAATTCTTCTCTATTTCTATATTTTCTATTTTATGCATTCAATATCACATTGTTTGATTGTTCAAATAGGACCCTTTGATCATTCTTCAATTTGATAGATCGTCAATTAGAGTGTTTAAATCCGTAATTGTTTATGCATTCTAATCCATGTGACAATTAGTATGAATGATTAATAAGTCTTTTCATCTCATGCTATGAAAATATAGGATCTAGTCTAAATAGATCGAACATTTTGCATTTGTTGGCTAGAATTGGTCGTCCTTCTCATCTTTATTGCTGTCATTGATTAAATTCTGTTGTCGTACACTAGGGTTGTCATTGATTAGGGAAGTAATTAATGATCGTATCTTAATTATCGACAAACTAAAGAAGGATAGATTAATAAGACATTCTTAATAATCATAACCAATTTAGAGAATGAGTTAAGATTTCATTAGAAAATCAATGATCAAATAATATAAATCAAACGATAATTACACCTTTGGTTGGGACTTTCTCCCATTGAATCTCTTCTTAACTTTTATTGTTTTCTTTCTCAATTTCTCAACAAACTCAAAAACCAACCAATTTTAATTCACCAATATCTGTGGATTCGACCCTACTTTCCAATACTACATATCCACAAACCCGAAAGTAGAGACTTTTATTTTTGGTGGATTCGACACCCACCAAATTTTGGCACCGTTGCCGGGGATTTATGTCATTTAATTTTGTTTTTATCAGTTTGATGTCCCGTTCTTCTCGTATAGGTAATTTGGAATACGATCCTGAGATAGAGAAGACAGCTAAGCAGTTGAGGAAAAAAACTAGAGAGCGAAAACAACATCAATTTCCTTCCGCTTCCTCATCTTCATCGACAGAAGAGGAAATTCAAGTCAATCTGTTAGATCCTACTAACGAATTTGAAGAAGTAAGAGAACCAATGGAAAACGTTGAAAGAACTCTTAAGGAGTTGACTGCACCGAACACAACTTAAGAATTGTTGTATATTCAATATCCGAATATGAATGTGAATTTTGAGCTTAAATCAGGACTCATTCATCTCCTTCCAAGTTTCAGTGGGCAAGACAGTGAAGATCCAAACAAACACCTTAAAGCATTTTATCTTGTTTGTTTGAGTATGAAGCCACATGGTGTAATGGAGGATCAAATAAAGTTGAGAGCTTTTCCTTTCTCACTCACAAAAAAAAGCCAAGGATTGATTGTTTGATTTGCCCCCAAATTCTGTATCGGCATGGGCAGAGATGGCCACATTATTTTTTGAAGAGTATTTCTCCTCATCTCATTCTTCGAAGTTACGAAGGGAAATATCTGGGGTTCAACAGAGGAATATGGAAAATCTCCATATGTACTGGAAGAGATTCAAGAAATTATGTGCCAGTTTCCCTCAACATGGATTTTCTGAGCAACTTTTGATTCATTATTTTTATGAGGGGTTGACTTCTATTGAGAGAAGGTTAATGGATGCCACAAGTGGTGGTGCTATAGTGAACAAAACTCCCTCTAAAGCTATGAGACTAATTACCACTGTGATGACCCGACTCCTTTTTAAATCATTTAAATATAAAACACAGCGGAAGTCTTTATGTTTTAAAAAACAAACGGCATGGCTATGTTTGAAAGTTGGCTAACTAAAAACCTGTTTACATTTCAATTCAGAAATTTAAAACACAAGGAACTTCAAATTCCTATTAAGGAGTTCAAAAGGTCTAATAATCATAAAAGTAAGACGTATAGCTCTTAAGTGCTAATACAATTGTACAAATTTGAAATATACAAATTCACAATTAAGTCCATCTCTGATCCATCATCCTCTCAATCATTCAGCACCAGCTCCCCTTTCCACGAACCCCGAGCATACCTGGAATTGGTTGTAATATCATGAGCTAACAACTAAAGCCCAGTGAGAATAAACAGAATAAAAAGTAAAGTTAGACCCCAATGCTTATCCTGAAGGAATTTTAGAGGATGTGCTAGTACAAGTTAATGGTCTAGTATTTCCTACAAATTTCTATGTTCTAGATATGGGGGATGATGTTTTTACCTCATCTTTAGTTCTGTTAGGAAGACCATTCTTATATACCTCTTAAACAATAATTGATGTACATGCTAGTATAATTACTATGGAGTTCGATGGTGAATTTATAAAATTCAAAATACATGACTGCATGAAACATCCTGAAGCTAATTCTTCAATTTTTGTGATGATTAATTTTGTCGATCCTTTGACTAATGATATTCTTAAGTTGTTTGAGAAGAATGACATGCAGGTTGCTTCAACAAAGAAACCCAAAATTGGAGAATTGCGAGCCATAATTTGAAAATATGTCAAGTCGATTTGGGATGTGCATTAATGAAAAAGCAACTCGGTCTAGCCGAAGACGTTAAATAAAAGGCACTTTTTGGGACGCAACCCAAATTTTTATGTTTTTTGTTTTTGTTTTTGTTTTCATTTTCATTTTCTTTTTGTTTTATTTTATTTCTTTTCTTTGTTTATCTTTAAAATAAATAGGATCAAATAAAGGCTATGCATGCTGAAGGATGATATTTTTTGTCAAAATCTCACACTCCCGAGAAGATAGCAATTCAACTACTAATGAATGATTTTTCAGGGACGTTTTCTCACCCTCTTTTATTTTTGTTAATTGTTCATTGAGGAAAATGCATGCTTTAAGTGTTGGGGGGGTAGAGAAACAGGAATAAAATTCAATTTGATTGCTTGCTCTTGATACTTTTAATTTTCATTCTTGGATGATTGGGATTGTTTTGTCTTATTGAATTAATATGAGGTAAAGTAGAGATTAGTATGAGTAGATAGATTCTTGTTTGGCAAGTCTTGAGTAGTTTATTTGGATGACTTTCGAATGAAATGTGTTATGGGATTTGTGACAATCTAACCTTTGTGAGTTTTTGGGCCAAAAAGAGCATATCCTCATAATATTTTTGCTCTATTCAATTCTTGTGTGATTGTCAAGCATAGTTGATTAAACTAGAATTTTCTTTGTTATACATGTTGAGGCCTATGCGTTGTTTTGAATGCTTAGAGTTTAGAAAGGGCAAATTAGGTGATGCCATTTTTAGCTTTCTTAAAAGGCCAACCATGACATATATCATTAGAAAGCCAAATTTGAGCCGAGACCTATTTCTTGGAAATTAACCACAATATGAATAGCCCAATATCCTTCTATTTATTAATTTCCTTTTGAACCCAATTGTTGAAGAATTATTTGAACTTTGCTTCATTTTATGCATCTTCTCTTCAAGTTCAATGAATGATTTGACAAATAGATCTTGATTCTCTTCTTTCTTATTTTTCTTGTCTTCGGAAAAAAAGAAAAAAATGATGTTGATGAGAGTTGTGAGTAGTTTTGAAATAAGTTGAAAAAGAAAGAAGGGAGTTGTGAAAAAAAATAAAAATAAAGGGTGTTATGTAAAGAAGACATTGGTAGTAAAGGTGTGAATTCATTGTATGATAGGAAGTTTATTTGAATCATAGGAACAATGTTCATCTAATTCTTCAATTGTAGCTCAAATTTTCCTTCCATCCACCCCTTTACCTAAGCCCCATTACAACCCAAAAGACCCTTTAATTCTAGTGTTCAATTCATGCATTGGTGGCCTTGATTTGATAATTTAGCAAGCCTATGGTAAGATCTTCTATGTTTTGACTTGAGAGCTTATTGAATGATCCCTTAAACACTTGAGTGAATTGAGTCAATCCAAGTGAGGTTTCAAATCTTGTAGCACTTTGATTTTAAAAGATCATTAGAATAATTACTCATGTGCATGTTTGATAGGAATTTATGCTATGACTACTTGTCTTTTGTTTGTGCTTCAATTCAATTCTCTAAAACTTGATAATTTTGGTTGTTGATGATTGAATTTAAAGTTGAAAGGAATGGTGAGCAATTGAATTTTATTGCGTTGTTTGTTTTATACTTGAGGACAAGCATGGATTAAGTGTGGGGGATTTGATGAGTTATTATTTTTACACATAAACTTGGGATTATTGTTCATACTTTGATGATTAAATAGCCTAAGAACTAATTAATTGTCTATGATTTGTGTTTATGTGCTAGGTTGGAGAAGAGAGGATGAAAAGGACTAAAAAGGCATTTTGGAGCTTTCTTGACACTTCGGTGCCATAGCAACAACTTTCACTGGCCGCGGCCACAAGGAAAAGTCTGATTCCAAGCCAAAATTCAAGAGAGTTCGGCGCCCCAGCGCTGATTTTCTAGCGCCGTAGCACCGAAAGTGTGAAATATCAAAATTTTAGTCTTTTTGCTCAGCGCCCCAGCACACAAAAATCAGTGCCGCGGCGCTAGTTTGGATTTTTAGGATAGAATTTTTTATTTTTTGTTTTAATCCCTAGTTTTCAAGGATATTAAAAGGAGACTTCTTTTCTAATAGGTTTATGAACGTTTTTCCTTAGTTTTTCTTCGAGAATGATGAACTCCATGTCTAGCTAAACTCCCAATTTCCAACCAAGGTTAATTGAAGTTTGATTTTTATATTTGTGAGATTTGTTCTTCATCTTTCTTTCTAATTCTTATCTATTTCTATATTTTCTATTTTATGCATTCAATATCACATTGTTTGATTGTTCAAATAGGGCCCTTTGATCATTCTTCAATTTGATAGATCGTCAATTAGAGTGTTTAAATCTCTAATTGTTTATGCATTATAATCCATGTGACAATCATTATGAATGACTAATAAGTCTTTTCATCTCAGGCTATGAAAATATAGGATCTAGTCTAAATAGATCGAACGTCTCGCATTTGTTGGCTTGAATTGGTCGTCCTTCTCATTTTATTGTTGTCATTGATTAAATTCTATTGTCGTACTCTAGGGTTGTCATTGATTATGGAAGTAATTAATGACCGTATCTTAATTACGAACAAACTAAAGAAGGATAGATTAATAAGACGTTCTTAATAATCATAACCAATTTAGGGAATGAGTTAGTATTTCATTAGAAAATCAATGATCAAATAATATAAATCAAACAATGATTACACCTTTGGTTGGAATTTTCTCCCATTGAACCTCTTCTTAACTTTTATTGTTTTCTTTCTCAATTTCTCAAAAAACTCAAAAACCCCCCAATTTTAATTAACCAATCTCTGTGGATTTGACCT
This sequence comes from Gynostemma pentaphyllum, assembly GCA_028015215.1. NCBI lineage: Eukaryota > Viridiplantae > Streptophyta > Magnoliopsida > Cucurbitales > Cucurbitaceae > Gynostemma > Gynostemma pentaphyllum. Next base: position 44,826,254 of record CM051355.1, read on the forward strand.
TACTTGCCACTACTACAAATCCATAAACCGAAAGTAGAGACTTTTATTTTTGGTGGATTCGACGCCCACCACATGCTCGTGAAATTCGAGAAAGCTTAAGATCATCCTCGACATCTGAAGAACGCCCTCGATATCCTTGATCAATAAGGAATGAAGCTCAATCCAAGCAAATGTACTTTTGAGATCCCCGTAGGAAAATTTTTGGGCTATCTGGTGACCAAAAGAAGGATAGAGGCAAATCCAGATCAGATTTACGCCATCCTACGAATGGATCCCCCAAAAAAACATCTAAGGAGTCCAAAAGCTCACTGGATGCTTGGCCGCACTTGGAATGTTAATCTCCAGGTCTTCGAATAAAAGCCTCCCCTTTTTCAAAATTCTTAAAGGCAGCAAAGAGTTCGGATGGGATGAAAAGTGCCAAAAGGCCTTTAAAGAGCTAAAGACATATCTATTCGAACCCCCACTCTTGTCGAAGCCTAAAGAAGATGAAGATCTTATTATCTATCTAGCGGTGTCCAAGACTGCAGTAAGCGCAGCATTATTCTGAGAGGAAGATAAAATACAAAAGTAGATATACTACGTTAGCAAGGCATTGCTCGACGCAGAGACAAGATACACTGAAGTCGAACAATTGGCCTTAGCAATGATAACAACATCGTGAAAGCTCAAGCACTATTTTTAGGGCCACAGAATCATAGTGTGAACAACGTTCTCTCTGAAATCAATTCTGTAGAAACCAAACGCATCAGGAAAACTGGTGAAATGGGCAATCGAATTAGGAGGCTAGGACATCATGTACGAGCCCCGAACAACCATCAAAGGACAAGCTCTAGCCAACTTATTTGTATAGATGACTAACCTCGAGCAATTAAAGAGAGCGGAACTAGACAAGCAGATGATAGATTCCCAATTACGTGGGAAATCTACGTGGATGGATCCTCTAACGCCAAAGGAAGTGCAGCCGGAATAGTCGTGAAAACACTCAAAGGATTCCTTCTAGAGCAATCAATCAGGTTTACCTTCCAAGCCTCTAATAACGAAGCCGAATATGAATCACTCATTCCAGGACTAACTAAAATAAAAGAGCTTGGAGTAAGGAAAGCATCGATATATACTGACTCTATGCTGGTAGTGAAAGCAATTCAGTGGCGAATTCGAAGCGAGAGATCCAAAAATGTCGAAATATATAGACAATGTCAAGGAAATCGCTGTAAACTTTGAGGATATCAAAATAGAGCAAGTTCTGAGAACATAAAACAAACATGATCGATTCATTAATGGAACACGGCCTGAAAAGAATAATTCTTGTTGATTATTTAGAGCATCCAAGCATAGAGTCCAACGAGATCAAGGCAACTCAACTATCTCAAATATCGGTTCCAGGGGAAAAATCGCCTTGGTACCAAGACATTAAAGACTATTTGGCAGACAGAAAGCTTTCAGAAGACCGTGCTCAGGCACAAAAAATCAAATCCCAAGCAGCACGATATTCCATCTTGAATCAGGTACTATATAAGAGATCCTTCGAAGGACCATACCTGAGATGCATCGATGATGAGGAAGCCAAATATGTAATGCAAGAGTTACATCTGGGATGTTGCGGAAACCACTCTAGAGGACGATTGTTGTTCCATCGAGCACGGACACAGGGTTACTACTGGAACATAATGTACGAGAAGTGCAAAGCATTTGTACGGAATTGCGATAAATGTCAGTGTTTCATATCTGAACATCACGTTCCACATACTCCGCTTACTACAATAGCGATTCCTTGGCTTTTCATGCAATAAGTGCTCGACATAGTGGGGAATCTTCCCATGGCGACTGGACAACGATGTTTTCTGCTGGTGGCAACTGATTATTTCACAAAGTGGATTGAGGCTGAACCCCTGGCCAAGATTACTAACATCAAGTCGAGCAATTCATTTGGAAAAATATAATCAGAGGTGGACAGCCTTGGGCATTAAACAATGATCAAAATCATATCTACAAATATGGTAAATATCCTTCGCGGATTAAGAAGAAGATTTGATATTATCTTCATAATATCTTCCATATTTGTCACGTAAAGACTTTCTATATCCAGGGAGACAAAACCCTAATACGGTAATGCATTCTAACTTGCAAAACCCTAAACTACATTCTTATTCATCTTCCTCCAAATACTAACTTGATCGTCGGGGATCGTTTGGCAGGTACCACACCGGTGTTCATCTTTGTTCTTTTCGCAGGTGAACAAAGTTCAAATGAGACTCGGAGCACGTGATTCACACGAGATCGACAGTGGTAGAAATCATCCACCACATATGGAATAAAGATATAATATCTTAATTATTCAAAATATATTTTATAATTAAAAGGTTATTCAAAGATTTTCTGAGGCCTTAGTTTTCCTATAAATAGGAACCTTGGGGTGACCTCAAACACACAACTAAGAGAGCAAAAAAGAGGCTAAGAGAAATTCCTCTCTTCCCTCTCTCTTCCTGTTGTCGTCGGCCTTATAGTGGTCATAGGGAAGATTTTTCTTCCCTTTCCTTTTTTCAAAGAGGATAGTGCCCAAGCACCGATTCTCTTTTGTGCTTAGTGAGGAAGAACTTTTTGGTGGTCCCAGGATCATAACCAAGAAGAACGAGGAAGAGTCAGACTTTTCTCTACAAGAGTTAGTAATTCTTTTATGCATTTTGTTTTGAATATATTATACTGCAAGGAAAGATCATTGGGACTTCCATTTGAGAACTCTTTTAGAGGCCTCAATCCAATAGAAGTGACTTCATTTTCTTAAATGTCATCAAACAATATTCATGCAGTCTTTATTCTTAAATGCCTACGTGAACTCATGCTTCCTCTTTGTTTCTTTTTAACTTATCAACCATGCAACTTACACCTTTAATTATTTCTAAAATCAGATGTAAAGTCACTCTCTTTCCCTTCTTTTGAAATGTGTTAACCTAAATATCTTTCAATATAAGGTCAAACTCCTCCAACTCAGTTTCCACTAAGCTTGAAAGTGGGTATAGAATAAGAAAGTTGATAGCTTGATCAAAATATTCATTTAATAGTTCACTACACAGTAAGTTCTTATTATCCTTGATATTTTCACAACACCACGGGGGTTTAGCTACTCATAGCTAAAAGCATCGCGAAAGATAGATTGAAAGTAAAAATAACATCCATACTCATATATGTAAACTAAACTACTCAAATCAGTAAATGAATACAAGATAACTAAGTGTCTTAACGGTCTAAACCTCTTCCTCCTTCCTAAAGCTTACACCTTTTCTTCTTGTTCTTTATCCGCTTACTTCCACTATCTACTTTTTGGGTTTTTTTCATAAGGCTTTTATATTGCTATTTTTCTTTGATTTATCTTTTTCCCACCAAAATTCATGGTTGGTGAACTACTGGCTAAAGCACTGTTGGCCGCACGAACGGATACAATAGCAAGAAATGACAACTCCTAATCTTGTCAACAACAGCTGGAGAGAAAATATCTTTTGACCTCTCAGGCTCGTTGCTTCAGCTACAACTTTTCTTACTTCATGCAGCCAGCTTTCTTCCAACAAGGGACAACATATAAGGGAAATCTTTCGACGATCCTTTCTTCCAAAGAGCCTCATTAAGAACTTATAAAAAATAGATTATAATGAGAGAAAATCATCTTAAATGAAGAATAAAATAATTAAAATGCCGTCATTCTAACAAAATATGATTCTAGCTTAAATTCAAGTTATTTACATACAATCTACATTCTATTTGCTGAACAAAACCTAATTCTTCCTGAAATATAGACAAAATAAATTATTTAGAACTTCACTTTTATGCACTTATCAGTGAGTGATTATGTTCTTCCATAGAAACTGCTTGACTTATTGCTCGATGATTTAGCAAGTGGTTTGACCTCGATCGACTTGGTAAAGTAGTTTGTTGCCACCAATAAGAAGCATCTTTGTCTGGTGGTTGTGGGGAGTGTCCCCACTATGTCTAATCCTCTTTGTATAAATGGCCATGGTACCGCGCTGGTGGTGAGGGGTGTATATGGGACGTGGTGCTCGGACGCGAATCTTTGACATTTATCGCAGGTTCTGGTGAACTCTTTGCACAATTGAAACATTCTGACCCAGTAATATCCCTGGCTTCGCGCCCTAAGGAACAGTGACCGTCCTCCTAAATGGTTTCTACAACATCCTAAATGGAGTTCCTGCATAATGTATGTGGCTTCATTTTTGTCTACACACCTTAGTTGCAGGCCTCCGAACGATCTTCTATACAACTTTTGATTTATTATAGAATACTGAGTTGCTTGGGATCTAATATTTCGTGCTTGAGCTTTTTCTCCTGGAAACTTGCCGAAGAGTAGATATTCCTGTATACTTTGGTACCAAGGTCGTTCTTGACATTTTTCCACTATATCGGAGGCCTTTTTCGTGCTTGGCTTGACGCTTGGATGTTCAAAGTAATCGACTGTGATTGTTTTTCATAAATCGTGTTCAACTATTGATCCGAGCCTAGCCAGTGTATCTGTGTGCTGGTTTTCTGACCTTGGGACCTGTTCCATGCTGACGAACTCAAATTCTTTGGTGAAGTCTATGACTTTGTCTAAGTACTTTACCATGTTCGAGACCCTTGCTTTGAACTCCCAGCTGAATTGCTTTCCTATGAGCAATTGAGTCCGAGTATACTTTGGCTCTTGTTACGTCCCGTTACTTTTGAAGTGAATTTTTTTTATTTAATATGTTATTTATATATTTATTTCAATTAAAGTATTTAGTTTAATTTTTATTTTTGTAATTTAGAATTTAGTAGTTATTTTCGTCCGAAGACCTTTTTAATCGTTTTATAAGCGTAAATTAGTTTTAGTCGTATTAATGATTATTAAAGGGCCAATTAATAATTATTAATCACCATTTGTCTAGTTTAAGAACATCAGGTTTCGTTTTACAAGATAAAATCATTAAAAGGATGTAACCGTAATTTTAATTTCTTAAAATACCTAAAAACACTATTTATCTTCTTTAAAATCATCAAGGTTGACCAATTGACCAAGAAGCTCATTTTCTTTCCTTTCTCTTCTTCCATATGTGAGCATCCATGGATGAGTAAGAAAATCTCTTGGGTTTTCATCGATTCTCGACCGTTTTCGATGTTTTCAGTTGCGTTGGATTGCTAGGGACGAGGGCTATCTATCCCACCTAACCTTGTGTCGTTTCTCGTTCCCTAAAGAAAGCCCTAAAAAGTGAATTTTGAAAACTTTTTACATGGTTTTGTTCATTTTTTATTATAAATGGCATTTGAAGTTGCAATTACGTATTTATATCAAGGAATTTGACGATTTTGAGCCCGGATTTTTAAAAAACACAATTCACCCGAAAACACTATTCATCTGAAATCACTATTCACCCGAAAATTCACACTTGTTCTCATCTTAGTTATGAGTTGTAATATGTTGTGTAATTGATGATTTGTAGGCGCGATTGCTAATTTTTTTGTTCGTGGGAACTTGGTTGTCACTGGAGCATTTGAGGTGAGAATAAATAGAAATTAAAGTAGCTTTAGAAACCGAATAAGTTGAACGATTTGTAGAATCAGAAGTTGAGATTGAGGTTTAAATCGAAAGGATTAAAGTAAGTGAACTAACATGCTTAGGCTTGGAGTTATTTATAATTGAGTGAGAGAACTCATGGATTTCTCGAGGGAAACATTTAACTCTTGGAAGTTCTAAGTTTAGATTCGTTCCGGAGTTTAAGAATGAATATCGAAAGTTGAAGGCTTCAAGAAATTGGGGTGAATAAGGAACTTGGTTATGGAACTTCGGTTATGTACTGAAAGCAATATAATTATTTGAATTAGAGACTTTTATGATAAAGTTAATATCTCGAGTTATCTGAAGGCCGGTTGGCTTAAATTATTTATTGTTTTCTTATCAGAAGTTCCTAATTGCTCGTTTTATGTATAAGAGTAATTCACGATCCATTTACCTTTATGTCCTTTCGATTATGTTGAATGTTTATATTTATTTTTGCTTTTCCTTGCACTTAAAAGCATATTCATATCATATCATATTGAATAATTGAAATTGGGAGGAATAATGAGACATGCTAAAGGACTGCGAGACTTTATATTGTCTGGTATTATTCGTTTTATGTTTATCTATATGTATCATGAGGCATGCTAAAGGTTGCAGTAATTTACTTGATCGGAGGAGATGGATAATGATATAATGATGGAACTATGCGAGTTCACATTATCTAGTATTATCCATAATTACTATGATACATATACGAGTATACAGAGTATGACTTAGCCTATGGGACTTCATTACCTGTATTCGGTGGGTGAGATAATGAGGTGAATGAACTTAGCCTACGGGAGATTCATTACCTGTCATTATTCACTAGAGGTGGGAAGATATTATTGAAAGGAATTCATATATTTTATTTTGGAAAGTGAGTTTAATGAGGTGAATGAACTTAGCCTACGGGAGCTTCATTATCTGTCATTATTAACTAGAGATGGAAAGATATTATTGAAAGGACTTTGTATATTTTATTTTGGAAAGTGAGATAATGAGGTGAATGAACTTTGCCTACGGAAGTTTCATTACTTGACATTATTCGCATGTGATAGTTATATTAATGTAAAGGTTGTGTGCCCTTTACACTTGTTTAGTGAGTTAATGAATGTTTAATTATGTTAAGACCAAATGAGCTTAGCATAATTTATTAAAGAAAAGAATTGAAACATTATGTATATTATACATTTCCATAAAGAAAAAGAATGAAATATATGTATTGCCGAGTGCTATAGGAAAGAGAAATGAGATTGAATTGTATAATGAAAGAATACAAGGGTGTATTAAACCTTGTTTAATTATCATGATATATATATGTAAGAGAACTAGATTCTCATAAATTGGAAGATCTTGAAATTGGAGATTAATACTTGATACAAACCTTATGTATAGTATAAGGTATTGAAGAGAATGAAATACAATATTATGAGTGTTAAGAAACACATCTTCTTAAATGCTTGGAAGTTAGATCCTCAATCATTTGGGAGACCTGGTGTAACGTCCTGTTACTTTTGGAGGTAAATTTTTTTTTTTTAAATAAAGTATTTAAGTTTAGTTTAAACTTAGTAAATTCGATTTTAGTAGTTATTTTCGTTCGAAAGTCTTTTCAAACCTTTTACTACTTTAAATTAGTGTCGGTGACATTAATAATTATTAACGGGCCAAGTAATAATTAATCACCTTTAGATTATTTTAAAACCATCGGGTTTCATTTTTTTTAAACGAATCTTTTAAAAGGGACGTATACGTCATTTTCCAATTTCTTAAAAAATCACTATTCATCTCCACCTTCATTAAATAGTCAACTTTGAGTCAAACATTTCATTTTCTCCTTTTCTCTTTTCCTCCTTAGAGCCGTAGCCCTCATCCCCTCTCCCTCTCTCCTTGGCTTTTCTCCGTTACTCGGTGGATCGCCGTAACTTTATGTTCGTTGAAAAGCTCTCGGTCCAAGGATCATTTCTGACCTAGAAATTCGAGGTTTTCGTCCATTTCTAAAGGCCTTAAGGTATGACAAAGTTTCTAGAATTTGAGGTGAATAGTTTTTTAATGGAGATTTTGAGTTGAAATCTTCAAATTCACACACCGAAGCTTGAAGATTTCAATCGAGGATGTCGTTTTATGTGATTTTAGAAACTTCCCAAAAGCCTAAAATCAAGTTTGAGTTGAAAACCCGTCCCGTGTTAATTTCTCTCACTTGACCAAGATTAGGGTGTTTAGTTTGTTATGATTTTACGTTTTACATGATTTTTCGGAAATTGATTATTATGTAAAACCCTATTATATGGTGACCTATTGATATCTCTACTTTCAAAGTATCCTAAATCAACCCGAATCATCTCGAAAAGTGCATAAATGACAGAAAACCAAACTCGAACCCTCTCTTCCTTGTTGGGCCGTGGGTCCCTTAGGGTTTAAATACGGGGTTTTCATCGTTTTATGTGTTTACTTGCCGTTTGATCAGTTTTCGGATAATAAATGATTGTTAGGTGTAATTGATATGTAGGTTTGTGATCGATTGCGTGACTTTGACTCCAGCACTTTGGAAGCTTGGATTACACAATCTAAGGTGAGTTTAAAATGGAAGTTAGTAATTTTATAAATTATGTTTCATTACGTTATTGTTTATCGAAGTTAAGAGGGGAACTAACTTCCAGAAGTTATACTTGGTTGGAGACTTTAACTCGGATGTGAGTGGAGTGGTTTTGGTGTACTTATGGTTTTGGAAGAAAAGAAGAATTATGAGTGGTTTGGAAGTCTTATAAGTGGATTTGGAGATTTTAGATGAAAGTGGAGGAATAAGGAACTTTAAGTGAATTGGGAGTCAAAGTGGCTTAGAAATTACACTTGAGTATTGACTCATGTAATTCAAGCAGTTTATGTTCTTTAGTAGTTTAATAGAACTTTATCTAACTTACTAGGGAGCTTGATGGATTCTATACGACACATGATAGTATGTAATACGTTCCATACGGTATCATGGTGCAAGGATATGTGATACGGCACATGATAGTATGTGATACGCTCCATACGGTATCATGGTGCGAGGATATATGATACGACACATGATAGTATGTGATACGCTCCATACGGTATCATGGTGCGAGGACATGTGATACGGCACATGATATTATGTGATACGCTCCATACGGTATCATGGTGCGAGGACATGTGATACGGCACATGATAGTATGTGATACGCTCCATACGGTATCATGGTGCGAGGATATGTGATACGGCACATGATAGTATGTGATACACTCCATACAGTATCATGGTGCGAGGATATGTGATACAGCACATGATAGTATGTTGATACGCTCCGTACGGTATCATGGTGCGATGATTTGTGATATGGCACGTGGTATGTCGACTTTGGTCCATACGGTATTATGATACGATGAAAGATAGTTAGTAATGCAATTACATAATCTTTAGACTTGTATAGTAAGACTTAGTAATAACGGGTACTTTTACTTTAAATCTTGATATCGTTACCTTTCAGGATGTGTACTATGTATGTTGATTATGTGCGGAATTTGGAATGTGGAATGGGTAGTAAAAGTGAAATCTAGGCCTTTGGACACAATTTCTGACATGAAATGTTGTTCATATGATTACTTGCTTTCATTTTACTCTCACTAGCATTTTTATGCTAATGTTGCTACAATTACAATTTTTCAGGTAAGACTCGTGGTGGAGGATGAGGTAGAGGAGGTGGCGCCGCGTGACCGATCGAGATAATGAATGGACAGGAACACAATCGATTTTGGGTGTAGCATTTTTGAATGCTCAAGAACATTGCATCACTCTTTATTATGTTTCATTTTGAGCTCGATGGAGCATTTGTATATATATTTTGGACTCTAAAACTTTCTTTAGACTATTTATCATATTATAGAATGCATATTCCAGGTTTACTGCTTTTTCTGAAAAATTGGATGTCTAACAGGTTTTGGTTTATCCAAATTTTAAACGAACCCATGCCGTTTTTCTGTAAAATCAAGTTTTCCTCTGCGCATTTGTTTTAACTGATTTTACGAAAAATCGGGTCGTTACACTTGGTAAGTAAAAGTGGAATATTTGAAGTAAATCTCTTTGAATGGATGGATAACAAAGAGTAAGTAAGTCCTTGGACACAAATCCGGATGCGGGTTTGGAGTCTATTGTTACTTTATTTTCTGTTTATTTTCACTGTGCTTGCTTTTAGCTCATGATATTACAAACATTTTCAGGTAATGCTCGGGATCGTGGGAGAGGAGCTGGTGCGGTCTGATCTAGTTGATGATGGCGGGATGGACTATAATCATTTTTTAAAGTCCATGGACATATTTTATTTTATCTCATGAGTTGTATATTTGTTTATAAGCTCATAAGAGCCTTTTGTTTTAACTTTTATAACCTCAAACTCCTTTAATCTTTACTACAGGAATTACATTTCCTGTCTTTAATTTCTCTGATTGTGAAAAGTGTAAACAGGTTGTGGATAGTCCAAGTTTTAAACATATCTACGCCAAATTTTTTTATTAAATAATAAGTCTTCCGCTGCAATCTGATTTAAATAATTTAAAGGGAGTCGGGTCATCACAGCTCTTCTCGCTCCTAGCTCTTTCATTTGGTTCAGCCCGCCCAATAGAGCTTCGTATAGTGCTTCGTTATTTGAGGCTTGGAAGGTTAATCTAATTTATTGTTCTAGTAAGAAGCATTCGGGGGTTTCTTTTAGAATCCCGACTGCGCTTCCCTTGGCATTAGAAGAATCGTCCACATAGATTTTCCAACTATTCTCTTCATCAACATGCTACTAATCCTTTTGGACGGTTTATTATTGCTCATCATGGGTCATCTCTACAATGAAATCCGTTAGGGCATGTCCTTTGATGGCAGTTATGGCTCATACGTGATGTCATACCCCCTAGCTCTCCATTTCATTAATCTTCTGGAAGCGTCGGGTTTGTAGAGAATTGATTTTAGTGGGAACGTTGTTTGTACAATGATTCAATGGCCTTGGAAATAATGCTTGAGTTTCCTCAAGGCTGTTATTATTGCTAATGCCAACTGTCCTATCTTTATGTATCTTGTTTCAGTGTCCAGCAAGAATTTTCTGATGTAATACACGGGATGCTGAATTCTCCCTTCCTCTCTGATCAATGCAGCTTTACTATTGTTTTGAAGGCCGCCAGATAAATTATGAGGTCTTCTTCATCCCGGAGTTTGGACAGGTATCCCTTTATCTCATCGAATGCCTTTTGACATTTTTGTCCCAACTGAATTCTTTGCTCCCTTTGAGAGTTTTGAAGATCGAGAGGCATTTATCTGATGACCGGGAGATGAATCTTCCAGGTGCGGCCAAACATCAAGTGAGGTTTTGTACTCCCTTTACATTCATGGGAGCTTCCATTTGTAGGATAGCATTGATCTTGTCTGGGTTTGCTTCTTTTCTTTTTTGGTTACTAGGTATCCTAGGAATTTCCCATAAGGGATGACAAATGTGCACTTACTTGGGTTAAGTTTCATCTCGTACTCGTCAAGAATATCGAAGGCATTCTTGAGATGTTGTTGTTGATCTTCAGCCCTCTGTGATTTGACTAGCATATCGTCGATATATACCTCTATGGTTCTATCTAATTTATTCTCAAAGATCCGATTCATCAGCCTTTGATATGGTGCGCCGTCGTTCTTTAGTTCGAAGAGCATCAGTTTATAGTAGTATGTGCCTTTGTTCATTATAAAAGAGGTCTTTTCTTGATTGGTTGAGTTCATCATTATCTGGTTCTAGTCAGAGAAGGTGTCTGTGAAGTTCAGTAGCTCGAATCTAGCGATCAGATCCACTAGTTGGGCGATCTTTGGAAGTGGAAAAGAGTCTTTTGGGCAGGCTTTGTTTAGGTCTGTGAAGTTAATGACTCTCCATTTCCCATTCTTCTTTCTCACCTCAACCACATTGGCTTGCCACTCTGGATATTTCACTTCACGGATGAATCCAACTTCTAGTAATCTTTAAACCTCCTCATCAATGATTTGGTTCCGTATTTTTTGCCTTTTTTGCCGGATTGGTACGTGTTTGGGATCCATTTCGAGCATTTGTGTGATTATCATTTGTTTGATTCCAGGCATGTCTGTATGGTTCCATGCGAAAGCCTTCCATTTGAAATGGAGGAGGATGGATAGTTGTTCCTTGATTTCCTCGCTCATCTTTGTTTTGATTTGTGTTGTCCTTTCTTTATCCTCAGGATGGATGATCAATGCTTCCGAGTCTTCTTCGGGAGCCTGAGGTCAGAAATATTTTTGTACGACTTCGAAACCTCCAACTCTAGGTTGATATTTTTCAATAGCTTTGTGCTTTATGGCGTCTACCATGTAGCTCCTTGTCGTGCTCTAGTTTCCTTTGATTACAACAATTTCCCCTCTTTGTGAGAATTTGAGTTTTTGATTCTCAGTTGAAGATATTGCCTTCATCGTGTGCAGCCAAGGTCTCCCTAAAATCATATTATAGAGTTAGTTTCTAACATGATGAAGGGTGTTAACTTGATAACTCTTCCAATTGCGATAGGAAGCTCTACTTTACCTGATGATATTGAGACGGCGTTGTTGAATCTGACAAACTTTTTTTTGCTCAACTGGATCTTTCCTTCTTCGATCTTCATTCCTTAGAGAAATTTCCTTAAGATCACATTAGTATCGATGCCATTACTCTATGGACTTTGTCTTTGTCCATGGATATGGATATGACCAGAGCGTCATTGTACGGGTGATGGACTTCTGCTAAATAATAATCTGAGAACGTGAATGGATTTGTGCGCTTGTACTCGACTCGCAGGATCAGGATTCTTGCATCTCTGCTATTTATTTTGGCTCATTGATGCTGAATTCGTTGCACTGAATGAGGTCGAGCCTTAATCGTTTGCTTGTTCGTCAGTTGACTTGTCCGAGCCCTTGCCTTGACTACTAAAGGTTTAGTCAGTTATTTCATGTAACGTCCCGTTACTTTTAGAGGTAAATTTTTTTTTTTAATTTTATTAAATTATTATTTTTATTTATTTAAAGCTTTTAAAATTAATTAAAATTAGTAATTTCAGTTTTATTAGTTATTTCCGTCCGAAAATCCTTTTTATCGTTTTAATTCGTTTCGGTGACTCTAATAATTATTAACGGGCCAATTAATAATTATTAGACACCTTTAGATTTATTTAAGACCGTCGGGTTTCGTTTTATAAGCTAAAAGTCATAAAAGGGCAAAACCGGTAATTTCCAAACTACCTAAATATCTAGATATTTGCTTCATCTTCTTTAACTATCCTCTTTGACCAAATATTGACCAAAAACTTGTCATTTTTTCCTTGCCATTGCCGTGAGCAACTTCAAGCCATGGATGAGAATTTCTTTTCTTCGTTTCTCATTCGTTTCTCGGTGGATCGGCTTGATTTCGATTGCGTTGGATTGGTAGGGACGAGGGCTACCTATCCAACCTAGCTTTTCAAGTTTCCCGTTCCCTAAGGGAAGTCCCAAAAAGTAAGTTTTCAAAACTTTTTAGGTGGTTTTGTTCGTTTTTGATTATAAATGAGATTTGAAGTTGAAATCATGAATTTCTATCATGAAAAATGACGATTTTGAGCCCGGATTTTCGAAAAACACTATTCACCCGAAAACACTATTCACCCGAGACACTATTCATCCGAAATCACTATTCACCCGAAATTGCACATTTGTTCGCATATTAGTTATGAATTGTAATATGTTGTGCAATTGGTGAATTGTAGGTGCGATTGCTCGGTTGTTGTTTCGTGGAAAGTGGTGATTTGGAGTTATTTGGCTAAGGTGAGTTTAATATGATAGTTAGCAATTTTATGAATTTAGTTTCATTATGTAATTGTTTATCAATGTTAAGAGGGGGTTAACTTCTTAGAATTAAGTTTTGGGTGGAAACTTTAATTCGGAAGTGTGTGTGGAGAAAGTTGGACTTATGGTTAGTTCGATGATTAGAGATCATCGGGGAGGTTTGGAAGTATGGTAACGTGATTTGGAAGCTACTTCGGTTGATTTGGAAGTTACTTCGGTTGATTTAGAAGTTACTTTGATGGATTTGAAGTCATTTGGATGACTTTGGAAGTAAAGTAATTAGAAGATGCACTTGAGTGTTAACTCGTGTATTCTAGTTAGTTAGGTTTCTATTTAACTTAGTAGACTTCTTCGGAGTTTAGCTAACTTATTGGAGACCTAGGGCACAATGATTCACACATGATAGTATGTTGATTCGATCCATACGTATCATGGTGTGATGAATTTGTGGGAACTTTGAGCACTTAGTAACTAGCACATGATAGTATGTTGATTCGGATCCATACGTAGTCATGGTGTGATGTTGGTACTTTGGTTTGTAACTAGCACATGATAGTATGTCGATTTCGATCCATACATATCATGTTGCGATATGGTGAAATTCCTGATACCTATGGTGAAATTCCTGATACCTATGGTGAAATTCCTGATACCTATGGTGAAATTCCTGATATCTATATGGTGAAATTCCTGATACCTATGGTGAAATTCCTGATACCTATGGTGAAATTCCTGATATCTATATGGTGAAATTCCTGATACCTATGGTGAAATTCCTGATACCTATGGTGAAATTCCTGATATCCGGTATGGTGAAACTCCTGATATCCGATGATTGTGATATGGTAATACCGCACGGGCTTAGTATGCGATATTTATCCATATGGTATACCCAGTGACGATGGTTGTGATATGGTAATACCGCACGGGCTTAGTATGCGATATTTATCCATATGGTATACCCGATGCGATGGTTGTGATATGGTACATGGTAGTACGTGGATTCGGATCCGTGCGTACCATGGTATTATGATCTATGATACGGCACATGATAGTATGTTGATTCGGATCCATACGTATCATGGTGCGATGGTTGTGACATGGTAGGACCGTGCGTGGTATGTTGATTTCGATCCATACAATAGCACGATACGATGAAACTTGTTTGGTAATAAAAATAGTTAATGTTATTTTTTTTACCTAATCTTTAAACGTGTAGTGAGACTTAGTTGTGAATGTTAATTTTACTTTAAGTCTTTATTTTCCATCTCATGGTTTTGAATGACGAATACGGGTAGTATGATATTATCTTATGTTTACATGGAAATTGGAATGTGGTTATAGGTAATAATGAACATTTAGGCCTTTGGACACGATTTCAGGTATGAGATTTAGTTCATAGGATTACTTGCTTTCATTTTACTCTCACTAGCATTGTTTGCTAATGGTGCTACACCACAATATTTTCAGGTAAACCCCGTCCTAAGAAGCGAGGTAGACGAAATGGTGTCGCTTGACTGTTCGAGGTGGTGTAAGGGACAATATTAAACACTTTTGACAAGCATTAGTAAAATGCTTGTAATCATATACTTTTTACATGCTTTGTGTCATTTTGAGCCCGTGAAGGGTGTATGTGTAAAGTATTTTGATGTTTTTATGATTAAACTTTACTTTGGAATGTGCATTCCCGATTTATAGCTTTTTCTGGACTTTGGGTTGTAAAACAGGTTTTGGATATTCGACTTTTAAACGAACCCATGCCGTTTTTCTTTAAAAATTAAGTCTTCCGCTGTGCATTTGAATTTAAAGAATTTAACGGAAAATCGGGTCGTTACATTTCAGGAGTTTGATCGCTCAAATCTTGTGCTACTATTTCCGAATCTTCTTCATAGGTGGTGTCTTTTTCTTTGAGACTAAGCTTGGACATTGTTTCAATGATTTCTGGTCCTGCACAGTGGATCATATTCAATACGACCATATCATCTTTCTCATCTGAGTCTTTGGGGAAAGTTTCTTTAAGGGTTGTATTGATTTTCTCCACCTTCACATCTTGCTGATTTCCCCACTTAGCCTTACCCCACTTCTCTCTCCTAGCTGCTCTTTCTTTGTAAATTCTCATCGCCTTCTTTATCAGGGTGCGACATTCTTCGGTCGAATGAGAGTTGTTGCAGTGGATTTCACAATATTTTTTATTATTGCTTTTTGCGGGTGAACCTCACATTTCATTACTACTCTTTGTGGGATCGCTAGTCCCATCGTATAGCTCAAAGGTTGGTATATGAAATTTCCCTGGCATAGGACATAGGGGTCCATGGCGGCTGACCTGGAGCGCGTATGTTCGTGACATATCTATCAGTTTGGAATCCTAGTCTCTTTAGGATGTTTCCCTCGAGCCTTTTAATTTCATCGAATCCCAGATCCATTTGAGGGTAATCACTTTGCTGTTTGTGATGTCTACGCGAACTGGATTAATCGGACAATTCAAGATTCGACAGATTGTCAGCATCTTTTCGGTGTCGTCTTTTCTTTCGTGCATCGTCTTGCCTTGCACCTTCAGCGTATTTTGCCCATTCGGGACAGAGCCTAAGCTTAGCTGACACTCATCCAGAAGAGTTGATTTCTTTGGAGTTGTTATCCGCAGCTTTTGATTGGTTGACTTTCGCATTTCAGGTATTTTGCCTGCTATTGTTTTTTGCTTTTTTGCTCTCGTTAATCGAAAGGTTGGACGCGGTTTGTGGGCTTCAGCATTTATCTGGATAGGTGGAAGGAGATTCTTCAAGTGTTGCAACTTATTCATAATTTCATCCGCATATCTTTCATGAAAAGCTTCTATTTTTAGTAGATTTCTCGGATGAGTGCCTCCGAGGTTGCAACCTCTGTGAATTGTTCTGGATGCTCAAACCTGTGATTTTTCTCTTCATTTTACAGATCATTCTTGTCTCCAAAGGGGAGGTTGTTCACGAGAGCTTGCTTACTCCTCGTGTTCTTTATGTTTTTTGCCTTACTGTCTATGTTGAAGCTTATGGAATGTTTTTCTCTAAGCCCCACGGTGGGCGTCAAACTATAGAGGATGATTTCCACTACGATCGATCACGTGCGTTCTACATGTGTCGCCTCTACTTTATCGTGAATACCTAAAGAATAAGAACAAGAAAACACCGGTGTGGTGCTTGCTAAACCGTCTCTGACGATCAAGTCAGGGATTTGGAAGCAGATGATATGAGAATTCTAGAGTAGAATTATGAATGACATCCCGTTTTTGGTTTAATTAAGCTCTTTATATTGAGGACCTATAGTGTAACGTCCCGTTATTTTGTGATAAAAAAAGTTTATTTATTTTATTTTAATTTAAGTAATTAAAGTTCATTTATTTATCGGTAAATTAGAATTTAGTAGTTTATTTCGATTTAAGTCATTTTAATGGCTTTATTTATTTAAATACGTTATAATGGTATTAATAATTATTAACGGGCCAATTAATAATTATTAATCACCATTGGGATAGTTTAAGATCATCGGGTTTCGTTTTATAAGTCAAAAGTCATAAAAGGACGTAACCGTCATTTCCAAATTTCCAAAATATCTAAAAACACTATTGGTCATCTTCTTTAAAAACACATTGACTCAAAATTTGACCAAAAGCTCTCCAATTTTTCTTCCCATTGTTGTGACTTCAAGAGAGGAAGAGGGAATTTTTGGTTTTCGTTTATTTCTCGACGGATCGACTCGATCTTAGATACATCGGAAAGCCCTCGAGTCTAGGATCCTTTTCCACCTAGCTATCGTCCGTTTCTCTCGAGATCAAAGGAGTTCTCGGTAAGTAAAGCTTGAAACCCTAAGCTCCAAATAGTGTTTTAATGGAGTTTTCTTTGTTTTCTTTCGATTTCTTGCCATGAAACTCGGTGTTTGTAGATACGGGAGTAGTTTTATGAGTTTTTGGAAACTTTCCCATAACCCTAAAACCGAGTTTCAGTTGAAACCCTTCCCGTTTGAAATTTACCCTTTTGGGTTTGAATATGGGTTGGAATTTAATGAAATAATGTTTATTGAAATTCTATTCGGGAAAGGGCATAATATTCAAAAACCCTAATTATCGATACCCATTGAAATCGGGAATATAGGATTTTCTTAAAACCAACTCGAAACACTTTTAAATTGCCTAAAAGCCGAAAAACCAAACCCGAAGCCCATTTTCTTGAGAGGGCCGAGAGCCTCTAGGGGTGGTTTGTGGAGTTTTTTCGTTGTTTTGAACGTTTAGTTGATGTTTGATCGATAGTTGGTAAATTATTGATTGTGTGATATAATTTAATTGTAGGTGTTTTCGAACCACTCGCTTGATCGCTACTTCGGACTTAGGAGCGAAGTCAACTTTCTTTAAGGTGAGAATAGTTAGGATTTAAAGTAATTATAGAAAGCGAATGAGTATGATGGTTTGTAGAATTGAAACTAAGACTAGAATCCGAATCTAAGATTAGAGGGATGTGAGTTAGTGCCCTAAGGTTTAGGAGTTAATCCTTTAAGTGAAAACTTAGGAGTTCTCAAGGAAACTATCGAATCTTAAAAGATTCTAAGTCAGATTCGTTTCAAAGCTTAGGTTGGATCATTGGAAGTTAAAAGATCCAAACTTGTATTTTAGAACGATTAATAGAACCTCGGTTTATATTGGAAGTTTAGAATCCTGGAAGGTATAGGTTAATCGTTTAAGTTATGTTTTTACTTTTATTATTGATACCGGAGTTCGATCGACATATCGTTCGTCCGAGATTACTATCTATTTTACTTATGTCCTTTACTTTATGTCTTTACTTTATGCTCCTTTACTTTATGCATGTTTCCATTATTTTATCATTTACATTTACTTTATTTACTTATGCAAGCATATGCATAACATCTCGCAACATTGAAAAGAAAAGAAAGTGAGAAAGAAAAACGAAAGGTTAATGGTGGAATACGAGAAAAGTCCACACTACTTGCATGCATAAGTACTGGTGGATACTACGGGAAAAGTCCACGCTACTTCCATGCATAAGTACTGGTGGATATTACAGAAGAAGTCCACGCTACTTCATATGCATAAGGATAAGGGTAAGGGTGGATAGTATGTGAAAATCCACATTACCTTCATTTCATGCATAAATGGCAAATGCGTATCCCACGGGATGTACTCATTACTTTTATGCATATGATAGATGAGGAAGAGAATCGAGATGTTATATTTAAGCAAAGTTTTATTTATTATTCTTAATTATGTCATAACAAGTAATTGGATGAGGATTGACTACGAGTATTAGTACTATCATCCTTTAGAAAAATTAGAATGAATTACCTAGAGTTTGGAGGACTTTAGGAGTTAATTGTGTTAGATTATTTGGACACAAATCGAAATGCGAGTTTGAGGTCTATCTTTACTTTTTATACTTATTATTCTCACTGGGCTTAAGTTGTTAGCTCATGATATTACAACCAATTTCAGGTAATGCCCTGGCCAGAGGTCGAGGGAGAGGAAATGGTGTTGCGTGATCGAGGGATGCTGACCTCGAGATGGACTCTTTTGTTGTAAACTTTATGTATTTTACTTTTGAGAACTTTGAAGGATTTGTGAATTATACTTTGTATTTAGCTCATAAGAGCTTTTTATCGTTGTTTTTATGATATTACATCTTGAACTCCTGATTGAGACTTAATGTTCCATGTGATTTTATTAGATTTGAAAATTAGGATGTAAACAGGTTTTTGGCATGCCAATTTTCAAACATAACCACGCAAATTTTTCTTAAAATAAAAGACTTCCGCTGTGTTTTCTAAATTAAATTTATTTTAAAGTGTCGGGTCGTCACATATAGATAAGTGATACGTTTATATGTGATAAGATGGAGATGATATCCTTTGGGGACAAGAACTTATCTCTTTTATCCTCGGATCAGGATATGCTTATATCAAATGATGTAAAGTAATACGGGTCATGAATTTAATCCGGCTGACTAAACTATGTACGTCCTAACTGACTTAAACATTCTTAACCTCTTCTGATTGGACTGGGCATCACCTCTTCGGACTAGCTAAGATCCAAATACCCAGGAAACCTGAACTGAAGCACCTCTTATGGGTCAGGCATACCAAGATTTGAGCTTTCGATATTGAGTCTTGCCCATGGTGGATATGAACTCTACAATACTTAGATCATCCATATTTTATTAGAAATTGACTCAAATAACATATTTTAGATTCCATTGATGTTTTTTTTTTTTGAGAAATAATTCGATTTATGTCATTATTTTTGGTTTATTCCTAAAATAACATATTTTATAAATTATTGATTGCAAGTAAATAAATTATCAACTCGGGAAAAATTTTCATTTATTTCTTTAATTATAATAAAGGTAAAATTTTAATTCCTCAAAACTCATTTGAATTATAATTATTCAATTTAAAATTGAAATTATAATAAAAGTATTAAAAAACAAAAAGTCAATAGAATTTTATTTTGTGCCATACAATAATTTCTTTACTTGATATCAATAAATTATAAAACCCGTTATTTCTGGAATTTTTCAAAAATAGTACTCTTTAAGGAATTTGATATCTTTTGTGGGCTCTTGTATTTATTAAAGGGTAAAATGCAAATAAGACCCCTGTGGTCTTTTCAAAATGCATGAGCACCCGCTATAATTTGAAAATGGCAAATCACACCCCTGTGGTTCCAATTTTTTTCAATCAGACCTCTCCCCTTCAATGTCAATAATTTTCTTTTAGTCATAACTTCTTCGTTTGAACTCCGATTTTGATGATTCAAGATGTTTTGGAATCTTCATTTCCGGCTTTACATAATCGTCGCTTTGAAACTTTGAAATCATCAATAACCAAAAGAGTTAACGATGTCAATCATACTTAGTGTTTCGATGTTCATAAAATCTTTTATTTATTAATGCTTTCAAAGTTTCGAAGTGACATATATGTAGAGCCTAAAATGAGGATTCCAAAACATCTTGAATCGTTCAAATCCGAGTTCAAACGAATAAGTTGTGGCTAAAAGAAAATTATTAACATTAAAGGGGGGGTCTGATTGAAAAAAATTAGAACCACATGAGTGTAATTTGCCATTTTCAAAGTACAGGGGGTGTTCATGCATTTTGAAAAGACCACAGGAGTCTTATTTTCATTTTACCCTTTATTAAAACTAGACCCAGCTTTACTATCTAGAGGAGTTTTTATTATGTTTTTTTTTTAATTATTAATTTCAGCGTTTCTTAAGAAAAATAAAATCGAACGTACTAAATTAATAATAGAATGTTTAAGCAACGAAAGTTTTAATACTTGATCATTTTTCGTCAAATAACGAATAGAACTCGAAAGTGACTACCCACAGTGGTTCAAATGATGGATGTCACGAGGTTTGAGTTCGATCTAAATCTCCTTTATAAAAAGATAATAAAGTAAAATGCCCAATCTATTCAATTAAATTAATCACACAATTACGAAACTTGAACTCTTGCTTGTCAGTCAATAACACAAACAACTCTAATTTTTTACATTATTTTCCTCTCTTAGAGACCGTAATGATATGATGACGTGGATGGGAATTTCTCCAAAACTTGTAAAGCTTCTTTCATGGTTGGTCTCTTTTGTGGGGTCGGAGATGCACAACTATACCCTAATTTAAACCAACAAAGTAAGGCTTCTTCTTTACCCTCCACGTCAGCTCGAATTGCCATGTCAGCCATCTTTAAGGCCCGGTTCTTGTCTTCCACTACAAGCCCAAGGGCCTGGCCCATTTCATCTATAACCATCACCTTTCCTGTTAATAATTCAAGCAATATCATTCCAAATGAGTACACGTCCCACTTTGGGTTGGGCTTTAAGCTCCTGAGTGATTCCGGTGCCATGTATGGGGACACCCCTCCGATCGAGCTCGGGCTCGGACTCGGCCCATTTACATAATCTTGGAAACTATCTCGTGAAGCTGTGGATCTCTTACTTCCGAAATTCCGATTTGAGCCTCCAGCTTTGTAACTTGTATCACCCAATAAAATCTTCTCGAGCCCAAAATCTCCAATTTTAGGCTCCATATCATGGCCCAAGAGAATATTGCTGGGCCTCAAATTGCCATGAATATGCTTCTTCTCGTGGAGATACGAAAGCCCACGAGCCACTCCTCTTGCAATTCTTAATCGGGCCTCCCATGGAAGATGGCAAGGTGACGAGCCCACTTTCCCTGAAAAATAAATGACAAATTAAGACATTATGCAACAGTAAAAAGATCGACAGAGGCTGTAATTCTTTTCCGGAAAAATGAATCTTTGCCGCTAATAAATATATAAAAGAGTAATGTCATTTTGCCATATTACGTGTTCCCATTAATAGGGTGTATCTTTTATCAGACACCGTGTTCTTACGAGTCCTGAAAAAAGGTTGACTTTCCAAATTACATTAAAAACGACGTTTCAGTTACACCTACTCCCACCTCTCAAATATATTTTACATTCATTTCTTTTCATTTCCTTCCCATCCCGGAAGGGAACCCTTCCAGATTGGAGAATGAGTACGAGTTCATACTTACATCATTCTCTTTCATATTTAATAAAATAAAAGAAATGACACGTATAACCTTTCATATTCATGGGTGAGTATGCAAGTATGTTCTTTTCAGATTATGTGGTAGCTCTTAAAAGATTAGAACATAAAAGTTGATTTAAAGTAGAAAGATGTAAAACTTACTGTAACGAGCATTAGCAAGGCTTCCATTAGGGACGAAATCATAGATGATAAGTTTCTCATCAACTCCCCAATAAAACCCACGAATATGAACAAGATTTGGATGAACCAATTTAGCAACAATCCGAATTTGATTTTCAAAGTCTTTATATTTCTCAACGCCGCCTTCCCCAATTCTTCGAACAGCAAATGTTGTTCCATCTTCAAGAACAGCCTTATATGTTATACTCGAACCAGTCGCGCCAAGAATGTAGGCAGAAGCCTTTAACAGTGTCTCCAATTCCAACTCCTTTTCTCCATCTACAGTAACCAAAGTTCCTCTATTACTCTGTTCTTCTTCCTTCTCCTTCTCTTGATTTTTATTTTTTTCTTCTCCTTCTATACTTGTCTGATCGGAAGCTTCCTCTTCGTGATCTCCAATTTTTCTCAGGCAAGACCATCTTGAAAATCCTCTGGATTCTGATGAGGAGGAAGAAGTAGACCAGCTATCTTTGGCCAGATTTGCTTCATTTTTCAATGTGTTATCGCTTTTTTTGTTCTTTTTCTTCAAATGGTAGACGTAAAAGAAAAGAAGACACAGAATTCCTAACCCGACAACATCTCCAAGTACAATAGCTACTATTGTAGAAGGCTTAAACCCAGTTTGGCTCTGTTTTTCAGTCTCCGTTTCTGACGGAGTACTTGGGTCTAGTGTCTTCGGAATTGCCGCGATTGCCGGCGGTAGAGATGCTGGTGAAGAAGGAATTGGACATGGGTTCTTCGTCGGCTCACCGCATAAATTACGGTTTCCAGCGAATGAGTTCGTTTCTTGGTTCATGAAAATATCAGAATGAGGAATTTCTCCGGTGAGGTTGTTGAAAGAAAAGTCAAGTGTTGCGTTTGCCGGAATTGAATTAGAAAACTCAGGTGGAATTTCGCCGGAGAGTCTGTTGTAAGAAATGTTCAAGAAATGTAAATTATCTCCACCAAAATCAGAAGGCAAAGACCCATTGATCAAATTAGAAGACAGATCTAAAACTTGAACAATTCTAAACCCACTAGGAAGAGTACCGGCAATGTAATTACTCTTGAAAGAAACAAAAGTCAGGTTTTCCAAAGCAGTGAGATTACGAGGTATTTTTCCCGCCAAAACATTGTCGGAAAGGTTGAAAGCTTGGAGATTTATCAGTTGACCCACAGTCTCCGGAACCTCGCCGGAGATCATATTTCCCGACAAATCAAGAAACCGGAGGTGGGTTGCGTTAAAGAGAGAAAAAGGAAGAGACCCATTGAAGGAATTATTAGAAAGATCAAGAGATTGAAGAGTTTGAATCAAACCCAAATCAGGGGAAATAGAACCAAGAAGCTGAGAATTGGGAAGAGATAAAGCTGTAACTCGGAATTGATCGGAGCAGGAAACACCAAGCCATAAACAAGGAGTATCGTCGGAATAATTCCAGTTTTGAAGAACCATTAAAGGGTCCTTCAAAACTCCATACTTGAAAGAAAGTAAGAAAACACCATCAGAATTAAGTCCACAACAAGATTGAATAACAATAATCAGTAGCAGAAGATAAAGGAAAAAGAAAACTGATCTCTTGGAGCAGCTCATTATTTCTTAGTAGTACAATTCCACATCGCTAAGAGAGAGAGAGAGAGAGAGAGAGAGAGAGAGAAGGGGACTGAGATTTAAGAGGCCATGTGAAGAAAGAATATTAATAAATAAAAGAAAAGGAAAAGGAAAAGGGAAAGGAAAGGCGTCGTAGCTAAGGATTCACAGCTCACACATAAAAAAAAACCCGAACTATGCTTTTCTGTGGAGTTCTGAAAGGCTATAAATTCGTTGTTCATAATGATTAATAATTCACGTTACATGCTCCAACGAATAATTGGTTTTTATGAAATTTACATATAAATTTATGAAAACAAATAATTGTGATTTAAACAACAGTCTAATCAGAGATTTGAGAAACAAAGAATTTTGTCGGAAAAAGGGAATAGGCATCTTTGCTAAATGACATATAGATGAAGTCCAAACTTGGAGAATCTCTCTCTTAGATTGACTTTGACGAAAACTAGTGGTTAAGTTTTTTTATTATTATAAAATTTTAATTACTGATTTGAGTAATGGGAAAGGGTTTTGTTTTTTCAATTAATAAATAGGAAGTAAATTCCTTCATGTTACTTATCTGTACGGGCAAAGTCAGGGAGTAACATGAAGGGAAAATGCCGGATCCCCTCCGTTTCACCAGGGTGACGTCCGATTTTTGGGACTGGAATTTAGTAAAATTTAGTTTAAATATTATAATATTCATAAAAAATTTATAAATATGATAAGAATTTGATACATTGACCAAGTAGTAATTATTATGAACCTACTCTCTCTTGGGAGGATCAATTTTGGGGCCGTGTGGAAGAAAGAGTGTGTTGGGATGGACTTAGCTTAACTTAAAGTTCGTTGCGTGAGTTTAACAATCGCGTGTTTGAATATTTGTAGATTCATAAATTTTAGTCTAACCCTTCAAAAAGAATAATACAGAATTAAAATTGAGAATCATCTACCCAACAATGGTTATGTAAACTCATGTTCATGCACATCTAAATGGAGATGATCAAAACTCAAATCTTCTGTATTGACTGGTTGGTCATGTTCAACTAAAACAAATGAAGAAACTAATATTGGTTTAATGAAGCCTGAAATTGAGTGGACTAATGAATAAGATAAAATTGTCCAACTACAACATTAATGAACTTAATGCCATATTTAAATGCGTAAATTCTGATGAAATCAAGTTGATCTCAACGTTTGAGATTGCTAAATAGGCTTCAGACACTCTTCAAAATACTTATGAAGGCAATGGTGGTGTTAAAAGAACTAAACTTACTACTCGTTTTAAAAATCTTAGAATGTTAGAAGATGATTCCTTATATGGTTTTTACACTAAATTATGTGATGTTGCAAATGAGTCTTAAGATTTAGGTAAAAAAAAGTCTGATTCTAAATATTTTAAAAAATTGATAAGCCTTTTGCGTGATGGATTTTCTTCTAAACTTACTGCTGTTGAGGAATGCAAAGAGTTAGATAGTATGAAAAGTTGATGACTTAATGGGATCTCTTAGAAATTTTGAAATGAACATGAAAGAAAGAGATAAAGTAAAAACTATAGTTTTCAATTCTAATAATTCTTTCGAAGATGAGGAAAATAGTGATCAATTTGCCTTGTTAATTGAGAGGTTTAGAAAATTTATGGGTGAAAACACTACAAAAAAACTGTCAATTTGCGACCAGAAATTTGCGACCAAATGGTCGTTTTTATTGTATAATGCGACCAAAAACGCGACGAACATGGTGGTGGCCAAAAAGCTGGTCGGTCCGGAATTTGTGCGACTGGATAGTCACAAATATACGACCAGAAAAGTTTGGTCGCAAAAAAGTCAACCTTTTTGAAAAAACGACCAGATGGTCACTTAAAAAGTGACCATCTGGTCGTAATTTATGTTGAAGATAAGTGACCAGTTGGTCACATAAAAAGTGACCAAGTGGTCGTATTTCTAAGCGACTAAATGGTCACTTTTGAACTCAGTCAAAATACGACCAGAAAAGTTTGGTCGCAAAAAAGTCAACCTTTTTGAAAAAACGACCAGATGGTCACTTAAAAAGTGACCATCTGGTCGTAATTTATGTTGAAGATAAGTGACCAGTTGGTCACATGAAACAGTGACCACGTGGTCGTTTTATAAACGACCAAATGGTCACTTTTGGACTCAGTCAAAATGCGACCATATGGTCGTTTTCTTGAAATAAAATGCGACCATAATTTAAATTTCAATAATTAGTTAATTAATTATTAATTATTTATTTAATTAATATTAAAATTTAGTAAAAAAAAATTGGAATTAAAATAAAAAATATATATATCAAATATTCAAAAAACGTTTTATACAGATGAAAGCATCCTAGAACTACTGCGGAGGGGTGGGGGGTGGCGGAGGAGGCGTCGATGATGAATGGCCGCCGCCTAGGGATCTGAAGTACGCGGCCAAAGCTGCTGTGACCTGGGCCTCGACCCGTGCCTGCATGTCCGCCTCAATCGCAGTGACTCGAGAAACAAAGTCCTCGCGCAAAGCGTCCATGTCCGCGCGCAGCTGCTGCTCAACCGGAGAAGGGTCGGAGCTAGTGCTCGCTCTGCTCTACTAAGGCCGGGGCACATCCGCGTAAAGGCGTCGCCCGTACGAGCCGAGCCTAGGAACTGATCCATCAGGCCGAACCCCTCTAGCAGCCTCCAAGAATGCCTCTCTATGGTCTTCCTGAGTCGATTGTGAGTCTGGTGTGGGCAACCGCTGACTCAACGACTCCGTGAAACGTTTCTAAACATTTAAAATTCAGAAAATAAAATAGTTAATATATAAGTTAGGAAAAATTTTAAAGAAAAAATAATAATTGAAAAAATTATTAAATATCGAATCTTTCGCCTTATCGTCGACGAACGTCCCGTCCTTCTTCGTGTGAAGAACGCAGTGCAGCCCATCGGGCGGGACAGGGCGACCGTGCTTCTCTTCCTAAAAATATTAAAGATTGAAGAAGAAAACATAATAAATTAATAACTAATTGAAAAAAGAAAACAAGAAAAAAGTACGTAAGAAAATGACTAAAAAAAAACTTACCAATCGACGATGGTGCTCGTCATGGGTCCGGGCCCCGGCTGTGTGTTTGGTGGGATTCTTCGCGCGGTTGGCCTTATTCCTCCTTGACATTGCCATGCCCTCAGGAGTGCTCAAGCTCGCGATAAGCCGCGCTTGGTCCTCCGGGCTCATCCACCGGGCGGTCTTTTCGCTTACTTCTGCTGGCCGGTACATGAGGTCCTTGAATCGATCCCGGACGTGATTGTCCCATACGGGGAACAATCTACCGTCCGTGATATCGGGATCGATAACAGGAAACTTACCCTGAAAAATTTGAAATAAAAAATTGTTAAAGTAATAAATTTATTTCTATAAATTTCAAAATTAATTAATAATAAAAATAAATGATGTCTTTTACCTTCCAATTGTCGTACATTCGACTTTTCTCCGTCGTCGGAATCTTCTGCAAGAGAAGGTCGCTGGGTAGAGGCATGCTGTGGAGGACCTCGCGAAACCGTTTTGAAACGATTGTATGCGGCTGTACTCTGCAAAAACATAAAAATATTGTGATATTAGAAACAATTAGTTAACAGGAAAAAAACACTTTTAACAAAGTTTAAAGGTTTAAAAATTAAGTAATTAAAACAATAAACAAAATTACTTACGTATCCTCTTCAATCCGAAGGGTAGAGTCTGCGGCCCGAGGAGGCTGCGTGCATGAAGTGGAGGGGCCAGCTGGATCCGACCCTGATGCAGACCCTGACGCAGACCCTGATGCAGACCCTGATGCAGACCCTGATGCTAACCCGGAAGTCATGGCTAGCGAGTCCTACGGCAATCGTGGTGTCGCAGACTGGGTCTCAGGAACTGCATCATTGAGCGTGGCAGCAAGTCTCGGCTCGTAACCGAAGAGGATGCTGTCCAACTCATATGTAGTCAGATCCGCATCAGGGGCAGCGGCAGCAGGCGGCTGCGGAGACGCCTCGTCACTCGCGTCGTCAGGCTCGTCTGACTGGGGAGGACGTCGTCTGCCCGTCATAATCCTACAACCAAACTAAACTAATTTAATACTAATTACGTAATTAAAATATTGAAATAAATTAAATTAATTAATTAATGAAATAATCTAAATTAAATTAATTCATTAATGAAATAATCTAAATTAAATTAATTAATTAATGAAATAATCTAAATTAAATTAATTGATTATTATAAATTAAACTAACATAAATTAAGTAAATAATTTAAAATAAACTAATTAATGAATTTGAATTAAAGTAAATTAAAATTAGATTAATTGAACTAAAATGAAGTAATTAAAGCAAACTAAGTAGTGAAGAATTAAACTAAAATTAATTAAATTAAAGTAAATTAAGTAATGAAGAATTAAACTAAATTAGATTAATTGAACTAAAATTAATTAAATTAAACTAACATTAATTAATTAAAACTAAACTAATTAATTAAATTAAAGTAAACTAAAATTAGCTTAAGTGAACTAAGTAATTAATTAAAGTAAACTAAGTAATGAAGATTTCGACTATTAGATTAAATTAAACTAAAATTAATTAAATTTAACTAATATTAATTAATAAAAACTAAACTTAACTAAACTAATTAATTAAATTAAACTAAATTAAAATTAGATTAATTGAACTAAAATTTATTAATTAATTAAAGTAAACGAAATTAGATTAATTAACCTTAAGTAAACTAAGTACTTAATTAAACTAAATTACATTAATTAAACTAAAATTAATGAAATTAACAACATTAAACTAAACTAATTAATTAATTAAAGTAAACTAAAATTAGATGAATTAAACTAAAGTAAACTAAGTAATTAATTACACTTAATTAGATTCATTAAACTACAATTAATGAAATTAACAAAATTAAAATAAACTAATTAATTAAAACTAAGTAAACTAAATTTAAACATAAACTAAAACTAACTAAAAACTAACTTAAAACTTAAAATGTATATGAAAACTAACCTCGTAATAGAAACCGGGATTGGAGGTTTAGGGTTTTTAGGTTTAGAGTAGGAACGGGGAACGGAACGGGGGAAAGAGAGAAAAGAAAGAAAAAAGAGAGAGAAAAAGAGAAAGGAAAGGAAAAGGAAACGGGGGAAGGAAACCGATTGAATTTAAATCGATTTTGCGACCAAATGGTCGCAAATATGTAATCATGACCCAAAACGAAAGGTCGCGCGTGCTGGGGAAATTATGACCACATGGTCGCATTTTTAGAGATATTTGCGACCATCTGGTAGCATTTATTGAAAAAGTGACCATTTGGTCGCCCATTTACCATTATCCAGAACAGCTGTCATATCACGAGTCCCATCAACAATTGCGACCATCTGGTCGCAATTATTAAATTCACCGCCATAAATTTCATGAAAATTTAAATTTACCGCTCAGATTTGCAACCATATGGTCGTAATTTCACTTATATTTTTTGAAAAATATAATTATACTTTTCCAAAAATGCGATCAACTGGTCGCCTTTCCCTTCTAAATTACTACCATGTGGTCACCTTTTGTGTTAAATTGTGACCACATGGTCGCAAATATTAATATATATATATATATATTTTAATCATTCATTAAAGAAATAGTTTTAATAAACACATACACAGTGAATAATCAAGTTACAAAATGTCTCATTCATCATCGTCTCCAAGAAGTCCGTCACATAAAGTCTTCTTCTTTTTCTTCTTCTTTTTCTTCATCGGATTCATCGTCTCGAATAAATTCAGCATCAATGTCTCGTGCGTGAGAAGTGGAAGCATTTGTATCATCATTATCATGCAATGTTATAGTTCCATCGTTCAAAGGACGAACAGTACTTGCATTCTGACCATCGTTGATTGCACGACATCTTATCTCATCTTCTTGAAAAGCAACAGCTTCCTATGCATGGTCGTCTTTCTCGGACAAGTTTTCTTCTACCTGGTGTGGTTTAACTTTACAAACAACTAACCAATCTGTCAGATCTCGTCTATTAATCGGATAGTTCAGGTAATAAACTTGAATCGCCTGTGAAGCCAGGACAAACCTATCAGCGGTGCGCATATGCTTACCGCTGATAAACTCAGGTAATAAACTCGTCGACCCTTCTTCCAGTCACTACCGTTTGAAGGGAAAGTGTGATTCAACGGCAAAAATCGACGGTGAAATCAAACCAACAAGTTTTCCGACCGTTTCTGAGATAAAATGCATCTGTGTCTAGCATGCAATGTGGACATACGTATGTCCCCGCCGTACTCCATCCTTTAAGAGGAGGAGATTGAGGTTCACACAATTAACTACACTGACTAAGGAAAGCAATAACAAAAGCTAAACACAGACTCAAAAATGTATATGAAAGCAATTAAAGATCAACATACCTGAGAACATTGAATACGCAGGGAAGTCACTGATCGTCCAGATTAACGCGACGCACATCAAGAAATTTTGTTTCTTCGAAATGTCGTACGTCATAATACCGTCAGTCCATAACCTTTTCAACTATGCAATAAGTGGTTGTAAATACACATCCAGTTTCTGTTTTGGACTTTTCGGCCAGGTACGATCACTGTTAAAAAAATCACCGGGTCTCGCATGCACATCGAGGGAGGCAAGTTATACGGGGTTACCATGACTGGCCAAACTGTATATTGTGCCCCTGATGCCCCGAACGGGTTAAAGCCATCTGTGCATAAGCCCAATCTGACGTTTCTCGGATCTTGTGCAAAATCCGGATGACGATTATTTAAATGCTTCCATGCCGGAGGATCTGAGGGATGTCTCATAACACCTTCATCCTGTGAATGTTCGTGACGCCATCTCTTGTGCGAGGCTGTCACATCCGATGCATACAACCGTTGCAGACGTGGGGTTAGCGGTAAATAGAATATGCGGGCGTTCGGAATCAGGCTGCATTTCCCTTGTTTGTATCTTGGAAGAAAACAGAATTTGCAATGATGCAGGTCCTCATCCACATCCCAGTAAATCATGCATCTGTTTTGACACGAATCTATTTTCTCCACGGGTAATCCAAGTCCCTCCACTAGCTTTTTCGTGTCGTACAAACTGTAGGGCATATTAATTTCTTCTGGAGCGCATCGACGAAACCACGATGCAATCGCATCAAATCCTCTACCAGGTATGTTGTATTGCGCCTTTATATTTAAAAGTTCTGTAGCAACTGCAAGTTGACTTACCTCACACTCATCGTACAATGGTCGGCTGGCTGTCTTTAGCATCTCGTGCATCTTACGTGCTTCCGGATTCATTTTCTCTTCTACAACCCGTTCATCTTCGTCTACGTTTAAACTTTCACGGAAATTTTCATTGCCCCCATACCCCGCACCATCAAGTATCATTTGTTGCATCTGACTATACTGTTGTTCATCATTCCGTTCTTTGTCAACAACCTCTACATTCGAGATGCTACCTTCGTATCGTCTAGATTCCTGTAATGCAGCTTCGAACATTTCCTGTGTTTCCCCCTGAAACACCCAGTGATAATAATTCTACACAAACCCCCTACTATAAAGATGCACCTTCAACTATGTAACCGGTATGATTCTCTGTGACGACCCGTCACTTTTAAATAAATTAAAATCAGAGAAAAACAGCGGAAGTCTTTTATTTTAAGAAAATTGGCGTGATTATGTTTGAAAATAGGCTAGCCAAAACCTGTTTACATCTTAAATTCAAATATCTAAAAACACAAGGAACATTAAGTTCCTATCCAGGAGTTCAAAATGATTATAATCATAAATCAACGACAATAAGCTATTATGAGCTAATTACAAAGTACAAATCATCAAAATGATATAAAGTTCACAAAACCATGTACATGGATTTTTACATAACACATAGTCCATCTCAAAATCATCATCCTCTCGATCATGCGCGCACCAGCTCCTCTTCCACGATCCCAAACATTATCGAAATGTTTGTAATATCATGAGCTAACAAACTAAGCCCAAGTGAGAATAATAAGAATAAAAAGTAAAGATAGACCTCAAACTCGCATTTCGATTTGTGTCCAATTAACTGACACAATTCACTCCTAAAGTTCTCCAAACTCTAGGTAATTCTAATCCATTTTCTCCAAAGTATGACATTACTACACTCGTTCTTCATCCATTAACTTGTTATGCCAAAGAATAAGTAAAGTAAATAAACTTTGTATAAAATATAACATCTCGATTCTCTATCTCATCAATCATAATCACGATTGCATGAGGACATCCCGTAGGATTCCACAATTTCTTTTATGCATGAGGAAGTAATATGTACGTCCGTAACTTACCATTCAACTCCACATAAGGAAGTAATGCGTACGTCCGTAACTTACCATTCAACTCCCTATGTATGAGAAGTAATGTGTGCGTCCGTAACTTACCATTCAACTCTGCATAAGGAAGTAATGTGTACGTCCGCAACTTACGATTCAACTTCTATGCATGAGAAGTAATGTGTGCGTCCGTAACTTACCATTCAACTCTGCATAAGGAAGTAATGTGTGCGTCTGCAACTTACGATTCAACTTCTTTTCAATGATGCGAGATGTTATGCATATGTTTACATATGCTTGCAAAAGTAAATAAAGTAAATGTAAATGATAAAGCAACCGAAACATACATAAAGTAAAGGAGTAAAAGTAAAGACATAAAGTAAAGGACATAAGTAAAATAGATAGCAATCTCGAAAGAACGATATGTCGATCGAACTCCGGCATCAATAACAAAAGTAGAATCATAAATCGAACGATTAATCTATGCCTTCAAGGATTCTAAACTTCCAACAAAAACCGAGATTCTATTAACCGTTCTAAAAACAAGTTTGGATCTTCTAACCTCCAATGATCCAACCTAAGCTTAGAAACGAATCTAACTTAGAATCTTTTAAGATTCGATACTTTCCTCGAGAACTCCTAAGTTCTCACTTAAAGGATTAACTTTTAGTCCCAAGGGCACTAACTCACAATCCTCTAATCTTAGATTCGAATTCTAATCTTAGTTTCAAACTCTACAAACCTCCACACCAATTCGATTTCTATAGTTACTTTAAATCCTAACTATTCTCACCTTTGTAAGAGAGGATCTCGCTCTCAACCTCCGATAGAGCGATCAAGCAAAGTTCAAAAACACCTACAATTGAAATTATAACTCAAAATTTAATAAATTACCAATTAACGATTAAACAACCACGAATCAAACAAAGTGACGAAAATCCATCAACCCCCCCCCACATGGAGGCTCTCGGCCCTCCCATGAAATGGGTCTCGGGTTCAGTTTTTTGACTTTTTAGCAATTTAAATACGTTTTGAGTTGTTTTTAAGAAAATTCGATAATCCCGATTTCAATGTGTATCGATAATTAGGGTTTTCGAATATTATACCCTTTCCCGAATTGAATTTAAATAAACGTTATTTCATTAAATTCTAACCCATAATCAAACCCAAAAGGGTAATTTTTCAAACCGGAAGGGTTTATTTGAAACTTCGGTTTTAGGGTTATGGGAAAGTTTCCAAAAACTCTTAAAACTACTCCCGTATTTACAAACACCGAGTTTCACGGCAAGAAATCGAAGGAAATCAAAGAAAACTCCATTAAAACACTATTTGGAGGTTAGGGTTTCAAGCTTTACTTACCGAGAACTCCTTGGATCTCGAGAGAAACGGACGATAGCTAGGTGGAAAAGGATCGTAGACTCGAGGGCTTTCCGTTGCAACCAAGATCGAGCCGATCCTTCGAGAATTGAGCAAAACCCAAAAAAATCCCCCCCAAACCTTGAAGTTTCAGGCAAGAGAAGAAAAATGAGAGGTTTGGGGTCAACTTTGGTCAAATGATGCATTTAAAGAAGATTATGAATAGTGTTTGGATATTTTTAAGAAATTGGAAATGACGGTTACGTCCTTTTATGACTTTTGACTTCTAAATCGAAACCCGATGCTCTTAAATGAATCTAAAGGTGATTAATAATTATTAATTGGTCTATTAATAATTATTAATGTCACCGAAACGAAAATTAAAGTATTAAAACGATTAAAACGAATTTCCAGTTGAAATTAACTACTAAAATCGAAATTACAAAATAATAATTAACTAAATACTTAAATTGAAATAAATAAATAAATAAACAATATTAAATAAAATAAATAATAAAAAAAATCACTTCAAAATAATGGGACGTTACATTCTCCTATTATCGCATTTCCTGCACGGGCAACGTAGCTTTCCACCATACTTTTCATAATATACAGTTGTCATGCAAAACTCAACAAACTGTTCAACCCCGGCCATGAACTCATCGTTCAAATACCCGTCTATCAAACAAACATACATCCACTTTTTCTTAATGCTATCAAACAATGGGTGGAGGGGTTTTTATAATGGACTCTTCTGCTCATTTGTGACCAGATGGTAGTATTTTTGCTACCATCTAGTCGCATTTTCCCACCAAAATTTCCCGCCATTTTCCTCACTGCCCCGGGTCACATCAAGTTAGAATTTACGACCTCATGGTCACATTTTGTGGTGACCACTTGGTAGCTTTTATCCCACCAAATTATTTATATATTACTGGTCACATAAAATCACAACATTTGCGACCATCTGGTCACGTGGTAGCTTAATTCCCGCCAAATTTTTAAGCTACCACTGCTCAATAAAGGTCACCAAAATTGCGACCATTTAGTCACTTATAATTGTGACCACTTGGTAGCTTTCTTCCATCCAATTTTAAGCTACCACTGCTCAATAAAGGTCACAAAAATTGCGACCAGTTAGTCACTTTTAATTGTGACCACTTGGTAGCTTTTTTCCCTCCAAAATTACGCACCATTTTTGCTACCAAGTCATATTTTAGTCCCAAAAATGTGACCAGTTGGTCGTTTTTTTAGGTGACCAATTGGTCGCTTATTTCGCGCCATAATTTTGCGCCATTTTTTATGACTACTTCTGCCTTTGGTCGCAATCTGGTCGCAAAAAAAGTGACCAGATGGTCACTTAGAGTCAACCTTAAAAAAAAGTGACTTAAAAAAAAGTGACAAGGTGGTCACCAAAAAACTACCACTTTTGTTTGGTCGCAAATTTCTGGTCGTATTTTGACAGTTTTTTTGTAGTGAAATTTCAAGGATTTTAGAAAGATCTCAAAAGGTAATTCTACCTTTTTTAAACAAAATGAAAGAAAGAAAGGTATACAATTCAGGATATGTGAAGGTTATGGCCATCTACAAGTAGCAACTGCAAACACTTTATAGAAAAAGGTCAAAGTGATGAAAAACACATAGAGTGATGAAGATACCGATCAAGAAGAAAAGAAAGTGACTAATGTAACTTTTACAACATCTGTTATTACTAATAAATCTACTAATATGCAGTTAAAGGATAATGAGACTAGTATTGTAGCAACTAAAGTTGAGGATAATGATTATGATAGTGAAGAATCTGAACAGGATGAAGATTCCTTCAAGAAAACTTACAAAAGCATGTACACTGAATAGATTAAGGTTTGTGAAACAAACAAATGCTTGCTAAGTAAAAATAAAACCTTGATGACGGTTAAGAATAATATGAAAAATGAAATAGAAAAGCTGAGTAAATTATTAGTTGAAAAAGATAAAAAGATTGATTGCACTACGCTCGAACTTGACCGAACCCAAAACGAAATTAAACTTTTAAATTCTAGTACTTCAAAATTTGATTATTCATTGAGTACACGAAAAATCTCACAAAATAGTGAGAGAATAGGATTTGAACGAGAAACATTGAAGAGGCCCTTGATTCGTGTACATGAGCAACATAATTCTCAAACGGTTTCAACGGTGAGATATCCAAAAATTAAAACAAAAGGTAAATTCATAAGGTAACGATTTTAAATTCATATGGCCTATTTGTAATTTTTGTGGAATTCATGGACATATTAGGCCTAAATGTTCTATATATAGAAGAAAAATTAGGCAAAGTATATGTCTAATTTTCAAAATCATGTTCCTCAGAAAATATGGGTGAGAAAATATGAATTTGAAAATTTTTATTTCTCATAATTTTTTGAAGTTGATCAAATACTTGATTTTTTTCGTTTAAGTTTTGACACATCATGTTCCTTGTCTTCCTATAATTGTTTTTAAAATATATATATATATATATATATATATATATATATATATATATATATATATATTATATCTTGCAAGATGATTTTCTTTTTTTTTTGGAGTGTTATAAGATTTTCCTTTTTTAGGGAAAGAACTATTTTTTTCCAAGATTTTTTTTATTTCTCCGAAAAACATAAGAGATAAATTAAAAATAAGAAATAACTTTTTGAGGGAGAGATTTGAGATATCTTTGTGAGAAATTACTTGTTGATGAGAATTGATAAAAAGTTTTTAAATTTTATTTTTATTTTGGTTTTTTTTCAAAACAATGCCAAAGGGAGAGACTTGTATTTTAGAATTGACATTTTATATTGACCAAAACATATTATTGTCTTTTAAAATTATTATAATTTTAATTTGTTTTTAATTTTTAATGAAATTGTTTTATGGACTGTGATCAAGTTTTATTCTAACTAATTATTGATTGGATACTTTTTTATGGATCAATTAGCCTTGCTGATTTAGTGGGTCTTTATGATTTGATGGTCTTCATAGGTGGACATTTTTTTACTTGATTTATTTCATTTGGAAAAAGCTTGCATTTATCCTCTTTGGTCCACCGTATATATTGAAAGAAAAAATGTATATAACATGTTTCGCTTAGGTGGAATATTTGTTGGGAGAATTCTAAATTTAGCCCATGACTGATTCAAGAGAAACGAAGAAAATACCGAAAGACCGAATGCGGAAGCGTACCTTACTTCATGAACGGAAGCGATTACCGAACGGCAATAGATCTTCCAATCCTTTGTAGTTTCACTATGAGAACATCTCTGAAGGGGAGATGAAGATTCGTGAAAAATTACAGGGAATGGGGACTATAACCCACCCTGATAACTGCTTAAGCAGTTAACAAGTTTTATATATTTATAATTTAGGCCCTCATTAAATTATAACTATCAAATGATATCTATGCATATATAATTCCATGGAATTATTTAATTACCCTATTAAGCCAATTCCTAAACTTTATTAGATCATTTTAATTAGCTAATTAAAAATAGCATACACATTTAATTAATTATATGTGTGGTCCCCAATTATTGAATTTATTCCAACAATATTTGCTAGTTTTTTTTACCACCTTGCTGTCTAATTAATGCTTACTTTATGGCTGATTGTTTCTTACCTTTGAGTCTTCTCCAATCTTATAATGTGAGGCTTATTTTCATCAACGGCACTCTTGGACCTTCTTCTTAAATAAGAGGCATCATTCTTCATTTTAGTGAACCAAGTATTGTAGAAACTTAATATTTTGTCTCTTGAGTGTTCATTTTAATATTTAACTGAGAGAGTTTGTATTATGAGTTTAGTGTACTACATATTGCTTGGAGTGTTTGTGAGTTGTTTAGAAGAACAAATCTTTTCAAACACAGATATACATTAGGGACGGAGTTCCTTGTTTCAAAATATATAAGGGGAAGCTTGTGACGTGTTCATGATAAGGAAGGGAGTTCCTTTATAAGAAATTTGCAAGGGGAGCTTCTAGATTCCAATTCAAAGTTCGTCAACAACAAAGGAGCAAAATCATAGTTAAGAGAAAAGGAAGATTATTTTCTTGTTCTTGAATTTGAGTTTTGCTTTAAATTGTTTGTATAATTGAATCTAAAATATCTAGTGGATTTTTCTCTAGGTATGGCCTCGTGGGTTTTCATCGATTGGTTTCTCACGTTAATCATTCTCGAGTCTCATTTTCTTTCTCGTTATTTAAAGTGCTGCATAATTCTATTTGTTGCCAATTTTGATAATTTGTCTAGAGTTACAACTGTCAAGATCACTATTGCAACTGTGCTTTTATCAACGATCTAATAATTAAATATATTTATTCGCATTTTGCACAAGTAAAACTGAGATAATCGAATTACACAATAAATAGGTCCTGACAATGTACATTTATTAGTGATATAATGAGTAACTTTTTTTATTTGGTCCTACAACATTTTGTAATTTATATTATTGTTTTTCAATTTTTATAACTAAAATGTCCTATAAATTATAATTAGAATTGACGTGTTTTTAGATGCACATGGGAATAATAAGAGTTTGTTTAAAAAAATATCATGAAAATGTAATTTTTTTTCATACGCTCGAAAAAACATATAATATTAAAAAAAAGGAAAACAAAAAGTTTAGTGGGTAAAATCTCACTATACAATTATAGAAGGTGAAATTCCACTCTACGGTCAAAGTTACCCTTCCTCGTTTGGTCCTCCTCCTTGATTCGAGCGGTGGTCTCAAGGTTATTGGATAGACAAGAAAGTAGAAGACAATCAAAGCCTGGCACCAGTGTGGTGCCGACCACGAAAACTTTGACGATCAAGTTAGATGAGTCTTTTCAGAGAGAAAGAGAGAGAGTAAAATGTGTAGGAAAGAATGAACCTTTTGAATTCCCCAAGTAGGGTTTTTCTTGAGTATGATCCCTTTTACGTACATGTTGGCCCTCTATTTATACTAGGTGACATTGCTCGAGGCACTCTATGGACCGGTGATTGGCTTATACAAGATTTCTTTTTGTTTACTTTGCAATAGGCGGAAATGGGAGCATTGGCCTTTGCTTTTAAACTTAAGCAGTCTTTAGCTCGATTTGGCATGAAGTCTCTTGCTTACGGAAGGAGCTTGTTGGCTCGAACTTCGTGGGTCTTATGGAGACTTGGGGAGTTTTAGGCTCGACCTGGTTCGAAGCTTTTCGTCCTTGGAGAGAACTGGAAGGCTCGACCTTCCTCGCATGTCTCGTGGAGATTCGAGGAGCATTAGGTTCAACTCAGTTACCTCAGGGAGTTTTAAGCTTGACTCGCTACAGAGCTTCTCGCCCATGAAGAGAGCTCTATTAAGGCAACTCACTTATGATTAGCTACAAGATTAGTTAGTAGTTGAAATGTTGTTAAAGAATTAGTTAAGCTTATAGTTATAAGTGGAAGAATTCTATATATAACTAGTTATAATATTCATTACATTTGATATTGAAAATATCTTTTTGCGTGTTCATTTGTATTTTCTTTATGGTATCAAAAGTATCACTGGATAATTGTCTATATTGATCATGGGGAAAAGCTTCGTCATTTCTTCAATGGCATTACCTTTAAACACTTCTTCTCCTCCAACAACCAATATTACTGCTCCGCAAAGTAATTCTTCTAAACCCGTTCCATTTAGAAATCAATCATCCATTGTCAAGTTGAATGATAAGAATTACCTAAGTTGGAAGTTTCAAGTTCTTTCTTCCATTGAAGGTTGTGGTCTTGAAGGCTATATCTCAGACTTTTCATAAATTTCTGCAAAAACCCTGGCAGATAACATTGTATCATCTCTAAATCCTAATTATCTTCTTTTGAAACATCAAGACAAATTGTTATCATCATAGTTTGGTGGATCAATGACAAAATCTATATTGTTTAAAATAACCTAATGTAATTCTGAGTGAGGTTTGACATTGTATTTCAAATTTTGTTCTCTTCTCAAGATATGGCAAGAGTTATGCAATATAAATTGAAACTTTAAAATCAGAAGAAAGATAGTTTATCAATTAAAGAATATATCATTAAGATAAAATTTATTCCAATGCTTCGTCTTTTGGAAATAAAATTTATGAGAAACATCTCATCATGAATGTTCTTGAAGGCCTTGAAATTGAATGTGATTCAATTATTTCTGTTATAACTGCAAATTCAGGAAATCAAACATTTAAGGAAGTTTTTGCACTTCTTCTTTCTCATGAAGAAAGAATTCAAAGAAATACTATTGTTTGATACAACATTGCCTTTCGTCGATCACACAATCCAAGCTAAATCCAATTCTTCTTCAAATTGGAAGCAATCAGGGAAATCCTCAAACAAATTATAACAATTGAGAAAGGGAAGAGTAACAACAAAGGAAGATATGAAAATAATAGCAATCGACCTCAAAGTGAAATGTGTAGCAAGTTTGGTCATACTAGTTCAAATGTTATTCAAAATTTGATCCAAACTATCATAGTCCTAATCATAATGGAAATTCTGCTTCTTCTCCATATTTCTCTGGAAATCCTAGAAAATCATCTAATTTACGAATAATGGTCGATTTCAGTCTCATCATCAAGGTTAAATTTCAAATCCAATGATAGCCTATTTGTAACAACATATTTTCCCTCTGATTCAAACTGGTATCCAGATTCTGGTGCAACACATCATGTGATAAATTATATGAATAATCTCAATACTGGAAATGAATATCAAGGTGAAAATAGAATCTAAATTGTTTATAGAAAAGGTTTGGATATTTCTTATCAAGTATCTTCTTTAGTTTTGTGTCCAAAAACATATAATTCTTTTCAGTTACAAAATTTATTCTATTTTCTTGAAATTTCTCAAAATCTGCTTAGTGTTCATCAATTTACCAAAGATAATAATGTTTACTTTGTTTTTTTTAATCCAAATAAATAATTTGTTAAAGATCAGGTCACTGACCAAATATTGCTTGAAACGAAATTTACATGGAGGGCTATATAGGTTCAATCTAGAAAATCATCCTAAATTTTCTAGTCCTGAAATTTCTATTTCTTGTAATTTTGTGAAGAATACAACCTTTGATCTTTAGCGTTGACGTCTAGGCCATGCTAACATAGCTAATGTCAAACAAATTTTATACAAATGTAATGTTTCATTTCCTATGAATAAAGTGTTTAATTTCTACAGTTCTTGTCAAAACTTAAAAAGCCATGAACTGCCATTCACTTAATCTTCAACGGACTATACTTCTACTTTTCAACTCATAATTGTTGATCTATGGGACCTACCTCAACCATACCATGAAATTTTTATACGTATTACCTGATTCATGTTGATGCTTATATAATATACACTTGATTTTTTTTCAATCTAAGTAAGATGTATATAAAACCTTTTTTCTTGTTTGAAACTCAAGTTGAAAACCTCCTAAAAACTTAAAACTGGTTGAGGAGGTAAATTTCGTAGCTTAACATATTTTCTTCAAAATCATGACATCACAGGAAGAACTACCCGTCCTTATACATCAGTTCAAAATGGATTAGTTGAAAGACAACATAGGCAAAATGTAGAGCTTGGACTTCGTAAAGACCCGACTTTTCAAATACAAAATAACGCACTGGAAGACAAATTTTCAATGAATAAATCTCTTATTGAAATATTAAATAGATGAAAACAATTAATGAATTTCTTAATTATGATAAAGTCAAAAGAAAACTAAATAACAATTTTAGGTAATTAATACCAAAACATTATTAAACTTCTAAAAAACAACAGGTAATATAAATGAGTTTGTAACGTCTCGTTATTTTTTAAGTGAATTTTTTATTTTATTTTATTTTTTATTTATTATGTTATTTATTTATTTATTTCAAATAAAGTAATTGATTTAATTTTAATTTTAATTTTTGTTGTAAATTAGAATTTAGTAGTTTATTTTGGTTTAAACCTTTTTAATCGTTTTATTAGCTTAAATTAGTTTTGGTCGTATTAATAATTATTAACGGGCCAATTAATAATTATTAATCACCATTGGGCTAGTTTAAGAACTTTGGGTTTCGATTTATGAGTTAAATTCATTAAAGGGACCTAACCGTAAATTCCGATTTCTTAAAAATATCCAAAAACATCATTCACTCATCTTTAAAATCACCACTTTGACCAAATTTGACCAAAACTCCTCATTTTTCATCTCCAAAACCGTGAGCCTTAGTGAGGGGGGAGAAATTTTCGGGTTTTGTTCATTTATCGACGGATCGTTACAATTTCTCTTGCATCGGAAAGCCCTCGATCCAAGGATTCTTTTCAACATATCAATCGAGCTGTTCCTCCGTGTTCTAAAGGCCTAAAGGTATGTTAAAGTTTCAAACCCTAAGCTCCAAATAGTATTTTAATGGAGTTTTCGTATTGATTCTTCGAATTCTTGCCGAGGAACTCGATGATTTTAAGTACGGGAGTTGTTTTAAGTGTTTTTGAAAACTTTGCCTAAACCCTAAAACCGAGTTTCAGTCAAAACCCTTCCCATTTGAAATTTACCTTTCGAGGTTGAATTTGGGGTTTATTTTTATTGATATACTGTTTATTGTAATTAAATTCGGGAAATTGCATATTGTCCAAAAACCCGGTTTATCGTTACCCATTGAAACCGGAACTTCCAAAGTACTTGAAATCAATCCAAAACACTTCTAAATTGCCTAAAAGCCGGAAAACCAAACCCGAGGCCTATTCTTCCTTGCTTGGCCGAGAGCACCCTTTGGGGATTTTCAGGGTTTTTCGTTGTTTTATGCTTTTAATTGTCAATCGTTCGATGTATGTTTAATTATTAATTGTTCGATGTAATTATTTGTAGGTGTTTATTGATTCTTTGCTTGACCACTCTTTCGGAGGTTTGGAGCGAAACACATCTACCAAGGTGAGAATAAATAGGATTTAAAGTAGCTTTAGAAACCGAATAAGTAGAATGATTTGTAGGATTGGAAGTTGAGCTTGAAGGTTTCAGTAAAAAGGATAAAAGGAAGTTAGTTAACTTGTTAGAATTGGGAGTTA
Source organism: Gynostemma pentaphyllum (assembly GCA_028015215.1). Lineage (NCBI taxonomy): Eukaryota > Viridiplantae > Streptophyta > Magnoliopsida > Cucurbitales > Cucurbitaceae > Gynostemma > Gynostemma pentaphyllum. The sequence goes on from CM051355.1 coordinate 44,868,656, forward strand.
GTTCAAATTTCAAGATGAGAGAACTCTTAGGTGTTTCGAAGGATATGTTTAACTCTTGGAAGATCTAAGATTAGAGTAGTTCTGAGGCTTAAAATGATTATTGGAAGTTAAATGTTTATAGTATAATGGAATGAATAAGAATTTGGTTATGGAGACTTTATGACGAAGTTAGAAATTTCAAGTTTAAGTAAAGGCCGTTTGGCTGGATTTATTTATTATTTTTCTTATCAGAAGTTTCTACTTTCTTACTTTATGTTTAAGAGATTTTACGTGATCCGTTTACCTTTATGTTCTTTCATTTACTTTGAATATTTCATATTTATTTACTTCACTTTAAAGCATAATCATATCATATCATATCATATTGCATTATCGTTTATTGGGAGGAATAATGAGGCAATGCATAGACTGAGTGTACTTACATTGTCTGGTATTTTTTTTTATGTTCTGTATATGTATCATGAGGCATGCTAAAGGTTGCAGTACTTTACATGATCAGAGGAGATGGATAATAAGATAATGATGGAACTATGCGAGTTCACATTATCTGGTATTATCCATAATTACTTTGATACATATACGAAGATACAGGGTATGACTTAGCCTACGAGAGCTCATTACCTGTATTTGGTGGGTGAGATAATGAGGTGAATGAACTTAGCCTACGGGAGCTTCATTACCTGTCATTATTCACTAGGGGTGGGAAGATATTATTGAAAAGAATTAATAAATTTTATTATGAAAAGTGAGATTAATGAGGTGAATGAACTTAGCCTACGGGAGCTTCATTACCTGTCATTATTCACTAGGGGTGGGAAGATATTATTGAAAAGAATTTATATATTTTTTATTATGGAAAGTGAGATTAATGAGGTGAATGAACTTAGCCTATGGGAGCTTCATTACCTGTCATTATTCACTAGGGGTGGGAAGATATTATTGAAAAGAATTTATATATTTTTTATTATGGAAAGTGAGATTAATGAGGTGAATGAACTTAGCCTACGGGAGCTTCATTACCTGTCATTATTCACTAGAGATGAAAAGATATGATTGAAAAGAAATTATATATTTTATTCTAGAAAGTGAGATTAATGAGGTGAATGAACTTAGCCTACGAAGCTTCATTACCTGTCATTATTCACTAGAGATGGAAAGATAATATTGAAAAGAATTTGTATATTTAATTTGAAAAGCGAGATAATGAGGTGAATGAACTTAGCCTACGGGAGCTTCATTACCTGACATTATTCGCTTGTGATGATTATATAGATATAAAAGTGGTATGCCTCTTTCATTTATTTATTGAGATAATGAATAATGTTTAGACTCGTATGTTAACATTATCGTCATTATCGTAATTGTGATGATTGGTTATGTTAAGTCCGAAACGTGTTTAATATTTTAATTAAACATAAAAGAAGGGTAATTTTTATATATTACATGAGCTAATAAAAGGATGAACCAGAAAGAGGTATTGGTTATGAAAACATTCTTCTAGATTTTTGGGAGTTTTTAGTAAAGAATATGTAAGTTTACTTGGACACAAATCAGGATATGGGTTTGGGGTCTTTTGTTACTTTTTATTCTGTTTATTCTCACTGGGATTCGTTGTTAGCTCATGATATTACAAACAATTTCAGGTAATGCTCTTGCTAGAGCTCGTGGGAGAGGAGCTGGTGCTACATGATTGATGGATGATAACCTCGAGATGGACTAGGTGTCTATAAAGTCCATGGACTCAGTTTGTGCATTTTGTATCTTTTGGATTTGTACATTTGTATATAGGTCTTAAGAGCTTCTCGTCTTACTTTTATGATTATAAATCCTTTTGAACTCCTGAATAGGAACTTGAAGTTCCTTGTGTTTTAAATTTTAGAATTTAAAATATAAACAGGTTTTTGGCTAGCCAAATTTTAAATATAACCACGCCATTTTTTTTTAAATATAAAGACTTCCGCTATGTTTGATTTTAAAATGATTTAAAAAGGAGTTGGGTCATCATAGAGTTTAACATAAAAACAAAACTCAATAAAATGATGTGGCGCCACATAGTCTAATGACGTCGTCCCTAGAGTCCTCATCGACTGTCATCTCCTTTTTGTTAGTTGTCTGGAAAAAAAAAAGTAGCATTATGAGGCTAAACCTAATAAGCAAACAACTTAGATTAATGTTAAACCTTTAAATAGTATCCAACGAAATTACTCAAGTCCATTTACTCCTAAATGACTGCCAAGTTTCTATAATTCACATCTAGCTCAATTCTACTTCATTCAAGTCTCGTTTTCTAAGTCTCAACAAACACTAATATATTGTACTCACATAAATATTCCTCATCTCGATCTGTTATTCTAACATATTCCATAACCTCAATCACACTGATCTCGCACCATTCCAATGCAACAATAATCATATATTTTCCATTTCATATTTTCAATCACACTGATGTTGTGTCAGTCCAACTCAACAATAATCATAACATACTTTCCATTCCACAAGCTTATACAACAATTACAATCACACAACATGCAACACCTAATAATACGGCCCCTCGAGAGACTCTTCACATTATTAGTACCTAGTCATAGGTGAAAATATAAGTAACACATAATATTCCCTTTTGCAAGAAAGTGAATATTAGTAACTGGTTATGGACTCATCCATAACTAATCTCCCTTAATGTTATAAGCTCGCCAAGCCAACCCTTGACAACCTATTCTTATCCCTCATCATAATCACATGCAATATTTCATTAACATCATTTTATCAACTTAAATAGTAGAATATATCAGGTAAAATCAGCAAGCTCATTATTCACACAATTCCTCAAAAACAACACTTTACTAACGCTACTTAATTCGATAAGCAACAAAATTCCATAAATCTAATCCTAGATATTTTTTTAAAAAAATTATAAAAATATTCACAATTTTTCATAATATAAGTTCTAAAACATCTAAGCACATAAGAATATCTAAAATGCCGAAAAACTGCAAAAGCTAGCTTTAAACCTTGCTGTCAAAATATCGATATTCTCTGATTTCATCTCTTTCAATTTAGCTATATTAAATCTCATGTTAAACGTTTTTATATCATTAAAAACTCCAGAAACATCACACTTTTCATCTCAAACGCCACTAAAACTCAATCTCAAAATTCACACGACATCGATAAAACTAGCTTTTTTCTACACTTTAATTCTTAAAGGCATTTAATAAACATCCAAAAACTTCTCTAACATTTAAAATCCAGCCGTAACTTATCATACAAATATGTCAAAGAAAAGCTACGAATAATCCTCTAGATTTCTCTAAAGAATTACCCTTAAGCTAGATTGTTCACTCACCTCGATATTGACAAAAACTAACAATCGACAAGCACAAATCCAACATCTGAAAAATAAAATAATAATTATAAAACTAATAAAAAAATTATTCTAGATATATTTCAACTAAATTAAAATGGATTGGGTCTAATGTTTAAGTTGAGAAAAGAAATCCTCGAATGTCCTTAGTTGGTGGAGCTGAAGCTCCAACTTCATGGGGTCTCAGTTTTGTTGCAGTTTTTACAACTAGGTGATCATATTTTGTCTAATTTTGAGATGGTTTAATCTTTATCCAATAGATTTTAGATTTTTAGGATCAATCGATAATGATTGGGTTATGGTATTTATTCTAAACGATCCCGGGTTAGAGCCGATCAACACTAATATAATTTAAACTAAAAATAAATAAATAAAATGGTTGAATAAATAGTAACAAGACAGAAAGGGACTAATTACTTTGGTAAAAAGTTCGACGAATCGGGAAAATAAAATTAACGAGTTCAATTAATAATAAATCTAACATTCTTAAATCTAAACATAAACTTTTAATTTTGAAGAACTCATGAACAACTAAGATAAGGTTTATAAAGTTACCCAAACTCCAAAAAAATTAATTAATTCGCTTTTTACGACGATGGATCAACAAGAACCATGATCTTCTTGAAAACGAATGTGATTTGTAAGAAAAATAATGGAACTCAATAGGGATACGGGAGGTGTGGTGCGACTTCCATGGAGGAGAAGAAGACGTCCAAAACTTACTCTTCGACACTCAGCATGAGACTGATTTAAAAATTCTATAACTCCATAATTACGAAACTGCCGCTGATTTAAAACGTTCATAACTTACTCTTCGACACTCAACATGACGAGATGTCAGTTGTGTTAGAATCATCATAACGAGATGCTTAGCATCAGATGAAAACATTAAGTAACACTTGAAGTTTTAATTTCATGCTTTGAGAAGTTATACCAAAAGAACGAGTAGTTAAAGTTCTAAATAATCATTTATTTTTATTAATATTATTTGAGAAAATAGTATTGTTTTTTAAAAAAAATTGGACTACTTGGTAACAAGTTGTTACAGACTAACCACATAAAAAAAACAAAAAGTTTCACTATGGAGTAACAAGATGCAGATACTTTTTTTTTCCTCTTCCTGCCTTTAAGTAGCTTGTTCTAACACATGTTTTACACATAACTCTTATGAAATTAATCCAATTTTGTGGATCTCGAATGGTCATATAGCCTCGGTTAAATTTCCTCTTTTTCTAACCATTATAACGCCATTCATTTAAGGTTTCTTTAGAAACACATGTTTTCCCACTTCCGATTAAAGATCACTACGTCGTATACCAGTATAAACATTTTGCGCATTTAAAGCTATTTTAATTAAATTTTTGATCAAATTGATGGACCCACAGTTAACTATACTAAGTTAGATTACAATAATGAAATCTTAGCCCCTTTATTCCAATGGATATGAAATCTAATTTCTTACCATACAATACCTTGAAAGACGTTATCTCAACAATAGCTCGATGGTTATTATTGTAAGCAAACTCTACCAAGTATTATTTAGAAACACAACTATCATGAAATGTAAAACTCAAGCTCAAAGCATAACTTCTAAAATATTGTTAAATGTCTTTGTCTGATTTTTTTTAGAGGATGAAAACAATACTAAAGTTCAACTTAGTGTCCATCGTACTCTCTGGAAACTCTAACAACACTTTGGGATAAAATAAGTTTCTCAATCTGATATATTAGAAATTAGAACCATATACAACCTCACGGCCATTTCTCATGGCTATATCTGAAGCATCACCAGAGTTAGTAAGTCCACCTAAACCGTCAGAAGTAATCAATATTAGAGCTTTAATCAATCTTTTCTTGAGTTCCTCGAACCCTTTCCACACTCCTCATCCAAAATATAATCAAACTCATTTTCTGGTAAATTTAGTCATCAGTGAAACAATCATAGTTAAATCCTCTACAAATCACTAATAATCTCGACTAAAACCAAGTAAACTACAAATCTCATCTTTAATTGCTAGTCGAGATCAACTGCTAACTTCTTCTGACTTCAAGAAAGCAACAAAAATACCCTCATCCAATACTAAAATCCCTAAGAATGAAACTTTTTCCATCCAAAATTCACACTGACTAAATTTAGCATAAAACGCTTCATCTATCCATAGTGACTTCTTTGGCAGTTGTATTCACAACACTTTCCATATAACACAACACCCCCTCATCTGATAAATCTCTTTCCTATAACATCGAGCGGCTACAGGAGCAAGTTTACTGCCAGTTCCTCCGAACATAAGCTTAGACCCACATGGATTCTTAATTGAAGTTGTCTTTTAATATAGTTAACGGCAGCATGGTTAGCTTACAACAAATGCATTCCCAACATAATATCAAAATCACTCAGAGTCAAAACAACACTAACTCAACAACCTAACATGCATATATTATTGGTTTTAATCACACAATAAACAAACAAAACTTTTCTTATTAGCGTCACCACAACTTTCTCTCATATTCTACTAGTATCACATCCTCCTACTAAAAGGTTAAGAACTTTTCCTATTTCTTTCAACAAGATTCTATGAGACAATACTTGTCATAGAACTTTTCTATTTATCTTCCTCATATCCTCGGAACAACTAAATTCTTGAATATAGAAATGACATCATCAATAAGGGGGTAGGTTCCCTTAGTGGACCTTCATTCTATCTAGGAAATGGATGGACCCATATGCCTTTTCAACTAGAGTTACTAAATTTCCTTCTACTTTAAAATCAGTAAAGTTAGCATCAATCTCTTTAGGAGCATACATTTTATACTAGTTCAATGTCCTAGTGTAATATCCCGTTCTTTTTTAGGTGAAATTTTGTTTTTATTATTATTATTATGGCTTCACTTAGTATAATGTTATTGTTTTGTAATTGTTTATTTACTTAGTAGTTTAATTTAGTATTTTAATTTAGGCTCGAGTTTGATCGTTAAGTAATTTCTGTCAGAACATTTAAATAGAATCGGGTGTAATAACGTTTATTCACGGGCCAATTACTAATTGTTATACCACTTTAAGTTAGATTAGAAGTGGTTAAAATGAATTGGAATTGGAACTGTGCAATAACGAGAACCCGAGACACTTTTTACTAAAGAATTTGAAGTCGGGACATAATAGTCATTTGGCAAAACTTATATATATATAAAATATGTTCAGTACGTATAACTGAAAGAAAAGGGAAAGAAACTTCGAAGTTCAAAACCCTCCACCCATGAGTTCAAGGAAAAGAGAAAAGTTGCGATTTCGTCGCCGTTTCTCGACTGTTTTCGTTGATTCTAGTCCCGATAGAAAGATCTCGACGCAAGCTTTCATTTTAAACCATCAATCGAGTCGATCCATTCCAGATTCAGGAGTTCCAAGGTAAATAAGAAATGGGTTTTATGTTTTTCTTTTTCCTGATTTTGCGTTTAAGCTTCGATTCGTTTTTCTCGGGTGTCATTGGTGATTTCTAGTTAGGGAAAATCATTTTGGTCGAGGTTGTTGTCTTGGATATAAACCCGAGTCAAATGGAAAACCCGAACCATTTGAAATATTCCAAATCAAGGGTTCGATAAATTGAGATTTGTTATTTTTGAAATTGTTTTCTTTAAGTAATGATCGAAAAACCGGAACTCGATCCTTTTCCTCTTGCCTTGGCCGTGAGCTTTATAGTGTTCCGAGATTAAGCTTGATGCTTATTTTAGCTATTGGTTATTCGTTCGTGGTTTAGAAATTAATATGTTTAGTTGTATATTTTACTTTGTAGGTTTGAACCACGAGCAACCGTTCACACATCCAACGAGCGGTGTTTCTTCCACGCATCTTAGAGGTCAGTTTAATATGAGCTTTAGTGTTTTAATGGCTCGGATTACTTGACGAACTAGTTTATTAGAGGCTAAAGGTTGTGGATATTTAGGAAGAAAAGATTGTGGAAAGTATGATTGGGCTAAGGAAAGTGCATTAAGACGAGATTCTCGTCACTGAATTGTATTAAGACTTGAGGGCTAAAGTGTGGTTTGGGTGTAATAGATTTGAAAGTAGAGATGGAAAGTAACGGTTCGGACACTGGACTTCTGAGGAGGGGAAGATAGTCCTAACATGCTTTAGGTTTTTTCTTAATTATTATTGTGAAGACCCGACACTTTTAAATTAGAAAACACAGCGGAAGTCTTTATATTTTATGAAAAATGGCGTGATTATGTTTGATAATTGGCTAGCCAAAACCTGTTTACATCTTAATTTCAAAATCTAAAATACACAAGGAACATTTAGTTCCTATCTAGGAGTTCAAAATGAATATAATCATAAACATAAAGACAAAAGCTCTTAAGATCCATTTACAAATATACAACTCCAAAATATGTGAAATATTCACAAAACATAGTCCATGGACTTTAAATCAACCTAGTCCATCTCAAGGTCGTCATCCCTCGATCATGCAGCACCATCTCCTCTCCCACGACCTCTAACCAGGGCATTACCAGAAATTTTTGTAATATCATGAGCTAACAACTTAAGCCCAGTGAGAATAATAAGCATAAAAAGTAAGGTTAGACCTCAAACCCGTATTCCGATTTGTGTCCAATTTACCTGACACAATCAATCCTAAAGTTCTCCAACTCTAGGTAATTTCATTCTATACTCTCCAAAGGATGATATTACTAACACTCGTAGTCAAATCCTCATCCATTAACTTGTTACGACATAAATAAGAAAAAAAATAAATAAACTTTGCATAGAATATAACATCTCGATTCTCTAATTCATCGATCATAAGCATGAATGCATGAGGACATCTCGTAGGATTTCGCATTTGCCCTATGTACATGAATGAAGATAATAGGTACATCCCGTAGGATACCCATTCAACCTTATGTATGAGGAAGTAATGTGTACATCCCGTAGGATACCATTCAACCCCCTATGCATGAAGAAGTACTGCGTACATCCCGTAGGATACCATTCAACTCCTTTTCTTTCACTTTCTTTTCTTTTCTCTGAAGGTGATGTGAACTTCCCGTAGGATTCATCATTCTCCCTTCTTTTCTTTTTCACTTTCTTTTTTTTTTTCTGAAGGTGATGTGAACTTCCCGTAGGGTTCATCATTCTCCCTTATTTTCTTTTTCACTTTCTTTTTTTTTTCTTTTTTTTTTCTGAAGGTGATGCGGACACTACCCGTAGGCTCCAACATTCTCCCTTCCTTTCTTTCTCACTTTCGTTTCTTTTTCTCTGAAGGTGATGCGGACACTACCCGTAGGCTCCAACATTCTCCCCTTCATTTCTTTTTCAATGAATGATGCGAAAATGTTATGGTGCAATATGATATGCATATGCCTGCATATCCTTGTAAAAGTAAATAAGTAAAGTGCGGAATTAAAGTAGTTGATGCAAGCATAAAGTAGAGGGGCATAAAGTAAAAGACATAAAGTAAAATAGATAGGAATCTCGGACGAACGATATGTAAATCGAACTCTGCTACATTAATACAAGTAAATCCTATCTTAAACGATTAACCTATACCTTCCAGGATTCTAAACTTCCAATATAATCCGAGGATCTATTAATCGTTCTATATAAAAGTTTGGATCTTTAACTTCCAATGATCCAACCTAAGCTTCGAAACGAATCTATCTTAGTAATTTCTATGATTCAATGCTTTCCTTGAGAACTCTTAAGTTCTCACTTAAAGGATTAACTCCTAATCCTAAGGCACTAACTCACCTCCCTCTAATCTTAGATTCGAATCTTAGTCTTAGCTTTTTATTCTACAAACCATCATACTTATTCGCTTTCTAAAATTACTTTAAATCCTAACTATTCTCACCTTTGCCAAATAATAATTGCTCCAAGTCTCCAATTCCCACGAAACAACAAGCGAGCAATCGCACCTACAATTCACCAATTGCACAACATATTGCAACTCATAACTCAGATGAGAACAAGTGTGCATTTTCGGGTGAATAGTGTTTTTTGAAAATCCGGGCTCAAAACCGTCAAATTCCATGATAAAAATTCATGATTTCAACTTCAAAACTCATTTATAATAAAAAACGAACAAATCCATATAAAAAGTTTTGAAAACTTACTTTTTGGGACTTCCCTTAGAGAACAGGAAACTTCAAAAAGGTAGGTTGGATAGGAAGCCCTCGTCCCTACCAATCCAACGCAACCAAAATCAAGCCGATCCATCGAGAAACGAATGAGAAACGAAGAAAAGAAAATCACATCCATGGTGGAAGTGAGGGTCACGGCAAGGAGAAGAGAAGGAGAGAAAAAATGAAGTCAAATAGTCAAATTTTGTGATTTTTAAAGATGAGTGAATAATGATTTTAGATATTTTAAGAAATTGGAAATGACGGTTGCGTCCTTTTATGACTTTTGACTTATGAATCGAAACCCGAAGCTCTTAAATAAATCTAAAGGTGATTAATAATTATTAATTGGCCTATTAATAATTATTAATGTCACCGAAATGAATTTAAAGTATTAAAACGATTAAAAAGGATTTCGGGCGAAATTAACTACTAAAATCGAAATTACAAAAATAATAATTAATCTAAATACTTAAATTGAAATAAACAAATAAATAACATTAAATAAATAATAGAATAAAATAAATAAATAAAATTAAAAAAAATTCACTTCAAATTAACGGGACGTTACAATTATCCTACGCACTTAGGTAATACGATAGAAACCGAGGTTAACGGTGACTATCTTGACTAATGGTGACTTATATTCATGGTGACTATGCTTGACTAATGGTGACTTATATTCATGGTGACTATGGTGACTAATGGTGACTTATATTCATGGTGACTATGGTGACTTATGGTGACATATAATAACGGTGACTATGGTGACTAATTGTGACTTATATTCATGGTGACTTATGGTGACATGTAATAATGGTGACAGTGGTGACTATGGTGAATATGTATGAATGGTGACAATATAATTACGGTGATTATAGCATTGTTATACGCGAGGTGATGAGGGGAGTTTGAAATGTACTATGGCAGTTGAAACTGACTTTAACCGAGCCAATTATGTTTACTTCCCTGTGCATGTAGTTCTAAATGTAAATGCATATTTAGCCTTATTGTTGATGTGCTCGGTGTTTAGTGGTTGGACGTTATTTCTTTAAGGACTTCAGTCCATATAAATACTTGATTTGATTTTACTCTCACTAGCTTTATGCTAATGTTGCTACACTACAATTTTACAGGTACATCTCGTGGGAAAGGTCGGGGTAGAGGTCGTGGTGCCGCTTGGCTAACCGTGCGATGAACCTAGGATATGGATTGAAGCATTGTGAAATGCTAGTCTTTTGGGCTGTTTGTAAATGTGTATATAGTTGGTGTCCTAAGCTTGAAAGAACATTGTTTTGTATTTTTAACGTTTTATGTTGTCGTTTATGTTTTCTTAAACATAGGAAATGCGTATTTCCCGTTTTTCTCTGATGTGAATATTGTAAACAGGTTTTGGTATGTTCAAATATAAATGGAACCACGCAAAATTTCTATAAAATGATTGTTTTCCACTGTGTAATGTAATATGTGTTTTTAAAGGAGTCGGGTCGTCACACCTAGCCTTCTTTGACAGTCTTATGTTTGGAACACTTGCCTACTCGGCACCCTTTGTTACTTTGATTGTATCAACAAAACTGGTGGTGAAACCACTAAAGCAGATGACTACTTTTCAAGTCACATTCACAATGAGTGGGTCTACTTCATTTACAATTGAATATATAAGCTTCTCGGTTCTATAATTCAATAAATAAATAAATTGATAGTTCATACTCACTCAGATTCTGGACCTTAAGATCCACTTCCATGTTCCACTAAGACCACGAACTTGGCCTCGACCTAGAGGTTAGCCTCTACCTTCTTTTATGGTAGCTCTATAAAGAGGCGTACTATAACACATAAATAATTCACATGAGACTTGATTAGCTAAATTTAAATAAATAACAAACTATCTTAAGAGGTGAGTATATTTCAAGACTAAGTACTTAAGATACCTCACGCCGATGAGTTCGAGGGACAATCATCAGACTATTTATGCATACAGTCTATAGAACCATGAGGCTCTGATACCAACTATAAAACCCCGACTTTTTAAATACAAAATAACGCAGTGGAAGAAAAATTTCAATGAATAAATCTATTATTAAAATATCAAATAGATGAAAACAATTAATGAATTTTGGAATTATGATAAAGCTAAAAGAAAATTAAATAAGAATCTTCGATAATTTATACCAAAACATTATTAAACTTCTAAAAACAAGTAATATAAATGAGTTTTAACAAAAAATAGAAATAAACTCAATAAAATGATGTTGAGCCACATAGTATAACGACGTCTTCTCTTGAATCCTCATCGTCTACCACCTCCTTTCTGTTAGTTGTTTGAAAAAAAAGTAGAATCACGAGACTAAATTCAATGAGCAAACAACCTAGATTAATGGTAAATCTTTAAATGGTATCGAACGGAATTACTCGAGTCCATTTACTTCTAAATAACAATCTCACTTTCTAAGTTTCAACAAGCACTAACATAATGTACTCACATCAATATTCTTAATCTCAATATGTTATTCTAACATATTCCATAACCTCAATCACACTGATCTCGCATTAGTCCAACTCAATAATAATAATATATTTTGCATTCCATATTTTCAATCACACTGATCTTGCATCAGTCCAACTCAAAAATTATCACACACTTTCCATTCTACAAGCTCATCACACAATATGCAACACCTAATAATGTGGCCCCTCGAGAGACTCCTCACATTATTAGTACCTGGTCATAGGAGAACCTATAACTAGCACCTAATATTCCCTCTTTCAAGAAAGTGAATACTACTACCTGATTATTGACTCATCCATAACTAATTTAAACTAATGTCATAAGTTCGAAATACTTATAACAATAGTACCTGGGTTGTCAGTTAGTCGTCAGGACCAATACTTCAGAACCTATTATCATCCCTCATCATAATCACATGCAATATTTTATTAACATCATTTTATCAACTAAAATATCATAATATATCAGGTAAAATCAACTAGTTCATCATTCATACAATTCCTCAAAAACAACACTTTACAGTATCGCTACTTTATTTTGCAAACACCAAAATTCCATAAATCTAATCCTAGATATTCTTCAACAAAAAATATCATAAAAAAATATTTTTCATAATTTAAGTTCTAAAATATCTAAGCACATAAGAATCTCTAAAACGCCAAAAAACTCCAAAAGCTAGCTCAATACGTTACCGTCAAAGGTATCGATATTCTCCAATTTCAACTCTTTCAACTTAGCTATAATAAATCTCAATTAAAACATTTTATATCATTAAAAACTCAAAAAACATCACACTTTTTAAATCAAACTCAACTAAAACTCATAATTTCAAAATTCACATGACATCGATAAAAGTAGCATTTTCTACACTCCAATTCTTAAAGGCATTTAATAAACATCCAAAGACATCTTTAACATTTAAAATATTATAGTAACTTAATATAAAAATATGTCAAAGAAAAGCTATGAATAATCCTCTAGATTTCTCTATAGACTTACTCTTAAGCTAGATTGTTCACTCACCTTGATATCGATGAAAACTAACAACCGGCAAGCTCGAATCCACAATCTGAAAAATAAAACAATAATTATAAAACTAATTAAAAAGTATTCATAAATTTTAACAAAATTAAAATGGATTGGATCTCACATTTAAGTTGAGAAAAGAAGTTCAAAATAGCTCAGATGGCCTCGGTTTTGGGAGCAGAAGCGTCGGCTTCATGAGGTCTCAGCTTTGTTGTAGTTTTTGCAACGAGGTGATCATATTTGGTCTAATTTTCAAATGCTTTGATCTTTATTCAATATATTTTAGGTTTTTAGGTTCAATCTATAATAATTGGGTTGGGGTTTTCATTCTAAACGATCCAGGTGTTAGGAATGGTGTCCTAGAACTTGTAATTATTTAAATATAATAATTTATTTCGAATAAATTAAATAAATAAACATAAGTTCTTTATATAATCTAGATTGATTCAATTGACGATATTAGGAATATATGGAAATATATAAATATCAAAACATTCAAATAGTAAACCCTAAGTTACTCTTATGAAATCACGACTTAGTATGTTAGTCATACAAGAGGATTAAAGTCGAGATGAGTAACTTAAAAGTGTCTACAGTAAATAGATAACGTTTGGGAACCTTATCCTGGTAACACTGTTGATAGCTTCGCATTTTGTTTATAGACAAATGATCTAATCCTGATCATTCATGTGGGAGACATGAAATGGAAGTATCATATGCAATGTTGATTGTATAAGACAGGACCACGATGTTCGATCAAATTTCTCATTAGTACCGATTTACGAGAAATAATCGAATATCAAACTAAGTTTATCAACCGTGATAGATCTCAATCCCGAGTGAAATGCGGACTCCTATTTGTGGAGTTATGTTCTTTGATTCACATAGTTGAGAGCGATCCGTAAGAACGCTCAATACACTCCTGTTTTGGGAACATGACTAGATAAGTAGCTGGGAACTCATTTTCACGAGATGGAATTCATAACTTTCCTATAAATTAACCGGTATCGGTGCGATACCTAAACATTTTAGGAACTTTAGGAAACTCCCTTGATGTACTCGATTCGAGACATGAACAAGTGACGTCACGACTTCTATTGATCACGAAGTATCTTATCTCTAGTTCGACTAAAGATAAAGTTCATTGGAGAATCGCGGGAACACAAGGATAAAGCGGTAATTACAGGGGCAAAACGGTAAATTTATCCTTTGTAATTATGAGGGTTCCACGTGAAGGATAATATCACGAGATATAAATAAATGATAAACCGAATGGACATAACTCATCTATAGTGAGGGGAGTTCGGCTATGAATCTATAGTGGAATTATTCATAGTTAGATAATAAGTAATTAATCGATCATGTGTTAATCACTTAATTGACTAATTATTAAGCCCATGATCTATAGGTCCATCGGGTCCCTATGCTAGCCCAAATATCGTAGTCGCGAAATCAAGTAGAAGAAATGGAAATTTTTAAGTAAAGTGAATTACTTTAAATAGGCAATATTAATTGTTTAAATATTGAGTATATTTAAGCGGTAATTAATATAAACATTATTAATTGTTTAAATAATGAGTTTATTTAAACATGAAATTAATAATGAAATATTATTAATTAGATATTATTAATTATTTAAATATTGAGTATATTTAAATGGTAATTAATAATTTGAAATTAATTGACAATTATTAATTGTTTAAATAATTAATTTTATTTGAACGGAAATTAATAATTAAAATTAATTAATTAATAATAAAATATTGTCAATAAAATTATTAATTAAATAATGAGTTTATTTAATGGAAATTAATAATTATAATATTTATTATTAATTATTTAAATAATGAAAATTATTTAAATGGAAATTAATAATTAAATATAAATTTGATAATGTTTAGTCGGGAGAAAATATTAATATTATTAATTGTTTAAATAAAATATTTTATTTAAATGGTAATTAATAAATAAATTAATTAAGTTGGACTTATTAATTTAAGAGAGAATTTCAAGCCCAATTGGAATTGGCCCAAAGTAATTAATTAAATAAATTATATTTATTTATTATTTTATGATGCTATTTTCGGCCACCATATGTAATTTTGGAGGAGATAATTGTTTGAATTATATCCTAAAATAATTACATAGATTTATTTACCCAAGATAAATAAAAGAAAAGAAAAGAAAATAATCTCTTATTTATCTATGCATTTTCGAAATTGCAAGATAAAAAGAAGAGATAATATTTTTCTTTTTGTATTTATCTCTATAGATTAATCCTAATGTGATTAGGATTCCTATTTTTCTATAAATAGGAGGGTTGGGTCATTCATAAATCACACAATTCAATTCTTTGGAAATTGAAAAATCTCTCTTCCTCCCTTCTCCCTCCCTTGGCCGATTTTCTCATAGTATTGGGAAGAAAAATATTTTTTTTCTTCTTCCCAAATTTCTTCTAAAAGTTCGATCCCACAATCGAATTTCGTTTGATCGATCGAGATATAGTGTAGAAGATCTGGTGTTGCTAAGGATTTGAAGCTGTAAAGAAACCTCCAACCGATTCTCCATTATTCAGTCAATGTAAGTTCCGGTTTTAATTTTCGAATATATAAGCATGAATCTACATGTTTTATCACAAATTGCATGATGTTAATAGATCCGTTATTAAATGTTAATAAGTTTACTAAATAAAATTCCGCTAATTTAGTAAATCATCCCTTCACCAGGGTTAGAGTTGATCAATACTAATATAATTTAAACTATAAATAAATAAATAAATAAAATGGTTCAATGAACAGTAACAAAGGCGGTAAAGGGTCTGATTTTTTTTTGTAAAAAGTTCGACGAATCAGGAAATAAAATTAACGGCGATTCGATTTAATCGATTAATGATAAATCTAACATTCTTAAATCGTAACATAAAATTTTAATCTTGAAGAACTCAAGAACAACTAAGAGAAGGTCTATAAAGTTACCCAAACTCCAAAAAAAAATTAATTCACACTTACGACGAATGGATCGACAAAAATCATGGTCTCGCCGAAAACATAACAGATTTGCAAGAAAAATAATTGAATTCAATAGGGAGATAGAAGGTGAGAGGCGACGGCCATGGAGGAGAAGAAGATGTCCAAAAATCTAAAAAAATAATGAGGAAAGGTTCTTAGGTTAAAAATCCCGTAACTCCATAACTACGAAACTGTCATTAACTTAAAACGTTCATAACTTACTATTAAAGGCTCAGAACGACGAGCCATCAGTTGCATTATAATCATCATAATGAGATTCTCAGGATCAATTGAAAATATTAAGTAAAACGTAAATTTTTAATTTCAAGTTTTTGGAAGTTACCAAACTGACCTTATCGAAAGAACGAGTAGTTAAAGTTCCAATTAATCATTCATCTTTATTAATATTATTTGAGAAAATAATATTAATTTCCAAAAAAATATAATTAGCCTACTTGGCAATCGGTTGTTAGAGTCTCTCTCTTTCTATCAAGCATATATGCCTTTGTAATTTTGGTATGATGCATTCAACACAAGTGTGTTTGTAATGATTAGATTATCTACAATTGCTTTACAAGGTAACATTCCCTTCACACAACGTTTTTCCAGTGATTTTGATCATTCATTTCTAAAAGTGTTTGGCAGCTCATGTTTTCCATTACTTTGACCGTTTAATAAGTATAAACTTGATCCTAGTTAAAGTCGTTGTCTTTTTCTTAGTTATAGTTCACAACATAGAGGCTATAAATGCTTGTCTTCATTTGGTAGGATCTATATTTCTATGCATAGAGTATTCATTAAAAAAAAATTCCTTATCAGTCACTTTTCAAACCACCATCTTTTTAACTAGAGAATACATTAGCATCTATACATATACCTTTAGCTAATACTAATCTACCATCTATACTTGGTTTTGGTCAAAATTCAAATGCCGCACTTCATAATTTATGTTCAACAGCAAATTCATCAAATTCTGTCTCTACAAATTCTTGTCCAAATATCAAGTCAATCCATCGATTTCAAATCCAATCCCTTAATATAATCGTATTGAAAGTGTCTAATTACTTGTTCCAGTGAATCCAATTTCCGATTCATAACCACCTAGTGCTCCTATTGTTAAAAATTGCAACTTAATGACTACTAGAGCAAAGAATGGTATGTTTAAACCTAAGGATTTTCTTATTGATCTTACTAAAGAGGGAACAAACTTCTGTGAAACAAGCTTTGCAATCATCATAATGGGTTCAGGCCATGAAATCAAAGTTTGATGCCTTACAAAGAAATAAATCATGGTCTTTGACTCCTCAAACATCTAAATAAAAGGTAATAGGCTGCAAATGAGTATTTAAAATTAAGAGCAATTCGAATGCATCTATTTCAAGATATAAAGCACGTTTTGTTGCAAAGGGCTATCATTAACTTCTTGATATAGACTTCACTGAACATTCAGCCCAGTCGTTAAGGCAGTGTGACGCCCCGTCACTTTTAAATAAATTAAAATCAGAGAAAACAGCGGAAGTCTTTAATTTTAAGAAAATTTTACGTGGTTTTGTTTGAAAGTTGGCATGCCGAAAACCTGTTTACATCCTAATTTTTAAATCTAATAAAACCACATGGAACATTAAGTTCCAATCAGAAGTTCAAGATGTAATATCATAAAAACAACGATAAAAAGCTCTTATGAGCTAAATACAAAGTATAATTCACAAATCCTTCAGAGTTCTCAAAAGTAAAATTCATAAACTTTACAATAGAAGAGTCCATCTCGAGGTCAGCATCCCTCGATCACGCAGCACCATCTCCCCTTCCACGGCCTCTAGTCAGGGCATTACCTGAAATGTTTGTAATATCATGAGCTAACAAACTAAGCCCAGTGAGAATAATAAGAATAAAAAGTAAGAATAGACCTCAAACTCGTATTCCGATTTGTGTCCAATTTACCTGACACAATCAATCCTAAAGTTCTCCAAACTTTAGGTAAATTCATTCTAAACTTTCCAAAGGATGATATTACTAACACTCGTAGTCAAAACCTCATCCATTAACTTGTTATAACATAAATAAAAGAAATAAGTAAACTTTGCATAAAATATAACATCTCAATTCTCTAATCCATCGATCTCATGCAATGTAGGGTTCGTATATACCCTTATGCATGAATGAGGTAATAGGTACATCCCGTAGGATACCCATTCAACCTTCTTTCTTAGTTTTACTTTCTTTTCTTTTCTTTTCTGAAGGTGATGCGGACACTACCCGTAGGCTCCAACATTCTTCCCTTCTTTTCTTTCTCACTTTCTTTTCTTTTTCTCTTTGCAATGATGCGAGATGTTATGGTTATGCTTGCAGATGCTTACAAAAGTAGATAAAGTAAAGTGCGAATAATAAAGTAACCGAAATAAACATAAAGTAAAAGGGGCATAAAGTAAATAAATAAGAAACTCTGAACGAACAATAAATCAATCGAACTTCGTTAATAAAGTAAAGAATCAAAACATAACAATTAACCTAAACCTTCAAGGAAAACTTCCAATAATCCGAGGTTCTAAACTCCGAAACTAATCTAACTTAGAATCTTCTAAGATTCGAGGCTTTCGTCGAGAAATCCTAAGTTTCTCGCTTAAAGGATTAACTTCAAATCCTAAGGCACTAACTCACTCCTTCTAATCTTAGATTCGGATTATAATCTTAGTTTCAAACTCTACAAACCTTCATACTTATTCGCTTTCTATAATTACTTTAAACCCTAACTATTCTCACCTTAGCCAAATAAGAGTTCGCTCCAAGTTTCTGAAAGCACGATCAAACAATGATCCGAAACACCTACAATTAATTACATCTACAATTAATAAATAAACATACATCGATCAATTAACATCTAAAAGCTCAAAACAACGAACAACCCCATAAACACCACTATGAGGCTCTCGGCCCCCCCATAAAAAGTGGGTCTCAGGTTTGGTTTTCCGGCTTTTAGGTACTTTAGAGGTGTTTCGAGTTGGTTTTAAGCAAATTCGATATTCCCGATTTCAATGGGTATCGATAATTAGGGTTTTTGAACATTAAGCCCTTTCCCGAATTGAATTTAAATAAACATTAATTCACTAATTTATAACCCAAATTCATATCCCAAAAGGTAAAATTCAAATGGGAAGGGTTTCGACTGAAACTCGGTTTTAGGGTTATGGGAAAGTTTCTAAAAACTCTTAACATTACTCCCGTATTTACAAACACCGAGTTTCACGACAAGAAATCGAAAAGAAACAAAGAAAACTCCATTAAAACACTATTTGGAGCTTAGGGTTTGAAACTTTACTTATCGAGAACTCCGTGGATCTCGAGAGAAAAGCACGATGGTTAGGTGGAAAAGAATCCTACACTCGAGGAAATCGAGTCGATCCGTCGAGAAACGAGCGAAAATCGAAAATCCCCCAATCCCTCATGATAGCTTCGGCCTTGGGAGAGAAAGATGAGAGGTTTTTGGTCAATTTCTTGATTTTTAAAGACAAATGAATAGTGTTTTGATATTTAGGAAGTTTGGAAATTACGATTTTGCCCTTTTTATGACTTTTAACTTGTAAATCGAAACCTGATGCTCTTAAATAAATCTAAAGGTGATTAATAATGATTAATTGGCCTATTAATAATTATTAAGGTCACCGAAGCGAAAAATAAACATTAAAACGATAAAAATGAATTTCGGGCAAAATTAAGTACAAAAATCGAAAATTACAAAATAATAATTAAACTATATACTTGAATTGCAATAAATAAATAAATAAAAAAAATTTTAAAAAAAAATTTCACTCCAAAATAACGGGATGTTACGGGCAGCTACAATCAAGACTATACTTACTATTGTAATATCAAACAGCTGGAAAATCAGGCAACTAGTAACAATAACGCCTTTTTGCATGGTATTTTGAATGAACAAGTGTTCATGAACCTCCTAGTTTTCAAGTTACAAATTATTCTTATCCTCAAGTGTGCAAGTAACAAAAAGAAATTTATGGCTTGAAGCAGGCACTCCGAGCCTGGTTTGAGAGGTTCTTTTCTACTGTCTCAAAAATTTGTTGCTATCAACTGATCATTCTCTATTCCTTAAGGTTCATTATTCTGATCATTCTCTATTCCTTAAGGTTCATTATTCTGATAACATATATATTCTAGTGTATGTGAATGTGACGACCCGACTCTTTTTAAATTCATTTAAATATAAAACACAACGGAAGTCTTTATATTTTAAGAAAAATGGAGTGGTTATGTTTGAAAATTGGCTAGCCAAAAACCTATTACATTTTAATTTCATAATTTAAAATACACAAGGAACATTAAGTTCCTATCCAGGAGTTCAAAAGAGTTATAATAATAAAAATAAAGACGAAAAACTCTTAAGAGCTATATACAATTGTACAAATCTAAAAAATATATAAAATTCACAAAAACTAAATCCATGGACTTTTACAAACACCTAGTCCATTTCGAGGTCATCATCCATTGATCATGCAACACCATCTCCTCTCCCACAACCTCTAGCCAAGGCATTACCTGAAAATATTTGTAATATCATGAGCTAACAACAAAGCCCAGTGAGAATAATAAGAATAAAAAGTAAAGTTAGACCTCAAACCCGTATTCCGATTTGTGTCCAATTTGTCTTACATATTCCTTCTTAAAGTTCTCTAAACCCTAGGTGATTCCATGATCTATAATCTTTGGAGGATTATAATACTAGCACACGTAGTCTAATTTTCATCCATTAACTTGTTACAACATATATAAGAAAAGTAAATAAACTTTACATAAACATAACATCTCAATTCTTTACCCATGATATATATTTCCATCGATATTATCCATGAAGGTAATGAGGACATCCCGTAGGATTCGCATTTGCCCTTTATGCATGAATGAAGGTAATGTGGAACTTCCCGTAGGATCCACATTCTCCCTTATGAATGAAGAAGGTAATGTGGAACTTCCCGTAGGATCCATCATTCTCCCTTCTTTTCTTTCTCACTTTCTTTTCTTTTTCTCTGAAGGTAATGTGAACCTTCCGTAGGATTCATCATTCTCCCTTCTTTTCTTTTTCACTTTCTTTTCTTTTTCTCTGAAGGTAATGCGAAACTTCCCATAGGATTCACATTCTCCCTTCTTTTCTTTTTCAATGATGCGAGATGTTATGCATATGCTTGCTAAAGTAAATAAAAGTAAATGTGAATGTTAAAGTAGCCGAACAAGCATAAAGTAAAGGGGCATAAAGTAAAAGACATAAGGTAAATAGATAGGAATTTCCGGAAGAACGATAAGTAAATCGAACTCCCGATACATTAATAAAAGTAGATCCTATCTTAAACAAATAATCTACTCTTTCAAGGATCCTAAACCTCCAAATAAAATCCAAGGTTTTATTAACCATTCTATCTAAAAGTTTGGATCCTTTAACTTCCAATGATCCATCCTAAGCTTCGAAACGAATCTAACTTAGAACTTTCTAAGGTTCAATGTTTTCCTCGAAAAACTCCTAAGTTCTCACTCAAAGAACTAGCTCCTAATCCTAAGGTCACTAGCTCACTTTCCTCTATCTTAGATTAGAATCTTAATCTTAGCTTCCAATCCTACAAATCATTATACTTATTCGCTTTCTAAAGTTACTTTAAATCCTAACTATTCTCACCTTGTTAAAAGAAGATTTTGCTCCCAAATCCGATAGAGCGATCAAGCACACGGTCCAAAATCACATACAATTAGAATTATATCTAACAATCAATAATTAACCAAATATCGATCAAACAACATCTAAGGGCACAAAACGACGAAAATTCATATAAACCCCACAATGAGGCTCTCGGCCCCCCCATAAAAAGTGGGTCTCGGGTTTGGTTTTCCGGCTTTTAGAAAATTTAGATGTGTTTCAAGTTGGTTTCAAGCAATTTGGTAATTCCCGATTTCAATGGGTATCGATAATTAGGGTTTTTGGACAATAAGTAATTTCCTGAATTTAATTACAATAACAATATATCAATGAAAAATAAACCCCAAATTCAAGGGTTTTGACTGAAACTCGGTTTTAGGGTTTAGGGAAAGTTTTCAAAAAAACTTAAAACAACTCCCGTACTTAAAACCATTGAGTTCCTTGGCAAGAAATCAAAGAATCCAAGAGAAAACTCCATTAAAACACTATTTGGAGCTTAGGGTTTGAAATTTAACTTACCGAAAAGTCCGTAGATCATGGGTGGAAGGCACGATTGTTGGGTGGAAAGGAATCCTAGACCCGAGATCTTTCCAACGCACTCGGAATCAAGACGATCGGTTGAGAATTGAACAAAACCCACAAAAAAATTTCCTCTCTTGATCCCCACGGTTTTGAGAGAGAATAGATGAGTGAAAATGTCAACTTTTTGGTCAATGGTGATTTAAAGAAGAAAAGGGAATAGTGAATTGATATTTTAAGAAATTGGAAATGACGGTTGCGTTCTTTAATGACTTTTGACTTATAAATCGAAACCCGAAGTTCTTAAACTATCCCAATGGTGATTAGTAATTATTAATTGGCCCGTTAATAATTATTAATACCACCATAACTTATTTAAACTAATAAAGCAATTAAAAGGACTTAAATCGAATTAAACTACTAAATTCTAAATTACCGATTCTAAAATAAACTTTAATTACTTAAACTAAAATAAAATAAATAAATAAAATTTTTATCACAAAAATAATGGGACGTTACAGTGAATGACATTCTTATAAATGGGAGGTTCTACTATAGCACTTCAAAATTTGATGGCTCGATTAAATCTTATATTTGCCCACAAATATCTTGGACAACTCATTTATTTTCTTGGAATCGAGGTTTCCTATCGAGCAGATGGTAGTATGCTTCTTTCTCAGACAAAATATCTCACTGATTTACTTAAAAAGAATATGCTTGAGTATAATTCTATCTCAATTCGTATGATCAGTGGAAGTATATTCTCAGCAAGTTAGGATGAAAAACTTACACATATCAGTCAATATACACAAATTGGTTGTGCTCTTCAATATGCTACCATTACACGCCCAAAACTAGCATATTTAGTAAACAAAATTTGACAATTTATGCACTTACCTACAAATCTTCATTTGCAGGCAGTGTGTAATGACCCGCTTTCCGTTAAATTCTTTAAATTCAAATGCACGACAGAAGACTAAATTTTTAAAGAAAAACGGCATGGGTAGGTTTAAAAATCGAATAACCAAAACCTGTTTTACAACCCAAATTCAGAGAAAGCTATAAAATCGGGAATGCGCATTCCAAAAGAGAATTAAGTCATAAAACATAGACATAATTTATACAAATACCCTTTCCGGCTCAAAAAGACATAAGTATTGAAAATGAAAATGATTTATAAGCATTTCTAAGAATGCTTAACCAAAATATGTTTCAACATTGTCTGTACACCAACTCGGCAAGTCACGCGGCTCCACCTCCTCTGCCACGCTTCTTAGGACGGGGTTTACCTGAAAATATGTAAGTGTAGCACCATTAGCATAAATGCTAGTGAGAGTAAAACGAAAGCAAGTAATCCTATGAACTAAATTTCATAGTAGAAATCGTGTCCAAATTCCTAAACTGCTCATTACTACCCATATCCACAATTCCAATGTTCAAACAATCATACGATAGTAATATACTACCCGTAACCGTCATTCAATACCATGAGGTAGAAATAAAGACTTAAAGTAAAAGTAACATTCATTACTAAGTCTTACTACACAATTCTAAAGAATATGCAAATGTAACATTATCTATCTTTATTACCAAACAAGTTTCATCGTATCGTGCTATTGTATGGATCGAAATCAACATACCATGTACGGTCGTACCATATCTCAAGTCATCGTACCATAATACCGTATGGACCAAAGTCAACATACTATCATTTACTGTGTTACCATCATCGTAATTCTCATCACATCGGATATCAGGAATTTCACCATATTACAAATCATCGGATCATGATACGTATGGATCCAAATCAACATACTATCATGTGCCATATCAAAATCATCGTAACGTGCTCGTATGGATCCGAATCAACATACCACGTACGGTCGTACCATATCTCAATCATCGCACCATGATACATATGGATCCGAATCAACATATTATCACGTGCCGTGTCACAAATCATAGTACCATGGTTCGTATGGATCCGAATCAACATACTACCATGTACCATACCACAAACCATCGCACCATGATACGTATGGATCCAAATCAACATACTATCATGTGCCATATCACAATCATCGTAACGTGCTCGTATGGATCTAAATTAACATACCACGTACGGTCGTACCATATCTGAATCATCGCACCATGATACGTATGGATCCGAATCAACATACTATCACGTGTCGTGTCACAAATCATAGAACCATGGTACATATGGATCCGAATCAACATACTACCATGTACCATATCACAAACCATCGCACCATGATACGTGTGGATCCGAATCAACATACTATCATGTGTCGTATCACAAAAGGTTAAGCTCCCTAATAAGTTAGTTAATCTCAAAGAATCCTACTAAGTTATTACGAAACCTAACTAACTAGATTACATGAGTTATCACTCATGTGTATCTTCTAACTACTTTAACTTCCAAACCAAACAAAGTAACTTTCATTTCCACTTTCATCTAACATCTCCAATTCACTTTGCAATACTTCCAAACCACTCCGATGTTTCCTTTTCATCTAACTCATTATAACTCCAAATTCTCTCCACACACTTCCGATTTAAAGTCTCTAACCAAAACATAATTCTAAGAAGTTATTTCCCTCTTTACCTCGATAAACAATAACATAACGAAACTCAATTCATAAAACCACTAACTTTTGCTTTAAACTCACCTTAGCTTGTAGACAAGCTACGATTAATCTGAGGTTGCAAACCCACGAACAATTCACAATCCTACAAACGAATTACACATAAATAACCTTAATTAACCCGAAATCGAACAAACAACATCTAAACGCATAAAACAACGAAAAACCCGGATTTTATCCTTATGGTACTCTCGGCCATACAAGGGAAACTAGGGTTCGGGTTTGGTTTTCCGGCTTTTATGCACTTTAGAGGTGTTTCGGGTTTGTTTCGGATACTTTGGAGGTTCGCAACTACAATGGGTATCCGTAAATTAGGGTTTTGCATATTAATCGATTTCCGAAAAATTAAATAAATAGCAAAAACACTATTGAAACCTTCTAAAATTGGGACGGGTTTCCTGCTCAAACTCGGTTTTAGGGTTTAAGGGAAGCTTCTAAAATTGACCAAAAGACTTTCCCGATTGAAACCTTCAAGCTCAGGTGAACGAATTTGAAGATTTCAACTCAAAACCTCCATTAAAACACTATTCACATCAAGTTTTAGAAACTTTGACATACCTTAAGGCCTCGAGAAAACAAGCGAAGATCTCGATCGGTAGGTTGGAAATGATCTACGGGCTAAGGGCTTTCCAACGGGAGTAGTATCGAGACGATCTACCGAGAAATAAAGAAAAACCAAAAATTGGAAATATCCCTTTGCTTGTCTCGGCCCCAAGGAAGAAGAGAAGAAGAAAAATGAGCAAAACTTGTCTAATTTGGATATTTAAGAGAAGATGAATAGTGATTTTTAGATATTTAAGAAATTGGAAAATGACGCCTACGTCCCTCTTTTGTTTTTACTTTAAAAACGAAACCTGAAGCCCTTAAATTAATCTAAAGGTTATTAATAATTATTAATTGGCCCGTTAATAATTATTAATGTCACCGAAACAAAATTAAGGTATTAAAACGATTAAAAAGAATTTCGAACAAAAATAAATACTAAAATCGAAATTCCTGAATTTAAATTAATCTTAAAAACTTTAATAAAATAAAATAAAAATTTACCTCTAAAAGTAACGGGACGTTACACAGTGAAAAGAATTCTTATAAACATTAAGGGTACTCTTTCACATGGTTTACTTAAAAAAAAAAAAAAATTAATATCCTCTCTTCAACTACAAGCTTTTGCATATTCAGATTGGCCCTATGATCCTGATGATAAGAGATCAACCTCTAGGTTTTTCATTCTTCTTGGTTGTAATCTTGTTTCTTCGAGCTCTAAGAAACAACATGTTGGTTCTCTATCAAGCACAAAAGCGGAATATAGAAGCCAGACTCTTGCTTCACTCAAATTCTATGGCTTTTGTCCTTGTTCCATGATTTATAGATTCGACTTTCTTCTCCACCAATTTTATAGTGTGATAATGTAACGTCCCGTTATTTTGTGATAAAAAAAAAACTTTTATTTATTTTATTTTAATTTGAGTAATTAAAATTCATTTATTTATTATTAAATTAGAATTTAGTAATTTATTTCATTTTAATTCCTTTTAATGGTTTTATTTATTTAAATACGTTTTAATGGTATTAATAATTATTAACGGGCCAATTAATAATTATTAATCACCATTGGGATAGTTTGAGATGTTCGGGATTCGTTTTTAAGCCAAAAGTCATAAAAGGGCAAAATCGTAATTACCCAATTTGCAAAATATCTAAAATCACTATTGACTATCTTCTTTAAATTCTCCTTTGACTCAAAGTTGACCAAATTTTGCTCATTGTTATCCTCCAAAACCGTGAGCTCCAAGAAGAAGAAAAGAAAAATTCGTTTTTGTTCGTTTCTTGTCGGATCGACTCGAGCTTGGATATTTCGGAAAGCCCTCGGGTCAAGGATCATTTCCCATCTACCCATCGTCCGTTTCTCTCGAGATCCTAGGAGTTCTCGGTAAGTAAAGTTTCAAACCCTAAGCTCCAAATAGTGTTTTAATGGAGTTTTCATTGTTTTCTTTCAATTTCTTGCCGTGAAACTCGGTGTTTGTCAATTCGGGAGTAGTTTTACGTGTGTTTGGAAACTATTTCATAACCCTAAAACCGAGTTTCAGTCGAAACCCTTCCCGTTTGAAAATTTCTCTTTTGGGATTGAATTTGGGTTAGAGATTCTTGTATAAATGCTTATTTAAATTCAATTCGGGAAAGGGATTAATGTTCAAAAACCCTAATTATCGATACCCATTGAAATCGGGATTATCGAATTTGATTAAAACCAACTCAAAACGTATTTGAATTGCCAAAAAGCCGAAAAACCAAACCCGAGACTCATTTTTAATGAGAGGGCCGAGGGCCTCAAAGGGGGAGATTTGTGGTTTTCCGTCTTTTGCTTGTTTAGTCGTTGTTTAATCGATAGTTGGTTTCGTTATTGATTGTTACGATATAATTCGTTTGTAGGATTTTTTGAACCTCGTGGTTGATCGCTCCTTCGGACTTAGGAGCAAAGTCATCTTTTAACTAAGGTGAGAATAGTTAGTATTTAAAGTAACTATAGAAAGCAGACAAGTATGATGGTTTGAAGAGTTTGAAACTAAGATTAGAATCCGAACCTAAGACTAGAGGTCGTGAGTTAGTGCCCTTAGGATTAAGAGTTAATCCTTTAAGTGAGAACTTAGAAATTCTCAAGGAAAGACTTGAATCTTAGAAGATTCTAAGTTAGGTTCGATGTGAAACTAAGTTTGGATCATTGGAAGTTAAAGATCCAACTTGTAATTAAAACGGTTAATAGAACCTCGGATTATTTGGAAGTTTAGAATCCGGAGGGCATAGGTTAATCGTTTAAGTTATGTTCTAATTTTACTATTTGATACCGGAGTTCGATCGATATATTGTTCATCCGAGATGCTTATCTACTTTTATCTTATGTCATTTACATTTTGTCCTTTACTTTACACCTTTACTTTATGCTTGTTTACGATTACTTTAATTTCGCACTTTACTTATTTACTTTTATAAGGATATGCAAGCATATGCATATCATATTGCATCATACCATTCTCGCAACATTCATGAAAAAGAATGAAAGTGAAAAAGAATGAAAGTGAAAAGAAAAGAAAGTGAATGAGAAAAGAAGGAAGATGGATGAACCCTACGTGGAGTTCACATCACCTTCAGGAGAAAAGAAAGAATGTGAAAGAAAAGAAGTTAAATGGTAACCTACGGGCTGTACGCATTACTTCTTCATGCATAGGGAGTTAAATGGTAACCTACGGGCTGTACGCATTACTTCCTCATGCATAAGGTTGAATGGTAATCCTACGGGATGTACTCATTACCTTCATTCACGCATAAAAAGGGCAATTGCGAAATCCTACGGGATGCTCTCATGCATTCATGGTTATGATAGATGCAGGAGAGAATTGAGAAGTTGTATGTTGTGCAAAGTGTGTTTATTTTACTTATTGACATTATAATGATGTTAATGGATGAGTATTGGCTACGATTATTAGCAATATCATCCTTAGAAAGTATAAAATACTTTTACCTAGAGTTTAGAGGACTTTAGGAGTGAGTTGTGTCGGTTTATTGGGACACGAATCGAAATGCGAGTTTGAGGTCTATCTTTACTTTTTATGCTTATTATTCTCACTGGGCTTAGTTTGTTAGCTCATGATATTACAACCAATTTCAGGTAATGCCTTGGCTAGAGGTCGAGGAGGAGGAGGTGGTGCTGCGTGATCGAGGGATGCTGACCTCGAGATGGACTAATGGATTTGTAAAGTTTATGTCTTATTTTGATGAATTTTAAGAAATTGTATTTTGTATTTGGCTCCTAAGAGCCTAATGTTGATGTTTTATGATATTATATATTTGAACTCCTGATTTGGACTTAAAGTCCATGAGATTTTGTTAGATTTGAAAATTAGGATGTAAACAAGTTTTCGGCATGCCAATTTTCAAACAAAACCACGCCAATTTTTCGTAAATTAAAAGACTTCCGCTGTTTTCTCTGAATTTAATTTATTTAAAAGTGACGAGTCGTCACAGATAATCTTGGTGCTGTTCATTTAAGTGTTGATTGAGTACTTCACTCAAGGACTAAGCATGTGGAGTTTTGATATCTATTTTGTTAGATTTGAAAATTAGGATGTAAACAAGTTTTCGGCATGCCAATTTTCAAACAAAACCACGCCAATTTTTCGTAAATTAAAAGACTTCCGCTGTTTTCTCTGAATTTAATTTATTTAAAAGTGACGAGTCGTCACAGATAATCTTGGTGCTGTTCATTTAAGTGTTGATTGAGTACTTCACTCAAGGACTAAGCATGTGGAGTTTTGATATCTATTTTGTTCTTGATTTAGTCCGTACCCAAATGATTTCTATTTAGCATCTTCCTGCTTCTGCTCAACTTGCTAATATTCTCGTTAAACCCCTGTCTGCATCTTCTTTCTTAAAATGGAAAACTAAACTTAGTGTTTATTCATCAGCTGTCATTGGTTTGTAGGGGAATATTAAGGCAGCTTACTGTTAATTAGTTACAAATATTAGTTAGTAGACGAACTGTTGTTAAAGAATTAGTTAAGCTTATAGTTAGAAGTGGAAAAATCTTCTATATATAACTACTTGTATAATTCATTACATTCAATATTTAAAACATTTTTCTTGAGTGATTATTTGGAAATTTCTTTAAGCTCAATGGCACAACCTTCGAGCATCCCGTGGAAACTTGGGGAGTCTTAGGCTTGACCCGGTTAAAAAATTCTTGTCTTGGGGATTCCCTTTTCTTCAAACCATTTTGATCCTTTTAAAAGGAACTCTTAAAAGCACACATGGCCACCTACCTAGGATTTATCCTACGATTAAACCGACGTCAAGTGTTGTAGGGTCAAGAGGTTGTCCCGTGAATTTTGAAAATAATTACATCTTTAAAAATCTGAAGAAAAAAATCTATCGTTTATCTCTCACTAAAAGAATTTTTCTTATGGAGTTGTTTAAAAAAAGTTACTTTCCTCGTATGAGTGACGAAAAAAAACCTAAAACTCTTAAAAAGGCAAAGGTGAGATGTAAATGAGGTTCCTTTCCGTAAGTGACTGAGAGAACTCAGAGCATTAAAAGACAAATTAAGTTTAATGAAGATAAACTCTATAAAAGTTTTGTATATTTTTAAAGTCTATTTTTATAATACATATGATACTTTAGTGGTAAAGTAATTTTTTTTTTATCGTACTCCATCATTTTTGTCAATTTACTTTTTATATTTATATTTTAATCAATGTAATTTAGTTCAATCTAAGCATTGTTTTCTATTATATATGAGTAGTGTTTATTTCAAAGAAAATTAGCAAGTTTTCATCAATTAAATGAATGCTGAATATATATATTTTGGGAAGGAATTGATGAGTCAATATCAATTTTCTATATAATGAATATCTTTACTTTGCGAGAAATATTAGTAGGATTTAATTAAAGTAAAATATTTAAAATAATAAAAATCAAAATGAAACTTTTAAATGTGTTGGGATTATATTTACACAATAACAAAATTCAGATACTACAAATATATTTTTAACCTATTTCAATGAACTACGGACGATTTAATTGAAAATTTTGATTATTTTTTTTTTATGCTTTTACCAAATTCAAATCAATTTAGCTATTTCAATTGATAGGTATCACTGACAGGGAAAAAAATTTAGTTTGCATTTGACGGTTTCTTTTTTTAAATTAATAATCTGGATCAATTTCTACCTACTTTCAAAATTAATAATATAATCTATAATAAAATTGGTGTCATAATCAGTTAGGGGTCCACTTCAAACCCAATACTATCCCATTCAACCTTTAAAGAAGAGTTGAGAGAAAAAGGAGAATGAAAAAGTTAGGATTCCAACGCTTCATCGCCTCCTCTAATTCCCACTAATTTCATGATAGACTAAAAAGAAAGAGGGTAAAAAAAGAAAACTTATGTACAAGATTTTGTAAGCAGTTAGGGTAGAAATTAGTCGGACATATCATCAGCACAATTCCCCAATTGAAGATGAAGGTTGTGGACGTTAGCTAAATTATGGAGACAAACAAATTGAGTTTTTATGAATGAAGCAATTAATTTGGGGTTGGATCGATTTGATGTAACGTCCCGTTATTTTGGAGTAAAAAAAAAATTATTTTATTTTATTTATTATTTATTTATTTATTTAATATTGTTTATTTATTTATTTATTGCAATTTAAGTATTTAATTTAATTATTATTTTGTAATTTCGATATTAGTACTTAATTTTGCCGAAATTCATTTTTATCGTTTTAATGTTTATTTTTCGCCTGGTGACTTTAATAATTATTAATAGGCCAATTAATAATTATTAATCACCTTTAGATTTATTTAAGAACGTCGGGTTTCGATTCATAAGCCTAAAAGTCAAAAAAGGGCAAAATCGTAAATTCCAAAAAGTCCTAAATATCTATCTACTATTTGCTTCATCTTCTTTAAAACACCTTGACCACCTTTGACCAAGGATATTCATCCATTTTCTCTCCTCCAAGCCGTGGAGCTCATCTTCCATGGATGAGAAGAAGATTTCTTTGGCCTTTCTTCATTTCTCGACCGTTTTCAATGAGGTCGATTGCGTTGGATTGCTCGGGACGTGGGCTTTCTTTCCAACCTAACCTTTTGCCGTTTCTCGTTCCTTAGGGAAGTCCTAAAAAGTAAGTTTTCAAAACTTTTTAGGTGGTTTTGTTCGTTTTTGATTATAAATGAGATTTGAAGTTGAAATCATGAATTTCTATCATGAAAAATGACGATTTTGAGCCCGGATTTTCGAAAAACACTATTCACCCGAAAACACTATTCACCCGAGACACTATTCATCCGAAATCACTATTCACCCGAAATTGCACATTTGTTCGCATATTAGTTATGATTTGTAATATGTTGTACAATCGGTGAATTGTAGGTGCAATTGCTTCGGTGGTTGTCTCGTGGAAATTGGAGATTTGGAATTATTTGGCTAAGGTGAGAATAGTTAGTATTTAAAGTAACTATAGAAAGCAGACAAGTTTGACGGTTTGAAGAGTTTGAAACTAAGATTAGAATCCGAACCTAAGATTAGAGGGTTGTGAGTTAGTGCCCTTAGGATTAAGAGTTAATCCTTTAAGTGAGAACTTAGAAATTCTCAAGAAAAGACTTGAATCTTAGAAATTCTAAGTTAGGTTCGATGTGAAACTAAGTTTGGATAATTGGAAGTTATAGGATCCAAGACTTTGATAAAGGACGGTTGATAAAACCTCGGATTCATTGGAAGTTTAGAATCTTGGAAGGTTAGAATAATCGTTATGTTTGACCTTTACTTTCATTATTGTTAATGGAATTCGATTTACATATCGTTATGCCTTGATTCCTAGTTATTTTTACTTTATGTTTTACTTTACGCCCTTTACTTTATGTTCTTTACTTTATGTCGCTTTATTTTATGCTTGTTTCGGTTATTTAATAATCGTATTTTACTTTATTTATTTGTACAAGCATATGCAAGCATATGCATAACATTTTGCACCATTATTTATTATACCATAACATCTCGCATCATTGAAAAGAGAAAAGAAAAGAATGAAAAGAATGAAAAGAATGAAAGGAACGGTGGATGAGTGGATACCCACGTTACCTTCATGCATAAGGTTGAATGGTGGATGAGTGGATTCCCACATTACCTTCATCATGCATAAGGTGAATGGTGGATGAGTGGATTCCCACATTACCTTCATACATAAGGATAAGGGTGGATAGTTTGTAAAAATCCACATTACCTTCATTACATGCATAAATGGCAAATGCGTATCCTATGGATGTACTCATTACTTTTATGCATATGAAAGATGAGAAAGAGAGTCGAGATGTTATATTTTATGCAAAGTCATTTACTTTTCTTACTTTATGTTATAATAAGTTTATGGATGAACAATTAGACTAAGTGTGCTAATTAATATCATCCTTTGAAAGATTAAGAATTTAAAGTAAACCTTATACATAGTATAAGGTATGTATGGAATGAGATATAAATGCTATACGCATTTTACGATATCATACCAGGAATATTTGGAATGTAGTTCCACAATAACATTGGAGAATTGGTAAGTAAAGTGGAACACTTTATCATAAACTCTTTGAATTGAAGATAACAAAGAGTAAGTATGTTTATGGACTCAAATCGAATGCAAGTTTGAGGTCTATTCTTACTTTTTATTCTTATTATCTCACCTGGGCTTAAGTTGTTAGCTCATGATATTACAAACATTTCAGGTAATGTTTGGGATCGTGAAGAGGAGCGGTGCGCGCTTGATCGAGAGGATGATGATTTTCGAGATGGACTTTGAGTTATGTAAAAATCCATGTACATGGTTGATTTGTGAAATTTATGTCATTTTGATGATTTGAACTTTGTATTAAGCTCATAAGAGCTTATTGTTATTGTTTTATGATTTTGATCAATTTAAACTCCTGGATGGAACTTAATGTTCCTTGTGATTTTAGATGTTTGAATTTAAGATGTAAACAGGTTTTCGGCTAGCCTATTTTCAAACATAATCACGCCATTTTTCTTAAAATAAAAGACTTCCGTTGTTTTCTCTGATTTTAATTTATTTAAAATGACGGGTCGTCACAGTTGGTATCAGAGCCTTAGGGTTCTGTAGACTACATGCGATGCATGTTTGTTTTCATGTTTTGTTTTAAGTCCACTCTCAAGTCATCATCTGAGATCAGCGGCACCAGGTATGCCTATAACTTCTATTCTCATACTTTATTACTTTGATATTAGAAGGATTATGAGAATATTGTTAAGAGTTAATGATGTTTGTGATATTGCACATCCTTGTAAAACCGCTATGTGGTTATGTTTATTTGACCCATTTTGAGATTTGGGTAAGGGTATCGGGAAGGTGTTGACCCCGTGCAGTTTTGGAGGTTATACACCTCGTTAAGCGTATTGACATAATGTCAAAGTAAAGGAGATGAGATACTCCGAGAGATCAATCGTTGATCCTTAAAGCTGATTAAAATGTTTTTGTCACACAATTGCTAAGTAGTGGTCTTAGTAGATGTGTGTTGACTTTTGGGTGAAAAAGGGAGACATGTTTGTCTGGAGCTCAGTATTAAGAGATGAAACACCTGTTGAGGTGAGAAATTGTTGATAAGTAATCGGTTTGGCTCGTGTCCAGTAACCTAGATTTAACTCAATGGACAAGTTTCTTGTTTGAGTTGAGAAAGTTGGATTATGGTAAGTGGTAAATCCTAGTGGTAAATCCTAGTGGTACTATTGTACAGAAAGGAAAGTGTGTTACCACTCAAAAGAGGAAGTAAGAACTCTACGTGATGAGTCTCAACGAGGACCATTAACGACAATGTTAATTGGTGAATGGCCTAGTTTGGTCGCTAGTACACTATGGTGTATCAATTTGAATTGGAAATACTCGAGGTCGAGTAATGAAGATCCATATTCAGTAAATTGTCAAAATTGACTAACACTAAGGTTGAGTGTTGGTATTTGATTGAAATATAGAAGGAAGTCGATGGACCGTGATATCGGTAACTTCTATAAGACAATGAGATAGTTTGGTGAATTTCAATTCACATTGTGTTTGACTATCTGATTGGATGGTGAACTTTGAGAAACTTGTAGGTCATAGTTGGACCTACCGAGTCTTTTCAAGATAGACTCTAAAGTGAATCCTTTGTTGGAAGGATAGAATGTTAATGGACTAAGGTGTTTGACAGACACCAGATTTACTTTGTAAAAAGAAAATGATCTCTGAGGTCGAGTTCATTCAAAAATTGAATAAGGAGGCTTAGGAGTCGTCCTTATCTTTGATTTTACATCTTCTGAAAAGAAGAGAAGATTAACTACTACGGGACGATTACCTCTCGGAAGAAGAAAGCAAAGGATGATGATGCCAATCAAGGGATACCGCGCAACAACAACATCAACAAGAACAACAACAACGGTGCACAACAACAACCTGGTTCGAGGTGGAGCTCAACAAGGATTGGATCATCCTTACTACAATAGTTGTGTTAGTTTCCATCAGGGAGATGCACACTTCCATCAAGATGCTATGTTGTGATCAAACTTGGATTCACGCCACTTTTATAGGGCATATAAGATACAACCATCACAACA
Source organism: Gynostemma pentaphyllum (assembly GCA_028015215.1). NCBI lineage: Eukaryota > Viridiplantae > Streptophyta > Magnoliopsida > Cucurbitales > Cucurbitaceae > Gynostemma > Gynostemma pentaphyllum. Next base: position 44,903,701 of record CM051355.1, read on the forward strand.
TAGTAGCAAAGTCAGGATTATCAGGAAAAGCTACAAGTATGGTAGTGGTTTATATTTGTTATTTTCAGGCCGTTTGGCTTTTTATTTTGTTTGATTCTCGAGCTAGCCACTCATTTATTTTTATCGTATTATGATGAGTTGGTAGCTTTTGAGCCGAGACTGTTGAGTTTCGAGATGTGTTTTTACCCGGTGGGGAAGTTTATTATGATGATAGTGCGTATGGCACTTATGACATTTGCATTATGAGTAGATGCTCACATTTTACCTTGTTTATTATGCATATGTCGATTTTGATGTGATATTGGGTATGGATTGGCTATCGCCTAATCGTACCATCATTACCGATTGTATCGAGAAAGTTTTAATTGTATGAGTCCATGTGGGACTAGCTTATGCTTCCGTGGGTCTAGTAGACGAGTAACACCCACTTTGATATCTATGATAGAAGCTAGAATGCTTCTAAGTGATATAGCTTGAGATTATGTAGCTAGTGATGTCGATACTTCTATACCAAAGACTAGCCGAGTTAAAAAGGGCTTAAGAGTGAGTTATAGCAACTCTTAAACTCAGGGTTTATTCACCCTAGTGCGTCCTCGTAAGGAGCACCTCGTTGTTTGTGAAAAGAAAGACAGTTCAATGAGACGTGTATTGATTATCGAGGATTGAATCAAGCTACGGTGAAAAACAAGTATCAATTGTGTTGATTGATGATCTATATGATCAGTTGCTCATCCTATAGAGATTATGATTATGAAAGTTAGTTTTCTAGAGATTAGAGAACTATAGAAAGGATTGTGTAAGACGTACTTTTCTAGAGAAAAAAGAAAAGAAATTGACGTATAGCCAAGTGCTATAGGAAAAAGGAATGAGATTGAATTGGATAATAAGAGAATACAAGGGTGTATTGAACCTTGTATAACTATCATGTGATAAACATGTAAGAGAACTAATTTCTCAATAAATTGGAGGATCTCGTAATTGGAGAATAAGATTGATGTAAACCTTATGTATAGTATAAGGTAGTAAAGAGAACGAGATTCAAATGTTATATATATATGTTATGAAACATATTCCCCTAATGGTTGGAAGATTGTTCCTCAAATATTGGGGAGAAACCACTATCTTTTCAAAGATAGATTTGAGATCCGGTTAGATCCTTTGAAGATTCGGGATTAAGATAATCTTAATACTGTTTTCAGAATGCGTGATGGATACTATGAGTTTGTAGTCATGTATTTTGACTTAACCAACGCGCCTGTAATTTTATGGATCTTATCCATACTGTGTTCAAGAGGTACACCAATTCTATCGATGTTGCGATTAATGATGACATTCTGATTTATTCTAAGACTGAGAAAATGCATGATATGCATGTAGTGGAGTTTTGACCTTATTGAGAAATCAAGAAGTGTATGCCAAGTTCTCAAAGTGTGACTTTTGGCTGAGAGAAGTGGCATTTTTAGGCCATGTAGTATCAAGTAGAGGATTATATAATGATTCCTCTAAGATGTGGCGATTACTAACCGGCCTAAACCGACGAGTGTGGGCGATATTCGCAGTTCTGGGACTTGCAGGCTATTATAGGCGGTTTGTGCAAGATTTCTCCAAAATTGTTTCACCTTGACACGTTTGACCTGGAAGGGAGTTGATTTTGTATAGTCCGAGGATTGTGAAAGGAGCTTTGAGGAGCTCAAGAGGAGACTTGTAACAGACTGTTCTAGTGTCCCCCTGACGAACCGGTGGTTTACTGTGTATCTGGATGCTTCCCATTGAGATTTGGGATGTGTGTTGATGCAACACGGGAAGGTTATAGTCTATGCTTTCCGTCAGTTGATAGAGCATGAGAAGAAACATCCGACTTATGATTTGGAGTTGGCGGCAGTTGTTCATGCTTTGAAAATATGGAGACATTATGTGTACAATGAGGAGATTCTGATATTTACTGCCTATAGAAGTCTCAAATATTTCTTCACTCAGAAGGAATTGATTATGAGACAGCGAAGATGGTTAGAGTTCGTTAAATATTAGGTTGGTGATATTCAGTATCATCCTGGAAGAGCCAATGTAGTGGCTGATGCACTTAATAGAAAATCTTCTTATTCGTCAGCTTTGTCGGCCATACCTTTGAGATTGAGGTGAAATATGGAAGGAGCTGAGATAGCTTTGCTTACTGCCGAGGTCACTGTGAGGCTGGCAAGTGTAACAGTGGGACCTATTTTGAGGGAGAGGATGAATGATGCACAGAGAGGTGAGACTCATTTGCAGGCCGGTTTTTGAAAGGTTGAGTCAAGTGTATCGTAAGAGGCTATGTGTGCCGTTAGGATCGACTTTTAGAAGGGAACTGTTGGAGGAGGCTCACAGTTCTATCTTCCTTATTCATCCAGGTAGTACGAAGATGTACTAGGACTGAGAAAGCTTTATCGATGACCTGGGATGAAGCATGAGATTGTAAAGTACGTGAATAGGTGCTTGATTTGTTAGCAAGTCAAGGCCCTAAAGGAGAGTATACCGGGTTATCTTAACCTTGGAAAGTACTTGATTGAAATGGGAGGAGATTTCCATAAGTTTTATCAAGGTTTGCCAATAACGGTAAGAAGTTATGATACCATTGGAAGGATGGTATACTGTTTGACAACAAAAAACCGCACACTTTACTCTTGGAAGGATTATCTATCCAGTTAAGACTAGGGTACAATGGTACCTAAGAAAGATTTTTAGATTGTATGGTGTGCTGGTGAAGATTTCATCAAATCGAGACACTCGCTTTGTCTCAGAGTTTTGGCACTGTTCAGACACTTTGTGGTAGAAAGTGTTGTTCTTCCTCTCACTTGGATGAAATTGGAGAAAAGAGACTTTTGGTACTCGAGTTGTAACAAATGACTAGCGAGCATATCATTTGTTTAAAGAAAGGTTAAAGGTTAACCAAAGTTGACAACGAGGATTCGGTGTAGTCCGTTCAAGTTGTAGTAATGGATCTTGTATACTTCAAGTGACACCAACGAAGGGTGTTATGGAAGTTGGGAATAAGGGTCAGTTGAGCCCTAGAATTGTTGGCCTATTAAGATACTCGATCAAGTAGAAGTGGTAGCTTATTGTTTAGCTTTATCACTTTCGTTATCAACCGTTTGTAATGTTTTCCATGTTTTGATGCTTCGGGAATACATGGTGAATCCGTTCCACGTGATGGATTATGAACTGGTAGTTTTGAATGCTAATATGTCTTATGAGAAGACACCCACTAAGAAAAGAGCATTCCAACAAAAGTGATGAGAAATAAAAAGGAATTCACTTGGTTAAGGTTCTTTGAAAGAACCAAGTGTCAAAGGAATCAACGTGGGAACGTGTGGATGAGATACAGTCAAAGTACCCTCGCTTTATTCACTCAGTGAACGCACTTTTCGAGGACGAAAAGTCTTTTAAGGAGGGTAGATCGTAACGTCCCGTTATTTTGGGAAAAAAAAAATTATTTTATTTTATTTATTATTTATTTATTTATTTAATATTGTTTATTTATTTATTTATTGCAATTTAAGTATTTAATTTAATTATTATTTTGTAATTTCGATATTAGTACTTAATTTTGCCCGAAATTCATTTTTATCGTTTTAATGTTTATTTTTCGCCGGTGACTTTAATAATTATTAATAGGCCAATTAATAATTATTAATCACCTTTAGATTTATTTAAGAGCATCGGGTTTCGATTCATAAGCTAAAAGTCAAAAAAGGGCAAAATCGTAAATTCCAAAAGTCCTAAATATCTATCTACTATTTGCTTCATCTTCTTTAAAACACCTTGACCACCTTTGACCAAGGATATTCATCCATTTTCTCTCCTCCAAGCCGTGGAGCTCATCTTCCATGGATGAGAAGAAGATTTCTTTGGCCTTTCTTCATTTCTCGACCGTTTTCAATGAGGTCGATTGCGTTGGATTGCTCGGGACGTGGGCTTTCTTTCCAACCTAACCTTTTGCCGTTTTCGTTCCCTTAGGGAAGTCCTAAAAAGTAAGTTTTCAAAACTTTTTAGGTGGTTTTGTTCGTTTTTGATTATAAATGAGATTTGAAGTTGAAATCATGAATTTCTATCATGAAAAATGACGATTTTGAGCCCGGATTTTCGAAAAACACTATTCACCCGAAAACACTATTCACCCGAGACACTATTCATCCGAAATCACTATTCACCCGAAATTGCACATTTGTTCGCATATTAGTTATGATTTGTAATATGTTGTACAATCGGTGAATTGTAGGTGCAATTGCTCGGTGGTTGTCTCGTGGAAATTGGAGATTTGGAATTATTTGGCTAAGGTGAGAATAGTTAGTATTTAAAGTAACTATGAAAGCAGACAAGTTTGACGGTTTGAAGAGTTTGAAACTAAGATTAGAATCCGAACCTAAGATTAGAGGGTTGTGAGTTAGTGCCCTTAGGATTAAGAGTTAATCCTTTAAGTGAGAACTTAGAAATTCTCAAGAAAAGACTTGAATCTTAGAAATTCTAAGTTAGGTTCGATGTGAAACTAAGTTTGGATAATTGGAAGTTATAGGATCCAAGACTTTGATAAAGGACGGTTGATAAAACCTCGGATTCATTGGAAGTTTAGAATCTTGGAAGGTTAGAATAATCGTTATGTTTGACCTTTACTTTCATTATTGTTAATGGAATTCGATTTACATATCGTTATGCCTTGATTCCTAGTTATTTTTACTTTATGTTTTACTTTACGCCCTTTACTTTATGTTCTTTACTTTATGTCGCTTTATTTTATGCTTGTTTCGGTTATTTAATAATCGTATTTTACTTTATTTATTTGTACAAGCATATGCAAGCATATGCATAACATTTTGCACCATTATTTATTATACCATAACATCTCGCATCATTGAAAAGAGAAAAGAAAAGAATGAAAAGAATGAAAAGAATGAAAGGAACGGTGGATGAGTGGATACCCACGTTACCTTCATGCATAAGGTTGAATGGTGGATGAGTGGATTCCCACATTACCTTCATCATGCATAAGGTGAATGGTGGATGAGTGGATTCCCACATTACCTTCATACATAAGGATAAGGGTGGATAGTTTGTAAAAATCCACATTACCTTCATTACATGCATAAATGGCAAATGCGTATCCTATGGATGTACTCATTACTTTTATGCATATGAAAGATGAGAAAGAGAGTCGAGATGTTATATTTTATGCAAAGTCATTTACTTTTCTTACTTTATGTTATAATAAGTTTATGGATGAACAATTAGACTAAGTGTGCTAATTAATATCATCCTTTGAAAGATTAAGAATTTAAAGTAAACCTTATACATAGTATAAGGTATGTATGGAATGAGATATAAATGCTATACGCATTTTACGATATCATACCAGGAATATTTGGAATGTAGTTCCACAATAACATTGGAGAATTGGTAAGTAAAGTGGAACACTTTATCATAAACTCTTTGAATTGAAGATAACAAAGAGTAAGTATGTTTATGGACTCAAATCGAATGCAAGTTTGAGGTCTATTCTTACTTTTTATTCTTATTATTCTCACTGGGCTTAAGTTGTTAGCTCATGATATTACAAACATTTCAGGTAATGTTTGGGATCGTGAAAGAGGAGCGTGGCGCTTGATCGAGAGGATGATGATTTTCGAGATGGACTTTGAGTTATGTAAAAATCCATGTACATGGTTGATTTGTGAAATTTATGTCATTTTGATGATTTGAACTTTGTATTAAGCTCATAAGAGCTTATTGTTATTGTTTTATGATTTTGATCAATTTAAACTCCTGGATGGAACTTAATGTTCCTTGTGATTTTAGATGTTTGAATTTAAGATGTAAACAGGTTTTCGGCTAGCCTATTTTCAAACATAATCACGCCATTTTTCTTAAAATAAAAGACTTCCGTTGTTTTCTCTGATTTTAATTTATTTAAAATGACGGGTCGTCACATTTGATTTGATGGCTAAAAACACCAAACGAACCACTATTCTTCTTTTAGACATTTTTGATAAACTCCAAATAAAGAGCGGTGGATTTCCCGTCCAATCCATTGAAGCAAAGCCAAATCAGGAGCTGAAGAGCCAGTGGATTTGGTCCTCCACTAACAAAAGCACAATTTTTCTTTTTCATTATTTTTTTCAAAACACGAGAATGTATTGAATGACATTTTTTTTTTTATAATTATTTTTTACTTTTTTTTTTTTAGAGCTGAGCCAAATATAAATGCTTTCAGTTTTAAGGAGCGGTTGGCTTGTTCCACTGACTAATTATTATTATTATAATATTATAGAAATATTTTCTTTAAATATTAAGTTGGTAAATTGTATGGGACCAAAACTAATTAATAAAATTAAATTCGTATTAAAAAGATATATTTTTATCATTCCAACCCATATGTAATAATGCTGTTCTATTTATGATAAGTCGATTGTTTGGATTTCGATCCAAACCGGATTCATTTTCTCTAATATCTAAAGTCAGTTTTTATGAGCAATGAGATTTTGGAAATACTATCGTATTTTGATCGTTAGTGTTTTCAATGTTGAACTAAGATTTCAAATCTCTTGTTGCGTAAAAATTGATAGCTTTTACATAGGCAACGAACTTAATTTATGGGAAGAGTCGGAAGTAGTGCGCTGCTTCAACGGCGTGCAAAGTAGGTACCTGCACAGGAAAGGAAAAGAGCACCGGTGTGGTGCCGGCCTAACACCCTCCGATGCTAAAGTCAGAGCAAGTAGAGATAGTGTGCCAGAGAGAATAGTAGTAGAAATTAGTTACCTAATGAATGAATTTCTTCTCCTATTTATAGGAGAATATGTTGATGACATCATCGTGCCACGTGTCACGTCAGGATTGGGTCACGCGTTGCTTCTCAATTACGTGTCGCTTCGGGTTACGCCATGTGTCATTTTCTAATTGGACACTTGCAATCGGTTTAAATATGTTGGTCTGTGTTGGAGACTGCGTAGCCAGGTTTTTTCAGATGCATGGACTTGGTGCCTTGGACCAGGTGCATTGGACCAGGTGCCTAGATACCGCGGTCAGACCAGGTGCCTAAGTACCGCGGTCGGACGAGGTGTCCTAGTACTGCGGTCGGATGAGGTGTCCTGGTACTGCGGTCGGACGAGGTGTCTTGGTACTGTGGTCGAACGAGGTGTCTAGGTACTACGGTCGGACGAGGTGCCGTGGTACTGTGGTCGAACGAGATGCCTAGGTACTGCGGTCAGACGAGGTGCCTAGGTACTACACTCAGACGAGGTGCGTAGACATTCACTATAAGAAAAATAGTAATAGGACACACTATGTATTTTAATAGGTGACACAATTAAAAAAAAAACGGATGAAGAGTAAAAGTAAACAAAAAAGACGTCACCTGTTCCCTTGCTGTTCTCGCTCTCTCGCTCATACGATTATAAAAAAACTCTCCGTTCTCAAATTTCCTTTTCGTCTCAACTTCTCTCTCTTACTCTCTCACTTTTCGTTTTCGCTCTCTCGTTAATCACCTAACCCTAATCGCTCATTCTTCAAATCTCTTTGATTTCGTTCAAATTTCATCCTCAGACTCACGAAAATTCGCTCAAAAAAGATCTATTGTTGTCGCTCACTCATTGCTCTCTCTGTCTCAGACGAAATCGCCGCTACATCCGCTCTCGATCTCTGTCCCTTCGATTCTTAATCAGTTACAACAAGTTCATAATCGAAGAGATGAAATCGCTCACCGATCCATTGCTCTCACTCTATTTCCTCTCTCTATGAAGAAACCCTAGATTCAAGATCTCAGTTTAGTCGAAAAGCCCTATATTCAAAAAGTTTCAGATATCTTGGGACGATTGATCAAGATCTCATCTCACTCTCAACATCTCTCAGTAACGAACTCTCACTCTCTTCATAACTCATCTCAGTTTAATCTTTTGAAGACGTCTTTACAAACGTCCCTCCTTTTCATTTCTTTCTTTGATTTAGATTTTTCCTTTTTTAGTGAAAATCAGAGAATGCATTTCGATCCCCATTGGTCAGGTTGGTATCCAAGTCAAAAATTTCTGCTGGATGCTTTATTGTCTTGAGGTTATTCAGGTATTGTTTTCTTTGATCTTCTTAGAATTTTGTATTTTGAAGATTTGTTTTCCTAGGAGCTGATGAAATTGTTAGGAATGGTGTCCTAGAACTTGTAAATTATTTAATAATAATAATTTATTTTGAATAAATTAAATAAATAAACATAAGTTCTTTATATCATCTAGATTGATTCAATTGACGATATTAGGAATATATGGAAATATATTAATATGAAACATTCAAATAGTAAACCCTAAGTTACTCTTATGAAATCACGACTTAGTATGTGAGTCATACGAGAGGATTAAAGTCGAGATGAGTAACTTAAAAGTGTCTCTGATAAATGGATAACGTTTGGGAACCTTATCCTGGTAACACTGTTGATAGCTTCGCATTTTGTTTATAGACAAATGATCTAATCCTGATCATTCATGTGGGAGACATGAAATGGAAGTATCATATACAATGTTGATTGTATAAGACAGGACCACGATGTTCGATCAAATTTCTCCTTAGTACCGTTTACGAGAAATGATCGAATATCAAACTAAGTTTATCAACCGTGATAGATCTCAATCCTGAGTGAAATGCGGACTCCTATTTGTGGAGTTATGTTCTTTGATTCACATAGTTGAGAGCGATCTGTAAGAACGCTCAATACACTCCTGTTTTGGGAACATAACTAGATAAGTAGCCGGGAACTCATTTTCACGAGATGGAATTCATAACTTTCCTATAAATCAACCGGTATCGGTGCGATACCTGAACATTTTAGGAACTTTAGGAAACTCCCTTGATGTCTCGATTCGAGACATGAACAAGTGGCGCCACAACTTCTATTGATCACGAAGTAACTTATCTCCGGTTCGACTAAAGATAAAGTTCATTGGAGAATCAAGCAGGAACACAAGGATAAAGCAGAATTACAGGGGCAAAACGGTAAATTTATCCACTTTGTAATTATGAGGGTTCCACGTGAAGGATAATATCACGGATATAAATAAAGATAAACTAAATGGACATAACTCATCTATAGTGAGGGGAGTTCAGCTATGAATCTATAATGGAATTATTCATAGTTAGATAATATGTAATTAATCGATTATGAGTTAATCAATTAATTGACTAATTATTAAGCCCATGATCTATAGGTCCATCGGGTCCCTATGCTAGCCCAAATATCGTAGTCGCGAAATCAAGTAGAAGAAATGAAAAGTTTAAGTAAAGTGAATTACTGAAATAGGCAATATTAATTGTTTAAATATTGATTATATTTAAACGGTAATTAATATAAACATTATTAATTGTTTAAATAATGAGTTTATTTAAACAGGAAATTAATAATGAAATATTATTAATTAGATATTATTAATTATTTGAATATTGAGTATATTTAAATGATAATTAATAATTTGAAATTAATTAACAATTATTAATTGTTTAAATAATTAATTTTATTTGAACGGAAATTAATAATTAAAATTAATTAATTAATAATAAAATATTGTCAATAAAATTATTTATTAAATAATGAGTTTATTTAATGGAAATTAATAATTATAATATTTATTATTAATTATTTAAATAATGAAAATTATTTAAATGAAAATTAATAATTAAATATAAATTTGATAATATTTAGTCTGGAGAAAATATTAATTGTTTAAATAAAATATTTTATTTAAATGGTAATTAATAAATAAATTAATTAAGTTGGACTTATTAATTTAAGAGAGAATTTCTAGCCCAATTGGATTAATGAACCCAATTGAAATTAGCCCAAAATAATTAATTAAATAAATTAGAATTATTTATTAATTATTAATGCTAAAATCGGCTATACATGATTATTTTGGAGAGATAATTGTTTAAATTATATCCTAAAATAATTACATAGATTTATTTACCCAAGATAAATAAAAATAAAGAAAATAAAATAATCTCCTATTTATCTATGGCATTTTCGAAATTGCAAGATAAAGGAAAGAGATAATCTTTTATCTTTTTGTATTTATCTCTATAGATTAATCCTAATGTGATTAGGATTCCTATTTTTTCTATAAATAGGAGGGTTGGGTCATTCATAAATCATACAATTAAAAATTCCTTAGAAATTCGGAATTCTCTCTTCCTCCTCTCCCCCTTTGAGTGCCGATTTTCCCTATTCAAAATTGGGAAGAAAATATTTTTCATCTTCCCAATTTCTTCTAAAGTTCGATCCCACAATCGGATTTCGTTTGAACGATCGGGATATAGCGTAGAAGATCCGGTGTTGTTGAGAATTTGATGCTGTAAAGAAACCTCCAACCGATTCTCCATTTATTACTCAATGTAAGTTTTGATTTTAATTTTCGAAATTTAAAGCATGAATCTACATGTTTTTCCACAAATTGCATGATATTAATAGATCCATAATTTAATGTTAATTAGTTTACTAAATCAAATTCCGCTAGTTTAGTAAATCATCCCTTCAATTGGTATCAGAGCTAATTTTAATTATCATGCAAAATTGTGAGTTTTCGAAAATTTTGGTGGGTTGCATAAAAATCGTTTTATGTATGTTTATATAAATTGTGCTATATAAATTGTGGAGGTTTGCTAATTGACTGTTTAGGTATTCTTGAGGCACTTAGGTTTTTAAATTTTAGTAGAAAATTTTTAAACCCTAATTTTAAGGGTATAGGAAAAAATTTGTAATTTTCCCATACCAAAGAGGAGCAAAATCGGCTACACCAAGGGAGGAAGAGAAGAAAATTCATCTCCAACAATCCATGTGGTCCACGCCCAAGGAGGAGATTTTTTCAAGATATGTTAAGATATTTTATCATAATTATCTTGTTATCTCAATTTAAAAATTTAAATATTTAAGATAAGGATAAAATCCTTTTAAAGATTATATCCCTATCTTAAATTATGAATTTAGAAATTGATATAAGATTACATGGAAAATATTTTTCTTTATTTTTCCATTTAATTAAAAGATAATTATTTTAAAACAAGTATTTATGGAAATATTAAGGAGATAATATTTACCCCATAAATACCCATGCCCACGCCTACACCATGGAGGAGAGAGAAAGTTGAAGCCTCAAAATTCTACAATGGAAGATTTAAATTAAGTTGTAATTTAATTTTCCGTTTTAGAAATAGTGCCAAGAATACCGGTCAATTTAGCTATTTATTATTTAAATTTTTATATGTATGATATAATTGTTTTTTTTTAAATAATATTCATGAATAAGAGTATGTCATGTAGAAAATCCCACCATAGGTTGTATGATTTTAATTAATTATACATACATGCATCATGATATAATATGTGTTATTATATGTTAATGTATGTGAAACATGCTATAATTTTATAAATGTTATTATCGAAAATTATATAATTGTTTTTAGAATTAAAAGCATGCTTATTTAGTTAAAATTCAAAAGTTAAATCTAGTTTAAAAGTTGAATAGAAACTAAATGAATTATTTGTAATATGGAATTATTGTTTAAACAATTGGGCCAAAGTCCATATAAGGTAAACAAATAGAAACTTTTAATTAAGGGTTAATTAAAAATTAATAATTGAGATTGATTAAATTGAATGGATCTCTGGCGAGAACGTTCTGCCCAAGCGATGAGGTTTCATAAAGTTCCCTTAACACGGAGCGCCTCTAACTGGGAGCGATCTGGGAGAAAAGTTTAAATTAATAAATCAAAATTATTAAGACGGCGCATAATGTGATTAGTTTAAATTAGGAAAACTTGAACAATCACAATTATAAAATTAATCTAACCAATTTAAGAGTTAAAGTTGATTAGGTTAATTAAAACTTGGATTAATAAATTAGTCTGAATTAGTCTAAGTTATGAAACCCTAACTCAAAATATTAAGTGGGAGAAGGAAACATGTCAATGTATCCTATGGTCTCCACTAATGGGCTCGAAATGTGAGATTTATACATGGCCCTGTAACATCTGCTGCAGTGTTCATTCCCATAGGAAGGTTCTATTGTATAAATCAATATCAAGTTGGGTCTCCTGGAAAGGGATAAAGAATTTTAAATGAGATTGATTGAAGACTGAATCTACACTTGGTAGACACTCTTCAATTTTATTTAAAAGACTAAATTAGTGGGTCACACTTAAAAGAAATTTGATAAATTTTGTTATCAAAACTCCGGACCAAATACACGGTAAACAATGACATAGGAATATGAGTTATTCTGGAGTTGTCAATTGTTCGAGTGGCATCTCATTTTAATGATGGTAACCGACCTATCATTCGACTGGCACTTCACCTGGTATCATTAAAATATCGTGACATAGTAACATGTTTTAGGGCTTTTTCTGTTCATTAATATGTTCGCATTCATGCATCATATTTAATTATATGTCAAAACTTTGAGTATTTGAATGTTGAATGCATGTTAGATTATTAAGATAAAGTTTATTTAAATTTCAGGTAATATAGCATCTGTTTTAGTCACTACACTTGGAAAGAACAAACCGAACTATGAGAACCGTGTTTCCTAGAAAAGGAAATGAATAATTTAAGTAAAGCGTTTACTTAAATAAATAGACAATATTAATTATTTAAATAATGAGTTTATTTAAATGGAAATTAATATCATTGTTATTAATTATTTAAATAATGTGTTTATTTAAATGGTAATTAATAATAAAATATTATTAATAAATAATTATTAATTATTTAGGTAATGTGTTTACCTGAATGGAAATTAATAATTAAACATTTATTATTAATTTTAAATAATAGTGATTATTTAAAAGGATAAGAGTAAATAACATATTATTAATTTAAATAATGTCGATTATTTAAATAGAAAATAATAAATATTTATTAACAATAAAATACAAAATCGGAATATGATGTTTTATTTGAATAATTGATTTATTTAAATAAATATCAAGAGTTAATAAATAAGATTTATTAATAAGGAAGAATCTAGAATTGAATTAGTGAATTCAATAGAATTTTGGTTCAAATTATTTGAATACTAAAATCAACATGTATATGATATTTTAGGAAATAATTATTGAATTATTTTGTCTAAAATAAATATATAAAAGAATGTTTAACCAAAGGCAAATTAAAACAAAGAAAAATTAGTTTTTCTTATTGATTTTATGCATATAAAATCGGCACGTAAGATAAATAAGGAATAAAATTTGATTTTATTCTTGACATTTATCTTTTATTTATTTTGATAGTATTTCCTAATTCAATTGGAAAACTGTTTTGCGTATAAATACAAACGTCTTGGTTGTTCATTCAAAAACTTCTAATTTCAATTCTCGAAATTGAAAACTCTTATTCTTCCTATTTTTCCTCATATTCGATTTACTATAAGAAAAATATTTTTCTTCCCAAACTGTAACGTCCCGTTATTTTGTGATAAAAAAAAAAAACTTTTATTTATTTTATTTTTATTTGAGTAATTAAAATTCATTTATTTATTATTAAATTAGAATTTAGTAATTTATTTCATTTTAGATCCTTTTAATGGCTTTATTTATTTAAATACGTTTTAATGGTATTAATAATTATTAACGGGCCAATTAATAATTATTAATCACCATTGGGATAGTTTGAGATGTTCGGGAATCGTTTTAAGCCAAAAGTCATAAAAGGGCAAAATCGTAATTACCCAATTTGCAAAATATCTAAAATCACTATTACTTCATCTTCTTTATATCATCTTTGACTTCACAAATTGACCAAAAGTTCTCCAAATTTCCCTCCCCACCCGTGAGCATCAAAGAGGAAGAAAGAAAAATTGGTTTTTGTTCGTTTCTTGCCGGATCGACTCGAGCTTGGATATTTCGGAAAGCCCTCGGGTCAAGGATCATTTCCCACCTAGCCATCGTCCGTTTCTCTCGAGATCCTAGGAGTTCTCGGTAAGTGAAGTTTCAAACCCTAACTCCAAATAGTGTTTTAATGGAGTTTTACTTGTTTTCTTTCGATTTCTTGCCGTGGAACTCGGTGTTTGTCAATTCGGGAGTAGTTTTAAGTGTTTTTGGAAACTATTCCATAACCCTAAAACCGAGTTTCAGTCGAAACCCTTTCCATTTGAAATTTACCCTTTTGAGATTGAAAATGGGTTAGAAATTAATGAATGAATGTTTATTTAAACTCAATTCGGGAAAGGGATTAATGTTCGAAAACCCTATTTATCGATACCCATTGAAATCGGGATTATCGAATTTGCTTAAAACCAACTCAAAATGTATTTAAATTGCCAAAAAGCCGGAAAACCAAACTCGAGACCCAATTTTGATGATAGGGCCGTGGGCCTCTTTGTGGGTTTAGTTGGGTTTTCGTTGCTTTATATGTTTAGTAGTTGTTTGATCGATAGTTGGTAAAGTTATTGATTGTATGATATAATTTGTTTGTAGGTGTTTTCGAACCGCGTGGTTGATTGCTCTTTCGGTGTTTAGGAGCAAAGTCTTCACTTTTATTAAGGTGAGAATGATTAGTATGTAAAGTAACTATAGAAAGCAAATGAGTGTTTTGGTTTGAAGAGTTTGAAACTAAGATTAGAATCTGAATCTAAGATTAGAGGGTTGTGAGTTAGTGCCCTTAGGATTAAGAGTTAATCCTTTAAGTGAGAACTTAAGAGTTCTCGAGAAAGACTTGAATCTTAGAAGATTCTAAGTTAGATTCGATTCGAAGCTTAGATTGGATCATTTGAAGTTTAGAATCCTTGAAGGTTTAGGTTAATCGTTTATTTTATAATTCTACTCTTATTGATACCGGAGTTCGATCGATATATCGTTCATCCGAGATGCTTATCTACTTTTATCTTATGTCATTTACTTTGTCTTTTACTTTACACCTTTACTTTATGCTTGTATTCGATTACTTTAATTCCGCATTCTATTTATTTACTTTCACAAGATATGCAGGCATACGCATATCATTTGCACCATACCATTATCGCATCATTCTTGAAAAAGAAACGAAAAAGAGAAAAGAAAGTGAAAGAGAAAAGAAAGAGAAAAAGAAAAGAAAGTGAAAAAGAAAGAGAAAAAGAAAAGAATATGAAAAGAGACGGATGGGACCCTAAGGGATCTGCTCATCACTCTATATGAAAAGAGACGGATGGGACCCTACGGGATCTGCTCATCACTCTTGATGAAAAGGAAGTGAATGGTATCCTATGGGATTGACACATTACTTCATTCATGCATAAGGGTATATGCGAGCCCTACATTGCATATGATTGATGATATAAAGATTTGAGATGTTATATTTTATGCAAAGTCTTTACTTTTATTACTTTATGTCATATCAAGTTAATGTATGAGATTTGACTACAAGTGTAGTAATGGCATATTTTGGAGAAAATGGAATAGAATTACCTAGAGTTTGGATAACTTTAGGAGTGTATTGTGTCAGTTAAGTGGACACAAATCGAAATGCGAGTTTGAGGTCTATCTTTACTTTTTATGCTTATTATTCTCACTGGGCTTAGTTTTTTAGCTCATGATATTACAACCAATTTCAGGTAATGCCTTGGCTAGAGGTCGAGGAAGAGGAGGTGGTGCTGCGTGATCGAGGGATGCTGACCTCGAGATGGACTAATGGATTGTAAAGTTTATGTCTTATTTTGATGAATTTTAAGGATTTGTATTTTGTATTTGGCTCCTAAGAGCCTAATGTTGATGTTTTATGATATTATATATTTGAACTCCTGATTTGGACTTAAAGTCCATGAGATTTTGTTAGATTTGAATATTAGGATGTAAACAGGTTTTCGGCATGCCAATTTTCAAACAAAACCACGCCAATTTTTCGTAAATTAAAAGACTTCCGCTGTTTTCTCTGAATTTAAATTATTTAAAAGTGACGGGTCGTCACACAAACCATAGTTTTCCAGTTTAGGTTAGTTATCAATTTATTTTATTTTGAAATATGTAATAACTATTGGTTCTCATTTCGTATGAACCAAGTTTGGGAATATTTTAAATAAGAGTTATTTAGGTAGATATTCCTTTACAATTATATTACAAAGTTCCAAAGTGTGATTGGATGGTTATTCAAAATACTTAGTATAAAACAAATAAATTCCAAAACCAAATTCTAAACTCCGAAATATATAAATTATAAGGTTTAAAATGTTTAATAACTTAAGTCTAAATTCACTTAAATAAGTTAGAAGGATTAATTTCTTAAAGATGGTTCTCAAAGTTTGAGATGATAACCATATTAATCCACAAACTTATAGAAATAAGTAAAATCAAGTATCTTTGATTTATCAAAGATAATTAGACTTAAAAATCATTAAGGTTGGACATTTAGATGTTAGAACTTAAGTGATAAGTAAACATTAAATCGATTTCTTATATTCCAAATATTCAGTTATTTAAAATGATGTTTTAAAGGAGTTCTAACTGATATGGAATAAATAAAATTGAAATCGAAAAGCAATAATTAGTGGATAATTGAATTCACAAATTATTAAAGAAAAGTTCAGTAAATCAGTGATACTAAAACTTTAAACCTTACTTAAGATAGACTAGAATTACAATGATTTTATTTCACAATAAAACAAGTAGTTATTTAAAAGTTTAAATGGTTAAACTACATGTAGAACTTTATTTGAGTGGGAGCATCATAGCATGAACCAAACGGACTTTTAGAAGTCCAAGTGAAACTCATTGACTTCAAAATCAATGAATAAAGTTCAAAATAAGTGAAATAAAAATGACATGAATTTTCAATAGTTGAGTTGAAAAGGGTCACTTATACTTATACATTATTTTTTGAAATAATAAGAAGTATAGAATTGTAATCATTAAACAAATGAAAGTAATGGAGAATTACTGTAACGACCCGACCCGTTAAATTCTTTAAATTCAAATGCACAGCGGAAGACTCAATTTTTAAAGAAAAACGGCATGGGTTCGTTTAAAAATCGAATAACCAAAACCTGTTTACAACCCAAATTTCCAGAGAAAGCTATAAATCGGGAATGCGCATTCCAAAAGTGAGTTTAATCATAAAACATCGAAATACTCTACAAAAACACCCTTCGCGGGCTCAAAAAGACATAAGTATGGAAAAAGTATATGATTTACAAGCATTTTTACGAATGCTTATCCAAAAGAGTTTTAACATTGTCCATACACCATCTCATCAAGTCACGCGACACCACTTCCTCTACCACGCTTCTTGGCACGGGGTTTACCTGAAAATATTATGGTGTAGCACCATTAGCAAACAATGCTAGTGAGAGTAAAATGAAAGCAAGTAATCCTATGAACAAAATCTCATAACCGAAATCGTGTCCCAAGGCCTATAATGCTCAATACTACCCACATCCACACTTCCAATTTCGATACAATCATACGATAGTCATATACTACCCATAATCGTCAATCAATACCGTACGATAGATATAAAGACTTAAAGTAAAGTAACAATCACTACCAAGTCTTACTACACAATTCTAAAGAATATGTAAAGTAACAATAACTATCTTTATTACCAAACACATTTCATCGTATCGTGCTAATAATGTCGTAACCACACACGCTCAAATCTTCGAGTGCCACCCGTATCACCACAGCGTGTAGTACTATAATAATGATAACAATAATAACGCATCCATACACGCTTAAATCTTCGAATGCCAACCTCACCACAGCGTGTATAGTGCTATAAAGTATAATGCATCTTTAACGCTCATTTCGTAGAATGCCTACCTTACCACAGCGTATATAGTGCTATATCACAAATCATCGCACCATGATACCGTATGGAGCGTATCAACATACTATCATGTGCCGTATCACAAACTCTCGCAACATGATACGTATGGACCGAAGTCAACATACTATCATGAGCCATAGTGCCATCATCGTAATGTGCTCGTATGGATCCGAATCAACATACCACGTATGATCGTACCATATTACCATCATCGCACCATGATTACATATGGATCAAAATCACATACTATCATGTGCTAGTTACAAACCATAGTACCAACATCACACCATGATTACACATGGATCAAAATCACATACTATCATGTGCTAGTTACAAACCATAGTACCATGGTTACATATGGATCAAAATCACATACTACCATGTACTATCCCACTAATCATCTCACCATGATTACATATGGATCAAAATCACATACTATCACGTGCAGAATCAAAGTGCTCAAGGTACCTACAAATCATCACACCATGATACATATGGACCAAAATCAACATATTACCATGTGTAAATCAATGTGCCTAAGGTCACCACAAATCATCTCACCATGATTACATATGGATCAAAATCACATACTATCATGTGCAGAATCAAAGTGCCGTAGGTCCCCAAAAGTTAGCTAAACTCCAAAGAATTCTACTAAGTTAATTAGAAACCTAACCAACTAGATTACACGAGTTACTACTCAAGTGCATCTTCTAATTACTTTACTTCCAAATCCATCAAAGTAACTTCAAAATCAATCAAAGTAACTTCCATTTCCACTTTCATCTAACATCTCCAATCACAATACCATACTTCCAAATCACTTCAATGTTCTCTATTCATCGAACTATCCATAATTCCGAACTTTCTCCACACACACTTCCGAATCAAAGTCTCCAACCAAAACATAATCCTAAGAAGTTATCTCCCTCTTTACATCGATAAACAATTACATAATGAAACTAAATTCATAAAACCACTAACTTTCACATTAAACTCACCTTAGCTTGAAGACAAGCTCCGAATAATCCGAGGTTGTAAATTCACGATCAATTCACAATCCTACAAACGAATTATTCCTAAAAACATTAATTAACCGAAAAGCAATCAAACAACATCTAAACACATAAAACCACGAAAATCCCGGATTCTACCCTTATGGAGCTCTCGGCCAAGCTAGGGAAAAAGGGGTTCGGGTTTGGTTTTCCAGCTTTTATGCATTTTAGAGGTGTTTTGGGTTGGTTTCGAATACTTTGGAGGTTCGCCACTACAATGGGTAATCGTAATTTAGGGTTTTGCACATTAAATGATTTCCGAAAAATTAAGTAAATAGTAAAAACACAATAAACCTAACATCATAAACATAGCCAAAAAAGGGAAAAATCACAAGGGACGGGTTTCCGGCTCAAACTTGGTTTTAGGGTTTAGGGAAAGTTTCTAAAATCGACCAAAACGACTTTCCCGATGGAAATCTTCAAGCTTCGGTGAACGAATTTGAAGATTTCAATCCAAAACCACCATTAAAATACTATTCACATCAAATTTTAGAAACTTTGTCATACCTTAAGGCCTCGAGAAAACGAGCGAAAACCTCAATTGTTAGGATGGGTAGAAAGGTATCGGCGAGAGCTTTCCAACGCATCCGAAATCACGCAAAACGGACGAGAAACGAAGCCGGGCGACGATTTCTTTCTCTCCTCTTTTTTTCTCTCTAAGCTACGGGTTTGGAGAGGAAAAATGAGAAGAAATGGATATTTTTTTTTCTAATTTTGGCATAATAAAGGAGATGGATGAATAGTGTTAGGATATTTTAAGAAATTGGAAATGACGTCTACGTCCCTCTTTTACTTTTGCTTTAAAAACGAAACCCGAAGCTCTTAAACTAATCTAAAGGTGATTAATAATTATTAATTGGCCCGTTAATAATTATTAATGTCACCGAAACAAATTTAAAGTATTAAAACGATTAAAAAGAATTTCGGACGAAAATAACTACTAAAATCAAAATTACTAAATTTAAACTAATCTTAAAAGCTTTAATTAAAATAAATAAATAAAATTAAAAAAAAAATTCACCCCCAAAAGTAACGGGACGTTACAATTAATTTGTAGTGGGAGCTTAAGAATTTCGAGAATCCTAGAACCAATGTGACTAAAATAAAATTTACAAATAGTATGTTAGTGCACATAGATAAAATGGGAGATTTTATGAGTTGCACGGGCTCAAATTCGAACATGAATTTACTTCCATGTAAGAATTCGACAAAAGACCTTTGCGAATTAAACATCACATGAGTTAAGTATAAGTAAAATGAGTTTTTACTGACTAAACTCTAAATTCGCATGATTACTAAGTTGTTAGTAAATGAAAGGTGGTTGAACATGATGGTTTCAAATCAAAGTTAATAGAGTTTATTTTATGGAAATATGGAATCTATTACACTTAATGAAAGTAACATCAGACAAAAGAAATACATACTAAATAGATGAAAAACGTTACTGATAAAGTATTAAAATGACTACCATGGCTAAGTAGTTGATAGTCATCCAGCTTGACTGGAATTACAAGTCAAATCTCCAAAGATCTAGGACAAGTGGGAGATTGTTAGGAATATTGTCCTAGAACTTGTAATTATTTAATTATAATAATTTATTTTGAATAAATTAAATAAATAAACATAAGTTCTTTATATTATCTAGATTGATTCAATTGATGATATTAGGAATATATGGAAATATATTAATATCAAACATTCAAATAGTAAACCCTAAGTTACTCTTATGAAATCACGACTTAGTATGTGAGTCATACGAGAGGATTAAAGTCGAGATGAGTAACTTAAAAGTGTCTATAGTAAATGGATAACGTTTGGGAACCTTATCCTTGTAACACTGTTGATAGCTTCGCATTTTGTTTATAGACAAATGATCTAATCCTGATCATTCATGTGGGAGACATGAAATGGAAGTATCATATACAATGTTGATTGTATAAGACAGGACCACGATGTTCGATCAAATTTCTCCTTAGTACCGTTTACGAGAAATGATCGAATATCAAACTAAGTTTATCAACCGTGATAGATCTCAATCCTGATTGAAATGCGGACTCCTATTTGTGGAGTTATGTTCTTTGATTCACATAGTTGAGAGCGATCTGTAAGAACGCTCAATACACTCCTGTTTTGGGAACATGACTAGATAAGTAGCTGGGAACTCATTTTCACGAGATGGAATTCATAACTTTTCCTATAAATCAACGGTATCAGTGCGATACCTGAACATTTTAGGAACTTTAGGAAACTCCCTTGATGTACTGATTCGAGACATGAACAAGTGGCGCCACAACTTCTATTGATCACATAAGTAACTTATCTCTAGTTCGACTAAAGATAAAGTTCATTGGAGAATCAGCGGGAACACAAGGATAAAGCGGTAATTACAGGGGCAAAACGGTAAATTTATCCGCCTGTAATTATGAGGGTTCCACGTGAAGGATAATATCACAGATATAAATAAAGATAAACTAAATGGACATAACTCATCTATTGTGAGGGGAGTTCAGCTATGAATCTATAGTGAAATTATTCATAGTTAGATAATAAGTAATTAGATGATTATGAGTTAATCAATTAATTGACTAATTATTAAGCCCATGATCTATAGGTCCATCGAGTCCCTATGCTAGCCCAAATATCGTAGTCGCGAAATCAAGTAGAAGAAATGAAAAGTTTAAGTAAAGTGAATTACTTAAATAGGCAATATTAATTGTTTAAATATTGAGTATATTTAAACGGTAATTAATATAAACATTATTAATTGTTTAAATAATGAGTTTATTTAAACAGAAATTAATAATGAAATATTATTAATTAGATATTATTAATTATTTGAATATTGAGTATATTTAAATGATAATTAATAATTTGAAATTAATTAACAATTATTAATTGTTTAAATAATTAATTTTATTTGAACGGAAATTAATAATTAAAATTAATTAATTAATAATAAAATATTGTCAATAAAATTATTAATTAAATAATGAGTTGATTTAATGGAAATTAATAATTATAATATTTATTATTAATTATTTAAATAATGAAAATTATTTAAATGGAAATTAATAATTAAATATAAATTTGATAATATTTAGTCTGGAGAAAATATTAATTGTTTAAATAAAATATTTTATTTAAATGGTAATTAATAAATAAATTAATTAAGTTGGACTTATTAATTTAAGAGAGAATTTCTAGCCCAATTGGATTAATGAACCCAATTGAAATTAGCCCAAAATAATTAATTAAATAAATTAGAATTATTTATTAATTATTAATGATAAAATCGGCTATACATGATTATTTTGGAGAGATAATTGTTTGAATTACATTCTGGATTTGTTGTGGATTTGTTTGATTTACTCGTTGATTTGAATAAATTTATTTTGTATTTGTGATTTACTTGATACGATTGATATATTTTTTTTAAAAATTGTACTCTTGTAGGTCCATTTAGCACCGGGAAGCAAATTTAAGTTCAAAGATATATTAAGAGGTCATTAGAAGACGATTTCAAGGTAGTCGTGGGTGTGAGGTAATAGTCTTATCCTCTAAATCTGTTTTGAATTTTATAAACTATCCTTTGGTTTTTATCAAATCAATATCTTGTTGGTGGCAGCCCTGTTCTGTGGTTGTCCTTTGTGATTTTCCTGCTCCTAAACATTGCTGGTGAGATAATTTTATAAAAAATTTGCTTTCTCTAATCATTTCACAGAAGGAATAGTTTGATTAATTATTTCAAAAGTGTATACATATTTGTTGAGGTCACATTTGTTGTGGAATACTACTAAGGCTTGGCAGAAGTTTGGTGGACGAGATCATGTTTTTGTTCTCAATGGTATGTTTTTTTTTTCATTGGTTAGTTTCTTGTTATTGTTCCTTCTTTATTGGGTTGTTGTTAGTATGATAAATGATAATCAATTCACGGGATGATGATTGATTTACATGTCATATCTCTGATTGACGTGTTGAATAATTTGCTATAATTGCAATCACTCTTAAATGGAATCGTGTATGTAACGTCCCGTTATTTTGAGGTGAATTTTTTTTTATTATTATTTTATTTATTTATTTATTGAATTAAAGTGTTAAAGATAATTTTAGAATTTGTTATTTAGAAGTAAATAGTTAATTTCGTTCGGAAACCTTTTTAATTGCTTATTTAGCCTAAACGAGTTTCGATGGAATTAATAATTATTAATAGGCCAATTAATAATTATTAATCATCATTGGGCTAGTTTAAGTGGTTCGGGTTTCGTTTTAAAAGCTTAAGGCAAGAAAAGGACGTAGGCGTCATTTCCGAATTCTTAAATATCTAAACACTATTCATCCTTCTCCTTTATTAAGCCAAAATTAGACAAAAATCATAATTTTCATCTCATTTTTTCTTCCCAAACCCGTAGCTTTGAGAGAAAAAAAGAGGAGAGAAAGAAATTGTCACCCCGGCTTCGTTTCTCGACCGTTTTCATCGTGCCTTAGCTCGTTGGAAAGCTATCGAGACGTACTTTCTACTCATCCCATCAATCGATCTTTTCCACCATTATCTAAAGGCTTTAAGGTATGTTAAAGTTCAAAACCTAAAGCTTCAAATAGTGTTTTAATGGTGTTTTTGGTTTTAATCTTCAAATTCTTGCTCGGGAACTCGAAGATTTAGATCGAGGGAGTTGTTTTATGTATATTTAGAAGTTTCCCTAAACCCTAGAATCGGGTTTGAGCCAAAAGCCATTTCTTTGAGTTATTCTCATTTTTATGATGATTATAGGGTTTTGAAATTGTTATGTTTTAGGATTTTACTAAATTGTCCGGGATTGAACTTTTGACCTAAACCCTAAATCATGTTTACCCATTGATATTACCAACCTCCAAAGTACCCGAAACCAAACAGAAATGCCTTTAAAGTGCTTAAAAATCCGGAAAACCAACTTCACCTTGAACTCCCCTAGGGCCGTGGGCTTCTTGGATGAATTCTCGAGCTGTTTTGTCCTTTATTTTAATGACGTGACGATCGTTGTTCGTGTCGGTTAATTAATTTACTTTAGGTGTATTTTAATTATAGGTTTTGTGCATCGTTCGTGATTTTTGGTCAACCGGTGATTCGGAGTTGACTTCAATTATAAGGTGAGTATAAAATGGTTGTGATTACTTTTATGCTTTCAAATTACTTAACGATTTTGTTCGATCGAAGTTAAGAGGATTATTAGATTTTAGAACTTTTCCAAGAATGCTTATTATTTGGGAGTTAAGGAAATTGCATAAGGAAAGAATTAGATAAGCTTGTGAGATATATTGGGTGACAATGTAGTCACATTGGCTTTCGGGTCATACTATGGTTCATATTTGGTGACAATGTAGTTACTTTGGCTTTCGAGTCATACTAGTCCATATTTGGTGACAATGTAGTCACTTTGGCTTTCGAGTCATACTAGTCTATATTTGGTGGCAATGTAGTCACTTTGGCTTTCGAATCATACTAGTCTATATTTGGTGACAATGTAGTCACTTTGGCTTTCGAGTCATACTAGTCTATATTTGGTGACAATGTAGTCACATTGGCTTTCGGGTCATACTATGGTTCATATTGGGTGACAATGTAGTCACATTGGCTTTCGGGTCATACTATGGTTCATATTGGGTGACAATGTAGTCACATTGGCTTTCGGGTCATACTATGGTTCATATTGGGTGACAATGTAGTCACATTGGCTTTTGGGTCATACTATGGTTCATATTTGGTGACAATGTAGTCACTTTGGCTTTCGGGTCATACTATGGTTCATATTGGGTGACAATGTAGTCACATTGGCTTTCGGGTCATACTATGGTTCATATTGGGTGACAATGTAGTCACATTGGCTTTCGAGTCATACTAGTCTATATTTGGTGACAATGTAGTCACTTTGGCTTTCGAGTCATACTAGTCTATATTTGGTGACAATGTAGTCACATTGGCTTTCGGGTCATACTATGGTTCATATTGGGTGACAATGTAGTCACATTGGCTTTCGGGTCATACTATGGTTCATATTGGGTGACAATGTAGTCACATTGGCTTTCGGGTCATACTATGGTTCATATTGGGTGACAATGTAGTCACATTGGCTTTCGGGTCATACTATGGTTCATATTGGGTGACAATGTAGTCACATTGGCTTTCGGGTCATACTATGGTTCATATTGGGTGACAATGTAGTCACATTGGCTTTCGGGTCATACTATGGTTCGTATATGGTGACAATGTGGTCACAATGGCTTTTAGGTCATATTATGGTTGTGTATGGTGAGAATGTGTGTGACGACCCGTCACTTTTAAATAAATTAAAATCAGAGAAAACAGCGGAAGTCTTTTAATTTACGAAAAATTGGCGTGGTTTTGTTTGAAAATTGGCATGCCGAAAACCTGTTTACATCCTAATTTTCAAATCTAACAAAATCTCATGGACTTTAAGTCCAAATCAGGAGTTCAAATATATAATATCATAAAACATCAACATTAGGCTCTTAGGAGCCAAATACAAAATACAATTTCTTAAAGTTCATCAAATAAGACATAAACTTTACAAAAACCATTAGTCCATCTCGAGGTCAGCATCCCTCGATCACGCAGCACCACCTCCTCCTCCTCGACCTCTAGCCAAGGCATTACCTGAAATTGGTTGTAATATCATGAGCTAACAAACTAAGCCCAGTGAGAATAAATAGCATAAAAAGTAAAGATAGACCTCAAACTCGCATTTCGATTTGTGTCCAATTAAACTGACACATTCTACTCCTAAAGTTCTCCAAACTCTAGGTAATTCTATTCCATGAAATCCAAAGTATGACATTAGTACACTTATAACCAATTCTCAAACATTAACTTGTTATGACAAATAAAGTAAAGCGAATAAACTTTGTTTAACATATAACATCTCGATTCTCTTTCTCATCTATCATAAGCATAAAAGTAATGAGTAAATCCCGTAGGATACGCATTCGCCATTTATGCATGAAATGAAGGTAATGTGGATTTTTACATACTATCCACCCTTATCCTTATGTATAAAGTAGTGTGGGCAACTTAAAATATCCCATCAAAACTTATGCATGGAAGTAGTGTGGGCAACTTAAAATATCCCACCAAAACTTATGCATGGAAGTAGTGTGGGCAACTTAAAATATCCCACCAAAACTTATGCATGGAGGAAATGTGGACTTTCTCGTATTCCACCATTATCCTTTCGTTTTTCTTTCTCACTTTCTTTTCTTTTCAATAATGCGAGATGTTATGCATATGGTTGCATATGCTTGCAAAAGTAAATAAAGTAAATGTAAATGATAAAGCAACCGAAATATGCATAAAGTAAATGAGCAAAAGTAAAGACATAAAGTAAAGGACATAAATAAAATAGATAGAATCCCGGATGAACGATATATCGATCGAACTCCGCTAACAATAATAAAAGTAAAGGTCAAAATATAACGATTAACCTAAACTTTCAAGGATTCTAAACTTCCAAGTGAACCATTCTAAACTCCGAAACTAATCTAACTTAGAATCTTCTAAGATTCGAGGTTTTCAACGAGAAGTTCTAAGTTTCTCGCCTAAAGGATTAACTTCAAATCCTAAGGCACTAACTCACTTCCTCTAATCTTAGGTTGGATTCTAATCTTAGTTCCGATTCTACAAATCATCGTACTTATTTGCTTTCTATAGTTACTTTAAATTCTAATCATTCTCACCTTAATTAAAAGTGAAGACTTTGCTCCTAAGCACCGGAAGAGCGATCAAACAAACGGTTCAAAAACACCTACAAAAGGATTAATATCCCGAAAATTAATAAATTACCAACCAACGATTAAACAACGATGAAACAAGCAAAAAGACGGAAAAACCCACCAAACCTACCCCTTGGAGGCTCTCGGCCCTCCCTAGAAAAGGGTCTCGGGTTTGGTTCCTTGGCTTTTTGGCAATTTAAATACGTTTTGAGTTGGTTTTAAGCAAATTCGATAATCCCGATTTCAATGGGTATCGATGAATAGGGTTTTTGAACATTACTCCCTTTCCCGAATTGAATTTAAATAAACATTCATTCATTAATTTTTAACCCAAAATCAAACCCAAAAGGGTAAATTTCAAACGGAAAGGGTTTATTGAAACTCGGTTTTAGGGTTATGGGATAGTTTCCAAAAACACTTAAAACTACTCCCGAATTGACAAACACCGAGTTTCACGGCAAGAAATCGAAAGAAAACAATGAAAACTCCATTAAAACACTATTTGGAGCTTAGGGTTTCAAGAGAAACTTACCGAGAACTCCGTGGATCTCGAGAGAAACGTGCGATGGGTAGGTGGAAAAGATTCGTATGACCGATACCTTTCCAACGGACCCGGAATCAAGTCGATCGGTTGAGAAATGAGCAAAAACCAAAATTGAAATAAAATGGGAAAGTGGGGGAAGGAGGCTACGGCTTGGAGGAGAAAAAGGAAGAAGAAAATGACATTTTTGCTTGGTCAAATCCAATTTCAAGTGATAAATGAATAGTGATTTGTCTTTTTAAGAATTTTGGAAATGACGGATACGTCCTTTTTATGACTTTTGACTTAAAAACGAATCCCGAACATCTCAAACTATCCCAATGGTGATTAATAATTATTAATTGGCCCGTTAATAATTATTAATACCATTTAAACGTATTTAAATAAATAAAGCCATTAAAATGAATTAAAATGAAATAAATTACTAAATTCTAATTTAATAATAAATAAATGAATTCTAATTACTCAATTAAAATAAAATAAATAAAAGTTTTTTTTTTATCACAAAATAACGGGACGTTACAATGTGGTCACAAATGGGAAATTTACTTTGTTATTTACTTTGTTAATTACTTTGTTGTGCACTAGTACTTTATTTTACGAGCTTGAATGTTTACTTTTTCGAAATTTCGATATAATAGAATGGATTGATTTTCTTATGTAAAGTACTTGGGAATATTGAATGGGTAGTAAGAGCATGTTAGGATTATTTGGACACATTTTCCGATATGGGATTCGGTCCATAGAAGTGCTTGCATCCATCTTTTTCTCACTAGCATTTTTATGCTAATGTTGCTACACTTAAACATTTCAGGTAATACTCGTGGGAGAGGACGAGGTCGGGAGGTGGTGTTGCTTGATCTCGAGGGGATGGCTTTTGGGACATTGACTTGCATGTACATTTTTGGAGCATTCTACGAATGCTTGATAAAAATCATATGTCATTACTTTTAAACTTGTATTTATGGCTCATGAAAATTTAATAACTGTTGTATATTATTTCGTATTATTTTCTCTGATTTTGGGTATAAAATGGAGTGAAATGTCGTTTGTTTTAAATTCTCTGGATTGAGCCCATGTAAACAGGTTTAGGGAGTTCGTATTTTAAACGGATCCACGCCAAATTTTTGTAAAAATAAGTCTTCCGCTGTTTTACTCATGATTTAAAGATTTGTGAAAAATCGAGTCTTTACAGTGTATCAGAATTTGGCAATGAACTGAACTTGTGGAGATCTTAAATTTTGAAACTTTATATGACCGTCCAATTAACTGCAAATGTGCTAATTCCTCCTCAGTCGAAATCAATCGATGTTAACAAAGTGGGAGGGAATCTTTTGGGTCATTATTCAATTTTGTAGCAGGTAGTTGGCCTCTATTGCTGCCTAAGGTGATTTTAATATCTGAAATTTACAGAAGATTCATCCAATCAGCTCATGCATCTTACAAGGTAGCATTTTCTCATATTTTATGGACAAAAGATAATAACCTATTTGAGTAGGGTCTGGCTTATGCTTCGGGCATTTAAGTTCCTTTTTATGGATAACTTTTCTCTATTATTAATATAATGACCTTAAGTTTTAATAGTTGTAGTAGTAAAAATTTATTAACCTATACTATCTGGAATAATGAATACTACTTCATTGGATTTGTGAAAAGATGGGGTAGTAAAAGACTAGATTAGATTTCTACACGTTGCTTCAAGTGTTTAGGTGTTTATTTAACTTTTTTTTTGAAGTAATGTTTGATTTATTTGAATTTATAGTGTAAGCAATCGTAGTTTGGTTTATGTATATGGAAGACATTTGGATATTTACAATTTATATATAGCTATGAACCAATTAGCATTTTTGTTTTCCTCATGTTTATTCTACTTGCTATGTGGTTGTTTGATAAATGCTTAGTCATTTATTTTGCATTTTTATCAAAATTTGAAGGAAGTCAACTACATTCTATTGGACAAGCTTGTCGTTACTAGAGTTGGGGATCAACTTGTTGGATTTGTCACCCACAGGTTTGTATGAGAAGAATATCTTTTTTATTAATTACTCTTTGAAGACTTGTTTACTTCTTTTACATATCTATATTGTGTTTACTTGAGATTGATGTGATAATTTTCAAACCTCCTTCTTTCTCATCCTCTTGATATTTTTTCATCACATAGATTCATCTCATGCTCTAGGTCTCCATTAATTTCTCTTAGACCATCTCATGTCCTAACATGTATGTTTGTAATGTTTTAGTTTTGCGTCCGTTGAGCGGGATCGATTTCCTGATGGCCACAACTGTATCGCGAAGATAATTCTAGATTTGGTAATAAATCTTATCAAATTGATGGACTCTGTATTTGAAGTTGATTTTGTATTAGTTATGTATACTGCATTTACAATTTAGCATAAATCTTAATAATTCTTTGAATTATGAACATACATAATAACCTTATGGATATTTGTCTGATGTTTCATCTCTTAATTATGGACCTAAGTCATGTAATCTAATCAATCAGTTACTAAAACTTCTCCAATACTTTTGATTTTGAAATCTACCGTTTTTTCATGCCTGCAGGTACTTTTATTGACTTTTGATAATCAGTATGTCAAACATCTGGTAGGCAGTGTACTTATAGCAATTTCAAAGTTTTCCACTATATATGTACGTTCTTTATGACACATACTTGAAATTTTAGTGTAACACATTATTTATGATCGATAATTCGTCCCATTTACATTATGCAAGGGAGCTACTAGGATGAATTAGTTCACTCATGTACGTTCTTTATTGTCTTCTTCATCCAATGTTTAGTATGGACAATAATTTTACCTCTTTGACATGGTTCATTTTCTAACATGTTGATATCCATCCTTTTACATACTTTGTAGCTTATAAATGTTTATGTTTAAGTACTTCTTACAGATGGCCTATTAATTATATTTCCTACTTTCTAATGTACTTATTTCTTAATATTTCAGGTGAAAAATAAAGTTCCCAATGCCTGCAAATCCTATTGTTATGAATAATACATATGGTCTAGTGACTTTGCCGACCTCTACAGGAAAAGGACCATGAAGAATTTAAGAAACAAGGTCAAATTTTATTTATTATTTTATATATTATTAAGCTTAACTGGAAGATGATAATTGTTTTTAATAGTCCATTTATTTTTTTGGTTCTTGTTGCATAAAGTAACACTCTGGAACAACAAAATGTCTTTACTCTTGTTCTTGTTATGTGTTAGATTTAATGAAGACTTTTGTAATAATTATTGCATTAGAGTTCTTATTTTTTAATATTTTGATGAATGAGAAGGTATTGCATTAATTTGTAATATTTACAAGAAAATTAATTGTTCTTTGTCTGGGGATAGTTTTTCTCAAGTTATCTCTTTACTTGCTCGCATTTTTTGTTTTTTACTCTGTAATTTTTTTTGCTTTATGTGTGTAGTTGTTCAGAGACAAAGAAATCCTCCACAAGATGAAGGTTCATGTAATTTCTCACATGGGTATATATTATATTTTAAGAAATGGGATTCAATCCGTTTGGTTAAGGGGAAACATTTGATCATTGAATTTTCATTCTAAGTATAATGTAATTTAATTTTTGTTTAAAAATATTGTAATTTATGTACGCGTTTAGTGATATTTTAACTTTTATTGTAATATTTAGTTAAATTTGATAGGTGTAATAAATGGCATTATTTGAGAATCAATTAATTAAAAAAATATTTTTTTTCTCAAATTTTAGACAAAAGGTGACGGGTAAAAAACGTCACCCATTCGAATAGGTGACGGATAAAACGGGTCACCTATTGCAATAGGTGACGGGTAAAACGGGTCACCTATTCGAATAGGTGACGGTTTTTTATGCCCGTCACCTATTTATACAGGTGACACTGCCATAGGTGACGGTAAAAAAACCGTCACCTATTTGAATAGGTGACGCCAAAAAAATGTCACCTATTCCCAAAATTCTTATAGTGATTCTTGTCAAGTTGTAAAATTCCATGTGATAAATTTCACCCCACAACAAAATCTTTTTAAAATAATTGAAGAAATGATTAGATATTTCTTGAATATTCTTCATTTTAAATTAAATAATTTTATTTCTATATTGCTCTATTAAGCTCTAATTTTGAATCCCATTAAATATTTATTTGACGATTTAGAGACCATGTCTTTAATAAGAAAGTTTGATATCAAATATATTCTTGATTGAGTAATCTTTTAAGAATAATTGGTTGAAATACAAATTTGAAGGATGCGAAATCTAATCTAATGATGCGGAATATAATTAGTTAATTAATTAAAGAATTTAATTAATATGTTAAAATCGAATCTTTATTATTATTATTATGTAAAAGAAATGAAAAATACTAATTTCAAAATTAAATGTTTTCGAAAAATATATATTTAAGGGCCCATTTGGGATAGATTTTAAAAGTGTTTTTAATGGTTATAAAAAAAGAGGTCTGCACATATAGCAAAATGAAGTTCAATATTGAAAAAAAAAAATAGCTGTTCAAAAACTTATTTGCAAGTATAGCATAAAGCCAAATTCATGCATATAAATTACAATATTACAAAATTAGTACTAGATTCAGGCAAGTAATAATTAATTTCCGCATATGTAATAATTGATTTCACTAATTCAATGAATGAGGGTTTTAAAAATATTGTTATATTTATAAATACTTTTTTAAAACGCTATATTTACGATTATTGCATAAAATTCTGCTACCCAATGAAATTTCTCTATCAAAAATACTTTTAAACACTTCCAAAATGTATCTCATATTGCATACAAAGTCAAGTTTATGGAGAATTGGTTAGAGGTTTTTTTATTACCAAGTCTCTACACTATCTCTCAATCAATGAAGCAAAACCTGACGGTTGAAATCGATCGAGAAGAAAAAGGAAGTAGAAGAAAAATATTTCTCTTCTTTTCCACAATTAGAATTCGTCAAATAGAAGATTAGAGGACTAGAGGTTTTCAATTTACTTATGGATTTGAAATTTGTGAATAATAAGAATACCCAAGGTTCATTTATATAGACAATTGGGTTTTACGAATCCCATTAAGATAATATTAGCTCTTTTACTTATATAGCATAGCCGAAAATACCTATATGGAAGGAAGTGAAAAAATCTCATCAATCCTTTATTTTTGCCTTATTGGATTTTCTTATCTAAATGTAATTAATTTGGAAACATTCAAATATGTATTCCATAATGAATCTATGTGGCCAAAAAAATGCTATGGTAATTAACAAAAGAATCACATCCATTTACTTAATTATTCTATGCCAAAACCAATGAGTTCATTAATTCAGTTGTGTTTAAAACTCTATTTTGAATTAATACTAATAATGACCAAGGATGATTAATATTTGTGGAGGGTGAAAACCGTAATAAAGAACTTGGCTTGAAGGGTTGGGCCCAGGTCATTGAGGTTGTCATCATTATTAGCCCATAACAATCCAGTTAAGCTTATGAAGAAATAAGCATAGTCCCGACTAGCACGGTAAGGGGCCCTCAGTCCAACTAGCCTATGCATCCCATCAGTTGAAGGAACATGAGAGGAAGTATCTGATTCACGATATGGAGTAGGCAGCTGTAGTGCTTGCTTTGAAGATTAGGAGACATTACTTGTACGTGAAGGATATTACAAGTTAACATAGTGGAAGTTTGGTTCTAATTAATTAATCATTAGTTGAATAGATCTACTTTAATATCATGCAAAATTGTATAAAAACATCTAAATTCATGCTTAATTTTCGAACATAAAAATATTTTTTCCAACATTGAGTAAATTATGAATAATTGGTTGGATGCTTCTTTACAACATCAACTTTTTATCACCGGATCTTCTTGACTATATATCCACGAATGTTAACAATAACTCGATTGTGGGATCGAACTAGAAGAAATTTAGTTTGGGAACAAAATTTTTTTTCTTCCATTTTGACTATGGTGAAAATCAATCAAAGGTGTAGAAGAGGAAGAAAAAAGATTTTCATTTCAATTTCAAAAAGTGAATTAGAAGTTTAAGAATGAATAGTCAATGCCTTGTATTTATTGGCAAAATAGTCTTTCAATTAAATTAGGAAAACTAACCAGATAAATACAAGAGAAATGCAAAAAATAAAAATCAAATGTTATTTCTTATTTATCTTATGTGTGCCGATTCCGATTTTATGTATATAAAATCAATAAAAAAAAACTAATTTTTTCTTTATTTAATTTGTCTTGGAAAAACATTATTTTTATATATTTATTTCAGACAAAATATTTCAATATTTATTTCCTAAAACACTATATATATATATATATGTATATATATATGTTGACTTTTGTGTGTATTAATTAAATAAATCTTTATTTATTTTTTCAATAATTTGAACTAAAGATATAATGAACTCATTAATTCAATTATAAATTCTTCCTTATTAATAAATCTTATTATATTTATTATTTAAATCAATCAATCATTTAATTTAAATAATTTTTTTTTAGATTTTTGAAATTTATTGTTAATAATTCATATTAATTTCTATTTAAATAATCAAAATTAATAATAAATATATTATTTAATATTATCCTTTTAAATAATCATTATTATTTAAAATTAATAAAAAAATGATTAATTATTAATTTTCATTTAAGTAAACACATTACCTAAATAATTAATAATTATTTATTATTAATTACCATTTAAATAAACACATTATTTAAATAATTAATAATAATGTTATTAATTTCCATTTAAATAAAATCATTATTTAAATAATTAATATTGTCAGTTATTTAAGTAAACCACTTGACTTAAATTTCTTTTCTTAAAAAGTCAAACAAATGACTTGTTTTGCTACAATGTTATTTGGGCTAATCCAGGGACCCGATGGACCTATAGATCATGAACATAATAATCAGTCAATTAAGTGATTAACTCATAATCAGTTAATTACTTATTATCTAATTATGAATGATTCCACTATAGATTCATAGATGAACTCCCCTCACTATAGATGAGTTATGACCATTTAGTTTATCTTTTATTATATATGTGATATATCCTTCATGTGGAAAACTCATAATTATAGATGAGATAAATTTACCATTTTGCTATTGTAATTATCGCTTTATCCTTCACAACAAGAAATGTAGGAATTAGCGATGCAATATTAGCAACGTAATCGCTTTGTCTGCGTTGCTAATTTAATTTACCGACGGAAATAATGACGTTTTGGATGATCGCTAAAAAGGTTATCGCTTGCTGACTTTAGCGACAGAAAATAAAGAGACTTTCATATGGTTTTGGATAGAAGTTGAGCCCTTAGCAATAATTACGGAGCAAAAGATCGAGACTTTCCTGTGGAAGAATCATATTCACCCGCTTCGGGATTCCCAAAGTTATCATTACAGACAACGAAACCCAATTCACAGGAAGGTCCATCCGAAAGTATTGCGCCGATAGCAAGGTAGAACTGCGATATTCGACACCCCGATATCTGCAAGCTAATGGACAAGCAGAAGCATCAAATAAGACCATCATGGACTCTCTAAAAAAGAGACTGCAACGAAAGAAAGGGAAGTGGGTAGAAGAGTTACCAGGAGTTCTTTGGGAGTACCATACCACTCAGAGAATTTCAACGGGCGAAACACCCTTTGCCATGGCCTTCGAAGTAGAGGCCGTTGTCCCCACCAAGATGATCATCCCCACTACTCAAAGTTCGATTCCGGAAGTAGAAAAATTACACCATGATGGCTGAGGCATTAGACCTCGCCGAAGAAAGAAGAGAGCAGGCGCTGATTCGCCTCGCAATCTACCAACGGAAATTGACCAAGTACATTGAGAAGAAAGTGAAACAGCGCAGCTTCAAAGTAAACAATTTTTTTATGAGGAAAGTGTTCCAAAACACTCTAGAACTCGGAGCAGGAAAACTTGAACCAAACTGGGAAGGTCCATATCAAGTTGTCGAAGAAGTTAAGTCAGGAACTTATCGCCTCAAAAACCAAGAAGGGAGGTTAATTCCAAGAGCCTGGAACGCCACACATCTAAAGTTTATCGTATGTAAAAGCAAAAAAGCTATGTAAATACTTGGCCGAAGAGGTCCACTTTCAAGATTAATATATGAGTATTACATAGTTTTCCCTACAAACATCCAAATGTCTATGCAATTAAAAGCCCTAATACGTTAAGTAAAAGCCCTAATCCGTTAGGCGAAAGCCCTAATCCGTTAGGCGAAAGCCCTAAGTCCTTGGGCAAATTACTGAGTTGTCCGAACAATAAAGCTTTAATCTGTTAGGCAAAACGTTAAGTCACTAGGCAAATGTTCGGAAAAGAAACAAAGACAGATTCATTCAGAGCCAGATAAAGCAATGAGGTAACAAGTAAGTAAAACACCAAGTTTTATTTTGCTTGGGTAAACTCCGGATTGTAGAGCCCCTTTGTTGAAAAAAATTTCTTTTTCGCATTGATTCTGCTGTATTCTTTTTTGCATTTAAGAACATATAATCTATTTTCTTACGTACTTTGGTTTATTTGCTTTTCTGTTCGCTTCTCCTCTCCCCATTTTGCAATGCCCCGTTCCACGAAGTATTCTTTCATTTAATTGTTCTAGACTTCGAATGGAGGCTTAGTCATTTATATAGATGGGAAGTCCTTTGCTTCCAAAGAAGGCCTTGAGTGCTTAGATGAATCAAGGCTTTCGATTTAGGAGAAGGCTTTAAAATGCTTGGGTTGGCCAAAGCTTTCGCTTCCGGAGAAGACTTTAAAGTGCTTGGGTTGGCCAAGGCTTTTGCTTCCGGAGCCTCCGCCAATTTGGGCTCTAGGTCACGGTGTTTCCGAAGCAGACTCTCCAATTTAGGAGTCATCTGGACCATAGCCTGGGTCCCCTGAAAAAGGCAAACATGCTCAAAGCTCAAGAAAATCAAAGCTGAAATCAACGAGTAAAATGAAAGAAGAGCATGAAAAATAGGGAGGATCAGTGCACTAACCAGCCAAGTGCGATAGCACATACGTTCAAATATCTTCTCTTTGATATCACAATCAAAGAGGGGATCCAGCTGCACAACCCCCAAATCAAAGGCAAATCAGACTACGTCGACGGCTCAGCGGAGGAAGTAGTCATTGAAAAGAGAGTGCAGAAGAAAGGATCCGGAGCCCACGATACCAGATCGGCTTGTCAGCGCTGGAACCTCGACTGATGGAGGGGGAATAACCTGCATCGTCAAATCAGATGGGCTTGAAGTCCTAACATCAAGTGGCCCGTCGATCGTCTGATCATCGTCCTGTTCAAACTCCGCAGGATTAGAAGACAAAAGATTAACATGATCAGAAGAAGGCGAGTCCGCCTCAAAAGGAAACGACTGATAAACCATTTCAGGATGCTTCCGAGCCAGTTCGTCCGCTCCCTTTAACGCGCGCTCATATGCCCAAAGGATGCCAATCCTCTTTCGCTTGATAGCAGGAGGATCCATAGAAGAAGCCATTGCATTTTCCATAGAAGGAGCTGTTGCGTTTTCCGAAGGAGGCTCCGCGACAAGAGCCACTATGGTTTCCACGGGAACTTCTGAAATGCCTGCCACTATGATCTACCCACTTCCTGA
This sequence comes from Gynostemma pentaphyllum, assembly GCA_028015215.1. Classification (NCBI taxonomy): domain Eukaryota; kingdom Viridiplantae; phylum Streptophyta; class Magnoliopsida; order Cucurbitales; family Cucurbitaceae; genus Gynostemma; species Gynostemma pentaphyllum. The sequence continues at coordinate 44,940,448 of CM051355.1, forward strand.
ACAGCGAGGAGGCTTAGACCCGACCACATCTTTTCCTTTCAGGCTGGGTGGAGGTGCCATTGTAGCCCTTTTCCTTCCTACATCTTGAAGAAAAGCGAAAAAGATGTCAGCATTATGAGAGCTCGAAACCGGGGTAGGTTTAACACTAGACATTATCTTGGAGAGACCTGTGAAGCAACCAATCCAAATCAGTTCTAAGATAAAGCCAAAACAAAAAAAGGGGAGGGGGGTTGAGATGGAATACTTACGGGAAGTAACATGAATGAAATTCTGCGGAGGAGTCCAAATATTTGAGAAAACAAGCCAAGGGTTCATGGTAAACTTTTCCAACCTGAAGGGTCCCAAGTTCTCAAGAACCTTGCAATGCTCGAGGGCCTCCTTGGAAATGCTCCTTGGAAGAGGGTTTTTCACTGAAACAAGATGATGAAAGCAGTTAGTTAAAGCCAAGATTAAGCAGAACATAAAGCAATTCGAAACTCGTTCCTCACCCTCGTCCTCCCAAGAGGTAGGAAGAGTCCGATCTTCAAACAAGATGGGGCCGCGGATGAAAAACTAAAATTCTTTCCATTTCTTGCCACAAGAATTTTCATCTACCAAGGCAAGCGTCTTGTAGCTCTGGAGAAGAAAAAACATCCTATCCTAGACATTAAAACGAAGGGCTCAAAAAAGGGAAACCATGCTTAAAGTGGGCCGGAAACCCAAACCCGAACACACAACATTGAGGTTGATTAGAGACCTGAAGGTGTTCGACATGAGCTGGGCCAGAGAGATACCGCTACTCCGAAGAAATTCTGCTAACAGAGAAGGAAGGGGAAACCAAACCCCCCACTGAAAGAACTTCAGATAAAGATAAGTCCAACCATCTCCTAGGGAAAGATAGACTAGCTCCGATTTCATGGGAAGTCTCATCTCAAAATCCCCAGAGAGGCCGTATTCGACCCTCAACCTGTCAAGTCCCTACTGCATCATCTCGAACGAGTAATGAACAGGGCCTCTCTCCTAGAGTATACCCTTCGGTTCAGTTTTCTTTTTACTCCTCTCACTTGCCCCTTCCCTTATTGGATCGGCGGCAGGAGACTTAGGGGAACTAGAAATTCTAGACGACCGGAGAAGAACCTTCTCCCCCAAATGACATGGAAAGAAGAAGAGATGGCCTTAGACTTGGGCTTCGTGCCCTTTGAACGACTCTTTTTCTTTTTCTTTTTTGCCGCCTTTACTGCAAGCGTAGGAGAAAGGGGATCGGAAGGGTCTGAAACAGTGGTTGAGCCCATCAAGGCGGAACTCCTTCCCACCAATGGGAGAGAAGTGGGAGAAATGGTATAATTTGCATCTAAACCCGCATGGATCTCAAACAAGGATCCTAACGTGCTCATGGACTGAAGGGAATCTTCCTCAGTTTGGGAATGAGGGTCAACAGCGAGTTCATTACCCTCAGGTTCACCTCGGGACGATGGTCCAATATCAGACCCCTAAATAATCACAAACGAAGGAGACACGGAAGACTCCTCTTTATCGAAAACCCTACCATCAAAATCGCCGAGTCTTAAAGTCCTAGGACCTCTAGTTACTGAGACTCCTTCAAAGTTATCTATAACAAAGAAAAGAACGAAGGATGGAAGCAAAAACTAACCTTGAAAGAAGACAGGGAAAGCTTCAAGGAAAAAGAACGTCAATGGAAGAAAGTCTTTTCGAAAGAGAGGAACCTTCAGAGAACCCTTGAATTCAAATGGAAAACAAGCCATTAATTCTTAGGGGGGAAACTATTCAAAGGAGGAAACACGCGTCCAACCACCGAAACGCTTTGTTCCCACTTCAATGCCTAACAAATCGATTTTTCTGAAGGATCGCGTTCCCTGAAGCTAATGAGTCCACAAGGAGGCACGACGATCCACGATCTTGAAGCGAGTCGTTAAAAGCCTGAACAATCACAAGGCTGAAACGGTCTATTTTCCGAAGAGTTGTGCCCACCTGTCATCTCAAGTCAATAACAGATCAAAACGAGTGCCACGCCTCAGATTCGAGCATATACTATTCCCCACACCAGACATTACGGGCCGTGTACACTAGACCGACCCACTAAGGTCAAAACTAATCCAGATCACCACCTGGAGGAGCCACTCCTCGATTGGCCGTAAGAAGATGCACTAAGCCTAGTCCTGCACTAGCCCAATCAAGAGGCCCACGATCAAAAATGTAACGTCCCGTTAATTTTGAAGTGAATTTTTTTTCATTTTATTTAATGTTATTATTTATTTATTTATTTCAATTTAAGTATTTAGTTTAATTATTATTTTTTTTAATTTAGAATTCAGTAGTTAATTTCGTCCGAAATTCTTTTTAATCATTTTAATACTTTAAATTCGCTTCCGTGACATTAATAATTATTAATAGGCCAATTAATAATTATTAATCACCTTTAGATTAATTTAAGAGCTTCGGGTTTCGATTTATAAGTCAAAAGTCATAAAAGGATGCAACCGTCATTTCCAATTTCTTAAAAATATCCAAATTACTATTCATTCATCTTTAAATATACCACTTTGACCAAATTGACGAAAACTCCTCATTCTTTTTTCTCTTTGCCGTGAGCCATAATGGGGGGAAGAGATTTTCGGGTTTTTCTCGTTTCTCGACGGATCGGCTTGATTTCGATTGCATCGGAAAGGCCTCGGCCCTAGGATTCTTCTCCACCTAGCTATCGTGCTTTCCACTCATGTTCTACGGACTTCTCGATAAGTTAAAGTTCAAACCCTAAGCTCCAAATAGTGTTTTAATGGAGTTTTCCTTTTGAATCTTCGATTTCTTGCTGTTAAACTCGATGACTTTTATTGCGGGAGTTGTTTTTAGTGTTTTTGGCAACTTTCCCTAAACCCTAAACCGAGTTTCAATCGAAGCCCTTCCCGTTTGAATTTTACATCGTGGGGGTTGTTTTGGGGTTTACTTTTATTGATATATTGTTTATTTCAATTAAATTCGGGAAATCGTTTATTGTTCAAAAACTCGAATCATCGATACCCATTGAAATCGGGAACTTCAAAATTGCTTAAAACCAACTTGAAACACCTCTAAAGTACCTAAAAGTGGAAAATCAAACCCGAGACCAACTTTTCATGGGGGGGCCGAGAGCCTCATAGTGGGGTTTATAGGGTTTTTTATCGTTTTGAGCTTTTAGATGTTAATTGATCGATGTTTGATTTATTAATGATCGTTAGATATACTTTTAAATTGTAGGTGTTTCAAATCGTTGATTTATCATGCTTCGGAGACTTGGAGCAATACTATTGGCTAAGATGAGAATAAATGGGATTTAAAGTAACTTTAGAAACCGAATAAGTAGAACGGTTTGTAAAATCGGAGGTTAAGAATAAGATTCGAATCTAAGAGTAAAAGAAAGTGAGCTAGTGCCCTTAGGATTAGGAGCTAGTTCTTTGAGTGAGAACTTTGGAGTTTCTCGAGTGATCCTTGAACTTTTGAAAGTTCTAAGTTAGAATCGTTCCGGAGATTAAATGGATCATTGGAAGTTAAAAGATCCAAACTTTTAGATAGAATGGTTAAAGGAATTCGAAAATAGAACTTTGGATTTTAGTTGGAAGTTTAGAATCCTTGAAAGTGTAGATTACTTATTTAAGATAACATCTACTTTATTTAAAGTAGCGGAAGTTCGAACTACTTAATGTTCTTCCGGAAATTCCTATCTATTTACTTTATGCATAAGGACATCTATGATCATTTTACTTTATGTCTCTTACTTTATGCCCCTTTACTTTATGCTTGTCTCGGCTACTTTAATCTTCGCACTTTACGTTTATTTACTTTTGCGAGCATATCATAACATCTCACACCATAACATATTGCACCATAACATCTCGCATCATTGAAAAGAAGAGAAAGTGAGAAAGAAATGAAGGGGAGAATGATGGATCCTATGGGGAAAGTCCACATCACCTTCATAGAAAAAGAAGAGAAAGTAAGAAAGAAAAGAAGGGGAGAATATTGGACCCTACGGGGAATGTCCGCATCACTTTCAGAGAAAAAGAAAAGAAAGTGAGAAAGAAAAGAAGGGAGAATGTTGGACCCTATGGGGAATGTCCGCATCGCCTTCAAAGAAAAAGAAAAGAAAGTGAGAAAGAAAAGAAGGTTGAATGTTGGATCCTACGGGATGTCCTCATTACTTTCTTCATTCATAAGGTTGAATGGGGATCCTACGGGATGTCCTCATTATCTTCATTCATGCATAGAGGGCAAATGCAAATCCTACGGGATGTCCTCATTACCTTCATGCATATTATCGTGGTTAAAGGATCGAGATGTTATATTTATGCAAAGTTTATTTACTTTTTCTTATATGTGTTTAAACGAGTTAATGGATGAGATTTATACTACGTGTGCTAGTATTATCATCCTAAAGAGATTATGATTATGAAAGTTAGTTTTCTAGAGTTTAGAGAACTATAGAAAGGATTATGTAAGACGTACATTTCTAGATAGAAATGAAATGAAATTGATGTATAGCCGAGTGCTATAGGAAAAAACAGTGAGATTGAATTGGATAATGAGAGAATACAAGGACGTATTGAACCTTGCATAATTATTATGTGATACATATGTAAGAGAACTAGTTTTTCACTAAATTGGAAGATCTCTTATTTGGAAGAATAAGATTTGATGTAAACCTTGTATATAGTATAAGGTATATAAAGAAAATGAGATATAAATGTTATATGCATTTATGAAACCATACCCAGAAATGCTTGGAATGTAGTTCCACAATTATATTGGAGAATTGGTAAGTAAAAGTGGAACACTTGATATAAACTCTTTGAATGGATTGATAGCAAAGAGTAAGTATGTTCTTGGACACGAATCCGGATACGGGTTTGGGGTCTAACTTTACTTTTTATTTTGTTTATTCTCACCGGGCTTAAGTTGTTAGCTCATGATATTACAAACATTTCAGGTAATGTTTGGGGTCGTGGGAGAGGAGCTGGTACGCACTTGATTGAGAGGATGATGGCACAGAGATGGACTAGATACTTATAAAAGACCATGGTCATATTTTGTTATGTTGTGTATGTTGAGATGTAAATTGTATATAGCTCTTAAGAGCTTTTCATCTTTACTTTTATGTTTATAACTCATTTGAACTCCTGGATAGGAATTTAATGTTCCTTGTGTTTTTAGAATTCAGAATTTAAGATGTAAACAGGTTTTGGCTAGCCAATTTTCAAACATAACCACGCCATTTTTCTTAAAATATAAAGACTTCCGCTGTGTTTTATATCTAAATTAAAAAAAAATAGTCGGGTCGTCACAAAAAGACTATAAAGGTTCACTTGACCTGTCAAATCAAGCAAGTGCACATTATCTTGAACCCTAATACTATCTTGCAGCGCAACCTACTTCTCACCTACCACCACCTAACTTGATCGTCGAAGGGTCCTTGGCCGGTACCACACCGGTGCCCTTCTGATCTTTAACTCATTTTTGTCTCAGGTAGCTACGTTGTTGAGAACCAAGTACGTGACAGAATGTGCTCAACCGTGTGAGGAAGAATCCATCCGAGAAATATCCCACACAATAATTAAATTAATATTATTAATTAATAATAAAATATTATCAATTAGCTTTATTAAATAATTAAATAATCTGTTTATTTAATGGAAATTTATAATTAAAATCTTTATAAATATTATTAATTGTTTAGATAATGAATATTATCTAAATGGAAATTAATAACTAAATATTACTTGATGATATTTAATTGGGAGAAAATATTAATATTAATACTTATTTAAATAAAATATTTTATTTAAATGGTAATAAATAAAAAAATTAATGTTAAAGTTTATAATTAATTAATTGGATTTACTTAATCCAGAAGTGAGTTTATAGCCCAATTGGATTAAAGAATCCAATTGAAAATGGCCCAAATAATTAATTAAAAAATTAAAATATTTTAATTAATTTGTATTGAGAAAATCGGTCATATATGTATATTTTATAAAGATAATTGTTTGAATTATATTCTAAAATATTTACATGGATTATATTTACCCAAGATAAAGCAAATAAAGAAAAATTAAAATTTTACTTTATCGTATAGCTGTTTTCGACCAAAGGGGATTAAAAGGTAGAGATAATTTTTTTTTCCTTTTATCTATATGTGACGACCAGACACTTTTAAATAATTTAAATGTAAAACACAGTGGAAGTCTTTATATTTTAAGAAAAATGGCATGGTTATGTTTAAAAGTTGGCTAGCCAAAACCTGTTTACATCTTAAATTCTGAAATCTAAAAACACAAGGAACATTAAGTTCCTATCAGGAGTTCAAAGAGGTTTATAATAATAAAAATGAAATAAAAAGCTAGCTTATAACAAATTTACATCTCAAAGACCGAAAAAAAAAATAAGATAAGCTTAGCCTCGGGACTTTTAAATGACATCTAGTCCATCTCCTAATCATCATCCTCTCGATCAAGCCGCACCAGCTCCTCTCTCATGACCCGAACACCTGAAAATATTTGTAATATCATGAGCTAACAACAAAGCCCAGTGAAAATAAACAAAATAAAAAGTAAAGTTAGGCCCCAAACTCGTATTCGGATTCGTGTCCAAGAACATACTTACTCTTTGCTATCAATCCATTCAAAGAGTTTATATCAAGTGTTCCACTTTTACTTACCAATTCTCCAATATAATTGTGGAACTACATTCCAAGCATTTCTGTGAATGGTTTGGTAATGCATATAGCATTTATATCTCATTTTTTTTTATATACCTTATACTATATACAAGGTTTATATTCAAATGTTTAATCTCCAATTTCAAGATCTTCCAATTTGTTGAGAAACTAGTTCTCTTACATATGTCACTTAATAGATATACAAGGTTCAATACAACCTTGTATTCTCTCATTATCAATTCAATCTCTTTTTTTTTCCTATAGCATTCAGCTATCGAAAGTTTACTTCCAGTTATTTTTAAAATATTAATGTTAAGCTCACTCGGACTTAACATATTCAACAATCAAAAGTTGTGATTAATGACGATAATATTAGTACACGTAGTCTAATCATTATTCATTAATTCGCTAAACAAGTGTAAAGGACATATAACCTTTACATTAATATAACATCAATTGCTTATAATGACAATATTGAAGTCCCACAGTCCTTTCAATACTTCATTATCTCGCTCAACAAGTGTAAAGGGCACACAAACTTTACATCAATATAACATCATCAATGCTTATAATGACAGTATTGAAGTCCCGCAGTCCATCAATACTTCATTATCTCGCTAAACAAGTGTAAAGGGTACTCAACCTTTACACAGTATAATATCAATATAATCTTCCCACCTCTAGTGAATAATGTCAGGTAATGAAGTCCCGTAGTCCATCAATACCTCACTATCTCACCCACCGAATACAGGCTTCAATGCACACCTGTATCCTCGTTTATGTATCAAGTAATTATGGATAATACTAAATAATGTGAACTCGCATAGTTCCATCATTATCTCATTATCCATCTCCTCCGATCATGCAAAGTCTCGCAATCCTTTTGCATTCCTCATGTACATATACAGAAATATAAAACGAATAATACCAGACAATGTAAAGTCCCACAATCCTTTAACATGTCTCATTATTCCTCCCAATAATCGATTATACAATATGATATGATACGAATTATAAATTCGAGTGCAAGTAAAGTAAATATAAACATTCAACATAATCGAAAGGGCATAAAGGTAAAGTGCTTAAAGTAAAGTGCATAAAGTAAAAGGATCATAAATGTCCTTATGCACAAAGTAAATAAATAGGAATTTTGGAAGAACGATAAGTAGATCGAACTCCTGATACTTTCATAAAAGTAAGTTCTTATCTTAAATCAATGAATTTCACTTTCAAGGATTCTAAACTCCCAAATAAAATCCAAGGCTCTATTTTCAAGTTCCTTTAACCATTCTATCTAAAAGTTTGAATCCTTTAACTTCCAATGATCCATTTTTAATCTCCGAAACGATTCTAACTTAGAACTTTCAAAAGTTCAACGTTCCCTCGAGAAACTCAAAAGTTTTCACTCAAAGAACTAGCTCCTAATCCTAAGGGCACTAGCTCACTTCCTTTTCTTTATAGATTCAAATTTTAATCTTAACCTCCGATTTTACAAACCGTTCTACTTATTCGGTTTCTAAAGTTACTTTAAATTCTATTTATTCTCACCTTAGCCAAAGTAGATTTGCTCCAAGTCTCCGAAAGCACGATCAAACAACGATCCGAAACACCTACAATTTAAAAGTATAGTTAACGATCATTAATAAATCAAACATCGATCAATTAACATCTAAAAGCTTAAAACGACGAACAACCCCGGAAAAACCCAAGTGTGCTGTGACGACCCGTCACTTTTAAATAAATTAAAATCAGAGAAAACAGCGGAAGTCTTTTATTTTAGGAAAATTTGGCGTGGTTTTGTTTGAAAATTGGCATGCCGAAAACCTGTTTACATCCTAATTTTCAAATCTAAATAAATCACATGGACTTTAAGTCCAAATCAGGAGTTCAAATGTTTCATATCATAAAAACCACATCAAAAGCTCTTATGAGCTATATACAATGTCAAAGTCTTTGAAAATTCACAAAATATTAACATATACTTTACAAAATCAACAAGTCCATCTTGAGGTCAGCATCCCTCGATCCCGCAGCACCATCTCCCCGTCCACGGCCTCTAACCAGGGCATTACCTGAAATTGGTTGTAATATCATGAGCTAACAAACTAAGCCCAGTGAGAATAAATAGCATAAAAAGTAAAGATAGACCTCAAACTCGCATTTCGATTTGTGTCCAATTAACTGACACAATCTACTCCTAAAGTTCTCCAAACTCTAGGTAATTCTATTCCATATTCTCCAAAGTATGACTTTACTACACTTGTAGTCAATTCTCAAACATTAACTTGTTATGACAAATAAAGTAAAGCGAATAAACTTTGTTTAACATATAACATCTCGATTCTCTTTCTCATTTATCATAAGCATAAAAGTAATGAGTACATCCCGTAGGATACGCATTCGCCATTTATGCATGTAATGAAGGTAATGTGGATTTTCGCATTTCATCCACCATTCAACCTTATGTATGAAGGTAATGTGGGTATCCACTCATCCACCATTCCTTATGCATGAAGGTAACGTGGGTATCCACTCATCCACCGTTCCTTTCATTCTTTTCTTTTCTCTTTTCAATGGTGCGAGATGTTATGGTATAATAAATAATGGTGCAAAATGTTATGCATATGCTTGTAAAAATAAATAAAGTAAAGTACGATTATTAAATAACCGAAATAAGCATAAAGTAGAGCGGCATAAAGTAAGACATAAAGTAAAAATAGATAGGAATCAAGGCATAACGATATGTAATTCGAAATTCTGTTAACAATAATAAAAGTAAAGGTCAAAAGATAACGATTAACCTAAACTTTCAGGTGAACCATTCTAAACTCCGAAACTAATCTAACTTAGAATCTTCTAAGATACGAGGTTTTCAACGAGAAATCCTAAGTTTCTCGCCTAAAGGATTAACTTCAAATCCTAAGGCACTATCTCACATTCTCTAACCTTAGATTGGATTCTAATCTTAGTTTCTGATTCTACAAATCATCGTACTTATTTGCTTTCTATAGTTACTTTAAATTCTAACCATTCTCACCTTAATTAAAAGATGACCTTGCTCCTAAGTCCGGTAGAGCAATCAAACAAACGGTTCAAAAACACCTACAAAAGGATTAATATCCCGAAAATTAATAAAATACCAACCAACGATTAAACAACGATCAAACAAGCAAAAAGACGGAAAAACCACCAAACCTACCCCTTGGAGGCTCTCGGCCCTCCCTAGAAAAGGGTCTCGGGTTTGGTTTTTCGGCTTTTTGGCAATTTAAATACATTTTGAGTTGGTTTTAATCAAATTCGATAATCCCGATTTCAATGGGTATCGATGAATAGTGTTTTTGAACATTAATCCCTTTCCTGAAATGAATTTAAATAAACATTCATTCATTAATTTTTAACCCAAAATCAAACCCAAAAGGGTAAATTTCAAACGGGAAGGGTTTCAATTGAAACTCGGTTTTAGGGTTATGGAATAGTTTCCAAAAACACTTAAAACTACTCCCGAATTGACAAACACCGAGTTTCACGGCAAGAAATCGAAAGAAAACAAGTAAAACTCCATTAAAACACTATTTGGAGCTTAGGGTTTCAAGAGAAACTTACCGAGAACTCCTCGGATCTCGAGAGAAACGGACGAAGGCTAGGTGGGAAAGGATCGTAGGATCGATACCTTTCCAATGGAACGAGAATCAAGTCGATCCTGGCAAGAAACGAACAAAAACCAAAAATCTTCTTTTTGCTCTTTGAAGCTCACGGCCAAGGAGGAGGAAATGAATGAAGATTTTGGTCAATTGTGGTCAAAGTTGAGTTTTTAAAGACAAATGAATAGTGTTTTTAGATATTTTGCAAATTGGGTAATTACAACTTTGCCCTTTTTCGACTTTTGACTTAAAAACGATTTCCGAACAACTCAAACTATCCCAATGGTGATTAATAATTATTAATTGGCCCGTTAATAATTATTAACACTATTAAAACGTATTTAAATAAATAAAGCCATTAAAAGGAATTAAAATGAAATAAATTACTAAATTCTAATTTAATAATAAATAAATGAATTTTAATTACTCAAATTAAAATAAAATAAATAGAAGTTTTTTTTTTTTATCACAAAATAACGGGACGTTACATGTGCTCTCAGCCCCTCTAAAGAAAATGGGTTTCGGGTTCGGTTTTCCGGCTTTTAGGCACTTTAAAGGTGTTTCGAGTTGGTTTTAAGTTGTTTCAAAATTCCTGATTTTATGGGTATCGATGATTCGGGTTTTTGAACAATAATCGATTGCCCGAATTTAATTTCAATAAACATCATATCAATAAAAGTAAACCCCAAAACAACCCCCACGATGTAAAATTCAAACGGGAAGGGCTTCGACTGAAACTTTGTTTTAGGGTTTAGGGAAAGTTGCCAAAATCACTAAAAACAACTCTCGTGATTAAAATCATCGAGTTCCTGGCAAGAAATCGAAGAATCAAAATGAAAACTCCATTAAAACACTATTTGGAGCTTAGGGTTTGAACTTTAACTTACCGAGAATTCCTTAGAACACGGATGGAAAGCACGATTGCTAGATGGAAAAGAATCCTAGGACCGAAGGCTTTTCGATGCAACCGAAATCGAGTCGATCCGTCGAGAAACGAACGAAACCCGAAAAATCCCCCCAAACCCTTGAAGCCCACGACAATGGAGGGAGAAGAATGAAAAGAATGGAGTCAACCTTGAGTCAAATGGCTATTTAAAAAGAAAGTAAATAGTAAATGGATATTTTTTAAGAATTTGGGAAATGACGGTTACGTCCTTTAATGACTTTTGACTTCTAAATTGAAACCCGAAGTTCTTAAACAATACAAATGGTGATTAATACTTATTAATTGGCCCGTTAATAATTATTAATACGACCAAAACTAATTTAGGCAAATAAAACGATTAAAAAGATTTTGAGCGAAATTAACTACTAAATTCTAAATTACAAAATAATAATTAAACTAAATAAGTTAATTGAAATAAATAAATAACATATTAAATAAATAATAAATAAATAAATATAAAAAAAAAATTCACTTCAAAAGTAACGGGACGTTACACTATATCTCTGCAGGATTTTAGTAATTTGATTAGTCATCCTATTAGCCTATAAATAGGAGGCTTTGATTATTCATAATACACATCAATACAATTACTTAGAAATTGAAGTTTTCTTCTTCTACACCGTAGCCTTTTCAAATTTTAGGCCTTAGGAAGAAAAATTCTTTTTCTTCTTCCTTGTTCAATTGAGATATAGTGTAAAAGACTCGTTGATAAAGGAATCCTCCACTTGATTCTCTATTATTAGCATGAATCTACATGTTTTTTTCTTCGTAATTTTGCATGGTATTAAAGTTGATTTGTCTCTTCAATGTTAATTCATTTAGATTAATTAGAATAAACTTTCGCAGTATTAACTTGTAACAACCTTCATCATGTTCATAACCATGTAGAGCTAGATTATTTATAGACTTTCTTAGTGACAAAATTTGTCACGAGGGAAAGTTCCCGCTCATATTTACGATGACACCATCACAAATTGCGAAACAAGTTATCGCAAAAGTCAGCGTGAAATCTTCCGCGTAACCAAATATTTCAAGTTTTCGCAAGAAATGTTGCACGCCTTTTTTTAGTGATGCATTTCATCGCTAAAATTCTTCGCCAAATCAAACGTCGCCATTTTTGTGTGGGAAAGATTTCATGCCAAATGTTTTTTGACGCATTTCATCATTAAAATAGGTGAGAAGCTTTCCACCAATGTTGGCGCTATGTTGACGGAATGCGTCATTAAATAGCGACGATGTATGTCGAAAAAATCAACATCATTCATTACGAAAAAGTGCGTCTGTGACGACCCGTCACTTTTAAAATAAATTAAATCAGAGAAAACAGCGGAAGTCTTTTATTTTAAGAAAATTTTGCGTGGTTTTGTTTGAAAGTTGGCTAGCCAAAACCTGTTTACATCCTAATTTTTCAAATCTAATAAATCACCTGGACTTTAAGTCCCAAATCAGGAGTTCAAATATTTCATATCATAAAAACCACATCAAAAGCTCTTATGAGCTAAATACAACATATAAATCATCAAAGTCTTTGAAATTCCCAAAAATATTTACATAGACTTTACAACAACGGAAAAACTTGATTTTACAGAAAAATGGCATTGGTTCGTTTAAAACTCGGATAAACCAAAACCTGTTTATAACCCAATTTTCAGAAAAAGCAATAAACCTGGAATGCGCATTCCATAATATGATGAAAATGCTAAAGGAAGTTTAAAGTTCGAAAAACATATACAAATTATACAAACGCTCCATCGAGCTCAAAATGAAACATAATAAAAGTGATGAAATGTTTAAGAGCATTCAAGAATGCTTCACCCAAAACCACATATGTCCTTGTCCATTCATCATCCTGATAGGTCACGCGGCGCCACCTCCTCTACCTCGTCCTCTACCACGAGTCTTACCTGAAAAATTGTAATTGTAGCAACATTAGCATAAAAATGCTAGTGAGAGTAAAATGAAAGCAAGTAATCCTATGAACAACATTCCATGTCAGAAATTGTGTCCAAAGGCCTAGATTTCACTTTTACTACCCATTCCACATCCCAAAGTCCACATATAATCAACATACATAATATACTTTCTAAAAGTAACGATATCAAGACTTAAAGTAAAAGTACCCGTTATTACTAAGTCTTACTATACAAATCTAAAGATTATGTAATTGCATTACTAACTATCTTTCATCGTATCATAATACCGTATGGACCGAAGTCAACATACCACGTGCCATATCACAAATCATCGCACCATGATACCGTATGGAGCGTATCACAAACTATCATGTGCCATATCACATAACCTCACACCATGATACCGTATGGAGCGTATCACATACTATCATGTGCCATATCACATAACCTCATACCATGATACCGTATGGAGCGTATCAACATAATATCATGTGCCGTATCACATAACCTCGCACCATGATACCGTATAGAGCGTATCAACATACTATCATGTGCCGTATCACATAGCCTCGCACCATGATACCGTATGGAGCGTATCACATACTATCATGTGCCGTATCACATAGCCTCGCACCATGATGCCGTATGGAGCGTATCACATACTATCATGTACCATATCACATAACCTCGCACCATGATACTGTATGGAGCGTATCAACATACTATCATGTGCCGTATCACATAGCCTCGCACCATGATACCGTATGGAGTGTATCACATACTATCATGTGCCATATCACAAGTGCCGTATAGAATCCATCAAGTTCCCTAGTAAGCTAGATAAAGTTCTAATAAACTACTAAAGAACATAACCCGCTTGAATTACACGAGTCAATACTCAAGTGTAATTTCTAGCTACTTTGACTCCCAAATCACTTAAAGTTCCTTATTCAATCACTTTCATCTAAAGTCTCCAAATCATCTTACAAGACTTCCAAACCACTCATATTTCCTCTTTTACTTCCAAAACCATAAGTACACCAAAACCACTCCACTCACATCCGAGTTTAAGTCTCCAACCAAGTATAACTTCCGAAAGTTAGTTCCCCTCTTAACCTCGATAAACAATAACGTAATGAAACATAATTCATAAAATTACTAACTTCCATTTTAAACTCACCTTAGATGTGAAATCCAAGCTTCCAAGGTGCCGGAGTCAAAGTCGAGCAATCGATCACAAACCTACATATCAAATACACCTAACAACCATTAATTATCCGAAAATCGAGCAAACGACATCTAAATGCATAAAACGGTGAAAACCCCGGATTTAAACCCTAAGGGACCCACGGCCCAACAAGGAAGGGAGGGTTCAGGTTTGGTTTTCCATCTTTTATGCACTTTTAGAGGTGATTTGGGTTGATCAAAGACACTTTGAAAGTCGAGATATGAATGGGTCACGATATTTTAGGGTTTTACATAATAATCGATTTCCGAAAAAATTAAGTAAAACGTAAAATCATAGTAAACTAAACACCCTAATCTTAGTCAAGTGAGAGAAATTAACACGGGATGGGTTTTCAACTCAAATTTGATTTTAGGGTTTAGAGAAGTTTCTAAAATTGCGTAAAACGGCTTCCTCGATTGAAATCTTCAAGCTTCGGTGTATGAATTTGAAGATTTCAATCTCAACCTCCATTAAAACACTATTCAAAGCTTGAATTTGAAAACTTTGCCATACCTTGAGGCTTGTAGAAAATTGACGAAAACCTCGATTGTTAGGTTAGAATCGATCCTCGGGATGAGAGCTATTCAACGCAACTAAAATTACGTCGATCCACCGAGTAAATAAGAAAAGCCAAGAGGAGAGGGAGGAGGGGAGGGTGTCTCGGCCCAAGTAAGGAAGAAGAGAAAGTGAAAATGAATTTTCTTTGACCAAAGTTGACTATTTAATGAGAAAGAAAGTGAATAGTGATTTGTGATATTTTAAGAAATTGGAAAATGACGTATACGTCCCTTATAAAAGATTCGATTAAAAATACGAGACCCGATGATCTTAAAATAATCTAAAGGTGATTAATAATTATTAATTGGCCCGTTAATAATTATTAATGTCACCGAAACTAAATTAAAGTAGCAAAAGGTTTAAAAAGGTTTTCGAACGAAATAACTACTAAAATCGAAATTACTAAGTTTAAACTAAGCTTAAATACTTTATTTAAAATAAAAAAAAAATTACCTCCAAAAGTAACGGGGCGTTACACCATCTCGAGGTCAGCATCCCTCGATCACGCAGCACCATCTCCTCTCCCTCGACCTCTAGTCAGGGCATTACCTGAAATTGGTTGTAATATCATGAGCTAACAACTTAAGCCCAGTGAGAATAATAAGCATAAAAAGTAAAGATAGACCTCAAACTCGCATTTTGATTTGTGTCCATTTAATCTGACACAATTCACTCCTAAAGTCCTCCAAACTCTAGGTAATCTCGTTTTATAATTTCCAAGGATGATATTACTAACACTCGTAGTCAATCCTCATCCATTAATTTGTTATGACATAAAATAAGAAAAGTAAATAACTTTGCATATAATATAACATCTCAATTCTCTTTCTCATCGATCATAAGCATGAATGCATGAGAGCATCCCGTAGGATTCACATACGCCCTTATGCATGAAGAAGGTAACGTGGTCTATCCCGTAGGATCCATCGTTCTCCCTCCTTTTCTTTCTCACTTTCTCTTTTCTTTTTGTGAAGGTAATGTGGTCTATCCCGTTGGATCCATCATTCTCCCATTCACATTTTCTCATTCTCTCTTCTTTTTCTATGAAGGTAATGTGGTCTATCCCGTAGGACCCATCATTCTCCCATTCATATCTTTCTCACTTTCTCACGTTTTTTCCATGATGCGAGATGTTATGATGCAATATGATATATTTTGGTGTAAATAAATAAAGTGCGGAATTAAAGTAGCCGATACACAAATAAAGTAAAAGGCATAAAGTAAAGGTATAAAGTAAAAGACAAAAAGTAAATGACATAAGGTAAAAGTAGGTAAGCATCTCGGACGAACGATATATCGATCGAACTCCGGTATCAATAATAAAAGTAGAATCATAAATCAAACGATTAACCTATACCTTCAAGGATTCTAAACTTCCAATAATCCGAGGTTCTATTAACCGTTCTAAATACAAGTTGGATCTTTTAACTTCCAATGATCCAATCTTAGTTTCGAAACGAATCTTACTTAGAATCTCCTAAGATTCAATACTTTCCTCGAGAACTCCTAAGTTCTCACTTAAAGGATTAACTTCTAATCCTAAGGGCACTAACTCACAACCCTCTAATCTTCGATTCGAATTCTAATCTTAGTTTCAAACTCTACAAACCTTCACACTTATTCGATTTCTATAATTACTTTAAATCCTAACTATTTTCACCTTTAATAAAAGATGACTTTGCTCCTAAGTCCGAAGGAGCGATCAAGCGAGTGGTTCGAAAACACCTACAATCGAATCATAACACACAATCAATAACTACCAACTATCGATCAAACAACAACCTAACATACAAAACGACGAAAAACCCAATAAATCCCCACATGAGGCCCACGACCCTATCATCAAAATTGGGTCTCGGGTTTGGTTTTCCAGCTTTTAGGCAATTTAAAAGTGTTTCGAGTTGGTTTTAAGCAAATTCGATATTCCCGATTTCAATGGGTATCGATAATTAGGGTTTTCGAACATTAAGCCCTTTCCCGAATTGAATTTAAATAAACATTATTTCATTAAATTCTAACCTTAAATCAAACCTAAAAGGGTAAATTTCAAACGGGAAGGGTTTCGACTGAAACTCGGTTTTAGGGTTAAGGGATTGTTTCCAAAAACACTTAAAACAACTCCTCTAATTACAAACACCGAGTTCTACAACACGAAATCGAAGGAAATAAAAGAAAACTCCATTAAAACACTATTTGGAGCTTAGGGTTTCAAGAGAAACTTACCGAGAACTCCGTATAACACGAGTGGCAAGTACGATGGTTAGGTGGAAAAGGATCGTAGGACCGACACCTTTCCAATGGACCCGGAATCAAGTCGATCGGGCAAGAAACGAACAAAATCGAATTTTCTCTCTTTCTTCTTTGAAGCTCATGGGTGGGAAGGGAAAAATATGAGGAGTTTTGGTCAATTTTGTGGTCAATGGTTCATTTAAAGAAGATGACCAAATAGTATTTAGATATTTTGTAAATTTGGAAATGACGGTTGCGTCCTTTTATGACTTTTGGCTTAAAAACGAATCCCGAACTTCTCAAACTATCCCAATGGTGATTAATAATTATTAATTGGCCCGTTAATAATTATTAATACCATTAAAACGAAAATAAACTAAAAAGGTAATTAAAAGGACTCAAACCGAAATAAACTACTAAATTCTAATTTACCGATAAATAAATAAACTTTAATTACTTAAATTAAAATAAAATAAATAAATTTTTTTTGTCACAAAATAACGGGACATTACAGCATCACAAAACAATGACGAATAGCGTTGCAATACAAGCGTTACAACACAAGCGTTTGTGTCGCAAGCACTGTGTCATAGATGTCCGCTTTACTTGAAGTGTGATAAAAGCTCACAAAATGTTTAGCTACCATATTTACACATAAAAAAGCCTCACATTTACATGTTAGTTAATACTATACTAACATTTTTATCTTAATCACGTGATTGTCATGTTCATATAATATAGACGCATCAGAAAAATAATCATTATTTTTATAATGCATGGACATTTTCATGAATATTATTCAATCATTAGAACTAAATTGAAAATTTAAAAATCATAGAGACTAAATTGACAATAGGTATGTCTACGTCACCTGGGAGGTTACGTCTACGTCATCATGGGAAGCTACTTCTACATTATCTAATAAGGCTACATATCTAAGACCAAAAAACTACATTATGCGAGTATCCAATCAAAAGATGATACGTGGCATTACCAACACATGACACGTCATTGGGAAGCAACACGTGGCCCAATCCTGACGTGACACGTGGTATGATGATATCATCAATGTCTTCTTCGATAAATAGGAGAAGAATTTCATCCATTAGGTAACTAATTCTACTCAACTCTCTCTGGCACACTAGCTATGACTTAAGCATCAAACGGTGTTAGGTTGGTACCACACTGGTGCTTTGTTCCTTTCTTGTGCAGGCACACACAGTGCCCATCAACTACTTAGCTCACTGTCTACGCAGCACCTCCAGTGGAGCGCACTATTTCCGACTCATCCCATATGCTAAGTTTGTTGCGTACTAAGACTATAGAGATTAAATAGAAACTGTTGTGGGTTAAATTGTATAAGGACATGGAATTTCTTAACTTGATCAAGGAATGCTAAATAGGTATGTCTACGTCACCTGAGAGGTTACGTCTACGTTATCACGGGAAGCTACTTCTACATTATCTAATAAGGCTACATATCTAAGACCAAGAAACTACATTATACTAGTATCCAACCAAAAGATGACACGTGGCATTACCAACATATGACACGTCATCGGGAAGCAACATGTGGCTCAATCCTGACGTGACACGTGGCATGATGATGTCATCAATGTCTTCTCTGATAAATAGGAGAAGAAATTCATTCATTAGGTAACTAATTCTACTCTAACTCTCTTTAGCACACTAGCTATGACTTAAACATCAAAGGGTGTTAGGCTGGTACAACACTGGTGCTTTGTTCCTTTCTTGTGCAGGTACACATAATGCCCGTCAACTACTTAGCTCACTGTCTACCCAGCACCTCCACTGCAGCGCACTACTTCTGACTCATCCCATATGCTAAGTTTGTTGCATATGTGGATGCCGATCATTTTTGTGCAAACACATTTTGTGTCGTCTGTGGGAAGAGTATATAACTAAGTGCTCTACCATCGAGGATGAATCGAAGAAGTCAACACGGTGAGGACATAAATGATGGTGAAAGTTGTAACCCTCGTAACAAAAGATACCAACTTGAAGTACTAGAGAGCAACAACAAGCTGATGAAAATCAAGAAGTAGTAAGAGTTGTGCAAGTGCCAGACGGAAGGGTAGATGCTTTAGTAGATCAAGTACGAGGTATGAATCGAGATCTTGCTAAATTACTCGAAATTCTCACACAGAAATCTAACCATCAATGAAATAAGAACTATCTTTGGGGGTCCGACTATTGAAAAAGAGTCCAATCACTAGAAATGACCATGGTAGGTTACTAAGGCAGTAGGCTAAGACATCAACGTATTGTTTAACCTCATTTGAAAGGCTCTATTACACATATGAAAATGTCAAACAACTTAGGTTTTATTTCAATAATTTTATTGATCACAATCTTCATTTCCAATAAACTTTTTTATTGTAAGAGTTTTGACAATAAATGAATAAGAATTTACATTTTCTACTTTGTTGCATCTATGTAAAGTCAAATCATTTCGAGAACCCTTGGACTCCAGCTAGACTTCAGGACATAAAGCTCTACTCGAGTGGGGGCTAACTACGTGAATCTACTAAAACAAAATGAAAAAGTTCTAAGTCCACCAAACTGGAAGAGCTCTACATAAAAAATTAATGTTCACGGTCCACTAAGGTGGGAAAGCTAAAAAAAAAATCAATTCTACTAGACAGTGCAGGGCTTTCACCAGCCGCACCTCGTTGGAGAATTTAAAATGAGAAAAATTCTAAGTCTACTTGGGAGTCCAGAACTCGCACGTGTCGCACCTGGAAGAAGAATTTAAACGATAAAAAATTCTAAGTCTACTAGGGAGTGCAAGACTCGCACCAGTCGTCGCACTTGGTAGAAGAATTTATAACAACACAAAAATTTTAAGTCTAATGGGGAGTGCAGGGCTCGCACGAGCCGCACCTGGTACAAGAATTTAAAATGAGAATTTTTTAAAGTCTACTAGGGAGCACAGGGCTCGCACGAGCCGCACCTGGTAGAAGAATTTAAAAGAACAACAAAATTCTAAGTCTACTACGGAGTGCAGGACTCGCACGAGTCGCACCTAGTAAAAGAAATTATAACGACAAAATTTTTTTAAGTCTACTATGAAGTCTAGGATTTGCATGAGTCACACCTGGTAGAAGAATTTATGACAACAAAAAAAATTCTAAGTCTACTAGGGAGTGTAGGACTCGCACGAGTCGCACCTCCTAGAAGAATTTATAACGACAATTTTTTTAAGCCTATTTGGGAGTCCAGGACTCGCACTTGGTAGAAGAATTTATGAAGACAAAAAAATTCTAAGTCTCTTAGAGAGTGCAAGGCTCGTACAAGCCCCACCTGGTAAAAGAATTTAAAATGAGAAAATATTCTAAGTCTACTAGGGCGAGCATGGCTTGCACAAGCCACATTTGGTAGAAGAATTTAAAATTATAAGAAAATTCTAAGTCTACTACGGAATGCAGGGCTCACACGAGTCGCACCTCATAGAAGAATTTTAAAATAGAAAAAAATTCTAAGTCTACTAGAGAGTGCATGGCTCACACGAGCCGCACCTCATAGAAGAATTTTAAAGAGAGAAAAAAAAATCTAAGTCTACTTGGGAGTGCAAGGCTCGCACTAGCCGCACCTTGTAGAAGAATTAAGAAAAAAATTCTAAGTCTACAAAGAGTGTAGGGCTCGTAGGAGAATTAAAAAAAAAGTCAATGGTCAACCGTCATCGAGTCAAAGGTCAATTGGTCATAGCACGGTGTCAAACAATTTTGTACAACTCCAAGATAAAGTACAAATGACAATGCACTGATGACAAAGCGCTATTGACATAGCCTTGATGACAACACTATTGACATAGCCCTGATGACAAAACCCTATTGACAAAGCCCTGACAGCATAGCCCTGATGACAAAGCCCTACTGACATAGCCTTGATGACATAGCCTGATGACAAAACCCTATTATCATAGCCCTGGTGACAAAGTCTTAATTGGTATAACTCTGATGATCACAAAGCCCTACTGACATAGCCCTGATGACAAAAC
This sequence comes from Gynostemma pentaphyllum, assembly GCA_028015215.1. NCBI lineage: Eukaryota > Viridiplantae > Streptophyta > Magnoliopsida > Cucurbitales > Cucurbitaceae > Gynostemma > Gynostemma pentaphyllum. The sequence goes on from CM051355.1 coordinate 44,961,669, forward strand.
CCTATTGATATAGCCCTGATGACATGTAACGTCCCGTTATTTTGAAGTGATTTTTTTATTTTTTTATTTTAATTAAAGTATTTAAGGTTAATTTGAAAGTAGTAATTTCGATTTTAGTAGTTAATTTCGCCCGAAATTCTTTTTAATCATTTTAATTAGCCTAATTTTATTTTGGTGATATTAATAATTATTAATAGGCCAATTAATAATTATTAATCACCTTTATATTCATTTAAGAGCTTCGGGTTTCGATTTAGAAGTCAAAAGTCATTAAAGGACGCAACCGTCATTTCCGATTTCTTAAAAATATCAAGTTACTATTCACTTCTCCTTAAAAAAACATCATTAACCAAAAGTTGACCAAACAATCATTTCCTTTCCTCTTCAAAACCGTGGCTCTCATGGTGTGGGGGGAAATTTTCGGGTTTCGTTCGTTTCTCGACGGATCGGCATGATTTCGGTTGCATCGGAAAGCCTTCAGTCTTAGGATTCTTTTCCACCTAGCTATCGTTCTTTACATCCGCGTTCTACGGACTTCTCGGTAATATAAACTTCAAACCCTAAAGCTCCAAATAGTGTTTTATGTTAGGAATGATGTCCTAGAACTTGTAATTATTTAATTATAATAATTTATTTTGAATAAATTAAATAAATAAACATAAGTTCTTTATATTATCTAGATTGATTCAATTGACTATATTAGGAATATATGGAAATATATTAATATGAAACATTCAAATAGTAAACCCTAAGTTACTCTTATGAAATCACGACTTAGTATGTGAGTCATACGAGAGGATTAAAGTCGATAAGAGTAACTTAAAATTGTCTACAGTAAATGGATAACGTTTGGGAGCCTTATCCTGGTAACACTGTTGATAGCTTCGCATTTTGTTTATAGACAAATGATCTAATCCTGATCATTCATGTGGGAGACATGAAATGAAAGTATCATATGCTATGTTGATTGTATAAGACAGGACCACGATGTTCGATCAAAATTTCTCATTAGTACCGTCTACGAGAAATGATCGAATATCAAACTAAGTTTATCAACCATGATAGATCTCAATCCTGAGTGAAATGTGGACTCTTATTTATGGAGTTATGTTCTTTGATTCACATGGTTGAGAGCGATTTGTAAGAAAGCTCAATACACTCCTGTTTTGGGAACATGGCTAGATAAGTAGCTGGGAACTCATTTTCACTAGATGGAATTCATAACTTTCCTATAAATTAACGGTATCAGTGCGATACCTAAACATTTTAGGAACTTTAGGTGTAACAACCCGCTTTCCGTTAAATTCTTTAAAATCAAATGCACAGCGGAAGACTCAATTTTTAAAGAAAAACGGCATGGGTTCGTTTAAAAATTGAATAACCAAAACCTGTTTACAACCCAAATTTTCAGAAAAAGCGATAAATCGGGAATTTCGCATTCCAAAAGAAATTTAGACCATAAAACATAGACATATTTTACACAAATACCCTTTCGGGCTCAAAAAGACACTAGTATGTAAAGATGGAATAATTTACAAGCATTTCAATGAATGCTTAACAAAATGAGTTCTTAGTATTGTCCATACACCATCTCGATCAGTCACGCGGCTCCACCTCCTCTACCACGCTTCTTAGCTCGAGGTTTACCTGAAAATTGTAAGTGTAGCACCATTAGCATAACATGCTAGTAAGAGTAAAACGAAAGCAAGTAATCCTATGAACAATATCTCATAACCGAAATCGTGTCCAAAGGCCTATAATGCTCAGTACTACCCACATCCACACTTCTAATTTCCATACAATCAATCGATAGTAGAATACCACCCGTACACGTCATTCAAAACCAAGAGATAGAAATAAAGACTTAAAGTAAAAATACTAGGAGTATATGTAATTGTAACATTAGCATTCATTATTACCAAACCAGTTTCATCGTATTGGGTATACCATATGGATAAATATCACATACTAAGCCCGTACGGTATTACCATATCACAACCATCGTACCGGGTATACCATATGGATAAATATCACATACTAAGCCCGTACCGTATTACCATATCACAACCATCGTACCGGGTATACCATATGGATAAATATCGCATACTAAGCCCATACGGTATTACCATAACACAACCATCGTACCGGGTATACCATATGGATAAATATCACATACTAAGCCCGTACGGTATTACCATAACACAACCATTGTACCGGGTATACCATATGGATAAATATCGCATACTAAGCCCGTACGGTATTACCATATCACAACCATCGTACCGGGTATACCATATGGATAAATATCACATACTAAGCCCGTACGGTATTACCATAACACAACCATCGTACCGGGTATACCATATGGATAAATATCGCATACTAAGCCCATACAGTATTACCATATCACAAACTGTTAAGCTTCCTAAAAGTTATTTAATCTCAAAGAATCCTACTAAGCTATTACGAAGCCTAACTATCTAGATTACACGAGTTAACACTCAAGTGTATCTCTTGAGCTACTTTAACTTTCAACCACTCAAGTAACTCTCATTCCACTTTCCTCTATCATCTCCAATTCACCTTGTAACACTTTCAAACCACTCCGATGTTTCCTTTTCATCGAACTAATTATAGTTCCAAAATTCCTCCACTAATTTCCGAATTAAAGTTTCTAACCAAACTTAAATTCTAAGAAGCTAAATCCCGCTTAACTTCGTTAAACAATAACATAACGAAACTTAATTCATAAAACAACTAACTTTCATTTTAAACTCACCTTGTAAACGAAGTCAACTCTGAAACACCGGTTGACCAAAAATCACGATCGATGCACGAAACCTATAATTAAATACACCTAAAGTATATTAATTAACCGAATCGAAGAACGATCATCACGATACTAAAATAAAAGACAAAACAACCCGGAACTTAAGCCAAGAGGCCCACGGCCCAAGGGAAAGGTAGAAAAGGAATTTGTTTTCCGGATTTTAAGCACTTTAAAGACATTTTGGTTTGGTTTCGGGTACTTTGGAGATTGGTAACCTCAATGGGTATTCACAAATTAGAGTTTTGAGCATTAAACCATTTCCGAAAAAATTAGAAAATAGCAAAAACATAATAAACTAAACATCCTAAATCAAGCCAAAAGAAGGAAAACCACAAGAAACGGGTTTCCGGCTCAAACTCGGTTTTAGGGTTTAGGGAAAGTTTCTAAAATTGACTATAAAGACTTCCCCGAATGAAACCCTCAAGCTTCGGTGAACGAATTCGAAGATTACAACTCAAATCCACCATTAAAACACTATTCACATCAAAATTAAGAAACTTTAACATACCTTTAAGCCTCGAGAAAACGAGCGAAAACCTCGATTGTTAGGATGGGTAGAAAGGTCTCAGCAAGAGCTTTCCAACGCATCCGAAATCACGTAAAACGGACGAGAAACGAAGCCGGGGCGACGATTTCTTTCTCTCCTCTTTTTTTCTCTCTAAGCTACGGGTTTGGGATGAAAAATGAGAAGAAAATTTCATAATTTGTCTAATTTTGGCTTATTTAAAGAGAAGGAGGAATAGTGTTTAGATATTTAACAATTTGGGAAATGACGCCTACGTCCCTCTTTTACTTTTACTTTAAAAACGAAACCCAAAGCTCGTAAATAAATCTAAAGGTGATTAATAATTATTAATTGGCCCGTTAATAATTATTAATGTCACCGAAATATATTTAAAGTATTAAAACGATTAAAAACAAATTCGGACGAAAAATAGCTACTAAAATCGAAGTTACTGAATTAAAACTAAACTTTAAAAGCTTTAATAAATAAAAAAAAAAATTTACCTCTAAAAGTAACGGGACGTTACATAAGGAAACTCCCTTGATGTACTGATTCGAGACATGAACAAGTGGCGCCAGGACTTCTATTGATCACAGAAGTACCTTATCTCTAGTTCGACTAAAGATAAAGTTCATTGGAGAATCAGTGGGAACACAACGATAAAGCGGTAATTACAAGGGCAAAACGGTAAATTTATCCGCCTGTAATTATGAGGGTTCCACGTGAAGGATAATATCACAGATATAAATAATGATAAACTAAATGGACATAACTCATCTATAGTGAGGGGAGTTCAGCTATGAATCTATAGTGGAATTATTCATAGTTAAATAATAAGTAATTAACTGATTATGAGTTAATCACTTAATTGACTAATTATTAAGCCCATGATCTATAGGTCCATTGGGTCCCTATGCTAGCCCAAATATCGTTGTAGCAAAACTAAGTTATTAATTTAACTTAGGAAGAACAAATAATTTAAGTAATTGTATTTACTTAAAAGTAGGAAATATTAATTATTTGAATAATGAGATTATTTCAATGAAAATTAATATTATTAATATTGATACAATATTAATTGTTTAAATAAATATTTTATTTAAATGGAAATTAATATAACATATCAATTATAATATTTTACGGCAAAATTAATTGTTTAAATAAATAAATTATTTAAACGGGAATTAATGTTAATATTATTAATTATTTAAATAATGAGTTTATTTAAATGGAAATTAATAATTAATATTATTAATTAAATAGTGAGTTTATTTAATTTAATAATAAATATTAGAGAGAATTAAATACAATTAGTTTAAGAAACAAATTGGTTTTGGCCCAAAATAATTAATTAATTGAATAAGATTCAATGGTAATTAATATGTTAATTTTTGGCTAAATATGTTTAAATTAGAAATTTTTATTTGAATCTTTTTTCTAATTTAAAATATATAATTGTTAATAAAGAAAAGTAAATAAATATATATATATTTATATAAATATCTATCTAAAGGTCTTATCTTGGGTCAGCTTTAATCTTTGATTACAAAAGTTTATATATATGATATATATACACACGGAGGTGGTGGGCGCATACTGAAACACTAATTGATATATATATATATATATATATATATATATAATTTTTATTTATCTTTTCTATTATTTAATAATTAGGAGATAAGCATATCTATAGAGATTAGATATCATATTTTCTTATAAATATGACCATTGGGATTCATATTTTATACACTTCTCACTTTAATTAGAAAAGTGAAAAATTCTCTCTCAAGTTTCTGCCCAATTGCCGATTTTCCTTAGGGAAAAAATTTAGAAGAAATTTCTTCTTCTTTTGTTCTTCCGGTTCGATTCCCACAAGTCAGTTTTGCTTTCGATCAGGATATAGCATAGAAGATCCGGTGTTGCTGAGGATTGCTGCTGTAAGAAAACCTCCAACCGATTCTCCATTAATTACTGAATGTAAGTAACGGTTTTAATTTTCGAAATTTAAAGCATGAATCTACATGTTTTAATCACAATTTGCATGATGTTAATAGATCCGTTATTAAATGTTAATAAGTTTGCTAAATAAAAATCCGCTATTTTAGTAAATCATCCCTTCAATTGGTATCAGAGCTAATTTTAATTATCATGCAAAATTGTGAGTTTTCGAAAATTTGGGTGGCATAAAAATTGTTTTATGTATGTTTATATAAATTGTGTTACATAAATTGTCGAGGTTTGCTTATTGACTGTTTAGGTATTCTTGAGGCACTTAGGTTTTTAAATTTTAGTAGAAAATTTGCAAACCCTAATTTTAGGGTATAGGAAAAATTTGTAATTTTCCCATACCAAAGAAGAGCAAAATCGGCTACACCAAAGGGAAGGAAGAAAAGAAATTTTTTCTCCATCAACAATGATTGTCCACGCCCAAGGAGAGAGAAAAGGTAAAAATATGGTAAGATATTTTATCATAATTATCTTGTTATCTCAATTTAAAAATTTAAATATTTAAGATTAGGATTAAGTTTTTTTTTTTTAAAGATTATATCCCTATCTTAAATTATGAATTTAGAAATTGATATAAGATTATATGGAAAATATTTTTTTTATTTTTTTCCATATAATTAAAAGATAATTATTTTAAAACAAGTATTTATGGGAGATAATATTGCCCCATAAATACCCATGCCCACGCCTACACCATGTAGGAGAGAGAAAGTTGAAGCCTCAAGTTCTAAATGGAAGATTTAATTAAGTTGTAATTTTAATTTTCCGTTTTAGAAATAGTGCCAAGAATACCGGTCAATTTAGCTATTTATTATTTAAATTGTTTATATGTATGATATAATTGTTTTAAATAATGTTCATGCATAAAAGTATGTCATGTAGAAAATCCCACCATAGGTTGTATGATTTTATTAATTGTACATACATGCATCATTATATAATATGTGTTATTATATGCTAATGTATGTGAAGCATGCTATAATTTTATTTTATAAATGTTATTATCGAAAATTATATTCGAATTGTTTTAGAATTAAAAGCATGCTTATTTAGTTAAAATTCAAAAGTTAAATCTAGTTTAAAAGTTGAATAGAAACTAAATGAATTATTTGTAATATCGAATTATTGTTTAAACAATTGAGCCAAAATCCATATAAGATAAACAAATAGAAACTTTTAATTAAGAGTTAATTAAAAATTAATAATTGAGATTAATTGAATTGAATGGATCTCTAGCGAGAAAGCTCTGCCCAAGCGATGAGGTTTCATAAAGTTCCCCTAACACGGAGCGCCTCTAACTGGGAGCGATCTGGGAGAAAAGTTCAAATTAATAAATTGAAATTATTAAGACGGCTCATAATGTGATTAGTTTTAATTAGGAAAACTTGAACAATCACATTTATAAAATTAATCTAACCAATTTAAGAGTTAAAGTTGATTAGGTTAATTAAAACTTGGATTAATTAATTAGCCTGAATTAGTCTAAGTTATGAAACCCTAACTTGAAATATTAAGTGGGAGAAGGAAACATGTCAATGTATCCTATGGTCTCTACTAATGGGCTTGAAACGTGAGATTTATACATGGCCCCTGTAACACTGCTGCAGGTGTTCATTCCCATAGGAAGGTTTATTGTATAAATCAATATCAAGTTGGGTCTCCCGAAAGGGATAAAGAATTTTAAATGCGATTGAAGACTGAATCTACACTTCGTAGACACTCTTCAATTTTTATTTAAAAGACTAAATTAGTGGGTTACACTTAAGAAGAAATTTGATAAAGTTTGTTATCAAAATTCTTGACCAAACACAGGGTAAACAATGACATAGGAATATGAGTTATTATGGAGTTGTCAATTGTTCGAGTGCATGGCATCTTGTTTTAATGATGGTAACTGACCTATCATTCGACGACACTTCACCTGCATCATTAAAATATCGTGACATAGTAACATGTTTTAGGGCTTTTCTGTTCATTAATATGTTCACATTCATGCATCATATTTAATTATATGTCGAAACTTTGAGTATTTGAATGTTGAATGCATGTTAGATTATTAAGATAAAGTTTATTTAAATTTCAGTAATATAGCATCTGTTTTAGTCACTATACTTGGAAAGAACAAACTGAAAGATGATGTGACGACCCGTCACTTTTAAATAAATTAAATCAGAGAAAACAGCGGAAGTCTTTTATTTTAAGAAAAATTGGCGTGGTTATGTTTGAAAAGTGGCTAGCCAAAAACCTGTTACATTTTAAATTCACAATTTTTAATACACAAGGAACTTAGTTCCTATCAAGGAGTTCAAAGTTTATAATCATAAAAGTAAAGACATAAAGCTCTTATGAGCTATATACAAATAAACAAATCCAAAAAAATGTATAAAATTCACAAAAACAAAGTCCATGGACATTACATAAACCTAGTCCATCTCAAAGTCGTCATCCTCTCGATCAAGCGCGCACCAGCTCCTTTTCCACGATCCCAAACATTTCCTGAAATGTTTGTAATATCATGAGCTAACAACTTAAGCCCAGTGAGAATAATAAGAATAAAAAGTAAAGATAGACCTCAAACTCGCATTTCGATTTGTGTCCAATTAATCTGACACAACTCACTCCTAAAGTCCTCCAAACTCTAGGTAATTTCATTCTAAACTTTCTAAAGGATGATATTGCTAACACTAGTAGTCAATCCTCATCCATCAACATTATTATGACATTAGTAATAAAAGTAAATAAACTTTGCATCATATTAAACATCTCAATTTTCTCTTTCATCGATCATATGTATGAATGCATGAGAGCATCCCGTAGGACTTCGCATTTGCCCTTTTGTGCATGAATGAAGGTAATGCGGACATCCCGTAGGCTCCCATTTAACCTTATGCATGAGGAAGTAATGCGTACATCCCGTAGGCTACCATTTAACTCCCTATGCATGAAGAACTAATGCGTACATCCCATAGGCTACCATTTAACTTCTTTTCTTTCACATTCTTTCTTTTCTCTGAATGTGATGTGAACTCCACGTAGGGTTCATCAATCTTCCTTCTTTTCTCATTCACTTTCTTTTCTTTTCACTTTCATTTCTTTTTCACTTTCATTTCTTTTTCACTTTCGTTTTTTTTTTCACTTTCATTCTTTTTCACTTTCATTCTTTTTCATGAATGTTGCGAGAATGGTATGATGCAATATGATATGCATATGCTTGAATATCCTTGTAAAAGTAAATAAGTAAAGTGCGGAATTAAAGTAGTCTATACACAAATAAAGAAAAGGCATAAAGTAAAAGTATAAAGTAAAAGACAAAAAGTAAATGACATAAAGTAGAAGTAGGCAAGCATCTCGGATGAACGATATATCAATCGAACTCCGGTATCAATAAGAGTAGAATGATAAAATAAACGATTAACCTAAACCTTCAAGGATTCTAAACTTCCAATAATCCGAGATTCTATTAACCGTTCTAAAAACAAGCTGGATCTTTTAACTTCCAATGATCCAACCTAAGCTTCGAATCGAATCTAACTTAGAATCTTCTAAGATTCAATACTTTCCTTGAGAACTTCTAAGTTCTCACTTAAAGGATTAACTCTTAATCCTAAGGGCACTAACTCACAACCCTCTAATCTTAGGTTCGGATTCTAATCTTAGTTTCAAACTCTACAAACCTTCACACTCATTTGCTCTCTATAGATACTTTAAATTCTAACTATTCTCACCTTTAATAAAAGATGACTTTGCTCCTAAGTCCGAAGGGAGCGATCACGCAAGCGGATCAAAAACACCTACAATCGAATTATATCACACAATCAATAACTTTACCAACTATCAATCAAACATCAGTTAAACATACAAAGCGACGAAAAACCCAACAACTTCCCACTTGGGGCCCACGGCCCTATCATCAAAAATAGGCTTTGGGTTTGATTTTCCGGCTTTTAGACAATTCAAAAGTGTTTCGAGTTGGTTTAAGCAAATTCGATATTCCCGATTTCAATGGGTATCGATAATTAGGGTTTTTGAACATTAATCCCTTTCCCGAATCGAATTTAAATAAACATTCATTCATTAATTTCTAACCCATTTTCAAACCCAAAAGGGTAAATTTCAAACGGGAAGGGTTTCGACTGAACTCGGTTTTAGGGTTTAGGAAAATCAAATAATAGTTAGCCAATAGTTTTTCCATCAACATTCAACAACAAAATTGGAAAGGGATGGAGGTTTTAGCCAAGAACTCAAAGCTTGAAACAATTTCCATGGAAATACTATGAGAATTCGAAATCTAGGGCTTACCTTAGAGAGTTGGAAACGTTCCAAGAGTGGAATGGGTAGAAAGGTCTCGGCGAGAGCTTTCCAACGCATCCGAAATCACGCAAAACGCCGCAAGAAACGGAAGCCGGGCGACCGTTTCTTCCTCTTCTCTTTTCCTCCTCTATTTGCTCGGGTTTGGAGAAGAAATGGATGAAGATTTGGTCAATTTGTGTCAATGGTCATTTAAAGAAGATGAGCAAATAGTAATTAGATATTTAGGAAGTTGGAAATTACGATTTTGCCCTTTTATGACTTTTAACTTATAAAACGAATCCCGAACATCTCAAACTATACCAATGGTGATTAATAATTATTAATTGGCCCGTTAATAATTATTAATACCATTAAAACGTATTTAAATAAATAAAGCAATTAAAATGACTTAAAATGAAATAAACTAATAAATTCTAATTTAATGATAAATAAATGAACTTTAATTACTTAAATTAAAATAAAATAAATAAAAGTTTTTTTTTTTATCACAAAATAACGGGACGTTACAAATGATAACTATGTTTCCTAGAAAATGAAATAATTTAAGTAAAGCAGTTTACTTAAATAAACTGACAATATTAATTATTTAAATAATGAGTTTATTTAAATGGAAATTAATATCAATGTTATTAATTATTTAAATAACGTGTTTATTTAAATGGTAGTTAATAATAAAATATTATTGATAAATAATTATTAATTATTTAGGTAATGTGTTAACCTAAATGGAAATTAATAATTAATAATTTATTATTAATTTTAAATAATATCGATTATTTAAAAGGATAATATTAAATAACCAATTTATTATTGATTTAAATAATTTCGATTATTTAAATAGAAAATAATAAATATTTATTAATAATAAAGTACAAAAATCGGAATATAATATTTTATTTAAATGATTGATTTAAATAAATATCAAAACTAATAAATAATATTTATTAATAAGGAAGAATCTAGAATTGAATTGAATTATTGAATTCAATAGAATTTTGGTTCAAATTATTTGAATTATTAAATACCAAAATCGACTCATATATAATATTTTAGGAAATAGTTGTTCAATTATTTTGTCTAAAATAAATATATAAAAGAATGTTTAACCAAAGACAAATCAAACAAAGAAAAAATTAGTTTTTCTTATTGATTTTATGCACATAAAATCGGCACGTAAGATAAATACGAAATAAAAATTGATTTTATTCTTGGAATTTATCTTGTATTTATTTTGATAGTATTTCCTAATTGTAACGTCCCGTTATTTTGGAGTGAAATTTTTATTTTATTTTATTTAATATTGTTTATGTATTTATTTATTTCAATTCAAGTATTTAGTTTAATTATTATTTTGTAATTTCGATATTAGTACTTAATTTTGCCCGAAATTTATTTTTTATCGTTTTAATGTTTATTTTTCGCTTCGGTGACATTAATAATTATTAATAGGCCAATTAATAATTATTAATCACCATCGGGATAGTTTAAGACCATCGGGTTTTGTTTTTAAGCTAAAAGTCATCAAAAGGGCATTTTCGTAATTTCCCTTTTCACCTAAATATCTAGATATTCTTCTCTTCATCTTCTTAAACTATCATTGACCAAAGTTGACTAAAATTGTCTCATCTTTCTCATCCCCAAGCCGTGAGCTTCTCATCCATTGATGAGAAGAGAATTTTCTTGTCCTTTCTTCGTTTCTCGGCGGATCGTCGTGTTTTCGGTTGCGTTGGATTGGTAGGGACGAGGGCTACCTATCCAACCTAGCTTTTCGAAGTTTCCCGTTCCCTAAAGGAAGTTCCAAAAAGTGTGTTTGCTCGGTTGTTGATTCGTGGAAAATTGGAGATTTGGAGTTAATTGGCTAAGGTGAGAATAGTTAGTATTTAAAGTAACTATAGAAAGCGGACAAGTATGATGGTTTGAAGAGTTTAGAACTAAGATTAGAATCCAAACTAAGATTAGAGGGAGTGAGTTAGTGCCCTTAGGATTAAGAGTTAATCCTTTAAGTGAGAACTTAGGAGTTCTCGAGGAAGTGTCGAATCTTAGAAGATTCTAAGTTAGATTTGTTTCGAACTAAGATTGGATCATTAGAAGTTAAGGAATCCAAGACTTTGTTAAAGAACGGTTGATTGATCCTCGGATTACTGGAAGTTTAAAATCCTTGAAGATTTAGGTTAATCGTTATGTTTGATTCTTTACTTTATTAACGAAGTTCGATTGATTTATCGTTCGTTCAGAGTTTCCATTTATTTACTTTGTGTCCATTACTTTATATCTTTTACCTTATACCCTTACTTAATGCCTTTTTACTTTATGTCTGTATCGTCTACTTTAATTCTGCACTTTATTTATTTACTCCAAATACATCATATTACATCATAACATCTCGCATCATAAAAGAAAGAAAGTGAGTAAGAAATGAAGGGGGAAGAATGTTGGACCCTACGGGGAATGTCCGCATCACCTTCATAGAAAAAGAAAGAAAGTGAGAAAGAAAGGAAGGGGGAAGAATGTTGGACCCTACGGGGAATGTCCGCATCACCTTCAGAAAAAGAAAAGAAAGTGAAAAAGAAAATGAAGGGGGAAGAATGTTGGAGCCTACGGGCAGTGTCCGCATCACCTTCATAGAAAAAGAAAAGAAAGTGAGAAAGTAAAGGAGGGAGAACGATGGATCCTACGGGATAGACCACGTTACCTCCTCATGCATAAGGGCGTATGCGAATCCTACGGGATGCTCTCATGCATTCATACATATGATCGATGAAAGAGAGAATTGAGATGTTTAATATGATGCAAAGTTTATTTACTTCTATTACTTATGTCATAATATTGTTGATGGATGAGTATTGACTATGATTTTAGCAATATCATCCTTAGAAAGTATAAAATGAATTTACCTAGAGTTTGGAGGACTTTAGGAGTTGTTTGTGTCAGGTTATTTGGACACAGATCGAAATGCGAGTTTGAGGTCTATTCTTACTTTTTATTCTTATTATTCTCACTGGGCTTAAGTTGTTAGCTCATGATATTACAAACATTTCAGGTAATGTTTGGGATCGTGGAAGAGGAGTCAAGTGCGCGCTTGATCGAGGGGATGATGATTGTCGAGATGGGCTTTGAGTTATGTAAAAATCCATGTACATGGTTGAATTGTGAAATTTATGTCATTTTGATGATTTGAACTTTGTATTTAGCTCATAAGAGCTTATGGTTGTCGTTTTATGATTTTGATCATTTTAAACTCCTGGATGGAACTTAATGTTCCTTGTGATTTTAGATGTTTGAATTTAAGATGTAAACAGGTTTTTGGCTAGCCTATTTTCAAACATAATCACGCCATTTTTCTTAAAATACAAGACTTCCGCTGTTTTCTCTGATTTTAATTTATTTAAAGTGACGGGTCGTCACACTAATTCAATTGGAAAACTATTTTGCGTATAAATACAAACGTCTTGGTTATTCATTCAAAAGCTTCTAATTTCAATTTTCGAACTTGAAAACTCTTCTTCTTCCTATTTTCCTCGTAACCAATCTTACAATAGTCTAAAAGGGAAGAAAATATTCTTCTTCCCTAAATCATAGTTTTTTTATCAACTTGTTTTTATTTTGAATTATGTAATAACTATTGGTTCTCATTTCGTATGAATCAAGTTCGGGAATATTTAAATAAGAGTTATTTAGGTAGATATTCCTTTACAATTATATTACAAAGTTCCAAAGTGTGATTGGATGATTATTCAAAATACTTAGTATAAAACAAATAAATTCCAAAACCAAATTCTAAACTCCGAAATATCTAAACAAGTTATAAGGATTTAAAAATGTTTAAATACTTAAGTCTAAAATTACTTAAATAAGTTAGAAGGATTAATCTCTTAAAGATGGTTCTCAAGGAGTTTGAGATGATAATCATATTAATCCATGAACTTATGGGATAAGTAAAATCGAATATCTTTGATTTATCAAAGATAACTAGACTTAAATATCACTAAAGCTTGAACATTCAGATGTTGGAACTTAAGTGATAAATAAACATACAATCAATTTCTTACATTCCAAATATTCAGTTATTTAAAAGGATGTTTTAAAGGAGTACTAACTGATATGGAATAAACAAAACAGAAATTGAAATGCAATAATTAGAGGATAATTGAATTCACAAATTAATAAAGATAAGTTCAGTAAATCAGTGATACTGAAAGCTTTAAACCTTACTTAAGATAGAAAAGAATTACAATGATTTTATTTCACAATAAAACGAGTAGTTATTTAAAAGTTTAAATGATTAAACTACTTGTAGAACTTTGTTTGAGTGGGAGCATCATAGTATGAACCAAACAGACTTTTAGAAGTCCAAGTAAAACTCATTGACTTCAAAATCAATGAATAAAGTTCAGTGAAATAAAAATGACATGAATTTTCAATAGTTGAGTTGAAAAGGGTCACTTATACTTATACATTATTTTTGGAAATAATAAGAAGTATAGAATTGTAATCATTAAACAAATGAAAGTAATGGAGAATTACTTTGTAGTGGGAGCTTAAGAATTTCGAGAATCCTAGAACCAATGTGACTAAAAGAAAATTTACAAATAGTATGTTAGTGCACATAGATAAAATGAGAGATTTTATGAGTTGCACGGGCTCAAATTCGAACATGAATTTACTTCCATGTAAGAATTCGACAAAAGACCTTTGCGAATTAAACATCAAATGAGTTAAGTATAAGTAAAATGAGTTTTTACTGACTAAACTCTAAATTCGCATGATTACTAAGTTGTTAGTAAATGAAAGGTGGTTGAACATGATGGTTTCAAATCAAAGTTAATAGAGTTTATTTTATGGAAATATGGAATCTATTACACTTAATGAAAGTAACATCAGACAAAAGAATTACATACTGTGACGACCCGTCACTTTTAAATAAATTAAAATCAGAGAAAACAGCGGAAGTCTTTTATTTTAGGAAAATTGGCGTGGTTTTGTTTGAAAATTGGCATGCCGAAAAGCTGTTTACATCCTAATTTTCAAATCATCTAAAATTACATGGACTTTAAGTCCAAATCAGGAGTTCAAATGTTTCATCACATAAAAACCACATCAAAAGCTCTTATGAGCTATATACAACATCAAAGTGTTTGAAAATTCATAAAGTATTAACATATACTTTACAAAACCAACAAGTCCATCTCGAGGCCAGCATCCCTCGATCACGCAGCACCATCTTCCCGTCCACGGCCTCTAGCCAGGGCATTACCTGAAATTTTGTAATATCATGAGCTAACAAACTAAGCCCAGTGAGAATAATAAGCATAAAAAGTAAATATAGACCTCAAACTCGCATTCCGATTTGTGTCCAATTAAACCGACATAATCCTTCCTAGAATTCTCCAAAGTCTAGGTCATTCTAAGTCATAGTTTCCAAATGATGAAACTAATTAGCACACTTAGGCTAATTGTTCATCCTTTAACTTGTTATAACATAAAGTAAGAAAAGTAAATGACTTTGCAAAAAAAATATAACATCTCGACTCTCTTTCTCATCTATCATATGCATAAAAGTAATGAGTACATCCATAGGATACGCAATTGCCATTTATGCATGTAATGAAGGTAATGTGGATTTTTACAAACTATCCACCCTTATCCTTATGCATGAAGGTAATGTGGGAATCCACTCATCCACCATTCAACCTTATGCATGATGAAGGTAATGTGGGAATCCACTCATCCATCATTCACCTTATGCATGAAGGTAACGTGGGAATCCACTCATCCACCGTTCCTTTCATTCTTTTCATTCTTTTCTTTTTCTCTTTTCAATGATGCGAGATGTTGTAGTATAATAAATAATGGTGCAAAATGTTATGCATATGCTTGCATATGCTTGTACAATTAAATAAAGTAAAGTAAATGATAAAGTAATTAAAATACACATAAGGTAAATGGGCATAAGTAAAGACATAAAGTAAATGACAAAAAGTAAAATAACCGAGAAACTCGAATGAACGATATGACGATCGAACTCCGATATTAGTAATAAGATTAGAATCATAATTTAAACGATTAACCTATGTCCTCCTGGATTCTATACTTCCAAATAATCCGAGGTTCTATTAACCGTTTTAAATTACAAGTTGGATCATTTTGACTTCAAAATAATCCAACCTTAGTTTCATAACGAAACTAAGTTAGAATCTTCTAAGATTCAAAGTCTTTCTCGAGAATTTCTAAGTTCTCACTTAAAGGATTAACTCTTAATCCTAAGGGCACTAACTCACAACCCTCTAATCTTAGGTTCGGATTCTAATCTTAGTTTCAAACTCTCAAACCATCACACTAGTTTGCTTTCCATATTTAATTTAAATGCTAACTATTCTCACCTTATTAATAAGATAATTTAGCTCCTAAGTTCGAAGGAGCGATCAACCACGAAGTTCAAAAACACCTACAAACGAATTACATCGTAACAATCAATAACGAAACCAACTATCATTCAAACAATTACTAAACATACAAAGCAATGAAAACCCAATAAAACCCACAAAGAGGCCCACGGCCCTATCATCAAAAACGAGTCTCGGGTTTGGTTTTTGCTTTTTGGCAATTCAAAATACGTTTTGAGTTGGTTTTAATCAAATTCGATAATCCCGATTTCAATGGGTATCGATGAATAGTGTTTTTGAACATTAATCCCTTTCCCGAATTGAATTTAAATAAACATTCATTCATTAATTTCTAACCCATTTTCAATCCCAAAAGGGTAAATTTCAAACGGAAAGGGTTTACTGAAACTTCGGTTTTAGGGTTATGAAATAGTTTCCAAAAACACATAAAACTACTCCTGAATTGACAAACACCTGAGTTTCACGGCAAGAAATCGAAAGAACACAAAAGCTTGAATCAATTTCCATGGAAGTTCAATGAGAATTCGAAATCTAGGGCTTACCTTAGAGAGTTGGAAACATTCCAAGAGTGGAATGGGTAGAAAGGTCTCGGCGAGAGCTTTCCAACGCATCCGAAATCACGCAAAGCGGCCCAAGAAACGAACCGGGCGACCGTTTCTTCCTCTTCTCTTTTCTTCCCTTTGTTGCTCGGGTTTGGAGAAGAAAATGTTGATGTTTTGGTCAAAAATGAGTCAATGACTCATTTAAAGAAGATGACAAATAGTAAATAGATATTTAGGAAGTTGGAAATTACGATTTTGCCCTTTTTAAGACTTTTGGCTTAAAACGAATCCCGAACATCTCAAACTAACCCAATGGTGATTAATAATTATTAATTGGCCCGTTAATAATTATTAACACCATTAAAACGTAATTAAATAAATAAAGCAATTAAAATGAATTAAAATGAAATAAATTGTAAATTTCTAATTTAATAATAAATAAATGAACTTAATTACTTGAATTAAATTAAAATAAATAAATAAATAAATAAAATTTATCACAAAATAACGGGACGTTACACATACTAAATAGATGAAAAACGTTACTGATAAAATATTAAAATGACTACCATGGCTAAGTAGTTGATAGTCATCCAGCTTGACTGGAATTACAAGTCAAATCTCCAAAGATCTAGGACAAGTGGGAGATTGTTAGGAATGATGTCCTAGAACTTGTAATTATTTAATTATAATAATTTATTTTGAATAAATTAAATAAATAAACATAAGTTCTTTATATTATCTAGATTGATTCAATTGACGATATTAGGAATATATGGAAATATATTAATATCAAACATTCAAATAGTAAACCCTAAGTTACTCTTATGAAATCATGACTTAGTATGTGAGTCATACGAGAGGATTAAAGTCGAGATGAGTAACATAAAAGTGTCTACAATAAATGGATAACGTTTGGGAACCTTATCCTGGTAACACTGTTGATAGCTTCGCATTTTGTTTATAGACAAATGATCTAATCCTGATCATTCATGTGGGAGACATGAAATGAAAGTATCATATGCTATGTTAATTGTATAAGACAGGACCACGATGTTCGATCAAAATTTCTCATTAGTACTGTTTACGAGAAATGATCGAATATCAAACTAAGTTTATCAACTGTGATAGATCTCAATCCTGAGTGAAATGCGGACTCCTATTTATGGAGTTATGTTCTTTGATTCACATGGTTGAGAGCGATCTGTAAGAACGCTCAATACACTCCTGTTTTGGGAACATGGCTAGATAAGTAGCTGGGAACTCATTTTCACTAGATGGAATCCATAACTTTCCTATAAATTAACGGTATCAGTGCGATACCTAAACATTTTAGGAACTTTAGGAAACTCCCTTGATGTACTGATTCGAGACATGAACAAGTGGCGCACGACTTCTATTGATCACAGAAGTACCTTATCTCTAGTTCGACTAAAGATAAAGTTCATTGGAGAATCAACGGGAACACAACGATAAAGCGGTAATTACAAGAGCAAAACGGTAATTTTATCCGCCTGTAATTATGAGGGTTCCACATGAAGGATAATATCACAGATATAAATAATGATAAACTAAATGGACATAACTCATCTATAGTGAGGGGAGTTCAGCTATGAATCTATAGTGGAATTATTCATAGTTAAATAATAAGTAATTAACTGATTATGAGTAAATCACTTAATTGACTAATTATTAAGCCCATGATCTATAGGTCCATTGGGTCCCTATGCTAGCCCAAATATCGTTGTAGCAAAACTAAGTTATTAATTTAACTTAGGAAGAACAAATAATTTAAGTAATTGTATTTACTTAAAAGTAGGAAATATTAATTATTTGAATAATGAGATTATTTCAATGAAAATTAATATTATTAATATTGATACAATATTAATTGTTTAAATAAATATTTTATTTAAATGGAAATTAATATAACATATCAATTATAATATTTTACGGCAAAATTAATTGTTTAAATAAATAAATTATTTAAACGGGAATTAATGTTAATATTATTAATTATTTAAATAATGAGTTTATTTAAATGGAAATTAATAATTAATATTATTAATTAAATAGTGAGTTTATTTAATTTAATAATAAATATTAGAGAGAATTAAATACAATTAGTTTAAGAAACAAATTGGTTTTGGCCCAAAATAATTAATTAATTGAATAAGATTCAATGGTAATTAATATGTTAATTTTTGGCTAAATATGTTTAAATTAGAAATTGTTATTTGAATTTTTTTTCTAATTTAAAATATATAATTGTTAATAAAGAAAAGTAAATAAATATATATATATTTATATAAATATCTATCTAAAGGTCTTATCTTGGGTCAGCTTTAATCTTTGATTACAAAAGTTTATATATATGATATATATACACACGGAGGTGGTGGGCGCATACTGAAAGACTAATTGATATATATATATATATATATATATATATATATATATATATATATATATATATATATATATATATATATATAATTTTTATTTATCTTTTCTATTATTTAATAATTAGGAGATAAGCATATCTATAGAGATTAGATATCATATTTTCTTATAAATATGACCATTGAGATTCATATTTTATACACTTCTCACTTTAATTAGAAAAGTGAAAAATTCTCTCTCAAGTTTCTACCCAATTGCCGATTTTCATTAGGGAAAAAATTTAGAAGAAATTTCTTCTTCTTTTGTTCTTCCGGTTCGATTCCCACAAGTCAGTTTTGCTTTCGATCGGGATATAGCATAGAAGATCCGGTGTTGCTGAGGATTGATGCTGTAAAAAAACCTCCAACCGATTCTCCATTAATTACTGAATGTAAGTAACGGTTTTAATTTTCGAAATTTAAAGCATGAATCTACATGTTTTAATCACAATTTGCATGATGTTAATAGATCCGTTATTAAATGTTAATAAGTTTGCTAAATAAAATTCCGTTATTTTAGTAAATCATCCCTTCATTTTAATGGAGTTTTCTCTTTGATTCTTCGATTTCTTGCCGAGGAACTCGATGATTTTAAGTACGACAGTTGTTTTTAGTGATTTTGACAACTTTCCCTAAACCCTAAAACCGAGTTTCAGTCGAAGCCCTTCCCGTTTGAATTTTACATAATGGGGGTTGTTTTGGGGTTTACTTTTATTGATATAATGTTTATTGTAATTAAATTCAGGAAATCGTTTATTTTTCAAAAACCCGAATCATCGATACCCATTGAAATTGGGAACTTCGAAACTACTTAAAACCAACTCGAAACACCTCTAAAGTACCTAAAAGCCGGAAAACTGAACGCGAAACCCATTTTCTATAGAGGGGCAGAGAGCACCCTTGGGTTTTTCTAGGGTTGTTCATCATTTTGAGCTTTTAGATGTTAATTGATCGATGTTTGATTTATTAATGATCGTTAGATATACTTTTAATTGTGGGTGTTTTGGGATCGTTGATTGATCGTGCTTTCAGAGACTTGGAGCAAAAACTATTTTGGCTAAGGTGAGAATAAATAGGATTTAAAGTAGATTTAGAAACCGAATAACTTGAACGGTTTGTAGGATCGGAAGTTGAGATTAAAATTTGAATCTAAGAGTAAAGAAAAGTGAGCTAGTGACCTTAGGATTAGGAACTAGTTCTTTGAGTTAAAACTTTGGAGTTTCTCTAGGGAACTTTGAACTTTTGAAAGTTCTAAGTTAGAATTGTTCCGGAGATTAGTAATGGATCATTGGAAGTTAAAGGATCCAAACTTTTAGATAGAATGGTTAAAGGCTTTCGAAAATAGAACCTTGGATTTTATTTGGAAGTTTAGAATCCTTGGAAGTGTAGATTACTTATTTAAGATAAGATCTAATTTATTAAAAGTATCGGAAGTTCATTCTACTTAATGTTCTTCCGGAATTCCTATCTATTTACTTTATGCATAAGGACATCTATGATCCTTTTACTTATGTCCTTTACTTTATACCCTTTACTTTATGCTCCATTCATATTTTATGTTTATTTACTTTTGTAAGCATACGCATAACATCTTGCATCATTGAAATGAAAGAGAAGGAAAGTAAGAAAAAAAAAAGGTGAATGTGGATCCGACGGGAGTCCCCATTACCTTCATGCATAAAGGTGAATGCGAATCCTACGGGATGTCTTCATTACCTTCATGCATATTATCAATGGAATTACATCATAGAGCAAGAATTGTATATTTCATAATGGGAAGCAAGACAATAAGAAGAATTAAAATGTAATGCTCATGCAAAGTTTATTTACTCTTCCTTATATTTGTCTTAACGAATTATTGGATGAGAACTAGACCTCGTGTGCTAGTAATATTATCAATTAGAGATTATGATTATGAAAGTTAGTTTTCTAGAGATTAGAGGACTACGAAAAGGATTATGTAAGACGTACTTTTCTAAAGAGAAAAGAAATGAAATTGATGTATAGCCAAGTGCTATAGGAAAAAGGAATGAGATTGAATTGGATAAAGAGAGAATACAAGGGTGTATTGGACCTTGTATAATTATCATGTGATAAACATGTAAGAGAACTAGTTTCTCAATAAATTTGGAAGATCTCGTAATTGGAGAATAAGATTTGATGTAAACTTTATGTATAGTATAAGGTATTAAAGATAACGAGATACAAATGTTATATATATATATATATATATGTTATGAAACATATCCTCCTAATGGTTAAAAGATATTTCCTCAATTATTTGGGAGAATTGGTAAGTAAAAGTGAAACATTAATGTAACACCATTTTGTGGTTGAAAGGTAAGAGAATGTGAGTTTTACTTGGACACAAATTCGGATACGGGTTTGGGGTCTAACTTTACTTTTTATTTTGTTTATTCTCACTGGGCTTTGTTGTTAGCTCATGATATTAAAAACATTTTCAGGTGTTCGGGTCATGAGAGAGGAAGCTGGTGCGGCTTGATCGAGAAGATGATGATGCGGAGATGGACTAGATGTCATTTAAAAGTCCCGGGGCTAAGCTTATCTTATTTTGTTTTGATTTTGGTCTTTGAGAAGTAAATTTGTTTATAAGCTCTTAACACTACAAAAAAAAAAAAGTCAAAATGCGACCAACCATTTGCGACCAAAAAAGGGGGGTAGTTTTTTTGTGACCATTTGGTCACTTTTTTTGAAGGTTGACTCAAAGTGACCATCTGGTCACTTTTTTTGCGACCAAAATCAGAAGGAGTTATAAAAAATGGCGCGAAAGAAGCGACCAGTTGGTCACCTTCAAAAACGACCAAGTGGTCGCATTTTTGTGACTTAAAAAATGGTTTGGTAGAAAAAAATGGCGCGAAAGAAGCGACCATTTGGTCACCTGAAAAAACGACCATCTGGTCGTATTTTTGTGACTTAAAATATAGTTTGGTAGCAAAAAGAGGCGCGTAAATTTAGCGTATTTTGGTGGGAATAAAGCTACCAGTTGGTCGCCTATGGAAGTGACCATCTGGTCGCATTTTGGAGACTAGAAATATACGTTGGTAGCAAAAAAAGGCGCGTAAATTTGGCGGGAAGAAAGCTACCAAGTAGTCGCCTTTGGAAGTGACCACTTGGTAGTAAAAGAAGGCGGGAAATTTTGGCGGGAGAAATACGACCAGATGGTAGTAATTTTGCGACCATAAGGTCGCAATTAAGCAGAGGAATGCATTATAAAATCTCCTCCTCCCATTGTTTGTAAAGATAAGAAAAATGAAAAATGAGAGACTGGATGTATATTCGTTTGATAGACGGGTATTTGAGAGATGAGTTCGTGGCCGGGGTTGAACAGTTTGTTGAGTTTTGCAAGACAACTGTTCATTACGCGAATTATGGTGAAAAGCTATGATGTCCGTGCAGAAAATGCAACAATAGGAGAATCATATCGGTTCCAGATTTGAAGGTTCATCTTTATAGTCGGGGATTTGTGGAGAATTATTATCACTGGGTGTATCATGGGGAGACGAGGGAAATGTTCAACACTGCAGTACACGAAGCGAGACATTACGAGGGTAGTAGCTCGAATTCGGACGCTGTCGTCGAAGAACCCAATGAAATACAACAGTATATTCAGATGCAGCAGATCATACTTGATGGTGTGGGATATAGGGGCGGAAATGAAAGTTATCGCGAAAGTTTGAACGTAGACGACGAAAGAGAAGGGGCTGTTGAAGAAGAAATGAATCCAGAAGCACGTAAGATGCACGATCTGCTGAAGACAGCCGACCATGCTGCTACAGAACTATTAAATATACAAGCGCAGTATAACTTACCTGCTAGAGGATTTGATTCGGTCGCATCGTGGTTTCGTCGATGTGCTCCACAAGAAAACCTGATGCCGCAAAGTTTGTACGACACAAAAAAGCTAGTGGAGGGACTCGGGTTACCCGTAGAGAAGATAGATTCGTGTCGAAATAGATTCATGATCTACTGGGATGTGGATGCGGATCTGCATCACTGCAAATTCTGTTTCCTTCCAAGATATAAACAGGGGAAACGCGGGATGATTCCGTACGCCCGCATGTTCTATTTACCGCTGACCCCACGTCTGCAACGGTTGTATGCATCGGATGTCACAGCTTCACACATGAGATGGCATCATGAGCATGCACAGGATGAAGGTGTTATGCGGCATCCCTCAGACGCTGCGGCTTGGAAGCATTTAAATAATTGTCATCCTGATTTTGCACTAGATCCGAGAAACGTGAGATTGGGCTTATGCACAGATGGCTTTAACCCGTTCGGGGCATCCAGGGCTCAATATTCAGTTTGGCCGGTGATGGTAACCCCGTATAACTTGCCACCCTCGATGTGTATGAGAGACCCGGTGATTTTTCTCACAGTGATCGTACCTGGCCCGAAAAGTCCAAAACAGAAGCTGGATGTGTATTTGCAACCACTTATCGCAGAGTTGAAGAGGTTGTGGACAAACGGTGTCATGACGTACGACATCTCGAAGAAACAAAATTTCTTTTTGCGCGCGACGTTAATCTAGACGATCAGTGACTTCCCTGCGTATCCAATGTTGTCAGGTATGTTGCGTTCACGTTCATTATTTCTTGAGTATGAGTTTTGTTATTGTTTTGCTTAGCGTTCATTAGTTTAGTAATTGTAAATATCGATCCCCATCCTCTATTCAAGGATGGAGTATGGCCGGTAAATACGCAGGTCCACATTGCATGCTAGACACAGATGCGTTTTACCTCAGAAACGGTCAGAAAACTTGTTGGTTTGATTGCCACCGTCGATTTCTGTCGTTGAATCACACGTTCCGTTCAAATGGTACTGACTAGAAGAAGGGTCGGCGAGTAAGAAAGGAAACCCCCTCGATAATGTACAGTGGAAGGCAGATTCTGCACGGCATAGATGCTATAGGGATGCGGAAGATTAGAGTGGAAGGTGCAGAGCTTGCAAACAATGCGGCTGGAAAAAACACGGGTTGGAAGAAACAGAGTATTTTTTGGGATCTACCGTAATGGGAAGATCTACTAATCAGACACAACATGGATGTAATGCATATCGAGAAGAACTTCTTTGACAACATTTTCAATACGGTTTTGAACGTTCCTGGCAAAACAAAGGACAATCTGAAGGCACGTTACGATGTACGGGAGATATGTAACCGTTCTGAGTTAGAGCCTGACGACAATGATAATTACGCAAAAGCAAAGTACATGTTGACGATGGATGAAAAGAAAACACTATTTGAGTGGATCAAATCCATCAAATTCCCTGACGGATACGTGTCGAATCTGAGTCGGTGTATAGACAGTCAAAAACATGTCATGTTCGGTATGAAAAACCACGACTGTCATGTATTCATGCAACGATTAATGCCCGTCGCGTTCAGACCGTTCCTAGAGAACAGACATTGGGAGCCGCTTGCCCAGTTGAGTGTTTTTTTCAGGGACTTGACGTGTACAGAGCTGACTGAAGCTACTGTCGCTTCAATGAGTTCGGAGATCGCTGTTATTATCTGTAAGTTGGAGCGAATGTTCCCACCTGGCTTTTTTGACTCAATGGAGCATCTTCCAGTGCATCTTCCATACGAGGCATTCTTAGGGGGTCCAGTCCATTATTGCTGGATGTACCCATTTGAAAGGTTAGCAAACTTACTTTGTATATAATTCAATTTTTTAATGTTAAACATATCAGAGGTTTACTTAATTGTTTGTAACCCACAGGTACTTACGTAGGTTGAAAAAGACAGTCGGAAATAAAGCAAGAGTCGAAGGATCTATATGTAGTGCGTACCTAACGCAAGAGACTACTACGTTTTGTTCATACTACTTTGATCAACACATTGCTGAGCAGTTTCGTCCAACGACACGAAACGTTGTCGAAAATTTACTTGAAGGTGTTGACGTAAACGACCTGCCCATATTTACTGAACCTGGCATGACAGTTGGAAGATCAGTGCGTAGGCCGTTGACCGATTCTGAGTATCACGTAATGCAGACCTACGTGTTATGCAACTGCCCAGAAGTCGAGCCTTACATCGAGTGAGTTCTGACTTAACAATCACAACTATTTAAAATATTTTCTTACTATTTTCGTAACATACAGACTATTTCTGAACGTATACGTTCGAATGACACGAGTCGGTCTTACAGCTGCTGAGGAGGGGTCAATAATCGAGAAGGAGTTTCGTTCCTGGTTCAGTGCATATGTGAGTTATTTGAAATTGTCAAAAATATCATGTCAAGTCATTTGTTGAAAAATACTATATCCTTCTAATTATACTCTATGCGTGCTGAATGACAGGTGGACTCCCCTACGTTACCGGTAGATGATCCTCGTATGATTTCTTTGGCAAAGGGACCTGCATGGATTGCAAGGTCATATACTGGATACGTCGGTAACGGATTCAGATTTCAAACGAAGGCGCATTCTGTTAACAGGGCAACAAACAACAGTGGTGTTTGCATAAAAGGTCAAGTGTTTGGCACCGAAGACGATTACTTTGGAGTAATCGATGAGATTCTTGAGATTCAATACGCAAGTCCGACGCTAAAACGCATTGTTCTGTTCAACTGCACTTGGTTCGAGACAACAAGATGAGGCGGAGTCCGTAAGATTGATCATTTACAAATCGTTGAGGTAAACAAGTACAAGCATATGCGCACCGCTGATAGGTTTGTTCTCGCTTCACAGGCGATTCAAGTTTATTACCTGAACTATTCGAGTAATAGACGAGATCTGACAGATTGGTTAGTTGTTTGTAAAGTTAAACCACGACAGGTAGAAGAAAACCTGTCCGAGAAAGACGACCACCATGGCACGGCGGTGCTTTTCAAGAGGATCAGGTAATATGTCGTGCAATAGACGATGGCCAGAATGCAGGTACCGCACGTCCTTTGAACGATGGAACGATAACATTGCATGATGACGATACAAATGCTTCCACTTCTCGCGAACGTGACATTGATGCTGAATTTATTCGAGATGATGAAGAAGAAGAAGAAAAAGAAGAAGAAGAAGAAGAAGAAGAAGAAGAAGCAATGACTGAAGAAACTGAGGATGAAGAATAATACACTTTGTAAATTTTTATGATTCACTTTATGTTTTATAATATCGTCATTGTTGTGTTTCATTAAACAATATATATAAATATGTTATAAAAAAAATATAGAGGTATAATTACGACTAAATGGTCGCATTTTGCTTCAAAAATACGACCATCTGGTCGTATTTTTAAGCAAAAATGCGACCATATGGTCATAACTATGTAAATGCAGACTTAAGTTTTTTAAATATTTGTATTCATTTACGACCATTTGGTCGTATTTTAGTGACTATCCGGTCGCTTTCTTCAGCGGTAAATTTAAATTTTCATTAAATTTTTGGCGGTGAATTTGATAATTACGACCATTTGGTAGCAAAATATGGCGGTTAATTTGACAATTACGACCATTTGGTCGCATTTGTTGATGGGAAGCGTGATGTGACAGCTGGTTGTCATAATAACACGATTACGACCAGTTGGTCGCATTCTTCTTAAAATACGACCAGCTGGTCGTATTTTTGAACCATAATGCGACCAACTGGTCGTAATCGAGTGACTTTTGGTTTCTCGTCATAATTACAAAATTGCGACCATCTGGTCACAATTTTTAATTTAAACTCCCAACCGATTCTTTCCCTCCCCCAGCCGATTCTCTTTTCCTTTCTTTTCTTTCCTTTTCTTTCCTTTTCTCTCTTTCCCCGTTCCCGTTCCCCCGTTGCTTTTTGCCCGTTCCCCTAAACCTCGTTCTTTCTTACCTTTCCCGTTCCCCGTTTTTCACCCATTCCGTTTCAAAAACCTCCAAAACCCGGTAGCGTATTCGAGGTTAGTTTTCGTTTTTGTTTTAATTAAGTTATTAAAAATTGATTTAGTTTCGTTAAATTTAGTTACATTTAATTGAATAGTTTAGTTTAACTTTAAATTAGTGTAATTAATTATGTTTAGTTAGTTACTTTAATTTGTTTAGTTAAACTTAGTTAATTAATTGAATTTAGTTTAATTACTTAATTAAATTTAGTTGCATTTAATTGAATAGTTTAGTTTAACTTTAAATTAGTGTAATTAATTACTTAATAAATTATGTTTAGTTAGTTACTTTAATTTGTTTAGTTAAACTTAGTTAAGTAATTAGTTAATTAATTTAATACAGTTAAATTACTTTTAGTTTAATTACTTAATTAAATTTAGTTTAATTACTTAATTAAATTTAGTTTAATTACTTAATTAAATTTAGTTTAATTACTTAATTAAATTTAGTTTAATAAATTATTAATTTAATTTAGTCACATTATGAGTTTAGATTACTTTTTTTAAATTAATTCAATTTAATTAGGTTGATTAATTAGTGGAGTTTACTTCCTTTAATTAATTTAATTTACTTTAGTTTCATTAATTAATTAATTAATTTAATTTAGTAAATTAAATATATTAGATTACTTTAATTACTTACTTAATTTTTCTTAAATTTAATTAATTAATTTAGTTAAATAATTAGTGTAGTTTACTTAATTTAATTTAAATAATTAAATTAAATTTACTTTAGTTTAGTTTATTTAATTTAATTTATTTTAATATACTTAATTAATAAATTTAATTAGTTTGATTAGGAAAATGGCACGCCAACGTCGTCCTCCGATGTCCGACGATAATGCGCAGAACCGCACTGATCTACCGCTAGAGGATGACGCACCGGAGTTGGACAGTTCTCCAGATGCGGGGGACTGGACGCATGCTGACCTGGACGAGATATTACGGTTGGACGGAAATCCCGACCCGACATATCCTTCCGTAATACCCAAGTCGCAGATTGCGACACCGCGTTTGGGGGATGACTCACAGGCTCCAGCCACTACTGTCGCGGGACCCTCCACTTCTGGCACTGCGCCCGATCCAGCGGGAGCTGGAGCTTCCGGCACTGGCCGTCCTCGGGCCACCGCCAACCCGACCCTTCGGATCGAAGGGGATACGTAAGTAAACAAGTAATTTTTTTAATTAAATATTCATGTTATTTATAACCTAAAAATATTTTTTACTCTTTTTTTTTTTTTCAGAATACAGCCGCTTCAAAGCGGTTTCGACAGGTCCTCCAGAGCATGCCTCTACCCAGCGAGCTTCGCTAGACGAAGATTTCGACGACGGAGAAGCGTCGGATGTACGAAAACTCGAAGGTAAATAACTTCACTTATTTTTATAATTAATTAATTTATAAATTTGTAACAATCAATTTATTACTTTAACGTTTTCTTATTTCAAATTTTTTCAGGGCAAGTTTCCTATGATCGATCCAGATGTCACGGACGGTCGGATGTTCCCCCTATGGGACAGGCACGTGCAAGATCGATTCAAGAACCTCATGTACCGGGCGCGGCAGAAGCAAGCTGAACACCGGCCTGTGTGGATGAGCGAGGAGGAGCATGCCCGACTCCTCGCGAGCTTGCAGTCTCAAGAGGGCAAAAAAGTATCTACAAAGAATAAGGCCAACCGGGCCAAGAACCCGAGGAAGCACACCGATGGCGCGAAGCCTCACGACGAGCACCATCGTATATTGGTAAGTAATTGTCATTTTTCTTTCAAGTCATTTTTTTGTTTTTTGTTTCAATTATTTATTAATTTAATTTCTGTCTCTTTTTATAATATGTTTAGGAAGAAAAGTATACCGTCGTCTGTTCTCGCCTGATGAGCTGCACCTGGTCCTTCACACGAAGAAGGACGGGACGATCGTCGACGACAATGCGCAACAAACTTAGGTATTTAATATGTTTTTTCAATTATTACTTAGAATTTGTTCATCATTTTCTAACTTTTACATACTTTCTGAATTTTAAATATTTAGGACCGTTTCAAGGAGTCTTTGAGTCAGAGGTTGCCCACACCCGA
Organism: Gynostemma pentaphyllum; assembly: GCA_028015215.1. NCBI lineage: Eukaryota > Viridiplantae > Streptophyta > Magnoliopsida > Cucurbitales > Cucurbitaceae > Gynostemma > Gynostemma pentaphyllum. The sequence continues at coordinate 44,990,649 of CM051355.1, forward strand.
CTCGCAACCGACTCAGGAAGACCGTCGACAGGCGTTCTTGGAGGCTGCTGGAGGCGTTCGTCCAGATGTATCCGTTCCTGGTCTTGGCCCGTACGGGAGGCGTCTTTATGCGGATGTGCCTCGGCCCCAATGAAGCGGAGCGAGCACTAGCTCCGGCCCTTCTCCGGTTGAGCAGCAGCTGCGCGAGGAGGTTCAGCAGCTTCACACCGACATGGACGCTATGCGCGACGACTTCGTTTCTCGAGTCGCTGCGATTGAGGCGGATATGCAGGCACGGGTCGAGGCCCAGGTCGCAGCATCTTTGGCAGCGTACTTCAGATCCCGAGACAGCGGGCCTTCATCATTGACGTCGCCTCCGCCACCCCCCGCTCCTCCGCATTAAATAGATGATTTCTTTTTGTATACAACATTTTTTGAATATTTGATTTATATATATATATTTTATTTTAATTCCAATTTTTATTATTAAATTTTAATATTCATTAAATAAATAAATAATAATTAATTAATATTAATTAAATAAATAAATAATACTTTTAATATTAATTAAATAAATAAATAATAATTAAATAAAAAAAATTATTCAATACGACCAGATGGTCGCATTTACTATAGAAGATAAACGACCATCTAGTCGCATTTGGCCTAGAAGATAAACGACCAGATGGTCGTTTTTTAACCCTAAAAAACGACTATCTGGTCGCATTTTGCCTGAGTCCAAAAGTGACCATTTGGTCGCTTATAAAAACGGCTAGGTGGTCACTCTTTCATGTGACCAACTGGTCACTTGTCTTCAACATAAATTACGACCAGATGGTCACTTTTTAAGCGACCATTTGGTCGTTTTTTAAAAATGTTGACTTTTTTGCGACCAAACTTTCTTGGTCGTATTTTTGTGACTATCCAGTCGCACAAAATTCCAGAACGACCAGCTTTTTTGCCACCACTGTCTTGGTCGCTTTTTTGGTCGCATTCTACAATAAAAACGACCTGTTGGTCGCAAATAGACTTTTTTTGTAGTGTAAGAGCTTTTCGTCTTAAGTTTTATGTTATAATCTTCTTTTAATTTTGGAAAAGGAATTGTATTTCCATACTTTTAATTTCTCTGATTGTGAAAAATGTAAACAGGTTGCTGATAGTCCGAGTTTTAAACATATCCACGCCAAATTTTTATTAAATTTAAAGACTTCTGGTGTCAATCTGATTTTAAATTATTTAAAAGAGTCGGGTCGTCACATGCCAAAACCCAAATGACGAGGTCTCATTTACAAGCTACGAATCAACAAGGCAAGACATAGTACAAGTGATGAAAAAAAACTTTTATTTATTTTTATTTTCTCATTTCTCTACTTTCTAATGAATTAAAATTTTCCTCTAAAATGGACATTAGAGACTTACATTTATACTATGATTTTATGAGTAAATTTTACTCCTAAAATCATAGGGGGCGAAGTACGTGATGATTAAGTCGGACAAATTAGACACAACCCAACTCCAAAGTGACCAAGACAGAAAATACAACCTACCAAGATCCCACACTTAATATTTTCTCAAAAACTTGACAACAGCAATGGCAGAAACAAGCTTAGACATCACACATTTGTGATTTTTTAAAAAAACTCAAGTTATCAAGCACCGATACTTGTGAATTTCTCATCAATTGATAGAGGCATAAATTCCACCTCAAAATAATACTCCCAAGCAATAGTGAACTAACATCTCAACTTAGCTCGGGAGTAGGGGGCGACTGTTCTGGGTGAAATTGCATCAGTACACGGAATTTCTTAACTTGATCAAGGAATGCACAATCGGCATGTCTACGTCACTTAATTGGGAGGTTACGTCTACGTCGCCTGGGAAGGTACGTCTACATCGTCACGGGAAGCTACGTCTACATCATCTAATAAGGCGATATATCTAAGACCAAGAAACTACATTATACGAGTATCTAATCAAAAGATGATACGTGGCATAACCAACAAGCGTTACGTCGTTGAGAAGCAACATGTAGCCTAATCCTGACGTGACACGTGGTATGATGATGTCATCAACCTCTTCTCCTATAAATAGGAGAAGAAATTCATTCATTAGGTAACTAATTCTACTCTAATTCTCTATGGCAGACTAGCTCTGACTTAAGCATCGGAGGGTGTTAGGCCAGTACCACACCAGTGCTCTGTTCCTTTTCTTGTGCAGGTACACACAGTGCTCTTAAACTACTCAGCTCACCTCCTACGCAACACATCCACTGCAGCGCACTACCTCTGCTCATCAAATATACTAAGTTCATTGTGTATGTGAACGCCGACCATTTTTGCGCAACAACATAAACAAACCCTAAATTCTTGGGACTATATTTTTAATTCAATTTTCATGTGATTGTTATATGACACGAACGACACGAGTTAGTGTACGGAAGGTTTTACCAAAAGGAAACAACTTTATTAAATGAGAGAAATATACAAAAGAATGGGAAAATGTAAAAAGAATTAAAGAAAAAACGGTGATTTCTTTCTTAAGTTGCTTTCACCGAGTTCACCTCTATCAAAGGGAAGAGAAGGATATGACACTTGACCAAATTGTTTTGTTTCCTTGTTAGCTTCTCAAACTCCTCACCCAAATATTCTCATGACATTCATCAAATTATGCATGTATTTTGAATAAAAGCAGATTGTGTATGTGAGTATTGGCTAAGCAAGAACTAGTTATAGTTAGGTCTCCCTACTTTAGATAAGTCAGAGCTCTTATTTCTGTAATTTCTTCTCAAATTGTCTATAACCAGTTCCCAAAATTTCTAAGAGATTGTATTACCTCCAGAAGGAAGACCTGAATATTGAATAGTCATTTATATATGAAATGACACGACACTAGTTCTGCAATTTTTATTTTATTTTTTAAAGAAATAATTATAAAATGAATGTTGGTCCCAAAATTCTTAAAATAATAATAAAATAGTCCTCCGCCGTTAAAATGGATGGAAAAGTAACAGATAATGGTTTAATTGAATGTGCAGGAGTGTTTTTTTACAAAAAAATCAAGTGTATGGATCATTCTTAAATTTGTTAAAATTGCAGAGGTCATTATTGTATTTTACCTTAAATTTAATTGAAATTGAAAACGACAGGAATAATATTAAAACTTCTAAAATGTTATAGAAAAATTGAAATCACATTCTATCAACGATTAATATTTTTTATTTCTTTGAAACATAATGAAAATATCGAGGAAAAGTAATTTTTAAACAAATTAAAAGGTTGAGAGTAGAATTGAAAGGTATGAGATTTTAGGGGTAAAATTAAAATAAATATCATAGAATGGGGGCATTTTATATAATTTAGTCCTAGGTGTATTTGTAATACTTTTTTGTGGTTTTTATTTTGGTTCATTGAATGACCAACTAATGGTTTTACCAAATTTAATCTCTAGGTCGAGTCAAGTCAAACTTAAATAGGAAGACCGTATTTTATATATATGTGTCATAATTATATAATTTATTATTTATTTATTTCAATAGCAAGAGATTACATTATTTGACTTACACATATGATAATTTTCAACCTGAAACACTCATTCATTGAGATCACAATCTCCAAACTCCAAACAGTAAAAAGAAAATCATAAAAAAAAAAAAAAAGCCAGACCCAGGAATCCCAACAGTTTAATAGTTTTATATGTAGAAAAGCAGAATCAGAATGTCTTCGGTTTTAGGCATCAGGGTTGGTCAAGAGATAGCCCTCGATGGCCTTGAAAAGACCAACCGACTTCTGTTCGTCAACCTTGAGCTCTTCATGGTTCAACTCATACTCCCCTTTTGTGTAGTATGTGCTGCTGCTCTTCAACACCGATCCTCCTTCCGGAGTTGCTTCTATCTTTATCTCGTTTTCGATTTTCTCGATCGATTTTCCGATAACGTCTCCTTCGATAATGGTGTAGCTGTATGTCAAGTTCTCTTTGTCAAGTGTTTTCACCCTTTGTTTCACATACTTGTACTTGCTGCCTGGAAACCAAAATATCAATATATATTAGTTTGTTATAGTCAATAATGTTATCTTTTCTCGTCTCGTAATAGATGACTTTATAATGTGTGGGAATGTCTTCATGATTTTCAAAGGAAGGGTTAAAACCTTCCTACATAAATTTAATTTTTTTTACCAGATCTAATAATGTAGGAGTATTAATAATGTAATAATGTAGGATTTAGTTTGATTTCATGACTTATTTGCTATTAAATCACTACCCTAAGTTGTAACGTGTTTGTTACGTTTTTTTTGTTTAAACACTTTGACATGCACCTTTCAATACGTAAGATATAGAAGAGAAGAAATAAACTTGGATACTCATTAGTGAGTATGACTTTGTACTCACTGTTTTAATAATATTAGTCACTCACTTTCGCCAAAATTGACCTTCTTGATGGAGCCAGGGCCACCATCTCCTTCAAGGATTTCAACATTTTGAATGGCTTGAGGAAGCACCTTTGGAATCAGAACGTCAGACTCAAGTATAAAGGCCTTGAAAGCCTTAGCTGGAGGAATGGCTGTGGTGATTTCTGAGGCATATTCATGAACACCCATTTTCTTTAAAAATTGTTAATGAAAAAGAGACAAAATAAGAAGACTTTTGAGAAAGATAGGTATTTGTGAAAGTGAGCAAGATAAATCTTCTATTTATAGTCTTACAAAGAGAGGGCAGAAGCATTTGGTTTTTGGAGTTCCCAAAATCAAAGTGTTGAACAATTCTATTCCACAGTATTTTTTTTTAAAGTCAATGATTCTACTAGGATGGAATAGACGCTATATTATACTATCTTCCCTAATTGCTATTCATTTGTCTTATGCATTTAATTTACATTAAACATCTTTTAATATTCATTCAAATTATCTTGTTTTCTTTTTAAAATATATAGTTTTAAGCCCTCCATGGTTTGCAAATTTGGCAATTTGTATATTTTAAAATTATATTTCACATGGGTAGGAGAAGTCACGTATATAAATTTCATTGGAATAAATGATAAATTTTAACCCAAAAAAATTGATATGCAGCTTATACATATCGTGTGAAATGAATATTTTTTAAACATATGAATATGATTTATAAAAATAGGTAAAACCACAATAGTGTGATTCACAATTATATATATCCCTAATTATAAGTATAGATCTACAATAGTCATTGAAAAATAAACAAGAGAAAATAACCAATTCGAGTAATGAAATAAATATTGTTTAAGAAGAAGTCATTAACGTCCTAAAAGACTTAAAAAAAACGTCCCAAAAGACTTCTTAATCTCTATTCTTTAAAACAACGTGGTTTCTATTGTTTCTCAGTATTCTTTAAAAAAAACATCCCGAAAGGCTACCATGTACTTGTGTATATAATTCTCAATCATTGCTTCTCATTCCTTTTTAATGATAGAATATAACTTTGGCTCCTCCTCATAATGGCCTCTCCCTACTTTCATATATCTTTAAATATAATATAAAGATCTATTAGAGTGAATATGTTATTATGGGATTAGTTGAGTTTGCTAAAATTGTTATATTGGTTAGTTGAGTTGTTATAGAGTACTAGCTTGTATAAATAGAATATTTATATATAATTTTTTAGGGTTTGTTTGGGAGTGCTTTTGATCAAGGTAAAAGTACTTTCAAATGATCCAAAGCATGTCCTAAATACACTATTTATGTTTGGTAACTTTTTGTAAGCACTTTTTGTAAAATCAAAAGAACTTGATTGGAAGTAAGTATTTGATGATTTTTAAAGTGCTTTTGATTTTTTAAACCTTATCTCTCTAACTTTTCTTTACACATTTGATCTCTCTAACATTTCTCTACACATTTTATTGGGGATCTTGCAAAAGTAGTAAAATTAGGTTCAATATTTATAAAAATAGCAATAAAAAAACTTATTCGCAAAAATAGCAAAAAACTCAAATTCGGGTTTAAAATATTACAAAATTGTCATTAGTTTTGCATGAGTAATCAGTGATTTTCTCATAAGTAATCATTGATTTTCCAAACCAGTAATAATTGATTTTACTGATATCCTAATATTTTGTGAATGAATCATTGTTGCCTAATAGTTATCACTAATTATCTTATAAGTTATCACTGATTCACATGAATGAGAGTTTTTAAAAATTTGCTATATTTACAAATACTTTTTAAAAATGATATATTTATAAATTTTGGACCTAATTTTTCAATTTTTTCAAGAGCCCCCTAACTAAAAGCACTTATTTCACAAACACTCTCAAACACACCTTTAATAATACTTTGAGAGGCTTTCGTTATGGTATCAGAGCAAGCTTCTCTCTCCACATTGATTTTTCTTTCACGATTCTAGAAGTTTCTTTTTGAAATGCTCTCTCTCCAAGTTTTTCCTCTCAACAGCTGTAGTATTTTCCTTCTGATCAGTGGAGTCATGCAAGTCATTTTCTCTTGACATTTGTAAATTCATTCTCTCTCAGATTGAAGGTTTTTCTCTCTATCGTTTCTCTCATTAAGCGGCGATGGATCCGTCTCAATCTCAAAGTAAAAAATCATCTCAACAAGAAACTTCTCACAATCATCTTCAACCTTCTTCGACGATTGTTACTCCAAATCAAAATCAAAATTCGAAGTTAGTTTCATTTTCGCATATGATTTCTGTGAAATTAGATCAGAGTCATTTCCTTCTTTGGAAAGCAATAGGTTCTTGCAGCCATTAGAGGTCATCGACTTAATAAATTTGTCTTTGAAAAGACTCTTTTTGTTCCAACTAAATTAACTTCATAAGAAGATGAGAAATCTGAAAATTATTCTTCTGAATATTTGGATTGCAAAGCTTAAGACAATCTCTTAGTTTCTTGGCTTCTCTCGTTCATGACTCCTTTTGTTTTAACTAAAATGGTTAGTTGTGATACATTTGCTCAAATATGGACTACATTAAAAGTTTATTTTACATCACATACAAAGGCAAAGGTATCTTGCACTACAAAAAAACTGTCAATTTGCGACCACGAAATTGCGACCAAATGGTCGTTTTTTACCTAAAATGCGACCAAAAATGCGACCAACTAAGTGGTGGCCAAAAAGCTGGTCGGTCCTGAATTTGTGCGACTGGATAGTCACAAATATACGACCAAAAATTTTTGGTCGCAAAAAAGTCAACCTTTTAAAAATGCGACCAGATGGTCGCCTTAAAAGGGACCATATGGTCGCATTTTATCTTCAATACAAGTGACCATTTGGTCACATAAAAAGTGACCAAATGGTCGTATTTTTTGTGACCAAATGGTCACTTCTAGGCTCAGTTCAAATACGACCAGATGGTCGCCTAAAAAGCGACCATCTGGTCGTAATTTATGTGAAAGATAAGTGACCAAATGGTCACATAAAAAAGTGACCAAATGGTCGTATTTTATGTGACCAAATGGTAACTTTTAGACTAAGTAAAAAAGTGACCAGATGGTCGCTTTTAAAGTGACCATCTGGTCGCATATAAGAATTTTTTTTAAAATTTAAATTTCAATAATTAGTTAATTAATTATTAATTATTTATTTAATTAATATTAAAATTTCATAAAAAAAAATTGGAATTAAAATAAAAAATATATATATCAAATATTAAAAAAACGTTTTATACAGTCGAAAGAATCCTAGAACTACTGCGGAGGGCGTGGGGGGGGAGGAGGCGTCGATGATGAAGGGCGCCGCCTAGAGATCTCAAGTACGCGGCCAAGCGGATGCGACCCGGGGCGTCGACTCGTGCTTGCATGTTGGCCTCAATAGTAGCGACTCGAGTAACGAAGTCCTCGCGCATAGCCTCCATGTCGGCGTGGCAGTCTTGCCGCCGGCCAGGGGAGAAGGCGGGAGCTAGTGCTCGCTCCGCTCCACTGAGGCCGGGGCACATCTGCATAAAGGCGTCGCCCGTACGAGCCGAGCCCAGGAACTGACCCATCAGGCCGATCCCCTTCAGCAGCCTCCAAGAACGCCTCTATACGGTCCTCCTGAGTCGGTTGCGAGTCTGGTGTGGGCAACCGCTAAGTCAAGGACTCCGTGAAACGTTCCTAAACATTTAAAATTCAGAAAATAAAATGGTTAATATATAAGGTAGGAAAAATTTTAAAGAAAAAATAATAATTGAAAAAATTATTAAATACCGAAGTCTCTCGCTTTATCGTCGATTTAACGCCCGGCCCTTCTTCGTGTGAAGAACTAGGTGCGACTCATCGGGCAGGACGGGCGCCCGTGCTTCTCTTCCTAAAAAATTAAAGAGTGAAGAATAAAACATAATAAATTAATAAGTAATTGAAAAAAGAAAATGAGAAAAAAGTACGTAAGTAAGAAAACGACGAAAAAAAAAACATACCAATCGACGATGATGCTCGTCATGGGTCCGCGCCCCCGCTGTGTGTTTGGTGGGATTCTTGGCGCGGTTGGCCTTATTCCTGCTTGACACTGCCTTGCCCTCAGGAGTGCTCAAGCTCGCGAGAAGCAGCGCGTGGTCCTCCGGGCTCATCCACACGGGGCGGTTTGCTGCTTGCTTTCGCGAGAAGCAGCGCGTGGTCCTCCGGGCTCATCCACACGTGACTGTCCCATAGGGGGAACAATCTACCGTCGGTGATATCGGGATCGATAACAGGAAACTTGCCCTGAAAAAATTGAAATAAAAAATTGTTAAAGTAATAAATTTATTTCTATAAATTTCAAAATTAATTAATTATGAAAATGAATGATGGTTTTACCTTCCAATTGTCGTACATCCGACGTTTCTCTGTCGTCGGAATCTTCATCCAGCGAAGGTCGCTGGGTAGAGGCATGCTCTGGAGGACCTCGCGAAACCGTTTTGAAACGGTCGTATGCGGCTGTACTCTGCAAAATCAAAAAAAATTATTGTGCTATATATTAGAAACTATTAGTTAAAAGGAATAAAAAACACTTTGAAAAATAGTAAACAAAATTACTTACGTATCCCCTTCAATCCGGAAGGGTAGAGTCTCGCGCCCAAGAGACGGCTGCGTGCATGAAGTCGAGGGGCCACTGGATCCGACTCGATGCACCGGACGCCGACGCGGATGTCGACCCTGATGCGCCCTGATGCTAAGCCCAGGAGTCGTGGCAAGGGAGTCTTGCGGCGATCGTGGTGTCGCGGACTCGGCCTCAGGGACTCCATCATCGAGCGTGGCAGCAAGTCCGGTCTCGTAACTAAAGAGGATGTCCAACTCCTCCGTAGTCAGGTCCGCATCGGGGCAACGCCGAGGGCGTCTGGGAGACCCCTCGTCACCCGCGTCGTCCAGGCTCGCCTCGACTGGGGAGGGCGTCGTCGCCTCGTCATAATCCTACAACCAAAATAAACTAATTTAATACTAATTACGTAAGTAAAATATTGATTAGTTTAATTAATTAATTAATTAATGAAATAATGTAAAATAAACTAACATAAATTAAGTAAATAATTTAAAATAAACTAATCAAATTAATTTGAATAAAAGTAAATTAAAATTAGATTAATTGAACTAAAAGTAATTCAATTAAACTTAAGATTAATTAATTAAAACTAAAATAAACTAATCATTTAATTTGAAATAAAGTAAAGTAAAATTAGATTAATTGAACTAAAATTAATTGAATTAAACTAAAATTCAATTAATTTTAGTTTCAATTAATCTAATTTTAATTTACTTTAATTCAAATTAATTGATTAGTTAATTTTAGTTTTAATTAATTAATCTTAAGTTTAATTGAATTAATTTTAGTTCAATTAATCTAATTTTAATTTACTTTAATTCAAATTAATTGATTAGTTTATTTTAGTTTTAATTAATTAATCTTAAGTTTAATTGAATTAATTTTAGTTCAATTAATCTAATTTTAATTTACTTTTATTCAAATTAATTGATTAGTTTATTTTAGTTTTAATTAATTAATCTTAAGTTTAATTGAATTAATTTTAGTTCAATTAACCTAATTTTAATTTACTTTAATTCAAATTAATTGATTAGTTTATTTTAGTTTTAATTAATTAATCTTAAGTTTAATTGAATTAATTTTAGTTCAATTAATCTAATTTTAATTTACTTTTATTCAAATTAATTGATTAGTTTATTTTAGTTTTAATTAATCAATCTTAAGTTTAATTGAATTAATTTTAGTTTTAATTAATCTAATTTTAATTTACTTTAATTCAAATTAATTGATTAGTTTATTTTAGTTTTAATTAATTAATCTTAAGTTTAATTGAATGAATTTTAGTTCAATTAACTTAATTTTAATTTACTTTAATTCAAATTAATTGATTAGTTTATTTTAGTTTTAATTAATTAATCTTAAGTTTAATTGAATTAATTTTAGTTCAATTAACCTAATTTTAACTTACTTTAATTCAAATTAATTGATTAGTTTATTTTAGTTTTAATTAATTAATCTTAAGTTTAATTGAATTAATTTTAGTTCAATTAACCTAATTTTAATTTACTTTTATTCAAATTAATTGATTAGTTTATTTTAGTTTTAATTAATCAATCTTAAGTTTAATTGAATTAATTTTAGTTTCAATTAATCTAATTTTAATTTACTTTAATTCAAATTAATTGATTAGTTTATTTTAGTTTTAATTAATTAATCTTGAGTTTAATTGAATTAATTTTAGCTCAATTAACCTAATTTTAATTTATTTTAATTCAAATTAATTGATTAGTTTATTTTAGTTTTAATTAATTAATCTTGAGTTTAATTGAATTAATTTTAGCTCAATTAACCTAATTTTAATTTACTTTAATTCAAATTAATTGATTAGTTTATTTTAGTTTTAATTAATTAATCTTAAGTTTAATTGAATTAATTTTAGTTCAATTAACGTAATTTTAATTTACTTTAATTCAAATTAATTGATTAGTTTATTTTAGTTTTAATTAATTAATCTTAAGTTTAATTGAATTAATTTTAGTTCAATTAACCTAATTTTAATTTACTTTTATTCAAATTAATTGATTAGTTTATTTTAGTTTTAATTAATCAATCTTAAGTTTAATTGAATTATTTTTAGTTCAATTAATCTAATTTTAATTTACTTTATTTCAAATTAATTGATTAGAATACTTAAACAAAATTATTCTAATTAATTAATCTAATTGTACTTTACTTTAATCAAATGTAACTAAAATTAAGTAATTAAACAATTTTTATTTAATAATTAAACTAAAATTAATTAATTAAATTAGTGTAACTCATTAATTTAAACTACTTAAGTATAATTGAAGTTAAACTATTTGAATTAATTACCCTACTTTAAATTAATTGATTTAATTAAAGTAATCTAAATTACATTAGTTAAACTAAAATTAAAAGTTAAACTAGTGTAATTATAAATTAATTTAGTTTAATTTTATTAAATTAAAGTAAACTATCTTAAATAAACTAAATAAGTAATTAAACTAAATTAGATTAAGTAATTAAATTAATTACTACTTAAATTGAATTAAAGTAAACTAAGTTAGATTAATTAAACTAAAATTACTTAAAGTAACAAAATTAAAGTAAACTAATTAATTAGTTAATGTAAACTAAAATGCTATGAATTAAACAAAAGTAAACTAAGTAATTGATTACACAAATTTAGATTCATTAAACTAAAACTAGTTAAATTAACAAAACTAAACTAAACTACTTAATTAAAAACTAAAAACTAAAAACTAAAACTAAGTAAACTAAATTCTTAAACTAAACTTCAATTTGATACGAAAACTAACCTCGTAATCGAAACCGGGATTGGGGGTTGAGGGTTTTAGGTTTAGAGTAAGAATGGGAACGGGAACGGGAAGAAATAACGGGGAACGGGAGAGGGGAAAGAGAGAAAAGAACAAAAAGAGAGGAAGAAAAAGAGAAAAGCAGAAAAGAAGAAAAGAAGAAACGGAGAAAAGAAAAAGAAACAGGGGAAAGGAAAGGGATGGGAATTTAAATCATAATTTGCGACCAACTGGTCGCAAATATGTAATTATGACAAGAAACGAGATATTTGCGACCAAATGGTAGCATTTATTGTAAAAGCGACCATTTGGTCGCCCAGTTACCATTACCAAGAACAGCTGTCATATCACGAGTCCCATCAACAATTGCGACCATCTGGTCGCAATAATGAAATTCACCGCCAAATATTGCGACCAGATAGTCGCATGTTTAAATTCACCGCCATAAACTTCATGAAAATTTAAACTTACCGCCCATATTTGCGACCATATGGTCGCAATTCCACTTGTATTTTTAAAAAAAATATTATTATACTTTTCCAAAAATGCGACCATTTGGTCGCCTTTCTCTCCAAAATTACTACCCTCAACCCTAAAAAACCCTAAACCCTAAACCCTAAAATGTGACCATTTGGTCGCCTTTCCCTTCTAAATTACTACCATGTGGTCACCTTTTTTGTGAAATTGCGACCACTTGGTCGCAAATATTAATATTTATATACTTTTTTTTTATATTGGGTTACTTTCTGATATTTACATATGACGGGAACTCTTGTTTCCATGTTGTAATATTCATTGATATTTTTCTTCATGATTTTCGAGATAAATTTTTGTAATTCTTGATTTGGAACTATTTGATTCTATTTAAGAGTTTTTTTTAATAGATATAGATAATTTTATTCTTGATTTTCAAGATAGAAAGTGCTAGAAGGGAACCAAATAGACTATTGAAGATGTACATATTTATATATAATTTGCATCCACATATTCATTCGAAGCAATTCCACTGCAGAATTCGATATAAACATGTCAAAGTTGAAATCAAGAGGAATCTTTCTTATAATAAAAAAAAAGAGTTAATTTCATTTTCATCGTATTTCATCATCTTTTGATTTTAAGTTTGGTCTATTGCTTTATTCATAATTGTAAATGCTTTACTTGAACAAAAAAGAGTCAAAAGGACTAGATTCAACTAGAGGTTTAAGGAAAATATAATTCTTCTCTGTACAATATTATTGTTCTCTCTTTGTATGAAATTCAGATATTTCAAGACGAGGTTAAATATTATTATTTACTCTACACAAATTTTAGAATAATCTAAAGGCGTTTAGATAGCTTCTTGATCTTGAAGAGTTTTATATTAATTGAAAGTGAATAATTTTTATTTAATTGACATTATTATTATTGTTAAGAAATGTAATCAATAAAATTAACCACATCTTGAAATTTCGGAATTATTGGTAATTTTTTCAATCATCTATTCTTATTTTTATTTTTTCTTTCTTAAGTTTATAATGTAATTTTTCTTTTACTTTATCTATTTTACCCCATAAATACAGTGGGAAAAAATCAACAATCATTAAATATTTTATTTGTTCATCAAATAAATATAATTTAAAAATTAATTAACAAACATTTTTAACTAATACACATAAAACTCTTAAAGTATAAAATTGAATTGTAAAATAAGACTAAAAATTCCACGTGCATCGCACGTGTTAAAAAACTAGTTATATATAAAGTATTGGTCATATAAAATCACAGAATTTGCGAGCATCCGGTCACTTTCTAATGTGACCATATGGTAGCTTAATTCCCGCCAAAATTTTAAGCTACCACTGCCCAATAAAGGTCACAAAAATTGCGACCAGGTGGTCACTTTTAATTGTGACCACTTGGTAGCTTTTTTCCCTCCAATTTTAAGCTACCACTGCCCAATAAAGGTCACAAAAATTGCGACCAGGTGGTCACTTTTAATTGTGACCACTTGGTAGTTTTTTTCCCTCCAATTTTAAGCTACCCTTTGCTCAATAAAGGTCACAAAAATTGCGACCAGGTGGTCACTTTTAATTGTGACCACTTGGTAGCTTTTTTCCCTCCAAAATTACGCGCCATTTTTTGCTACCAAGGCATATTTTAGTCACAAAAATGCGACCAGATGGTCGTTTTTTTAGGTGACCAAGTGGTCGCTTCTTTTGCGCCATAATTTCGCGCCACTTTTTATGACTACTTCTACTTTTGGTCGCAATCTGGTCGCAAAAAAAGTGACCAGATGGTCACTTAAAGTCAACCTTCAAAGAAAGTGACCAGGTGGTCACCATAAAACTACCACTTTTTTTTTGTCGCAAATTTCTGGTCGCATTTTGACAGTTTTTTTGTAGTGTTGGTACAAAGATCAATTGAAAGAATTGAAGAAATGATCGTTATCTATCAATGATTTTCTGCTTAAAGTGAAACATACAGTTGATAGATTAATTATAGTTGGACATTCAATGTCAGGTTCTGATCATAAAGAAGCTATTTTCAATGGACTTTCCACTACAAAAAAACTGTCAATTTGCGACCAAGTGGTCGTTTTTTGTCTATAATGCGACCAAAAAAGTGACAAAATAAGTGGTGGCTAAAAAGCTGGTCGGTCCAGAATTTGTGCGATTGGATAATCACAAATATACGATCATAAATTTTTGGTCTCAAAAAAGTCAACCTTTTGAAAATACGACCAGATGGTCGCCTAAAAAGTGACCATATGGTCGTAATTTATCTTGAAGATAAGTGTGAAGGGATGATTTACTAAACTAGCGGAATTTGATTTAGTAAACTAATTAACATTTAATTATGGATCTATTAATATCATGCAATTTGTGAAAAAAAAACATGTAGATTCATGCTTTAAATTTCGAAAATTAAAATCAAAACTTACATTGAGTAATAAATGGAGAATCGGTTGGAGGTTTCTTTACAGCATCAAATCCTCAGCAACACCGGATCTTCTACGCTATATCCCGATCGATCAAACGAAACCCGATTGTGGGATCGAACTTTAGAAGAAATTGGGAAGAAGAAAAATATTTTCTTCCCAATTTTGAATAGGGAAAATCGGCACTCAAGGGGGGAGAGGAAGAAGAGAGAATTCCGAATTTCTAAGGAATTTTTGTGTATGATTTATGAATGACCCAACCCTCCTATTTATAGAAAAATAGGAATCCTAATCCCATTAGGATTAATCTATAGAGATAAATACAAAAAGAAAAAAGATTATCTCTTTCCTTTATCTTGCAATTTCGAAAATGCCATAGATAAATAGGAGATTATTTTCTTTTCTTTATTTTATTTATCTTGGGTAAATAAATCTATATAATTATTATAGGATATAATTCAAATAATTATCTCCTACAAATTATCTATGAAGGCCAAAATTAATAATAAATAATTAATAAATCAAATTTATTTAATTAATTATTTTGGGCCAATTTCAATTGGGTTCATTAATCCAATTGGGCTTGAAACTCTCTCTTAAATTAATAAGTCCAACTTAATTAATTAATTTATTAATTACCATTTAAATAAAATATTTTATTTAAACAATTAATAATATTAATATTTTCTCCCAACTAAATATTATCAAATTATATTTAATTATTAATTTCCATTTAAATAATTTTCATTATTTAAATAATTAATATTAAATATTTTAATTATTAATTTCCATTAAATAAACTCATTATTTAATTAATAATTTTATTGATAACATTTTATTATTAATTAATTAATTATTAATTATTAATTCCGTTCAAATAAAATTTATTATTTAAACAATTAATAATTGTTAATTAATTTCAAATTATTAATTACCATTTAAATATACTCAATGTTTAAATAATTAATAATATCTAATTAATAATATTTCATTATTAATTTCATGTTTAAATAAACTCATTATTTAAACAATTAATAATGTTTATATTAATTACCGTTTAAATATACTCAATATTTAAACAATTAATATTGCCTATTTTAAGTAATTCACTTTACTTAAAATTTCCATTTCTTCTACTTGATTTCGCGACTACGACATTTGGGCTAGCATAGGGACCCGATGGACCTATAGATCATGGGCTTAATAATTAGTCAATTAATTGATTAACTCATAATCAGTTAATTACTTATTATCTAACTATGAATAATTCCACTATAGATTCATAGCTGAACTTCCCTCACTATAGATGAGTTATGTCCATTTAGTTTATCTTTATTTATATCTGTGATATTATCCTTCACGTGGAACCCTCATAATTACAGGCGGATAAATTTACCGTTTTGCCCCTGTAATTACCGCTTTATCCTTGTGTTCCCCTGATTCTCCAATGAACTTTATCTTTAGTCGAACTAGAGATAAGGTATTCGTGATCAATAGAAGTCGTGGCGCCACTTGTTCATGTCTCGAATCAGGACATCAAGGGAGTTTCCTAAAGTTCCTAAAATGTTCAGGTATCGCACTGATACCGTTAATTTATAGGAAAGTTATGAATTCCATCTCGTGAAAATGAGTTCCCAGCTACTTATCTAGTCATGTTCCCAAAACAGGAGTGTATTGAGCGTTCTTACAGATCGCTCTCAACTATGTGAATCAAAGAACATAACTCCACAAATAGGAGTCCGCATTTCACTCAGGATTGAGATCTATCACGGTTGATAAACTTAGTTTGATATTTGATCATTTCTCGTAAACGGTACTAAGGAGAAATTTGATCGAACATTGTGGTCCTGTCTTATACTGTAACGACCCGCTTTCCGTTAAATTCTTTAAATTCAAATACACAGCGGAAGACTCAATTTCTAAAGAAAAACGGCATGGGTTCGTTTAAAAATCGAATAACCAAAACCTGTTTACAACCCAAATTTCCAGAAAAAGCGATAAATCGGGAATTTCGCATTCCAAAAGACATTTAGACCATAAAACATAGTCATATTTTACACAAATACCCTTTCAGGCTCAAAAAGACACAAGTTATGTAAAGATGGAATAATTTACAAGCATTTCAATGAATGCTAAACAAAATGAGTTCTTAGTATTGTCCGGACACCCTCTCGATCGCCACGCGGCTCCACCTCCTCTACCACGCTTCTTAGCTCGAGGTTTACCCGAAAATTTTAAGTGTAGCACCATTAGCATAACATGCTAGTGAGAGTAAAACGAAAGCAAGTAATCCTATGAACAAAATCTCATAACCGAAATCGTGTCCAAAGGCCTATAATGCTCAATACTATCCACATCCACACTTCCAATTTCCATACAATCAATCGATAGTAGAATGCCACCCATACACGTCATTCAATACCATGAGATAGAAATAAAGACTTAAAGTAAAATTAACATTCACAACTAAGTCTCACTACACGTTTCTAAAGAATCGGTAAAAATAACATTAACTATCTTTATTACCAAACAAGTTTCATCGTATCGTGCTATTGTATGGATCGAAATCAACATACCACGTACCATATCACAACCATCGCACCATGATACGTATGGAACCGAATCAACATACTATCATGTGCCGTATTATAGATCATAAAACCATGGTACGTACGGATCCGAATCCACGTACTACCATGTACCATATCTCAATCATCGGATATCAGGACTTTCACCATTTCAGGTATCAGGACTTTCACCATTCCGGATATCAGGACTTTCACCATTTCAGGTATCAGGACTTTCACCATTTCGGATATCAGGACTTTCACCATTTCGGTATCAAGGACTTTCACCATTTCGGATATCAGGACTTTCACCATTTCAGGTATCAGGACTTTCACCATTTCGGATATCAGGACTTTCACCATTTCAGGTATCAGGACTTTCACCATTTCGGATATCAGGACTTTCACCATTTCAGGTATCAGGACTTTCACCATTTCGGATATCAGGACTTTCACCATTTCAGATATCGGGACTTTCACCATTTCACAACATGATACGTATGGATTCGAATCGACATACTATCATGAGCCACTTTACAAACTGTTAAGCTTCTTAAAAGTTAGTTAATCTTAAAGAATCCTACTAAGTTATTACGAAGCCTAACTATCTAGATTACACGAGTTAACACTCAAGTGTATCTCTTGAGCTACATTAACTTTCAACCACTCAAGTAACTCTCATTCCACTTTCCTCTATCATCTCCAATTCACTTTGTAACACTTTCAAACCACTCCGATGTTTCCTTTTCATCGAACTAATTATAGTTCCAAAATTCCTCCACTAACTTCCGAATTAAAGTCTCTAACCAAACTTAACTTCTAAGAAGCTAAATCCCGCTTAACTTTGATAAACAATAACATAACGAAACTTAATTCATAAAAACAACTAAATTTCATTTTAAACTCACCTTGTAAACGAAGTCAACTCCGAAACACCGGTTGATCAAAAATCACGATCGATGCACGAAACCTATAATTAAATACACCTAAAGTATATTAATTAATCGAATCGAAGAACGATCGTCACGATACTAAAAATAAAAGACAAAACAACCCGGAACTTATGCCAAGAGGCCCACGGCCCAAGAGAAAGGAAGAAAAGGAATTTGTTTTCCGGATTTTAAGCACTTTAAAGACATTTTGGTTTGGTTTCGGGTACTTTGGAGATTGGTAACCTTAATGGGTATTCGCAATTTAGGGTTCTGAGCATTAAACCATTTCCGAAACAATTAGAAAATAGCAAAAACATAATAAACTAAACATCCTAAATCAAGCCAAAAGAAGGAAAACCACAAGGAACGGGTTTCCGGCTCAAACTTGGTTTTAGGGTTTAGGGAAAGTTCCTAAAAATGACTATAATGACTTTCCCGAGTGATATCTTAAAGCTCCGGTGAACGAATTCGAAGATTACAACTCAAAACCTCCATTAAAACACTATTCACATCAAAATTTAGAAACTTTAACAAACCTTTAAGCCTTGAGAAAATGAGTGAAAATCACAATGAGTAGGTTGGAAAAGATCCACGGGCCAAGGGCTTTCCAACGGATGTAGAATCGATACGATCCGTTGAGAAATAAAGAAAAAAAAAAAAAAAGGGAGGAGGGTTTGGTCTTCACGGCAGCAAGGAGGAGAAAAGGTGCAGGAATTTCCAATTTTTTTACTAAGTGTTGATATTTAAGAGAAGGTGAATAGTGATTTTTAGATATTTAAGAAATCGGGTAATGACGCCTACGTCCCTCTTTTGTTTTTGCTTTAAAAACGAATCCCGAAGCTCGTAAATAAATCTAAAGGTGATTAATAATTATTAATTGGCCCGTTAATAATTATTAATGTCACCAAAACATATTTAAAGTACTAAAATGATTAAAAACAAATTCGGATGAAAATAGCTACTAAAATCGTAGTTACTGAATTAAAACTAAACTTTAAAAGCTTTAATAAATAAATAAAAAATTTACCTCTAAAAGTAACGGGACGTTACAGACTACCCTCCTAAAAGAGCTTTTCGTCCCCGAAAAGTAGGCCCCTAAGTGAAAAGATGAGGATGCTTCGCTCGCATCTCATCCTCACGTTCCCACGTAGCCTCTGATGATACTTGGTTCTTCCACAGAACTTTAACCAAGTCTATCGTTTTGTTCCTTAGCACCTTCTGTTCTCTGGTTAGGATCTCAACTGGTACCTCTTCATAGGATAGACTAGCATCCAAAGTAACAGGTTCATAATCGATAATATGCGAAGGGTCAGCCACATACTTCCTGAGCATGGACACATGGAACACATCATGAAGCTGACGACAAGGCCTGGTGGCAAAGCCAATCGATAAGCTACGGACCCAACCCTATCCAGGATCTCAAAGAGGCCTATAAACCTAGGACTCAACTTGCCCTTCCTCCCAAACCTCATCACCCCTTTCATGGGTGCCACCTTCAAGAATACGTGGTCACCAACCTCAAACTCAAGTGCACTACGCCTCTCATCAGCGTAACTCTTCTGTCTACTCTGAGCCACTCTCATCCTCTCTCTGATAAGAGCAATGGAATCACTAGTCAACTGTACTAAATCCGGTCCCAGAAGTTTCCTCTCACCAACTTCATCCCAATGAGCCGGTGATCTGCACTTTCTACCATAAAGTGCCTCAAAAGGTGCTATTTTGATAGTAGCCTGATAACTGTTGTTATAAGCAAACTCAACAAGATATAACTAAGTATCCCAACTACCACTGAAATCCAAAGTACAAGCTCTCAGCATATTCTCCAGAATTTGGTTAACCCTCTCGGTCTGACCATCTGTCTGAGGATGAAAAGCAGTACTGAAATCCAAGCCGGTTCCCATAGCGATGCGGACTGCGCAGAATTTGAAACAAAACGAGTGCCTCGATGCGAAACAATCCTGACCGGCACTCCATGAAGTCTCGACAATCTCTCTCAAGTATAATCGTGCCCATGTCTCAACAGGGTAGGTTATCTTCCCTGGTATGAAATGTGCACTCTTTGTCAACTTTGTCCACTATCACCCAAATGGTGTCATAACCCTCATCTGTCCCCGGTAAGCCACCGATAAAGTCCATCGATATTTCTTCCCACTTCCACTCAGGCACGCTCAAAGGGTTAAGATAACCAGGTGGACTCTTCCTCAATGCCTTTACTTGCTGACAAACTAAACACTTACTAACAAAGTCAGCAACTTCACGCTTCATGCCAGGCCACCAGTAACACTGTCACAGGTCCATGTACATCTTAGTACTACCTGGATGTACAGAAAAGATAGAACTATGAGCCTCCTCTAACAGCTCTTTCCTGTAAGTCGATTCTAAAGGCACACATAGCCTCCTACGATACATCAGCGCATTATTTGTGGAAAAAGGGAGGAGGGTTTGGTCTTCACGGCAGCAAGGAGGAGAAAAGGTGCAGGAATTTCCAATTTTTTTACCAAGTGTTGATATTTAAGAGAAGGTGAATAGTGATTTTTAGATATTTAAGAAATCGGGTAATGACGCCTACGTCTCTCTTTTGTTTTTGCTTTAAAAACGAATCCCGAAGCTCGTAAATAAATCTAAAGGTGATTAATAATTATTAATTGGCCCGTTAATAATTATTAATGTCACCAAAACATATTTAAAGTACTAAAACAATTAAAAACAAATTCGGACGAAAATAGCTACTAAAATCGAAGTTACTGAATTAAAACTAAACTTTAAAAGCTTTAATAAATAAAAAAAAAAATTTATCTCTAAAAGTAACGGGACGTTACATATACAATCAACATTGTATATGATACTTCCATTTCATGTCTCCCACATGAATGATCAGGATTAGATCATTTATCTATAAACAAAATGCGAAGCTATCAACAGTGTTACCAGGATAAGGTTCCCAAACGTTATCCATTTACTGTAGACACTTTTAAGTTACTCATCTCGACTTTAATCCTCTCGTATGACTCACATACTAAGTCGTGATTTCATAAGAGTAACTTAGGGTTTACTATTTGAATGTTTGATATTAATATATTTCCATATATTCCTAATATCGTCAATTGAATCAATCTAGATAATATAAAGAACTTATGTTTATTTATTTAATTTATTCTAAATAAATTATTATTATTAAATAATTACAAGTTCTAGGACACCATTCCTAACAAAGTGACCAATTGGTCACATAAAAAAGTGACCAAATGGTCGTATTTTGTGTGACCAAATGGTCACTTTTAGACTCAGTTAAAATACGACCAGATGGTTGCCTAAAAAGTGACCATCTGGTCGTAATTTATGTGAAAGATAAGTGACCAATTGGTCACATACAAAAGTGACCCAATGGTCGTATGTTATGTGACCAAATAGTCACTTTTAGACTTAGTCAAAATACGACCAGATGGTCGCGTTAAAAGTGACCATATGGTCGCATTTAAGAATTTTTTTAAAAAAATTTAAATTTCAATAATTAGTTAATTAATTATTAATTATTTAATCAATTAATAAAATTTAATAACAAAAAATTGGAATTAAAATAAAAAATATATATATCAAATATTCAAAAAACGTTTTATACAGATGAAAGCATCCTAGAACTACTGCGGAGGGGCGGGGGGTGGCGGAGGAGGTGTCGATGATGAAGGGCCGCGGCCTAGGGATCTGAAGTACGCGGCCAAAGCTGATGCGACCTGGGCCTCGACTCGTGCATGCATGTCGGCCTCAATCGCAGCGACTCGAGTAACGAAGTCCTAGCGCATAGCGTCCATGTCCGTGAGCAGCTGCTGCTCAACTGGAGAAGGGTCGGAGCTAGTGCTCGCTCCGCTCCGCTAAGGCCGGGGCACATCTGCGTAAAGGCGTCGCCCGTACCAGCCGAGCCCAGGAACTGACCCATCAGGACGAACTCCTCCAGCAGCCTCCAAGAACACCTCTCTACGGTCCTCCTGAGTCGGTTGCGAGTCTGGTGTGGGCAACCGCTGACTCAAGGACTCCGTGAAATGTTTCTAAACATTTAAAATTCAGAAAATAAAATAGTTAATATATAAGGTAGGAAAAATGTTAAAGAAAAAATAATAATTGAAAAAATTATTAAATACCTGAACTGCTTTCGCCTTATCGTCGACGAACGTCCCGTCCTTCTTCGTGTGAAGAACGCGGTGCAGCTCATCGGGCGGGACGGGGCACCCGTGCTTCGTTTCCTAAAAAATTAAAGATTGAAGAATAAAACATAATAAATTAATAACTAATTGAAAAAAGAAAATGAGAAAAAAGTACGTAAGTAAGAAAACGACGAAAAAAACCTTACCAATCGACGATGGTGCTCGCCGTGGTGTCCTGGGGCCCTATTTGTGTGTTTGGTGGGATTCTTTGCGCGGTTGGCTTTATTCCTTGCTTGACACGCCTTGCCCTCAGGAGTGCTCAAGCTCGCGAAGCCGCACGTGGTCCTCCTGGGCTCATCCACACGGGGCGGTTTCTTCGCTTGCTTTCTGCGAGCCGGTACATGAGGTCCTTGAATTGATCCCGGATGTGACCGTCCCCAGGGGGAACAATCTACGATCCGTGATACCTGGGATCGATCACAGGAAACTTGCCCTGAAAAAATTGAAATAAAAAATTGTTAAAGTAATAAATTTATTTCTATAAATTTCAAAATTAATTAATTATGAAAATAAATGATGTTTTTTACCTTCCAATTGTTGTACATCCGACGTTTCTCCGTCGTCGGAATCTTCTGCCAGCGAAGGTCGCTGGGTAGAGGCATGCTCTGGAGGACCTCGTGAAACCGTTTTGAAACGGTTGTATCGGTATGCATACAAGAAAATCATAAAAATTATTGTGCTATTAGAAACTATTAGTTAACGGGAAAAAAAACACTTTGAAAAAAGTTTAAAGGTTTAAAAATTAAGTAATTAAAATAATAAACAACATTACTTACGTATCCCCTTCAATCCGAAGGGTAGAGTCTGCGGCCCGAGACAGCTGCGTGCATGAAGTGGAGGGGCCATCTGGATCCGACCTTGATGCAGACCCGGACGCATACCCTGATGAAGACCCTGATGCTAAGCCGGGAGTCGTGGCCAGGGAGTCCTGCGGCAGTCGTGGTGTCGCAGACTCGGTCTCAGGGACTGCATCATCGAGTGTGGCAGCAAGTCTCGTCTCGTAACTGAAGAGGATGTCCAACTCCTCTGTAGTCAGGTCCGCATCGGGGCGGGCGATGGCGTCTGCGGAGACCCCTCGTCACCGCGTCGTCAGGCTCGCCTGACCTGGGGAGGACGCGCTGCCCGTCATAATCCTACAACCAAAATAAACTAATTTAATACTAATTACGTAAGTAAAATATTGAAATAAATTAAATTAATTAATTAATAAAATAATGTAAATTAAACTAACATAAATTAAGTAAATAATTTAAAATAAACTAATTAATTAATTTGAATAAAAGTAAATTAAAATTAGATTAATTGAACTAAAATTAATTAAATTATACTAAATTAAGTAATGAAGAATTAAAATAAATTAAATTAATTGAACTAAAATTAATTAAATTAAACTAACATAAATTAAGTAAATAATTTAAAATAAACTAATTAATTAATTTGAATTAAAGTAAATTAAAATTAGAATAATTGAACTAAAATTAATGAAATTAAACTAACATTAATTAATTAAAACTAAAATAAACTAATTAATTAATTTGAATTAAAGTAAATTAAAATTAGATTAATTGAACTAAAATTAATTAAATTAAACTAAATTAAGTAATGAAGAATTAAAATAAATTAGATTAATTGAACTAAAAATAATTAAATTAAACTTAACATTAATTAATTAAAACTAAAATAAACTAATTATTTAATTTGAATTATAGTAAATTAAAATTAGATTAATTGAAACTAAAATTAATTGAATTAAACTAAATTAAGTAATGAAGATTTAAAATAAATTAGATTAATTGAACTAAAATTAATTAAATTAAACTTAACATTAATTAATTAAAACTGAAATAAACTAAACTAAGAAATTAATTAAAGTAAACTAAGTAATGAAGATTTCAACTATTAGATTACCCTAAACTAAAATTAATTAAATTTAACTAACATTAATTAAATTTAATTACTAACATTAATTAATAAAAACTAAACTTAACTAAACAAATTAATTAAATTAAACTAAATTAAAATTAGATTGATTGACCTAAAATGTATCAATTAATTAAAGTAAACGAAATTAGATTAATTAACCTTAAGTAAACTAAGTACTTAATTAAACTAAATTACATTAATTAAACTAAAATTAATGAAATTAACAACATTAAACTAAACTAATTAAATTTAAACTAAAACTTAAACTAAAACTAACTAAAAATAATTTAAAATGGATACGAAACTAACCTCGTAATAGAAACCGGGATTGGAGGTTTAGGGTGTTTAGGTTTAGAGTAGGGTAGGAATGGGGAAAAAGAACGGGGAACGGGACGGGGGAAAGAGAGAAAAGAAAGAAAAGGGAGAAAGAAAAAGAGAAAGGAAGAAAAGAAACGGGGGAAAGGAAAAGGGATCTGATTTTAAATCAGATTTGCGACCAAATGGTCGCATATATGTAATAATGACAAGAAACGAAAGGTCGCGCGTGCTGGGGAAAATGCGACCATATGGTCGATACTTTGCCATGATCCAGAACAGCTGTCATATCACGAGTCCCATCAATAATTGCGACCATCTTGTCGCAATAGTTAAATTCACCGCCAAATATTGCGACCAGATGGTCGTAATCTTTAAATTCACCGCCATAAATTTCATGGAAATTTAAATTTACCGCT
Source organism: Gynostemma pentaphyllum (assembly GCA_028015215.1). Taxonomy (NCBI): domain Eukaryota; kingdom Viridiplantae; phylum Streptophyta; class Magnoliopsida; order Cucurbitales; family Cucurbitaceae; genus Gynostemma; species Gynostemma pentaphyllum. The sequence continues at coordinate 45,015,649 of CM051355.1, forward strand.
CATATTTGCGACCATATGGTCGCCATTTCACTTATATTTTTAAAAAAAATATAATTATACTTTTCAAAAAATGCGACCATTTGGTCGCCTTTCCCTTCTAAATTACTACCATGTGGTCACCTTTTGTGTGAAATTGCGACCACATGGTCGCAAATATTAATATATATATATATATATATATATATTTTTTTTTTTAATCATTCCTTAAAAGAAATAGTTTTAATTAATTAAACACATACACACATATTTGAATAATCAAGTTAACGAAATATCTCATTCATCATCGTCTCCAAGAAGTCCGTCACATTAAGTCTTCTTCTTCTTCTTCTTCTTCTGTTTCTTCATCAGATTCATCGTCTCGAATAAATTCAGCATCAATGTCACGTTCATGAGAAGTGGAAGCATTTGTATCATCATCATCATGCAATGTTATCGTTCCATCGTTCAAAGGACGAACAGTACTTGCATTCTGACCATCGTCGATTGCACGAGATCTTATCTCATCTTCTTGAAAAGCAACAGCTTCCTCTGCATGGTCATCTTTCTCGGACCAGTTTTCTTCTACCTGGCGTGGTTTAACTTTACAAACAACTAACCAATCTGTCAGATCTCGTCTATTAATCAGATAGTTCAGGTAATAAACTTGAATCGCCTGTGAAGCCAGGATGAACCTATCAGCGGTGCGCATATGCTTAGACTTGTTTACCTCAACGATTTGTAAATGATCAATCTTACGAACTCCGCCTCGTCTGGTTGTCTCGAACCAAGTGCAGTTGAACAGAACAATGTGTTTTAGCGTCGAACTTGCGTATTGAATCTCAAGAATCTCATCGATTACTCTGAAGTAATCGTCTTCGTTTGTGCCGAACACGTGACCTTTTATGCAAACACCATTGTTGTTTGTTGCCCTATTCACTGAATGCGCCTTCGTTTGAAATCTGTAACCGTTACCGACGTATCCACCATACGACCTTGCTATCCGTCCAGGTCCCTTAGCCAAAGAAATGATGCGAGGATCATCCACTGGTAATGTAGGGGAGTCAACCTGTGTCATTGTCCACATATAGTAATGTTAGGAAGATAGTAATTGTTTCAACATAATGCAACGGTTTTTTGACAATTTAAAAATAACTCACGTATGCACTGAACCAAGAACGAAACTCTTTGTCGATTATTGACCCCTCCTCAGCGTCTGTAAGACCAACTCGTGTCATTCGAACGTATACGTTTAGAAATAATCTGTATGTTACAAAAATAGTTAGCAAATAGTTTGTAATTGTTTATGCGATGAAATAATGCTAAGTTACAAACTCAATCTATGTAAGGCTCGATCTCTGCGCAGTTGCATAACACGTATGTCTGCATTACGTGATACTCAGAATCGGTCAACGACCTACGCACTGATCTTCCAACAGTCATGCCAGGTTCCGTAAAAATCGGCAAGTCGTTCATGTCAACACCTTCAAGTAAATTTTCGACAATGTTTCGTTTCGCCGATCGAAACTGCTCTGGAATGTGTTGATCAAAGTAGTATGAACAAAATGTGGTAGTCTCTTGCATCAGGTACGCACTACAGATAGATCCTTCTACTCGTGATCTATTTCCAACCATCTTTTTCAACCGACGTAAGTACCTGTGGGTACAAAACATTATTTACATTCGATGATCACTGTACTGATTTATACGCGTACATTACAAAATAACTGTGCTTACCTTTCAAATGGGTACATCCAGCGGTAATGTACGGGACCCCTTAAGAATGCCTCGTATGGAAGATGCACTGGAAGATGCTCCACGGAGTCAAAAAAGCCAGGTGGGAACATTCGCTCCAACTTATAAATAATAACGGCGATCTCTGAACTCATTGAAGCAACAGTAGCTTCCGTCAGCTCTGTACATGTCAAGTCCCTGAAAAAAATACTCAACTGGGCAAGCGGCTCCCAATGTTTATTCTCTAGGAACGGTCTGAACGCGACGAGCATCAATCGTTGCATGAATATATGACAGTCGTGGCTTTTCATCCCGAACATGATATGTTTTTGACTGTCTATACACCGACTCAAATTCGAAACATATCCGTCCGGGAATTTGATGAATTTGATCCACTCAAATAATATTTTCTTTTCATCCGTCGTCAACATGTACTTTTCTTTTGCGTAATTATCATTGTCGTCAGGCTCCAACTCAGGACGGTGACATATCTCCCATATATCGTAACGTGCCTTCAGATTGTCCTCCGTTTTTCCCGGAACGTTCAAAATCGTATTGAAAATATTGTCGAAGAAATTCTTCTCGATATGCATTACATCAAGATTGTGTCTAATCAGTAGATCTTCCCAATACGGTAGATCCCAAAAAATACTCCGTTTCTTCCAACCCGTGTTTTTCCCAGCCGCATTGTTTGCACTCTCTGCACCTTCCACTGTAATCTTCTGCATCCCTATAACATCTATACCGTGAAGAATCTGTCTTCCACTATACATGGTCGGGGGAGTTTGTTTTCTTACTCGCCGACCCTTCTTCCAGTCACTGCCGTTTGAACGGAAAGTGTGATTCAACGGCAAAAATCGACAGTGACAGTCAAACCAACAAGTTTTCCGACCGTTTCTGAGATAAAATGCATCTGTGTCTAGCATGCAATGTGGACATGCGTATGTCCCCGCCGTAATCCATCCTTTAAGAGGAGGAAATTAAGGTTCACACAATTAAATACACTGACTAAGGAAAGCAATAACAAAAGCTAAACACAGACTCAAAAATGTATATGAAAGCAATTAAAGATCAACATACCTGACAACATTGAATACGCAGGGAAGTCAATGATCGTCCAGATTAATGCGGCGCGCATCAAGAAATTTTGTTTCTTCGAAATGTCGTATGTCATAACATCGTCAGTCCACAACCTTTTCAACTCTGCAACAAGTGGTTGCAAATACACATCCAGTTTCTGTTTTGGACTTTTCGGCCCAGGTACGATCACTGTTAGGAAAATCACCGGGTCTCGCATGCACATCGAGGGAGGCAAGTTATACGGGGTTACCATGACTGGCCAAACTGAATATTGTGCCCCGGATGCCCCGAACGGGTTGAAGCCATCTGTGCATAAGCCCAATCTGACGTTTCTCGGATCTTGTGAAAAATCTGGATGACAATTATTTAAATGCTTCCATGCCGCAGCATCTGAGGGATGTCTCATAACACCTTCATCCTGTGAATGCTCGTGATGCCATCTCATGTGCGAGGCTGTCACATCCGATGCATACAACCGTTGCAGATGTGGGGTCAGCGGTAAATAGAATATGCGGGCGTTCGGAATAAGGCTGCGTTTCCCTTGTTTGTATCTTGGAAGAAAACAAAATTTGCAATGATGCAGGTCCTCATCCACATCCCAGTAAATCATGCATCCGTTTTGAAACGAATCTATTTTCTCCACGGGTAATCCAAGTCCCTCCACTAGTTTTTTCGTGTCGTACAAACTGTGGGGCATATTATTTTCTTCTGGAGCGCATCGACGAAACCACGATGCAATCGCATCAAATCCTCTACCGGGTATGTTGTACTGCGCCTTTATATTTAAAAGTTTTGTAGCAGCAGCAAGTTGACTTGCCTCACACCCATCGTACAATGGTCGGCTGGCTATTTTTAGCATCTCGTTCATCTTTCGTGCATCCAGATTCATTTCCTCTTCTACAACCTGTTCATCTTCGTCTACGTTTAAACTTTCACGGAAAATTTCATTGCCCCCATACCCAGCACCATCAAGTATCATTTGCTGCATCTGACTATACTGTTGTTCATCATTCCGTTCTTCATCAACAACCTCTACATTCGAGCTGCTACCTTCGTATCGTCTCAATTCCTGTAATGCAGCGTCGAACATTTTCTGTGTTTCCCCCTGAAACTTCCAGTGATAATAATTCTGCACAGACCCCTGACTATAAAGATGCACCTTCAACTCTGTAACTGGTATGATTCTCCTATTGTCGCATTTCCTGCACGGGCAACGTAGCTTTCCACCATACTTTTCATAATAGACAGTTGTCATGCAAAACTCAACAAACTGTTCAACCCCGGCCACAAACTCATCATTCAAATACTCGTCTATCAAACGAACATACATCCACTCTCTCATTTTCTTTTTTCTTAATGCTAACAAACAATAGGTGGGGGATTTTTTAATGGACTCCTTTGCTCATTTACGACCAGATGGTAGTATTTTTGCTACCATATGGTCGCATTTTCCCGCCATTTTCCTCACTGCCTAGAGTCACATCAAGTCAGAATTTACGACCAGATGGTCACTTTTTTGGTGACCAGTTGGTAGCTTTAATCCCACCAAATTTTTTATAAATTATTGGTCACATAAAATCATATAATTTGCGACTATCCGGTCACTTCTTAATGTGACCACATGGTAGCTTAATTCCCGCCAAAATTTTAAGCCACCACTGCTCAATAAAGGTCACAAAAATTGCGACCAGTTAGTCACTTTTAATTGTGACCACTTGGTAGCTTTTTTCCCTCCAATTTTAAGCTACCACTGGTCAATAAATGTCACAAAAATTGCAACCAGATAGTCACTTTTAATTGTGACCACTTGGTAGCTTTTTTCCCTCCAAAATTATGCACCATTTTTTGCTACCAAGACTTATTTTAGTCACAAAACTGCGATCAGCTGGTCGTTTTTTTAGGTGACCAATTGGTCGCTTCTTTCGCGCCATTTTTTATGACTACTTCTGCTTTTGGTCACAATCTGGTTGCAAAAAAGTGACCAGATGGTCACTTAAAGTCAACCTTCAAAGAAAGTGACTAGGTGGTCACCAAAAAACCACCACGTTTTTTTGGTCACAAATTTCTGGTCGCATTTTGACAGTTTTTTTGTAGTGTTCTGAGGAGTATGATTCGTTTATTGTGTCTGTTAATTCGAGGAAAGATGACTAGATGTTGAAGAGATCAAAGTTCTTCTTCTTTCTGCAGAGATAAGAATTGAAAAACGTCAAAGGCAGTTGAAACAATGTCCATAAATCTTGCAAATTCTTAGATGACAAATTTGAATAAGAAAGTTATTTTTCCACAAAATTATGCTAGTCCTCAAGAAAATAAGTATTCAAAAAATAATCAGAATCTGTCAAATGAAAAAGGAAATGGCAAAGAAAGAAGTAATGGCAAAGGGAAATTTTCATGGCCGAACAGGCACCAGTGTCAATTGTGTGGCAAAATAGGGCATCTCAGTGGAAGATGTTATAGTCGATTTGATCCTTATTCCCTAGAAAATTGAAAATGGTGGAAATTTCTCCAAATTCGCCCAGCCAACTTCAATACAAACGTTGGTGCCTCTAGTTCCCAAACTCCTCACCCTATGTCTGCTCAAATGGCAACTGTCATGGCTGCATCTGAATGTGTCACTGATCCTATTTGGTATCCGGATTCTGAAGCTACCAACCATGTGACTTTTGATCCTCAAAACCTGATGCTTCGCACTTATTATCAAGGTAAGGGTAGTATTCATATGGGGAATGGTGCTCCACTGTCAATTAAACATGTTGGTTGTTTTACATTTCCTTCCTTAGTAAATTTTAGACTTTTGTCCTTAAATAATTTGCTTCGTGTTCCTTCCATAACTAAGAACTTAATCAGCGTCTCTTATTTTGCTAAAGACAATGCTATTTTTTTGAATTTCACCCCGATTTTTTTCTTGCCAAGGATCAGGTTTCCAAGGCTATCCTAATGCAAGGGAAGATTAAGAGTGTGTTATATGCTTTTGATTCCTCATCCATCTGCTTAGGGAAGTCATCTCTACATAACAAGTCAGTGAGTCAGTCTGTAAATAAGGAAATAAATGTGTTACATGCTAATAAAAGGGTATCCAGCTCATATTTATCTTTTAACATGTGACCCTAAACCCTAAAAAACCCTAAACCCTAAACCACTGTCGTTTAGTACATCTGTCAGCTCAAACAATACATAAAATTCTCAACTCATGTAATCTTAATTCTTCAAATAAGTCTTCTTATGAATTCTGTTCAGCCTGTTATCTAGAAAAAGTTCATAAACTCCCTTTCCCTAATTCTACTTTTGATGCTAATAAGACTTTACAACTTGTTCTTACTGACGTTTGGGGACCTTCCCCTATACTTTCTTCTAGTGGTTTCAAATATTATGTGTATTTATTGATTCCTTTTCTACACACATGGATATTTTTACTCAAACAAAAATCTGAGGTTTTCTCATGTTTTCTTAGGTTCAAGCAGTTAGTTGAACTTCAATTAAGGCCACAAAATTCTAACTGTTCAATAATATTTATGGGGGGGGGTTGAGTATAAAATCTTCACTAAATATCTTAAGGAACAAGAATTTATACACAAGTATTATTGTCCCTATACCCATAAAAAAAATGATCTCACCGAGAGAGCACATAGGCACAATATTGAAACTGCTTTGACTATTTTAGCAAATGCCAAATTACCCTTGTTTTATTGGGATGAAGCTATAATTACAATTGTTTACCTTATTAATAGATTACCTACTACTCTTATAAAAGAGATGACTCCCTTAGAGTGTATTTTTCAAGTCAAACCCAATTACAGGTTTCTTAAAGTTTTTGGATGTTCTTGCTATCCAAACTTAAGACCTTATAATAAACATAAATTTGACTTCAAAATCTTCTCAATGTATCTTTCTAGGGTACAGTTCACATCATAAAGGTTATAAATGTCTAGATAAAAATGGTAGACCATTCGTTTCTAGGGATGTAATCTTTGATGAACTCTATTTTCCTTATCAATCTCTCTTTCCTTCTAATTCAGCTGAAGTGTAAGGCCCCCGGTTTTAAGGAGGTTAATTGATTTTTTTTTATTTATAAATAGTATGCTTGTGTGTTAATTGTTAAGCTTTTTAGAATTTTTTATTTTATTTCGATTTGATTATTTGGTGGCTAACCCATAGTTAAAAACTAACTAAGGGTGGAAGATTTCATTAGAAGTGAACTTTTAATCATGGTTAGTTAAAGAGAAAGGGCTAGTTAGTAATTAAAACTTAGAACGAGGGTTAGTTAGTAAAGAAATGAGTGGGGAGTCCTTGGATGTTATGTGAAGAGGTGGAGGGACCTTAATGAAAATATCCAACTTCAGTTTCAGGCAACTTAAGTATAAATACTTTGAAATAAAAAAAAAAGAAAAAAATACAAAATTTCTTTCTCTTCTCCTTCACCACCGTCGGCCTCCTTCTCTCCCGATGGTGGGGTTCTATTTTTCTTCATTTCTTCTTGGATCATAGTTGAATCAAAGGGGTTCTTGTAGGTTTATGAAAGGAACATCAATTAGGATGAATCAAGCAAAGATCCAATGAATTTAGAAGCATCAAGGTATGAATTCATTTTAAGAACTCAAGCTTTTCTAGGTTTTCCATGGAGGTTTGTTTGGGTGTTCTTAGTTGATGTTATAAGTTACTTTTGTATTGAGTTTCTTCCACTGATGAATTCTGGAAAATCATTCTCAAGTAATGTTTAAAAACCCTTGGATCTATTATTTTAAAATTCATTAGAGGTTGGAAGCCATGGATGTGCTCAAGCTCTTAAACTCCATTAATAGAATTTTCCAAGCTTCTAGCTTTTACAATTTTTGGATTTTCTTTCTTTTTATTTAAGAACTCTCAAATCTGAAAAATATGAGTGCTTAAATATATATATTATACATGGAAAACACTTTTTAAGAGAAACCCAATGATTTTATGATAATTTTCCTTTTGGCCGAAAACTTCACCTTAAAAGGGCTAGTTTTGGGACATTTTCCATTAATCGGGTTTGAGAATGTGTTGGGCTGTGGTAATTGTGTTATTGTGTGTCTAAATATGTTTGGAATGGTTTATTTTAGGATAATAGCAATCACAAGAAAGTGTGGAGGTCAATTGTGAAGGTGAGAACAAAAGGAATTGGAACGGTGATGATGGTTTTGTTTGCGGTTCTTAGAGGAATGGTGTGGGATGAAATTAGAATTGGTCATGATTGGTTGGGAAACTCTTTGGTGTATGAATTGAAAGGAAATTGGAGTTTGTGAAAGTAAAGAAAGACAAGAGTTAAGCTTGGCTCATTATTAAGAGTTCGAAATGAGCGGAATTGCTTGAACCAACTTGCTTTTACATACATATTTAGCTAGTCTTACATGATTACTTGCTATTATTTGCATTTCAAGTCAAAGATTTGTGTCATATACTGATATGGGATTTATTTTCATTTATGATTGATGCGTTTTGGATTGATAGTTGATGAGTGTGGCATAGTTGAAATGCTTGAAGTTTGACCTTACATGCTTGTTGTGCACTTCGAAAGAGTCAAGTGAATGATAGAGTCATATGCTTATTGAAGGATTATCTTACTTGTGCTCATCATGCCAAAGTTCATTTTCGATGAGAATTGTAAAGAAAGCATGTTTAGTTTCATCCCATTGTATTCATGCATATCATGTGTTTGTTGAAATGTCATGGGGTTGTAACCCATATAATGGTGAGTGGCTGTTGGACATTGCATGTGGTTACCGTGGCGGATGATTTGTAGCTCTAAGGTGTTGTGTGGTGGATGGCCTGGATACTAGAGTGGTTATTACAATAACCTTGAAGAATATAATGAGCTACAGCTCGAGTGATAACTGTGATGGTATGTGAAACGAGCGTAGTGAGACGCGGTAATTGTGTATAAAAGGAAATGTTGATTGAAAGGAATAGTGGAATGTGGTATTGAAATGGAAATGTTGATTGAAAGAAATAGTAGAATGTGGTATTGAAATGATTGATGTTTACTCGACTTGATTGTGAGTTTGAAATGCCCACGGTTTGATCAAATATACATGTTTATATTTCATAGCACATGTTATGCATTCCTTAGCGTTTAATTCCGCTTGAGCATAACATTCCGAACATCGCATATCATCATTTTAATTCTTTTTGCTTTCACTAACTGTCATGCTCAAAGGTGCTTTATATCACCTTTTAGGTACCGGTAGGCGACGAGGCAGAGGAGCGGCATGTGGTGCTCGTTGATGCATCGAGATGGAAGCTTTTGGGTTAGGCCACCGGTCATGCAAAGCTTTAAATATGGATGTGGTGTTTGGTCGTTTTGAGTTTATGTCGTGTCTTTTGAAATATTTGCATATTCTTATGTATATTTTAAAGGATTGTAAAACTATGTCCTAGGTGCACCACGTACTTTATGTATTTAAAATAAACTTGTTATTTTGAAACGGCCGACGAACCGAATGTGAATATTAAGCAGATTTTTATAGAGAATTTACGTATACTTCATGCCCAAAATTTGTTTTGTCGTTTACTTCTAAACTAAATGAGAAAGTCATAAGCTTCCGCTTTGCGTACTCGCATCCTAAGCTTGTTTTACAAGCCGAATGTTACATGAAGTGACATGTCTACCAACAACACCTTCAATATCTAATTGTACCTTCTGTCTCTGGTCAGTTTTCTTTTTCTATACCAGATAATGATACTATATTTCTAAATGAGACACTTCCTCATATGAATACACATCCTCATATAGATAAATACCTTTGTCATGTCTCGAATCTATACATCAAGGGAGTTTTATAAAGTTCCTAAAATGATTAGGTATCTCACTAATATCGTCAATTTATATGAAAGTTATGAATTCCATCTGGTGCAAATATGTTCTCAGCTACAATATCGTTATGTTCCCAAAACGAATGTGTATTGAGAGTTCATTTCAGATTGCCCTAAACCATGTGAATCAAATAACACAACTCCATGAATAGAAGTCCACATGTCACTTAGGATTGAGATCTATCATGATGATTAAACTTAGTTTGATATTCGATCATTTCTCGTAAATGGTACTATTGAGATATTCATCAAATATTGTGGTCCAGTCTTATATAATCGCCATTATATAATATAGTTTCAATTTCATGTCACCCAAATGAATGATCCGGATGAGATCATTTGTACGCTATACAAAGTTGACAGTTATCAATAGTCTTACCAGGATAAGGTTCCCAAACGCTATCCATTTACTACAGACACTCTAGGTTATTCATCTCAGCTTTAATCCTTTTGTATGACTCATATACTTAGTCATGATTTCATAAGAGAAACCTTGGGTTTACTATTTCAATGTTTTGATATAAATATATAAATATTCCCTATATCGTCTATGAATCAACGTGGTTACAAAGATATTTGATTTTCAAAATAAATTATCTTTATTAAATAATTATAAGCTCTAGGACACTAATCCTAACACTCCCAAGCCTAAACAAGTTAGTAAGCATGGTTTAAGACTCTCAATTCCAAAACCAATCTCAACTTCTAAATCATACGAATCGTTCAACAAATTCGATTTCTAAGTTTATTTTCAATTCTATTTATCCTCACCTTGTATGCTTGAGTGAGAAAAATGTTCCAACGTACCGTAAAACAAGCAACCAACACCTAGAAGAATAGCAATCGAAAATATTTTATAACCTATAGCTAAAATGAGAAAAAGTGATTTTTGGTTGAACAATGATGTAACATCCCTAAAAATTCCATAAATATGGCAGCAGAAGACATCTTTAAGAAATATTTCAAATTCTCATTTAAACTCAAAAGTTCCCTAAAAACATATCTTAGATCGCGAACTTTATTTCAAAACTCAAAAATACCATTTAGTTCTAAAATGCAACATAAAAAACCAAAACACGAATGAAAAACATTATTTAACTAAAAGATAGTTCCTTTCCCAAAAACAAGGTAATTGATATACAAAAGAAAGGTTTTGCCTGCGATTATCCATTCCAACCGTTATTCCACGAGTCCTCATCAACTGCAACCTTTCTTCTTCTTTTACCTAAAAAAAAAGATGATGTAGCATCATGAGGCCACGTCCAATGAGTAGAAAACACTTATAATTTAATAATTCTATGAGAACTTCTAAGTTGATTAAGTCCATAATCGGCCTCACCGACTTCCAAACCTCTCACTTAATCTTATCCATTCCATCACGTAACCTAATGCTTAACTCTACTCTTTATTCACAAACAAAGAGAGAATTCGCTGGAAAAGGATTAAACAGACTTTTTCACAATTTAAACCTTTCGAGAATATTGTTCTTATGTATTTTCAAAGTACATTAGCGAACCTACAAGTATACTCTTTTCCATTTGTACACATGGAATGATCCTGCCCTGCTAAGTGTTATTAAGTCGTGCACAACTATAATAATCTCCCTTAAACACATATTCTTCATTAAGTATAGCCCTACTTAATGCAAACCTCTGACCATATTGTTCAAGGTATCAAAACAATATGATTTAACAATAAGCATCCCTACTAGAATGCTTAAAAAGCCTAAGTTCTGTTTTTAGTCTAGAAACACCATTTCTACCCAAAACTAACTTTCCAAGACTTAAACATAATATTTCAAAATTCTAGAAATAAGTCTCATTATCAGCCTTAAAATGAGCTAAAATCCACTCACAACGATCACCCAACAAATACCTCAAACTAGGGGGGCAAAACTAGCCTAAACTAGTGTAGTTTTGCTTGCTTAATTGGCACTAAACCTATAACATTTTCAAAAATAATTCCAGTAGAATTTTCATATCCTAAACTCTTTCCAAAACGCTAGGAAATGTCAAATAAGGACTCCATATAGTCTATATAACGATATAACATTAAAAGAGCAAAACTAGACTACATGTATGTTCACACTTTCCACTTTTTACATAAATTTAATCAACATTCCAGTAGCCTTATAACAGCATAAAATCATCCAAAAACATCTCAAAACATCGAAGAAATTCCACTCGAAGGCCACAAGTCAGTTTTTCAAAACTTGTCTACTACATGCTTAAACTTCCAACATTCTATGCTTTTGTTCATAAATTCCTGCACTTTATTTTCATCATTAAACATCCTAAGATCATGATCTTTAGCTTTCTAAATCACCCAAAATCAGTTTCAATATACTCTGTTAATGAAAATGAAACATCAAATAACAACACTAAACAACTAGCATAATTCTACTCACCTTATAATCTTGAATTACAAAGAACCTTTCTTCTTTTTTTCCAAGAACTCCTACAACCTTTCAAAATATGAGGAATATAATCACCACTAATTTCGAAACTTTATCTAATTTAAGAATAACGATGAATACTACCTACAACGAAGAATTAACGAAGATAAATCAATCAAAGTTGAAGAAACTATAGTAGACCTGAATGGATATTTTGGGCCATAACTATTTATAAAAAATGATCTTGCTACAAAGTTAATGTCATTGGAAAGATAATAGAAAAAAAAAAATCAGAATGGACTACTTACTTGAGCAAATTAAAGTCCGGGTGAGAAAGTTATGATAAAAATACTTTACAAAAGTTGCTTTGTGCGAAAATGGGGAAGAAACTTATTTGGAAAGGATGATTTTCGGCTAAAGAAAGAAAGAAAAGAATAATTTAGGGTTCAATCCCGATTTTTATTAATTATGAAAATGTAACTAGGCATAAACGGTCATAACTCATTCGTCAAGAATAAGAATGACGAGCAGTCAATTGGGTTGGAATCTTAATAACGAGAGTATCAACATCATCTTAAAATATAAAATTAAACTTTTGGTTTTAATTTTGAAGTTTGAGAAATTACCAAAATACCGTTACAAGATAATAAGAAATTTCTCATTCAATTTATGAATCTAGCCTCATTAATATCATTTTAGAAAATAAAATAAATTTCCAATTTATTTAATTTATAGTCTTACTTGGTAACGGGTCGTTACTGACTAACCTCCTTAAAAGTCTCATCCCCGAAAAGTTTCAATGCACGGTAAAGAGATGCATATTCTTATTCCTCATAGCTTAGCTTCTCCTAACATATGGTTCCTCCACAAAACCTTTACCAAATTATTTCAATCCTATCCATAATATCAAATGGTTGGATAAACCTCGGTTCAATTTTTTTTAAACCTTATAATTTCATCCATTAGAGAAGTATATACAAACACATGTTCGTCCCTCGTAAACTGATAATCACTTCGATGCATAACAAAATGACTCTTTTACTTTACCTGGGCTATTTCCATTATATGACGCTCTAGTTAGTTGCACTAACTTAAGTCCCAACAGTTCCCTATCTCCAACCTCGTCTCATAGGACCAAAGGTCTATATTTCTTATCCTACAATGTCTCAAAGACAGTCATTTTTATAGTAGCCTGATAAATATAATATACCCACCAAATATAGTGGGGTAATCCAACTACCTCAAAATCTAAGGTCGAAGCTCGAAATATGTCCTCCAAACATTTATTAAATGTCTCAGTTTTTCCATACTAGTTACCACTTTAAAATCAAGAATGTTTTATGAGCTTTCTCTAACTCTCAATGAAGTCTTGATTTTTCTGTAAATCAAGCTGGTGTGTAAAATTATTTATACTAATTGCCTCTTCTACCACATTTGCTTATTTTTTAAAAGTGATATTGATTAACAAAAACATAATCTTTAACCACATCCAACAACCTATAGTTTCCCATATTCAATTCCCTCTAAATGAAGAAATATTTAAGAATCTTGTAGTCATTAAGATTTAAATATTTTCTCAATAAAGGTAGTGTCTTTAAATCTTTAAAGCATGAACAACAACTACTAACTCCAAATCTTGCAATGGGTACTTATTTTCATGCTCTTTTAACTGTCTAGAAGCATAGGCAATCATCTTTCACTGCTTCGTTAAAACATAACTCAAACTTTCTTTGATGCATCATTGTAGATAGTCAAACCTCGTGAACCATCGAGAATAATAAAAAATGGAGTCGTGACAAACCTCTTCTTGAGTTTCTCAAAACTCTTCCAACATTCTTCGTTATATACATACTCAATACATTTTGAAGTCAACTTGGTCATAGGTGAGTGATATGAATTATGTAGCCTTGCATTTGAGGAATTCAAGCTTCAAGAGTAGTTGCATTAAATGCACTTCGATTGCAATAATGGCAACCCCAGTTCATTTATTACAAGTCAAGTTAAGATGCATTAACTACAACTCTAGATGCATTTATGACAACTCAAGCTTCATTCAAGGCAACTTAAAGCTTCATTCAAGATAACTTAAATACACTTCAAGACAAGCATTAATGGCATTTATAAGCTTCTTTTAGACTTCAAGTATCAGTTTCAATTGTTTTAGGTGCATTGTAAGTTACAAATTAAATGGTGGCTGAATGTAAGTTAAGTTTTTACTTTAAATTCGTGGGTTACAGTGTAGGGACTTAATGGGGCTGTTATGGGAGCATTATGGATTAAATTTAAGCCTATAAATAGGCATTGTATAAGACTTTGTAAATCAGACTTGTAAGACTTGAGAGATTCAAAAGATTGAATGAAATGTAGCATTTTATGCACATTGAGAGCCTTGAGCCTCACCTTTTGTAATCTTACTTTAGATTACATGTTTAGAAACATTCAAGAGGGGAGTGATCAACCAACTTGTGGAGTGTTTCGAGTCATGAGATGATGGAACGTAAAAGTTTGTCTGTTTCATGATTTTTAGATCAATAGGGCAATTTGTTTCTAGCCTTTCCATATGGTTGAAATCGAATAGTTAGGGAGGGTTTGAATTCATGCTTCAAGGGTTCATGCTAATTATAATATCATAGGGTGTTTGAACTTGAAATTTGACTTTTCCTTATCATTAAAGTTCCATTTAAATAAAATTAATTATTTAAACAATTAATAATTTCCAATTAATTTCAAATTATTATTACCGTTTAAATATATTAAATATTTAATTATTTAATTATAATTTATTGTTTAAATAAACTCATTATTAAACAATTAATAATGTTTCTATTAATTACCATTTAAATATACTTAATATTGCCTATTTAAGTAACATACCTTACTTAAACTTTTCAATTCTTCACAATTGATTTCATGACTACGATATTTGGGCCAACATAGAGACCTAATGGATCTATAGATCATGGGCTTAATAATTAGTCAATTAAGTGATAGCTCATAATTATTTAATTACTTATTATTTAACTACGAATCATTCCATTATAGATCATCACTAAACTTCCCTCACAATAGACAAGTTATGTCCATTTAGTTTATCTTTTATTATATTGTGATATCCTTCATGTGGAAAATTCATAATTACAGATGGGATAAATTTACTGTAACGTCCCGTTAATTTTGAAATGAATTATTTTATTTTATGTTATTTATTTATTTATTTATTTCAATTTAATTATTTAGTTTAATTATTATTTTGTAATTTCAATTTTAGTAGTTAATTTCGACCGAAATTCGTTTTTAATTGTTTTAATGCTCTAAATTCGTTTCGGTGACATTAATAATTGTTAATAGGCCAATTAATAATTATTAATCACTTTTAGATTTATTTAACAGCATCGGGTTTCGATTCATAAGTCAAAAGTCATAAAAGGACACAACCGTCATTTCCAATTTCTTAAAATATCTAAACACTATTCCCTATTCTTCTTTAAATGACCATTGACCATCATTGACCAAGAAAACCTCTCATTTTGCTCCTCAAGGCCGAAAGTTCAAGGGGGGGGGAAGAGAATTTTTGGGTTTCCTTCGTTTCTCGGCGGATCGACTCGATTTCGGTTGCATCGGAAAGGTCTCGAGTCTAGGATTCTTTTCCACCCAACTATTGTACTTGCCACCCGAGATCCACGAAGTTCTCGGTAAGTTTCTCTTGAAACCCTAAACTCATTATTTAAACAATTAATAATTTCCAATTAATTTCAAATTATTATTACCGTTTAAATATATTAAATATTTAATTATTTAATTATAATTTATTGTTTAAATAAACTCATTATTAAACAATTAATAATGTTTCTATTAATTACCATTTAAATATACTTAATATTGCCTATTTAAGTAACATACCTTACTTAAACTTTTCAATTCTTCACAATTGATTTCATGACTACGATATTTGGGCCAACATAGAGACCTAATGGATTTATAGATCATGGGCTTAATAATTAGTCAATTAAGTGATAGCTCATAATTATTTAATTACTTATTATTTAACTACGAATCATTCCATTATAGATTCATCACTAAACTTCCCTCACAATAGACAAGTTATGTCCATTTAGTTTATCTTTTATTATATTGTGATATCCTTCATGTGGAAAATTCATAATTACAGATGGGATAAATTTACTGTAACGTCCCGTTAATTTTGAAATGAATTATTTTATTTTATGTTATTTATTTATTTATTTATTTCAATTTAATTATTTAGTTTAATTATTATTTTGTAATTTCAATTTTAGTAGTTAATTTCGACCGAAATTCGTTTTTAATTGTTTTAATGCTCTAAATTCGTTTCGGTGACATTAATAATTGTTAATAGGCCAATTAATAATTATTAATCACTTTTAGATTTATTTAACAGCATCGGGTTTCGATTCATAAGTCAAAAGTCATAAAAGGACACAACCGTCATTTCCAATTTCTTAAAATATCTAAATACTATTCCCTATTCTTCTTTAAATGACCATTGACCATCATTGACCAAGAAAACCTCTCATTTTGCTCCTCAAGGCTGAAAGTTCAAGGGGGGGGGGAAGAGAATTTTTGGGTTTTCCTTCGTTTCTCGGCGGATCGACTCGATTTCGGTTGCATCGGAAAGGCCTCGAGTCTAGGATTCTTTTCCACCCAACTATTGTACTTGCCACCCGAGATCCACGGAGTTCTCGGTAAGTTTCTCTTGAAACCCTAAACTCCAAATAGTGTTTTAATGGAGTTTTCTTTGTTTCCTTTCGATTTCTTGCCGTGAAACTCGGTGTTTGTAAATACGGGAGTAGTTTTAAGAGTTTTTGGAAACTTTCCCATAACCCTAAAACCGAGTTTCAGTCGAAACCCTTCCCGTTTGAAATTTACCTTTTGGGTTTGAAAATGGGTTAGAAATTAATGAATAAATGTTTATTTAAATTCGATTCGAGAAAGGGATTATTGTTCAAAAACCCTAATTATCAATACCCATTGAAATCGGGAATATCGAGTTTGCTTAAAACCAACTCGAAACACTTTTAAATTGCCTAAAAGCCGAAAAATCAAACCCAAAGCCCATTTTTCTTTCTAGGGCCGAGAGCCTCTTGTGGGGTTTTGTTGGGTTTTTCGTCGTTTTATACGTTGGTTGATGTTTGATCGATAGTTGGTTAATTATCGATGGTATGATATAATTCAATTGTAGGTGTTTTTAAACCACTCGCTTGATCGCTCCTTCGGACTTAGGAGCAAAGTCATCTTTTATTAAAGGTGAGAATAGTTAGGATTTAATTTATAGAAAGCAAATGAATGTGAAGGTTATTAGAGTTTGAAACTAAGATTAGAATCCAAATCTAAGATTAGAGGGATGTGAATTAGTGCCCTTAGAATTAGAAGTTAATCCTTTAAGTGAGAACTTAGGAGTTCTCAAGGAAGTATTTGAATCTTAGAAGATTCTAAGTTTGTTTCGATTTGAAATTAAGATTTGACCATTGGAAGTTAAAAGATCCAACTTGTAATTAGAACGATTAATAGAACCTCAGATTATTGGAAGTTTAGAATCCTTAAAGGTATAGGTAAATCGTTAAATTGTGATTTTATTTTCATTATTGGTAGCGGAGTTCAATTTACATATCGTTCGTCCGAGATGCTCATTTATTTTACTTGTTTTAATTCTGCACTTTATTTATTTACTTTTACAAGATATGCAAGCATA
The DNA here is from genome assembly GCA_028015215.1 of Gynostemma pentaphyllum. Classification (NCBI taxonomy): domain Eukaryota; kingdom Viridiplantae; phylum Streptophyta; class Magnoliopsida; order Cucurbitales; family Cucurbitaceae; genus Gynostemma; species Gynostemma pentaphyllum. The sequence goes on from CM051355.1 coordinate 45,033,393, forward strand.
TGCATATCAATTGCACCATACCATTATCGCATCACTCATGAAAAAGAAATGAAAAGAAGAAAAGAATATGAAAAAAAAAAGAAAAGAAAGTGAAAAGAGACGAATGAGACCCTAAGGGATTTGCTCATTACTCTAAATGAAAAGAGACGAATGGGACCCTACGGGATTTGCTCATTACTCTAAATGAAAAGAGACGAATGGGACCCTAAGGGGTTTGCTCATTACTCTAAATGAAAAGAGACGAATGGGACCCTACGGGATTTGCTCATTACTCTAGATGAAAAGAGACGAATGGGATCCTACGGGATTTGCTCTCATTACTCTTGATGAAAAGGAAGTGAATAGTATCCTATGGATTGACGCATTACTTCATTCATGCATAAGGGTATATGCGAGCCCTACATTGCATATGATTGATGATATAAAGAATTGAGATGTTATATTTTATGCAAAGTCATTTACTTTTATTACTTTATGTCATAAGGAGTTAATGGAGGAGTTTTGACTATAAGTGTTAGTAGTATCATCCTTTGGAGAAAATGGAATAGAATTACCTAGATTTTGGAGAATTCTAGGAAAGAATGTGTCAGTTTAATTGGACACAAATCGGAATGCAAGTTTGAGGTCTATTTTTACTTTTTATTCTTATTATTCTCACTGGGCTTAGTTTGTTAGCTCATGATATTACAAACATTTCAGGTAATGTTTGGGATCGTGGGAGAGGAGCTGGTGCGTGCTTGATCGAGAGGATGATGATTTCGAGATGGACTAAGTAGTTGTAAAAATCCATGTACATGGTTTTGTGAATTTTATATAATTTTGAGATTTGTACAATTGTATATAGCTCTTAAGAGATTTTGTCTTTATGTTTATGATTATAATCATTTTGAACTCCTGGATAGGAACTTAATGTTCCTTGTGTATTTTAGATTTTGAAATTAAGATGTAAACAGGTTTTGGCTAGCAAATTTTTAAACATAACGACGCCAAATTTTCTTAAAATAAAAGACTTCCGCTATTTTTCTCTGATTTAATTTATTTAAAAGTGACAGGTCGTCACATTTACTATTTTACCCATGTAATTACCGTTTTATCCTTATATCCCTTCCTGTTGATTCTCCAATGAACGTTATCTGTAGTCCAACTATAGATAAATACTTATGTGATAAGCAGAATTCGTTGGCCCACTTGTTCATGTCTCGAAGAAGTACATTGTTTACATGGTTTTATATTATAAGATTACCCTTAATTTAATTTTTTTTATGGGTTTTATGCTACTTTAATTAGTTTTTCTCTTATTATGTAGGTATGGAAACATATTTGCAAAATAAGGGACAAAGGAAATAATTTGGCAAAAATCAATTCTAGTGAGCCATCGCTTGAATGCAAGCGACCAATCGCTTGAATGCAAGCGACCTATCACTTGAATGCAAGCGACCCATCACTTGACCATTCAAAAAAGTGCTAGAAATTAGCCTAGCAACCTGTCGCTTGCAAGTCATCGAGGTGTCGATCGTAAGTTTTAATGAAGGCTTGCGAAATCCAAGTGAGCCATCGCTTGAGAAGTAGTGAGGCGTCGCGTGAGCATTACTCCAACCACAGACTTCAGATTCCTATTTAAAGAGGCTGAATCTTATTTTTCATGGATACTTGGAGACAGCCACCTTCTAGAGCAGTTTTTGGAGATTTTCAGTGATTTTCGATGGAGTCGACTTTATGTTTTTTTAGATTATTTATTTTTATGGATTCTATTTTTATGGATAGCTAAATTTCTAATTCTTAGGAGATTGATGTAGTTACTTTATTTTTATGGTTTGAGTATTTAGTCTTAGTTTTGAAGACAATTTTATTATTCTATTTATGTTCTGATGTACTTAATGCTTTTAATTTACTGACCATAGCTTAGTTGATTTTAATTCTGAAATCTAACACTCGGGAGAGGTTGTTTTAGGATAGATCTTGGGAACATAACTGAAGGTAGATTAGAGTTGGGAAACTGAATCTTAATTTAGAAGTCTAAAAAGAACCTGTGATTAATACTGTAACGTCCCGTTATTTTGTGATAAAAAAAAACTTTTATTTATTTTATTTTAATTTGAGTAATTAAAATTCATTTATTTATTATTAAATTAGAATTTAGTAATTTATTTCATTTTAATTCATTTTAATGGCTTTATTTATTTAATTACGTTTTAATGGTGTTAATAATTATTAACGGACCAATTAATAATTATTAATCACCATTGGGTTAGTTTGAGATGTTCGGGATTCGTTTTAAGCCAAAAGTCTTAAAAAGGGCAAAATCGTAATTTCCAACTTCCTAAATATCTATTTACTATTTGTCATCTTCTTTAACTCATTTTTGACCAAAACATCACCATTTTCTTCTCCAAACCCGAGCAACAAAGGGAAGAAAAGAGAAGAGGAAGAAACGGTCGCCCGGCCGTTTCTTGGCCGTTTTGCGTGATTTCGGATGCGTTGGAAAGCTCTGCCGAGACCTTTCTACCCATTCCACTCTTGGAACGTTTCCAACTCTCTAAGGTAAGCCCTAGATTTCGAATTCTCATTGAACTTCCATGGAAATTGATTCAAGCTTTTGTGTTCTTTCGATTTCTTGCCGTGAAACTCGGTGTTTGTCAATTCGGGAGTAGTTTTATGTGTTTTTGGAAACTATTTCATAACCCTAAAACCGAGTTTCAGTCGAAACCCTTTCCGTTTGAAATTTACCCTTTTGGGATTGAAAATGGGTTAGAAATTAATGAATGAATGTTTATTTAAATTCAATTCGGGAAAGGGATTAATGTTCAAAAACACTATTCATCGATACCCATTGAAATCGGGATTATCGAATTTGATTAAAACCAACTCAAAACGTATTTTGAATTGCCAAAAAGCGAAAAACCAAACCCGAGACTCGTTTTTGATGATAGGGCCGTGGGCCTCTTTGTGGGTTTTATTGGGTTTTCGTTGCTTTGTATGTTTAGTAATTGTTTGAATGATAGTTGGTTTCGTTATTGATTGTTACGATGTAATTCGTTTGTAGGTGTTTTTGAACTTCGTGGTTGATCGCTCCTTCGAACTTAGGAGCTAAATCATCTTATTAATAAGGTGAGAATAGTTAGCATTTAAATTAAATATGGAAAGCAAACTAGTGTGATGGTTTGAGAGTTTGAACTAAGATTAGAATCCGAACCTAAGATTAGAGGGTTGTGAGTTAGTGCCCTTAGGATTAAGAGTTAATCCTTTAAGTGAGAACTTAGAAATTCTCGGGAAAGACTTTGAATCTTAGAAGATTCTAACTTAGTTTCGTTATGAAACTAAGGTTGGATTATTTTGAAGTCAAAATGATCCAACTTGAAATTTTAAAACGGTTAATAGAACCTCGGATTATTTGGAAGTATAGAATCCGGAGGACATAGGTTAATCGTTTAAATTATGATTCTAATCTTATTACTAATATCGGAGTTCGATCGTCATATCGTTCATTCGAGTTTCTCAGTTATTTTACTTTTTGTCATTTACTTTATGTCTTTACTTATGCCCATTTACCTTATGTGTAATTTAATTACTTTATCATTTACTTTACTTTATTTAATTGTACAAGCATATGCAAGCATATGCATAACATTTTGCACCATTATTTATTATACTACAACATCTCGCATCATTGAAAAGAGAAAAAGAAAAGAATGAAAAGAATGAAAGGAACGGTGGATGAGTGGATTCCCACGTTACCTTCATGCATAAGGTGAATGATGGATGAGTGGATTCCCACATTACCTTCATCATGCATAAGGTTGAATGGTGGATGAGTGGATTCCCACATTACCTTCATGCATAAGGATAAGGGTGGATAGTTTGTAAAAATCCACATTACCTTCATTACATGCATAAATGGCAATTGTGTATCCTATGGATGTACTCATTACTTTTATGCATATGATAGATGAGAAAGAGAGTCGAGATGTTATATTTTTTTGCAAAGTCATTTACTTTTCTTACTTTATGTTATAACAAGTTAAAGGATGAACAATTAGCCTAAGTGTGCTAATTAGTTTCATCAAATGGAAAATATGACTTAGAATGACCTAGACTTTGGAGAATTCTAGGAAGGATTGTGTCGGTTTATTGGACACAAATCGGAATGCGAGTTTGAGGTCTATATTTACTTTTTATGCTTATTATTCTCACTGGGCTTAGTTTGTTAGCTCATGATATTACAACCAATTTCAGGTAATGCCTTGGCTAGAGGTCGAGGAGGAGGAGGTGGTCTGCGTGATCGAGGGATGCCGACCTCGAGATGGACTAATGGATTTGTAAAGTTTATGTCTTATTTGATAAACTTTAAGGAATTGTATTTTGTATTTGGCTCCTAAGAGCCTAATGTTGATGAATTATGACATTATATATTTGAACTCCTGATTTGGACTTAAAGTCCATGAGATTTGATTAGATTTGAAAATTAGGTTGTAAACAGGTTTTCGGCATGCCAATTTTCAAACAAAACCACGCCAATTTTTCGTAAATTAAAAGACTTCCGCTGTTTTCTCTGATTTTAATTTATTTAAAAGTGACGGGTCGTCACAAATACACTGTTCATTAGTAAAATTGAATAAGGATATTGGTTTCTTAGTTAATTATGATTCTTGATTTGACGCTTGGGAGAGGTAATTAAGAGTTTTAGTGTTCTTGACTTATAGAATATGAAATTGTCGTTCTTAATTAAAGAATATTATTTCCATAAATTAAAGTAGTGAAATCATTCTTCTAGGACCTTTTATATTGATTTAATTCAACCTGTTTGTATTTAGTTTTATTTATTCTTATCAGTTTATGATTATTTGCTTAGTTAACACTGATTATTTTACGAATTCTAAATAAAATTGAGTTAGTCATATTTTAGTAATTAGGTAGACTTAATTCTTTTTCCCAAAGGACAACAACTCTTTATTCTTAACACTATATTAAAACTTGACTCCGTACGCTTGCAGGTAATTGATAATTTCGTCAACAAGTTTTTAGCGCCATTGCCGGTGATTATAATTTAGTTTTACTTGATACTATTGTGCATTAACTTAGTCTTAATTTAGAATTTTTATTTTTTGTCAACAACTTTCTGAATATTTTAATGATTCTTTGCTCATTTGTTTCTTTTTTGTTGTTATTTTTGCAGCTTATTATTTATTATATACAAAAGGACGGAAGTAATAGTCTTCCACCACTAAATCTGGAGATTGAGAAAACCTACAAAGCTAACGTAAGTAGAAAAAGCTTCAAGCCGAGACAATGGCTAATGAAGATGATCAAAATGCGCTTGCTCAGAACAACACAAGGAAAATTAAGGATTATTTCGAACCTGTTGTTGCTATAAAAATTTCAGGCATAGTTACAGGTAGACCATCAATTCTAACAACTTTGAATTGAAACCTCCTTTGATTGGTATGGTTCAAACAACATCAGTTTGGAGGGACTGCTTTAGAAGATTCAAATGATCACTTATCAGGTTCTTAGAAATTTGTGATACAGTTAAGATGAATGGGATACCTGAAGACACAATTAAATCACTAAAGGATAAGGCTAGGGGTTGGTTACAATCACTACAGCGAGGAAGCATCACTAGTTGGAAAGACATGGTTGAAAAGTTTTTGACAAAATTTTTCCCACCATCGAGGGCCACTCATCTACATACTGAAATCAAAATTTTCAAGCAACAAAATTATGAAACTTTATATGAGGCTTGGGAGAGATTTAGGGAGTTTTTGAGGAAGTGTCCAAATCAAGGGTTGACAGGGCATACTAGATCGAATGTTGATGCTGCAGCAAAAAGTTATTTGATGTGTAAAACTGTTGAAGATGTTGGGGTTTCTGCCCTAAATCTTATGTAATCCAATTAAACTATAAATAAATAAAGAAATTATAAATTAGTAATATTTACATTGTCATTTATTATTAGTTTAATAAATGTAATCCATCATAAGATCCAGAGTTACGTATGATAACTTAAAGTGAGCATATGATGCGGGAAGATTCACTTAAGTGTAACTCAAATAGTCTGTGGTACATGAATAAAGGTTGGGTGCCTTATTTCTGGTAACACCACTAACACGGCCCACTTGTGAATTGGCACAAGTGATCTCATCTGGATCGCTCATATAGAGACATGTGAGTGGGGGTGTTGCTGCAATAGAGATTGTAGTAGACTGGACTAAGATAAACTTACTGTCTTCTGGGAAAGCCGTTACAGAAAGACACTTCGTTTATCAACCGGTTGATCATGTACAATTGATCTTAATCCTGAGTGGATTACGAACTCCTGTTCATAAGAGACAAGCCTTTGATTTGCATAGGTGAGAGTGACTCGTATAGTTCCCTCAATATGCCTCCCACTTTGGGGATTGCATCTTGCTTATAGCTGGGAACGTAATTACACAAGAATTGGAATTCACTCTTTCCATATAGGAAAATAGATAAGTAGTTCCCTTATGGACTGATTCGGTCTTGAACAGCGGGGCCCCATATTCCTCTGATCAAGGAAAAGGTTAAAGACGCATAATGGAGATTATGTAAGGTTGTTCATTGGAGAATTAGTTGGGCTTAAGGAACAAGATGTATCATGGAGGTTAATACGGTATAAATACCTAGCCATGGATACGAACTAACTTGTGAAGGATCAAAGTGTAGTTAATGATTATAGCCAATGGACATAACTATGTCTATAGTACTAAGAGTGCAACTCTAGATATTTAGTGGAGTTATCTAAGAGTTAATGAATGAGAATTAATTGATTAAAAGGAGTTTTAATCAAAGGTAATTCTGGATCATTGGAGCTTAGTCCTATATGTCCATTAAGTCCTCCGAGCTAACACATGTAATCGAGAACATAAATTAATATGATTAATTTCTCTTTGGAAAATTGGAAATGAATAGAGGAGTCTATTCAATTAATTAAAGGAAATTAAATAGAGGAGTCTATTTAATTATTTAATTAATGGTGGAATTAAATAGAGGAGTCTATTTAATTATTAAATAGAAGAGTCTATTTAATTATAAGAGATTAAATAGAGGAGTCTATTTAATTAAATTAATTTTGTTTTGTCCAAAATTAATGGGGATTTAAATAGAAGAGTCTATTTAAATATTTAATTTGAAATTATCAAATTAAATGAGGAAATAAATAAAAGGAGTTTTATTTATTGGAATAAATAAAAGGAGTTTTATTTATTTAATTATTTAACGGAATTGTTCCATTAAATAAAGAGGAAAATAAAATGCCCAATATTGTCATTGGATGATGATAGGGGCGTGTGGCCCAAGGTGGGGTCACACGCCCCCCCTTGGTCAAAGGGTTGACCAAAAAGTTTGCATTTTTATTTATTTAAAATATATGAATATCTTATTTTAAATTAATGTGATTAATTTAAAATGGAAGATATGGAATATCTTATTTAAATTAATATGATTAATTTAAATGGAAGATATGGAATAATATATTTAAATTAATATTGATTAATTTAAATAAAAGATATGGAATGTTTTATTATGGAATAAAATATAATATCTTTATTATTCAAATATATTTTAGAATATCTTAATTAATTATTTATTAATTAAAAAGATATTCAGAAGATTTTCTGATGCCTTGGTTTTCCTATAAATAGGACCTTTGGGGGTGACCCCAAAACACACAACCAAGAGAGTTAAAGTAAAGGCTCAGGAATTTCCTCTCCTCCCTCTCTCTTGCGCCGCCCATAGGGTGATTGGGAAGAAAATTCTTCTTCTCAATTTTTCCTTTTTCCAAAGGAGATAGTGCCTACGCACCGATTCTCTTTTGTGCTTAGTGAGGAAGATCTTTTTGGTGGTCCCAGGATCGTAACCATCGAAGAACGAGGAAGAGTCAGACACTTCTCGACAAGGGTTAGTTTTTCTTTTATGCATTTAGAATTTTGAATTTATTATACTGCAAGGAAAGATCCGTTGGGACTTCCGTTTGAGAACTCTTTTAGAGGCCTCAATCCCAACAGAAGAGGCACTGGAATTACTTGACAATATGGCTGAAAATAGTTTCCAATATCCCGATGACTGATCTATGGCTCCAAAATTGGCAGGAACATTAGCAGTTGAAGAAGTTACATTCATTAAATCTCAGATTGCTTCACTTTCACATCAGGTAGAAAAATTTTCAGGACCTAAGACTTCAGAGTCCATTGAAACTTTAGCAACTGCAAGTGAAGTTGTTCAATATGAAGAACTTACAACTGAACAAGTCCAATATGTGAATAACATAAACTATGGGTATAGAGGAAATCAATATTAGAATCCATTGCATACCCATTATAATCCAAACAAAGAAATCATGAGAATTTGACCTATAGAAATAAAAAGAAAGTTTTGCAACCCCCTCAACAGAATAGGGATGATAATAAGCTTTCTCAGGAGAATATGTTTGGTACTTTCATTACAAAATCTAGCAAAAAGTTTAATCCAAATGAAACTATGATAGAAAATTTAGTAGCGAAAGTTGACAATCATGGTGTTGTTTTGAAAAACCTAGAGGTCCAGGTGGGACAAATAGCTACTTCAGTGAATGCACTTCAGAATGGAAAGTTTCTTAGTGATACACAAGTAAACCCAAGGAAAAAATTCAATGCTATCACAAAGGGGAGTGGAAAAGAGCTTTAGGAACGAACTCCACCATTAGCACAAGAGTCCATCACTAAAACAATTGAGAGCAGGGAAGAAGGACAATAGGGGGCTATATCTAGTGTGGAAAAAAGTCAATTTATATTCCCTTATCTTCTGATATTCTTGTTGAAAATTCTAATTTAACTTATCCTCAACATTTTCAGAACACGAAGATTGATCTTCAATTTTATAAATATTTATATATTTTTAAGAAAAATCATATTAACATTCCTTTTGCAGATGCGCTGGAATAGATGCCAAACTATGTGAAGTTCATGAAAGATATAATGTCTAAGAAGAGTGTTGAAACAGTAAAAATGACAGTAAAGTTGATAGAGCTTTATGTGATTGAGGTGCTAGTATTAATTTAATGCCTCTTACTGTGTTCAGAAAACTTGTATTAGGTGATGTGACGACCCATCACTTTTAAATAAATTAAATTAGAAAACACAGCGGAAGTCTTTTATTTTAATAAAAATTGGCGTGATTATGTTTGAAAATAGGCTAGCCAAAAACCTGTTTACATCTTAAATTCAAACATCTAAAAACACAAGGAACATTAAGTTCCTATCCAGGAGTTCAAAATGATTATAATCATAAATCAACGACAATAAGCTCTTATGAGCTAATTACAAAGTACAAATCATCAAAATGATATAAAGTTCACAAAACCATGTACATGGATTTTTACATAACACATAGTCCATCTCGAAATCATCATCTTCTCGATCAAGCGCGCACCAGCTCCTCTTCCACAATCCCAAACATTACCTGAAATGTTTGTAATATCATGAGCTAACAACTTAAGCCCAATGAGAATAATAAGAATAAAAAGTAAGAATAGACCTCAAACTCGCATTTCGATTTGTGTCCAAGAACATACTTACTCTTTGCTATCCATCCATTCAAAGAGTTTATAACGAAGTGTTCAACTTTTACTTACCAATTCTTCAATATAATTGTGGAACTTCATTCCAATATTTCTGATATGGTTTCATAAATGCATATAGCGTTTATATCTCATTTTCCATATATACCTTATACTATATACAAGGTTTACTTTAAATTCTTATTCTCCCAAAGGATGATATTAATTAACACACTTAGTCTAATTGTTCATCCATAAACTTGTTATAACATAAATGAGAAAAATAAATAAACTTTGCATAATTATAACATCTCGATTCTCTTTCTCATCTATCATATGCATAAAAGTAATGAGTACATCCCGTAGGATACGCATTCGCCATTTATGCATGAAATGAAGGTAACGTGGGTATTCAACTCATCCACCATTCCTTATGCATGAAGGTAACGTGGGTATTCAACTCATCCACCATTCCTTATGCATGATGAAGGTAACGTGGGTATTCAACTAATCCACCATTCCTTATGCATGAAGGTAACGTGGGTATTCAACTCATCCACCATTCCTTTCATTCTTTTCTTTTTCTCTTTTCAATGATGCGAGATGTTATGGTACAATAAATAATGGTGCAAAATGTTATGCATATGCTTGCATATGCTTGTAAAAGTAAATAAAGTAAAGTACGAATATTAAAGAAATCACAATCCACATAAAGTAAATGACATAATGATAAACATAGATAAGAATCTCGGACGAACGATCTATAAATCGAACTCCGGTATCAATAATAAAAGTAAAGATCAAACATAACGATTAACCTAAACCTTCAAGGATTCTAAACTTCCAATAATCCGAGGTTCTATCAATCGTTCTTTAAAGTCTTGGATCTTTTAACTTCCAATGATCCATCTTAAACTCCGAAACTAATCTATCTTAGAATCTTCTAAGATTTGGGGCTTTCATCGAGAAATCCTAAATTTCTCGCTTAAAGGATTAACTTCAAATCCTAAGGCACTAACTCACTCCCTCTAATCTTAGATTGGATTCTAATCTTAGTTTCCGATTCTACAAATCATCGTACTTATTCGTTTTCTATAAATACTTTAAATCCTAACTATTCTCACCTTAGCCAAATAATATTTGCTCAAAGTCTCCAATTCCCACGAAACAACAACCGAGCAATCGCACCTACAATTCACCAATTGCACAACATATTACAATTCATAACTAATATGCGAACAAGTGTGCAATTTCGGGTGAATAGTGTCTCAGGTGAATAGTGTTTTACGAAAATCTGGGCTCAAAATCGTCAATTTCCATGATAGAAATTCATGATTTCAACTTCGAAACTCATTTACAATAAAAAACGAACAAATCCATACAAATTTTTTTGAAATCTTACTTTTTGGAACTTCCTTTAGAGAACGGGAAACTTCGAAAAGCTAGGTTGGATAGGTAGCCCTCGTCCCTACCAATCCAATGCAACCGAAAACACGACGATCCGCCGAAAAACGAAGAAAGGAGAAGAAAAAATTTCTTCTCATCAATGGAGATGGAAGCTACGGCCAAGGAGAAAATGGAGGAGAAGAAAATGAAATAAACTTGGTCAAAGTTGATATTTAAAGATAAATGAATAGTAATTTTAGATATTTTAAGAAATTGGAAATGACAGTTGCGTCCTTTTATGACTTTTGACTTACGAATCGAAACCCGATGCTCTTAAATAAATCTAAAGGTGATTAATAATTATTAATTGGCCTCTTAATAATTATTAATGTCACCAAAACGAATTTAGAGCATTAAAACGATTAAAAGGAATTTTGGGCGAAATTAACTACTAAAATCAAAATTACAAAAATAATAATTAATCTAAATTCTTAAATTGAAATAAATAAATAAATAAATAACATTAAATAAATAATAGAATAAAATAAATAAATAAATAAAAAATTTCACTTCAAAATAACGGGACGTTACAGGTGAAGTTCAACCTACTACTATATCTCTTCAGCTTGCAGATAGATCTCTCACTTAAGCTTGCAGATGGATCACTCACTTACCCTCGTGGAGTCATTAAAGATGTGTTGGTAAAGGCTTATAAGTTCATATTCCTAACTGACTTTGTAGTCCTAGACATGGAAGAAGATGAAGAGATTCCTATCATTTTGGGGATGCCATTCTTAGCTATAGGACGTGCATTGATTGATGTCCAGCAAGGTAAGTTAACATCAAAGAAGAGGTACACTTCAATATTTACCGCTCTTTTAATTTTCCTAGTGAGGTTAGTACTTGCCATATGATTGATGTTCTTGATAATTTATTATTTAATTCAGTAGGAAACAAGATTCTCCTTGATCCTTTCAAGCATGCTTAGTTGCATCATTAACTAAGGTTTCTGACTTATTTGTTGATGATGAGTTGATGCGTTTAGCTCTTGATTCTTTACCACTTGAGTCTTTAAAAAACCAGACAAAGATTTTGGCACTTGATGAGAAGAAGGATGAGCCAACAAAAACTCCTAAACATGAATTGAAACAATTACCAGAGCATATTTGTTAAGCCTTCCTAGGTGAGTCTTCTACTTTTCCTGTTATTATTTCTTCTGCTTTGAGTCATGTTGAGGAGGAAAAGTTGTTGCGTGTTCTGAGAGAATATAAAACTGCTTTAGGTTGGTCAATAGAGGATATTAAGGGTATTAGTCCATCAATTGTAATGCATAAAATTTTAATGGAAGATACTTTTAAACCATCTGTTGAGTCACAAAGAAGATTAAATTTGGCCATGAAAGAGGTCTTTCGAGATGAGGTTTCAAACCCCTCAAGGCAAGAATAATTTATGCTATATTCTATAGTCCTTTGGTGAGTTCTGTTCAAGTTGTGCCTAAAAGGGGGGAATGACTGTTGTGAAAAATGATAAAAATGAATTGATTTCCAGTAGAATTGTGACTGGTTGGCGTGTATGCATTGACAATAGAAAATTGAATAAGGCCACTAGCAAAAATCACTTTCCACTTCCATTTATTGACCAAATGTTAGATAGACTTGTAGGGTACCGGTATTATTGTTTTCTTGATGATTATTCAAGTTACAATAATATTTCCATAGCTCCTGAAGACCAAGAGAAAACTACTTTTACATGCATTTATGGTACTTTTGCATTCAGAATAATGTCGTTTGGTTTATGTAATGCTCTTGCTACTTTTCAGCATTGTGTGATGTCTATTTTTTTTTATTTTATGGAAGAGATTATGGAAGTGTTTATGGATGTTTTTTCTATTTTTGGTAATTCTTTTTATTATTGTTTGCATAATTTATCTTTGGTCTTGAAAACATGTCAACAAACTAATCTTGTGCTTAATTGGGAAAAATATCACTTAATGGTTACTGAGGGGATTCTTCTAGGTCATAAGATTTCATCTCAAGGCCTTGAAGTTGATAGAGCAAAAATTTCTACTATTGAATTATTTTTACCCCCTAAACATGTGAAAGGTGTTAAAAGTTTTCTAAGACATGCAGGTTTCTACAGGCGATTTATAAAAGATTTTTCTAAAATCGTGAAACCTTTGTGTAATTTTTTGGAAAAAGATGCATCTTTTGATTTTACTGATGAATGTTTATTATCATTCAATTTGATTAAAGAAAAGTGAACTTCTGCCCCTATTATGGTTGTACCTAATTGGAGTCAACCTTTTGAAATTATGTGTGATGCTATTGACTATGCTTTAGGTGCAGTTTTAGGACAAAGAAGATATAAATTTTTCAGAGCCATTTACTATGCTAGTAGAATTCTTGATAGTGCTCAACAAAATTACACCACTGCTAAAAAAGAAATGATTGCTGTTGTTTTCTCTTTTGATAAGTTTAGATTTTATATCTTAGGGTCTAAGGTTATTGTTCATACTGACCATGCAGCTCTTCCCTATCTTTTTAGTAAAAAAGATGCTAAACTATGTTTAATTCGTTGGATTTTTTTGTTACAAGAATTTGATTTTGAAGTGCACGATAAGAGTCGTTGTGATATGAATCATCCCAGCCCCAAATGTCAAAGAATTGACGATATTGAAGTCCAAGATTTCAATCAAGTAAGATCAAGAATCCGAAGACTAAAAGAGTGAAGATTGACTTTCTTGGGCATTTGCAAGGATATTGGGTTACATACTTTACTGATGAAGAAAATTTGTTTAAAACACTATTAAACTCATGAGATATTTGTTTTAAAGAGCTCCAAAGAAAACCACACATGAATACATTCAAACGAGTGAAAATGTATCAAAACGGGAACCGACACTTATAGTTTTGTCTATTTTCATCCAATTTCGAATTTTAGTATTTTATTTGAGATTTATTAATTTAGTTTTATTTATTATTATTATTACTGTAATAGGGAAGAATTTACTTTGTTTCCTTAGTTTTTAAAACTTGGAGCCCAAGTTTAGAAGATTAGGAAAATAGTTAAGTAAGTAATTAAAGTAATCTAATATATTTAATTTACTAAATTAAATTAATTAATTAATGAAACTAAAGTAAATTAAATTAATTAAAGTAAGTAAACTACACTAATTAATCAACCTAATTAAATTAAATTAATTTAAAAAAAGTAATCTAAACTAATAATGTGACTAAATTAAATTAATAATTTATTAAACTAAATTTAATTAAGTAATTTAACTAAAAGTAATTTAACTAAAGTAAATTAATTAACTAATTACTTAACTAAATTAAACTAAACAAATTAAAGTAACTAACTAAACATAATTAATTAAGTAATTAATTACACTAATTTAAAGCTAAACTAAACTATTCAATTAAATGTAACTAAATTTAACGAAACTAAAACAATTTATAATAACTTAATTAAAACGAAAACGAAAACTAACGTCGAATACGCTACTGAGTTTTGGAGGTTTTTGAAACGGGAACAGGTGAAAGAACAGGGAACGGGAAACATAAGAACGAACGGGGGACAGGAACGGGCAAAAAGCAACGGCGGAAAGAGAGAAAAGGAAAGAAAAGAGAGAAAAGAATTCGGGTGGGGGAGGGGAAAGAATTCGGGTGGGCGTTTAAATCAAAAATTGTGACCATCTGGTCGCAATGACGAAAAACGAAGAGTCGCTCGATTACGACGAGATGGTTGCATTTTGCTTCAAAAATACGACCAGATGGTCGTATTTGCTTAAAAATGTGACCAACTGGTCGAAAGTGTGTCATTATGACCAACAGCTGTCACATCACAATTCCCATCAACAATTGTGACCAAATGTTCGCAATTTTCCAATTCACCGCCATCGATTGCGACCGAATGGTCATAATTATCAACTTCACAGCCAAAAATTTCATGAAAATTGAAATTTACCGCTGAATAACGCGACCAGATAGTTACAAAATTACGACCAAATGGTCGAAAATTAATACAAATTTTTAAAAAACTTAAGTCTACATTTTCAAAGTTACGACCATATGGTCGCATTTTATTTTAAATTTGCGACCATATGGTCGTAAATATATATATATATATATATATATATATATATATATATATATATATATATTTTAAATATATATAAATTAATGGAGATTAAAACATATTTATATATATTGTTTAATGAAACACAACAATGACGCTATTATAAAACATACAGTGAATCATATAAATTTACAAAGTGTATTATTCTTCATCCTCAGTTTCTTCAGTCATTGCTTCTTCTTCTTCTTCTTTTTCTTTTTCTTCTTCTTCTTCATCATCTCGAATAAATTCAGCATCAATGTCACGTTCACGAGAAGTGGAAGCATTTGTATCGTCATTATGCAATGTTATCATTCCATCGTTCAAAGGACGTGTGGTACCTGCATTCTGGCCATCATCTATTGCACGATATATTATCTGATCTTCTTGAAAAGCATCGGCTTCGTTTGCATGGTCGTCTTTCTCGGACAGGTTATCTTCTACCTTGCGTGGTTTAACTTTACAAAAAACTAACCAATCTGTCGGATCTCGTCTATTACTCGAATAGTTCAGGTAATAAACTTGAATCGCCTGTGAAGCCAGGATAAACATATGAGCGGTGTGCATATGCTTGTACTTGTTTGCCTCAACCATTTGTAAATGATCAATCTTACGGACTCCGCCTCGTCTGGTTGTCTCGAACCAAGTGCAGTTGAACAGAACAATGTGTTTTAGCAATTGAATCTCAAGAATCTCATCGATTATTCCAAAGTAATCGTCTTCGGTGCCGAACACTTGACCTTTTATGCAAACACCACTGTTGTTTGTTGCCCTGTTAACATATTGCGCCTTCGTTTCAAATCTGAATCCGTTACCGACGTATCCAGTATATGACCTTGCAATCCGTGCAGGTACCTTTGCCAAAGAAATAATGCGAGGATCATCTACCGGTATGTAGGGGAGTCC
Source organism: Gynostemma pentaphyllum (assembly GCA_028015215.1). Taxonomy (NCBI): domain Eukaryota; kingdom Viridiplantae; phylum Streptophyta; class Magnoliopsida; order Cucurbitales; family Cucurbitaceae; genus Gynostemma; species Gynostemma pentaphyllum. Next base: position 45,049,351 of record CM051355.1, read on the forward strand.
ACCTGTCATTAAGCACACATAGAGTATAATTAGAAGGATATAGTATTTTTCAACAAATAACTTGACATGATATTTTTGACAATTTCAAATAACTCACGTATACACTGAACCAGGAACGAAACTCCTTCTCGATTATTGACCCCTCCTCAGCGGCTGTAAGACCGACTCGTTCCATTCGAACGTATACGTTCAGAAACAGTCTATATGTTACGAAAATAGTAAGAAAATGTTTGAAACAGTTGTGATTGTTAAGTCAATGGAATAATGTAACGTTACGAGAACTCACTCAATGTAAGGCTCGACTTCTGGGCAGTTGCATAACAAGTAGCTCTACATTACGTGATACTTAGAATCGGCCAACGGCCTACGCACTTATCACCCAACTGTCATGCCAGGTTCAGTAAATATGGGCAGGTCGTTTACGTCAACACCTTCAAGTAAATTTTCGACAACGTTTCGTGTCGCTGGATGAAACTGCTCAACAATGTGGTTATCAAAGTAGTATGAACAAAAAGTGGTAGTCTCTTGCTTCAGGTACGCACTATAGATAGATCCTTCGACTCTTGCTTTATTTTCGACCGTCTTTTTCAACCGACGTAAGTACCTGTGGTACAAAAAATTAAGTAAACCTCTAATAAGTTTAACATTAAAAAACTTGAACTATATACAAAGTAAGTTTGCTAACCTTTCACATGGGTACATCCAGCGATAATGGATCGGACCCTCTAAGAATGCCTCGTATGGAAGATGCACTGCAAGATGCTCCATTGAGTCAAAAAAGCCAGGTGGGAACATTCGCTCCAACTTATAGATAATAACAGCGATCTCCGAACTCATTGAAGCGACAGTCTCTTCAGTCAGCTCTGTACAAGTCAACTCCCTAAAAAAACACTCAACTGGGCAAGTGGCTCCCAATGTCTTTTCTCTAGGAACGGTCTGAACGCGACGGGCATCAATAGTTCCATGAATACACGACAGTCGTGGCTTTTCATCCTGAACATGACATGTTTTTGACTGTCTATACACCGACTCAGATTCGAAACGTATCCGTCATGGAATTTGATGGATTTGATCCACTCAAATAGTGTTTTCTTTTCATCCGTCATCAACATGTACTTTGCTTTTGCGTAATTATCATTGTCTTCAGGCTCTAACTCAGGACGGTTACATATCTCCTGTACATCGTAACGTGCCTTCAGATTGTCCTTTGTTTTGCCAGGAACGTTCAAAACCGTATTGAAAATGTTGTCGAAGAAGTTCTTCTCGATATGCATTACATCCAGGTTATGTCTGACAAGTAGATCTTCCCAATATGGTAGATCCCAAAAAATACTTCGTTTCTTCCAACCCGTGTTTTTTCCAGCCACATTGTTTGCAAGCTCTGCACCTTCCACTGTAATCTTCCGCATCCTTATAGCATATATACCGTGTTGAATCTGCCTTCCACTGTACATTATCGGGGGGGGGGGGTTTCCTTTCTTACTCACCGACCCTTCTTCCAGTCAGTACTGTTTGAACGGAATGCGTGATTCAACGATAGAAATCAACGGTGGCAATCAAACCAATAGGTTTTCCGACTGTTTCTGAGGTAAAACGCATCTGTCTAGCATGCAATGTGGACATATGTATTTATCGGCCGTACTCCATCCTTAAATAGAGGATGGGGATCGATATTTACAATTATTAACTAATGAACGCTAAGCAAAACAATAACAAAACTCATACTCAAGAAATAATGAACGTGAATGCAACATACTTGACAACATTGAATACGCAGGGAAGTCACTGATCGTCCAGATTAACGCCGCGCGCAATAAGAAATTTTATTTCTTCGAGATGTCGTATGTATTGACACCATCTGTCCACAAAGCTCTTCAACTCTGCGGTAAGTGGTTGCAAATACACATGCTTTTTCTGTTTTGGACTTTTCGGGCCAGGTACGATCACTGTGAGAAAAATCACCGGATCTCTCATACACATCAAGGGTAGCAAGTTATACGGGGTTACCATCACCGGCAAACTGAATATTACGCCCCGGATGCCCCGAACGGGTTAAAGCCATCTGTGCATAAGCTCAATCTCACGTTTCTTGGATCTTGTACAAAAACAGGATGACAATCATTTAAATGCTTCCATGCCGCAGAGTCTGAGGGATGTCGCATAACACTTTCATTCTGTGAATGCTTTTGATGCCATCTCATGTGCGAAGCTGTGACATCCGATGCATACAACCGTTACAGACGTGGGGTCAGCGGTAAATAGAACATGCGGGAGTACAGAATCATGTATCTGTTTCGACACAAATCTATCTTCTCTACGGGTAACCCGAGTCCCTCCACTAGCTTTTTCGTGTCTTACAAACTGTGCGGCATTAGGTTTTCTTTTGGAGTGCATCGATGAAATCACGATGCAACCGAATCAAATCCTCTAGCAGGTAAGTTATACTGCGCTTATATATTTAAAAGTTCGGTAGCAGCAGCAAATTGACTAACCTGACAACCTTCGTACAACGGTTGGCTCGCTGTCTTCAGCAGATCGTGCATCTTACGTGCTTCTGGGTTCATTTCTTCTTCAACAACCTCTTCTCTTTCGTCGTCTACGTTCAAACTTTCGCGATAACTTTCATTTCCGCCCCCATATCCCACACCATCAAGTATCATTTGCTGCATCTGACTATTCTGTTGTATTTCATTGGGTTCTTTGACGACAACGTCCGCATTCGAGCTGCTACCCTCGTACTATCTCGCTTCCTGTACTGCAGTGTTGAACATTTCCCTTACCTCCCCATGATACACCCAGTGATAATAATTCTCCACAAATGTCTGACTATAAAGATGAACCTTCAAATGTAGAACCGGTATGATTCTCCTATTGTCGCATTTTCTGCATAGACATCGTAGCTTTTCACCATAATTCGCGTAATAGACAGTTGTCTTGCAAAACTCAACAAACTGTTCAACTCTGACCACGAACTCATCGTTCAAATACCCGTCTATCAAACGAATATACATCCACTATCTCATTTTTCTTTTTTCTTATCTTTACAAACAATGGGAGGAGGAGATTTTATAATGCATTCCTCTGATTAATTACGACCCTATGGTCGCAAAATTACTACCATCTTGTCGTATTTCTCCCACCAAAATTTCCCGCCTTTTTTACTACCAAGTGGTCACCTTTGGTCACAATGAAATGCGACCAGATGGTCACTTCCAAAGGCGACTACTTGGTAGCTTTCTTCCCGTCAAAATTACGCACCTTTTTTTGCTACCAAAGTATATTCTTAGTCACAAAAATGCGACCAGATGGTCACTTCCAAAGGTGACTACTTGGTAGCTTTCTTCCGGCCAAAATTACGCGACTTTTTTTGCTACCAAAGTATATTTTTAGTCACAAAAATGCGACCGCTTGGTCATTTTTTTAGGTGACCAAATGGTCGTGTAACGTCCCGTTATTTTGTGATAAAAAAAATTTATTTATTTTATTTTAATTTAAGTAATTAAAGTTTATTTATTTATCGGTAAATTAGAATTTAGTAGTTTATTTCGGTTTAAGTTCTTTTATTTACCTTTTTAGTTTAATTTTGTTTTAATGGTATTAATAATTATTAACAGGCCAATTAATAATTATTAATCACCATTGGGATAGTTTAAGAAGTTCGGGTTTCGTTTTATAAGTTAAAAGTCATAAAAGGACGTAACCGTCATTTCCAAAATTCCTAAATATCTAATCACTATTCACATCATCTTCCTTATAATACCATTGACTCATTTTTTACCAAAAAACTCACCCATTCTCCTCCTCCGACCCGTTAGCATCAAGAAGCAAAGGAGACAATTCGGTTTTCGTTTATTTCTCGACGGATTGACTCAATCTTGGATAAATCGGAAAGCCCTCGAGTCAAGGATCCTTTTCCACCTAACCATAGTACTTGCCACTCGTGTTATACGGAGTTCTCGGTAAGTTTCTCTTGAAACCCTAAGCTCCAAATAGTGTTTTAATGGAGTTTTCTTTGATTTCCTTCAATTTTGTGTTGTAGAACTCGGTGTTTGTTAATACGGGAGTTGTTTTAAGTGTTTTTGGAAACAATCCCTTAACCCTAAAACCGAGTTTCAGTCGAAACCCTTCCCGTTTGAAATTGACCCTTTTGGGTTTGATTTTGGGTTAGAATTTAATGAAATGATGTTTATCTAAATTCAATTCGGGAAAGGGCTTAATGTTCAAAAACCCTAATTATCGATACCCATTGAAATCGGGCATATCGAATTTGCATAAAACCAACTCGAAACACTTTTAGATTGCCTAAAAGCTGGAAAACCAAACCCGAGACCCAATTTTCTTGATAGGGTCGTGGGCCTCTTGGGGGGGTTGGTTGAGTTTTTCGTTATTTTGAACGTTTAGTTGATGTTTGATCTATAGTTGGTAAATTATTGATTGTGTGATAAAATTCAATTGTAGGTGTTTTTGAACCACTCTCTCAATCGCTCCTTCGGAACTTAGGAGCAAAGTCATCTTTTATTTAAGGTGAGAATAGTTAGGATTTAAAGTATTTATAGAAATCGAATAAGTGTGATGTTTGTAGAATTGAAACTAAGAGTAGAATCAGAATCTAAGATTAGAGGGATGTGAGTTAGTGCCCTTAGGATTAGAAGTTGATCCTTTAAGTGAGAAGTTAGGAGTTCTCGAGGAGAGTATGGAATCCTAGAAGATTCTAAGTCAGATTCGTTTCAAAGCTTAGGTTGGATCATTGGCAGTTAAAAGATCCAAACTTGTATTTTAGAACGGTAAATAGAACCTCGGATTATGTCGGAACTTAGAATCCTTGAAGGTGTAGGTTAATCTCTTAAGTTATGATTTCACTTTTATTATTGTTAGCGGAGTTCGATTGATATATTGTTCGTCCGGAGTTTCATATTCATTTACTTTATGTCTTTACTTTATGCCCCTTTACTTTATACTTGTTTTGACTACTTTATCATTTACATTTACTTTATTTACTTGTGCAAGCATATGCATAACATATTGCACCATAACATCTCGCATCATGGAAAAGAAAGTGAGAAAGAAAATGAAGGGGGAAGAATGTTGGAGCCTACGGGTAGTGTCCGCATCACCTTCAGAAAAAAGAAATAAAGTGAGAAAGAAAATGAAGGGGGAAGAATGTTGGAGCCTACGGGTAGTGTCCGCATCACCTTCATAGAAAAAGAAAAGAAAGTGAGAAAGAAAAGGAGGGAAAACGATGGATCCTACGGGATAGACCATGTTACCTTCTTCATGCATAAGGGCGTATGCGAATCCTACGGGATGCTCTCATGCATTCATGTTTATGATTAATGAGAAAGAGAATCGAGATGTTATATTCTATGCAAAGTTATTTATTTTTCTTATTTATGTCATAACAAGGTATTGGATGAAATTTTGACCTTAAGAGTTAATATTATCATACTTTGGAGAATATGGAATAGAATTGCCTAGATTATGGTGAATTCTAAGAAAGTTTGTGTCAGTCTAATTAGACACAAATCGAAATGCGAGTTTGAGGTCTATCTTTACTTTTTATGCTTATTATTCTCACTGGGCTTAAGTTGTTAGCTCATGATATTACAACCAATTTCAGGTAATGCCCTTGCTAGAGGCCGTGGAAGGGGAGATGGTGCTGCGTGATCGAGGGATGTTGACCTCGAGATGGACTCGTTGTTGTAAAGTCTATGTAACTATTTTGTGAATTTCAAAGACTTTGATGATGTATATGTTGTATTTAGCTCATAAGAGCTTTTGATGTGGTTTTTATGATATGAAATATTTGAACTCCTGGTTGGGACTTAAAGTCCATGTGATTTTATTAGATTTGAAAAATTAGGATGTAAACAGGTTTTTGGCTAGCAAATTTTCAAACAAAACCACACCAATTTTTCTTAAAATAAAAGACTTCTGCTATGTTTTATAAATTAAATTTATTTAAAAGTGTAACGTCCCGTTATTTTGTGATAAAAAAAAATTTTATTTATTTTATTTTAATTTGAGTAATTAAAATTCATTTATTTATTATTAAATTGGAATTTAGTAATTTATTTCATTTTAATTCCTTTTTATGGCTTTATTTATTTAAATACGTTTTAATGGTATTAATAATTATTAACGGGCCAATTAATAATTATTAATCACCATTGGGATAGTTTGAGATGTTCGGGATTCGTTTTAAGCCAAAAGTCATAAAAGGGCAAAGTTGTAATTACCCAATTTGCAAAATATCTAAAAACACTATTTGATTATCTTCTTTAAATGAGTCATTGACCACAAATTGACCAAAAATCATCTCATTCTTCTTCCTCCAAGCCGTGGGCTTCCTCCCTCCTTTTCCCAAATTTGGTTTTTGTTCGTTTCTTGCCGGATCGACTTGAGCTTGGATATTTCGGAAAGCCCTCGGGTCAAGGATCATTTCCCACCTAGCCATCGTCCGTTTCTCTCGAGATCCTAGGAGTTCTCGGTAAGTGAAGTTTCAAACCCTAACTCCAAATAGTGTTTTAATGGAGTTTTACTTGTTTTCTTTCGATTTCTTGCCGTGGAACTCGGTGTTTGTCAATTCGGGAGTAGTTTTAAGTGTTTTTGGAAACTATTCCATAACCCTAAAACCGAGTTTCAGTGAAACCCTTTCCGTTTGAAATTTACCCTTTTGAGATTGAAAATGGGTTAGAAATTAATGAATGAATGCTTATTTGAATTCAATTCGGGAAAGGGATTAATGTTCAAAAACCCTAATTATCGATACCCATTGAAATCGGGATTATCGAATTTGTTTAAAACCAACTCGAAATGTATTTAAATTGCCAAAAAGCCGGAAAACCAAACCCGAGACCCAATTTTGATGATAGGGCCGTGGGCCTCTTTGTGGGTTTTATTGGATTTTCGTTGCTTTGTATGTTTAGTAGTTGTTTGAACGATAGTTGGTTTCGTTATTGATTGTATGATATAATTCGTTTGTAGGTGTTTTTGAACTTCGTGGTTGATCGCTCCTTCGAACTTAGGAGCTAAGTCATCTTATTAATAAGGTGAGAATAGTTAGTATTTAAAGTAACTATAGAAAGCAGACAAGTATGATGGTTTGAAGAGTTTGAAACTAAGATTAGAATCCGAACCTAAGATTAGAGGGTTGTGAGTTAGTGCCCTTAGGATTAAGAGTTAATCCTTTAAGTGAGAACTTAGAAATTCTCAAGGAAAGTATTGAATCTTAGAAGATTCTAAGTTAGGTTCGATGTGAACTAAGTTTGGATCATTAGAAGTTAAAGATCCAACTTGTAATTAAAACGGTTAATAAGACCTCGGATTATTTGGAAGTTTAGAATCCAGAGGGCATAGGTTAATCGTTTAAGTTATGTTTCTAATCTTATTATTGATACCGGAGTTCGATCGACATATCGTTCGTCCGAGATTCTTATCTATATTTATCATTATGTCATTTACTTTATGCTCATTACTTTATGCTCATTACTTTATGTTGAAATCGATCTCTTTAATATTCGCACTTTACTTTATTTACTTTTGCAAAGCATATGCAAGCATATGCATAATAACATTGCACCATCATTTATTGTACTATAACACTTTGCATCATTGAAAGATAGTGAAAAAGAAAAGAAAGTGAAAAAGAAAGAAAGTGAAAAAGAAAGAAAGTGAAAAAGGAAAGAAAGTGAGAATGGAAATGTAAGGAATGATGGATGAATGTGAATATCCATGTTCCTCATGCATAAGGGATGATGGATGAATGTGAATATCCATGTTCCTCATGCACAAGGAATGGTGGATGAATGTGAATATCCATGTTCCTCATGCACAAGGAATGGTGGATGAATGTGAATATCCACGTTGCCTTCATTTCATGCATAAATGGCGAATGCGTTTCCTACGGGATGTACACATTACTTTTATGCATACGATTGATGAAAAGAGAATTGAAATGTTAAATATGATGCAAAACTCATTTACTTTTATTACTTATGTCATAATGATGGTGATGGATGAGTATTGATTACGATTATTAACAAAATCATCCTTAAAAGTATAAATGAAATTGCCTAGAGTTTGAATGACTTTAAGAGCCATTTTTCTTATAAAAAGTAAAAGGATGAATAATTAGACTAAGTGTGCTAATTGTATCATCAATTGGAAAATATGAAATAGAATGACCTAGACTTTGGAGAATTCTAGGAAAGAAAGTGTCGGATTAATTGGACACAAATCGAAATGCGAGTTTGAGGTCTATCTTTACTTTTTATGCTATTTATTCTCACTGGGCTTAGTTTGTTAGCTCATGATATTACAACCAATTTCAGGTAATGCCTTGGCTAGAGATCGAGGAGGAGGAGGTGGTGCTGCGTGATCGAGGGATGCTGGCCTCGAGATGGACTTGTCATTGTATAGTTTATGTATCACTTTTATGAATTTCAAAGACTTTAATGTTGTATTTTGGCTCATAAGAGCTTCTGGATGATGTTTTCATAATATTATATATTTGAACTCCTGATTTGGACTTAAAGTCCATGAGATTTTGTTAGATTTGAAAATTAGGATGTAAACAGGTTTTCGGCATGCCAATTTTCAAACAAAACCACGCAAATTTTTCGTAAATTAAAAGACTTCCGCTGTTTTCTCTGATTCTAATTTATTTAAAAGTGACGGGTCGTCACAAAAAGTGTCGGGTCGTCACAGGTCGCTTATTTCGCGCCATTTTTTGCTACCAAGTCATATTTTTAGTCACAAAAATGCGACCATTTAGTCATTTTTTAGGTGACCAAATGGTCACTTCTTTCGCCCCATTTTTTATGACTACTTCTAATTTTGGTCGCAATCTGGTCGCAAAAAAGGGTACCAGATGGTCACTTCGAGTCAACCTTCAAAAAATGTGACCAATTGGTCACAAAAAAACTACCACTTTTTCTTGGTCGCATTTTGACCTTTTTTTTGTAGTGATAGTGTAGAAGACTTTTTGATAAAGGAACCCTCCAACTGATTCTCCATTATTTATCAATGTAAGTAATTGGGTTTTAAATTTTTGAAATTAGCATAAATCTACATGTTTTTTTTTCATAATTTGGCATGATATTAGAGTTCATATGTCTCTTCTATGTTAATTCATTTAGATTCATTAGAACAAACTTCTGTTGCGTTAACTTGTAACAAGCTTCATCATGTTCATAACCATAGATAGTTAGTTTATTTATAGACTGTCTTAGTGACAAAATTTGTCACAAAGGTTCCCGCTCATATTTGCGATGACGCCATCACAAATTGCAAAGCAAGTTATCCAAAAATAAGCAGAAATATACCACAAAATTAGACGGCTCCAGTTTTCGCGAGAAATGTTGCACGCTTTTTAGTGACGCATTTCATCACTAAAAATTCCCTGCCAAATCAGACATCGCCATTTTGTGTGGTAAACGCAAAATGTTTATTGACGCATTTCGTCATTAAAATCGACCAGAAGCTTTCCGCCAATGTTGGCACCATGTGAGTGACATAATTCGTCGTTAAGTAGGTATGACGTACGTCGCAAAAAGTCAACATCATTTATTAGGAAAAAGTGCGTCGCAAAACAGTGACAAACAGTTTTGCATCTTAAGCGTTGCGGCACAAACGTTGTGTTGCAAGCGTTGAGTCATAGATGTCCGCTTTACTTGTAGTGTGATAAAAGCTCACAAAATGTTCCAGTTGCTATCATATTTACACGTAGAAAGCCTCACATTTACATATTAATTAACACTATATTAACATATGTCTTAATCACGTGATTGTCGTGTTCACATAAATAGACGCATGATAAAAATTGCATGGACATTTTTATAAATTTTATTAAATCATAAGAACTAAATTGAAACTTTCAAAATCATAGAGATTAAATCGGAACATACCTCAAATCATAAGAATTAAATTGAAACTTTTAAAACTACAGAGATCAAATCGAAACAAACATTAAATTCTATGTACAATATTTTTTATTAAATTTTCATGTGATAATTATATGACACGAGTTAGTGAATGGAAGGTTTTACCAAAAGGAAACAACTTTATTAATTAGTGAGAGAAATATACAAAAGAATGGGAAGATGTAAAAAGATTTTTTTTAAAAAAAGCAATGATTTATTTCTTAAGTTGCTTTCACCCAGTTCACTTCTTTCCAAGGGAAGAGAAGAATAAGACCAAATTGTTTTGCTTCAGCTTCTCAAACTCATCACCCAAAAATTTCTCATGACTTTCTTGAAGGTAATATCAAATTTTTACTAGCAAGAGCTATTTATAACCCAATTATTGTTTATATGTTTTTTTTTTCTAGCTGTGATGGTAGGGGAGCTTGGGAGGAGAAATGGATGAGATGAGAGTAAAAAAAAAGGGTTTTTTTTTTTTTTTTTTTTTTTTTTTTTTTATGAAATAATTATAAAAAGAATGGAGGTCCAAAAATTCTTAAAATAATAATAAAATATTCCTCTACCGTTAAAATGAATGGAAAAAGTAATGGATAAAGCTTTATTCATAGTGCAATAGCGTTTTTCTACAAAATAAAAATAAAAATGTAAGTGTCATTCTTAAAATTAGGAAAAAAGTGTAGGGGTCATTATTGTATTTTACCCTAAGTTTATTTGAAACTAAAACGACAGGGATAATATTAAAACTTTTAAAATGTTAAAGAAAAACTGAAATAACATTCTATAAACGTTTAATGTTTTTAGTTTCTTTGAAACATAATGAAAATACAAAGGAAAAGTAATTTTTAAATAAATTAAAAAATTAAGGGTTGAATTAAAAAGTTTTATACTATAGAGGATTAGAGACATTTTGTATCCTTTAGCCCTAGGTGTATTTGTATACTTTAGCCCTAGGTGTATTTGTATATTTTTTATTTTGGTTCCTTAAATGACCAGTTAATTGTTTTACCAAATTTAATCTCTTGGTGGAGTCAAATCAACTTAAATAGGAAGACCGTATTTTATATACATGTGTCATGATTATATAATTTATTATTTATTTATTTTAAAAGCAAGATATTACATTATTTGACTTACACATGATAATTTCCAAACTGAAACCCTCATTCATTAAGATCACAATCTCCAAACTCCAAACAGTAAAAAGAAAATCATAAAAAAAAGCCAGACCCAGGAATCCCAACAGTTTAATAGTTTTATATATGAAAAAGCAGAATCAGAATGTCTTCGGTATTAGGCATCAGGGTTGGTCAAGAGATAGCCCTCAATGGCCTTGAAAAGACCAACCGATTTCTCTTCGGCAACCTTGAGCTCTTCATGGTTCAACTCATACTCCCCTATTGTGTAGTATGTGCTGCTGCTCTTCAACACCGATCCTCCTTCCGGAGTTGCTTCTATCTTTATCTCGTTTTCGATCTTCTCGATCGATTTTCCGATAACGTCTCCTTCGATAATGGTGTAGCTGTATGTCAAGTTCTCTTTGTCAAGTGTTTTCACCCTTTGTTTCACATACTTGTACTTGCTGCCTGGAAACCGAAATATCAATATATATTAGTTTGTTATAGTCAATAATGTTATCTTTTCTCGTGTCGTAATAGATGACTTTATAATGTGTGGGAATGTCTTCATGATTTTCAAAGGAAGGGTTAAAACCTTCTTCCACATAAATTTAATTTTTTTTACCAGATCTAATAATGTAGGAGTATTAATAATGTAATAATGTAGGATTTAGTTTGATTTCATGACTTATTTGCTATTAAATCACTACCCTAAGTTGTAACGTGTTTGTTACGTTTTTTTTGTTTAAACACTTTGACATGCACCTTTCAATACGTAAGATATAGAAGAGAAGAAATAAACTTGGATACTCATTAGTGAGTATGACTTTGTACTCACTGTTTTAATAATATTAGTCACTCACTTTCGCCAAAATTGACCTTCTTGATGGAGCCAGGGCCACCATCTCCTTCAAGGATTTCAACATTTTGAATGGCTTGAGGAAGCACCTTTGGAATCAGAACGTCAGACTCAAGTATAAAGGCCTTGAAAGCCTTAGCTGGAGGAATGGCTGTGGTGATTTCTGAGGCATATTCATGAACACCCATTTTCTTTAAAAATTGTTAATGAAAAAGAGACAAAATAAGAAGACTTTTGAGAAAGATAGGTATTTGTGAAAGTGAGCAAGATAAATCTTCTATTTATAGTCTTACAAAGAGAGGGCAGAAGCATTTGGTTTTTGGAGTTCCCAAAATCAAAGTGTTGAACAATTCTATTTCACAGTATTTTTTTTTAAAGTCAATGATTCTACTAGGATGGAATAGACGATATATTATACTATCTTCCCTTATTGCTATTCATTTGTCTTATGCATTTAATTTAGATTAAACATCTTTTAATATTCATTCAAATTATCTTGTTTTCCTTTTAAAATATATAGTTTTAAGCCCTCCAAGGTTTGCCAATTTGTATATTTTAAAATTATATTTCACAAGGGTAGGAGAAGTCACGCATATAAATTTCGTTGGAATAAATGGTAAATTTTAACCCAAAAAAATTTGATTTGAAGCTTTTACAAATTGGATGAAATGAATATTTTTTAAACATATGAATATAATTTATAAAAATAGGCGTAAAACCTCAATAGTGTGATTAACAATTATATATATCCCTAATTATAAGTATACATCTACAATAAGTCATTGAAAAATAAAAAAGAGAAAATAACCAATTCGAGTAATGAAATAAATATTGTTTAAAAAGAAGTCATTAACGTCCTAAAAGACTTAAAAAAAAACGTCCCAAAAGACTTCTTAATCTCTATTCTTTAAAACAACGTGGTTTCTATTGTTTCTCAGTATTCTTTAAAAAAAAAACATCCCGAAATGCTACCATGTACTTGTGTATATAATTCTCAATCATTGCTCCTCATTCCTTTTTAATGATAGAGAAGAACTTTGGCTCCTCCTCATAATGGCCTCTCCCTACTTTCATATATCTTTAAATATAACATAAAGATCTAATATTAGAGTGACTATGTTATTATGGGATTAGTTGAGTTTGCTAAAATTGTTATATTGGTTAGTTGAGTTGGTTAGAGAGTACTAGCTTGTATCAATAGAATATTTATATATAATTTTTTAGGGTTTGTTTGGGAGTGCTTTTGATTAAGGTAAAAGTACTTTCAAATGATCCAAAGCATGTCCAAAATACACTATTTATGTTTGGTAACTTTTTGTAAAATCAAAAGCACTTGATTGGAAGTAAGTATTTGATGATTTTTAAAGTGCTTTTGATTTTTTAAACCTTATCTCTCTAACTTTTCTCTACACATTTTATCTCTCTAACATTTCTCTACACATTTTATTGGGGATCTTGCAAAAATAGTAAAATTAGGTTCAATATTTATAAAAATAGCAGTAAAAAAACTTATTTGCAAAAATAGAAAAACACTTATTTGCAAAAATAGCAAAAAACTCAAATTCGGGTCTAAAATATTACAAAATTTTCATTAGTTTTGTATGAGTAATCAGTGATTTCCTCATAAGTAATCATTGATTTTCCAAACCAGTAATAATTGATTTTACTGATATCCTAATATTTTGTGAATGAATCATTGTTGCCTAATACTTATCACTAATTATCTTATAAGTTATCACTGATTCACATGAATGAGAGTTTTTAAAAATTTGCTATATTTACAAATACTTTTTAAAAATGCTATATTTATAAATTTTGGACCTAATTTTTCTATTTTTTCAAGAGCCCCTTAACTAAAAGAACTTATTTCACAAACACTCTCAAACACACCTTTAATAATACTTTGAGAGGCTTTCGTTATGGTATCAGGGCAATTAAAAGCTTCTCTCTCCACATTGATTTTTCTTTCACGATTCTAGAAGTTTCTTTTTGAAATGCTCTCTCTCCAAGTTTTTCCTCTCTATAGCTGTAGTATTTTCCTTCTAATCAGTGGATTCATGCAAGTCATTTTCTCTTGACATTTGTAAATTCATTCTCTCTCAGATCACTACAAAAAAACTGTCAATTTGCGACTAGAAATTTGCGACCAAATGGTCGTTTTTTACCTAAAATGCGACCAAATAAGTGGTGGCCAAAAAGCTGGTCGGTCCTGAATTTGTGCGACTGGATAGTCACAAATATACTACCAAAAATTTTTGGTCGCAAAAAAGTCAACCTTTTAAAAATGCGACCAGATGGTCGCCTAAAAAGTGACCATCTAGTCGTAATTTATGTGAAAGATAAGTGACCAATTGGTCACATAAAAAAGTGACCAAATGGTCGTATTTTATGTGACCAAATGGTCACTTTTAGGCTTAGTTAAAATGCGACCAGATTGTCGCCTAAAAAGTGACCATCTGGTCGTAATTTATGTGAAAGATAAGTGACCAATTGGTCACATAAAAAAGTGACCAAATGGTCGTATTTTATGTGACCAAATGGTCACTTTTAGGCTCAGTTAAAATGCGACCAGATTGTCGCCTAAAAAGTGACCACCTGGTCGTAATTTATGTGAAAGATAAGTGACCAATTGGTCACATAAAAAAGTGACCAAATGGTCGTATTTTATGTGACCAAATGGTCACTTTTAGGCTCAGTTAAAATGCGACCAGATGGTCGCCTAAAAAGTGACCATCTGGTCGTAATTTATGTGAAAGATAAGTGACCAATTGGCCACATAAAAAACTGACCAAATGGTCGTATTTTATGTGACCAAATGGTCACTTTTAGGCTCAGTTAAAATGCGACCATATAATGGTGAGTGGCTGTTGGACATTGCATGTGGTTACCGTGGCGGATGATTTGTAGCTCTATGGTGTTGTGTGGTGGATGGCCTGGATACTAGAGTGGTTATTACAATAACCTGGAAGAATATAATGAGCTACGGATCGAGTGATAACTGTGATGGTATGTGAAACGAGCGTAGTGAGACGCGGGAATTATGTATAAAAGGAAATGTTGATTGAAAGGAATAGTGGAATGTGGTATTGAAATGGAAATGTTGATTGAAAGAAATAGTGGAATGTGGCATTGAAATGATTGATGTTTACTCGACTTGATTGTGAGTTTGAAATGCCCACGGTTTGATCAAATATACATGTTTATATTTCATAGCACATTTTATGCATTCCTTAGTGTTTAATTCCGCTTGAGCATAACATTCCGAACATCGCATATCACGTTTTAATTCTTTTTGCTTTCACTAAGTGTCATGCTCAAAGGTGCTTTATATCACCTTTTAGGTACCGGTAGGAGACGAGGCAGAGGAGCGGCATGTGGTGCTCGTTGATGCATCGAGATGGAAGCTTTTGGGTTAGGCCACCGGTCATGCGAAGCTTTGAATATGGATGTGGTGTTTGGTCGTTTTGAGTTTATGTCGTGTCTTTTGAAATATTTGCATATTCTTATGTATATTTTAAAGGATTGTAAAACTATGTCCTAGGTGCACCACGTACTTTATGTATTTAAAATAAATTTGTTATTTTGAAACGGCCGACGAACCGAATGTGAATATTAAGCAGGTTTTTATAGAGAATTTACGTATACTTCATGTCCAAAATTTGTTTTGTCGTTTACTTCTAAACTAAATGAGAAAGTCATAAGTTTCCGCTTTGCGTACTCACGTCCTAAGCTTGTTTTACAAGCCGGACGTTACATGAAGTGTCATGTCTACCAACAACACCTTCAACATCTTTTCATCTTATTTCAAACCCTATAACTGTACCTTCTGTCTCTGGTCAGTTTTCTTTTTCTATACCAGATAATGATGCTATACTGCTAAATGAGACACTTCCTCATATGAATTCACTTCAACATATGAATACACATCCTCATATAGATAAATACCTTTGTCATGTCTCGAATCTACACATCAAGGGAGTTTTATAAAGTTCCTAAAATGATTAGGTATCTCACTGATACCGTCAATTTATATGAAAGTTATGAATTCCATCTCGGGCAAATATGTTCTCAGCTACAATATCGTTATGTTCCCAAAACGGAAGTGTATTGAGCGTTCATTTCAGATCGCCCTAAATCATGTGAATCAAATAACACAACTCCATGAATAGAAGTCCACATGTCACTTAGGATTGAGATCTATCATGATGATTAAACTTAGTTTGATATTCGATCATTTCTCGTAAATTGTACTATTGAGATATTCATCAAATATTGTGGTCCAGTCTTATATAATCGCCATTATATAATATAGTTTCAATTTCATGTCACCCAAATGAATGATCCGGATGAGATCATTTGTATGCTATACAAAGTTGACAGTTATCAATAGTGTTACCAGAATAAGGTTCCCAAACGTTATCCATTTACTACAGACACTCTAGGTTACTCATCTCAGCTTTAATCCTCTTGTATGACTCACATACTTAGTCATGATTTCATAAGAGAAACCTTGGGTTTACTATTTCAATGTTTTGATATAAATATATAAATATTCACTATATCGTCTATGAATCAACGTGGTTACAAAGATATTTGATTTTCAAAATAAATTATCTTTATTAAATAATTATAAGCTCCAGGACACTAATCCTAACACTCCCAAGCCTAAACAAGTTAGTAAACACGGTTTAAGACTCTCAATTCCAAAACCAATCTCAACTTGTTAATCATACGAATCATTCAACAAATTCAATTTCTAAGTTTATTTTAAATTCTATTTATCCTCACCTTGTATACTTGAGTGAGAAAAACGTTCCAACGTACCGTAAAACAAGCAACCAACACTTACAAGAATAGCAATCGAAAACATTTTATAACCTATAACTAAAATGAGAAAAAGTGATTTTCGGGTGAACAATGATGCAACATCCCTAAAAATCCCATAAATATGGCAGCGGAAGACATCTTAAAGAAATATTTCAAATTCTCATTAAAACTCAAAAGTTTACTAAAAACATATCTTAGATAGCGAACTTTATTTCAAAACTCAAAAATACCATTTAGTTCTAAAATGCAACATAAAAAACTAAAACACGAATGAAAAACATTATTTAACTAAAAGATAGTTCCTTTCCCAAAAACAAGGTAATTGATATAAAAAAGAAAGGTTTTGCCTGCGATTATCCATTCCAACCGTTATTCCATGAGTCCTCATCAACTGCAACCTTTCTTCTTCTTTTACCTGAAAAAAAAAAGATGATGTAGCATCATGAGGCCACGTCCAATGAGTAGAAAACACTTATAATTTAATAATTCTATGAGAAGTTCTAAGTTGATTAAGTCCATAATCGGCCTCACCGACTTCCAAACCTCTCACTTAATCATATCCATTCCATCACGTAACCTAATGCTTAACTCTACTCTTTATTCACAAACAAAGAGAGAATTCGCTCGAAAAGGATTAAAAAGACTTTTTCACAATTTAAACCTTTCGAGAATATTGTTCTTATGTATTTTCAAAGTACATTAGCAAACCTACAAGTATACTCTTTTCCATTTGTACACATGGAATGATCCTGCCCCGCTAAGTGTTATTAAGTCGTGCACAACTATAATAATCTCCCTTAAACACATATTCTTCATTAAGTATAGCCCTACTTAATGCAAACCTCTGACCATATTGTTCAAGGTATCAAAACAATATGATTTAACAATAAGCATCCCTACTAGAATGCTTAAAAAGCCTAAGTTCTGTTTTTAGTCTAGAAACACCATTTCTACCCAAAACTAACTTTTCCAAGGCTTAAACTTAATATTTCAAAATTCTAGAAATAAGTCTCATTATCAGCCTTAAAATGAGCTAAAATCCACTAAAAACACCTTTAGATCACTCACAACGATCACCCAACAAATACCTCACACTAGGGGGGAAAAACTAGCCTAAACTAGTGTAGTTTTGCTTGCTTAATTGACACTAAACCTATAACATTTTCTAAAATAATTCCAGTAGAATTTTCATATCCTAAACTCTTTCCAAAATGCTAGGAAATGTCGAATAAGGGCTCCATATAGTCTATATAACGATATAACATTAAAAGAGCAAAACTAGACTACATGTATGTTCACACTTTCTGTAACGTCCCGTTATTTTGTTAAAAAAAAAAATTATTTATTTTATTTTATTTTAATTTAAGTAATTAGAGTTTATTTATTTATCGGTAAATTAGAATTTAGCAGTTTATTTCAATTTAAGTCATTTTAATGGCTTTATTTATTTAAATACGTTTTAATGGTATTATTAATTATGAATGGGCCAATTAATAATTATTAATCACCATTGGGATAGTTTAAGATCATCGGGTTTCGATTTATAAGTTAAAAGTCATGAAATGACGCAACCGTCATTTTCAAAATTCCTAAATATCTATTTATTATTCACTTCATCTCTTTAAATTGTCATTTGACCAAAATTGACCAAAACTCTTTCATTTTCTCTCCAAACCCGAGCAACAAGAGGAAGAAAGTGTCGCCCTGGCTTCGTTTCTTGGCCGTTTTGCGTGATTTCGGATGCGTTGGAAAGCTCTTGGCGAGACCTTTCTACCCATTCCACTCTTGGAACGTTTCAAAATCTCTAAGGTAAGCCCTAGATTTCGAATTCTCTTAGTATTTCCATGGAAATTGATTCAAGCTTTTGAGTTCTTGGCCAAAACTCTCATCCCCTTCCAATTTTGTTGTTGAATGTTGATGGAAAACTTATTGGGTAACTATTACTTGACTTTTCCTTAACCCTAAAACCGAGTTTCAGTGGAAGCCCTTCCCGTTTGAAATTTACCTTTTTGGGTTTAATTATGGGTTATAAATTAGTGAATTATTGTTTATTGAAATTCAATTCGGGAAAGGGCATAATGTTCAAAAACCTTAATTATCGATACCCATTGAAATCGGGAATATCGAATTTGCTTAAAACCAACTCGAAACACTTTTAAATTGCCTAAAAGCCGGGAAACCAAACCCGAAACCCGAAACCCATTTTTACTTGAGAGGACCAAGAGCCTCTTTGTGGGGGGTTTGTTGGGTTTTTCATCGTTTTGTATGTTTAGTTGTTGTTTGATCAATAGTTGGTAATTTATTGATTGTGTAATATAATTAAATTGTAGGTGTTTTTGAACCGCTCGTTTGATCGCTCTTTCGGATTTAGGAGCGAAGTCATCTTTTATTAAGGTGAGAATAGTTAGAATTTAAAGTAACTATAGAAAGCAAATAAGTATAATGGTTTGTAGAATTGAAACTAAGATTAGAATCCGAATCTAAGATTAGAGGGATGTGAGTTAGTGCCCTTAGGATTAGGAGTTAATCCTTTAAGTGAGAACTTAGGAGTTCTCGAGGAAACTAATGAATCTTAGAAGATTCTAAGTTAGATTCGTTTCGAAGCTTAGGTTGGATCATTGGAGGTTAAAAGATCCAAACTTGTATTTAGAACGGTTAATAGAACCTCGGATTATATTGGAACTTTAGAATCTTGGAAGGTATAGGTTAATCGTTTAAGTTATGTTTTTACTTTTATTATTGGTAGCGGAGTTCGATCGACATATCGTTCATCCGAGATTCCTATCTATTTTGCTTTATGTCTTTACTTTATGCCTCTTTACTTTATGTTTGTCTCGGATACTTTAATAATCGTACTTTACTTTATTACTTTTACAAGCATATGCATAACATCTTGCACCATTATTTATTGTACCATAACATCTCACATCATTGAAAGAAAGTGAAAAAGAAAAGAAAGTGAAAGAGAAAAGAAAGTGAAAAAGGAAAGAAAGTGAGAAAGAGAATGAAAGGTTAATGGTGGATACTACGGGAAAAGTCCACATTACCTTCATCATGCATAAGGTTGAATGGTGGATACTACGGGAAAAGTCCACATTACCTTCATGCATAAGGTTGAATGGTGGATACTACGGGAAAAGTCCATATTACCTTCATGCATAAGGTTGAATGGTGGATACTACGGGAAAAGTCCACATTACCTTCATTTCATGCATAAAGGGCGAATGCGTATCCTACAGGATGTACTCATTACCTTCATGCATATGATCGATGAAATTATATATCCTGGATAGAGGATCGAGATGTTATATTTATGCAAAGTTTTATTTATTTTTCTTAACTTTGTTATAACAAGTTAATGGATGAGAATTTGACTACGAGTGTTAGTAATATCATCTTTCGGAGAGTATAGAATGAATTTGCCTAGAGTTTGGAGAACTTTAGGTTGATTGTGTCAGGTAAATTGGACACAAATCGGAATGCGAGTTTGAGGTCTATCTTTACTTTTTATTCTTATTATTCTCACTGGGCTTAGTTTGTTAGCTCATGATATTACAAAAATTTCAGGTAATGCCCTGGCTAGAGGTTGAGGGAGAAGAGATGGTGCTGCGTGATCGAGGGATGCTGACCTCGAGATGGACTATGGGTTGTAAAGTCTATGTATTTATTTTTGTGAACTTTAAAGACTTTTGTGATTTTACATTTGTATTTGGCTCATAAGAGCATAATATCTTTCCTTTATGATTATGAGTATTGAACTCCTGAAATGGGACTTGATGTTCCTTATGTTTTATTAGATTTTGAAATTAGGATGTAAACAGGTTTTGGCTAACAAATTTTCAAACATAACCATGCCAATTTTTCTTAAAATAAAAGACTTCCGCTGTCAATTCTGATTTAAATTATTTAAAAGAGTCTGGTCGTCACACTTTTCACTTTTCACATAAATTTAATCAACATTCCAGTAGCCTTATAACAACATAAAATCATCCAAAAACATCTCAAAACATCAAAGAAATTCCACTAGAAGGCCACAAGTCAGTTTTTCAAAACTTGTCTACTACATGCTTAAACTTCCAACTTTCTATGCTTTTGTTCATAAATTCCTACACTTTATTTTCATCATTAAACATCCTAAGATCATGATCTTTAGCTTTCTAAATCACCCAAAATCAGTTTCAATATACTCTGTTAATGAAAATGAAACATCAAATAACAAAACTAAACAACTAGCATAATTCTACTCACCTTATAATCTTGAATTACAAAGAACCTTTCTTCTTTTTTTCCAATAACTCCTACAACCTTTCAAAATATGAGGAATATAATCACCATTCTTTTCGAAACTTTATCTAATTTAAGAACAACGATGAATACTACCTACAACGAAGAATTAACGAAGATAAATCAATCAAAGTTGAAGAAACTATAGCAAACCTGAATGGATATTTTGGGCCATAACTATTTATAAAAAAATGATCTTGCTACAAAGTTAATGTCATTGGAAAAATAATAGAAAAAAAATCAGAATGGACTACTTACTTGAGCAAGTCCGGGTGAGAAAGTTATGATAAAAATACTTTACAAAAGTTGCTTTGTGCGAAAATGGGGAGGAAACTTATTTTGGAAAGGATGATTTTCGGCTAAAGAAAGAAATAAAAGACTATTTTAGGGTTCAATCCCGATTTTCATTAATTACGAAAATGTAACTAGGCATAAACGGTCATAACTCATTCATCAGGAATAAGAATGACGAGCAGTCAGTTGGGTTGGAATCTTAATAACGAGAGTATCAACATCATCTAAAAATATAAAATTAAACTTTTGGTTTTAATTTTGAAGTTTGAGAAATTACCAAAATACCGTTACAAGATAACAAGAAATTTCTCATTCAATTTATGAATCTAGCCTCATTAATATCATTTTAGAAAATAAAATAAATTTCCAATTTATTTAATTTATAGTCTTACTTGGTAACGGGTCGTTACTGACTAACCACCTTAAAAGTCTCGTCCCCGAAAAGTTTCAATGCACGGTAAAGAGATGCATATTCTTATTCCTCATAGCTTAGCTTCTCCTAACATATGGTTCCTCCACAAAACGTTTACCAAATTATTTCAATCCTATCCATGATATCAAATGGTTGGAAAAACCTCGGTTCAATTTTTTTTTAAACATTATAATTTCATCCATTAGAGAAGTATATACAAACACATGTTCGTCCCTCGTAAATTGATAATCACTTCGATGCATAACAAAATGACTCTTTTACTTTACGTGGGCTATTTCCATTATTTGACGCACTAGTTACTTGCACTAACTTAGGTCCCAACAATTCCCTATCTCCAACCTCGTCTCATAGGACCAAAGGTCTATATTTCTTATCCTACAATGTCTCAAAGATAGTCATTTTGATAGTAGCCTGATAAATATTAATATACCCACCAAATATAGTTGGGTAATCCAACTACCTCAAAATCTAAGGTGAAAGCTCGAAATATGTCCTCCAAACATTTATTAAATGTCTCAGTTTTTCCATACTAGTTACCACTTTAAAATCAAGAATGTTTTATGAGCTTTCTCTAACTCTCAATGAAGTCTTGATTTTTATGTAAATCAAGCTGGTGTGTAAAATTATTTATACTAAGTGCCTCTTCTACCACATTAGTTTATTTTTTAAAAGTGATATTGATTAACAAAAACATAATCTTTAACCACATCCAACAACCTATAGTTTCCCATATTCAATTCCTTCTAAATGAAGAAATATTTGAGAATCTTGTAGTCATTAAGATTTAAATATTTTCTCAATAAAGGTAGTTTCTTTAAATCTTTAAAGCATGAACAACAACTACTAACTCCAAATCTTGCAGTGGGTACTTATTTTCATGCTCTTTTAACTGTCTAGAAGCATAGGTAATCATCTTTCACTGCTTCGTTAAAACATAACTCAAACTTTCTTTGATGCATCATTGTAGATAGTCAAACCTCGTGAACCATCGAGAATAATAAAAAATGAAGTCGTGACAAACCTCTTCTTGAGTTTCTCAAAACTCTTCCAACATTCTTCGTTATATACATACTCAATACATTTTGAAGTCAACTTGGTCATAGGTGAGTGATATGAATTATGTAGCCTTGCATTTGAAGAATTCAAGCTTCAAGAGTAGTTGCATTAAATGCACTTCGATTGCAATAATGGCAACCCCAGTTCATTTATTACAAGTCAAGTTAAGATGCATTAACTACAACTCTAGATGCATTTATGACAACTCAAGCTTCATTCAAGGCAACTTAAAACTTCATTCAAGATAACTTAAATACACTTCAAAACAAGCATTAATGACATTTATAAGCTTCTTTTAGGCTTCAAGTATCAGTTTCAATTGTTTTAGGTGCATTGTAAGTTACAAATTAAATGGTGGCTGAATGTAAGTTAAGTTTTTACTTTAAATTCGTGGGTTACAATGTGGGGACTTAATGGGGCTGTTATGGGAGCATTATGGATGAAATTTAAGCCTATAAATAGGCATTGTATAAGACTTTATAAATCAGACTTGTAAGACTTGAGAGATTCAAAAGATTGAATGAAATGTAGCATTTTTATGCACATTGAGAGCCTTGAGCCTCACCCTTTGTAATCTTACTTTAGATTACATGTTTAGAAACATTCAAGAGGGGAGTGATCAACCAACTTGTGGAGTGTTTCGAGTCATGAGATGATGGAACGTAAAAGTTTGTCCGTTTCATGATTTTTAGATCAATAGGGCAATCTGTTTCTAGCCTTTCCATATGGTTGAAATCGAATAGTTAGGGAGAGTTTGAATTCATGCTTCAAGGGTTCATGCTAATTATAATAGCATAGGGTGTTTGAACTTGAAATTTGAGTTTTCCTTATCATTAAAGTTCCATTTAAATAAAATTAATTATTTAAACAATTAATAATTTCCAATTAATTTCAAATTATTATTACCGTTTAAATATATTAAATATTTAATTATAATTTATTTTTTAAATAAACTCATTATTAAACAATTAATAATGTTTCTATTAATTACCATTTAAATATACTTAATATTTAAACTATTAATATTGCCTATTTAAGTAACTTACCTTACTTAAACTTTTCAATTCTTCACAATTGAATTCATGACTACGATATTTGGGCCAACATAGAGACCTAATGGATCTATAGATCATGGGCTTAATAATTAGTCAATTAAGTGATAGCTCATAATTATTTAATTACTTATTATTTAACTACGAATCATTCCATTATAGATTCATCGCTAAACTTCCCTCACAATAGACAAGTTATGTCCATTTAGTTTATCTTTTATTATATTGTGATATATCGTTCATGTGGAAAATTCATAATTACAGATGGGATAAATTTACTATTTTGCCCATGTAATTACAGTTTTATCCTTATATCCCTTCCTGTTGATTCTCCAATGAACGTTATCTGTAGTCCAACTATAGATAAATCCTTATGTGATAAGCATAATTCGTTGGCACACTTGTTCATGTCTAGAAGAAGTACATTGTTGACATGGTTTTATATTATAAGATTAGCCTTAATTTAATTGTTTTTATGGGTTTTATGCTACTTTAATTAGTTTTTCTCTTATTATGTAGGTATGGAAACATATTTGCAAAATAAGGGACAAAGGAAATAATTTGGCAAAAATAAATTCTAGTGAGCCATCGCTTGAATGCAAGCCACCAATCGCTTGAATGCAAGCGAACCATCGCTTGAATGCCAGCGACCCATCGCTTGACCATTTAGAAAAGTGCTAGAAATTAGCCTAGCAACCTGTCGCTTGCAAGTCATCGAGGCGTCGATCGTAAGTTTTAATGAAGGCTTGCGAAATCCAAGTGAGCCATCGCTTAAGAAGTAGTGAGGCGTCGCTTGAGCATAATTCCAACCACCGACTTCAGATTCCTATTTAAAGAGGCTGAATCTTATTTTTCATGGATACTTGGAGACAGCCACCTTCTAGAGCAGTTTTTGGAGATTTTCAGTGATTTTTGATGGAGTCGACTTTACGTTTTTTTAGATTATTTATTTTGATGAATTCTATTTTTATGGATAGCTAAATTTCTAATTCTTAGGAGATTGATGTAGTTACTTTATTTTTATGGTTTGAGTATTTAGTCTTAGTTTTGAAGACAATTTTATTATTCTATTTATGTTCTTATGTACTTAATGCTTTTAATTTACTGACCATAGCTTAATTGATTTTTATTCTGAAATCTAACACTCGGGAGAGGTTGTTTTAGGATAGATCTTGGGAACATAACTGAAGGTAAATTAGAGTTGGGAAACTGCATCTTAATTTAGAAGTCTAAAAAGAACCTGTGATTAATACACTGTTCATTAGTAAAATTGAATAAGGATATTGGTTTCTTAGTTAATTATGATTCTTGATTTGATGCTCGGGAGAGGTAATTAAGAGTTTTAGTGTTCTTGACTTATAGAATATGAAATTGTCGTTCTTAATTAAAGAATATTATTTCCATAAATTAAAGTAGTGAAATCATTCTTCTAGGACCTTTTCTATTGATTTAATTCAACCTGTTTGCATTTAGTTTTATTTATTCTTATCAGTTTATGATTATTTGCTTAGTTAACACTGATTATTTTACGAATTCTAAATAAAATTGAGTTAGTCATATTTTAGTACTTAGGTAGACTTAATTCTTTTTCCCAAAGGACGACAACTCTTTATTCTTATCACTATATTAAAACTTGACTCCGTACGCTTGCAGGTAATTGATAATTTCGTCAACAAGTTTTTAGCGTCGTTGCCCGTGATTAGGTAATTTAGTTTTACTTGATACTATTGTGCATTAACTTAGTCTTAATTTAGAATTTTTATTTTTTGTCAACAACTTTCTGAATCTTTTAATGATTCTTTGCTCACTTGTTTCTTTTTTGTTGTTATTTTTGTAGCTTATTATTTATTATATACAAAAGGACGGAAGTCGTAGTCTTCCACCACTAAATCCGGAGATTGAGAAAACCTACAAAGCTAACGTAAGCAGAAAAAGCTTCAAGCCGAGACAATGTCTAATGAAGATTATCAGAATGCGCTTGCTCAGAACAACACAAGGAAAATTAAGGATTATTTCAAACCTGTTGTTGCTATAAAAATTTCAGGCATAGCTAGGCAGACCATCAATGCTAACAACTTTGAATTGAAACCTCCTTTGATTGGTATGGTTCAAACAACATCAGTTTGGAGGGACTGCTTTAGAAGATGCAAATTATCACTTATCCAGGTTCTTAGAAATTTGTGATACAGTTAAGATGAATGGGATACCTGAAGACACAATTAAATTACGCCTTTTTTCTTTCTCACTAAAGGATAAGGCTAGGGGTTGGTTACAATCACTACAGCGAGGAAGCATCACTAGTTGGCAAGACATGGTTGAAAAGTTTTTGACAAAATTTTTCCCACCATCGAGGGCCACTCATCTGTGTACTGAAATCAATATTTTCAAGGAACAAAATTATGAAACTTTACATGAGGCTTGAGAGAGATTTAGGGAGTTTTTGAGGAAGTGTCCAAATCAAGGACTTCATGATTACTTACATATTCCACTTTTCTATAATGGGTTGACAGGGCATACTAGATCGAATGTTGATGCTGCAGTAAGAAGTTCTTTGATGTGTAAAACTGTTGAAGAGGCACTGAAATTACTTGACAATATGGCTGAAAATAGTTTCCAATATCCTGATGACTGATCTATGGCTCCAAAATTGGCAGGAACATTAGCAGTTGAAGAAGTAACATTCATTAAATCTCAGATTGCTTCACTTTCACATCAGGTAGAAAAATTTTCAGGACCTAAGACTTCAGAGTCCATTAAAACTTTAGCAACTGCAAGTGAAGTTGTTCAATATGAAGAACTTACAACTGAACAAGTCCAATACGTGAATAACATAAACTATGGGTATAGAGGAAATCAATATTAGAATCCATTGCCTACCCATTATAATCCAGACAAAGAAATCATGAGAATTAGTCCTATAGAAATAAAAAGAAAGTTTTGCAACCCCCTCAACAGAATCAGGATGATAATAAGCTTTCTCAGGAAAATATGTTTGGTACTTTCATTACTGAATCTACAAAAAGTTTAATCCAAATGAAACTATGATAGAAAATTTAGTAGCGAAAGTTGACAATCATGGTGTTGTTTTGAAAAATCTAGAGGTCCAGATGGGACAAATAGCTACTTCAGTGAATGCACTTCAGAATGGAAAGTTTCATAGTGATACACAAGTAAACCCAAGGGAAAAATCCAATTCTATCACAAAGAGGAGTGGAAAAGAGCTTTAGGAATGAACTCCACCATTAGCACAAGAGTCCATCACTAAAACAATTGAGAGCACGGATGAAGAACAACAGGAGGCTATACCTAGTGTGGAAAAAAGCCAATTTATATTCCCTTATCTTCTGATATTCTTGTTGAAAATTCTAATTTAACTTATCCTCAACGTTTTCAGAAGACGAAGATTGATCTTCAATTTTATAAATATTTAGATATTTTTAAGAAAAATCATATTAACATTCCTTTTGCATATGCGCTAGAACAGATTCCAAACTATGTGAAGTTCATGAAAGATATAATGTCTAAGAAGAGGAAGTCGGAGAGTGTTGAAACAGTAAAAATGACAGTAAAGTTGATAGAGCTTTATGTGATTGAGGTGCTAGTATTAATTTAATGCCTCTTACTGTGTTCAGAAAACTTGGATTAAGTGAAGTTCAACCTACTACTATATCTCTTCAGCTTGCAGATAGATCACTCACTTAAGCTTGCAGATAGATCACTCACTTACCCTAGTGGAGTCATTAAAGATGTGTTGGTAAAGGCTTATAAGTTCATATTCCTAACTGACTTCGTAGTCCTAGACATGGAAGAAGATGAAGAGATTCCTATCATTTTGGGGAGGCCATTCTTATGGATAGGACGTGCATTGATTGATGTCCAGCAAGGTAAGTTAACATCAAAGAAGAGGTACACTTCAATATTTATCGCTCTTTGAATTTTCCTAGTGAGGTTAGTACTTGCCATATGATTGATGTTCTTGGTAATTTATTATTTAATTCAGTAGGAAACAAGATTCTCAATGATCCTTTCAAGCATGCTTAGTTGCATCTTTAACTAAGGTTTCTAACTTATTTGATGATGATGAGTTGATGCAGTTGTGTTTAGCTCTTGATACTTTACCTCTTGAGTCTTTGAAAAACCAGACAAAGTTTTTGGCACTTGATGAGAAGAAGGATGAGCCAAGAAAAGCTCCTGAACATGAATTGAAACAATTACCAGAGCATCTTTGTTATGCCTTCCTAGGAGAGTCTTCCACTTTTCCTGTTATTATTTCTTCTGCTTTGAGTCATGTTGAGGAGGAAAAGTTGTTGCGTGTTCTGAGAGAATATAAAAATGCTTTAGGTTGGTCAATAGAGGATATTAAGGGTATTAGTCCATCAATTATAATGCATAAAATTTTAATGGAAGATACTTTTAAACCATCTGTTGGGTCACAAAGAAGATTAAATTCGGCCATGAATGAGGTCTTTCGAGCTGAGGATTCAAACCCCTCAAGGCAAGAATAATTTATGCTATATTCTATAGTACTTTGGTGAGTCCTGTTCAAGTTGTGCCTAAAAGGGGGGAATGACTGTTGTGAAAAATGATAAAAATGAATTGATTTCTACTAGAACTGTGACTGGTTGGCATGTATGCATTGACAATAGAAAATTGAATAAGGCCACTAGCAAAGATCACTTTCCACTTCCATTTATTAACCAAATGTTAGATAGACTTGTAGGGTACCGGTATTATTGTTTTCTTGATGATTATTCTGGTTACAATAATATTTTCATAGCTCCTGAAGACCAAGAGAAAACCACTTTTACATGCATTTATGGTACTTTTGCATTCAGAATAATGTCATTTGGTTTATGTAATGCTCTTGCTACTTTTCAGCATTGTGTGATGTCTATTTTTTCTGATTTTATGGAGGAGATTATGGAGTGTTTGTGGATGATTTTTCTATTTGTGATAATTCTTTTTATTATTGTTTGCATAATTTATCTTTGGTCTTGAAAACATGTCAAGAAATTAATGTTGTGCTTAGTTGGGAAAAATATCACTTTATGATTACTGAGGGGATTGTTCTAGGTCATAAGATTTCATCTCAAGGCCTTGAAGTTGATAGAGCAAAACTTTCTACTATTGAATTATTTTTACCCCCTAAAAATGTGAAAGGTGTTAAAAGTTTTCTAAGACATGTAGTTTTCTACAGGCGATTTATAAAAGATTTTTCTAAAATCGTGAAACCTTTGTGTAATTTG
Organism: Gynostemma pentaphyllum; assembly: GCA_028015215.1. NCBI lineage: Eukaryota > Viridiplantae > Streptophyta > Magnoliopsida > Cucurbitales > Cucurbitaceae > Gynostemma > Gynostemma pentaphyllum. The sequence goes on from CM051355.1 coordinate 45,078,437, forward strand.
TTGGAAAAAGATGCATCTTTTGATTTTACTGATGAATGTTTATTATCATTCAATTTGATTAAAGAGAAGTTAACTTCTGCCCCTATTATGGTTGTACCTGATTGGAGTCAACCTTTTCAAATTATGTGTGATGCTATTGACTATGCTTTAGGTGCAGTTTTAGGACAAAGAAGATATAAATTTTTCAGATCCATTTACTATGCTAGTAGAATTCTTGATAGTGCTCAACAAAATTACACCACTGCTAAAAAAGAAATGATTGCTGTTGTTTTCTCTTTTGATAAGTTTAGATTTTATATCTTAGGGTCTAAGGTTATTGTTCATACTGACCATGCAGCTCTTCCCTATCTTTTTAGTAAAAAAGATGCTAAACTATGTTTAATTCGTTGGATTTTTTTGTTACAAGAATTTGATTTTGAAGTGCACGATAAGAGTCGTTGTGATATGAATCATCTCAGCTCCAAATGTCAAAGAATTGACGATATTGAAGTCCAAGGTTTCAATCAAGTAAAGATCAAGAATCCGAAGACTAAAAGAGTGAAGATTGACTTTCTTGGGCATTTGCAATGATATTGGGTTACATACTTTACTGATGAAGAAAATGAATTTAAAACACTATTAAACTCATGGGATATTTGTTTTAAAGAGCTCCAAAGAAAACCACGCATGAATACATTCAAACGAGTGAAAATGTATCAAAACGGCAACCGACACTTGTAGTTTTGTCTATTTTCATCCAATTTGGAATTTTAGTATTCTATTTGAGTTTTATTAATTTAGTTTCATTTATTATTATTATAATTAATGTAATAGGGAAGAATTTACTTTGTTTCCTTAGTTTTTAAAACTTGGAGCCCAAGTTTAGAAGATTAGGAAAATAGTTAAGTAAGTAATTAAAGTAATCTAATATATTTAATTTACTAAATTAAATTAATTAATTAATGAAACTAAAGTAAATTAAATTAATTAAAGTAAGTAAACTACACTAATTAATCAACCTAATTAAATTAAATTAATTTAAAAAAAGTAAACTAAACTAATAATGTGACTAAATTAAATTAATAATTTATTAAACTAAATTTAATTAAGTAATTAAACTAAAAGCAATTTAACTAAATTAAATTAATTAACTAATTAACTAATTACTTAACTAAATTAAACTAAACAAATTAAAGTAACTAACTAAGCATAATTAATTAAGTAATTAATTACACTAATTTAAAGCTAAACTAAACTATTCAATTAAATGTAACTAAATTTAACGAAACTAAAACAATTTATAATAACTTAATTAAAAACAAAACGAAAACTAACCTCGAATACGCTACCGGGTTTTGGAGGTTTTTTAAACGGGAACAGGTGAAAGAACAGGAAAAGGGAAAGGTAAGAACGAACGGGGGACGGAAACGGGCAAAAAGGAACGGGGGAAAGAGAGAAAAGAATTCGGGTGGGGGAGGGGAAAGAATTCAGGTGGGCGTTTAAATCAAAAATTGCGACCATCTGGTCGCAATGACGAAAAACGAAGAGTCGCTTGATTACGACCAGATGGTCGCATTTCGCTTCAAAAATACGACCAGATGGTCATATTTGCTTAAAAATGTTACCAACTTGTCGAAAGTGTGTCATTATGACCAACAGCCGTCACATCACACTTCCCATCAACAATTGCGACCAAATGGTCGCAATTTTCAAATTCGCCGCCATCGATTGCGACCGAATGGTCATAATTATCAAATTCACCGCCAAAAATTTTATGAAAATTGAAATTTACCGAATAACGCGACCAGATAGTCACAAAATTACGACCAAATGGTCGTAAATTAATACAAATTTTTAAAAAACTTAAGTCTACATTTTCAAAGTTACGACCATATGGTCGCATTTTATTTTAAATTTGCGACCATATGGTCGTATATATATATATATATATATATATATATATTTTTTTTTTTTTTAAATATATATAAATTAATGGAGATTAAAACATATTTATATATATTGTTTAATGAAACACAACAATGACGATATTATAAAACATACAGTGAATCATATAAATTTACAAAGTGTATTATTCTTCATCCTCAGTTTCTTCAGTCATTGATTCTTCTTCTTCTTCATCATCTCTAATAAATTCAGTATCAATGTCACTTTCGCGAGAAGTGGAAGCATTTGTATCGTCATCATGCAATGCTATCATTCCATTGTTCAAAGGAGCGGCACCTGCATTATGGCCATCGTCTATTGCACGAGATATTATCTGATCTTCTTGAAAAGCACCGGCTTCGTTTGCATGGTCGTCTTTCTCGGACAGGTTATCTTCTACCTGGCGTGGTTTAACTTTACAAAAAACTAACCAATCTGTCAAATCTCGTCTTTTACTCGAATAGTTCAGGTAATAAACTTGAATCGCCTGTATTGCCAGGATAAACATATCAGCGGTGCGTATATGCTTGTACTTGTTTACCTCCACCATTTGTAAATGATCAATCTTACGGACTTCGCCTCGTCTGGTTGTCTCGAACCAAGTGCAGTTGAACAGAACAATGTGTTTTAGCAATTGAATCTCAACAATCTCATCGATTACTCCAAAGTAATCGTCTTCGGTGCCGAACACTTGACCTTTTATGCAAACACCACTGTTGTTTGTTGCCCTGTTAACAGATTGCGTCTTCATTTTAAATCTGAATCCGTTACCGACGTATCCAGTATATGACCTTGCAATCCGTGCAGGTCCCTTTGCCAAAGAAATAATGCGAGGATCATCTACCGGTACGTAGGGGAGTCCACCTGTCATTAAGCACACGTAGAGTATCATTAGAAGGATATAGTATTTTTCAACAAATAACTTGACATGATATTTTTGACAATTTCAAATAACTCACGTATACACTGAACCAGGAACAAAACTCCTTCTCGATTGTTGACCCCTCCTCAGCGGCTGTAAGAACGACTCGTGTCATTCAAACGTATACGTTCAGAAATAGTCTGTATGTTACGAAAATAGTAAGAAAATATTTTAAACAATTGTGATTGTTAGGTCAATGGAATAATGTAACGTTACGAGAACTCACTCAATGTAAGGCTCGACTTCTGGGCAGTTGCATAACACGTAGCTCTACATTACGTGATACTCAGAATCGGTCAACGGCCTACGCACTTATCATCCAACTGTCATGCCAGGTTCAGTAAATATGGGCAGGTCGTTTATGTCAACACCTTCAAGTAAATTTTCGAAAACATTCGTGTCGCTGGACGAAACTGCTCAGCAATGTGGTTATCAAAGTAGTATGAACAAAAAGTGGTAGTCTCTTGCGTCAGGTACGCACTACAGATAGATCCTTCGACTCTTGCTTTATTTCCGACCGTCTTTTTCAATCGACGTAAGTACCTGTGGTACAAACAATTAAGTAAAAATCTGATAAGTTTAACATTAAAAAACTTGAACTATATACAAAGTAAGTTTGCTAACCTTTCAAATGGGTACATCCAGTGATAATGGACCGGACCCCCTAAGAATGCCTCGTATGGAAGATGCACTGCAAGATGCTCCATTGAGTCAAAAAAGCCAGGTGGGAACATTCGCTAGAACTTATAGATAATAACAGCGATCTCCGAACTCATTGAAGCGACAGTATCTTCAGGCTCTGTACAAGTCAAGTCCCTAAAAAAACACTCAACTGGGCAAGTGGCTCCCAATGTCTGTTCTCTAGGAACGGTATGAACGCGACGGGCATCAATCGTTCCATGAATACATGACAGTCGTAGCTTTTCATCCCAGACATGACATGTTTTTGACTGTCTATACACCGACTCAGATTCGAAACATATCTGTCAGGGAATATGATGGATTTGATCCACTCAAATAGTGTTTTCTTTTCATCCGGCATCAACATGTACTTTGCTTTTGCGTACTTATCATTGTCTTCAGTCTCAAACTCATGACGGTTATATATCTCCTGTACATCGTAACGTGCCTTCCGATTGTCCTTTGTTTTGCCAGGAACGTTCAAAACTGTATTGAAAATGTTGTCGAAGAAGTTCTTCTCGATATGCATTACATCCAGGTTGTGTCTGACAAGTAGATCTTCCCAATATGGTAGATCCCAAAAAATACTTCATTTCTTCCAACCCGTGTTTTTTCCAGCCGCATTGTTTGCAAGCTCTGCACCTTCCACTGTAATCTTCTGCATCCTTATAGCATCTATACCGTGTTGAATCTGCCTTCCACTGTACATTATCAGGGGGTTTCCTTCCTTATTCGCCGACCCTTCTTCTAGTCAGTACTGTTTGAACGGAACGCGTGATTCAACGACAGAAATCGACGGTGGCAATCAAACCAACAGGTTTTTCGACCGTTTCTGAGGTAAAACGCATCTGTCTAGCATGCAATGTGGACATGCGTATTTACCGGCCGTACTCCATCCTTTAATAGAGGATGGGGATCGATATTTACAATTATTAACTAATGAGCAAAACAATAACAAAACTGATACTCAAGAAATAATGAACGTGAACGCAACATACCTGACAATATTGAATACGCAGGAAGTCACTGATCGTCCGGATTAACGCAGCGCGCAACAAAAATTTTTATTTCTTCGAGATGTCGTACGTTATGACACCATCTGTCCACAAACCTCTTCAACTCTGCGGTAAGTGGTTGCAAATACACATCCAGTTTCTGTTTTGGACTTTTCGGGCCAGGAACAATCACTGTGAGAAAAATCACCGGATCTCTCATACACATCAAGGGTGGCAAGTTATACGGGGTTACCATCACCGGCCAAATTGAATATTGCGCCCCGGATGCCCCGAACGGGTTAAAGCCATCTGTGCAAAAGCCCAATCTCACGTTTCTCGGATCTTGTAGAAAAGCAGGATGACAATTATTTAAATGCTTCCATGCCGCAGCGTCTGAGGGATGTCGCATAACACCTTCATTCTGTGAATGCTTGTGATGCCATCTCATGTGTGAAGCTGTGTCATCCGATGCATACAACCATTGTAGACGTGGGGTAAGCGGTAAATAGAACATGCAGGAGTACAGAGTTATTCCGCGTTTCCCTTGTTTATATCTTAGAAGAAAACAGAATTTGCAGTGATGCAGATCTGCATCCACATCCCAGTAGATCATGTATCCGTTTTGACACGAATCTATCTTCTCTACGGGTAACCCGAGTCTCTCCACTAGCTTTTACGTGTCGTACAACTGTGCGGCATCAGGTTTTCTTTTGGAGCGCATCGACAAAACCACGATGCAGCTGAATCAAATCCTCTAGCAGGTAAGTTATACTGCGCTTATATATTTAAAAGTTCTGTAGCAGCAGCAAGTTGACTAACCTGACAACTTTCGTACAACGATCGGCTCGTTGTCTTCAGCAGATCGTGCATCTTACGTGTTTCCGGATTCATTTCTTCTTCAACAACCCTTTCTCTTTCGTCGTCTACGTTCAAACTTTCGCGATAACTTTCATATCCGCCCCCATATCCCACACCATCAAGTATCATTTGTCGTGATCGACTATCTTGTTGTATTTCATTGGGTTCTTCGACGACAACGTTCGCATTCGAGCCGCTACCCTCGTCTTGTCTCACTTCCTATCTTCGCGGCGTTGAACATTTCCCTCGTCTCCCCATGATACACCCAGTGATAATAATTCTCCACAAATCCCTGACTATAAAGATGAACCTTCAAATGTGGAACCTGTATGATTCTCCTATTGTCGCATTTTCTGCATGGACATCGTAGCTTTTCACCATAATTCGCGTAATAGACAGTTGTCTTGCAAAACTCAACACACTGTTCAACTCTGGCCACGAACTCAACGTTCAAATACCCGTCTATCAAACGAATATACATCCACTCTCTCATTTTTCTTTTTTCTTATCTTTACAAACAATGGGAGGAGGAGATTTTATAATGCAATCCTCTGATTAATTAACGACCCTATGGTCGCAAAATTACAACCATTTGGTCGTCTTTCTCCTGCCAAAATTTCCCGCCTTTTTTACTACCAAGTGGTCACCTTTGGTCACAATAAAATACGACCAGATGGTCACTTCCAAAGGCGACTACTTGGTAGCTTTCTTCCCGCCAAAATTACGCACCTTTTTTTGCTACCAAAGTATATTCTTAGTCACAAAAATGCGACCAGATGATCACTTCCAAAGGTGACTACTTGGTAGCTTTCTTCCCGCCAAAATTACGCACCTTTTTTTGCTACCAAAGTATATTTTTAGTCACAAAAATGCGACCACTTGGTCTTTTTTTAGGTGACCAAATGGTCGCTTATTTCGCGCCATTTTTTGCTACCAAGTCATATTTTTAGTCACAAAAATGTGACCATTTAGTCGTTTTTTAGGTGACCAAATGGTCACTTTTTTCACTCCATAATTTCGCGCCATTTTTTATGACTACTTCTAATTTTGGTTGCAATCTGGTCGCAAAAAGAGGTACCAGATGGTCACTTCGAGTCAACCTTCAAAAAAAGTGACCAATTGGTCACCAAAAAACTACCACTTTTTCTTGGTCGCAAATGGCTGGTCGCATTTTGACTTTTTTTTTTTGTAGTGATAGTGTAGAAGACTTTTTGATAAATGAACCCTCCAACTGATTCTCCATTATTTATCAATGTATGTAATTGGGTTTTAAATTTTTGAAATTAGCATAAATCTACATGTTTTTTTTTTCATAATTTAGCATGACATTAGAGTTCATATGTCTCTTCTATGTTAATTCATTTAGATTCATTAGAACAAACTTCCGTTGTGTTAACTTGTAACAACCTTCATCATGTTCATAACTATAGAGAGTTAGTTTATTTATAGACTGTCTTAGTGACAAAATTTGTCACAAAGGTTCCCGCACATATTTGCGATGACGCCATCACAAATTGCAAAGCAAGTTATCCAAAAATAAGCGGAAATATACCGCAAAATCAGACGGCTCCAGTTTTCGCGAGAAATGTTGCACGCTTTTTAGTGACGCATTTCATGACTAAAAATTCCATGCCAAATCAGATATCGCCATTTTGTGTGGGAAACATTTCACGCAAAATGTTTATTGACGCATTTCGTCATTAAAATCGACAAGAAGCTTTCAGCCAATGTTGGCACCATGTGAGTGACATAATTCGTCGTTAAGTAGTTATGACGTACTTCGCAAAAAGTCAACATCATTTATTAGGAAAAAGTGCGTCGCAAAACAGTGACAAACAGTGTTGGATTGCAAGCGTTGTGTTGCAAGCGTTGAGTCATAGATGTGTCTGCTTTACTTGTAGTGTGATAAAAGCTCACAAAATGTTCCAGTTGCTATCATATTTACACGTAGAAAGCCTCACATTTACATATTAATTAACACTATACTAACATATGTCTTAATCACGTGATTGTCGTGTTCACATAAATAGACGCATGATAAAAATTGCATGGACATTTTTATAAATTTTATTAAATCATAAAAACTAAATTGAAACTTTCAAAATCATAGAGATTAAATTGGAACATACCTCAAATCATAAGAATTAAATTGAAACTTTTAAAACTACAGAGATCAAAACGAAACAAACATTAAATTCTATGTACAATATTTTTTATTAAATTTTCATGTGATTGTTATATGACACGAGTTAGTGTATGGAAGGTATTACCAAAAGGAAACAACTTTATTAATTAGTGAGAGAAATATACAAAAGAATGGGAAGATGTAAAAAGATTTTTTTTAAAAAAAGCAATGATTTATTTCTTAAGTTGCTTTCACCCAGTTCACTTCTTTCCAAGGGAAGAGAAGAATAAGACCAAATTGTTTTGCTTCATTGTTAGCTTCTCAAACTCATCACCCAAAATTTCTCATGACTTTCTTCAAGGTAATATCAAATTTTTGCTAGCAAGAGCTATTTATAACCCAATTATTGTTTATATGTTTTTTTTCCTGGCTTTGATGGTAGGGGAGCTTGGGAGGAGAAATGGATGAGATGAGAGTAGAAAAAAAGAGTTTTTTTTTAATGAAATAATTATAAAAAGAATGGAGGTCCAAGAATTCTTACAATAACAATAAAATATTCCTCTACCGTTAAAATGAATGGAAAAAGTAATGGATAAAGCTTTATTCATAGTGCAGTAGCGTTTTTCTACAAAATAAAAATAAAAATGTAAGTGTAATTCTTGAAATTAGGAAAAAAGTGTAGGGGTCATTATTGTATTTTACCCTAAGTTTATTTGAAACTGAAAACGACAGGGATAATATTAAAACTTTTAAAATGTTAAAGAAAAACTGAAATAACATTCTATCAACGTTTAATGTTTTTAGTTTGTTAGAAACATAATGAAAATACAAAGGAAAAGTAATTTTTAAATAATTTAAAAAATTAAGGGTTGAATTAAAGATATTTTGTATACTTTAAATTATACTATAGAGGATTAGAGATATTTTGTATACTTTAGCCCTAGGTGTATTTGTATACTTTAGCTCTAGGTGTATTTCTATACTTTAGCCCTAGGTGTATTTGTATATTTTTTTTGCATTTTTTATTTTGGTTCCTTAAATGACCAGCTAATTGTTTTACCAAATTTAATCTCTTGGTGGAGTCAAGTCAACTTAAATAGGAAGACCGTATTTTATATACATGTGTCATGATTATATAATTTATTATTTATTTATTTTAAAAGCAAGATATTACATTATTTGACTTACACATGATAATTTTCAAACTGAAACCCTCATTCATTAAGATCACAATCTCCAAACTCCAAACAGTAAAAAGAAAATCATAAAAAAAAGCCACACCCAGGAATCCCAACAGTTTAATAGTTTTATATATGAAAAAGCAGAATCAGAATGTCTTCGGTATTAGGCATCAGGGTTGGTCAAGAGATAGCCCTCAATGGCCTTGAAAAGACCAACCGATTTCTCTTCGGCAACCTTGAGCTCTTCATGGTTCAACTCATACTCCCCTATCGTGTAGTATGTGCTGCTGCTCTTCAACACCGATCCTCCTTCTGGAGTTGCTTCTATCTTTATCTCGTTTTCGATCTTCTCGATCGATTTTCCGATAACGTCTCCTTCGATAATGGTGTAGCTGTATGTCAAGTTCTCTTTGTCAAGTGTTTTCACCCTTTGTTTCACATACTTGTACTTGCTGCCTGGAAACCGAAATATCAATATATATTAGTTTGTTATAGTCAATAATGTTATCTTTTCTCGTCTCGTAATAGATGACTTTATAATGTGTGGGAATGTCTTCATGATTTTCAAAGGAAGGGTTAAAACCTTCTTCCACATAAATTTAATTTTTTTTACCAGATCTAATAATGTAGGAGTATTAATAATGTAATAATGTAGGATTTAGTTTGATTTCATGACTTATTTGCTATTAAATCACTACCCTAAGTTGTAACGTGTTTGTTACGTTTTTTTTGTTTAAACACTTTGACATGCACCTTTCAATACGTAAGATATAGAAGAGAAGAAATAAACTTGGATACTCATTAGTGAGTATGACTTTGTACTCACTGTTTTAATAATATTAGTCACTCACTTTCGCCAAAATTGACCTTCTTGATGGAGCCAGGGCCACCATCTCCTTCAAGGATTTCAACATTTTGAATGGCTTGAGGAAGCACCTTTGGAATCAGAACGTCAGACTCAAGTATAAAGGCCTTGAAAGCCTTAGCTGGAGGAATGGCTGTGGTGATTTCTGAGGCATATTCATGAACACCCATTTTCTTTAAAAATTGTTAATGAAAAAGAGACAAAATAAGAAGACTTTTGAGAAAGATAGGTATTTGTGAAAGTGAGCAAGATAAATCTTCTATTTATAGTCTTACAAAGAGAGGGCAGAAGCATTTGGTTTTTGGAGTTCCCAAAATCAAAGTGTTGAACAATTCTATTTCACAGTATTTTTTTTTTAAAGTCAATGATTCTACTAGGATGGAATAGACGATATATTATACTATCTTCCCTTATTGCTATTCATTTGTCTTATGCATTTAATTTAGATTAAACATCTTTTAATATTCATTCAAATTATCTTGTTTTCCTTTTAAAATATATAGTTTTAAGCCCTCCAAGGTTTGCCAATTTGTATATTTTAAAATTATATTTCACAAGGGTAGGAGAAGTCACGCATATAAATTTCATTGGAATAAATGGTAAATTTTAACCCAAAAAAATTTGATTTGAAGCTTTTACAATTATATATATCCCTAATTATAAGTATAGATCTACAATAGTAATTGAAAAATAAACAAGAGAAAATAACCAATTCGAGTAATGAAATAAATATTGTTTAAAAAGAAGTCATTAACATCCTAAAAGACTTTAAAAAAACGTCCCAAAAGACTTCTTAATCTCTATTCTTTAAAACAACGTGGTTTCTATTGTTTCTCAGTATTCTTTAAAAAAAACATCCCGAAAGGCTACCATGTACTTGTGTATATAATTCTCAATCATTGCTCCTTATTCCTTTTTAATGATAGAAAAGAACTTTGGCTCCTCCTCATAATGGCCTCTCCCTACTTTCATATATCTTTAAATATAGCATAAAGATCTAATATTAGAGTGAATATGTTATTATGGGATTAGTTGAGTTTGCTAAAATTGTTATATTGGTTAGTTGAGTTGGTTAGAGAGTACTAGCTTGTATCAATAGAATATTTATATATAATTTTTTAGGGTTTGTTTGGGAGTGCTTTTGATTAAGGTAAAAGTACTTTCAAATGATCCAAAGCATGTCCAAAATACACTATTTATGTTTGGTAACTTTTTGTAAAATCAAAAGCACTTGATTGGAAGTAAGTATTTGATGATTTTTAAAGTGCTTTTGATTTTTTAAACCTTATCTCTCTAACTTTTCTCTACACATTTTATCTCTCTAACATTTCTCTACACATTTTATTGGGGATCTTGCAAAAATAGTAAAATTAGGTTCAATATTTATAAAAATAGCAGTAAAAAAACTTATTTGCAAAAATAGAAAAACACTTATTTGGAAAAATAGCAAAAAACTCAAATTCGGGTCTAAAATATTACAAAATTTTCATTAGTTTTGTATGAGTAATCAGTGATTTCCTCATAAGTAATCATTGATTTTCCAAACCAGTAATAATTGATTTTACCGATATCCTAATATTTTGTGAATGAATCATTGTTGCCTAATAGTTATCACTAATTATCTTATCAGTTATCACTGATTCACATGAATGAGAGTTTTTAAAAATCTGCTATATTTACAAATACTTTTTAAAAATGCTATATTTATAAATTTTGGACCTAATTTTTCTATTTTTTCAAGAGCCCCTTAACTAAAAGCACTTATTTCACAAACACTCTCAAACACACCTTTAATAATACTTTGAGAGGCTTTCGTTATGGTATCAGGGCAATTAAAAGCTTCTCTCTCCACATTGATTTTTCTTTCACGATTCTAGAAGTTTCTTTTTGAAATGCTCTCTCTCCAAGTTTTTCCTCTCTATAGCTGTAGTACTTTCCTTCTAATCAGTGGATTCATGCAAGTCATTTTCTCTTGACATTTGTAAATTCATTCTCTCTCAGATCACTACAAAAAAACTGTCAATTTGCGACCAGAAATTTGCGACCAAATGGTCGTTTTTTACCTAAAATGCGACCAAATAAGTGGTGGCCAAAAAAGCTGGTTGGCCTGAATTTGTGCGACTGGATAGTCACAAATATACGACCAAAAATTTTTGGTCGCAAAAAAGTCAACCTTTTAAAAATGCGACCAGATGGTCGCCTAAAAAGAGACCATCTAGTCGTAATTTATGTGAAAGATAAGTGACCAATTGGTCACATAAAAAAGTGACCAAATGGTCGTATTTTATGTGACCAAATGGTCACTTTTAGGCTTAGTTAAAATGCGACCAGATTGTCGCCTAAAAAGTGACCATCTGGTCGTAATTTATGTGAAAGATAAGTGACCAATTGGTCACATAAAAAAGTGACCAAATGGTCGTATTTTATGTGACCAAATGGTCACTTTTAGGCTCAGTTAAAATGCGTCCAGATTGTCGCCTAAAAAGTGACCATCTGGTCGTAATTAATGTGAAAGATAAGTGACCAATTTGTCACATAAAAAAGTGACCAAATGGTCGTATTTTATGTGACCAAATGGTCACTTTTAGGCTCAGTTAAAATGCGACCAGATGGTCGCCTAAAAAGTGACCATCTGGTCGTAATTTATGTGAAAGATAAGTGACCAATTGGCCACATAAAAAAGTGACCAAATGGTCGTATTTTATGTGACCAAATGGTCACTTTTAGGCTCAGTTAAAATGCGACCAGATGGTCGCCTAAAAAGTGACCATCTGGTCGCATTTAAGAATTTTTTTTAAAAATTTAAATTTCAATAATTAGTTAATTAGTTAATTAATTATTAATTATTAATTATTTATTAATTATTAATTATTAATTATTTATTTAATTAATATTAAAATTTCATAAAAAAAAATTGGAATTAAAATAAAAATATATATATCAAATATTAAAAAAACGTTTTATACAGTCGAAAGAATCCTAGAACTACTGCGGAGGGGCGGGGGGTGGGGGAGGAGGCGTCGATGATGAAGGGCCGCCGCCTACAGATCTGAAGTACGCGGCCAAAGCGGCTGCGACCTGGACCTCGACTCGTGCCTGCATGTCAGCCTCAATAGCAGCGACTCGAGTAAAGAAGTCCTCGCGCATAGCCTCCATGTCCGCGCGCAGCTGCTGCTCAACCGGAGAAGGGCCGCGTTATTGAATCTAAATTTGTGTAATGAATTACTTAGTTTACTTTTGTAGTTTAGTTTAGTTTAGTTTTGTTAATTTAATTAGTTTTAGTTTAATGAATCTAAATTTGTGTAATCAATTACTTAGTTTACTTTTGTTTAATTCATAGCATTTTAGTTTACATTAACTAAATAATTGGTTTAGTTTAATTTTGTTACTTTAAGTAATTTTAGTTTAATTAATCTAATAGTTTAATTAATCTAACTTAGTTTACTTTAATTCAATTTAAGTAGTAATTAATTTAATTACTTAATCTAATTTAGTTTAATTACTTATTTAGTTTATTTAAGATAGTTTACTTTAATTTAATAAAATTAAACTAAATTAATTTATAATTACACTAGTTTAAATTTTAATTTTAGTTTAATTAATGTAATTTAGATTACTTTAATTAAATCAATTAATTTAAAGTAGGGTAATTAATTCAAATAGTTTAACTTCAATTATACTTAAGTAGTTTAAATTAATTAATTACACTAATTTAATTAATTAATTTTAGTTTAATGAATAAATAAAAATTGTTTAATTACTTAATTTTAGTTAAATTTGATTAAAGTAAAGTACAATTAGATTAATTAATTAGAATAATTTTGTTTAAGTATTCTAATCAATTAATTTGAAATAAAGTAAATTAAAATTAGATTAATTGAAACTAAAATTAATTCAATTAAACTTAAGATTAATTAATTAAAACTAACATAAACTAATCATTTAATTTGAATTAAAGTAAATTAAAATTAGTTTAATTGAAACTAAAATTAATTCAATTAAACTTAAGATTAATTAATTACAACTAAAATAAACTAATCAATTAATTTGAATTAAAGTAAATTAAAATTAGATTAATTGAACTAAAATTAATTCAATTAAACTTAAGATTAATTAATTAAAACTAAAATAAACTAATCAATTAATTTGAATTAAAGTAAATTAAAATTAGATTAATTGAAACAAAAATTAATTGAATTAAATTAATTTGAGTTTAATTCAATTAATTTTAGTTCAATTAATATAATTTTGCTTTACTTTATTTCAAATTAAATAATTAGTTTATTTTAGTTTTAATTAATTAATCTTAAGTTTAATTGAATTAATTTTAGTTCAATTAATCTAATTTCAATTTACTTTTATTCAAATTAATTTGATTAGTTTATTTTAAATTATTTACTTAATTTATGTTAATTTACATTATTTCATTAATTAATTAATTTGGAAGCATTTATATCATCATCATCATGCAATGTTATCGTTCCATCGTTCAAAGGACGAACAATACTTGCATTCTGACCATCGTCGATTGCACGAGATCGTATCTCATCTTCTTGAAAAGCAACAGCTTCCTCTGCGTGGTCGTCTTTCTCGGACAAGTTTTCTTCTACCTGGCGTGGTTTAACTTTACAAACAACTAACCAATCTGGCCGGATCTCGTCTATTAACTCGATAGTTCAGGTAATAAACTTGAATCGCCTGTGAAGCCAGGACGAACCTATCAGTGGTGCGCATATGCTTAGACTTCTTTACCTCAACGATTTGTAAATGATCAATCTTACGGACTCCGCCTCGTCTGGTTGTCTCGAATCAAATGCAGTTGAACAGAACAATGCGTTTTAGCGTCGGACTTGCGTATTGAATCTCAAGAATCTCATCGATTACTCCGAAGTAATCGTCTTCGTTTGTGCCGAACACGTGACCTTTGATGCAAACACCACTGTTGTTTGTTGCCCTGTTCACTGAATGCGCCTTCGTTTGAAATCTGTAACCGTTACCGACGTATCCACCATACAACCTTGCTATCCGTCCAGGTTCCTTTGCCAAAGAAATGATGCGAGGATCATCCACCGGTAATGTAGGGGAGTCAACCTGTGTCATTGTCCACATATAGTAATGTTAGGAAGATAGTAATTGTTTCAACATAATGCAACGGTTGTTTGACAATTTAAAATAACTCACGTATGCACTGAACCAAGAACGAAACTCTTTGTCGATTATTGACCCCTCCTCGGCGTCGTAAGACCAACTCGTGTCATTCGAACGTATACGTTTATAAATAATCGTATGTTACAAAAATAGTTAGCAAATAGTTTGTAATTGTTTATGCGATGGAATAATGTTAAGTTACAAACTCACTCTATGTAAGGCTCGATCTCTGCGACTTGCATAACACGTATGTCCGCATTACGTGATACTCAGAATCGGTCAACGGCCTTCGCACTGATCTTCCAACTGTCATGCCAGGTTCCGTAAAAATCGGCAAGTCGTTCATGTCAACACCTTCAAGTAAATTATCGACAACGTTTCGTTTCGACGGTCAAAACTGCTCTGTAATGTGTTGATCAAAGTAGTATGAACAAAATGTTGTAGTCTCTTGCGTCAGGTACGCACTACAGATAGATCCTTCTACTCGTGATCTATTTCCAACCATCTTTTTCAACCGACGTAAGTACCTGTGGGTACAAAACATTATTAACATTCGATGATCAGCATCATGATTCATACGCGTACATTACAAAATAACCGTGCTTACCTTTCAAATGGGTACATCCAAGGTAATGTACGGGACCCCCTAAGAATGCCTCGTATGGAAGATGCCTGGAAGATGCTCCATGGAGTCAAAAAAGCCAGGTGGGAACATTCGCTCCAACTTACAAATAATAACGGCGATCTCCGAACTCATTGAAGCGACAGTAGCTTCCGTCAGCTCTGTACATGTCAAGTCCTGTGACGACCCGTCACTTTTAAATAAATTAAAATCAGAGAAAACAGCGGAAGTCTTTTATTTTAGGAAAAATTGGCGTGGTTTTGTTTGAAAAATGGCATGCCGAAAACCTGTTTACATCCTAATTTTCAAATCATCTAAAATCACATGGAATTTAAGTCCAAATCAGGAGTTCAAACATATGATATCATAAAACATCATCCAGAAGCTCTTATGAGCCAAAATATGATACAAAATAATCAAAGTCCTCAAAATTCACAAAATAAAACATAGACTTTACAAATCCAATAGTCCATCTCGAGGTCGGCATCCCTCGATCACGCAAGACCACCTCCTTCTCCTCGACCTCTAGCCAAGGCATTACCTGGAAATTGGTTGTAATATCATGAGCTAACAAACTAAGCCCAGTGAGAATAATAAGCATAAAAAGTAAATATAGACCTCAAACTCGCATTCCGATTTGTGTCCAATTAAACCGACACAATCCTTCCTAGAATTCTCCAAAGTCTAGGTCATTCTAAGTCATAGTTTCCAAATGATGAAACTAATTAGCACACTTAGGCTAATTGTTCATCCTTTAACTTGTTATAACATAAAGTAAGAAAAGTAAATGACTTTGCAAAAAAATATAACATCTCGACTCTCTTTCTCATCTATCATATGCATAAAAGTAATGAGTACATCCATAGGATACGCATTTGCCATTTATGCATGTAATGAAGGTAATGTGGATTTTTACAAACTATCCACCCTTATCCTTATGCATGAAGGTAATGTGGGAATCCACTCATCCACCATTCAACCTTATGCATGATGAAGGTAATGTGGGAATCCACTCATCCATCATTCACCTTATGCATGAAGGTAACGTGGGAATCCACTCATCCACCGTTCCTTTCATTCTTTTCATTCTTTTCTTTTTCTCTTTTCAATGATGCGAGATGTTGTAGTATAATAAATAATGGTGCAAAATGTTATGCATATGCTTGCATATGCTTGTACAATTAAATAAAGTAAAGTAAATGATAAAGTAATTAAGATACACATAAGGTAAATGGGCATAAGTAAAGACATAAAGTAAATGACAAAAAGTAAAATAACCGAGAAACTCGAATGAACGATATGACGATCGAACTCCGATATTAGTAATAAGATTAGAATCATAATTTAAACGATTAACCTATGTCCTCCTGGATTCTATACTTCCAAATAACCCGAGGTTCTATTAACCGTTTTAAATTACAAGTTGGATCATTTTGACTTCAAAATAATCCAACCTTAGTTTCATAACGAAACTAAGTTAGAATCTTCTAAGATTCAAAGTCTTTCTCGAAAATTTCTAAGTTCTCACTTAAAGGATTAACTCTTAATCCTAAGGCCACTAACTCACAACCCTCTAATCTTAGGTTCGGATTCTAATCTTAGTTCAAACTCTCAAACCATCACACTAGTTTGCTTTCCATATTTAATTTAAATGCTAACTATTCTCACCTTATTAATAAGATGATTTAGCTCCTAAGTTCGAAGGAGCGATCAACCACGAAGTTCAAAAACACCTACAAACGAATTACATCGTAACAATCAATAACGAAACCAACTATCATTCAAACAATTACTAAACATACAAAGCAACGAAAACCCAATAAAACCCACAAAGAGGCCCACGGCCTTATCATCAAAAACAAGTCTCGGGTTTGGTTTTTCGGCTTTTTGGCAATTCAAATACGTTTTGAGTTGGTTTTAATCAAATTCGATAATCCCGATTTCAATGGGTATCGATGAATAGTGTTTTTGAACATTAATCCCTTTCCCGAATTGAATTTAAATAAACATTCATTCATTAATTTCTAACCCATTTTCAATCCCAAAAGGGTAAATTTCAAACGGAAAGGGTTTCGACTGAAACTTGGTTTTAGGGTTATGGAATAGTTTCCAAAAACATTTAAAACTACTCCCGAATTGACAAACACCGAGTTTCACGGCAAGAAATCGAAAGAAAACAAGCAAAACTCCATTAAAACACTATTTGGAGCTTAGGGTTTGAAGAGATTCTTACCGAGAACTCCTCGGATCTCGAGAGAAACAGACGATGGCTAGGTGGGAAATGATCCTTGACCCGAGGGCTTTCCGATGGATCTAAGATTGAGCCGATCCGACAAGAAACGAACAAAATCAAAATTTTTCTTTTTGCTTCCTTGAACTCACGGCAAAGGAGGAGAGAAATGAATGAGCTTTTGGTCAAATTTTGAAGTCAAAGGTGAGTTTTAAAGACAAATGAATAGTGTTTTTTAGATATTTTGCAAATTGGGTAATTACAACTTTGCCCTTTTTCGACTTTTGACTTAAAAACGATTCCCGAACAACTCAAACCAACCCAATGGTGATTAATAATTATTAATTGGCCCGTTAATAATTATTAACACCATTAAAACGTAATTAAATAAATAAAGCCATTAAAAGGAATTAAAATGAAATAAATTGCAAATTTCTAATTTAATAATAAATAAATGAACTTAATTACTTGAATTAAAATAAAATAAATAAATAAATAAATAAAATTTTATCACAAAATAACGGGACGTTACAAGTCCCTGAAAAAAACACTCAACTGGGCAAGCGGCTCCCAATGTCTATTCTCTAGGAACGGTCTGAACGCGACGGGCATCAATCGTTGCATGAATATATGACAGTCGTGGCTTTTCATCCCGAACATGATATGTTTTTGACTGTCTATACATCGACTCAAATTCGAAACGTATCCGTCTGGGAATTTGATGGATTTGATCCACTCAAATAATGTTTTCTTTTCATCCGTCGTCAACATGTACTTTGCTTTTGCGTAATTATCATTGTCGTCAGGCTCCAACTCAGGACGGTCACATATCTCCCGTATATCATAACGTGCCTTCAAGTTGTCCTTCGTTTTTCCCGGAACGTTCAAAATCGTATTGAAAATGTTGTCAAAGAAATTCTTCTCGATATGCATTACATCAAGATTGTCTCTAATCAGTAGATCTTCCCAATACCGGTAGATCCCAAAAAATACTTCGTTTCTTCCAACCCGTGTTTTTTCCACCGCATTGTTTGCACTCTCGCACCTTCCACGGTAATCTTCTGCATCCCTATAGTATCTATCTCGTGCGTAACTGTCTTCCACTATACATGGTCGGGGCGTTTGTTTTCTTACTTGTCGACCCTTCTTCCATCCATCGCCGTTTGAACGGAAAGTGTGATTCAAAGGCAAGAATCGACGGTGACAGTCAAACCAACAAGTTTTCCGACCGTTTCTGAGATAAAATGCATCTGTGTCTAGCATGCAATGCGGACATGCGTATGTCCCCGCCGTACTCCATCCTTTAAAAGGAGGAGATTGAGGTTCACACAATTAACTACAATGACTAAGGAAAGCAATAACAAGAGCTAAACACAGTCTCAAAAATGTATATGAAAGCAATTAAATATCAACATACCTGACAGCATTGAATACGCAGGGAAGTCACTGATCGTCCAGATTAACGCGGCGCGCATCAAGAAATTTTGTTTCTTGAAATGTCGACGTTATAACACCGCGACCCACAACCTTTTCAACTCGCAATAAGTGGTTGCAAATACACATCCAGTTTCTGTTTTGGACTTTTCGGCCCAGGTACGATCACTGTTAGAAAAATCACCGAGTCTCGCATGCACATCGAGGGAGGCAAGTTATATGGGGTTACCATGACTGGCCAAACTGAATATTGTGCCCCGGATGCCCCGTACGGGTTGAAGCCATCTGTGCATAAGCCCAATCTAACGTTTCTCGGATCTTGTGCAAAATCCGGATGACAATTATTTAAATTCTTCCATGCCGCAGCATCTGAGGGATGTCTCATAACACCTTCATCCTGTGAATGCTCGTGATGCCATCTCATGTGCGAGGCTGTCACATCCGATGCATACAACCGTTGCAAACGTGGGGTCAGTGGTAAATAGAACATGCGGGCATTCGGAATCAGGCTGCGTTTCCCTTGTTTGTATCTTGGAAGAAAACAGGATTTGCAATGATGCAGGTCCTCATCCACATCCCAGTAAATCATGCATCCGTTTTGACACGAATCTATTTTCTCCACGGGTAATCCAAGTCCCTCCACTAGCTTTTTCGTGTCGTACAAACTGTGGGGCATATTATTTTCTTCTGGAGCGCATCGACGAAACCACGATGCAATCGCATCAAATCCTCTACCTAGTATGTTGTACTGCGCCTTTATATTTAAAAGTTCTGTAGTAGCAGCAAGTTGAATTACCTCACACCCATCGTACAATGGTCGGCTGGCTGTCTTTAGCATCTCGTGCATCTTACGTGCTCGGGATTCATTTCCTCTTCTACAACCCGTTCATCTTCGCTTCACGTTTAAACTTTCACGGAAATTTACATTGCCCCCATACCCCGCACCATCAATTATCATTTCGTCGACTGGACAATACCGTTGTTCATCATTCCGTTCTTCGTCAACAACCTCTACATTCGAGCTGCTACCTTCGTATCGTCTCGATTCCTGTAATGCAGCATCGAACATTTCCTGTGTTTCCCCCTGAAACACCCAGTGATAATAATTCTGCACAAACCCCCGAGTATAAAGATGCACCTTCAACTCTGTAACCGGTATGATTCTTCTATTGTCGCATTTCCTTCACGGGCAGCGTAGCTTTCCACCATACTTTTCATAATAGACAGTTGTCATGCAAAACTCAACAAACTGTTCAACCCCGGCCACGAACTCATCGTTCAAATACCCGTCTATCAAATGAACATACATTCACTCTCTCATTTTCTTTTTTCTTAATGCTAAGAAACAATGGATGGAGGGTTTTTATAATGGACTCCTCTGCTCATTTGCGACCAGATGGTAGTATTTTTGCTACCATCTGGTCGCAGTTTCCCGCCAAATTTTCCCGCTATTTTCCTCACTGCCCCGGGTCACATCAAGTCAGAATTTACGACCACATGGTCACTTTTTGGATGACCACTTGGTAGCTTTTATCCCACCAAATTCTTTATGAATTATTGGTCCCATAAAAATCACATAATTTGCGACCATTTGGTCACTTTTTAATGTGACCATTTGGTAGCTTTCTTCCCTCCATTTATAAGCTACCACTGCTCACTTTTGGTCACCAAAATTGCGACCATTTGGTCACGTTTTATTGTGACCATTTGGTAGCTTTCTTCCCTCCATTTATAAGCTACCACTGCTCACTTTTGGTCACCAAAATTGCGACCATTTGGTCACTTTTTATTGTGACCATTTGGTAGCTTTCTTCCCTCCAATTATAAGCTACCACTGCTCACTTTTGGTCACCAAAATTGCGACCATTTGGTCACTTTTTATTGTGACCATTTGGTAGCTTTCTTCCCTCCAAAATTACGCGCCATTTTTTGCTATCAAGGAATATTTTAGTCACAAAAATGTGACCATATGGTCGCAAAAAAAGTGACCAAATGGTCACTTAGAGTTAACCTTCAAAGAAAGTGACCAGGTGGTCACCAGAAAACTACCATATTTTTTTGGTCGCAAATTTCTGGTCGCATTTTGACAGTTTTTTTGTAGTGGATTGAAGGTTTTTCTCTCTATCGTTTCTCTCATTAAGCGGCGATGGATCCGTCTTAATCTCAGAGTAAAAAATCATCTCAACTAGAAACTTCTCACAATCATCTTCGACCTTCTTCGACGATTGTTACTCCAAATCAAAATCAAAATTCGAAGTTAGTTTCATTTTCGCATCTGATTTCTGTGAAATTAGATCAGAGTCATTTCCTTCTTTAGAAAACAATAGGTTCTTGCAGCAATTAGAGGTCATCGACTCAAGAAATTTTTCTTTGAAAAGACTCTTTTTGTTCAAACTAAATTAACTTCATAAGAAGATGAGAAATCTGAAAATTATTCTTCTGAATATTTGGATTGCAAAGCTCAAGACAATCTCTTAGTTTCTTGGCTTCTCTCGTTCATGACTCCTTCTGTTTTAACTAAAATGGTTAGTTGTGATACATTTGCTCGAATATGGACTACATTAAAAGTATATTTTACATCACATACAAAGGCAAAGGTATCTTGGTACAAAGATCAATTGAAAGAATTGAAGAAATGATCGTTATCTATCAATGATTTTCTGCTTAAAGTGAAACATACAGTTGATAGATTAATTTTAGTTGGACATTCAATGTCAGGTTCTGATCATAAAGAAGCTATTTTCAATGGACTTTCTGAGGAGTATGATTCGTTTATTGTGTCTGTTAATTCGAGGAAAGATGACTATGATGTTGAAGAGATCAAAGTTCTTCTTCTTTCTCAAGAGATAAGAATTGAAAAATGTCAAAGGCAGTTGAAATAATGTCCATAAATCTGCAAATTCTTAGATGACAAATTTGAATAAGAAAGTTATTTTTCCACAAAATTATGCTAGTCCTCAAGAAAATAAGTATTTCAAAAATAATCAGAATCTGTCAAATTAAAAAGGAAATGGCAAAGAAAGAAGTAATGGCAAAGGGAAATTTTCATGGCTGAACAGGCACCAGTGTCAATTGTGTGGCAAAATAGGGCATCTCAGTGGAAGATCTTATAGTCGATTTGATCCTGATTCCCTAGAAAATTGAAAATGGTAGAAATTTCTCTAATTTCGCCCAGCCAACTTCAATACAAACGTTGGTGCCTCTAGTTCCCAAACTCCTCACCCTATATCTGCTCAAATGGCAACTTTCATGGCTGCATCTGAATGTGTCACTGATCCTATCTGGTATCCGGATTCTTCAGCTACCAACCATGTGACTTCTGATCCTCAAAACCTGATGCTTCGCACTTATTATCAAGGTAAGGATAGTATTAATATAGGGAATGGTGCTCCACTGTCAATTAAACATGTTGGTTGTTTTACATTTCCTTCCTTAGTAAATTATAGACTTTTGTCCTTAAATAATTTGCTTCGTGTTCCTTCCATAACTAAGAACTTAATCAGTGTCTCTTATTTTTCTAAAGACAATGCTATTTTTTTGAATTTCACCCCGATTTTTTTCTTGCCAAGGAACAGGTTTCCAAGGCTATCCTAATGCAAGGGAAGATTAAGAATGTGCTAAATGCTTTTGATTTTTCATCCATCTGCCTAGGGAAATCATCTCTACATAACAAGTCAGTGAGTCAGTCTGTAAATATGGAAATAAATGTGTTACATGCTAATAAAAGGGTATCCAGCTCATATTTATCTTTTAACATGTGACCCTAAACCCTAAACCAGTGTCGTTTAGTACATCCCTCAGCTCGAAAAATACATAAAATTCTCAACTCATGTAATCTTAATTCTTCAAATAAATCTTCTTATGAATTCTGTTCAGCCTGTTATCTAGAAAAAGTTTATAAACTCCCTTTCCCTAATTCTACTTTTGTTGCTAATAAGACTTTACAACTTGTTCTTACTAATGTTTGGGGACCTTCCCCTATACTTTCTTCTGGTGGTTTCAAATATTATGTGTATTTATTGATTCCTTTTCTACACACATGGATATTTTTACTCAAACAAAAATATGAGGTTTTCTCATGTTTTCTTAGATTCAAGCAGTTAGTTGAACTTCAATTAGGGCCATAAAATTCTAACTGTTAAATAATATTTAGGGGGGGGGATTCAGTATAGAATCTTCACTAAATATCTTAAGGAACAAGAATTTATACACAAGTATTATTGTCCCTATACCCATGAACAAAATGATCTCACCGAGAGAGCACATAGGCACAATATTGAAACTGCTTTGACTATTTTAGCAAATGCCAAATTACCCTTGTTTTATTGGGATGAAGCTATAATTACAATTGTTTACCTTATTAATAGACTACCTACTACTCTTATAAAAGAGATGACTCCCTTAGAGTGTATTTTTCAAGTCAAACCCAATTAAAGGTTTCTTAAAGTTTTTGGATGTTGTTGCTATCCAAACTTAAGACCTTATAATAAACATAAATTTGACTTCAAATCTTCTCAATGTATCTTTCTAGGGTACAGTTCACATCATAAAGGTTATAAATGTCTATATAAAAATGGTAGATCATTCGTTTCTAGGGACGTAATCTTTGATGAACTCTATTTTCCTTATCAATCTCTCTTTCCTTCTAATTCACCTGAAGTGTAAGGCCCCCGGTTTTAAAGAGGTTAATTGAATTTTTTTTATTTATAAATAGTATGCTTGTGTGTTAATTGTTAAGCTTTTTAGAATTTTTTATTTTATTTTGATTTGATTATTTGGTGGCTAACCCATAGTTAAAAACTAACTAAGGGTGGAAGATTTCATTCGAAGTGAACTTTTAATCATGGTTAGTTAAAGAGAAAGGGCTAGTTAGTAATTAAAACTTAGAACGAGGGTTAGTTAGTAAAGAAATGAGTGGGGAGTCCTTGGATGTTAAGTGAAGAGGTGGAGGGACCTTAATGAAAATATCCAACTTTAGTTTCAGGCAACTTAAGTATAAATACTTTGAAATAAAAAAAAAAGAAAAGAAAAAAACACAAAATTTCTTTCTCTTCTCCTTCACCACCGTCGGCCTCCTCTCCCGATGGTGGGGGTTCTATTTTTCTTCATTTCTTCTTGGAACATAGTTGAATCAAAGGGGTTCTTGTAGGTTTATGAAAGGAACATCAATTTAGGATGAATCAAGAAAAGATCCATTGAATTTAGAAGCATCAAGGTAAGAATTCATTCTAAGAACTCAAGCTTTTCTAGGTTTTCCATGGAGGTTTGTTTGGGTGTTCTTAGTTGATGTTATAAGTTACTTTTGTATTGAGTTTCTTCCACTTATGAATTCTGAAAAATCATTCTCAAGTAATGTTTAAAAACCCTTGGATCATTATTTTAAAATTCACTAGAGGTTGGAAGCCATGGATGTGCTCAAGCTCTTAAACTCCATTAATGGAATTTTCGAAGCTTCTAGCTTTTACAATTTTTTGATTTTCTTGCTTTTTATTTAAGAACTCTCAAATTTGGAAAATATGAGTGCTTAAATATATATAATATACATGGAAAACACTTTCGAAGAGAAATCCAATGATTTTATGATAATTTTCCTTTTGGCCGAAAATTTCGCCTTAAAAGGGCTAGTTTTGGGACATTTTCCATTAATCGGGTTTGAGAATGTGTTGGGCTGCGGTAATTGTGTTATTGTGTGTCTAAATATGTTTGGAATGGTTTATTTTAGGATAATAGAAAGCACAAGCAAGTGTGGAGGTCAATTGTGAAGGTGAGAACAAAAGGAATTGGAACGGTGACGGTGGTTTTGTTTGCGGTTCTTAGAGGAATGGTGTGGGGTGAAATTAGAATTGGTCATGACTGGTTGGGAAACTCTTTGGTGTATGAATTGAAAGGAAATTGGAGTTTGTGAAAGTAAAGAAAGACGAGAGTTAAGTTTGGCTCGTTATTGAGAGTTCGAAATGAGCGGAATTGCTTGAACCAACTTGCTTTTACATACATATTTAGCTAGTCTTACATGATTACTTGCTATTATTTGCATTTCAAGTCAAAGATTGAGTCATATACTGATATGAGATTTATTTTCATTTATGATCGATGCGTTTTGGATTGATTATTAATGAGTGTGGCATAGTTGAAATGCTTGAAGTTTGACATTACATGCTTGTTGTGCACTTCGAAAGAGTCAAGTGAATGATAGATTCATATGCTTATTGGAGGATTATCTTACTTTTGCTCGTCATGCCAAAGTTCATTTCTGATGAGAATTATAAAGAAAGCATGTTTAGTTTCATCATATTGTATTCATGCATATCATGTGTTTGTTGAAATGTCATAAGGTCGTAACCCATATAATGGTGAGTGGCTGTTGGACATTGCATGTGGTTACCGTGGCAGATGATTTGTAGCTCTATGGTGCTGTGTGGTGGATGGCCTGGATACTAGAGTGGTTATTACAATAACCTGGAAGAATATAATGAGCTACGGATCGAGTGATAACTGTGATGGTATGTGAAACGAGCGTAGTGAGACGCGGGAATTATGTATAAAAGGAAATGTTGATTGAAAGGAATAGTGGAATGTGGTATTGAAATGGAAATGTTGATTGAAAGAAATAGTGGAATGTGGCATTGAAATGATTGATGTTTACTCGACTAGATTGTGAGTTTGAAATGCCCACGGTTTGATCAAATATATATGTTTATATTTCATAGCACATTTTATGCATTCCTTAGTGTTTAATTCCTCTTGAGCATAACATTTCGAACATCGCATATCATCGTTTTAATTCTTTTTGCTTTCACTAAGTGTCATGCTCAAAGGTGCTTTATATCACCTTTTAGGTACCAGTAGGAGACGAGGCAGAGGAGCAACATGTGGTGCTCGTTGATGCATCGAGATGGAAGCTTTTGGGTTAGGCCACCGGTCATGCGAAGCTTTGAATATGGATGTGGTGTTTGGTCGTTTTGAGTTTATGTCGTGTCTTTTGAAATATTTGCATATTCTTATGTATATTTTAAAGGATTGTAAAACTATGTCCTAGGTGCACCACGTACTTTATGTATTTAAAATAAATTTGTTATTTTGAAACGGCCGACGAACTGAATGTGAATATTAAGCAGGTTTTTATAGAGAATTTACGTATACTTCATGTCCAAAATTTGTTTTGTCGTTTACTTCTAAACTAAATGAGAAAGTCATAAGCTTCCGCTTTGCGTACTCGCGTCCTAAGCTTGTTTTACAAGCCGGACGTTACATGATGTGTCATGTCTACCAACAACACCTTCAACATCTTTTCATCTTATTTCAAACCCTATAATCGTACCTTCTGCTTCCGGGTCGGTTTTCTTTTTCTATACCAGATAATGATGCTATACTGCTAAATGAGACACTTCCACATATGAATTCACTTCAACATATGAGTACACATCCTCATATAGATAAATACCTTTGTCATGTCTCGAATCTACAGATCAAGGGAGTTTTATAAAGTTCCTAAAATGATTAGGTATCTCACTGATACCGTCAATTTATATGAAAGTTATGAATTCCATCTCGGGCAAATATGTTATCAGCTACAATATCGTTATGTTCCCAAAACGGAAGTGTATTGAGCGTTCATTTCAGATCGCCCTAAATCATGTGAATCAAATAACACAACTCCATGAATAGAAGTCCACATGTCACTTAGGATTGAGATCTATCATGATGATTAAACTTAGTTTGATATTCGATCATTTCTCGTAAATTGTACTATTGAGATATTCATCAAATATTGTGGTCCAGTCTTATATAATCGCCATTATATAATATAGTTTCAATTTCATGTCACCCAAATGAATGATCCGGATGAGATCATTTGTATGCTATACAAAGTTGACAGTTATCAATAGTGTTACCAGAATAAGGTTCCCAAACGTTATCCATTTACTACAGACACTCTAGGTTACTCATCTTAGCTTTAATCCTCTTGTATGACTCACATACTTAGTCATGATTTCATAAGAGAAACCTTGGGTTTACTATTTCAATGTTTTGATATAAATATATAAATATTCACTATATCGTCTATGAATCAACGTGGTTACAAAGATATTTGATTTTCAAAATAAATTATCTTTATTAAATAATTATAAGCTCCAGGACACTAATCCTAACATTCCCAAGCCTAAACAAGTTAGTAAACACGGTTTAAGACTCTCAATTCCAAAACCAATCTCAACTTCTGAATCATACGAATCATTCAACAAATTCAATTTCTAAGTTTATTTTAAATTCTATTTATCCTTACCTTGTATGCTTGAGTGAGAAAAACGTTCCAACGTACCGTAAAACAAGCAACCAACACCTACAAGAATAGCAATCGAAAACATTTTATAACCTATAACTAAAATGAGAAAAAGTGATTTTCGGGTGAACAATGATGCAACATCCCTAAAAATCCCATAAATATGGCAGCGGAAGACATCTTAAAGAAATATTTCAAATTCTCATTTAAACTCAAAAGTTTACTAAAAACATATCTTAGATCGCGAACTTTATTTCAAAACTCAAAAATACCATTTAGTTCTAAAATGCAACATAAAAAACTAAAACACGAATGAAAAACATTATTTAACTAAAAGATAGTTCCTTTCCCAAAAACAAGGTAATTGATATAAAAAAGAAAGGTTTTGTAACGTCCCGTTATTTTGAAGTGAATTTTATTTATTTATTTTATTTATTTATTTATTTAATGTTATTTATTTATTTATTTATTTCCAATTTAAGTATTTAGTTTAATTATTATTTTGTAATTTCGATTTTAGTAGTTAATTTCGACCGAAATTCGTTTTAATCGTTTTAATGCTCTAAATTCGTTTCGGTGACATTAATAATTATTAATAGGCCAATTAATAATTATTAATCACCTTTAGATTTATTTAAGAGCATCGGGTTTCGATTTAGAAGTCAAAAGTCATAAAAGGACGCAACCGTCATTTCCAATTTCTTAAAATATCTAAAATTACTATTCATTTATCATTAAATATCACCTAAGTTGACAAAAAAATCAATTTCCTCTTCTTCTTCTCCTTGTCTTTGCCGTGAGCTTCCATCCACCATGGATGAGAAGTTTCTTTTCTTCGTTTCTCATTCGTTTCTTGGCGGATCGTCGTGTTTTCGGTTGCGTTGGAATGGTAGGGACGAGGGCTACCTATCCAACCTAGCTTTTCGAAGTTTCCCGTTCTCTAAGGGAAATCCCAAAAAGTAAGTTTTCAAAACTTTTTAGGTGGTTTTGTTCGTTTTTGATAATAAATGAGATTTGAAGTTGAAATCATGAATTTCTATCATGAAAAATGACGATTTTGAACCCGGATTTTCGAAAAACACTATTCACCCGAAAACACTATTCACCCGAGACACTATTCATCCGAAATCACTATTCACCCGAAATTGCACATTTGTTCGCATATTAGTTATGAATTGTAATATGTTGTACAATCGGTGAATTGTAGGTGCGTTTGCTCGGTTGTTGACTCGTGGAAAATTGGAGATTTGGAGTTAATTGGCTAAGGTGAGAATAGTTAGTATTTAAAGTAACTATAGAAAGCGGACAAGTATGACGGTTTGAAGAGTTTGGAAATAAGATTAGAATCCGAACCTAAGATTAGAGGGTTGTGAGTTAGTGCCCTTAGGATTAAGAGTTAATCCTTTAAGTGAGAACGTAGAAGATTCTAAGTTAGGTTCGATGTGAAACTAAGTTTGGATCATTGGAAGTTAAAGGATCCAAGACTTTGATAAAGAACGGTTGATAGAACCTCGGATTCATTGGAAGTTTAGAATCCTTAAAGGTTAGGATAATCGTTATGTTTGACCTTTACTTTCATTATTGTTAACGGAATTCGATTTACATATCGTTATGCCTTGATTCCTATCTATTTTTAATTTATGTCTTACTTTATGCCGCTTTACTTTATGCTTGTTTCGGTTATTTAATAATCGTACTTTACTTTATTTATTTTTACAAGCATATGCCAGCATATGCATAACATTTTGCACCATTATTTATTATACCATAACATCTCGCATCATTGAAAAGAGAAAAGAAAAGAATGAAAGGAACGGTGGATGAGTGGATACCCACGTTACCTTCATGCATAAGGTGAATGGTGGATGAGTGGATACCCACATTACCTTCATACATAAGGTTGAATGGTGGATGAGTGGATACCCACATTACCTTCATACATAAGGATAAGGGTGGATAGTTTGTGAAAATTTACATTACCTTCATTACATGCATAAATGGCGAATGCGTATCCTATGGATGTACTCATTACTTTTATGCATATGATAGATGAGAAAGAGAATCGAGATGTTATATTTTATGCAAAGTCATTTACTTTTATTACTTTATGTTATAACAAGTTATTGGATGAACAATTAGACTAAGTGTGCTAATTAGTATCATCATTTGGAGAATATGGAATAGAATTACCTAGAGTTTGGAGGACTTTAGGAGTTGTTCGTGTCAGGTTATTTGGACACAGATCGAAATGCGAGTTTGAGGTCTATTCTTACTTTTTATTCTTATTATTCTCACTGGGCTTAAGTTGTTAGCTCATGATATTACAAACATTTCAGGTAATGTTTGGGATCGTGGAAGAGGAGCTGGTGCGCGCTTGATCGAGGGGATGATGATTTTCGAGATGGGCTTTGAGTTATGTAAAAATCCATGTACATGGTTGATTTGTGAAATTTATGTCATTTTGATGATTTGAACTTTGTATTTAGCTCATAAGAGCTTATGGTTGTCATTTTATGATTTTGATCATTTTAAACTCCTGGATGGAACTTAATGTTCCTTGTGATTTTAGATGTTTGAATTTAAGATGTAAACAGGTTTTTGGCTAGCCTATTTTCAAACATAATCACGCCATTTTTCTTAAAATAAAAGACTTCCGCTGTTTTCTCTGATTTTAATTTATTTAAAATGACGGGTCGTCACAGGTTTTGCCTGCGATTATCCATTCCAACCGTTATTCCATGAGTCCTCATCAACTGCAACCTTTCTTCTTCTTTTACCTGAAAAAAAAAAGATGATGTAGCATCATGAGGCCACGTCCAATGAGTAGAAAACACTTATAATTTAATAATTCTATAAGAAGTTCTAAGTTGATTAAGTCCATAATCGGCCTCACCGACTTCCAAACCTCTCACTTAATCATATCCATTCCATCATGTAACCTAATGCTTAACTCTACTCTTTATTCACAAACAAAGAGAGAATTCGCTCGAAAAGGATTAAAAAGACTTTTTCACAATTTAAACCTTTCGAGAATATTGTTCTTATGTATTTTCAAAGTACATTAGCAAACCTACAAGTATACTCTTTTCCATTTGTACACATGGAATGATCCTGCCCCGCTAAGTGTTATTAAGTCGTGCACAACTATAATAATCTCCCTTAAACACATATTCTTCATTAAGTATAGCCCTACTTAATGCAAACCTCTGACCATATTGTTCAAGGTATCAAAACAATATGATCTAACAATAAGCATCCCTACTAGAATGCTTAAAAAGCCTAAGTTCTGTTTTTAGTCTAGAAACACCATTTCTACCCAAAACTAACTTTTCCAAGGCTTAAACTTAATATTTCAAAATTCTAGAAATAAGTCTCATTATCAGCCTTAAAATGAGCTAAAATCCACTAAAAACATCTTTAGATCACTCACAACGATCACCCAACAAATACCTCACACTAGGGGGGAAAAACTAGCCTAAACTAGTGTAGTTTTGCTTGCTTAATTGACACTAAACCTATAACATTTTCTAAAATAATTCCAGTAGAATTTTCATATCCTAAACTCTTTCCAAAATGCTAGGAAATGTCGAATAAGGGCTCCATATAGTCTATATAACGATATAACATTAAAAGAGCAAAACTAGACTACATGTATGTTCACACTTTCTGTAACGTCCCGTTATTTTGTGAAAAAAAAAATTATTTATTTTATTTTATTTTAATTTAAGTAATTAGAGTTTATTTATTTATTGGCAAATTAGAATTTAGCAGTTTATTTCGATTTAAGTCATTTTAATGGCTTTATTTATTTAAATACGTTTTAATGGTATTATTAATTATGAATGGGCCAATTAATAATTATTAATCACCATTGGGATAGTTTAAGATCATCGGGTTTCGATTTATAAGTTAAAAGTCATGAAATGACGCAACCGCCATTTTCAAAATTCCTAAATATCTATTTATTATTCACTTCATCTCTTTAAATTGTCATTTGACCAAAAGTGACCAAAACTCTTTCATTTTCTCTCCAAACCCGAGCAACAAGAGGAAGAAAAGAGAAGAGGAAGAAAGTGTCGCCCCGACTTCGTTTCTTGGCCGTTTTACGTGATTTCGGATGCGTTGGAAAGCTCTTGCCGAGACCTTTCTACCCATTCCACTCTTGGAACGTTTCAAACTCTCTAAGGTAAGCCCTAGATTTCGAATTCTCTTAGTATTTCCATGGAAATTGATTCAAGCTTTTGAGTTCTTGGCCAAAACTCCCATCCCCTTCCAATTTTGTGGTTGAATGTTGATGGAAAACTTATTGGGTAACTATTACTTGACTTTTCCTTAACCCTAAAACCGAGTTTCAGTGGAAGCCCTTCCCGTTTGAAATTTACCTTTTTGGGTTTAATTATGGGTTATAAATTAGTGAATTATTGTTTATTGAAATTCAATTCGGGAAAGGGCATAATGTTCAAAAACCTTAATTATCGATACCCATTGAAATCGGGAATATCGAATTTGCTTAAAACCAACTCGAAACACTTTTAAATTGCCTAAAAGCCGGGAAACCAAACCCGAAACCCATTTTTACTTGAGAGGGCCGAGAGCCTCTTTGTGGGGGGTTTGTTGGGTTTTTCATCGTTTTGTATGTTTAGTTGTTGTTTGATCAATAGTTGGTAATTTATTGATTGTGTAATATAATTAAATTGTAGGTGTTTTTGAACCGCTCGTTTGATCGCTCTTTCGGATTTAGGAGCGAAGTCATCTTTTATTAAGGTGAGAATAGTTAGAATTTAAAGTAACTATAGAAAGCAAATAAGTATAATGGTTTGTAGAATTGAAACTAAGATTAGAATCCGAATCTAAGATTAGAGGGATGTGAGTTAGTGCCCTTAGGATTAGGAGTTAATCCTTTAAGTGAGAACTTAGGAGTTCTCGAGGAAACTAATGAATCTTAGAAGATTCTAAGTTAGATTCGTTTCGAAGCTTAGGTTGGATCATTGGAGGTTAAAATATCCAAACTTGTATTTAGAACGGTTAATAGAACCTCGGATTATATTGGAAGTTTAGAATCCTGGAAGGTATAGGTTAATCGTTTAAGTTATGTTTTTACTTTTATTATTGGTAGCGGAGTTCGATCGACATATCATTCATCCGAGATTCCTATCTATTTTGCTTTATGTCTTTACTTTATGCCTCTTTACTTTATGTTTGTCTCGGATACTTTAATAATCGTACTTTACTTTATTACTTTTACAAGCAAATGCATAACATCTTGCACCATTATTTATTGTACCATAACATCTCGCATCATTGAAAGAAAGTGAAAAAGAAAAGAAAGTGAAAAAGAAAAGAAAGTGAAAGAGAAAAGAAAGTGAAAAAGGAAAGAAAGTGAGAAAGAGAATGAAAGGTTAATGGTGGATACTATGGGAAAAGTCCACATTACCTTCATCATGCATAAGGTTGAATGGTGGATACTACGGGAAAAGTCCATATTACCTTCATGCATAAGGTTGAATGGTGGATACTACGGGAAAAGTCCACATTACCTTCATTTCATGCATAAAGGGCGAATGCGTATTCTACAGGATGTACTCATTACCTTCATGCATATGATCGATGAAATTATATATCCTGGATAGAGGATCGAGATGTTATATTTATGCAAAGTTTTATTTATTTTTCTTAACTTTGTTATAACAAGTTAATGGATGAGAATTTGACTACGAGTGTTAGTAATATCATCCTTCGGAGAGTATAGAATGAATTTGCCTAGAGTTTGGAGAACTTTAGGTTGATTGTGTCAGGTAAATTGGACACAAATCGGAATGCGAGTTTGAGGTCTATCTTTACTTTTTATTCTTATTATTCTCACTGGGCTTAGTTTGTTAGCTCATGATATTACAAAAATTTCAGGTAATGCCCTGGCTAGAGGTTGAGGGAGAGGAGATGGTGCTGCGTGATCGAGGGATGCTGACCTCGAGATGGACTATGGGTTGTAAAGTCTATGTATTTATTTTTGTGAACTTTAAAGACTTTTGTGATTTTACATTTGTATTTGGCTCATAAGAGCATAATGTCTTTCCTTTATGATTATGAGTATTGAACTCCTGAAATGGGACTTGATGTTCCTTATGTTTTATTAGATTTTGAAATTAGGATGTAAACAGGTTTTGGCTAACAAATTTTCAAACATAACCATGCCAATTTTTCTTAAAATAAAAGACTTCCGCTGTCAATTCTGATTTAAATTATTTAAAAGAGTCGGGTCGTCACACTTTTCACTTTTCACATAAATTTAATCAACATTCCAGTAGCCTTATAACAACATAAAATCATCCAAAAACATCTCAAAACATCAAAGAAATTCCACTAGAAGGCCACAAGTCAGTTTTTCAAAACTTGTCTACTACATGCTTAAACTTCCAACTTTCTATGCTTTTGTTCATAAATTCCTACACTTTATTTTCATCATTAAACATCCTAAGATCATGATCTTTAGCTTTCTAAATCACCCAAAATCAGTTTCAATATACTCTGTTAATGAAAATGAAACATCAAATAACAAAACTAAACAACTAGCATAATTCTACTCACCTTATAATCTTGAATTACAAAGAACCTTTCTTCTTTTTTTCCAATAACTCCTACAACCTTTCAAAATATGAGGAATATAATCACCATTCTTTTCGAAACTTTATCTAATTTAAGAACAACGATGAATACTACCTACAACGAAGAATTAACGAAGATAAATCAATCAAAGTTGAAGAAATTATAGCAAACCTGAATGGATATTTTGGGCCATAACTATTTATAAAAAAATGATCTTGCTACAAAGTTAATGTCATTGGAAAGATAATAGAAAAAAAAATCAGAATGGACTACTTACTTGAGCAAGTCCGGGTGAGAAAGTTATGATAAAAATACTTTACAAAAGTTGCTTTGTGCGAAAATGGGGAGGAAACTTATTTTGGAAAGGATGATTTTCGGGTAAAGAAAGAAATAAAAGACTATTTTAGGGTTCAATCCCGATTTTCATTAATTACGAAAATGTAACTAGGCATAAACAGTCATAACTCGTTCATTAGGAATAAGAATGACGAGCAGTCAATTGGGTTGGAATCTTAATAACGAGAGTATCAACATCATCTAAAAATATAAAATTAAACTTTTGGTTTTAATTTTGAAGTTTGAGAAATTACCAAAATACCGTTACAAATAACAAGAAATTTCTCATTCAATTTATGAATCTAGCCTCATTAATATCATTTTAGAAAATAAAATAAATTTCCAATTTATTTAATTTATAGTCTTACTTGGTAACGGGTCGTTACTGACTAACCACCTTAAAAGTCTCGTCCCCGAAAAGTTTCAATGCACGGTAAAGAGATGCATATTCTTATTCCTCATAGCTTAGCTTCTCCTAACATATGGTTCCTCCACAAAACCTTTACCAAATTATTTCAATCCTATCCATGATATCAAATGGTTGGAAAAACCTCGGTTCAATTTTTTTTTAAACCTTATAATTTCATCCATTAGAGAAGTATATACAAACACATGTTCGTCCCTCGTAAATTGATAATCACTTCGATGCATAACAAAATGACTCTTTTACTCTACGTGGGCTATTTCCATTATTTGACGCACTAGTTACTTGCACTAACTTAGGTCCCAACAATTCCCTATCTACAACCTCGTCTCATAGGACCAAAGGTCTATATTTCTTATCCTACAATGTCTCAAAGAGAGTCATTTTGATAGTAGCCTGATAAATATTAATATACCCACCAAATATAGTTAGGTAATCCAACTACCTCAAAATCTAAGGTGAAAGCTTGAAATATGTCCTCCAAACATTTATTAAATGTCTCAGTTTTTCCATACTAGTTACCACTTTAAAATCAAGAATGTTTTATGAGCTTTCTCTAACTCTCAACGAAGTCTTGATTTTTATGTAAATCAAGCTGGTGTGTAAAATTATTTATACTAAGTGCCTCTTCTACCACATTAGTTTATTTTTTAAAAGTGATATTGATTAACAAAAACATAATCTTTAACCACATCCAACAACCTATAGTTTCCCATATTCAATTCCCTCTAAATGAAGAAATATTTGAGAATCTTGTAGTCATTAAGATTTAAATATTTTCTCAATAAAGGTAGTTTCTTTAAATCTTTAAAGCATGAACAACAACTACTAACTCCAAATCTTGCAGTGGGTACTTATTTTCATGCTCTTTTAACTGTCTAGAAGCATAGGCAATCATCTTTCACTGCTTCGTTAAAACATAACTCAAACTTTCTTTGATGCATCATTGTAGATAGTCAAACCTCGTGAACCATCAAGAATAATAAAAAATGGAGTCGTGACAAACCTCTTCTTGAGTTTCTCAAAACTCTTCCAACATTCTTCGTTATATACATACTCAATACATTTTGAAGTCAACTTGGTCATAGGTGAGTGATATGAATTATGTAGCCTTGCATTTGAGGAATTCAAGCTTCAAGAGTAGTTGCATTAAATGCACTTCGATTGCAATAATGGCAACCCCAGTTCATTTATTACAAGTTAAGTTAAGATGCATTAACTACAACTCTAGATGCATTTATGACAACTCAAGCTTCATTCAAGGCAACTTAAAGCTTCATTCAAGATAAATTAAATACACTTCAAGACAAGCATTAATGGCATTTATAAGCTTCTTTTAGGCTTCAAGTATCAGTTTCAATTGTTTTAGGTGCATTGTAAGTTACAAATTAAATGGTGGCTGAATGTAAGTTAAGTTTTTACTTTAAATTCGTGGGTTACAATGTAGGGACTTAATGGGGCTATTATGGGAGCATTATGGATGAAATTTAAGCCTATAAATAGGCATTGTATAAGACTTTATAAATCAGACTTGTAAGACTTGAGAGATTCAAAAGATTGAATGAAATGTGGCATTTTTATGCACATTGAGAGCCTTGAGCCTCACCCTTTGTAATCTTACTTAGATTACATGTTTAGAAACATTCAAGAGGGGAGTGATCAACCAACTTGTGGAGTGTTTCGAGTCATGAGATGATGGAACGTAAAAGTTTGTCCGTTTCATGATTTTTAGATCAATAGGGCAATCTGTTTCTAGCCTTTCCATATGGTTGAAATCGAATAGTTAGGGAGGGTTTGAATTCATGCTTCAAGGGTTCATGCTAATTATAATAGCATAGGGTGTTTGAACTTGAAATTTGAGTTTTCCTTATCATTAAAGTTCCATTTAAATAAAATTAATTATTTAAACAATTAATAATTTCCAATTAATTTCAAATTATTATTACCGTTTAAATATATTAAATATTTAATTATAATTTATTTTTTAAATAAACTCATTATTAAACAATTAATAATGTTTCTATTAATTACCATTTAAATATACTTAATATTTAAACTATTAATATTGCCTATTTAAGTAACTTACCTTACTTAAACTTTTCAATTCTTCACAATTGATTTCATGACTATGATATTTGGGCCAACATAGAGACCTAATGGATCTATAGATCATGGGCTTAATAATTAGTCAATTAAGTCATAGCTCATAATTATTTAATTACTTATTATTTAACTACAAATCATTCCATTATAGATTCATCGCTAAACTTCCCTCACAATAGACAAGTTATGTCCATTTAGTTTATCTTTTATTATATTGTGATATATCGTTCATGTGGAAAATTCATAATTACAGATGGGATAAATTTACTATTTTGCCCATGTAATTACAGTTTTATCCTTATATCCCTTCCTGTTGATTCTCCAATGAACGTTATCTGTAGTCCAACTATAGATAAATCCTTATGTGATAAGCAGAATTCGTTGGCACACTTGTTCATGTCTCGAAGAAGTACATTGTTGACATGGTTTTATATTATAAGATTAGCCTTAATTTAATTAATTTTATGGGTTTTATGCTACTTTAATTAGTTTTTCTCTTATTATGTAGGTATGGAAACATATTTGCAAAATAAGGGACAAAGGAAATAATTTAGCAAAAATAAATTCTAGTGAGCCATCGCTTGAATGCAAGCCACCAATCACTTGAATGCAAGCGACCCATCGCTTGAATGCCAGCGACCCATCGCTTGACCATTTAGAAAAGTGCTAGAAATTAGCCTAGCAACCTATCGCTTGCAAGTCATCGAGGCGTCGATCGTAAGTTTTAATGAAGGCTTGCGAAATCCAAGTGAGTCATCGCTTAAGAAGTAGTGAGGCGTCGCTTGAGCATAATTCCAACCACCGACTTCAGATTCCTATTTAAAGAGGCTGAATCTTATTTTTCTTGGATACTTGGAGACAGCCACCTTCTAGAGCAGTTTTTGGAGATTTTCAGTGATTTTTGATGGAGTCGACTTTACGTTTTTTTAGATTATTTATTTTGATGAATTCTATTTTTATGGATAGCTAAATTTCTAATTCTTAGGAGATTGATGTAGTTACTTTATTTTTATGGTTTGAGTATTTAGTCTTAGTTTGGAAGACAATTTTATTATTCTATTTATGTTCTTATGTACTTAATGCTTTTAATTTACTGACCATAGCTTAATTGATTTTTATTCTGAAATCTAACACTCGGGAGAGGTTGTTTTAGGATAGATCTTGGGAACATAACTGAAGGTAAATTAGAGTTGGGAAACTGGATATTAATTTAGAAGTCTAAAAAGAACTTGTGATTAATACACTGTTCATTAGTAAAATTGAATAAGGATATTGGTTTCTTAGTTAATTATGATTCTTGATTTGATGCTCGGGAGAGGTAATTAAGAGTTTTAGTGTTCTTGACTTATAGAATATGAAATTGTCGTTCTTAATTAAAGAATATTATTTCCATAAATTAAAGTAGTGAAATCATTCTTCTAGGACCTTTTCTATTGATTTAATTCAACCTGTTTGCATTTAGTTTTATTTATTCTTATCAGTTTATGATTATTTGCTTAGTTAACACTGATTATTTTACGAATTCTAAATAAAATTGAGTTAATCATATTTTAGTACTTAGGTAGACTTAATTCCTTTTCCCAAAGGACGGCAACTCTTTATTCTTATCACTATATTAAAACTTGACTCCGTACGCTTGCAGGTAATTGATAATTTCGTCAACAAGTTTTTAGCGTCGTTGCCCGTGATTAGGTAATTTAGTTTTACTTGATACTATTGTGCATTAACTTAGTCTTAATTTAGAATTTTTATTTTTTGCAACAACTTTCTGAATCTTTTAATGATTCTTTGCTCACTTGTTTCTTTTTTGTTGTTATTTTTGCAGCTTATTATTTATTATATACAAAAGGACGGAAGTAGTAGTCTTCCACCACTAAATCCGGAGATTGAGAAAACCTACAAAGCTAACGTAAGCAGAAAAAGCTTCAAGCCGAGACAATGTCTAATGAAGATTATCAGAATGCGCTTGCTCAGAACAACACAAGGAAAATTAAGGATTATTTCAAACCTGTTGTTGCTATAAAAATTTCAGGCATAGCTAGGCAGACCATCAATGCTAACAACTTTGAATTGAAACCTCCTTTGATTGGTATGGTTCAAACAACATCAGTTTGGAGGGACTGCTTTAGAAGATGCAAATTATCACTTATCCAGGTTCTTAGAAATTTGTGATACAGTTAAGATGAATGGGATACCTGAAGACACAATTAAATTACGCCTTTTTCCTTTCTCACTAAAGGATAAGGCTAGGGGTTGGTTACAATCACTACAGCGAGGAAGCATCACTAGTTGGCAAGACATGGTTGAAAAGTTTTTGACAAAATTTTTCCCACCATCGAGGGCCACTCATCTGTGTACTGAAATCAATATTTTCAAGGAACAAAATTATGAAACTTTACATGAGGCTTGAGAGAGATTTAGAGAGTTTTTGAGGAAGTGTCCAAATCAAGGACTTCATGATTACTTACATATTCCACTTTTCTATAATGGGTTGACAGGGCATACTAGATCGAATGTTGATGCTGCAGCAAGAAGTTCTTTGATGTGTAAAACTGTTGAAGAGGCACTGAAATTACTTGACAATATGGCTGAAAATAGTTTCCAATATCCTGATGACTGATCTATGGCTCCAAAATTGGCAGGAACATTAGCAGTTAAAGAAGTAACATTCATTAAATCTCAGATTGCTTCACTTTCACATCAGGTAGAAAAATTTTCAGGACCTAAGACTTCAGAGTCCATTGAAACTTTAGCAACTTCAAGTGAAGTTGTTCAATATGAAGAACTTACAACTGAACAAGTCCAATACGTGAATAACATAAACTATGGGTATAGAGGAAATCAATATTAGAATCCATTGCCTACCCATTATAATCCAGACAAAGAAATCATGAGAATTTGTCCTATAGAAATAAAAAGAAAGTTTTGCAACCCCCTCAACAGAATCAGGATGATAATAAGCTTTCTCAGGAAAATATGTTTGGTACTTTCATTACTGAATCTACAAAAAGTTTAATCCAAATGAAACTATGATAGAAAATTTAGTAGCGAAAGTTGACAATCATGGTGTTGTTTTGAAAAATCTAGAGGTCCAGATGGGACAAATAGCTACTTCAGTGAATGCACTTCAGAATGGAAAGTTTCCTAGTGATACACAAGTAAACCCAAGGGA
Organism: Gynostemma pentaphyllum; assembly: GCA_028015215.1. Classification (NCBI taxonomy): domain Eukaryota; kingdom Viridiplantae; phylum Streptophyta; class Magnoliopsida; order Cucurbitales; family Cucurbitaceae; genus Gynostemma; species Gynostemma pentaphyllum. The sequence goes on from CM051355.1 coordinate 45,118,340, forward strand.
AAAATCCAATTCTATCACAAAGAGGAGTGGAAAAGAGCTTTAGGAATGAACTCCACCATTAGCACAAGAGTCCATCACTAAAACAATTGAGAGCACGGAAGAAGAACAACAGGAGGCTATACCTAGTGTGGAAAAAAGCCAATTTATATTCCCTTATCTTCTGATATTCTTGTTGAACATTCTAATTTAACTTATCCTCAACGTTTTCAGAAGACGAAGATTGATCTTCAATTTTATAAATATTTAGATATTTTTAAGAAAAATCATATTAACATTCCTTTTGCAGATGCGCTAGAGCAGATGCCAAACTATGTGAAGTTCATGAAAGATATAATGTCTAAGAAGAGGAAGTCGGAGAGTGTTGAAACAGTAAAAATGACAGTAAAGTTGATAGAGCTTTATGTGATTGAGGTGCTAGTATTAATTTAATGCCTCTTACTGTGTTCAAAAAACTTGGATTAGGTGAAGTTCAACCTACTACTATATCTCTTCAGCTTGCAGATAGATCACTCACTTAAGCTTGCAGATAGATCACTCACTTACCCTAGTGGAGTCATTAAAGATGTGTTGGTAAAGGCTTATAAGTTCATATTCCTAACTGACTTCGTAGTCCTAGACATGGAAGAAGATGAAAAGATTCCTATCATTTTGGGGAGGCCATTCTTAGGGATAGGACGTGCATTGATTTATGTCCAGCAAGGTAAGTTAACATCAAAGAAGAGGTACACTTCAATATTTATCGCTCTTTGAATTTTCCTAGTGAGGTTAGTACTTGCCATATGATTGATGTTCTTGGTAATTTATTATTTAATTCAGTAGGAAACAAGATTCTCAATGATCCTTTCAAGCATGCTTAGTTGCATCTTTAACTAAGGTTTCTAACTTATTTGATTATGATGAGTTGATGCAGTTGTGTTTAGCTCTTGATTCTTTACCTCTTGAGTCTTTGAAAAACCAGACAAAGTTTTTGGCACTTGATGAGAAGAAGGATGAGCCAACAAAAGCTCCTGAACATGAATTGAAACAATTACCAGAGCATCTTTGTTATGCCTTCCTAGGTGAGTCTTCCACTTTTCCTGTTATTATTTCTTCTGCTTTGAGTCATGTTGAGGAGGAAAAGTTGTTGCGTGTTCTGAGAGAATATAAAAATGCTTTAGGTTGGTCAATAGAGGATATTAAGGGTATTAGTCCATCAATTATAATGCATAAAATTTTAATGGAAGATACTTTTAAACCATCTGTTGGGTCACAAAGAAGATTAAATTCGGCCATGAATGAGGTCTTTCGAGCTGAGGTTTCATACCCCTCAAGGCAAGAATAATTTATGTTATATTCTATAGTACTTTGGTGAGTCCTGTTCAAGTTGTGCCTAAAAGGGGGGAATGACTGTTGTGAAAAATGATAAAAATGAATTGATTTCTACTAGAACTGTGACTGGTTGGCATGTATGCATTGATAATAGAAAATTGAATAAGGCCACTAGCAAAGATCACTTTCCACTTCCATTTATTAACCAAATGTTAGATAGACTTGTAGGGTACCGGTATTATTGTTTTCTTGATGATTATTCTGGTTACAATAATATTTTCATAGCTCCTGAAGACCAAGAGAAAACCACTTTTACATGCATTTATGGTACTTTTGCATTCAGAATAATGTCATTTGGTTTATGTAATGCTCTTGCTACTTTTCAGCGTTGTGTGATGTCTATTTTTTCTGATTTTATGGAGGAGATTATGGAGTGTTTGTGGATGATTTTTCTATTTGTGGTAATTCTTTTTATTATTGTTTGCATAATTTATCTTTGGTCTTGAAAACATGTCAAGAAATTAATCTTGTGCTTAATTGGGAAAAATATCACTTTATGATTACTGAGGGGATTGTTCTAGGTCATAAGATTTCATCTCAAGGCCTTGAAGTTGATAGAGCAAAAATTTCTACTATTGAATTATTTTTACCCCCTAAAAATGTGAAAGGTGTTAAAAGTTTTCTAAGACATGTAGGTTTCTACAGGCGATTTATAAAAGATTTTTCTAAAATCGTGAAATCTTTGTGTAATTTGTTGGAAAAAGATGCATCTTTTGATTTTACTGATGAATGTTTATTATCATTCAATTTGATTAAAGAAAAGTTAACTTCTGCCCCTATTATGGTTGTACCTGATTGGAGTCAACCTTTTCAAATTATGTGTGATGCTATTGACTATGCTTTAGGTGCAGTTTTAGGACAAAGAAGATATAAATTTTTCAGATCCATTTACTATGCTAGTAGAATTCTTGATAGTGCTCAACAAAAATTACACCACTGCTAAAAAAGAAATGATTGCTGTTGTTTTCTCTTTTGATAAGTTTAGATTTTATATCTTAGGGTCTAAGGTTATTGTTCATCATCGACCATGCGGCTCTTCCCTATCTTTTTAGTAAAAAAGATGCTAAACTATGTTTAATTCGTTGGATTTTTTTGTTACAAGAATTTGATTTTGAAGTGCACGATAAGAGTCGTTGTGATATGAATCATCTCAGCTCCAAATGTCAAAGAATTGACAATATTGAAGTCCAAGGTTTCAATCAAGTAAAGATCAAGAATCCGAAGACTAAAAGAGTGAAGATTGACTTTCTTGGGCATTTGCAATGATATTGGGTTACATACTTTACTGATGAAGAAAATGAGTTTAAAACACTATTAAACTCATGGGATATTTGTTTTAAAGAGCTCCAAAGAAAACCACGCATGAATACATTCAAACGAGTGAAAATGTATCAAAACGGCAACCGACACTTGTAGTTTTGTCTATTTTCATCCAATTTGGAATTTTAGTATTCTATTTGAGTTTTATTAATTTAGTTTCATTTATTATTATTATTATTAATGTAATAGGGAAGAATTTACTTTGTTTCCTTAGTTTTTAAAACTTGGAGCCCAAGTTTAGAAGATTAGGAAAATAGTTAAGTAAGTAATTAAAGTAATCTAATATATTTAATTTACTAAATTAAATTAATTAATTAATGAAACTAAAGTAAATTAAATTAATTAAAGTAAGTAAACTACACTAATTAATCAACCTAATTAAATTAAATTAATTTTAAAAAAGTAAACTAAACTAATAATGTGACTAAATTAAATTATTAATTTATTAAACTAAATTTAATTAAGTAATTAAACTAAAAGCAATTTAACTAAATTAAATTAATTAACTAATTAACTAATTACTTAACAAAATTAAACTAAACAAATTAAAGTAACTAACTAAACATAATTAATTAAGTAATTAATTACACTAATTTAAAGCTAAACTAAACTATTCAATTAAATGTAACTAAATTTAACGAAACTAAAACAATTTATAATAACTTAATTAAAAACAAAACGAAAACTAACATCGAATACGCTATCGGGTTTTGGAGGTTTTTGAAACGGGAACAGGTGAAAGAACAGGAAACGGGAAAGGTAAGAACGAACAGGGGACTGGAACGGGCAAAAAGGAACGGGGGAAAGAGAGAAAAGAATTCGGGTGGGGGAGGGGAAAGAATTCGGGTGGGCGTTTAAATCAAAAATTGCGACCATCTGGTCGCAATGACGAAAAACGAAGAGTCGCTTGATTACGACCAGATGGTCGCATTTCGCTTCAAAAATACGACCAGATGGTCATATTTGCTTAAAAATGCTACCAACTTATCGAAAGTGTGTCATTATGACCAACAGCTGTCACATCACACTTCCCATCAACAATTGCGACCAAATGGTCGCAATTTTCAAATTCGCCGCCATCGATTGCGACCGAATGGTCATAATTATCAAATTCACCGCCAAAAATTTTATGAAAATTGAAATTTATCGCTGAATAACGCGACCAGATAGTCACAAAATTACGACCAAATGGTCGTAAATTAATAAAAAATTTTAAAAAACTTAAGTCTACATTTTCAAAGTTACGACCATATGGTCGCATTTTATTTTAAATTTGCGACCATATGGTCGTATATATATATATATATATATATTTAAATATATATATATTTAAATATATATAAATTAATGGAGATTAAAACATATTTATATATATTGTTTAATGAAACACAACAATGACGATATTATAAAACATACAGTGAATCATATAAATTTACAAAGTGTATTATTCTTCATCCTCAGTTTCTTCAGTCATTGATTCTTCTTCTTCTTCATCATCTCTAATAAATTCAGTATCAATGTCACTTTCGCGAGAAGTGGAAGCATTTGTATCGTCATCATGCAATGTTATCATTCCATCGTTCAAAGGACGTGCGGTACCTGCATTCTGGCCATCATCTATTGTACGAGATTTTATCTGATCTTCTTGAAAAGCATCGGCTTCGTTTGCATGGTCGTCTTTCTCGGACAGGTTATCTTCTACCTGGCGTGGTTTAACTTTACAAAAAACTAACCAATCTGTCAGATCTCGTCTTTTACTCGAATAGTTCAGGTAATAAACTTGAATCGCCTGTATTACCAGGATAAACATATCAGCGGTGCGTATATGCTTGTACTTGTTTACCTCCACCATTTGTAAATGATCAATCTTACGGACTTCGCCTCGTCTGGTTGTCTCGAACCAAGTGCAGTTGAACAGAACAATGTGTTTTAGCAATTGAATCTCAAGAATCTCATCGATTACTCCAAAGTAATCGTCTTCGGTGCCGAACACTTGACCTTTTATGCAAACACCACTGTTGTTTGTTGCCCTGTTAACAGATTGCGTCTTCATTTTAAATCTGAATCCGTTACCGACGTATCTAGTATATGACCTTGCAATCCGTGCAGGTCCCTTTGCCAAAGAAATAATGCGAGGATCATCTACCGTACGTAGGGGAGTCCACCTGTCATTAAGCACACGTAGAGCATAATTATAAGGATATAGTATTTTTCAACAAATAACTTGACATGATATTTTTGACAATTTCAAATAACTCACGTATACACTGAACCAGGAACAAAACTCCTTCTCGATTATTGACCCCTCCTCAGCGGCTGTAAGAACGACTCGTGTCATTCAAACGTATACGTTCAGAAATAGTCTGTATGTTACGAAAATAATAAGAAAATATTTTAAACAGTTGTGATTGTTAGGTCAATGGAATAATGTAACGTTACGAGAACTCACTCAATGTAAGGCTCGACTCGGGCGGTTGCATAACACGTAGCTCTACATTACGTGATACTCGGGAATCGGTCAACGGCCTACGCACTTATCATCCAATTGTCATGCCAGGTTCAGTAAATATGGGCAGGTCGTTTATGTCAACACCTTCAAGTAAATTTTCGAAAACATTCGTGTCGCTGGACGAAACTGCTCAGCAATGTGGTTATCAAAGTAGTATGAACAAAAAATGGTAGTCTCTTGCGACAGGTACGCACTACAGATAGATCCTTCGACTCTTGCTTTATTTCCGACCGTCTTTTTCAATCGACGTAAGTACCTGTGGTACAAACAATTAAGTAAACATCTGATAAGTTTAACATTAAAAAACTTGAACTATATACAAAGTATGTTTGCTAACCTTTCAAATGGGTACATCCAGCGATAATGGACCGGACCCCCTAAGAATGCCTCGTATGGAAGATGCACTGCAAGATGCTCCATTGAGTCAAAAAAGCCAGGTGGGAACATTCGCTCGAACTTATAGATAATAACAGCGATCTCAGAACTCATTGAAGCGACAGTATCTTCAGGTGCTCGACAAGTCAAGTCCCTAAAAAACACTCAACCGGGCAAGTGGCTCCTAATGTCCGTTTCTCTAGGAACGGTATGAACGCGACGGGCATCAATCGTTCCATGAATACATGACAGTCGTGGCTTTTCATCCCGGACATGACATGTTTTTGACTATCTATACACCGACTCAGATTCGAAACGTATCTGTCAGGGAATTTGATGGATTTGATCCACTCAAATAGTGTTTTCTTTTCATCCGGCATCAACATGTACTTTGCTTTTGCATACTTATCATTGTCTTCAGTCTCAAACTCATGACAGTTACATATCTCCTGTACATCGTAACGTGCCTTCCGATTGTCCTTTGTTTTGCAAGGAACGTTCAAAACCGTATTGAAAATGTTGTCGAAGAAGTTCTTCTTGATATGCATTACATCCAGGTTGTGTCTAACAAGTAGATCTTCCCAATATGGTAGATCTCAAAAAATACTTCATTTCTTCCAACCCGTGTTTTTTCCAGCCGCATTGTTTGCAAGCTCTGCACCTTCCACTGTAATCTTCCGCATCCTTATAGCATCTATACCGTGTTGAATCTGCCTTCCACTGTACATTATCAGGGGGTTTCCTTCCTTACTCGCCGACCCTTCTTCCAGTCAGTACTGTTTGAATGGAACGTGTGATTCAACGACAGAAATCGACGGTGGCAATCAAACCAACAGGTTTTCCGACCGTTTTTTAGGTAAAACGCATCTGTCTAGCATGCAATGTGGACATGCGTATTTACCGGCCGTACTCCATCCTTTAATAGAGGATGGGGATCGATATTTACAATTATTAACTAATGAGCAAAACAATAACAAAACTGATCTCAAGAAATAATGAACGTGAACGCAACATACCTGACAACATTGAAACGCAGGAAGTCACTGATCATCCGGATTAACGCAGCGCACAACAAAATTTTTTATTTCTTCGAGATGTCGTACGTTATGACACCATCTGTCCACAAACCTCTTCAACTCTGCGGTAAGTGGTTGCAAATACACATCCAGTTTCTGTTTTGGACTTTTCGGGCCAGGTACAATCACTGTGAGAAAAATCACCGGATCTCTCATACACATCAAGGGTGGCAAGTTATACGGGGTTACCATCACCGGCCAAACTGAATATTGCGCCCCGGATGCCCAGAACGGGTTAAAGCCATCTGTGCAAAAGCTCAATCTCACGTTTCTCGGATCTTGTAGAAAAACAGGATGACAATTATTTAAATGCTTCCATGCCGCAGCGTCTGAGGGATGTTGCATAACACCTTCATTCTGTGAATGCTTGTGATGCCATCTCATGTGTGAAGCTATGACATCCGATGCATACAACCATTGCAGACGTGGGGTCAGCGGTAAATAGAACATGCAGGAGTACAGAGTTATTCCGCGTTTCCCTTGTTTATATCTTGGAAGAAAACAGAATTTGCAGTGATGCAGATCCGCATCCACATCCCAGTAGATCATGTATCCGTTTCGACACGAATCTATCTTCTCTACGGGTAACCCGAGTCCCTCCACTAGCTTTTACGTGTCGTAGAAACTGTGCGGCATCAGGTTTTCTTTTGGAGCGCATCAACAAAACCACGATGCAGCTGAATCAAATCCTCTAGCAGGTAAGTTATACTGCGCTTATATATTTAAAAGTTCTGTAGCAGCAGCAAGTTGACTAACCTGACAACTTTCGTACAACGATCGGCTCATTGTCTTCAGCAGATCGTGCATCTTACGTGCTTCCGGATTCATTTCTTCTTCAACAACCCTTTCTCTTTCGTCGTCTACGTTCAAACTTTCGCGATAACTTTCATTTCCGCCCCCATATCCCACACCATCAAGTATCATTTGCTGCATCTGACTATACTGTTGTATTTCATTGGGTTCTTCGACGACAACGTTCGCATTCGAGCTGCTACCCTCGTACTGTCTCACTTCCTGTACTGCAGCGTTGAACATTTCCCTCGTCTCCCCATGATACACCCAGTGATAATAATTCTCCACAAATCCCTGACTATAAAGATGAACCTTCAAATGTGGAACCTGTATGATTCTCCTATTGTCGCATTTTCTGCATGGACATCGTAGCTTTTCACCATAATTCGCGTAATAGACAGTTGTCTTGCAAAACTCAACACACTGTTCAACTCTGGCCACGAACTCAACGTTCAAATACCCGTCTATCAAACGAATATACATCCACTCTCTCATTTTTCTTTTTTCTTATCTTTACAAACAATGGGAGGAGGAGATTTTATAATGCAATCCTCTGATTAATTAACGACCCTATGGTCGCAAAATTACAACCATTTGGTCGTTTTTCTCCTGCCAAAATTTCCCGCCTTTTTTACTACCAAGTGGTCACCTTTGGTCACAATAAAATACGACCAGATGGTCACTTCCAAAGGCGACTACTTGGTAGCTTTCTTCCCGCCAAAATTACGCACCTTTTTTTGCTACCAAAGTATAGTCTTAGTCACAAAAATGCAACCAGATGATCACTTCCAAAGGTGACTACTTGGTAGCTTTCTCCCCGCCAAAATTACGCACCTTTTTTTGCTACCAAAGTATATTTTTAGTCACAAAAATGCGACCACTTGGTCTTTTTTTAGGTGACCAAATGGTCGCTTATTTCACGTCATTTTTTGCTACCAAGTCATATTTTTAGTCACAAAAATGTGACCATTTAGTCGTTTTTTAGGTGACCAAATGGTCACTTTTTTCGCTCCATAATTTCGCGCCATTTTTTATGACTACTTCTAATTTTGGTTGCAATCTGGTCGTAAAAAGAGGTACCAGATGGTCACTTCGAGTCAACCTTCAAAAAAAGTGACCAATTGGTCACCAAAAAACTACCACTTTTTCTTGGTCGCAAATGGCTGGTCGCATTTTGACTTTTTTTTTTTTGTAGTGATAGTGTAGAAGACTTTTTGATAAATGAACCCTCCAACTGATTCTCCATTATTTATCAATGTATGTAATTGGGTTTTAAATTTTTGAAATTAGCATAAATCTACATGTTTTTTTTTTTCATAATTTAGCATGATATTAGAGTTCATATGTCTCTTCTATGTTAATTCATTTAGATTCATTAGAACAAACTTCCATTGTGTTAACTTGTAACAACCTTCATCATGTTCATAACTATAGAGAGTTAGTTTATTTATAGACTGTCTTAGTGACAAAATTTGTCACAAAGGTTCCCGCTCATATTTGCGATGACGCCATCACAAATTGCAAAGCAAGTTATCCAAAAATAAGAGGAAATATACCGCAAAATTAGACGGCTCCAGTTGTCGCGAGAAATGTTGCACGCTTTTTAGTGACGCATTTCATGACTAAAAATTCCATGCCAAATCAGACATCGCCATTTTGTGTGGGAAACATTTCATGCAAAATGTTTATTGACGCATTTCGTCATTAAAATCGACAAGAAGCTTTCAGCCAATGTTGGCACCATGTGAGTGACATAATTCGTCGTTAAGTAGTTATGACGTACGTCACAAAAAGTCAACATCATTTATTAGGAAAAAGTGCGTCGCAAAACAGTGACAAACAGTGTTTGATTGCAAGCGTTGTGTTGCAAGCGTTGAGTCATAGATGTGTCTCCTTTACTTGTAGTGTGATAAAAGCTCACAAAATGTTCCAGTTGCTATCATATTTACACGTAGAAAGCCTCACATTTACATATTAATTAACACTATACTAACATATGTCTTAATCACGTTGTCGTGTTCACATAAATAGACGCATGATAAAAATTTCATGGACATTTTTATAAATTTTATTAAATCATAAAAACTAAATTGAAACTTTCAAAATCATAGAGATTAAATTGGAACATACCTCAAATCATAAGAATTAAATTGAAACTTTTAAAACTACAGAGATCAAAACGAAACAAACATTAAATTCTATGTACAATATTTTTTATTAAATTTTCATGTGATTGTTATATGACACGAGTTAGTGTATGGAAGGTATTACCAAAAGGAAACAACTTTATTAATTAGTGAGAGAAATATACAAAAGAATGGTAAGATGTAAACAGATTTTTTTTAAAAAAAGCAATGATTTATTTCTTAAGTTGCTTTCACCCAGTTCACTTCTTTCCAAGGGAAGAGAAGAATAAGACCAAATTGTTTTGCTTCATTGTTAGCTTCTCAAACTCATCACCCAAAATTTCTCATGACTTTCTTCAAGGTAATATCAAATTTTTGCTAGCAAGAGCTATTTATAACCCAATTATTGTTTATATGTTTTTTTTCCTGGCTGTGATGGTAGGGGAGCTTGGGAGGAGAAATGGATGAGATGAGAGTAGAAAAAAAGAGTTTTTTTTTTTTTTAATGAAATAATTATAAAAAGAATGGAGGTCCAAAAATTCTTACAATAATAATAAAATATTCCTCTACCGTTAAAATGAATGGAAAAAGTAATGGATAAAGCTTTATTCATAGTGCAGTAGCGTTTTTCTACAAAATAAAAATAAAAATATAAGTGTCATTCTTGAAATTAGGAAAATAGTGTAGGGGTCATTATTGTATTTTACCCCAAGTTTATTTGAAACTGAAAACGACAGGGATAATATTAAAACTTTTAAAATGTTAAAGAAAAACTGAAATAACATTCTATCAACGTTTAATGTTTTTAGTTTCTTAGAAACATAATGAAAATACAAAGGAAAAGTAATTTTTAAATAAATTAAAAAATTAAGGGTTGAATTAAAAAGTTTTATACTATAGAGGATTAGAGATATTTTGTATACTTTAGCCCTAGGTGTATTTGTATACTTTAGCTCTAGGTGTATTTCTATACTTTAGCCCTAGGTGTATTTGTATATTTTTTTTGCATTTTTTATTTTGGTTCCTTAAATGACCAGCTAATTGTTTTACCAAATTTAATCTCTTGGTGGAGTCAAGTCAACTTAAATAGGAAGACCGTATTTTATATACATGTGTCATGATTATATAATTTATTATTTATTTATTTTAAAAGCAAGATATTACATTATTTGACTTACACATGATAATTTTCAAACTGAAACCCTCATTCATTAAGATCACAATCTCCAAACTCCAAACAGTAAAAAGAAAATCATAAAAAAAAGCCACACCCAGGAATCCCAACAGTTTAATAGTTTTATATATGAAAAAGCAGAATCAGAATGTCTTCGGTATTAGGCATCAGGGTTGGTCAAGAGATAGCCCTCAATGGCCTTGAAAAGACCAACCGATTTCTCTTCGGCAACCTTGAGCTCTTCATGGTTCAACTCATACTCCCCTATTGTGTAGTATGTGCTGCTGCTCTTCAACACCGATCCTCCTTCCGGAGTTGCTTCTATCTTTATCTCGTTTTCGATCTTCTCGATCGATTTTCCGATAACGTCTCCTTCGATAATGGTGTAGCTGTATGTCAAGTTCTCTTTGTCAAGTGTTTTCACCCTTTGTTTCACATACTTATACTTGCTGCCTGGAAACCGAAATATCAATATATATTAGTTTGTTATAGTCAATAATGTTATCTTTTCTCGTGTCGTAATAGATGACTTTATAATGTGTGGGAATGTCTTCATGATTTTCAAAGGAAGGGTTAAAACCTTCTTCCACATAAATTTAATTTTTTTTACCAGATCTAATAATGTAGGAGTATTAATAATGTAATAATGTAGGATTTAGTTTGATTTCATGACTTATTTGTTATTAAATCACTACCCTAAGTTGTAACGTGTTTGTTACGGTTTTTTTTGTTTAAACACTTTGACATGCACCTTTCAATACGTAAGATATAGAAGAGAAGAAATAAACTTGGATACTCATTAGTGAGTATGAGTTTGTACTCACTGTTTTAATAATATTAGTCACTCACCTTCGCCAAAATTGACCTTCTTGATGGAGCCAGGGCCACCATCTCCTTCAAGGATTTCAACATTTTGAATGGCTTGAGGAAGCACCTTTGGAATCAGAACGTCAGACTCAAGTATAAAGGCCTTGAAAGCCTTAGCTGGAGGAATGGCTGTGGTGATTTCTGAGGCATATTCATGAACACCCATTTTCTTTAAAAATTGTTAATGAAAAAGAGACAAAATAAGAAGATTTTTGAGAAAGATAGGTATTTGTGAAAGTGAGCAAGATAAATCTTCTATTTATAGTCTTACAAAGAGAGGGCAGAAGCATTTGGTTTTTGGAGTTCCCAAAATCAAAGTGTTGAACAATTCTATTTCACAGTATTTTTTTTTTTAAAGTCAATGATTCTACTAGGATGGAATAGACGCTATATTATACTATCTTCCCTAATTGCTATTCATTTGTCTTATGCATTTAATTTATATTAAACATCTTTTAATATTCATTCAAATTATCTTGTTTTCTTTTTAAAATATATAGTTTTAAGACCTCCATGGTTTGCCAATTTGTATATTTTAAAATTATATTTCACAAGCGTAGGAGAAGTCACGTATATAAATTTCATTGGAATAAATTGTAAATTTTAACCCAAAAAAATTTGATTTGAAGCTTTTACAAATTGGATGAAATGAATATTTTTTAAACATATGAATATAATTTATAAAAATAGGCGTAAAACCTCAATAGTGTGATTAACAATTATATATCCGTGATTATAAGTATAGATCTACAATAGTCATTGAAAAATAAAAAAGAGAAAAATAACCAATTTGAGTAATACATGATCTAGAAACAAAAAAGATATTTTAGAGAAATAAACATTGTTTAATAAGAAGTCATTAACGTCGTAAAAGACTTAAAAAAAAACGTCCCTAAAGACTTCTTATTCTCCATTCTTTAAAATAGCGTGGTTTTTATTGTTCCTCAAATATTCTTTTTAAGAAAAAAATTCCAAAAAGGTTTCCATGTACTTGTGTATATAAATCTCAATCATGGCTCCTCATTCCTTTGTAATGATAAAATAAAACTTTGGCCCCGTTCACCTCATAATGGCATCTCCCTACTTTCATATACTTTTATCTTATTGGATCAAATAGTATCCATAATGAACTCATGTATTTATTAAAATATAATATAGAGATCCATTTGAAATATAAATTATAGAAAAATAAAAAAGGGTGTCAACGGGACAGGATGATAAGTAGGGCGGACATAGTTTCCATATCTTCGTTTCTGTCCCCTTTTTCATCCGTGCTAAAACCCATGTTTAAGGAAGTTTGGGGATTTCCCCACGGAAAAATTTTCTCTATTATAAAATATATTTTTCCTTCAACTTATAATTATATTATTGAAAAGAATTAATTATAGATATAACCACTTTATTTCACCCAATTTTAAAACTAATAGCAAATTATAATCAATATAAAAAATACACAACAAACATTATTTATGGTGGTGATCTGGTGGTTTACGATTTTATAATTCACCTTTTATCTCTCATAAAAACTACATCTTATTAATTACATATCATTTAATTTATAATTTACTTTTTTTTAAATTCAAATCCTCTACCTTGATTATAATAAACTTTACCTAAATACCTCACATTTTCTTCTTCCACATTTGCTCCTCTCATCGCCGCCATCCTCAACATTTCTCTTACTCATCTTCTTCCTCATGAAGATTTGATTCCATTTTATTCGTTCTAGAATATGGGCATCTCCTACATTCGTTTCTTTTTTTGTATTTGTTCTTTTGCCTGAATCTTCTTTTATGAGATTCACCCTCGCGCTCAAACTGGCCTCCTTGAATCACAACAAACGTACCTGTCAGATCTGAACCACATCCACCACCCCATGCTTCTGACCCACGACAATCTCCATCGTTGAAATCGCCGTCAGAGTTTCGTCAGAGTTCATTCTTGGTTTTGTTGTCGTTTGTTGCTATCGATTTATTGGCTGCTTCTAGAGGTTGGTTTATCTATAATACATCATTTATTGAATATAAACATGTTTATATATTGCTGCTGCTACAGATGTTAATGGTTTATGAATAATATATCATTTATTAAATATAAACACGTTAAACTATATATTTTTTTTGTAATATTCGTCAAAACAACCATGCATGACTACTGCTATAGGTTTTCATTACCGTTTTTACAGGTTGGTTTTTCAATTATATACCGTTCAATCAAATATAAACATGTTAAACAATGTAAGATTTTGTTTTTCAATTTTGTTTTTATGTTTTATTTTCAATTTAACCTCGCATTTGGTTAAGTTTTGTTAATTTTTTTTAAGAAAATGAATACTTATTATTTGGTTTCTTTCTTTTTTTTAATCAATTATACACAGTTTAATATTATTAAACAAATGGTGATTTTCTTTAAAAAAATTCAGAGTTTGAAGAAGTTTTAATGTCGGTTGGAGAATGGTCGAAGAAGAAAGAAATTCGATATTCAAAAACTTGAAGATTTTTTTTTGTTATAGTTTTAATTTTTTGAGATTTAAATTTTCCTATAATTTTACTAAATTCAAGGGATTTTATAACTTTACCTTAAACTTTGCACAAATTAAGAAAAATTAAATACATGTATGTTTCGTCTTTTCACAATGTAATGTAAATTTTTCGACGGTTGTTTTGGGTAGTTTTGGTGCATATATCGAAAAGATCGTGTTTTTTCCTAAATAAACAACATTAAATTATCCATTACTGAAAATAACACTATTATTAAGTATATGATGCATTTGGTATTTAGCAATTCAAATATATATATTTTTCAAAAACTTTTAATATTATAAAAAAAATTAATAATGATATAATATTAGTAAAATATTTTTATTTAATTATATATTTTTGGAGATCGGGTCGAGGTGCGAATGCATTTTCCGATGAAGCAATTTTTTTATGAAGGTTCTTAGTGGCACACTTATTAATTACCCTTGCAAACCGTGGGCATGATTAACGTATATTCGTTAACCGTGGGCATGATTAACGTATATTCGTTAACTTGAAGGGAATGTTATATATATTTATTATTATTAATAATATACCTTTTATCGTTATTTAATTTCTTATAACTTTAGGGACTTGATATAGTTGTGTATACATATTCTACTTAGGTAAATGATACAATTTTACTTTTCTCTTAAACCCTCCCTATTTTTCACAGAGATTACTAAAATTATAAAGTAAAAAGAAGAACACCATTATAAATCATTAGTTAGTTTTTTCTTTTATGGTATTGGTACAAGAAACATAGCTCTCCTTGTAACAACCTGTAACGTCCCGTTACTTTTGGAGGTAAATTATTTATTTATTTATTTTATTTTAATTAAAGTATTTAAGGTTAGTTTAAATTTAGTAATTTCGAATTTAGTAGTTATTTTCGTTCAAAACCCTTTTTAATCCTTTTATCACTTTAAATTAGTTTCAGTTGTATTAATAATTATTAATCACCTTTTGACTAGTTTTGTAACGTCCCGTTATTTTGAAGTGAAATTTTTTTTATATTTATTATTATTTTATTTTATTTAATGTTATTTATTTATTCAAATCTAAGTATTTAGTTTAATTATTATTTTTGTAATTTCGATTTTAGTAGTTAATTGCGCCCGAAATTCTTTTTAATCGTTTTAATACTTTAAATTCGTTTCGGTGACATTAATAATTATTAATAGGCCAATTAATAATTATTAATCACCTTTAGATTAATTTAAGAGCTTCGGGTTTCAATTTAGGAGTCAAAAGTCATAAAAGGATGCAACCATCATTTCCAATTTCTTAAAAATATCCAAACACTATTCATTTGTCTTTAAAATCAAAATATTGACTAAAGTTGACCATTTTTCTTCTCTCATTTCTCTTCAAAACCGTGATCTAGGAGAGGGATTTGGGGGATTTTGGGTTTCGTTCGTTTCTCGACGGATCGACTCGATTTCGGTTGCATCGGAAAGCCCTCGAGTCTAGGATTCATTTCCACCTAAGCACTCGAGATCCACGGAGTTCTCGGTAAGTTTATCTTGAAACCCTAAGCTCCAAATAGTGTTTTGATGGAGTTTTCTCTTTGATTCTTCGATTTCTTGTCGGGAAACTCGATGTTTGTAAATACGGGAGTTGTTTTAAGAGTTTTTGAAAACTTTCCCATAACCTTAAAACCGAGTTTCATTCGAAGCCCTTCCCGTTTGAGTTTTTACCTTTTTGGGTTTGATTATGGGTTATTTATTATTGAAATAATGTTTATTGTAATTCAATTCGGGAAATTATATATTGTTCAAAAACCCTAATTATCGATGCCCATTGAAATCAGGAATATCGAATTTGCTTGAAACCAACTCGAAACACATCTAAACTGCCTAAAAGCCGGAATACCAAACCCGAGACCCACTTTTCTTGGGGGGGGGGGGGCGAGAGCCTCATGTTGAGGTTTGTTGAGTTTTTCGTCGTTTTGTACACTTAGATGTTGTATGATCGTTATGTGGTAATTTATTGATTGTTAGATATAATTCTAATTGTAGGTGGTTTGAACTTTGCTTGATCGCTCTAACGGAGGTTGGGAGCGAAATCTTATTTGGCTAAGGTGAGAATAGTTAGGATTTAAAGTAATTTTAGAAAGAAAATAAGTATAATGATTTGTAGAATTATAAACTAAGACTAAGATTCGAATCTAAGATTAGAAGGAAGTGAGTTAGTGCCCTTAGGATTAGGAGTAATCCTTTAAGTGAGAACTTAGGAGTTCTCGAGGAAAACATTGAATCTTAGAAAATTCTAAGTTAGATTCGTTTTGAAGCGTAGGATGGATCATTGGAGGTTAGAAGATCCAAACTTCTATATAGAACCGATTAATAAAACCTCAGATTATATTGGAAGTTTAGAATCCTTGAAGGAATAGATTAATCGTGTAAGTTACGATTTTACTTTTATTAATGTAGCGAAGCTCGATTTACATATCGTTCTTCTGGGATTCTTATCTATTTTACTTTATGTCTTTTACTTTATGCTTGTTTCAGCTACTTTAATATTCGCACTTTACTTTATTTATTTTTGTGCAAGCATATGCATAACATCTTGCACCATAACATCTCGCATCATTGAAAGAAAGTGAAAAAGAAAATAAGGGGAGAATGTTGGACCCTACGGGGAATGTCTGCATCGCCTTCAGAAAAAGAAAAGAAAGTGAAAGAGAAAGAAGGGAGAATGTTAGACCCTACGGGGAATGTCCGCATCGTCTTCAGAGAAAAAGAAAAGAAAGTGAGAAAGAAAAGGAGGTTGAATGGGATCCTACAGGATGTCCTCATTACGTTCTCATTTATAAGGTTGAATGGGTATCCTACGGGATGTACCTATTATTTTCATTCATGCATAAAGGGCAAATGTGAATCCTACGGGATGTCCTCATTACCTTCATGCATATGATCGATGGAAATATATATCATGGATAAAGAATCGAGATGTTAAATTTATGTAAAGTTTATTTACTTTTCTTATTTATGTTATAACAAGTTAATGAATGAGAATTTGACTACGAGTGTTAGTAATATCATCCTTCAGAGAGTATAGAATGAAATTACCTAGAGTTTGGAGAACTTTAGGAATGATTGTGTCAGATTGATTGGACACAAATTGGAATACGGGTTTGAGGTATAACTTTACTTTTTATTTTTATTATTCTTACTGGGCTTAAGTTGTTAGCTCATGATATTACAAAAATTTTAGGTAATGCCCTGGCTAGAGGTCGAGGGAGAGGAGATGGTGCTGCATGATCAAAGAATAATGACCTCGAGATGGACTAGGTTTATTTAAAGTCCATGGACTATGTTTTGTGAATTTTATACATACTTTGGAGTTGTATATTTGTATATAGCTCTTAAGAGCTTTTCGTTTTACTTTTATGATGAAAATCTCTTTGAACTCCTAATTAGGAACTTGAAGTTCCTTGTGTTTTCAGATTTCAGAATTTAAGATGTAAACAGGTTTTGGCTAGCCAATTTTCAAACATAACCACGCCATTTTTCTTAAAATATAAATACTTCCTCTGTGTTTTCTAATTTAAATTATTTAAAAGTGACGGGTCGTCACAAGTTTAAAATCTTCGGGTTTCGTTTTATAACTAAATCATTTAAAAAGGACGTAATCGTCATTTTCCGATTTCTTAAATATATCATTTCACCATTCATCTTTCTTCTTCTTAAATAAGTCAAATTGGTCAACATTTGCTTCATCTTTTCTTTCCTTCTTTCCCTTCACCGAAACCTCCATTTCTCCCTCCCTCTCTCTGGCTTTTCTTTGTTACTTGGTGAATCGACGTAATTACAGTTGCGTTGAAAAGCCCTCGATGCGAGGATCATTTCTAACCTACTAATCGAGGTTTGCGTTGAAAAGCCCTCGATCCGAGGTTTTCGTCCGTTTTTTACCTAGAATAGTGTTTTAATGGAGTCCAAAATTGAAATCATTGATTTCTTTTTGAGAAACTTGAAGATTTCAATCAAGGAAGTCGTTTTAGGAAACTTTAGAAAATTTCCCTAAATTTAAAACCGAGTTTGAGTCAAAAACCCGTTCCGTTTGTTTTTCTCTCACTTGGCCATGGCTAGGGCGTTTAGTTTGTTATGATTTTACATTTTACTTAATTTTTCGGAAATCGATATTTGTGCAAAACCCTAAATTACGGTTACCCATTGATAGTGCGGACCTCTAAGGTACTCGAAACCAACCCGAAACACCTCTAAAGTGCATAAAAGCTAGAAAACCGAACCTGAGCCCCGTTTTCCCTTATATGGCATAGAGCATGCCTAGGGTCATTCTCCGTGTTTTTCATCGTTTTATGCGTTTAGATGTCGTTTGCTCGATTTTCGGTTAATTAATGATTGTTAGGTGTAATTAATTTGTAGGATTGTGATTGATCGCGTGGATTTGATCTTGTCATATTGGGAAGCTTGACTGCAAATCCAAGGTGGGTTTAAAATGGCAGTCGGTAATTTTATGAATTATGTTTCGTTACGATATTGTTTATCGAGGCTAAGAGGGAAACTAGCTTCTGGAAGTTAATACTTTGGTTGGTGACCTAAGACTCGGAAGTGAGTGGAGTGACTTTGGAGTTTTAGTCAATTTCGGGAGAAAAGCAAGATTGAGTGAGTTTGGAAGTCTTGTAAGATGAATTAAAGAGTTTAGATGAAATTGGATTTTTGATGATAGTGGAAGTTTAAGGTACTCTGAGTGGTTTGGGAGTCAAAGTTTCTTAGAAGTTACACTTGAGTGATAACTCATGTAATTCAAGTAGTTTATGTTCTTTAGTAGTTTAGTAGAATCTCGTCTAAGTAATCTAACTTACTAGGGAACTTAATGACTTGTGATATGGTAAGACCGTACGTGGTAGTATGTTGATGTTGATCCATACGGTAACACGTTACTATGACTTGTGATATGGTAAGACCGTACCTGGTAGTATGTTGATGTTGATCCATAATGTAACACGTTATGATGACTTGTGTTATGGTAAGATCGTACGTGGTAGTATGTTGATGTTGATCCATACGGTAACACGTTACGATGACTTGTGATATGGTAAGACCGTACGTGGTAGTATGTTGATGTTGATCCATACGACAACACGTTACGATGAAACTTGTATAGTAACAAAGAAGGTTAGTGATACAGTTATATATATTCATTATAATTGTGTCGAAAGACTTAGTAATAGTTAGTACTTTTACTTCAAGTCTCTATTTCATTACTTTACGGGATTGAAAGTTCATGTATGGGAAGTTATATTGCAATTGTATGATTATGTGGAAATTAAAAGTGTGGAATGGGTAGTAAAGAGCAATTTAGGCATTTGGACACAATTTCTGGTATGAAATTTGGTTCATAGGATTAGTTGCTTTTATTTTACTCTCACTAGCATTTTTATGCTAATGTTGCTACACTTACAATTTTTCTGGTAAATCTCGTCGCAAGGGACGTGGTAGAGGAGGTGGCACTGTGTGACATATCGAGATGATGGATGGACAGGAACATGACTCATTTTGGTTTAGCATTCTTGAAATGCTTGTAAACATATTATCATCCTTGCTTACTTATGTTTTTGAGCTCGAAAGAGCATTTGTTTAAAAGTTGTTAACGTCTTAAGGATTTTAAACCTTTCTTTAGAAGTTTAAATCTTAATCTAGAATGCGCATTTCTAGTTTATTGATTTCTCTGAATTGGGTCAATGCAAACAAGTTTTGGATAATCCGATTTTTAAACGAACCCATGCCGCTTTTTTAAAAAAAAAGTCTTCTGCTGTGACTTTGAAATTATAAAATTTATCGGAAATCGGGTCATTACACAACCCGACCCTAACACCTGGTCTAGATCACGAGCACGCTCAACAGAAGCATCTAAGCATCATTCGTACAATCAAGTTTTCATGTCTAAAGATGTTTTTCATAGAATAATCACTAACTCAAACAAATTTCTTTTAATTTTGATTCTTGATAAAACAATTTCGGCCGATGCCGTAATAAATCGCTAGGGGTGCGTATCCCACAATATAACTTAACGAAAGTAGATGCAATGATTGGGTACATCACCCGGGTTTTCTAAAACTAACAAACAATCATTAAACGATCAGTTCATGCTCTTGAAGAGAATTTAGGAAAAAACATATATTTCATAAATTAAAATAAGAGAGTTCACAAAAGGTCATCGATGTCACTCGTCAACCCTATCAGACTATTGACGGGACATATAAACTAACTTGTACCGAGTCTATTATTTATTTACAAACAGCACAAGAGCTAAACTCCAAACTATAGACAAAACACATTCATCCTCCAAGCTCTATCTTCACCCTCCTAAGTATATCCTCGTGAAGTTCTGGTCTCGAGTCCATCAACGTGCACCAGCACTACGACGTCGACCGCGATTAACACCTGAAAATATAAGTTATCAAGTGAGCATATAAAGAATTTAGTGTTATCAAACCGTAGTCGAATAGCCCGCTGTGTGTCATTTCATACTTTAATTATCCTTTCACAATTTCATTATGTCATTGCATGCTATATTCACCCTTACACATTCCTATTATGCCATTGCATACTTAACAACTTGTTATGCCATTGCATACTCAATTAACTGGGAATCTCATAGATAACCTTGGTAAACACCACATAACTCCACATTACTTCTCCTTTCCATCCACAATTCACATGTTCAAGATATAGTCAATAAATGTAACGTCCCGTTATTTTGTGATAAAAAAAAAACTTTTATTTATTTTATTTTAATTTGAGTAATTAAAATTCATTTATTTATTATTAAATTAGAATTTAGTAATTTATTTCATTTTAATGGCTTTATTTATTTAAATACGTTTTAATGGTGTTAATAATTATTAACGGGCCAATTAATAATTATTAATCACCATTGGGATAGTTTGAGATGTTCGGGAATCGTTTTTAAGCCAAAAGTCGAAAAAGGGCAAAATCGTAATTACCCAATTTGCAAAATATCTAAAAACACTATTCATTTGTCTTTAAAAACTCAACTTTGACTCAAATTGACCAAAAATGCTCATTTCTTCCTCCTCCTTGGCCGTGAGCTTCAAAGACCAAAAGAGGATTTTTGGTTTTTGTTCATTTATTGCCGGATCGACTTGATTCTGGTTCCATTGGAAAGGTATCGGTCCTACGATCCTTTTCCACCTAGCCTTCGTACTTGCCACTCGTGTTTTGCGGAGTTCTCAGTAAGTTTCTTTTGAAACACTAAGCTCCAAATAGTGTTTTAATGGAGTTTTCATTGTTTTCTTTCGATTTCTTGCCGTGAAACTCGGTGTTTGTCAATTCGGGAGTAGTTTTACGTGTTTTTGGAAACTATTTCATAACCCTAAAACCGAGTTTTAGTCGAAACCCTTTCCGTTTGAAATTTACCCTTTTGGGTTTGATTTTGGGTTAAAATTTAATGAATGAATGTTTATTTAAATTCAATTCGGGAAAGGGAGTAATGTTCAAAAACCCTATTCATCGATACCCATTGAAATCGGGATTATCGAATTTGCTTAAAACCAACTCAAAATGTATTTAAATTGCCAAAAAGCCGAAAAAACCAAACCCGAGACCCTTTTCTAGGGAGGGCCGAGAGCCTCCAAGGGGTAGGTTTGGTGGTTTTTCCGTCTTTTTGCTTGTTTGGTCGTTGTTTAATCATTAGTTGGTAATTTCTTAATTTTCAGGATATTAATCCTTTTGTAGGTGTTTTTGAACCGTTTGTTTGATTGCTCTACCGGACTTAGGAGCAAGGTCATCTTTTAATTAAGGTGAGAATGAATAGAATTTAAAGTAACTATAGAAAGCAAATAAGTACGATGATTTGTAGAATCGGAACTAAGATTAGAATCCAATCTAAGGTTAGAGGGAATGAGATAGTGCCTTAGGATTTGAAGTTAATCCTTTAGGTGAGAAACTTAGGATTTCTCGTTGAAAACGTCGAATCTTAGAAGATTCTAAGTTAGATTAGTTTCGGAGTTTAGAATGGTTCACTTGGAAGTTTAGAATCCTTGAAAGTTTAGGTTGATCGTTATATTTTGACCTTTACTTTTATTATTGTTAGCGGAGTTCGATCGATATATCGTTCATCCGGGATTCTATCTATTTTACTTTATGTTCTTTACTTTATGCTTGTTTCGATTGCTTTATCATTTACATTTACTTTATTATTTTTGCAAGCATATGCAACCATATGCATAACATCTCGCATTATTGAAAAGAAAAGAAAGTGAGAAAGAAAAACGAAAGGATAATGGTGGAATACGAGAAAGTCCACATTTCCTCCATGCATAAGTTTTGGTGGGATATTTTAAGTTGCCCACACTACTTCCATGCATAAGTTTTGGTGGGATATTTTAAGTTGCCCACACTACTTCCATGCATAAGTTTTGGTGGGATATTTTAAGTTGCCCACACTACTTCCATGCATAAGTTTTGGTGGGATATTTTAAGTTGCCCACACTACTTCCATGCATAAGTTTTGGTGGGATATTTTAAGTTGCCCACACTACTTCCATGCATAAGTTTTGGTGGGATATTTTAAGTTGCCCACACTACTTTATACATAAGGATAAGGGTGGATAGTATGTAAAAATCCACATTATCTTCATTTCATGCATAAATGGCGAATGCGTATCCTACGGGATGTACTCATTACTTTTATGCTTATGATAGATGAGAAAGAGAATCGAGATGTTATATGTTAAACAAAGTTTATTCGCTTTACTTTATTTGTCATAACAAGTTAATGTTTGAGAATTGACTACAAGTGTAGTAATGTCATACTTTGGAAAATATGAAATAGAATGACCTAGACTTTGGAGAATTCTAGGAAGGATTGTGTCGGATTAATTGGACACAAATCGAAATGCGAGTTTGAGGTCTATCTTTACTTTTTGTGCTATTTATTCTCACTAGGCTTAGTTTGTTAGCTCATGATATTACAACCACTTTCAGGTAATGCCTTGGCTAGAGGTCGAGGAGGAGGAGGTGGTGCTGCGTGATCGAGGGATGCTGACCTCGAGATGGACTAATGGAATTGTAAAGTTTATGTCATATTTTGGATGAACTTTAAGAACTTTAATAAATTGTATTTTGTATTTGGCACCTAAGAGCCTAATGTTGATGTTTATATGATATACATATTTGAACTCCTGATCTTGGACTTAAAGTCCATGTGATTTAATTAGATTTGAAAATTAGGATGTAAACAGGTTTTCGGCATGCCAATTTTCAAACAAAACCACGCCAATTTTTCGTAAATTAAAAGACTTCCGCTGTTTTCTCTGATTTTAATTTATTTAAAAGTGACGGGTCGTCACAGTTGGTATCAGAGCCGACGGGTTCTGTAGACTACATGCGATGCATGTTTGTATTTCATGTTTTGTTTTAAGTCCATTCTCGAAAGTCATCATCTGAGATCAGCAGCACCAGGTATTCCTAGACCTTATCTTTAAACTCGCATTTCTTTTCGATTTGGTAAAAGTGGTGAATCCTCTTTTACTGGTAACTTATCTTGTTATGTTGACTTTATGTAGTATGCCTCCTAGAAGGGGGGGTAGACGAGCTGGAGTGAGAGGTAGAGGTAGAGGCAGAGCTCGGAGCCCTACACCTCCACCACCACCTCCACCTGTGATTCCTTTAGTACCTCCGCCAGTGATTCCTATTGTACCGCCACCTGTTCAGGGGCGAGGAGTTTATATTTCTGAGGAGGATTATCTGGGATTATTGCGAGATGCTGGTAGACCAGTATTGCCTGTTGTACCACCACCTAGACCAGCTGATGTGGCAGTTGATCAGGTTGGATCTACCGAGGCTGCTAGGTTTTTGAGAGAGTATAGTAGACATGCACCTGGTGAGTTTAATGGTAGGTCTTTGGATCCATCTTTTCTTGAGCTCTTGGATTGATAGAGTTGAGAGAGCTTTCGAGTTTATCAGGTGCCCGGAGCATCTGAAGGTCCATTGTGGTACGTATTCTTTGGTTGATGATGCTCTATATTGGTGGAGAGGCCTTCATAGATCACTTTCTTTGACTATGGAGGTTACTTGGAAGGTATTTCGTGAGAAGTTTTATGAGAAATACTATTCTGCTGATTTGAGAGATAGATCGGAGGTGGAATTTCGACCCTGAAACAGGGGTGATAGCTCGGTGACCGAGTATGAGCGAGAGTTTGACCGATTGTCTAGATTTGCTCCTGGACAAGTTCTTGATCCTGAGAGCAAGATGAGGAGGTTTTTGGTAGGACTGAGAGCCGAGATTAGGGGTCTTTTACGCACCCTGCGTCCGACTACCTACGAGGAGGCTCTAGAGTTTGCCCTTTCCTTAGATTTGGCATCTGAAGAAAGGAAGGGTAAACTAGCTGCTACAGGAGAGACTTCCTCTCATAAGAGGAAGGTCGAGAGCGACCCAGCTAGTCGAGTACCACCGCCACAGCAGAGACAGCAGCAGCAGCAGGCACGGGGTGGATTTCAGTATGGACAGCCGAGAGCACAGAGGCAGGCTCCCCTGCCACTTGTATGTTATACTTGTGGTTAGGAGGGTCATACATCTAGATACTGTAGAGCTTATCAGGAGGTTCGAGGAAATTTTCAAGATCTATTATTTTATGAACCTTGAAGTAATAATAATTCAAGGAAAAAAAAATTGGACCAATAGTCAATCGAGGATGTGAAGAATGCGGTTTGAAAATAAGAGAACACTCGAAGTATTCATGGGTGAGAAACTTCTGGAAAGCAACGAATGAGATGCTGCCACGGTGTGAGCGGTTCCAAGAGAAAACTGTAGGAACAATTCAAGTTACTTTCTTTAATAACGATGTAGTAGTGGGCTTTTGAGTGAGAACTAGGGTGTGATACAATTGAGAAATTTTTTAAAGTTGAATGAGATAACAATCATTTTATAATCAGACAAGGACGTCCGAACTAACTTAAGATGCCACAGGATTCGTCACATGCCATGAACGTCAAGTTAAGACCTTGGTGTGGTTCTCGTTATTATGTAGATTGTCAAATAAGTTGGATTGATCAGAAGTAATTTTACACTGTGAGATGGTACTCTAGTAATGGGGTACTTAAAATTGTTACTATTACAGAGGGACTCGTTTATGATAATGGTTATCAAGCTACTTTAGAGGGGCTACATTTGGGACCGCACATGGACCAAATTTAGAATTTCCTACTAGTGAGATGGAGTCATTGAGAGTAAGTTGTCGGGACCAAGCGAGACCAGTCAGCTAGTGGGTCGATCAATTTGATTTCATGTGGGATGGCAACCGCTCAGAGTGGGCGGGAAGAGATGTGGAAACTGACCTTTAAAGTTTGAGTTGTAATAGGAAGGCCACGAATTCTGGTAGTATCTCTCATAGGGATTTACGAGTTATGGATAGAAAGGCAAGCTTAGTGTTTAATTATTTGATCCTGAGCATGTTGGATGGGAAGGAATTCGATTGTTTATCGATTGGCTCTACTGTTGGTATTGTCGAAGTATTTGATGTTATGGGATGTCGGTGTTTGAGAATACTTTTTGAGCTTTTAGTACGTGTTATTTTGGGTCTGTGGCATTAGATGTGAACTCATTTATGAGTATAAGATTGTTGTTTCATGATAGTTATAAAGTGAGTTGTTTGTGTTGACCCCGACTGTTGTTTCCTCCTGATGATGAGTTGTGAGATTGAAATTTCAGATGATTTTACGAGGATACTTTATATTGGAATTTTCGTTACTAGTATTTGTCAATGATGTGTAACGTAAGATTCTTATTGAGAATTGTTTTAGTTTCTCTTATTATAAGGCGTTCGTGAGGTTCAGTACGCCTTGATTGATTTACCGTGTATGTGCGGGACGAGATCTTTTGGCAAAACCTGATCGTTTATGTTTAAAGTTGTTGCTAAGGCATATAGAGAGATATGCATGCGTTGGACGACGTAGTCCACTTGAGTTCAAGGTAAGAGAGCACGTATTCTTGAAAGTAGTTCCTATGAGGGGTGTAATAAGGTTGGGAAGAAGGGCAAGTTGAGCCATAGGTTTATCGATCCTTATAAGATTCTTGATTGTGTTGGGGTGTGGCTTACTGTTTAGCCTTGCCACCTTCTTTGTCAGCTGTTTGTAACGTGTTCACGTGTCAATGCTTTGGAAGTACATAGCCGACCCGTCATGTGTCATTGATTTCCAGCCTATAGTATTTGATGAGATTTTGATGATTAAGCCTGATAAAGTTTTGGGGCAGAATCAATTGATGGAGGAAGCTACATGGGAACTCGAGAACAAGATGAGGGAACGTTACCCATTCCAGCTCTTTGAAGCTTGATTTTGTGAGGACACAAAATTTATAATGTGGGGAAACTGTAAGGGCCCGGGTTCGTATTTTATTTTATTAATTACTTGGAAGGTTATATTTTTTATTTATTTGATTTTTGAAGCTTAACCATAGTTAGTTTAACCATGATTAAGTTAGGAAAAGGATTAAATGGAAAATATCAAGTGGATGGAGGGCTAGTTAGCAAAGGAAAACAGAAAAAAGGGTTAAAAATTAATTTAAGGAGGTGGGAAGACTTGAAATGTAAATGTAGGAGGTGGAGGGACCTTGTTGCAATTTCATTATTTTGATTTTATGAATTAAAATTATATAATGGAAATTAAGAGAAAAGAAAAGAGAAAAATAAAAAAAAACACATTTTTCATTCTTCTTCTTCCTTCCCCAAACCCGAGCAAGAATTGAGAAAAAAATGAAGAAAAAGAAAGGGTTGGATCTCTCTCGTTTCTCGGCCGATTTCTTCGTGCCTTAGCTCATTGGAAAGCTCTCACAACAAGCTTTCTACCCATCCTACATTTGAAGTATTTCCATCCACTTCTAAGGGACGAAAAGGTGAGGGAAAGTTTCAGATTTTTATGGGTATTGTTGTTTTGATTTTCAATTCCAAACCCACACTTGAATCCTCTTGTTTGGAGTTTAAGGAGTTGTTGTATGTGGGTTTTCATACTTTTATATTTCTGGAAAATTGATGTTGAATTGATGAGTTTTGGCTTTAAGGTTCATGTACATTTAAAAGGAAATTGGGAACCATGGTTTTGCAAGAACAGTTGACCTCCATTGATGGTGAAATTCCAAGCTTATGTTGTTTGTTATTTTGATTTCTTGGCTTGAATTTGTAGGATGTTAAATTCTGGAAATTGGCTTTAAATTGATGTTTTAAAGCTTTAAGATGTATTTTTAGCAAGTTTATGAGGAACTAAAAGCCATGGATAAACTCATGTTCAAAAACACCTTAAAGTGGCAATGATTTGGAATTTCTAGTTTCTCTAAAATGTGGTTTTCTTTAGTTTTACTTTGAAATTCTTAAATTCTGGAAAGTATGTGTGTATATATGTATATATGTCACATGAAAAACAACTTGGAAGGATAAAGGAATGATTATAGAAAGGTTTCCAAAATTGGCCTAAAAAGCTAGTTTTTACACTTAGCTAGTTTTGGGTTTTTCTTGATTAATTTTGCAAAGTTGTCAATTCTGGAAATATGGGATGTTAATATGTATATTTTATACATGAAAAACTTATGGGAAGCTTAACTTAAAGATTCTTGGGTTAGTTTCCTTTTTGGCCAAAAATAGTACCAATTTGACTAGTTTTGAACACTTTGCTACTAACCGGGTTTGCGATGAGTTGTTGTTACCATGGGTTGATTTATATGTAATAATTTACATCTAAACTATGTGTGGGATGTTTCATGTAGGATAGGAGACAAGAACAAGCTCCGAGATCATATCGAAAAGGTGAGAACACAAAGAATCGGAAGGGTGAACGGCGTGTAGTTTCAAGCGTTTTCCAAGTTATCTCAAAATATGATTGTGGTTAAAAGTGGAAAATATGAGTGGTGTGGTCGGTAAAGATGTGAACGCAAGAGAAATGTGGTAGTGGATATTAACCTCGACAATGGCTAGAAAGGGGCCGAATAATTGTTGAATCAAAACCGGTTTTGGTTTTGAGTAGTTGATCATATAAGCATGCCTACTTGCTTTATATTTGAGTTTAAGTTTATAAATGATTTATATTCTTATTTGGGAACATGTTTATGCATACTTGCTATAATTCCCAATTTATGTTAGGTGGTTAGAGATCAATGTCATTAAAGAGGAAAAGTGTGATCATGAACCATGAGTTTGCATGAATATTGTGCATCGTGTGAGTAATGTTCGTATTGTATTTTAACTTGGGATGTTGTTCCACCTATGTTCGGTAAACCAATACTTGTTATAGTATGTTGTAGAAAGGAAGCATGCTCATTCCATTTCATTTCATATCATTCCACTCATGCATATCATGTGATCGACATGTGGCCATGGGGTTGTAACCCGTGTAACGGTGTATGGGTGTTGGACGTTACACGTGGTTATCGTGGCAGAGATATTATTAACCAATGTAACGGTGTATGGGTGTTGGATGTTACACGAGGTTTCCGTGGAAAGGTGATGAGCTTCGGTGTGCTTTATAATGAATGGCCCGGATGCTAGTGAATGTTGAGATAGCTTGAAATTGAGATGAGTTACGCCTCAGATGATGATTGATCATGTAACTTGGGCGTAGTGAGACGTCGGATTTGAGATGGCATGGCTTGAGAAATTAAAGAGGATGGTAATTGTGATAAGTGCAATATGGTAACGGTTTGACGAAAGTGTTTGTTAGAGAACTTGTGTTTAATTGACACCATCCATTCGCATTGCATTTATTCTATTTGTTTTACATTTTTTAAGCATGTCATCACTCTTTATACATTTAACTATGATCATTTCCGCATCACCGTTCATATTCTCTTGTTTTCACTGAGAGTCATGCTCAAAGGTGCTCTATATCACCTTTCAGTTAATGCTCGGGGACGAGGGCGTGGAGCGGCAGGTGGTGCTCGTTGATAACTTGAGATGAAGACTTTTGGATTGGCCTACAGTCATGCGAGCCAAAGGATTATGAGGAATGTTGTTTGATAGTCGAACTTGTATTTGGAGTCAAGTCTTGAAACTTATGTGTATATGTCATGTTTTTATTTTAAAACTGGTGCACCAAATTGCTGTTTAGACTTTGAACCCTTGGTTTTTCTGAACCGGCCGACGAGCCGTTTATGTTAATAAACAGGTGTATGTATGTTTTGGGTTAATGAATTTACGTATACATCATGCCGAAATTTTGACTATTTTTAATAATTCATATGATTTAAGTTTAAACTTCCTGTTTTCGTTACGTGCTCGTGTCCTAGACTTTTAAATAAGTCGAGTCGTTACATAGGAAATGATTTATAATATCGAATTTACGTTATTAAGATTGATACGTCTCAATCCTGAGTATGTTGTGAACTCACATTAATGAAGTCTTTTCCTTTGATTCACATAGTTGAGGGTGATCTGTTGATACACTCGATAAACTCCCGTTTTGGGGAAATGACTAAATTAGTGCCTGAGAACATTTCTATACAAGATGACATTAATAACTTTCCTAAAACAAATGAAAGTGTTAGTGCGACACTATTCTAACTTAGGAACTTTAGGTATCTCCCTTGTTGTAATGATTCGGTACTTGAACATGAGGCCTCACCTTCTCATTGGCCCGAGAAGGATCGTTCTGTACTTGAAAACTATAGAAAAATGTTCATTATAGAATCATCGGGTACACAAGGATAAAAGAGATAATTAGAAGGGTAAAAAGGTAATTTGGACGCAGTTGTAATTATGAGATTACCTCGTGAAGGATATGTCAAAACAAACTTAATAACAAATGGACATAACCTATCTATAGTGAGGGGAGTTCAACTTAAGGTTTATAGTGGAATTACTGTAAGTTAATAATTATGATTAATTAATTAATGAGTTTAATTAATAAATCAATAATTATTGGAGCCCATGATCTATAGGTCCATCAGGTCCCTATGCTAGCCCATAAATCATTGTAACTAACTAAGTTATTAATTTAACTAGGAAAAAAGAATTATATTTAAGTAATTAGGGAGATATTAATTGTTTAAATAAAAAGCTTATTTAAATGGAAATTGATATTAATATTATTAATTATTTAAATAATGAGTTTGTTTAAATGGAAATTAATAATTAATATTATTAATTAAATAATGAGTTTATTTAATTTAATAATAAAAGGAGAGAATTAAATATGTTTGTTTTATGAAACAAATTATTATTTTGCCCAGAATAATTAATTAAATTGACTTAGTTCAATATTAATAAATATATAAATCTTTGGCATATGTATTTGATTAGAAGTAATTATTTAGATTTTTCTAATTTTAAATACATAAAAGCTAAAAGATAAATATATTTAAAAATAAAATTAAAAGGAAAAAGATAAAGATAAATTTTATCTTCTTCACGCAACATGTCAAAACTTGGAAAGAAAAATTTGTTTTCTTATATTTGCCATCTGACGCATTTTAATGTTTTTTTTATATTTTATTTATTTATTTATTTTAAATAATTTTGATTATTTAAATTATGAAAATAAGAATACTAATTTGATTAGGAAACAAATTCTTATTTTCTTATAAATATGACCATTGGGTTCTCTTATAATATACTTGATATTTATAAAAAGCTCTCTCTTTTTTTTTCCCTATTGCCGATTTTGGCTTCTGAAAATAAGAAGAAATTTTCTTCTTCTTTTGTTCTTCCGGTTCGATTCCTACAAGTTTGGTTGGTTTATGATCGGGATATAGCATAAAAGACTTGATGAAGTGGATTGATGCTGTAAAGAAAACCCCAACCGATTCTCCATAAATCTACAATGTAAGTTTTCGAAAAACCTTATAATTTTTGTTTAAGGTTAGATCATAATTGCGTGTTATTAACGGATCCGTAGTTAAATGTTAATTAATTTACTAAAGAAATTCCACTAATTTAGTAAATAGTTCCTTCAAGATTTTTTATTTTTTTATTTTATTTAAAGTATTTAATTAATTTAATTTCTAGTGCTGATTTAATTTAATTAAGTTTAGTTTATTTAGATTTTAGGAGTTATAGTTTTTACTTCTCTAATTATTATTATTAAAAGCTAATTAAAAGTTAGGTTCATTATATACTATTAAAAGGAAACTTAATAATATTTAACCACCTCCTAGATTATCTTAATTGATTTTGTTAATTTGAAGAGTTATTTGTGCTCTCTTTTGCATGGGGTTCTTTTTAAAGAAAATAGGAAACTAAAGGGGGCCTTTTTACAAGGAACTTTCTACTCATCCAATTTATTTGGGTTTCCATCCTATCCTTCATTTGAAAAAAAAAGAAAAGAAAACACTAAAGTTGTCCCTCTTCTCTTCTCTAGTGTCGTCACCGCCCCTACACCCCCAACCTAGGTTTTTGTCAAAACTCATCTGTTTCTATTGAGACTATATGTGTTAGAAAGCCCTTACGACGATGAGTTTTTTCTTTTTTGTTTATGGGTTTCTCTTCCTTTTCCTTTAAACGTTAGTTGGGTTAATAATCTTCAACTTCTACTCTTGAAACTTGAAGATTTGAACTAAAACCACCTTCAATGAAATTTTATTTGTGAATTTTCTCAAGAATATAACTCTCATCAGTAAGAATTCATACTTACTAGAGAAGGCATAAAAAATTTCCATCCCTTAATATAGTGAGCACTTCCCTCAAGTGTTTGCATTCCAATCTTCTTTTCTATAATATACTAGATTGTCCTCAATAGACACAATTATAAAGGAACCAAAAACCTCTTCAAACTATACTCACTAGATCCTTAAAAATGTTGATGGTACATTAATCTATCTAAAAAGATATCACTACAAACTCATAGTGACCACACAAGGTAATTCATTCACTATAGCAACCAAATCCATACACACTTTTTTTATAGTCATTTGAACAACACTTGCCATATAAGCCTGAGCTCCTTCATTCCACAATCGTTTAACTCGTAATGTTGAATTGACTACAACAACTATCTTCATACCTTGCCATCTATACTTGAACTTAGTCACACATGGACTCTTAAATTTAACCTCTCACTCAATACACACAATGGAAGCATGGTTAGCAAACAAGTAATCTGTTCCCAATGTAAAATGTAAAAATTGCCCATTAATGGACAGTGAAAACTGGGTCAATCTGAAAGGTCTCAGGCATGATAAGCCAGCATAAAGATGAGTCCATAGGAAATAGGCCGAATGGAGGCCCAATAAAGCCTAGTTCATACTAGTATAGCTAAACAAACCCATGACTCAAGAAGTATATAAGAGTAGCCAAGCCATCAAATCAAGTAAGTGCACAAACATCTAGACCTAATTTTTTAGACGGCTCTTTGTCCCCCAACTAACTTGATCGTTGGAGGGTCCTTGACCGTTACCACCCTAGTGCCCTTTGATTATTCTTTCCTTTTTTAGTTAAGCGGAGGCACTGGAATCTAGCACGTGTCCTCATGTGCTCAACTGTGAGAATCATCCCACATAGTTTAGCGCCCACCGTGGGGCCTATCCATTAAGAAATTTCTGATAAATTCTTGATACTTGAGCGGTAGCCCTACTAGCAGAAGATGACTAGCCACGTTATCACACGGCTAGCGAGTCAACAAACGTGCAATGATGAATTGTCTCTGACTTGTCAAGGAGGAGGCGACAATTTTCAAAAAAACAATATCAAAGCTTCCTCATAATTGGTAGCTATTTCAGTAGCGGAATATAAAGAAATGATAGAACTGAACAAGATGCTTATAGTGGAAGTAAAGAAGACCAGAGATCTGTTTGGATGGAAAGAATGGGTTGAGGCAACGCTTTAGGGAGGTGGAAAGAAATCTAAAGATCCCAACGGGGACGAGGGAGGGCCTTACAAGCCCAAAGCCAGCAAATCACAAGCCATAGAACCACTGCGACTAAAAAAGGGAGAAAGCAACTACCATAAGAAAATAACTTGAGGGTCAAGCTAACACCCTGACGACGCGGGTAAGATCTCAATCTGAACATTTTCTCTTTCGATAAGGCAACCTTGAGCGGGGTTCCACTCAAAACGAATCACGCCAGAAGACCAAGAGTATGGCACCTCCCCAAAAGAGATGTATGAGAAGAGATTACCTTAGCCAGCCAGAAGAGGAAGACGAAGATAGTTCATACTCAACTGGTCGAGACTATAACCCCCAAAAGTATCCCAAACACTCAAACATGACACAACTTATTGAAGAAAATGTGATGAAAAGACTTTTAGTGATAAAGGGAAACCCAGTCCACATCCGAGAGCCAAGAGATTCCCTCTTCATAAATGAGATCGTGTTAGTCGAACAGCCACGAAACTTAAAAATCCCAAAGTTTGAAATGTGCAATGGCACCGGAGACCTGATGGAACATATAGCGCACTTCATGAGCATGATGGAATTCACTTGTGTGCCCATCGTTAATCTGGATGTAATGACCTGCAAAATTTACCTGACGAGCCTGAAGGGATAGCCCTTAATGTGGTTTAATGGTCTACCTAAAAGATAAATTAAAACCTTCTTGGACCTGATCTTGGTCTTTCTCAGCAAATATAGGGCCTGTCAAAAGTTTGCCAAGACTTCTACGATGTTCTGATGGGAGAAAGCGAACCTTTGAAGGACTTTATCCTAAGATTTTGAAAAGTTAAACTGGAAACCCCGGACAGCAACAATTCGGATGCCGTAACCGTATTCTCTCGTGCGATTCAACTAAATCACCCCATGTGAAGATCATTTAACAAAAGGAGGCCAACAACCATGAAAGAAGCGTTGGAGCGTGTAGTGGAAAAAATCTCATTAGAGGAGTTCGAAAGAGTTGCCAGGAAATTACGGAGGATGGGATCGAAAGGGGAAGGAGTATGGAAGAAAGAGAAGAGGGAGGTTTGGAGAGAGAAATGGGGAAGAACGGAGGCTTTCAGAAAAATAGAGAGAAGACAAAAGAAAAGAGCTGGAGAGGAGGCCAGTATGAGAGAAAGTGAAAGACCTGTAAAAGAAAAGTTCGGAGCGGATTGTACAAGAAGAGGTACCAGGAAATTCTCTTCTGAAAGAAGAGATTCCGAAGGATAAGAAGCTGAGATGCGTCCCAGGAGATAAAGAGCAAGTGTACTATAAGTTCCATAAAACAAATGGACATAGCACTGAAAACTACAAAATCATCGCTCGTTAGATTGACCAGTTCTGCGGGCACATTCCTGTGAAGGAAATGAGAAGTGTGATGACAAAAATAATGAAAGACTGGCAATCCAAGTCACCCCACACGGTGAGGAAATGATAGGTTCAATCCACTACACTAGAGAGTCAATATATGCCAATAAAAGGGTACAATGCGAAGCCAGACTCCCAGTGTACCGAGTTGAATACTCATGTAAAGAACTCATCAAGTACCCCCACAAGGATCTAGAGGACATACACCTTCCACAAAACGACACACTGGTCATCTTGTTTTCCATCGGAACCCATACAATTAGTCGGGTCTTAATCGATCAGGGCTCTTCGATCAATATATTACATGTCAGCTTTTAGAAGCATGAGGTTAAATGAGACAGATCTCACCCCAAACTCCCAATAACTAGTGGGGTTGAATGGAACCACGACCAAATCCTCCGAAACCATTAGGTTGCAAGTCTGGGTAGAGGGCGCAAACTTCATGACTCTGTTTCATGTAATCGAAACTTATTCTAGATATAATTCCCTACTGGGAAGGCCATGGCTTCATGAAATTGGAGCTCACCTATCGACACTCCACCAAATGCTGAAATATCCAACTGATCGAGGAGTCAGTTTCATTAAGGGGGATCAATTGGTCTCAAGGTCTTATTTGGTCAAGGTTGTCAAGTTGAAAGCCCAATGTTTGTCATTGAAATTATAGGAACGAGACTCTGCCAGGGACCCACTCTCCATCCGCCTACAGCCGGAAGCATCCGTGGAAGAATCTAAAGAGGTACGCTAGAGAGAAGCCTGAAAGACAAACTAACTAAATTCTTGTGAAAGCATTGAGAGACCTTTGCATGGGTTCACACATACATGCCAAGGATTGATCTAGAGATCATAACCCATAACCTCGAAGTTGACCCTAGCCCCTTGTCAGGTAGAGGAGATGTAAGTTCTCTCTAGAGAAAAATGAAGTCATTAATGAAGAGATAAGAAACCTTCTTGAGGCAGGTTTTATCAGAGAAGTGAAGTATCAAGAGTGGCTAGCATATGTAGTTGTGGAAAGAAAGAAGAACGGGAAATGAAAGGCCTGTATAAATTTTCCCATTGCTAAAAATATATGAACTAGTTGACGCTACCGCAGGATACGAGCAGTTAAGTTTTATGGATGTATTCTTTGGGTACAACCAGATAAAAATGAACCCAAGAGAAAAAGAAAAGACATCTTTCATAACAAAAATTGAAACCTACTGTTACAAGGAATTTCCTTTTGGACTCAAAAATGCTGGAGCTACCTACCAACGTCTTATGAATAAGATGTTTGAAAACTAGTTGGAAAAGATGATGGAAGTTTACATTAATGACATGCTACTGAAGTCAAAGCGAGCCGAGGACCATCATGCGCATGTAGAACAAGCTTTCACATTATTGAACAAGTACGGGATGAAGCTATATCCCTACAAGTGCACCTTTGGCGTCTTGGATGTAAAATTATTGCGTCATACGGTGACGAGCCATGGTATTGAAGAAAAAATCAAAGCAATAATTGATATGCAGGCACTCTGTAACGTTCCGTTATTTTGTGATAAAAAAAACTTTTATTTATTTTATTTTAATTTAAGTAATTAAAGTTTATTTATTTATCGGTAAATTAGAATTTAGTAGTTTATTTCGGTTTAAGTTCTTTTAATTACCTTTTTAGTTTATTTTCGTTTTAATGGTATTAATAATTATTAACGGGCCAATTAATAATTATTAATCACCATTGGGATAGTTTAAGATCATCGGGTTTCGTTTTAGAAGTCAAAAGGTATAAAAGGACGCAACCGTCATTTCCGATTTCTTAAAAAACTATCCAAACACTATTCACCTCTTATTAATATCTTCTTTGACTTCCATTGACCAAAAAAATTCATCTTGTTCATTCATTTCTTCTCCAAACCCGAGCAACAAAGGGAAGAAAAGAGAAGAGGAAGAAAGTCTCGCCCCGGCTTCGTTTCTTGGCCCTTTTGCGTGATTTCGGATGCGTTGGAAAGCTCTCGCCGAGACCTTTCTACCTATTCCACTCTTGGAACGTTTCCAACTCTCTAAGGTAAGCCTTAGATTTTGAATTCTCATAGTATTTCCATGGAAATTGATTCAAGCTTTTGAGTTCTTGGCCAAAACTCTCATCCCCTTCCAATTTTGTTGTTGAATGTTGATGGACAACTTATTGGGTAACTATTACTTGACTTTCCCTTAACCCTAAAACCGAGTTTCAGTCGAAACCCTTCCCGTTTGAAATTTACCCTTTTGGGTTTGATTTTGGGTTAGAATTTAATGAAATAATGTTTATTTAAATTTGTTTTGGGAAAGGGCATATTGTTCAAAAACCCTAATTATCGATACCCATTGAAATCGGGAATATCGAATTTGCTTAAAACCAACTCGAAACACTTTTAGATTGCCTAAAAGCCGGAAAACCAAACCCGAAGCCCATTTTTCTTTGATAGGGCCGTGGGCCTCTTGTGGGAGGGTTGTTGAGTTTTTCGTTGTTTTGATCGTTTAGTTGATGTTTGATCGATAGGTTGTAAAATTATTGCTTATGTGATATAATTCAATTGTAGGTGTTTTTGAACCGCTTGTTTGATCGCTCTTCCGGACTTGGGAGAGAAGCTAACTTTCTTTAAGGTGAGAATAGTTAGGATTTAAAGTAACTATAGAAAGCGAATGAGTATGAAGGTTTGTAGCATTTGAAACTAAGACTAGAAACTGAATCTAAGAATAGAGGGAATGAGCTAGTACCCTAGGATTAGGAGCTAGTTCTTTAAGTGAGAACTTAGGAGTTCTCGAGGAAAGCATTAAACCTTAGAAAGTTCTAAGTTAGATTCGTTTCGAAGCTTAGGATTGATCATTGGAGGTTAGAAAATCCAAACTTGTATTTAGAACGGTTAATAAAACCTCAGATTATTGGAAGTTTAGAATCCTTGAAGGTTTAGGTTAATCGTTATGTTATGTTCTTACTTTTGTTATTATTACCGGAGTTCGATTTATAAATCGTTCGTCCGAGATTCTTAACTGTTTCTTTACCTTATGTCATTTACTTATTGCCCCTTTACTTTATGTTGGTTGTGATTTCTTTAATATTCGCACTTTACTTTATTTACTTTTACAAGCATATGCAAGCATATGCATAACATTTTGCACCATTATTTATTGTACCATAACATCTCGCATCATTGAGAAGAGAAAAAGAAAATAATGAAAGGAATGGTGGATGAGTTGAATACCCACGTTACCTTCATCATGCATAAGGAATGGTGGATGAGTTGAATACCACGTTACCTTCATGCATAAGGAATGGTGGATGAATTGAATACCCACGTTACCTTCATTTCATGCATAAATGGCGAATGCGTATCCTACGGGATGTACTCATTACTTTTATGCATATGATAGATGAGAAAGAGAATCGAGATGTTATAATTATGCAAAGTTTATTTATTTTTCTCATTTATGTTATAACAAGTTTATGGATGAACAATTAGACTAAGTGTGCTAATTAGTATCATCATTTGGAAAATATGGATAAGAATGACCTAGACTTTGGAGAATTCTAGGAAAGAAAGTGTCAGATTAATTGGACACGAATCGGAATACGAGTTTGAGGTCTATCTTTACTTTTTATGCTTATTATTCTCACTGGGCTTAGTTTGTTAGCTCATGATATTACAAAATTTCAGGTAATGCCCTGTAAGAGGTCGAGGGAGAAGAGGTGGTGCTGCATGATCGAGGGATGCTGACCTCGAGATGGACTCTTTTGTTGTAAAGTTTATGTAATTATTTTTGTGAAATTTCAAAGACTTTGATGCTGTATATGTTGTATTTAGCTCATAAGAACTTTTGATGAGGTTTTTATGATATAAAATATTTGAACTCCTGATTGGGACTTAAAGTCCATGTGATTTTATTAGATTTGAAAATTAGGATGTAAATAGGTTTTCGGCATGCCAACTTTCAAACAAAACCACGCAAAATTTTCTTAAAATAAAAGACTTCCGCTGTTTTCTCTGATTATAATTTATTTAAAAAGTGACGGGTCATCACACACTCACAAGTCTGAAAGGGGTGCACAAGCTAATTAGATGCCTCTTCAACCACTTCATCTCGCGTTTTTCCAACATGTGCTTACCATTCTTCAAAGATTTAAAGAGGATTAGAGAGTTCGGCTGGGGAGACGAGTGCCAAAAGGCAATTGAAGAACTAAAAAACTACCTCTCATCGCAACCGCTACTAGCCGAACACTCCGAAAGGGAAACACTGTTCATTTACCTAGTATTCTCTAACCCTGTGGTCAGTTTAACTCTTGTACTAGAGGATGGCCAAATCCAATAGCCCATCTACTATGTAAGCAAAACTTGGTAGACGGCGAGACAATATATTCTACCATGGAGAAATTAGCACTAGCCCTCATTGTTGTTCTCGAAAATTGAATCGTTACTTTCAGGGACATCCAATCATCATGAGAACGACCTTTCATCTGACAGTAATCCTTCACAAGCTGGATGTTTTAGGACGACTCATGCAGTGGGCCATAGAGGTAGGAGGATACGACATCACCTATGAATCGTGAACCGCAATAAATAAGCAGATTCTAGCATATTTCATTGCAAAAATGACCATCGTGGCCACTGGCGAAGACAATTTGAAAAATAATGAAGAAAAATGGCTTGATCTCACTGACTCCAAAGAAGCGGTCTGGACCTTATGCGTGGACGGATCTTCTAACTGAAAGTTATCCACCACCGGGCTAGTCTTGTCAACTCTAGAAGGCTACCTCCTAGAACAGTCAATCACTTTCGGATTCGTAACCTCGAATAATGAAGATGAATACGAAGCGTTTATAGCTGGGCTACAATGAGCCTTGGAGTTGGGTGTGAAGCGACTGAATATCAAAAGTGACTCCCAGCTTGTGGTAAACCAAGTAAAAGGGCATTTTGAGGCAAATGATCTAAGAATGAATAAATACTTAGAAAAGGTCCAATCCATACTTCCTCTATTCAACGAGTATGAGATCACCCAAGTACCAACGACGAAAAATAACTTCGTCGACGTACTGCCAATATTGGTTCCGCTATTAATTCAGAAACAAGAAGAATGATCTCGATTAATTACTTGCCCAAACCTAACATTAATCTTGATTTGGAAAAAGGGAGTGGGAATGACGAGATCGGTGAGGCCATGCCTGTAGAGTAGAACCAGGGAAATGGGCCCAACCGCCGAAGTTAGATCATCGAGTATTTGCAAAGGGGCTCATTACCCGAGGCAAAGCTGGAAACTCAAAAAGTTTGATTAGCCGCCTGATATTTGATCATCCAAGATCAACTATATAAAAGGTCTTTTAGTGGACCTTATCTTAAATTCTAGGGGAAGCAAGAAAGCTCTTAAGTGTTGAAAGAGTTGCATCTCAGACATTGAAGAAATAATGTCAAACTGAGATTCGTGACCTATGGAGTAATGACGCAAGGGTTTTACTAGCTCACTATGCTCAGAGATGCAAAGGACTTTGTAGCCAAATGCGAAAAGTGGAAAATATTTGCTAAAATCAATCATGCTCCGCCCGCATCACTATTGAGCAATGGTGGTTGGATTTAATGAGCAAATTGTCGTTTGCCTCAGGACAAAAATGTTATCTCCTCATCATAATAGACTACTTTTCCAAATGTATGGAGGCCTCGCCGCCATCAACGAATAAAAAATAGAGAGCTTCCTCTTGATAAAATATCTTTACTTGCTCAGAATTCCCAAGGTTATCATCACCGATAACGGGACCCAGTCATCTGAAAATATTGCCAGATCAGAAGGTAGAGCTCAGATACTTTACGCCTTGGTATCCACCGTCAAATGGACAAGCTAAAGCCTCAAACAAAATCATAATGGATTCTTTTAAGAAAGGTTTGGAGCGAACAAATGGAAAATTGTTGGAGGAGCTGCTAGGACTATCGAACTACCCCAAGAAGTCCAATAAACGCAACCCCCTCACCATGATTGTTGGAGGAGCTGCTAGGACTATCGAACTATCGAACTACCGTAATTTTTTTTTATTTTAAATAAAGTATTTAAGTTTAGTTTAAACTTAGTAATTCCAAACTTAGTAGTTATTTTAATTCGAAAGTCTTTTTAATCGTCATATTCTAATTTCTTGAAAATCACTATTCACTATCTTCATCTTTTAAAAGTCAAAGTATGGTAAAAAAAATTTATTTCTCTTCCTTTCTTTCCCTCTCCTACCGTGGCTCTCTCATCTCTCTCTCTCTCTCTCTCTCTTTCTCTCAGCTTTCCTCAAATACTCGGTAGATCGCCGTAATTCCGGTTCTGTTGAAAAGCTCTCATCCCGAGGATCGATTCTAACTTAGCAATCGAGGTTTTCATCAATTTTCTACAAGCCTCAAGGTATGACAAAGTTTCTAAATTCAAGCTTTGAATAGTGTTTTAATGGAGGTTGAGATTGAAATCTTCAAATTCACACACCGAAGCTTGAAGATTTCAATCGATGAAGTCGTTTTATGCAATTTTAGAAACTTTCCAAAACCCTAAAGCCGAGTTTGAGTCGAAAAGCATCCCGTGTTATGTTCTCTCACTTGACCATGGTAAGGGTGTTTAGTTTGCTATGATTTTACGTTTAACTTAATTTTTCGGAAATCGATTATTATGTAAAACCCTAAAATATAGTCACCCATGGATATCTCGGTTTTCAAAGTATCCTAAATCAACCCGAATCACCTCTAAAAGTGCTTAAAAGACGAAAAACCGAACCCGAGCCCTTTCTCCCTTGTTTGGCCGTGGGTTCCTTATGGTTTAATTCCGGGTTTTTCATCGTTTTGTGCATTTAATTGCCGTTTGTTCGATTTTCGGTTATTTAATGAATATTAGGTGTATTCGTTATGTAGGATTGTGATCGAGCCCGTTATTTTGATCTCGGCACTTTGGAAGCTTGGATTTCACAATCTAAGGTGTGTTTAAAATGGAAGTTAGTGATTTTATGAATTATATTTCATTACGATATTGTTTATCGAGTTAAGAGGGGAACTAACTTCCGGAAGTTAACGCTTGGTTGGTGACTTTAAACTCGGAAGTGAGTGGAGTGGCTTTGGAGTTCTTATGAATTTGGAAGTAATAGATAGGATTTGAGTGGTTTGAAAGTCAAAGAGGCTTGAAGTTGCACTTGAGAGTTATTTAGTGTAACTTTAGGTAGTTTATGTTCTTTAGTAGTTTAGTAGAATTTTATCTAACTTACTAGGGAACTTGATGATTGTGAAATGGTAATACTGTACGGGCTTAGTATGTGATATTGATCCATATGGTATACCCAATACGAAGATTGTGATATGGTAATACCGTATGGGCTTAGTATGTGATATTGATCCATATGGTATACCCGATACGATGATGGTGATATGGTAATACCGTACGGGCTTAGTATGTGATATTGATCCATATGGTATACCCGATACGATGATGGTGATATGGTAATACCGTAGGGCTTAGTATGTGATATTGATTCATATGGTATACCCGATACGAAGATTGTGATATGGTAATACCGTACGGGCTTAGTATGTGATATTGATCCATATGGTACACCCGATACGATGATGGTGATATGTAATACCGTACGGGCTTAGTATGTGATATTGATCCATATGGTAAACCCGATACGATGATCGTTATATGGTAATATCGTACGGGTTTAGTATGTGATATTGATCCATATGGTATACCCAATACGATGATGGTGATATGGTAATACCGTATGGGCTTAGTATGTGATATTGATCCATATGGTATACCCGATACGATGATCGTGATATGGTAACACCGTACGGGCTTAGTATGTGATATTGATCCATATGGTAAACCCGATACGATGATACTTGTTTGGTAATAAGAAATGTTAATGTTATAGTTACATATACTCACTGGAATGGATAGAAAGACTTAGTAACAACCGGTACTTTTACTTTACGTCTTAGTATCATTACTTTACAAGAAGCATGTGTGGAATTTGGAATGTGGAATGGGTAGTAAAAGTGAAATATAGTCCTTCGGACACAATTTCTGGTATGGAATTTGGTTCATAGAATTACTTGCTTTCATTTTATTCTCACTAGCATTTTTTTCTAATGTTGCTACATTTACAAATTTTTCAGGTAAGAATCGTGGTAGAGGACGAGGTAGAGGAGGTGGCGTTGCGTGACTTTTCGAGATGATGAATGGACAAGAACACGACGATTTTGGGTGTAGCATTCTTGAATGCTTACAAACATTTCATTACATTTTTCTTATGTTTCATTTTGAGCTCTATGGAGCATTTGTATAATTTGTATATGTTTATGGACTTTAAAACCTTCTTTAGAAGTTTCATCATAGTATGGAATGCGCATTCCAGGTTTATTGCTTTTTCTGAAAAATTGGGTTGTAAACAGGTTTTGGATAATCCGATTTTTAAACAAACCCATGCATTTTTTCTGTAAAATCAAGTCTTCCATTGTGCATTTTACAGCCTTGAGGATCAATATGGAAACCCAGTCCCGAGAGCTTGGAATACGCTTAATTTGAAAGTCTATTATGTTTAAATTTTTTTTATAGGAAAGCATTGTAAAATTTGTCAAAATAGCCACATAAACTATGAAAAACATTACTGAACTCTGTTATCACCTGACTTATATTTTAACTCAAGAATCCCTGGATTTCTAATGGTAGCAATTGTTGAAAAAAAACGTGACAATCATGGCTCTTCAGCCCGGTAATTTTCCCAGCATTATCACATCAAGATATGTTTGATGCAAACCCATCTTGAAATTTCACATTTTTCAAGAACTTACATGCTTTAATGCATTTACTCGTAGTCAAAACATAAGCTGCAGCAGGTTTAACAAACATATCTTTCCCGACCTTTTGTATATGCAATTCAGATCGTATTCCTATATCTTCCAAATCGTGATGAGCTTTTAATGTATCCTTGTTCTTTCCTTCAATAGAGAAAATTGTTCCAAGGAAGTTATCACATATGTTTTTCTCTATATGCA
This sequence comes from Gynostemma pentaphyllum, assembly GCA_028015215.1. Classification (NCBI taxonomy): domain Eukaryota; kingdom Viridiplantae; phylum Streptophyta; class Magnoliopsida; order Cucurbitales; family Cucurbitaceae; genus Gynostemma; species Gynostemma pentaphyllum. The sequence continues at coordinate 45,161,669 of CM051355.1, forward strand.
TGTCATCTAAGTTATGACGTAAAAGTAATTTAGACCAATAAGGAAGGCAAAAAACTATGCTTTTCTTTGTACAATTGTTGTTTTCTTGAGGTCGTTTTCTTTTTTTTTCCTTGGGTAGAAGGATGCTTACCGAACTTGGAAAAACTTAATCGATCTAGATCTTTCATAATCTCAACTCCAGATTTAATATCCGGCTTCCCTATCAATTCTTGTTTACCATCATGCATTATTTCAAAACACCATGGATGGCCCATGTGGATATATCAACGATGACCCATAAAACAGATTTTGCTCCGAATACCCATTGAAGAAGTATCTTCCAATAATATGGGACATGTTTTGTATCATTTCGTACTCCAACTAGACAAATCACCATATGCGGGAAAGTCATTGATAGTCCATAACAAAGCGGCTCGTAATTGAAAATACTCGGACTTGTAGCTATCAAAAGTTCTTATACCCTCACTCCATAAACCATTCAACTCTTCAATCAGCTACTGTAAGAATACATCAATGTCTTTCCCAGGTGGCTTAGGCCCGAGAATCAGTAAAGACATGAAAAAAGTGATTCTTTCATACATTTCCAAGGTGGTAAGTTATATGGAACCAAAATAACGGGTCACACACTATACGAGATACTCATTTTCCTAAAAGGGTTAAAACCATCTGAAGCTAATGCTAAACGCACATTTCTAGGATCAGAAACAAATGATGAAAATTCTTTGTCAAAATGCTTCCATCCTTCTGCATCTAACGGGTGACGTCAAACGCCTTCCGTTTCTAAACTCTTATCCTTGTGCCATCCCATGTCAGATGTTGTATATTTCGATGCAAATAGTCTCGGTAACATAGGTTTCAATGGTAAATGTCTAAGTACTTTTTAGCCACTTTATGTTTAGATTTCCCCTCATTCACCTCATATCGGGGTTCCCCACAAACCGAACAAAACTCGTCTTTGGCATATTCTTTTCTAAAAAGAACGTACTCATGCTTACAAAAATGAATTGATGCATAAGCGCACGTAAAAACTTCTTAAAAGCATAATATGATGTAGGTAAAACCATCCTTTTAGGTAACACTTCCTTTAATAACTGGAGGAGCATATCAAACGACTTATTACTCCACCCGTTTAAAACCTTGGTATGAACTAATTTCACTAAGAAATTGAGAGATGAAAAACTTTTACATCCAGGGTATAAGTCTTTTTGTGCTTCCCTGAATAAGTGTGAGAACTCTTCATCACACTCACCCTCATCCAAATTTTCCCCACCCTCATCCAAATTTTCAAAGTTCTCAGTGTCATAGTCATGTAATGTAACATCCCATTATTTTGAAATAATTTTTTTTTTATTTTATTTATTTATTTTATTCTATTATTTATTTAATGTTATTTATTTATTTATTTATTTCAATTTAAGTATTTAGTTTAATTATTATTTTTGTAATTTAGAATTTAGTAGTTAATTTCGTCCGAAATTCTTTTTAATCGTTTTAATACTTTAAATTCGCTTCGGTGACATTAATAATTATTAATAGGCCAATTAATAATTATTAATCACCTTTAGATTAATTTAAGAGCTTCGGGTTTCGATTTATAAGTCAAAGGTCATAAAAGGACGTAACCGTCGTTACTAAACTTCTTAAAATATCAAAACACTATTCTCCTTTCTTCTTTAAATCTCCTTTGACCAAGATTGACTCATTTTGCTCATCCACTCTCCCCAAACCCGAGCAAATAGAGGAGGAAAAGAGAAGAGGAAGAAAGTATCGCCCCGGCTTCGTTTCTTGGCCGTTTTACGTGATTTCGGATGCGTTGGAAAGCTCTCGCCGAGACCTTTCTACCCATTCCACTCTTGGAACGTTTCCAACTCTCTAAGGTAAGCCCTAGATTTCGAATTCTCATGGTATTTCCATGGAAATTGATTCAAGCTTTTGAGTTCTTGGCCAAAACCCTCATCCCCTTCCAATTTTGTGGTTGAATGTTGATGGAAAACTTATTGGGTAACTATTACTTGACTTTTCCTTAACCCTAAAACCGAGTTTCAGTCGAAGCCCTTCCCGTTTGAAATTTACCTTTTGGGGTTTGAATATGGGTTAATTATTATTGAAATAATGTTTATGGTAATTCAATTCGGGAAATGACATATTATTCAAAAACCCATATCATCGATACCCATTGAAATCAGGAACTACGAAATTGCTTAAAACCAACTCAAAACACCTCTAAGGTACCTAAAAGCCGGAAAACCAAACCCGAGACCCACTTTTCATGGGGGGGGGCCGAGAGCCTCATAGTGGGGTTTATGGGGTTGTTCGTTGTTTTGAGCTTTTAGATGTTAATTGATCGATGTATGTTTATTTATTAATTGTTAGATGTAATTAATTGTAGGTGTTTTGGATCGTTGTTCAATCGTGCTTTCGGACACTTGGAGCGAAATCTTATTTGGCTAAGGTGAGAATAGTTAGGATTTAAAGTAAATTTAGAAAGAAAATAAGTATGATGATTTGTAGAATTGGAAACTAAGATTAGAATTCAAATCTAAGATAGAGGGAAGTGAGTTAGTGTCCTTAGGATTAGAAGTGAATCCTTTAAGTGAGAACATAGGAGTTCTCGAGGAAAGCATTGAATCTTAGAAGATTCTAAGTTAGATTCGTTTTGAAGCTTAGGTTGGATCATTGGAAGTTAAAAGATCCAAATTTGTATTTAGAACGGTTTATAGAACCTCGGATTATGTTGGAAGTTTAGAATCCTTGAAGGTATAGATTAATCGTTTAAGTTATGTTTTTACTTTTATTATTGGTAGCGGAGTTCGATCGACATATCGTTCATCCGAGATTCCTATCTATTTTACTTTATGTCTTTACTTTATGTTTGTTTCGGTTACTTTATTATTCGCACTTTACTTTATTTACTTTTACAAGGATATGTAGAAATATGCATATCATATTGCACCATAACATTTTCGCATCATGCATTGAAAAAGAAAAGAAGGGGAGAATGTTGAAGCCTACGGGTAATGTCCGCATCACCTTCAGAAAAAGAAAAGAAAGTAAACCAAGGAAAGAAGTTGAATGGTAAGTTACGGGACGTACACATTACTTCTCATGCATAGGGAGTTGAATGGTAAGTTACAGGACGTACACATTACTTCTCATGCATAGGGAATTGAATGGTAAGTTACGGGACGTACACATTACTTCCTCATGCATAAGGGCAAATGCGAAATCCTACGGGATGTCCTCATGCATTCATGCTTATGATTGATGATATAGAGAATCGAGATTTTATATTTTATGCAAAGTTTATTTATTTTTCTTATTTATGTCGTAACAAGTTAATGGATGAGGATTGAATACGAGTGTAGTATTATCATATTTTGGAGAAAAATGGAATAGAATTACCTAGATTTTGGAGAATTCTAGGAAAGATTGTGTCAGTTAATTGGACACAAATCAGAATGCGAGTTTGAGGTCTATTTTTACTTTTTATTCTTATTATTCTCACTGGGATTAAGTTGTTAGCTCATGATATTACAAAATTTCAGGTAATGCCCTGGCTAGAGGTCGAGGGAGAGGAGATGGTGCTGCATGATCGAGGGATGAAGACTTTCAGATGGACTAGATGGTTGTAAAAATCCATGTACATGGTTTCGTGATTTTTATATAATTTTGGAGTTGTATATTTGTAAAAGGCTCTTAAGAGCTTTTGTCTTTACTTTTATGTTTTATAAATCATTTTGAACTCCTGATAGGAACTTAATGTTCCTTGTGTTTTTAGATGTTGAATTTAAGATGTAAACAGGTTTTTGGCTAGCCTATTTTCAAACATAATCACGCCAATTTTCTTGAAATAAAAGACTTCCGCTGTGTTTTTCTAATTTAAAAGTGACGGGTCATCACATGTAATGTACTACTTTGCATAGCATTTAGCATATCCATCATTCCATCATCATAATCATCATCATCGTCGACTTCTATTAATGATTCATTAAGGGGAGGAACACTACTACTCATGGAACCCATTTTAAAATTCTCACCATGGTATGTCCAACGGTATATCCTCGTGCTACTCCAAAAATGTGCAAATGCTCACTAATTTCTTGAAGTGCAACAAATCTAACGTTCACACACTTTATACAATGGCATCGAGTCTTTCCACTATCATTCAAAACCATCACTGCAACCTCTAAAAATGACCTCACCCCATCAATAAACTTTTTACAAAATCTATCATTTAGATCCATCCAATTCCTATCGGCATTCGACCTATTTAAAACAAAACATCCTAAGTAAATTAGGTAATCAAGTTCTACCCTTCAATGTAATAAACTCCTAAAGCATGAAAAATATAAAAAACCATGACATTTATTGAAAAATGATAAAAACATGCTTGAGACGACTAGCTCTGCTGCAGGATAACCGTCTCCCCATAAAATTAAAAAATATAACAACTTTATGCAAAAATGATAAAAACATGATTTGAGACGGCTAATTTGCTGCAGGATAACTGTCTCCCACAATAAAGACATTAAAACAATAGGTAATCTGTAAAAGCACTTTTCGAGGACGAAAAGTCTTTTAAGGAGGGTAATTTGTAACGTCCCGTTACTTTTGGGGGTAAATTTTTTTTTATTATTATTTTATATATTTATTTTATTTAAACCTTTTAAAGTTAGTTTAAAAGTAATGATTTCGATTTAGTTAGTTATTTTCGGCCGAAAACCCTTTTAATACTTTAAATTCGCTTCGGTGACATTTAAAATTATTAACGGGCCAATTAATAATTATTAATCACCTTTAGATTAATTTAAGAGCTTCAGGTTTTATTTTTAAAGTAAAAACAAAAGAGGGATGTAGGCGTCATTTTCCAAATTCTTAAATATCTACTTTTTACTATTCATCTTCATTCTAAATATCAAAAATTAGACAAAACCTTCATTTTTCTCTCCTTTCTATCATCTTCATAGGTGGGAGCCTCCATTGATGAGAAGAAAAATGTCTTGGGTTTTCATCAATTCTTGACCGATTTCGATGAGGTCAGTTGCATTGGATTGCTAGGGACGAGGGCTATCTATCCCACCTAACCTTGTGCCGTTTCTCGTTCTTTACGGGAAGCCCTAAAAAGTGAGTTTTCAAAACTTTTTATATGGTTTTGTTTGTTTTTTTTATTATAAATGAGTTTTGAAGTTGAAATCATGTATTTCTATCAAGGAATTTGACGATTTTGAGCCCGGATTTTCAAAAAACACTATTCACCAAAAAATACTATTCATCCGAAATCACTATTCACCCAAAAATCATCCTTGTTCTCTTATTAGTTATGAATTGTAAATTGTAGTTCAATTGGTGAATTGTAGGTTTGTAATTGACGCGTGGATTCGACTTCGATTCCTTGGATACTCGACTACAAATCCAAGGTGATTTTAAAAGGGAAGTTAGTAATTTTATGAATTAAGTTTCATTACGATTTTGTTTATCGAGGTTAAGAGGGAACTATCTTCTTAGAGTTAATAATTGGTTGGAGACTTTAACTCGGAAGCGAGTGGAGAGAATTTGGAATTATAGTGAGTTCGGTGAAATGGAAATATCAGAGTGGTTTGGAAGTCTTATGAAATGAATTGGAGATTCCAAAAGAAGTGGAAGTTTAAAGCACTTTGAGTGGTTTGGGAGTCAAAGTGGCTTAGAAAATACACTTGAGTGATAACTCGTGTATGCCAAGTTGATTAGGTTCTTTAGTAACTTAGTAGAATTCGGTTAAGATTATCTAACTTATTAGAGAACTTGATGACTTGTGATATGGTACGACCGTACGTGGTATGTTGTTTCGGATCCATACGAGCATGTTACGATGATTTGTGATACGACACATGATAGTATGTTATTCGGATCCATACGGTATCATGTTGCGATGATTTGTGGTACGGTACATGGTAGTATGTTGATTCGGATCCGGTACCATAGTATGATGATTTGTGATACGACACATGATAGTATGTTGATTCGGATCCATACGGTATCATGGTGTGATGATTTGTGATACGGTACGTGGTATGTTGACTTCAGTCCATACGGTATTATGGTACTATGATTTGTGATATGGTACATGGTAGTATGTTGACTTTGGTCCATACGGTATCATGGTACGATGATTTGTGACACGGTACATGATAGTATGTTGATTCGGATTCATACAGAATCATGGTACGATGATTTGTGATATGGTACGACCGTACGTGGTATGTTGATTTTGATCCATACAATAGCACGTTACGATGAAACTTGTTTGGTAACAAAGATAGTTAGTATTACATTTACATATTCTTTAGAATTGTGTAGTAAGACTTAGTAATGGTTGTTGCTTTTACTTTAAGTCTTTATTTCAATTACTTGGCATTGAAAGACCATTACGGGTAGTATATTACTATCATATGATTGTATGGAAATTGGAAGTGTGGAATGGATAGTAAAGAGCAATTTAGGCCTTTGGACACAATTTCTGGTATGAAGTTTGGTTCATAGGATTACTCACTTTCGATTTTTTCTCACTAGCATTTTTATGCTAATGTTGCTACACTTACAAATTTTCAGGTAAACCTCGTCCTAAGAAGCGTGGTAAAGAAGGTGGTGTTGTGTGACTTGCCGAGTTGGTGTACGGACAATGATAAACATGGTTTTGGTTTAAAATTCTTTGAAATGCTTGTAAATTATTTCCAACTTTTATACTTGTGTCTTTTGAACCCGGAAGGGTATTTGTTTAAAAACTGCATATGTTTTAAGATTTAAATCTCTTTTAGAAGTTTAAATTATATGCTGGAATGTGCATTCCCGATTTATCGCTTTCTCTAATTATGGGTTGTTGTAAACAGGTTCTGTTTATCCGATTTTGAAATGAACCCATGTCGTTTTTCTTTAAAAACTGAGTCTTCCGCTGAGCATTTAATTTAAAGAATTTAACGGAAAATCGGGTCGTTACAGTTGGTATCAGAGCCTCTTTGGTTCTAAAGATGACATGCATCGCATGTTTTTTATGTTTTGATATTGTCCAATCATCGCTTGAGGTCAACGGCGCCTGGTATCCTTAGAACGCTATCTTTTGATCAGTTTCTTTTCCTTTCCTAGTATCTCATGTGAGGCTTTTCTGATTGTGACTTCAGTATGTCTCCGAGGACAGTTGCAGCTAGGAGAGGTAGGAGCAGAGTACTGATTGCAGTACTAGGCAGAGGTCGAACTAGAGCAGTTACACCACCACCACCTCCACTTGTGTATCAAGAGGATGAGCCTTCAGTAGATCAGCCTGCTCGGCGTGGTCGTAGTATTACTATTTCTGAGGAGGACTATCTCGATTTGTTACGAGGTGGTGGAGGACTTGCTGATCAGGTTATACCTCCTGTTAGAGCACCTGCTCCCGAGGTAGATCAGTCAGGGGTTACAGATGCTGCGAAAACTCTGAAGAAGTATATGAGATATAACACTCCTGTGTTTGATGGGACATCTACTAATCCGGCAGACGCCGAGAGATGGATTACAAGAGTAGAGAGATTACTTAGTTTCATCCGGTGTCCGGAACTTTTGAAGGTCCACTGTGGGACCTATTCCTTAGTAGATAATGCATTGTACTTGTGGAATGGTTTAGCCTGTACTCCCAGTCCTGATTTACAGGTTAGTTGGGAGATGTTCAGGGAAAAGTTCTTTGACAAATACTATCCTGAGGAGACACGAGATCAGTTAGAGATTCAGTTTCCTACCCTCAAATAGGGTGATAGGTCTGTTGTGGATTATGAGAGAGAGTTTGACCGGTTGTCAAAGTTTGCCACCAGACATGTTACTTACCCTGAGAGTAAGAGGAGGAGATTTATTGTGGGTTTGAGAGCAGACCTACGAGGGTAGGTACGAGCTTTACAGTCTGCCACATATGCCGATTCTTTGAATGTCGCATTGGCATTAGATATTGGGGATTCTGAGAAGAAGGCTTTTGAGATTTCCACACAGGCCTCTTCTCAGAAGAGGAAGGCTGGGACGACCTTTCTAGTCAAGGAACACATCCACATAGACAGACTCCTCCTTTACCCTACTGTCATAATTGTACTGAGTATCACCTAGGTTTGTGTAAGGTGATGAGGTGCTTTCAGTGTGGACAAACCGGACATATTAGACCTTTTTGCCCTAGTTTACAGACACCACAGCAGAGTGGGGGTCAGGGTCAGAGTTACGGTCAGGGTCAGGGTCAAGAACAGAGTCAGGTTACTCCCAATCAGACACGACAGCAGGCCCGTGTCTTTCCACCACTCGAGAGGATGTTGAGGCATCGGGTACTGTTGTTACATGTACTTTGTCAGTTTTAGAGAACGTTCTTGTATTATTTGTCGTTCGATATGGTGAAATTTCTGAGACCTGATATGGTGAAATTCTTGAGACCTGATATGGTGAAATTCCTGAGACCTGATATGGTGAAATTCCTGAGATCCGATATGGTCAAAGTCCGGATAATCGTGTTTATGAACGTTTAAATTCTATTAAGTGGTTTTGGATGCTAGCTGGTCTTAGAAGTAGACACCAGTTGTGATCCTAGCATCCGAAACAAAGTTGTTGAGAAAAAAGTTATCCACTTGGTCAAAGTATTGTAAAGAAACCAAGTGTTGAGGGAGATTATGTGGGAACGTGAGGACGAAATGCAGTCTAAGTACCCTCGCTTTTCACTTGGTAAGTGCACTTTTCGAGGACGAAAAGTCTTTTAAGGAGGGTAATCTGTAACATCCCGTTACTTTTGGGGGTAAATTTTTTTTTATTATTTTATTTATTTATTTTAATTAAAGCTTTTAAGGTTAGTTTAAAAGTAATGATTTCAATTTTAGTAGTTATTTTAGGCCGAAAACCCTTTTAATACTTTAAATTCGCTTCGGTGACATTAATAATTATTAACGAGCCAATTAATAATTATTAATCACCTTTAGATTAATTTAAGAGCTTCGGGTTTCGTTTTTAAAGTAAAAACAAAAGAGGGACGTAGGCGTCATTTTCCAAATTCTTAAATATCTACTTTTTACTATTCATCTTCATCCTAAATATCCAAAATTAGACAAAACCTTCGTTTTTCTCTCTTTTCTCTCTTCTTCATACGTGGGGGCCTCCATTGATGAGAAGAAAAATGTCTTGGGTTTTCATCAATTCTTGACCGATTTCGATGAGGTCAGTTGCATTGGATTGCTAGGGACGAGGGCTATCTATCCCACCTAACCTTGTGCCGTTTCTCGTTCTTTACGGGAAGCCCTAAAAAGTGAGTTTTCAAAACTTTTTATATGGTTTTGTTCGTTTTTTATTATAAATGAGTTTTGAAGTTGAAATCATGTATTTCTATTAAGGAATTTGACGATTTTGAGCCCGGATTTTCGAATAACACTATTCACCCAAAAACACTTTTCATCCGAAATCACTATTCACCCAAAAATCACCCTTGTTCTCTTATTAGTTATGAATTGTAAATTGTAGTTCGATTGGTGAATTGTAGGTTTGTAATTGACGCGTGGATTCGACTTCGATTCCTTGGATACTCGACTACAAATCCAAGGTGAGTTTAAAAGGGAAGTTAGTAATTTTATGAACTAAGTTTCATTAGGATTTTGTTTATCCAGGTTAAGAGGGTACTATCTTCTTAGAGTTAATGATTGGTTGGAGACTTTAACTCGGAAGTGAGTGGAGAGAATTTGGAATTATAGTGAATTCGGTGAAAAGGAAATATCAGAGTGGTTTGGAATTCTTGTGAAATGAATTGGAGATTCCAAATGAAAGTGAAAGTTTAAAACACTTTGAGTGGTTTGGGAGTCAAAGTGGCTTAGAAAATACACTTAAGTGATAACTTGTGTAAGCCAAGTTGATTAGGTTCTTTAGTAACTTAGTAGAATTCGGATAAGATTATCTATCTTATCAGAGAACTTGATGACTTGTGATATGGTATGACCGTACGTGGTATGTTGATTCGGATCCATACGAGCACGTTGTGATACGGCACATGATAGTATATTGATTCGGATCCATACGGTATCATGGTGCGATGATTTGTGGTACGGTACATGGTAGTATGTTGATTCGGATCCATACGGTACCATGGTATGATGATTTGTGATATGACACATGATAGTATGTTGATTCGGATCCATACGGTATCATGGTGAGATGATTTGTGATACGGTACGTGGTATGTTGACTTCGGTCCATACGGTATTATGGTACTATGATTTGTGATATGGTACATGGTAGTATGTTGACTTCGGTCCATACGGTATCATGGTACGATGATTTATGACACAGTACATGATAGTAAGTTGATTCGGATCCATACGTTATCATGGTACGATGATTTGTGACACAGTACATGATAGTATGTTGATTCGAATCCATACAGTATCATGGTATGATGATTTGTGATATGGTACAACTGTACGTGGTATGTTTATTTCGATCCATACAATAACACGTTACAATGAAACTTGTTTGGTAACAAAGATAGTTAGTATTACATTTACATATTCTTTAGAATTGTGAAGTAAGACTTAGTAATGGTTGTTACTTTTACTTTAAGTCTTTATTTCTATTACTTAGCATTGAAAGACCATTACGGGTAGTATATTACTATCGTATGATTGTATGGAAATTGGAAGTGTGGAATGGATAGTAAAGAGCAATTTAGGCCTTTGGACACAATTTCTGGTATGAAATTTGGTTCATAGGATTACTTGCTTTCGTTTTTTTCTCACTAGCATTTTTATACTAATGTTGCTACACTTACAAATTTTCAGGTAAACCTCGTCCTAAGAAGCGTGGTAAAGGAGGTGGTGCTGTGTGACTTGCCGAGTTGGTGTACGGACAATGATAAACATGCTTTTGGTTTAACATTCTTTGAAATGCTTGTAAATTATTTCCAACTTTTATACTTGTGTCTTTTGAACCCGGAAGGGTATTTGTTTAAAAACTGCATATGTTTTAAGATTTAAATCTCTTTTGGAAGTTTAAATTATATGCTGGAATGCGCATTCCCGATTTATCGCTTTCTCTAATTATGGGTTGTTGTAAACAGGTTCTGTTTATCTGATTTTTAAACAAACCCATGCCGTTTTTCTTGAAAAACTGAGTCTTCCGCTGTGCATTTAATTTAAAGAACTTAACAGAAAATCGGGTCGTTACATTGAGTCTGCCGCATGTGAGTCTGGACCTTTGGGTTTTGAGATGACACCGTTCGAGGCATTTTATGGTAGAAAGTTTTGATCTCCCACTCATTGGGATGAGATCGAGGAGATGAGACTTTTGGGTCCTGAGTTTCTACAGTTGACCAGTGAGTCAGTTACCTTGATTAGAGAGAGGATGGGGGTTTCTTAGAGCCGACTGAAGAGTTATGCAGATAAACATTGTAGCCCACTTGAGTTCACGGTTAGGGACCATGTGTTCTTGAAGGTAGCACCTATCAAGGGTGTTATGGGATTCGAAAAGAAGGGCAAGCTGAGCCTTTGGTTTGTTGGTCCATTTTAGATTCTAGATCGAGTTAGAGCAGTGGCGTACTGTTTAACCTTACCTCCCGCCTTATCGGCCGTTTATAATGTTTTTCATGTTTCGATCATTCAAAAGTATATGGCGGATCATGTGATTGATTATGAGCTGGTGATCCTGGATGAGCATTTGACTTATGAGGAAGCACCAATTTATAATATTAGAATCGGAATAGAAAGTGTTGAGGAATAAAACGATCAACTTAGTCAAGGTTCTTTCAAGGAGGGTAGACTGTAATATCTCGGCTTTTCTTATAGGTGAATAATTTTTTTTATTATAATTTATTGTTTATTATTTATTTCATGTTATTTTAGTTTAGTTTCTTTATTTTACATTATTATTAACCATTCTCATCTCCTTAGCGTTTGGTCCTTTTCATGTAGTTCGATTTAAATGAATTTATTTTACGTTCATTTAGTCTTCGCGTTGTTACAAAGTTCAATGCAACAAACCGTTCGTCAATCTAACTTCCCAGCTAAAAGTTATGGTCTATTTACCGTTTATAACCTTATTTTGATTTTTGTTTCGGAGGCATTTTAGTAAACCGTCAAACCTGGCCAACATTCTTATCTTCATAAAAACAAACCTAGATCTACATCTTCTTTCTCTCAACCTCGAGCTACTGTTCACCAGCAGTTGTCATTGTTCATCGCCGGAATGGAAGTCAAGTTTGTCTTCTCCCTTCATTTTTCTTCAAGAAAATGTAAGCTCCTCACGTATTCAATCATTCCCTTCATTATGGAAACATTTCTACTTCTCTTTCAAGCTTATTTCTTCTGCCATTGAAGCTCAATCAAAGCTTCTCTCCTTGTCGCTAAAAATGTTTCGAAAGCTTGAGGTTTCTTTTGATTTCGAGAGGTAGTTAGATTGTGATTTCAGATGTTTTGAGTTATTTCTCTACCTAAATCATACTCATTATTCTCAAGTAGCGTCAGACCTTGAAGCTCACCAGATTTTGGGAAACGAAGCTCGTCGGCGCGAAGATCCCAGACGTTTGGAGTTGGGTTCTCATCTAACTTCGATTTCCATGTTCTATGTTCTTGATTCATGTTACTCTGATGGGTTGTTCTGAAATTGGCTCTCTGTTTATATTTCGATATTTTAATTTCTGATTCTTTATTATCACACTTGTTTGCATGGAGATGAATAATGAGATAATGCATAGACTACGTGTGCTGCATGAACGGAGGAGAAGAATAATGAGATAATGTTTAGTTGTGTGAGCTTGCATTATCTGGTATTATTCATAATTGCTATGATACATACATATTCTAGACTGCTTAGATTACGTGAGCTTTTCATGTCATTGGTGAGATAATGGGATCATGTATTGACTGCGTGTGCTTACATCATCCGACAATTATTCACTGGGGATGTTCTTGTTCTATAATGCAAAAACTACGTGAGCTTGCATTTGTTCTGGTTCTAGAATGCAAAGAATACGTGAGCTTGCATTTGTTCTTGATAAGAAAGTATATGTTTCCTGAGCTTTACTTGATATTGGAGTGAGATAATGGGATCGTGCATAGACTGCGTGACCTTGCATCATCTGACATTATTCACATGTTCTATGTTCTATATTCTACGTTCTTGTTCTTATTCTTTATTAAAACTGGGTGAGCTTAACTTGTTCTAGTTATATTCCTGATATATTTAACATATGATTATGCTTTTTGATTATTACGAGATGGGGAGGCTTGACTAATTGCATCACTGCAAGAAAATGGTAGTTTAGCGATGCATCAATAATGACGGAATGTTGTGCCTCGTTAAATAGCGATGTAAAACATCACTCATTGAAAGAGTTGACTTTCAGTGATGGATTGCGTCGTCTAAATGACCTCATATTTTTTGCGGGAGGAAACAACGTGCCTTGGGCGAGCCATTTCGTCGCTAGTATTGGCGCCATTAATTCCCGCCAAAAAGTGGACGGTGTAAGCCATCGTTAAAAATGGCGCGAATTTTCCCGTGAAACGGGACGACGGAAACCTTAGCTAAAACTATGGCGGGAAATGGTCCCCCCAAACAAACGACACATTTTGGCCGCTAACTCGTGTATAAATCGATGTCTTTGGCTATCATATTTATTTATCATAAAAACACACTATTTGTAATTTTTTTCTGATTTTGTTTGTTATAATATGCAAAAAAATGCGTTAATAGATGTGTGTTCGTCTACTAGAAGGCTATTTGAACGATCAATTCGTACCAGGGGTGGAAAAATTTATGTAGTTTTGTTAAAGTCTCGTTGATTACGATCGAATTACAAAATGATATGATGTCCGTGCGAGAAAGTGTAAAAATAAGAAGTTATTTTCTTCTTTTGATGTGAAGAAACAATCGTATAGTCGTGGATTTGTGGAGAATTATTACGGCGGGTTTATGAAGAGGAATATGACGATCAATATAATGCGGCGTTGGAGCGAGCCTTGTTTAACCAAGGAAGTAGCTTGAATGCAGTACCGAATGTGGAAGAAAATTGTGAAAAAAGACACCAAGAGTATGGACAAATGCAGCATATGATATACGAAGTTACGTTTAATCATACTCAAGACGATAATCAAACTATTCTAGCAGAGGAGGAAGAAATGAATCTAGAAGCACAACAAATGTATCATATGCTCAAATCAGCAAATATGCCATTGTACCCGGGTTGTGATTTCAGTCAACTGGCTGCAGCTATAGAGCTTCTAAATATAAAAGTGTCATATCATATCCCAGAGAGGGGTTTTAATTCTATTGCACAATTGTTTCATCATTGCGGCTCTGCTAACAACACGCTGCCATAAAGTTTATACGACACGAAAAAATTAGTTGAGGTTCTCGGGTTGCCTGTTGAGAGAATTGATTGTTGCCCGAACGGATGCATGATATTATGGAGTGATGGAGATTCGAGTCTTCATAATTATAAATTCTATTTCCACACGAGATATAAAAAAGGTGAACACACACTAATTCCACATGCACGTATGTTTTATTTATCGATCACTCCTCATCTTCAACGATTGTATGCATAAGAAGTCACGGCTTCTCATATGAGATGGCATTACAAACATTTACAAGAGGATGGTCATATGAAACATCCATCTGATTCTGATGCGTGGAAACATTTGGATCGTTGTCATCCAGAATTTGCAAGAGAAGTTAGAAATGTGAGATCGGGGTTATGTACTGGCGATTTTAACCCATTCGGCGCATCTGGTGCACAATATTCTGTATGGCCTATTATGTTGACACTATATTATCTTCCTCCATGGATGTGTATGACAGATCCTGTTATATTCTCAATGGTTATCGTACCAGGTCCGAAGAGTCCAAAGGAAAGGTTAGATATCTACCTACAACCTCTTATTGCTGAGCTGAATAATTTATGAAATAACAAAGCGTTGACGTACGACTTATCGAGAAAGCAAAATTTTTGTATGAGAGCAGCAATAATTTGGACAATCAGTGACTTTCCGGCGTATTCGATGTTCTCTGGTAATTATGAAAGTTTATTAATTTAGTTTTTTTATATTTAAGTAATTTATGCATAATTATATAATAGTGTATAATTAATTTAAGCTTACCGTAGGTTCGAGCACATCCGGAAAGTTATCTTGTCCTCATTGGATGATTAACACTGGAGCATTCTCAATGAGACATGGACGGAAAACGTGTTGGTTTGATTGTCACAGAAGATTTTTACCGAGCAACCATTTGTTTCGTTCAAATAAGTCAGATTGGTATAAGGGTCGTAATGCACGCAACCAAGTTCGACCTCGAATTTTTAGTGAAATTGAAATATTACATGGGTTGGATTGTATGGGTATGAAAAAAATTACCAAGATAGGTGCTGAGGTTGCAAACAAGGTTGCTGGTAAAAACAGTGGATGAAAGAAAAGAATTATATTTTGGGATTTACCGTATTGGGGTGACTTACTAATCCGACACAACTTGGAAATCATACACATCGAAAAGAATGTATTCTACAATGTCTTCAATACAGTTTTAAATGTGCCAAATAAGACAAAAGGCAACCTAAAGGCATGGTATGACATCCAAGAAATATGTCGTCGACCTGAGTTAGAGCCAAATGCAGATGGACACTATGCGAAAGCCAAATACATGTTAAATACAGAAGAGAAGAAATTATTGTTTGAATGGATGAGATCAATTAAGTTCCTTGATGGTTACGTTTCTAATCTCTTGAGATGCATTGACGTGCAGAGTCATACTGTTTTCGGAATGAATACTCATGATTGTCACGTTTTCATGAAATGATTGATGCCCGTTGCATTCAGACCGTTCCTCGAACAAAAACATTGGGAACTGTTGGCGCAGTTAAGTGTTTTCTTCAGAGATTTGACATGTGAAGATTTAACAAGAGAGACAATTGAATCATTAAACCGAGAGATCACAGTTATATTATGAAAACTAAAGCGATTATTTCCACCGGGATTTTTCGATTCGATGGAGCATCTTCCAGTTCATCTACCGTATGAGGCACTACTTGGAGGTCTGGTTCAATACAGATGGATGTATTTATTTAAGAGGTAAAATATAATATTTAATTACCTTTTAATATATTCAATATATATATATATATATATATATATATATATATATATATATATATATATATATATTAGAATTAATTACAGCAGTAACCATTTTAATTCATCCAATTAAAATAATGCTGGTGATTATGATTTTATTTTATTTTTTCCCAAAAAACACCATTTATGGTAGTCATCTGGTGGTTTCCGATTTATTTTTTTACCATCTTACCCTTTTATCTCTCTTTATAATCATATCTTATTAATTGCAAATCATTTAAATTTTCATAATCATATCTTATTAATTGCAAATCATTTAAATTTATAATTTATTCAATTATTTATTTTTAATTTAAATCAATTGAATTCTTATTTAATGACAAAGATCTTTAACCTAAATATCTCCCATCATCTTTTTCTTCCTCCTTCTTATTCGACCACAACCATCATTGGAGATATTTTTTCACTGTCTCTATACTTTAGATCCTCGTTTATAAAAAAACAATGGTGAGGTTATAGTTGTCACAATCAAATAAAGTTTCAATTGTGAGTTCCTTCTTGAGAATATGAAGATCCTCCTGATCTCCTCCTTATTTGTCGTCACAATCAAAGAATTATACTCGAAATATATGGAGTTGTGATTGTAATTTGTTGGATTCTTCACAATCTCCTTCTTTGTTCACATCTACCTTTTTCCTTTTTCGATTTTTATGACTCCAAAACGAAATTGGCCTTATCTGTATCTAAGAAATCGACTAAGGTGATCGTTGTTGTGGCTCGTGTTTCTTTTCAATCGATGAAGAAAACAGTAGCAGAAGGTACTTTTAAGTAAACGTTTATTTTTGTTCAACGTTTATTTTCGATCTTGTTAGTGATTTTTCTTGCGGATGAGTCGGATCTAGGGTTCTGGTGATAGATCTATCGTTTATTCGCTTATATATTTGATGAAATTTTTATCAAGATTTGAAAGATTTTATTAAAATGTTTATTTTTGTTCAATATTTATTTTAATTTTCTATTTACATATCTTTCAGAACTCAATTCTCCGATGAACTCGCTTTCTCTGTATTTTTGTAGAATAAGTTACTTTTAATTAAATATTTACTTTTTATCTCTGTATTTTGTAGGAGGACGAACAAGAAAGACATTCGAATTTTACTGGAAGAAGAAGTCAGAAGTTTGAAGATTTTTCTTTTATTTTTTGCTATAGTTAAATTTTTGTTAAGATTTGATTTTTCCATTAATTTTGTAAAATTTAAGGGATTTTTTATAAATTTCCTTAAATTTTGCACATATTAAGGAGAAATTAAATCAGGGGTACGTTTGTCCTTTCACAATTTAATTTAATTTGGCCACTGGCGGTTTTGGGTACTATTGATATTTAATAAAAACATCCGGTATATTTGATATATCCATATTTTTTTTATTATTAAGGGTAAAAATCTTCCTCTTACCGGCCAGGTAGTCCACAAGGGTTTAGGCCCATTGGTGCCAGAACAAAGGAGAACTAAACTCCATCGGGCTGAAGAAAAGCCCATCAAAGCCTAGTTCCCAACAAGCAAAGCCAAGCAGGCACATGATCAATATGGTATAAAGGAGCTGCTAACCCATCAAATCAAGTAAGTGCACAAATCCCAAACCCTACTATCTTTCTTATGGTGCACTCCACCATTTCTCACTTAACTTTATATTCCCTTGGCCGGTACCACACTGGTGCCCTTCTGATAATCTTTTCATCTGTCTTAGGGAGTCGCAGGGGAAAGACCTTAACACGTGTCTTCACGTGTTCAGCTGTGTGAGAAATACCCAAGAAAAATAATAAAATATCATACATATTAAATAATAAATGATTAAAATGATAATAAATATAAATATCACTCTAAATATTATCTAATGTCTACTTAATATAAATTTATACTATATAATTAATGATCAAAATTATAATAAATATCATTCTAAATAAAAAAAATATCATACATAATAATAAATTATTAAAATTATGATAAATATTACTCTAAATATTATCTATTATCCTTATCTCTATATCTACTATATTAAAATGAGTTAGCATGGAGAAATATTTTTAAACAATTATACCTTAAAATAAAAAAACATGTCACTAAATTTATTATCCACTACTATAAATGTTAAACTAAATCTTATAGTGGAAATTTTTTTATTTTCGTTTAACTTTATATTGTATATTACTTATCTCACCATTTTTTTTAATTTAACTATTTATATATCAAATATTTATTTTATATATAATAATACCAAAAATTAAGAACATCATATAATCTTAAAATTCCATCATAATTATAGCTAAAAAAATATCCACGTAAAATTGTAAAATAAAAGAAAATATTCATCTATTTGTAAATGAATGGTCACTTAATAAATCTAATAAATTCCTTTCCACAATTCATTAAAAAAAATTAACAACTCAATGTATAAAAAAATATATGAAAATTTCACAATTAATTTGATTAATAGCTATTAAACTCATACAACCTTTATATTACCTTTTGTAACTGCAAATTGGAGTTCAATGCGAAAACTCAAAGAGGTTTTGTCTGACGTCCCACAAATTCATTACCTCTCCTTTCACACACTGATACACACACACACACACACACACATATATATATAGTCTCGAGATGGCTTCAAATCAATGTCAAACAATTTCTTAATCAGTCAAAATTAATTAGATTCCCTTCTTTGCAAGAGTGGAATTGATTCCTTGAAGAAACACAAAAGCTAACTATTAGGCCAAAGAAGACTCCCTTTCTTATGGTTTTAAAATATCAATCTATGTATTGAACAATATTTTCAAATTGTGAAGGTCAAAATCTCTAGGCTATTGAGTTTCTGTTAGAGATATTTGAAGGCATTCGTACAAGAAAAGAAACACATGAATCCAAGGGTCTTTAAAGGTTGTCATGGGCTTAGAAAAAAGGTAGATGGAAGATATTTAGGCTAAAAATTGAGAGATAACTATGAGAATTTTCAATAAAATCAATACAACTAAAAATTTTCTTGAAGAACAAACTCTCAAAATTCAAAACCGATTTCCATCACATCTTTTTTTTTCTCAACTTGCTACTTTCTTTTTTCGGATCTTCAATAACGAATTTTTTCTTTTCACACTTTTCTTTTTCCACATTTCACTTGTAAAATTCACAACACAATTTCATCTCTTTTACCGACTTTTTCAATGAGATATAAATATTTCAAGAACCTCTCAATTTGGTGAAAAAGGAGACAAAAAGAATGGTAAAGTGTTATTTATTATGTGGCTAAATATCAAAGAAAAGGCTTGGCATCTAATGAATTAGGTTTGGTAGGCCTTTCGAAAGCTAGAATTGGTTCCCCTAATTTGCCCTTATAGATTTCAAGCATTCAAATTCAAACAAAAAAAGTCTTAACATGCATAACAGAGTAAGTTCTAGAAAAAAAAAACCATGAATGACATACTCTCAGCAAAGAATAGTATAGAACATATGTTATGATAATTTCTCAAAAAGGCTCAAAATCTCACAAAAAGGCTAATGTATCACATCCTAATATACTTCTTAGTCAAATAGAAAGCAAGATCAATGCTCGAGATATGGCAAGTGAAAAAGGAAGCATGCTTTAAACAAAAACAGAAATTTTAATGCAAAAAACGTAATTGAAAATACACAAAAAGCATGAGATTAAGCATGAAACAAATATTACAAAAGTAATAAAAGTAAACAAGCCCAACCATTATAAACTTCTAGAATTTTCAAAAAGCATTAAACACATCAAAAATATGAAATTCTACCCCCAAACTTAAACTAAGCATTGTCCTCAATGGATAAAATTTAAAACATGGTGGTAGTGGAAACTTCCCTGAATGAACAATCCTTAATCCTCATAAGTTGGATCACTATCAGCTCGAGAATGTGAGTGAATCTGGCGAAAAACCTCATGTTGAAACATACATTTCCCTCTTTGATCCTAACTTCTCTTTCCCTAAAAAAATAAAAAATAAAAACAAAGAAAAGAAAAGAAAACAAGTAAAATTAAACTAAAAAAGTAAAATTAAAAATAAAAACTAGAGCATTAAAAGTAAAGGAAGTAAATAAGTTTTTTCTGTCGGGGGCCCACCGTCGAGAGCTGCAATTTTTTTTTTGGTCTCGTTGCCGCGGCGACACATTGCCGCGGTGTCCACTTTCGGGTTTTTGGCTAGAGAGTGGACACTTGGTCCCAGTGGTGGCGATGAAACACGTTTTTTTTTCTTTTCATGAATTAAAAAAATAATATGAAAAAGGTAAGTAGAATTAAAATGCTATGAATTAAAATGTCGGGTTGTCTCCCAACAAGCGCTTTTCTTTAGCGTCTTTGAGCTAGACGGTGTTGTTTCTACTTTAATGAGCATCTCAAATTGATTTGACATATTTCTGGATTACAACTTTAATTCCTGCAATTTTGGGTTTAGGAGTAGTAGCCACCTTCATACTTTTCAAAAAGTTTTAAAATATAAGTAGCCAAAGGATCAACAAAATCAGTTAAAGCATAAATTGAGGAGTTAACACTAGAATAATCCATGGAGTTATGAATATTGAATTTAATTATCTCACCATCAAACTCCATGGTAATTGTTCCCACATGCACATTGATTATTGTTTTAGAAGTATACATAAATGGTCTTCCTAATAAAATTAAAGAGGAAGTGAAAACATCTTCTCCCATGTCAAGAACATAGAAATCAGCAGGAAAAACCAAACCATTAGGAAAAACCAAACCATTTATTTGAACTAAAACATCCTCTGGAAGACCATCAGGATAAACATTAGATCTATCAGCTAATTAAAGTATTACACCAGTTTCTTTCAATTCATCAATGTTTAAAGATTTATAAACAAAAAGAGGCATAACATTAATTGAAGCACCTAGATCTATCATGCCTTTATCAAATTTAAGATCCCCTAATTGACAAGGAATAACAAACATACCTAGATATCCACTTTTAGGAGGCAACTTCATTTGGATAATGGCTGAGACATTTTCCCCCAAACTTATTTTCTCATTGTCTTTTAATTTTTTTTATTGGTGCACAAATTATTGAGAAATTTAGCATAACGAGGTAGTTGTCTAATAACATCAATCAAAGGAATATTTGCCTCGACTTTTCGAAACGTCTCGAGCAACTCTTTGTCTTCCGCCTCCTTTTCAATTTTTCTTGAGTTAGTTAAACGAGAAGGAAAAGGGGGAGGAGTGAACAATACCTTAGTCTTATTGTGGTCAGAAATCTCTAATTCAGCTTTTAGAGGTGAAACAACTTCCTTTTCAATTTCGACTTTTGGGGCACAATTGATCTTTTCATTATAGGCTCTCCCAAAGTTGTTCTACTCCTTAACATGACCGCACTATCTGTAACGTCCCGTTATGTGACGACCCGTCACTTTTAAATAAATTAAAATTCAGAGAAAACAGCGGAAGTCTTTTATTTTAAGAAAAATTTGCGTGGTTTTGTTTGAAAGTTGGCATGCCGAAAACCTGTTTACATCCTAATTTTTCAATCTAATAAATTCACATGAACTTTAAGTCCCCAATCAGGAGTTCAAATATTTCATATCATAAAAACCACATCAAAAGCTCTTATGAGTTAAATACAACATCAAAGTCTTTGAAATTCACAAAAATAATTACATATACTTTACAACAACGAGTCCAGCTCGAGGTCAACATCCCTCGATCACGCAGCACCATCTCCCCTTCCACGTCCTCTAGCCAGGGCATTACCTGAAATTTTTGTAATATCATGAGCTAACAACTTAAGCCCAGTGAGAATAATAAGCATAAAAAGTAAAGATAGACCTCAAACTCGCATTTCAATTTGTGTCCAAGTAAACTGACACAATTTACTCCTAAGGTCTTCCAAACTCTAGGTAATTTCATTCTAAACTTTCCAAGGGATGATATTGCTAACACTAGTAGTCAATCCTCATCCGTGAATTTGTTATGACATAAAATAAGAAAAAGTAAATAACTTTGCATATAATATAACATCTCAATTCTCTTTCTCATCGATCATAAGCATGAATGCATGAGAGCATCCCGTAGGATTCGCATACGCCCATATGCATGAAGAAGGTAACATGGTCTATCCCGTAGGATCCATCGTTCTCCCTCCTTTTCTTTCTCACTTTCTCTTTTCTTTCTGTGAAGGTAATGTGGTCTATCCCGTAGGATCCATCATTCTCCCATTCACATTTTCTCATTCTCTCTTATTTTTTTATGAAGGTAATGTGGTCTATCCCGTAGGACCCATCATTCTCCCATTCATATCTTTCTCACTTTCTCACTTTTTTTCCATGATGCGAGATGTTATGATGCAATATGATATGTTTTGGTGTAAATAAATAAAGTGCGGAATTAAAGTAGCCGATACACAAATAAGTAAAAGGCATAAAGTAAAGGTATAAAGTAAAAGACAAAAAGTAAATGACATAAGGTAAAAGTAGGTAAGCATCTCGGACGAATGATATATCGATCGAACTCCGGTATCAATAATAAAAGTAGAATCATAAATCAAACGATTAACCTATACCTTCAAGGATTCTAAACTTCCAATAATCCGAGGTTTTATTAACCGTTCTAAAATACAAGTTGGATCTTTTAACTTCCAATGATCCAATCTTAGTTTCGAATCGAATCTAACTTAGAATCTTCTAAGATTCAATATTTTCCTCGAGAACTCCTAAGTTCTTACTTAAAGGATTAACTTCTAATCCTAAGGGCACTAACTCACAACCTTCTAATCTTAGATTCGGATTCTAGCTTAGTTTCAAACTCTACAAACCTTCACACTCATTTGCTTTCTATAAATACTTTAAATCCTAACTATTCTCACCTTTGATAAAAGATGACTTTGCTCCTAAGTCTGAAGGAGCGATCAAGCGAGTGGTTCGAAAACACCTACAATCGAATTATAACACATAATCAATAACTTTACTAACTATCGATCAAACATCAACTAAACATACAAAGCGACGAAAAACCCAACAAATCCCCACATGAGGCCCACGGCCCTATCATCAAAATTGGGTCTCGGGTTTGGTTTTCCGGCTTTTAGGCAATTTAAAAGTGTTTCGAGTTGGTTTTAAGCAAATTCGATATTCCCGATTTCAATGGGTATCGATAATTAGGGTCTTCGAACATTATGCCCTTTCCAGAATTGAATTTAAATAAACATTTTTTTCATTAAATTCTAACCCATAATCAATCCCAAAAGGGTAAAATTTCAAACGGGAAGGGTTTCGACTAAAACTCGGTTTTAGGGTTATGGGAAAGTTTCCAATAACACTTAAAACTACTCCCGTATTTACAAACACCGAGTTTCATGCAAGAAATCAGAAGAAAAAAAAGAAAACTCCATTAAAACACTATTTGGAGCTTAGGGTTTCAAGCTTTACTTACCGAGAACTTCTTGGATCTCGAGAGAAACGGACAATGGGTAGGTGGGAAATGATCCTTGACTCGAGGGCTTTCCGATTTATCATAGCTCGAGTCGATCCGCTGAGAAACGAACGAAAACCAAATTTTCTTTCTTCCTCTTTGATGCTCACGGGTGGGGAGGGAAAAGATGGAGGTTTTTGGTCAATTTTTGGAGTCAAAGTTTATTTAAAGAAGATGACCAAATAGTATTTTAGATATTTTGTAAATTTGGAAATGACGGTTACGTCCTTTTATGACTTTTGGCTTAAAAACGAATCCCGAATTTATCAAACTATCCCAATGGTGATTAATAATTATTAATTGGCTCGTTAATAATTATTAATACCATTAAAACGAAAATAAATGAAAAAGGTCAATTAAAAGATTAAAACCGAAATAAACTGCAAATTCTAAATTACCGATAAATAAATAAACTTTAATTACTAAAATTGAAATAAAATAAATAAAAGTTTTTTTTTATCACAAAATAACGGGACATTACAGTCAACCCTCCTAAAAAGGGCTTTTCTTCCCTGAAAAGTAAACTTACTAAGTGAAAAGCTGAGGATACTTTTCCCGCATATCATCCTCACGCTCCCACGTAGCTTCTTCAGACACTTGATTCATCCAAAGGACTTTAACCAAGCGAATAGTCTTGTTTCTCAACACCTTTTGTTCGAAAGCTTGAATCTCAATCGGTGTCTCCTCATAAGACATACTAGCATCCAAAACTATCGGCTCGTGATCGATCATATGAGAAGGATCTGCCATGTACTTTCGAAGCATCGATACATGGAAAACATTATGAACTGCCGATAAAGAAGGTGGTAAAGCCAACCTGTAAGCTACTGCTCCTACCCAATCAAGTACCTCGAAAGGGCCAATGAACCTAGGGCTCAGCTTACCTTTCTTCCCAAATCTCATAACACCTTTCATAGGTGCTACCTTCAAAAACACGTGGTCCCCCACTGAAAACTCAAGTGGACTACGTCGTTTATCAGCATAATTCTTTTGTCGACTTTGGGCAATCCTCATCCTCTCTCTAATCAAGTCAATCGACTGACTAGTCAGCTGTAACAACTCGGGTCCCAAAAGCCTCCTCTCCCCAACCTCATCCTAGTGAGCTGGAGATCGACACTTTCTACCATAAAGTGCCTCAAATGGTGCCATCTCAATAGTAGCCTAGTAGCTGTTATTATAAGCAAACTCTACCAAGTACAATTGAGAATCCCAACTACCTCCAAAATCAAGAACACAAGCCCTCAACATATCCTCCAGAATCTGGTTAACTCTCTCAGTCTGACCATTTATCTGGGGGTGAAAAGCTGTGCTAAAATCCAAGCCAGTACCCATGGCTGAATGCAAACTTTGCCAAAACTTCGAGACAAAACGAGTGTCCCGATCTGATAGGATCCTCACAGGCACACCATGTAATCTGACAATCTCCCGTAAATACAACTATGCCCATGTCTCCACTGGGTAGGTGATCCTCCCAGGTATAAAGTGTGCTGTCTTTGTCAAACGGTCTACAATCACCCAAAAGGTATCGTAACCCTTTGATGTCCTAGGCAAAACACTGATAAAATCCATGGAAATCTCCTCCCATTTCCATTCTGGCACACTCAGAGGGTTAAGAAAACCCGATGGACTCTTCCTCAAAGCCTTCACTTGCTGACAAGTCAAGCATCTACTAACAAAGTCCGCAATCTCAAGCTTCATCCCAGGCCACCAATAATGTTCTCTCAGGTCCCTGTACATCTTCGTACTACCTGGATGTATAGAGAAGATAGAACTTTGAGCCTCCTCCAACAGTTCCCTTCTAAAAGTCGATCCTAAAGGCACACATAGCCTCTTACGATACATCAGAGCACTGTCTGTAGAGAAGGTAAAATGGCTAGGAATATCTGACTCAGCCTCTCTAAAACCGGCCTGCAAATGAACCTCATCTCTCTGTGCATCAATCATCCTCTGCCTCAAAGTAGGTCCCACTGTCAAACTAGCTAAGCTCACTGTGACCTTGGCAGTCAAAAGTGCTACCTCAGCTCGTTCCATATCCCACCTCAATCTCAAAGGTATGGCTGACAAAGCTGATGAATGAGAAGACTTCCTACTGAGCCCGTCAGCCACTACATTGGCTTTCCCAGGATGATACTGAATGTCACAGTCATAATCCTTAACGAGCTCCAACCATCCCCGCTGTCTCATATTCAATTCCTTTTGAGTGAAGAAATATTTGAGACTCTTATAGTCAGTAAAAATCAGGATTTTCTCACCGTACAAATAATGCCTCCATATCTTCAATGCATGAACAACAGCTGCCAACTTTAAATCATGAGTCGAATATTTCTTCTCATGCTCTTTCAACTAACGGGAATCATAAGCTATAACTTTCCCGTGCTGCATCAACACACATCCCAAACCTCTGTGGGAAGCATCTGTGTACACAGTCAAACCACCGGTCCTGTCAGGCGACACTAGGACAGGTGTTGACACAAGTCTCCTCTTGAGCTCCTTAAAGCTCCTCTCACAATCCTCAAACCATACAAAATCAACCCCCTTCCGGGTCAAACGTGTCAAAGCTGAGGCAATCTTGGAGAAATCTTGCACAGACTGTCTATAATAGCCCGCAAGTCCCAGAAAACTGCGAATATCAGCCACACTCGTCGGTCTAGGCCAGTTAGTAACTGCCTCAATCTTAGAGGGATCAACAAATACTCCTCTACTCGATACTACATGGCCTAAAAATGCCACTTCCCTCAGCCAAAACTCACACTTGGAGAACTTGGCATACAATCTCTGATCTCGTAGTACTGTCAATACTTCCCGAAGGTGCATAGCATGCAACTCCTCTGTCTTGGAATAAACCAATATATCATCAATAAAAACAATCACAAAAGAGTCAATGAACCTCCTGAACACCGTGTGCATAAGGTCCATAAAAGCTGCAGGCGCGTTGGTCAAGCCAAAGGACATAACTACAAACTCATAATGTCCATAACGCGTCCTGAATGCAGTCTTGGGAATATCCTCATCCCGAATCCTCAACTGATGATAGCCAGATCTCAAATCTATCTTCGAAAAGATAGTAGCTCCCCTCAACTGATCAAACAAGTCTTCTATCCTGGGCAAAGGATACTTGTTTTTCACTGTAACATGGTTCAACTCTCTATAATCGATGCATAATCGCATAAAACCATCCTTCTTCTTCACAAACAACACCGGAGCTCCCCATGGTGAAACACTTGGGCGTATAAACACCAAGTCTAAAAGTCCCTGTAACTGGCTCTGGAGTTCTTTCAACTCAGCCGGTGCCATACGATAGGGTGCTTTGGACAATGGAGCTGTTCCAGGAGCAACCTCAATCTGAAAATCAAATTGTCTCACCGGTGGCAAACCGGGTAACTCATCAGGGATAACATCAATGAAATCCCTCACTACTGGCACAGAACTCAAACTAGCCTCTGGTATAGAAGTGTCAACCACACTAGCTATATAGCCCAAGGCTCCATTACTTAGAAGCATACTAGCTTCTAACATCGATATCAAAGTGCGTGCTACTCGACTACTAGTCCCACGAAAACGTAAACTGGTCCCACATGGACCCATAAAATCAACAACTCTCTCAGTACAATCAATAGTGGCACGATTAGCTGATAGCCAATCCATACCCAAAATCACATCGAAATCAGTCATAGGCATGATAATCAAAATAACATGCAAGCAACAACCCATTAAACACAAATCATCTGTGCTAATCATACTATCGGCAATAACAAACTTCCCCACTGGGGTCAAAACACGCATCTCATACCCTAACGGTGCAGACTCAAGAGTAGCTAACTCAACAAACTCAGAAGAAAATAAACGAGTGGCTAGCCCCAGAATCAAATAAAATAAAAGTCGAATGGCCCAAAATTGTCAAAGTACCAGTCACGATAGTACCTGCAGCCTCGGCCTCCTCTCTGGTGGCAAATACACTAGCCTGATGTTGAACAGGTGGAGGATGAACTGGTCATGGCGGTGGAGGAAATGGCAAAGGCGGTGGAGGTAAAATCCGTGGCGGTGGAACAACAGGTGGAAGTCTATACTGCTGAGCCTGTCCACCATGACCTCTACCCCTGAACTGACCTCTACCTCGGTCCTGACCTCTGCCCCTAACTGGAGGAGCATAAAAAGCAGGTGGTGCCTAATATGGTCTATGCTGAACACCCTGACCTAGGTAACCATACTGTGGTGGCTGTGCCTGACGAGCCCTACACTGTCTAGATATATGTCCCTCCTGACCACGAGTATAACACCTCTGTGGTAGAGTACATATCCCAGTATGATAACTAGAACAGTTCTGGCAAAAGTGAGGAGATCATCCCTGTACCCTCGGCTGTCTAAACTGGAGTCCACCCCGAGCCTGCTGCTGCTGTCTCTGTTGAGGCAGTGGTACTCGACAAGTATGGTCATCCTCTGCCTTCCTCTTCTGAGAGGAAGTCTCTCCTGTAGCAGCTAGTTTGCCTTTCCTTTCTTCAGATGCCAAATCTAAAGAAAGGGCAAACTCTAAAGCCTCCTCGTAGGTAGTCGGACGTAAAGTACATAGATGACCCCTAACCTCGGCTCTCAATCCCACCAAAACCCTCTTCATCTTACTCTGAGGGTCGGCAATCTGTCTAGGAGCAAACCTAGACAATCAATCAAACTCCCGCTCGTACTCTGTCACTGATCTATAACCCTGTGTCAGGGTCAGAAACTCGACCTCTAATCGGTCTCGTAAATCAGCTGAATAATATTTCTCATAAAACCTCTCTCGAAATACCTCCCAAGTCACCTCCATAGTGAGAGAAAGTGATCTATAAAGGCCTCTCTACCAATACAAAGCATTATCAACAAGAGAATACGTGCCACAGTGGACCTTCAGCCGGTCCGGGCACTCAATAAACTCAAAGGCTCTCTCAACCCTATCAATCCATAACTCTGCAACAGATGCATCCAATGACCTACCATCAAACTCAGCAGGTGCATATCGTTTATACTCCCTTAGTGTCCTAGCAGCATCAGTAACCCCAACCTGATCAACTGCTATATCTGCTGCTCTCGGTTGAGGTACAACAGGCAGAACGGGTCTACCAGCATCCCGTAACAACTCAAGATAAACATCCTCAGCGATGTAAACTCCTCGCCCCTGAACAGGTGGCAGTATAAAAGGAATCTCAGGTGGAGGTACAACAGGAATCACAAGTGGAGGTGGAAGTGTAGGGTTACGGGCTCGGCCTCTACCCCTCACAGGAGCAGCCGCCCTCACACCAGCTCGTCAAGCACCCCTTCTAGGAGGCATACTGCATTATAGTCAATATAATTTGATAAGTTACTTGTAAAAGAGGATTCACCACTCCTTTACCAAATCGAAATAAAATGCGAGTTTAAAGATAAAAGTCTAGGAATACCTGGTGCTGCTGATCTCATATGATGACTTTGAGAATGGACTTAAAACAAAACATGAAATACAAACATGCATCGCATATAGTCTACAGAACCCGTCGGCTCTGATACCAACTGTGACGACACGTCACTTTTAAATAAATTAAAATTCAAAGAAAACAGCGAAAGTCTTTTATTTTAAGAAAAATTTGCGTGGTTTTGTTTGAAAGTTGGCATGCCGAAAACCTGTTTACATCCTAATTTTTCAATCTAATAAATTCACATGGACTTTAAGTCCCCAATCAAGAGTTCCAATATTTAATATCATAAAAACCACATCAAAAGCTCTTATGAACTAAATACAACATCAAAGTCTTTGAAATTCACAAAAATAGTTACATAGACTTTACAACAACGAGTCCATCTCGAGGTCAACATCCCTCGATCACGCAGCACCATCTCCCCTTCCACGGCCTCTAGCCAGGGCATTACCTGAAATTTTTGTAATATCATGAGCTAACAACTTAAGCCCAGTGAGAATAATAAGCATAAAAAGTAAAGATAGACCTCAAACTCGCATTTCGATTTGTGTCCAAGTAAACTGACACAATTTACTCCTAAAGTCTTCCAAACTCTAGGTAATTTCATTCTAAACTTTCCAAGGGATGATATTGCTAACACTAGTAGTCAATCCTCATCCATGAATTTGTTATGACATAAAATAAGAAAAAGTAAATAACTTTGCATATAATATAACATCTCAATTCTCTTTCTCATCGATCATAAGCATGAATGCATGAGAGCATCCCGTAGGATTCGCATACGCCCTTATGCATGAAGAAGGTAACGTGGTCTATCCCGTAGGATCCATCGTTCTCCCTCCTTTTCTTTCTCACTTTCTCTTTTCTTTTTGTGAAGGTAATGTGGTCTATTCCGTAGGATCCATCATTCTCCCATTCACATTTTCTCATTCTCTCTTATTTTTCTATGAAGGTAATGTGGTCTATCCCGTAGGACCCATCATTCTCCCATTCATATCTTTCACACTTTTTTTCCATGATGCGAGATGTTATGATGCAATATGACATGTTTTGGTGTAAATAAATAAAGTGCGGAATTAAAGTAGCCGATACACAAATAAGTAAAAGGCATAAAGTAAAGGTATAAAGTAAAAGACAAAAAGTAAATGACATAAGGTAAAAGTAGGTAAGCATCTCGGACGAACAATACATCGATCGAACTCCAGTATCAATAATAAAAGTAGAATCATAAATCAAACGATTAACCTATACCTTCAAGGATTCTAAACTTCCAATAATCCGAGGTTCTATTAACCGTTCTAAAATACAAGTTGGATCTTTTAACTTCCAATGATCCTATCTTAGTTTCGAATCGAATCTAACTTAGAATCTTCTAAGATTCAATATTTTCCTCGAGAACTCCTAAGTTCTTACTTAAAGGATTAACTTCTAATCCTAAGGGCACTAACTCACAACCTTCTAATCTTAGATTCGGATTCTAGTCTTAGTTTCAAACTCTACAAACCTTCACACTCATTTGCTTTCTATTAATACTTTAAATCCTAACTATTCTCACCTTTAATAAAAGATGACTTTGCTCCTAAGTCTGAAGGAGCGATCAAGCGAGTGGTTCGAAAACACCTACAATCGAATTATAACACATAATCAATAACTTTACCAACTATCGATCAAACATCAACTAAATATACAAAGCAACGAAAAACCCAACAAATCCCCACATGAGGCCCACAGCCCTATCATCAAAATTAGGTCTCAGGTTTGTTTTTCCGGCTTTTAGGCAATTTAAAAGTGTTTCGAGTTGGTTTTAAGCAAATTTGATATTCCCTATTTCAATGGGTATCGATAATTAGGGTTTTCGAACATTATGCCCTTTCCCGAATTGAATTTAAATAAACATTTTTTTCATTAAATTCTAACCCATAATCAATCCCAAAAGGGTAAAATTTCAAACGGGAAGTGTTTCGACTGAAACTCGGTTTTAGGGTTATGGGAAAGTTTCCAAAAACACTTAAAACTACTTCCGTATTTACAAACACCGAGTTTCATGCAAGAAATCAGAAGAAAAAAAAGAAAACTCCATTAAAACACTATTTGGAGCTTAGGGTTTCAAGCTTTACTTACCGAGAACTCCTTGGATCTTGAGAGAAACGGACGATGGGTAGGTGGGAAATGATCCTTGACTCGAGGGCTTTCCGATTTATCCTAGCTCGAGTCGATCCGCCGAGAAACGAACGAAAACCAAATTTTCTTTCTTCCTCTTTGATGTTCACAGGTGGGGAGGGAAAAGATGGAGGTTTTTGGTCACTTTTTGGAGTCAAAGTTGATTTAAAGAAGATGACCAAATAGTATTTTAGATATTTTGCAAATTTGGAAATGACGGTTACATCCTTTTATGACTTTTGGCTTAAAAACGAATCCAGAATTTCTCAAACTATCCCAATGGTGATTAATAATTATTAATTGGCCCATTGATAATTATTAATACCATTAAAACAAAAATAATCGAAAAAGGTCAATTAAAAGATTAAAATCGAAATAAACTGCAAATTCTAAATTACCGATAAATAAATAAACCTTAATTACTTAAATTGAAATAAAATAAATAAAAAGTTTTTTTTATCACAAAATAACGGGACGTTACCCGTTATTTTGAAGTGAATTTTTTTTATTTAGTTTAATATTGTTTATTTATTTATTTATTTCAATTCAAGTATTTAGTTTAATTATTATTTTGTAATTTCGATTTTAGTAGTTAATTTTGCCCGAAATTCTTTTTAACCGTTTAAATGTTTTATTTTCGCTTCGGTGACATTAATAATTATTAATAGGCCAATTAATAGTTATTAATCACCTTTAGATTTATTTAAGAGCTTCGGGTTTCGATTTAGAAGTCAAAAGTCATAAAAGGACGCAACCGTCATTTCTGATTTCTTAAAAATATCCAAAACACTATTCACTTCATCTTTAAAATGCCCATTTGACCACATTTGACCATCAAACTTCATATTTTTCTTCCTTTGGCCGTGGGTATCATGAGGGTTAGGGATTTTTTGGGCTTTTGCTCGTTTCTCGGCGGATTGACTCTATTTCGGTTGCATCGGAAAGGCCTCGGGTCTAGGATTCTTTTCCACCCAACTATCGTACTTGCCACTCGAGATCCACGGAGTTCCCGGTAAGTTTTTCTTGAAACCCTAAGCTCCAAATAGTGTTTTAATGGAGTTTTCTTTGTTTCCTTTCGATTTCTTGCTGTGAAACTCGGTGTTTGTAAATACGGGAGTAGTTTTAAGAGTTTTTGAAAACTTTCCCTTAACCCTAAAACTGATTTTCAGTCGAAACCCTTTCCGTTTGAAATTTACCTTTTGGGATTTGAATATGGGTTATAAATGAGTGAATTAATGTTTATTTAAATTCAATTCGGGAAAGGGCTTAATGTTCAGAAACCCTAATTATCGATACCCATTGAAATCGAGAATATCGAATTTACTTAAAACCAACTCGAAACATCTCTAAAGTACCTAAAGGCCGGAAAACCAAACCCGAGACCCACTTTTTATGGGGGGGTCGTGAGCCACATAGTGGGGTTTATGGGGCTGTTCGTTGTTTTGAGCTTTTAGATGTTAATTGATCGATGTATGTTTATTTCTTAATTGTAGATGTAATTAATTGTAGGTGTTTCGGATCATTGTTTGATCGTGCTTTCGGAAACATAGAGCGAACTCTTATTTGGCTAAGGTGAGAATAGTTAGGATTTAAAGTAACTATAGAAAGCGAATGAGTATGAAGGTTTGTAGAATTTGAAACTAAGACTAGAAACCGAATCTAAGAATAGAGGGAATGAGCTAGTACCCTAGGATTAGGAGCTAGTTCTTTAAGTGAGAACTTAGGAGTTCTCGAGGAAAGCATTGAACCTTAGAAAGTTCTAAGTTAGATTTGTTTCGAAGTTTAGGATGGATCATTGGAGGTTAAAAGATCCAAACTTGTATTTAGAACGATTAAAAGAACCTCGGATTATATTGGAAGTTTAGAATCCTTGAAGGTTAGGTTAATCGTTTACGTTATGATTCTATTCTTATTATTGATACCGGAGTTCGATCGACACATCGTTCGTCCGAGATTACTATTTATTTTACTTTATGTCATTCACTTTATGTCCTTTATTTTATGCCTTTACTTATGCTTGCATCGACTATTTTATTTCCGCATTTTATTTATTTACTTTTACAAGATATGCAAGCATATGAATATCATTTTCACCATATCATTATTGCATCATTTATGAAAAAGAAATGAAAAAGAGAAAGTAAGTGAAAGAGAAAGCAAGTGAAAAAGAAAAGAAAGTGAAAAAGAAACGAAAGTGAAAAAGAGACGAATGGGATTCTACGGGATTTGCTCATTACTCTAAGTGAAAAAGAGACGAATGGGATCCTACAGGATTTGCTCATTACTCTAGATGAAAAAGGAGTGAATGGTATCCTACGGGATTGACGCATTACTTCATTAATGCATAAGGGTATATGCGAACCCTATGATTATTAGTAATATCATCCTTTAGAGAATATAAAATGAAATTACCTAGAGTTGGAGGACTTTAGGAGTGATTGGTGTCACACTAATTGGACACAAATCAGAATGCAAGTTTGAGGTCTATTTTTACTTTTTATTCTTATTATTCTCACTGGGCTTAGTTTGTTAGCTCATGATATTACAAACATTTCAGGTAATGTTTGGGATCGTGGGAGAGGAGCTGGTGCGCGCTTGATCGAGAGGGTGATGATTTCGAGATGGACTAAGTAGTTGTAAAAATCCATGTAAATGGTTTTGTGAATTTTATATAATTTTGGAGTTGTATATTTGTAAATGGCTCATAAGAGCTTTTGTCTTTACTTTTATGTTTATAAATCATTTTGAACTCCTGATAGGAACTTAATGTTCCTTGGGTTTTTAGATATTTGAATTTAAGATGTAAACAGGTTTTGGCTAGCCTATTTTCAAACATAATCACGCCAATTTTCTTAAAATAAAAGACTTCCGCTGTTTTCTCTGATTTAATTTATTTAAAAGTGACGGGTCATCACACTATCGGTTGACCACAGTTTGCGAAGGTAATTTACCTTGAGTTTCTATCTTGCTCAGAGAAGATGCTATATGACCTATTTGAACTTCCAGATTTTCAATTATTTTTCCCATCTTTTGCAAATTTTCTTGTGTGATCAGCTGAAACTATTCGGTGTTAGAAGAAATAGTTTGAACAAGTTCTTCTAAAGATGTATCTGATTTGGTTGTGTATGGTTTGTATTCGACAGCTCTCGGCGCATAATTTGAATTAGAATGGTCTCGCCAACCTGGATTATATAAATTAGAATGATTCGGTTCGTATCTTCTTTGAGGTGCTCCTTGAAAACCGCCTACCGCATTGGCGTATTCATGTGATTCATCTTGATGTGTAGGGCACGAATTGTAACGTCCCGTTATTTTGAAGTGAATTTTTTTTTATTATTATTATTTTTTATTTATTTATTTTGTTTTATTATATTTTATTTAATTTAATTAATTTATTTCTTTTTTTATTTATTTCAATTTAAGTATTAAGTTTAATTATTATTTTGTAATTTCGATTTTAGTAGTTAATTTCGCCCGAAATCCTTTTTAATCGTTTTTGTAAGGGCCCGGGTTCGTAATTTATTTTAACTATTTATTTTGGAAGCTTATTATTTGATTTTTGAAGTTAACCATAGTTAGTTAACCATGGTTAAGATGACAAAAGGACTAAAAGGAAATTAATTAGTAAAGGAAGGACTAGTTAGCAAAGGAAAATGGGAAAAAGGATTTAAAAATAAACTTAGGAGGTGGAAGGACTTGAAAGGGATTTTAGGAGGTGGAGGGATTAGAAAATAAATTGATTTAAGTTGTTTTATTATTATTTGGAAATTAGAAGCATAAATAAGGAAAATTAGAAAAAAAATAAAATAATTTTCCTTTCCTTTTCTTCTTCTTCTTGCCGTGAGCACCCCCCCCCCCCCCCCCCCCAATTCTCTCTCAAATTTTCATTTGCATTTCCTTTTCTCTTCTCTTGAATCCTTGGGTATTTTGAAGGGGTTTTTCTTGATTCATGGTGGAATCATCAACCTAGGCCAATTCAAGTATAATCCATTAAGTTTCATCAAGCTAAGGTAAGAAATTCAAGTTTTCCATCTCAAGCTTTTTCTAGGTTTCCATGGAAATGAACTTTGGTGTTCTTACTTGATGTTTTCCATGCTTTTATGATGAGTTCCTTCCTCTTTAAATTTCTGGAAAAATTGGCTTTTGATTAATGTTTTCAAGCTTAAAGAAGTATGTCTAATAAGGTAATGAAGGGTAGAAGGCCATGAATAAATACATATTGGATAACACCTTAAAATGGCATTGTTTTGGAAATTCTAGCTTCTTTAAAGTATGATTGAACTTGGCTTTTCTTTGAAGTTGATATTTCTGGAAGTTAAGGATGTTATATGCTCATTAAATGTATGAAAAACAACTTGGAAAGGAAGAGAAATAATTTTTAATAAAAATCACAAAATTGGCAAAATAACTAGTTTTAAAGTTAACTAGTTTTGGGTGTTTCTTTGTTGTTTCTTAAGGGATTTAAATTCTGGAGCATTTGGGTGTTTATATACATATATTTAGCAAGGAAATCACTTTAGAACATCAATCCCTTGTATCTATCACATTTATTCCTTATTTGACCGAAAATGGCATTCCGAATTAACTAGTTTGGTGTTTTTTTTGTCATTAATCGGGTTCAGGGTTGATTGAGGTTGTATTGGCTGATTTATAATGTTAATATTAGTCTAAACATTTATGGGTTAACATGTTGTAGGCCAAAGGCAAGCGGATACCCGTAGAATCAACTTTGAAGGTGAGAACAAAAGAATCGGAAAAGTGATGGGTGTGGCGGTTCCATTTCTTTTCAATTATATCGGTAAAGGTGTTGAGTTTAAGAGAATTTGTGAATTGAGATATTGGCTGGTAATGTTTGGAAGGGAGCAAAGAAACGGGAAATGATAACGATTCCGACACTTGGTTTAAGGGCCAAAGCTAGATAGCCTAATCTAGAAATGTTGTTTCTAGCTAGTTGTTTATTTTAGCATGCCTAATTGCTTTAATAATGTTATGCCATGAGTATGTAAACTTGAAATCTAAAGGTGATTAATAATTATTAATTGGCCCGTTAATAATTATTAATGTCACAGAAATGAATTAAAGTATTAAAACGATTAAAAAGAATTTCGGACGAAAATAACTACTAAAATCAAAATTACTAAATTTAAACTAATCTTAAAAGCTTTAATTAAAATAAAAAAATAAAAAAAAAATTTTACCCCCAAAGTAACGGGACATTACAGATAATATACTTTTGTGATCAATAGAAGTCGTGGCGCCACTTGTTTATGTCTCGAATCAGTAGATCAAAGGAGTTTCCTAAAGCTCCTATAATGTTTAGGTATCGCACATATGCCGTTTATTCATAGGAAAGTTATGAATTCCTAAACATTAACGGTATTAGTGCGATACCTAAACATTTTAGGAACTTTTGGAAACTCCCTTGATGTACTTATTCGAGACATGAACAAGTCAGGCCACGACTTCTATTGATCACAGAAGTATATTATCTCTAGTTCGTCTAAAGATAAAGTTCATTGGAGAATCAGTGGAAACACAAGGATAAAGCGGCAATTACAAGGGCAAAACGTTAAATTTATCCACCTGTAATTATGAGGGTTCCACGTGAAGGACATATCACAGATATAAATAATGATAAACTAAATAGACATAACTCATTTATAGTGAAGGGAGTTCAGCTATGAATCTATAGTGGAATTATTCATAGTTAAATAATAAGTAATTAACTGATTATGAGTTAATCACTTAATTGACTAATTATTAAGCCCATGATCTATAAGTCCATCAGGTCCCTATGCTAGCCCAAATATCGTTGTAGCAAAACTAAGTTAATAATTTAACTTAGGAAGAACAAATTATTTAAGTAATTGATTTCCTTAAAATTAGGCAAAATTATTTATTTAAATAAAGAGTTTATTTAAATGAAAATTAATATTAATATTATTAATATTGATAGAATATTAATTGTTTAAATAAAGAGTTTATTTAAATGAAAATTAAGATAACATTATCAATTATAATAATTTAAGGCAAAATTAATTATTTAAATAAATAAATTATTTAAATTGGAATTAATGTTAATATTATTAATTGTTTAAATAATGAGTTTATTTAAATGGAAATTAATAATTATTATTATTAATTAAATAATGAGTTTATTTAATTGAATAATAAATATTAGAGAGAATTAAATACAATTGGTTTAAGAAACAAATTGGTTTGGCCCGAAATAATTAATTAATTGAATAAGATTCAATGGTAATTAATATATTTATTTTTGGCTAAATATATTTAATTAGAAATTATTATTTGAATTTTTTCTAATTATATATATATATATATAATTATTATATAAAGAAAAGTTAATATAAAAAATATATATATAAATCTTTGAATTTGGCATCAGTGTGAATGGTCATAATGGCGCACGAATATGAAAGATTTATATACATATACATATATATTTTATTTATTTATTTTCTATTATCTAATAATTAACATATAAGCATATCTAATTATATTAGATATCATATTTTCCTATAAATATGAATCTCTATGACCATTGAGATTCATATTTATACACTTCTCACTTTAATTAGAAAAGTGAAAATTCTATTTCAAGTTTTTGCCCAATTGCCGATTTTCTTTAGGGAAAAATTTAGAAGAATTTTTTTTAATGATTACCAAAAATTATTAAAAAAAAATTTTAATAATTTTTTTTAATTAGAAAAGTGAAAATTCTCTCTCAGCCTTCCCTCCTTGTTGGTCGGCCACATGAGTGGTGATGAGAGCGAAATTTCTCTATCATCACGTTGTATTTGATTAGGTAAGAAACTTACAAACACATCAGATATAATTGAATGACTAGATCCATAATCAAATAATACAAAAGCCTAGTGAGCCAAAAAAGATAGCGTACATGTCACCACAGCTCATGAAGTCTCAGCCTCATCTCTAGTGGTAGCATAAACTTTGCCCTTCTACTGGGCCAGACGGGGTGGGGCTAGCTGAGTAGTCTTAGTGGGTTGTTTCTTATTTGACTGAGTAGCCTGGCTTGGATAGTATGAGGCTATATGGCCTTCCTGGCCCCAGTTATAACATTTCCTCGGCATAAGGTCCCTAGTGCTGCTTCCTACATCTGGTGTAGATAGCAAAGGACTGTTCCTGAGATGGTAGAGGCCTGAACTTAGGTTGCTGTTGAAATCTATTATTGGACAGATGTTGAGATCGATTAGCAGACTGCTGATGGTACTGTACTTGTGACGACCCGTCACTTTAAAATAATTTAAATTAGAAAACACAGTGGAAGTGTAACGACCCGATTTTTCGTAAAATCCATTAGAAAACAAATGCCCAGTGGAAAAACTAGATTTTACAGAAAAACGGCATGGGTTCGTTTAAAATTCGGATAAACCAAAACCTGTTTACAACCCAATTTTCCAGAAAAAGCAGTAAACCGGAATTTCATATTCCATAATGTGATGAAAATGCTAAAGGAAGCTTAAAGTTCAAAAAAATATATACAAATTATACAAATGCTCCATCGAGCTCAAAATGAACATAATAAAATAATGAAAAGTTCAAGAGCATCCAAAATGCTTCACCCAAAACCACCAACATTCTTGTCCATTCATCGTCCTGATAGGTCACGCGGCGCCATCTCCTCTACCTCGTCCTCTACCATGAGTCTTACCTGAAAAAAATTATAATTGTAGCAACATTAGCATAAAAATGCTAGTGAGAGTAAAATGAAAGCAAGTAATCCTATGAACAACATTCCATGTCAAAAATCGTGTCCAAAGGCCTAGATTTCACTTTTACTACCGATTCCACATTCCAAAGTCCACATATAATCAACATACAAAATAACTTTCTATCTTCGTGGCTTAACGAAATTATGAGTCATGGATTCCCTCGAAAACATTCTATTATCATAAAAAAACTCATACCAAGATACAAGTAAAAGAATGTGATATACTAAGTGCTAAAGAAAAACGTCGCAACCACACACGCTCAAATCTTCAAGTGCCACCCATATCACCGCATGTGTAGTACTATAATAATGATAACAATAATAACGAATCTATACACGCTCAAATCTTCGAATGCCACCCTCACCACAGCGTGTATAGTTCTATAAAGTATAATGCATTTATACGCTGATTTCGTAGAGTGCCCACCTTATCACAGCGTATCATAATACCGTATGGACCAAAGTTGACATACCACGAGCCATACCACAAATCATCACACCATGATACCATATGGAGCGTATCAACATACTATCATGTACCATATCACATAACCTCGCACCATGATACCGTATGGAGCGTATCAACATACTATCATGTGCCATATCACATAACCTCGCACCATGATACCGTATGGAGCGTATCACATACTATCATGTGCCATATCACATAACCTCGCACCATGATACCGTATGGAGCGTATCACATACTATCATGTGCCATATCACATAGTACCATATAGAATCCGTCAAGCTCCCTAGTAAGTTAGATAAAGTTCCACTAAACTACTAGAGAACATAAACCGCTCGAATTACACGAATCAAGACTGAAGTGTAATTCCTAAGCCACTTTGACTCCCAAATCACTTAAAATCCTTATTCAACCACTTTCATCTAAAATCTCCAATTCATCTTATATGACTTCCAAACCACTCATACTTACTCTTTTACTTCCAAAACCATAAGTACATCAAAATCACTCCACTCACATCCGAGTTAAAGTCTCCAACCAAGTATAACTTCCGGAAGTTAGTTCCCCTCTTAACCTCGATAAACAATAACGTAATGAAACATAATTCATAAAATTACTAACTTCCATTTTAAACTCACCTTAGATGTGAAATCCAAGCTGCCAAGGTGCCGGAGTCAAAGTCACTCAATCGATCACAACCTACATATCAAATACACCTAACAACTATTAATTATCCGAAATCGATCAAACAACATCTAAACACATAAAACGACGAAAACTCCGAATTTAACCCCCAAGGGACCCACGACCCATCAAGGAAGGGAGGGTTCGGGTTCGGTTTTCCGTCTTTTATGCACTTTTGAGATGATTTGGGTTTATTTAAGACACTTTGAAATTCGAGATATCAATGGGTCACGATATTTTAGGGTTTTACATAATAATCGATTTCCGAAAAATTAAGTAAAACGTAAAATCATAGTAAACTAAACACCCTAATCTTAGTCACGTGAGAGAAATTAACACGGGACGAGTTTTCAACTCAAACTTGATTTTAGGGTTTAGAGAAGTTTCTAAAATTGCGTAAAACGACTTCCTCGATTGAAATCTTCAAGCTTCGATGTATGAATTTGAAGATTTCAATCTCAACCTCCATTAAAACACTATTCAAAGCTTGAATTTGAAAACTTTGCCATACCTTGAGGCTTGTAGAAAATTGACGAAAACCTCGATTGTTAGGTTAGAATCGATCCTCGAGATGAGAGCTGTTCAACGCAACTGAAATTACGTCGATCCACCGAGTAAATATGAAAAGCCAAGAGAAAGAGGGAGAGAGAGAGGGGTTTCGGCCCTATGAGAGAAGAAGATAAAAGATGAGTAAATTTCTTTTGACCAAATTGACTTTTAAAGATGAGGAAGATAAATAGTGATTTTTTTTAAGAAATTGGAAAATGACATCTACGTCCCTTTTTAAAAGATTCGATTAAAATACGAAACCCGATGATCTTAAAATAATCTAAAGGTGATTAATAATTATTAATTGGCCCGTTAATAATTATTAATGTCACCAAAACTAATTAAAGTAGTAAAAGGTTTAAAAAGGTTTTCAAACGAAAATAACTTCTAAAATCGAAATTACTAAGTTTAAACTAAACTTAAATACTTTATTTTAAAAAAAAATAAAAAAAAATTACCTCCAAAAGTAACGGGACGTTATAGGAAATCTTTTATTTTAAGAAAAATTGGCGTGATTACGTTTGAAAATAGGCAAGCCAAAACCTGTTTACATCTTAAATTCAGACATCTAAAAACACAAGGAACATTAAGTTCCTATCAGGAGTTCAAAATGATTTTTAAACATAAAAGTAAAGACAAAAGCTCTTAAGAGCCATTTACAAATATACAACTCCAAAATTATATAAAATTCACAAAACCATGTACATGGATTTTTACATAACACCTAGTCCATCTCGAAATCATCATCATCTCGATCAAGCGCGCACCAGCTTCTCTTCCACGATCCCAAACATTACCTGAAATGTTTGTAATATCATGAGCTAACAAACTAAGCCTAGTGAGAATAATAAGAATAAAAAGTAAGGATAGACCTCAAATTCGTATTCCGATTTGTGTCCAATTTACCTAACACAATTCACTCCTAAAGTCCTCCAAACTCTAGGTAATTTCATTCTAAACTTTCCAAAGGATGACATTACTAACACTCGTAGTCAATCCTCATCCATTAACTTGTTATGACATAAAATAAGAAAAATAAATAACTTTGCATAGAATATAACATCTCGATTCTCTTTCTCATCGATCATAAGCATGAATGCATGAGGACATCCCATAGGATTCGCATACGCCCTTATGCATGAAGAAGGTAACGTGGTCTATCCCGTAGGATCCATCGTTCTCCCTCCTTTTCTTTCTCACTTTCTCTTTTCTTTTTGTGAAGGTAATGTGGTCTATCCCGTAGGATCCATCATTCTCCCATTCACATCTTTCTCATTCTCTCTTCTTTTTCTATGAAGGTAATGTGATCTATCCGTAGGATCCATCATTCTCCCATTCATATCTTTCTCATTCTCAACTTTTTTTCCATGATGCGAGATGTTATGATGCAATATGATATGTTTTGGAGTAAATAAATAAAATGCAAAATTAAAGTAGACGATACAAACATAAAGTAAAAGGCATAAAGTAAAGGACATAAAGTAAATAAATAGAAAACTCTGGACGAACGATATGTCAATCGAACTCCGCTAACAATAATAAGAGCAAAATCATAACTTAAACGATTAACCTATACCTTCCAGGATTCTAAACTTCCAACATAATCCGAGGTTCTATTAATCGTTCTAAATACAAGTGGATCTTTTAACTTCCAATGATCCAACCTAAGCTTCGAAACGAGTCTAACTTAGAATCTTCTAAGATTCAATAGTTTCCTCGAGAACTCCTAAGTTCTCACTTAAAGGATTTACTCTTAATCCTAAGGGCACTAACTCACATCCCTCTAATCTTAGATTCGGATTCTAGTCTTAGTTTCAAATTCTACAAACCATTATACTTATTTGCTTTATATAGTTACTTTAAATTCTAACTATTCTCACCTTAGCCAAATAAGATTTCGCTCCAAGTTTCTGAAAGCACGATCAAACAATGATCCGAAACACCAACAATTAATTACATCTAACAATTAATAAATAAACATACATCGATCAATTAACATCTAAAAGCTCAAAACAACGAACAACCCCATAAACCACACTATGAGGCTCTCGGTCCCCTCATAAAAAGTAGGTCTCGGGTTTGGTTTTCCGGCTTTTAGGTACTTTAGAGGTGTTTCGAGTTGGTTTTAAGAAAATTCGATATTCCCGATTTCAATGGGTATCGATAATTAGGGTTTTTGAATATTAAGCCCTTTCCCGAATTGAATTTATATAAACATTAATTCACTAATTTATAATTCAAATCCCAAAAGGTAAATTTCAAACGGGAAGGGTTTCGACTGAAACTCGGTTTTAGGGTTATGGGAAAGTTTCCAAAAACTCTTAAAACTACTCCCGTATTTACAAACACCGAGTTTCAAGGCAAGAAATAGAAAGAAAACAAAGAAAACTCCATTAAAACACTATATGGAGCTTAGGGTTTGAAACTTTACTTACCGAGAACTCCGTGGATCTTGAGAGAAACGCACGATGGTTAGGTGGAAATGAATCCTAGACTCGAGGGCTTTCCGATGCAATCAAGGTTGAGTCGATCTGCCAAGAAACGAGCAAAACCCGAACTTCCCCCCAATCCCTTTGAGACCCACGGCCCTTTGGAGAAGAAAATGAGAGTTTAGTCAACTTTTGGTCAATCTTTGGATATTTAAAGATGATTGAATAGTGATTTGGATAATTTTAAGAATTTGGAAATACCGGTTGCGTCCTTTTATGACTTTTGACTTACGAATCGAAACCCGATGCTCTTAAATAAATCTAAAGGTGATTAATAATTATTAATTGACCTATTAATAATTATTAAAGTCACCGAAAAAAATTTAAAGTATTAAAACGATTAAAAGGAATTTCGGGCTAAATTAACTACTAAAATCGAAATTACTAAAATAATAATTAATCTAAATACTTAAATTGAAATAAATAAATAAATAAATAATAGAATAAAATAAATAAATAAATAAAAATTCACTTCAAAATAACGGGACGTTACAGTACTGGTGCTCTCTCAGAGTTACCTTGATCATATGTAACGTCCCGTTACTTTTGGGGGTAAATTTTTTTTTTTTAATTTTATTTTATTTATTTACTTTAATTAAAGTATTTAATGTTAATTTAAAAAAAATAGTGATTTCGATTTTAGTAGCTATTTTCGTCTGAAATTCATTTAAATCGTTTTAATACTTTAAAATTGTTTCGGTGACATTAATAATTATTAATGGGCCAATTAATAATTATTAATCACCTTTAGATTTATTTAAGAGCTTCGGGTTTCGTTTTTAAAGTAAAAACAAAAGAGGGACGTAGGTGTCATTTCCAATTTCTTAAAATATCTAAATTTTATTATTCATTTATCTTTAAAAACCACAAAATTGACCAAAAATCAAAATTTTCTTCTTTCCTTTCCTTCCTTGGCCGTAGCCTTCATCCACCATGGATGAAGGATTTCTTTTCTTCGCTTTTCATTCGTTTCTCGATGGATCGGCTTGATTTCAGTTGCATTGGATTGGTAGGGACGAGGGCTACCTATCCAACCTACCTTTTCGAAGTTTCCCGTTCTCTAAGGGAAGTCCCAAAAAGTAAACCTCGAGCTAAGAAGCGTGGTAGAGGAGGTGGAGCCGCGTGACTAGTTGAGATGGTGTATGGACAATATTAAGAACTCATTTTGGTTTAGCATTCATTGAATGCTTGTAAATTATTCCATCTTTACATACTTATGTCTTTTTGAGCCCGAAAGGGTATTTGTGTTAAATATGTCTATGTTTTATGATTTAAATATCTTTTGGAATGCGCATTCCCGATTTATAGCTTTCTCTGAAAATTTGGTGTAACGTCCCGTTATTTTGTGATAAAAAAAAAACTTTTATTTATTTTATTTTAATTTGAGTAATTAAAATTCATTTATTTATTATTAAATTAGAATTTAGTAATTTATTTCATTTTAATTCATTTTAATGGCTTTATTTATTTAAATACGTTTTAATGGTGTTAATAATTATTAACGGGCCAATTAATAATTATTAATCACCATTGGGATAGTTTGAGATGTTCGGGAATCGTTTTTAAGCCAAATGTCGAAAAAGGGCAAAATCGTAATTACCCAATTTACAAAATATCTAAAAACACTATTCATTTGTC
Source organism: Gynostemma pentaphyllum (assembly GCA_028015215.1). NCBI lineage: Eukaryota > Viridiplantae > Streptophyta > Magnoliopsida > Cucurbitales > Cucurbitaceae > Gynostemma > Gynostemma pentaphyllum. Next base: position 45,206,398 of record CM051355.1, read on the forward strand.
TTTAAAAACTCAACTTTGACTCAAATTGACCAAAAATGCTCATTTCTTCCTCCTCCTTGGCCGTGAGCTTCAAAGACCAAAAGAGGATTTTTGGTTTTTGTTCGTTTCTTGCCGGATCGACTTGATTCTCGTTCCATTGGAAAGGTATCGGTCCTACGATCCTTTTCCACCTAGCCTTCGTACTTGCCACTCGTGTTTTGCGGAGTTCTCGGTAAGTTTCTTTTGAAACCCTAAGCTCCAAATAGTGTTTTAATGGAGTTTTCATTGTTTTCTTTCGATTTCTTGCCGTGAAACTCGGTGTTTGTCAATTCGGGAGTAGTTTTACGTGTTTTTGGAAACTATTTCATAACCCTAAAACCGAGTTTCAGTGAAACCCTTTCCGTTTGAAATTTACCCTTTTGGGTTTGATTTTGGGTTAAAATTTAATGAATGAATGTTTATTTAAATTCAATTCGGGAAAGGGAGTAATGTTCAAAAACCCTATTCATCGATACCCATTGAAATCGGGATTATCGAATTTGCTTAAAACCAACTCAAAATGTATTTAAATTGCCAAAAAGCCGAAAAAACCAAACCCGAGACCCTTTTCTAGGGAGGGCCGAGAGCCTCCAAGGGGTAGGTTTGGTGGTTTTTCCGTCTTTTTGCTTGTTTGGTCGTTGTTTAATCATTAGTTGGTAATTTATTAATTTTCGGGATATTAATCCTTTTGTAGGTGTTTTTGAACCGTTTGTTTGATTGCTCTACCGGACTTAGGAGCAAGGTCATCTTTTAATTAAGGTGAGAATGAATAGAATTTAAAGTAACTATAGAAAGCAAATAAGTACGATGATTTGTAGAATCGGAACTAAGATTAGAATCCAATCTAAGGTTAGAGGGAATGAGATAGTGCCTTAGGATTTGAAGTTAATCCTTTAGGTGAGAAACTTAGGATTTCTCGTTGAAAACCTCGAATCTTAGAAGATTCTAAGTTAGATTAATTTCGGAGTTTAGAATGGTTCACTTGGAAGTTTAGAATCCTTGAAAGTTTAGGTTAATCGTTATATTTTGACCTTTACTTTTATTATTGTTAGCGGAGTTCGATCGATATATCGTTCATCCGGGATTCTATCTATTTTACTTTATGTTCTTTACTTTATGCCCCTTTACTTTATGCTTGTTTCGATTGCTTTATCATTTACATTTACTTTATTATTTTTGCAAGCATATGCAACCATATGCATAACATCTCGCATTATTGAAAAGAAAAGAAAGTGAGAAAGAAAAACGAAAGGATAATGGTGGAATACGAGAAAGTCCACATTTCCTCCATGCATAAGTTTTGGTGGGATATTTTAAGTTGCCCACACTACTTCCATGCATAAGTTTTGGTGGGATATTTTAAGTTGCCCACACTACTTCCATGCATAAGTTTTGGTGGGATATTTTAAGTTGCCCACACTACTTCCATGCATAAGTTTTGGTGGGATATTTTAAGTTGCCCACACTACTTTATACATAAGGATAAGGGTGGATAGTATGTAAAAATCCACATTATCTTCATTTCATGCATAAATGGCGAATGCGTATCCTACGGGATGTACTCATTACTTTTATGCTTATGATAGATGAGAAAGAGAATCGAGATGTTATTGTTAAACAAAGTTTATTCGCTTTACTTTATTTGTCATAACAAGTTAATGTTTGAGAATTGACTACAAGTGTAGTAATGTCATACTTTGGAAAATATGAAATAGAATGACCTAGACTTTGGAGAATTCTAGGAAGGATTGTGTCGGATTAATTGGACACAAATCGAAATGCGAGTTTGAGGTCTATCTTTACTTTTTATGCTATTTATTCTCACTGGGCTTAGTTTGTTAGCTCATGATATTACAACCACTTTCAGGTAATGCCTTGGCTAGAGGTCGAGGAGGAGGAGGTGGTCTCGCGTGATCGAGGGATGCTGACCTCGAGATGGACTAATGGAATTGTAAAGTTTATGTCATATTTTGGATGAACTTTAAGAACTTTAATAAATTGTATTTTGTATTTGGCTCCTAAGAGCCTAATGTTGATGTTTATATGATATACATATTTGAACTCCTGATCTTGGACTTAAAGTCCATGTGATTTAATTAGATTTGAAAATTAGGATGTAAACAGGTTTTCGGCATGCCAATTTTCAAACAAAACCACGCCAATTTTTCGTAAATTAAAAGACTTCCGCTGTTTTCTCTGATTTTAATTTATTTAAAAGTGACGGGTCGTCACATTTGGGTTGTAAACAGGTTTTGGTTATTCGATTTTTAAACGAACCCATGCCGTTTTTCTTTAAAAATCGAGTCTTCCGCTATGCATTTGAATTTAAAGAACTTAACGGAAAGCGGGTCGTTACAGTTGGTATCAGAGCCTCTTTGGTTCTGAAGACCACATGCATCGCATGTTTTTCATATTTTAATATTGTCCAAACATCGCTCGAAGTCACCGGCGCCAGGTATCCTTAGAACGCTCTCTTTTGATTAGTTTGTTTGTACTTTTTCTTTTCCTTTCCTGATAATCGTGTTTATGAACGTTATATTCTATTCAGTGGTTTTGGATGCTAGCTAGTCTTAGAAGGAGACGCCTGTTGTGATCCTAGCATTCGAACAAAAGTGTTAAGAAACAAAGTTATTTACTTGGTCAAAGTATTGTAAAGGAACCAAGTGTTGAAGGAGATTACGTGCTAACGTGAGGACGAAATGTAGTGTAAGTACCCTCGCTTATCACTTGGTAAGTGCACTTTTTGAGGACGAAAAGTATTTTAAGGAGGGTAGTCTGTAACGTCCCGTTACTTTTGGGGGTAAATTTTTTTTTTTATTTTATTTATTTATTTACTTTAATTAAAGTATTTAAGGTTAATTTAAAAAAAATAGTGATTTCGATTTTAGTAGCTATTTTAGTCCGAAATTCATTTAAATTGTTTTAATACTTTAAAATTTATTCGGTGACATTAATAATTATTAAGGGGCCAATTAATAATTATTAATCACCTTTAGATTTATTTAAGAGCTTCGGGTTTCGTTTGTAAAGTAAAAACAAAAGAGGGACGTAGGCGTCATTTCCAATTTCTTAAAATATCTAAATTTTACTATTCATTTATCTTTAAAAACCACAAAATTGACCAAAAATCAACATTTTCTTCTTTCCTTTCCTTCCTTGGCCGTAGCCTTCATCCACCATGGATGAAGGATTTCTTTTCTTCGCTTCTCATTCGTTTCTCGATGGATCGGCTTGATTTCGGTTGCGTTGGATTGGTAGGGACGAGGGCTACCTATCCAACCTACCTTTTCGAAGTTTCCCGTTCTCTAAGGGAAGTCCCAAAAAGTAAACCTCGAACTAAGAAGCGTGGTAGAGGAGGTGGAGCTGCGTGACTAGTTGAGATGGTGTATGGACAATATTAAGAACTCATTTTGGTTTAGCATTCATTGAATGCTTGTAAATTATTCCATCTTTACATACTTATGTCTTTTTGAGCCCGAAAGGGTATTTGTGTTAAATATGTCTATGTTTTATGATTTAAATATCTTTTGGAATGCGCATTCCAGATTTATAGCTTTCTCTGAAAATTTGGGTTGTAAACAAGTTTTGGTTATTGGATTTTTAAATGAACCCATGCCGTTTTCTTTAAAAATCGAGTCTTCCGCTGTGCATTTGAATTTAAAGAACTTAACGGAAAGCGGGTCGTTACATCATACTTCCTCTTCTGTCCAGAATATTAGCCTTGAGCTACATGCTGGGAGTTTTTACTGTCATCATCGTCCTATAGTAACGCAATACGAAGGGCCTCAGCATAAGTAGTAGGGGAGTGAGATTTCATAGCTCCCAGAATTCTCATTTTAAGACCAATAATAAAACAATTCAGTTTCTTCTCTTCAATGTCCACATACTCTAGGGCTAAACGGGATAGCCTTTCGAACTTTCTCTCATATTCAGACACAGACATGTTCCCCTGTACCAAGTTCAAAAACTCATTCTGCTTCTTGAGTCTAGCAATCCTAGGGTAATACTTCTCATAGAATAACCCAACAAATCTATTCCACAAAATTGGGCCTTGAGTCGTGTCAATCATCCTCTTAGTAGAACTCCACCAGAAACGAGTTTCCCCTCTCAATAAGTAGGCTCCACAGTGAGCCTTTTAATTATATGGGCACGCAATTGTAACGTCCCGTTATTTTTTGATAAAAAAAATTTTTTATTTATTTTATTTTATTTAAGTAATTAAAGTTTATTTATTAATTGTTAAATTAGAATTTAGTATTTTATTTCATTTTAATCCTTTTAATGGCTTTATTTATTTAAATACGTTTAAATGGTATTAATAATTATTAACGGGACAATTAATAATTATTAATCACCATTGGGATAGTTTGAGATGTTCGGGATTCGTTTTTAAGCCAAAAGTCATAAAAGGGCAAAACCGTAATTACCCAATTTGCAAAATATCTAAAAATACTATTTGCCATCTTCTTTAAATTCTCCTTTGACTCAAATTTGACCAAATTACTCATCCAATTCTCCTCCTCCACCCGTGGGTCTCAAAGAAGAAAAAGGGATTTTTTTTTTTGTTCGTTTCTTGCCCGATCGACTTGTTTCCGGGTCCAGTGGAAAGGTATTGATCATACGATCATTTTCCACCTAGCCTTCGTACTTGCCGCTCGTATTATACGGAGTTCTCGGTAAGTTTCTCTTGAAACCCTATGCTTCAAATAGTGTTTTAATGGAGTTTTACTTGATTTTCTTCGATTTCGTGTTATAGAACTCGGTGTTTGTAAACTCGGGAGTAGTTTTATGTGTTTTTGGAAACTATCCCATAACCCTAAAACCGAGTTTCAGTCGAAACCCTTTCCGTTTGAAATTTACCCTTTTGGGGTTGAAAGTGGGTTAGAAATTAATGAATGAATGTGTATTTAAATTCAATTCGGGAAAGGGCTTATTGTTCGAAAACCCTAATCATCGATACCCATTGAAATCGGGATTCTCGAATTTGCTTAAAACCAACTCAAAACGTATTTAAATTGCCTAAAAGCCGGAAAACCAACCTCGAAACTCATTTTTGATGATAGGGCCGTGGGCCTCTTTGTGGGATTTGTTGGGTTTTTCGTCGCTTTGTATGTTTAGTAGTCGTTTGATCGATAGTTGGTAAAGTTATTGATTTGTGTGATATAATTCGTTTGTAGTTGTTTTCGAACCGCGTGGTTGATTGCTCTTCCGGTGTTTAGGAGCAAAGTCTTCACTTTTATTAAGGTGAGAATAGTTAGAATTTAAAGTAATTATAGAAATCGAATAAGTGTGAAGGTTTGTAGAGTTTGAAACTAAGACTAGAAACCGAGTCTAAGATTAGAGGCTTGAGAGTTAGTGCCCTTAGGATTAAGAGTTAATCCTTTAAGTGAGAACTTAGGAGTTCTCGAGGAAAGTATCGAATCTTAGAAGATTCTAAGTTAGATTCGTTTCTAATCATAGGTTGGATCATTGGAGGTTAGAGGATCCAAGCTTGTTTTTAGAATGGTTAATAGATTAATCGTTCATGTATGATTCTACTTTTATTATTGTTGCCGGAGTTTGATCGACATATCGTTCATCCGAGATTGCTATCTATTTTACTTATGTCCTTTACTTTATGTCTTTACTTTTGCTCCTTTAATTCATGCTTGTTTTGGTTACTTTATCATTTACATTTACTTTTGCAAGCATATGCATAACATCTCGCATCATTCTTTGAGAAGGAAACAAAAAGAGAAAGTAAGTGAAAGAGAAAAAGAAAGTGAAAAAAAGAAAAGAAAGTGAAAATAGAGACGAACGGGATCCTACGGGATTGGCTCATTACTCTATGTGATAAAGAGACGAATGGGATCCTACGGGATTTGCTCATTACTCTATGTGATAAAGAGACGAATGGGATCCTACGGGATTTGCTCATTACTCTTAATGAAAAAGAAGTGAATGGTATCTTACGAGATTGATGAATTTACTTCATTCATGCATAAGGGTATATGCGAACCCTTCATTGCATATGATTGATGAAATAGAGAATCGAGATGTTATATTATTTTATACAAAGTTTAATTACTTTACTTATTCTTTGTCATAACAAGTTAATGGTTGAGAATTGACTACAAGTGTAGTAATGTCATACTTTGGAGAAAATGGATTAGAATTACCTAGACTTTTGGTGAATTCTAGGAAAGAAAGTGTCAGATTTATTTGGACACAAATCGAAATGCGAGTTTGAGGTCTATCTTTACTTTTTATGCTTATTATTCTCACTGGGCTTAGTTTGTTAGCTCATGATATTACAACCAATTTCAGGTAATGCCCTGGCCAGAGGTCGAGGGAGAGGAGGTGGTGCTGCGTGATCGAGGGATGCTGACCTCGAGATGGACACTTTGTTTGTAAAGTTTATGTCTTATTTTGATGAACTTTAAGAACTTAAATGAATTGTATTTTGTATTTGGCTCATAAGAACTTAAATGTTGATGTTTTTATGATATATAATTTTGAACTCCTGAAATGGGACTTGATGTTCCTTGTGAATTTATTAGATTGAAAATTAGGATGTAAACAGGTTTTCGGCATGCCAACTTTCAAACAAAACCACGCAAAATTTTCTAAAAATAAAAGACTTCCGTTGTTTTCTCTGATTTTAATTTATTTAAAAGTGACGGGTCGTCACAGCAATGTACTCAAACACCATCTCCACTAAGGCTACCCATTCCTCAGCAACCTCAGGATCAGTGGACCTCTCATCAAAAGTGGGTGGATCATGGCGTCTCAACTCTCGGAGTACTTTCGACTCCTCAATAACTCTCACTGATATTGTAACTGGCTTGGGTACTACCACTGGGTCTGGTACCTAAGGTGGTGGAGAATGTGGTGGTGGAGGTGCCCTCTCGCTGGTCACCGAGAGTATTAACTCTCTCAGATCTTCCCTTGATATAAGGATGTAAGGGGAAGGTGCAGGTGTTTGTAACCCCGGAGTCTGTGGCACCTTCCCTCGGGGTACTTTTGTTTTAGGAATAACTCTAGCATGGGGTCTACCTCTCATTCCATTAGTAGCTTTCTTACGAGGAGCCATCCTTTATCACAAGAAAGAATAATCTCAATCAGATGTTTGATCAATCAAACAATCCATAATATCACTAAATAATATAAAACAGCTGGGAGTGTCATGATGATCTATGAATATATAAAAAAAAAGATGTACCTGGTGTTGCTAAGGTGCTATACAATGGTCATAGGACTAAACTAAAGTATGCGATGCATACGGTCTATAGAACTTAGAACCTAGGCTCTAATAGCTATTGTAATGACTCGACTTCTCAAATAAGCATAAATTATATAAAACTTGTAAAATCATGAAAATATCAGAGTAAAGAGGAAATCAAAGTTCTCAGTTAAATCAAATACTTAGAAATATAACCTAGGCCCAATTATAATGTAAAAATTCAGGAAATAGAGAAATAGTACGAAAAATCTGAATGAGACAACACACTCAAAGTTTAACGAGGCTCAGCCATAATACAGATAAATGTTCAAAAATGAAATAAAATAACAAGACACAACCTAGGCCACGACGTATAGCTTCTGTAACGTCCTGTTACTTTTGGGTGTAAATTTTTTATTTATTTATTTTAATTAAAGTATTTAAGGTTAGTTTAAAAGTAGTGATTTCGATTTTAGTAGTTCTTTTGTCCGAAATTCATTTAAATCGTTTTAATACTTTAAATTTGTTTCGGTGACATTAATAATTATTAATGGGCCAATTAATAATTATTAATCACCTTTAGATTTATTTAAGAGCTTCGGGTTTCGTTTTTAAAGTAAAAACAAAAGTAGGACGTAGGCGTCATTTTCCAAATTCTTAAATATCTAAAATACACTATTCATCTTCTCTTAAATATCCAAAAATTAGACATTTAGCTCATTTTCTTCTTCTCTTCTTCCTTGGGGGCTGAAGCTATCAAGGAGAGATTAAAATTTTTTGGGTTTTCTTTAATACTCGGCGGATCGTATCAATTCTACTCCCGTTGGAAAGCCCTTGGCCCATAGATCATTTCCAACCTACCGATCGAGATTTTCGCTCGTTTTCTCTAGGCCTTAAGGTATGTCAAAGTTTCTAAAACTTTATGTGAATAGTGTTTTAATGGAGGTTTTGAGTTGAAATCTTCAAATTCGTTCACCGAGGCTTGAAGGTTTCAATCGGGAAAGTCGTTATGGTCGATTTTTGAAACTTCCCTTAAACCCTAAAATCGAGTTTATGCCGGAAACCCGTCCCATGTGATTTTCCCTCACTTGGCCATGTTTAGGATGTTAGGGTTATTGTGTTTTTGCTATTTACTTAATTTTTCAGAAATCGATTAATGAACAAAACCCTTATTTACGGATACCCATTGTAGTTGCGAACCTCCAAAGTATCTGAAACCAACTCGAAATACCTCTAAAGTGCATAAAAGCCTGAAAACCAAACCCAAACCCCATTTTCCCTAATATGGCCTAAAGTACCATAGGGATAAAATCCGAGTTTGTCGTCGTTTTGTACGTTTAGATGTAGTTTGAACGATTTCCGGTTAATTAATGTTATTTAGGTGTAATTCGTTTGTAGGATTGTGAATTGATCGTGGATTTGCAACCTCGGAAATATCGGAGCTTGTCTACAAGCTAAGGTGAGTTTAAAGCTAAAGTTAATGGTTTTATGAATTGAGTTTTGTTATGTTATTGTTTATCGAGGTAAAGAGGGAAGTAGCTTCTTATAATTAAGTTTTGATTGGAGACTTTAATTCAGAAGTGAGTGGAGAGAATTTGGAATTATAATGAGTTCGATGAAAAGGAAACATCGGAGTGGTTTGGAAGTATTGCAAAGTGAATTGGAGATGATAGATGAAAGTGGATTTGAAAGTTACTTTGATTGGTTTTGAAGTTAAAGTAGTTAGAAGATACACTTGAGTGATAACTCGTGTAATCTAGTTAGTTAGGTTTCTTAATAACTAAGTAGGATTCTTGAGTTTATCTAACTTATTAGGAAGCTTAACCTTTCGTAATATGGCACATGATAGTATGTTGATTCGGATCCATACGTATCATGGTGCGATGATTTGTGATATGGTACATGGTAGTATGTTAATTCGGATCCATACGTACCATGGTACTATGATTTGTGACACGACACATGATAATATGTTGATTCGGATCCATACGTATCATGGTCCAATGATTTGTGATATGGTACATGGTAGTATGTTGATTCGGATCCATACGTACCATGGTACTATGATTTGTGACACGGCACATGATAGTATGTTGATTCGGATCCATACGTATCATGGTGCAATGATTTGTGATATGGTACATGGTAGTATGTTGATTTGGATCCATACGTACAATGGTACTATGATTTGTGATACGGCACATGATAGTATGTTGATTCGGATCCATACGTATCATGGTGCGATGATTGAGATATGGTACGACCGTACGTGGTATGTTGATTCGGATTCATACGAGCACGTTACAATGATTGTAATACGGCACAGATAGTATGTTGATTCGGATCCATACGTATCATGGTGCGATGATTTGTAATATGGTGAAAGTCCTGATATTCAATGTGGTGAAAGTCCTGCTATCCGAAGTGGTAAAACTCCTGATAACCGATGTTGTGAAAGTTACGATGATTTATGGATTGGTAAGACCATACGTGGTATGTTGATTTCGATCCATACAATAGCACGTTACGATGAAACTTGTTTCGTAACAAAGATAGTTAATATTACATTTACATATTCTTTAGAATTGTATAGTAAGACTTAGTAATGGTTGTTGCTTTTACTTTAAGTCTTTTTTTCTATTACATGGCATTGAAAGACTATTACGGATAGTACATTACTATCGTATGATTGTATGGAAATTGGAAGTGTGGATATGGGTAGTAATGAGCATTATAGGCCTTTGGACACAATTTCGGGTATGAAATTTTGTTCATATGATTACTTGATTTCGTTTTACTCTCACTAGCATTTTTATGCTAATGTTGCTACACTTACAAATTTTCAGGTAAACCTCGTCCTAAGAAGCGTGGTAGAGGAGGTGGTGCTGTGTGACTTGCTGAGTTGGTGTACGGACAATGTTGAACACTTTTTGGTTTAGCATTCTTAGAAATGCTTGTAAATTATTTCCAAATTCCATAACTTGTGTCTTTTTGAGCCCGAAAGGGTATTTGTCTAAAAATTGCATATGTTTTATGATTAAAATCTTGTTTGGGAGTTTAAACTATATGATGGAATGCGCATTCTCGATTTATTGCTTTCTCTGAATATGGGTTGTTGTAAACAGGTTTTGGTTATTCGATTTTTAAACGAACTCATGCCATTTTTCTTTAAAAATTATGTTTTCCGCTGTGCATTTGAATTTAAAGAATTTAACGAAAAATCGGGTCGTTATAGCTTCATCCTCAAGCAGCACCTTTGCCGCGATGTAACGTACCTACAGAATGAGAACGTTGCGTGACTTTTGAATACTTAGTAAGCAAGTTAATACTAACACATAGATCAGCAAAAACAAATGCACAACTCCCAATTCCTAAAACTCACAGATCTCACCTAAATGGATACTCAACATCTTATCAAAGACCTACCACAAACTTCCACATAGGTTATTCCAATACAATCCATATAACCTTCTCATATTCACTAATATCATAATATAACAGGTACTATAAATGTCATCAACGAAAGCAAGATCACGAAGCATGCTCAAAGTCATTAAAGTAGTAAGATCAAGAGCGTGCTCGAATTCATTAAAGTAGCAAGATCACAAAGCATGCTCTAATTCATTAAAGTAGCAAGATCACGAAGCATGCTAATAATAATAATCATCACTAATAAAAGATATCTAACACAATGGAAGATCACGAAGCAATCCAAAATGTAGTAGACAACAAGTATTAGCATTCTTAATAGCTCTAGTTCAATGGAAGATCACGAAGCAGTCCAAGGAACTATACTACATCTCCAAATACATCAAATCCATAACATAAACATAAATCCAATAGTTTTCCCAAACATACTCACTAATTAACAATAATAAAACTAAAGTTAACATAATCAAATCACATCACGGCTCCGAAGATCCAAAGTTAGTAAAGCCTCTCAACATACAACTAGTGAATCAAGCTGAAATGAATCTAGCTCCCAATAAACAAAAACAAAACATTGATAATAAAGTTCCAAAAGCCTAAATTAACATTCATGCAAACAACCAAGTTAAACAATAAAAAAACGTGATATATGGTTTAATCTTAATCTACTTACCTTGATACAAGCTAGCAAACAAAACCTGGGTTCACAAAGGATGCAAATCCAAATCCCAATCACTTGTAACCTAAATGAAATTTAAACCTTAAATTAATGCTAAATTCTTATCCCTAAATTCATAAATAAAAAGTAGGAAAAAGGAATTTTAAGTTAAGGTTGAACTTTAAGGTGAACCAATAGATGTTCTGTAACGACCCGATTTTCCGTTAAATTCTTTAAATTCAAATGCACTGCGGAAGACTTAATTTTTAAAGAAAAACGGCATGGGTTCGTTTAAAAGTCGAATAACCAAAACCTATTTTACAACCCAAAGTCCAGAGAAAGCTATAAATCGGGAATGCACATTCCAAAGTAAAGTTTAATCATAAAAACATCAAAATACTTTACACATACACCCTTCACGGGCTCAAAATGACACAAGTATGTAAAAAGTATATGATTTACAAGCATTACTACTAATGCTTCAAAAGTGTTTAATATTGTCCTTACACCACCTCGACCAGTCAAGCGACACCATTTCCTCTACCTTGCTTCTTAGGACGGGGTTCACCTGAAAATATTGTGGTGTAGCACCATTAGCAAACAATGCTAGTGAGAGTAAAATGAAAGCAAGTAATCCTATGAACTAAATCTCATACCAGAAATCGTGTCCAAAGGCCTAAATGTTCATTATTACCCATAACCACATTCCAATTTCCATGTATACATATGATAGTATCATACTACCCGTATTTGTCATTCAAAACCAAGAGATAGAAATAAAGACTTAAAGTAAAATTAACATTCACAACTAAGTCTCACTACACGTTTATAAAGAATAGGTAAAAAATAACATTAACTATCTTTATTACCAAACAAGTTTCATCGTATCGTGCCATTGTATGGATCGAAATCAACATACCACGTACGGTCATACCATGTCACAACCATCGCACCATGATACGTATGGATCCGAATCAACATACTATCATGTGCCGTATCAAAGATCATAATACCATGGTACGTACGGATCCGAATCCACGTACTACCATGTACCATATCACAACCATCGTACCGGGTATACCATATGGATAAATATCGCATACTAAGCCCGTACGGTATTACCATATCACAACCATCGTACCGGGTATACCATATGGATAAATATCGCATACTAAGCCCGTACGGTATTACCATATCACAACCATCGCATATCAGGAGTTTCACCATACCGGATATCAGGAATTTCACCATAGGTATCAGGAATTTCACCATAGGTATCAGGAATTTCACCATAGGTATCAGGAATTTCACCATATCGTAACATGATATGTATGGATTGAAATCGACATACTATCATGTGCTAGTTACAAACCAAAGTACCAACATCACACCATGACTACGTATGGATCGAAATCAACATACTATCATGTGCTAGTTACTAAGTGCTCAAAGTTCCCACAAATTCATCACACCATGATACGTATGGATCAAATCAACATACTATCATGTGTGAATCATTGTGCCCTAGGTCTCCAATAAGTTAGCTAAACTCCGAAGAAGTCTACTAAGTTAAATAGAAACCTAACTAACTAGAATACACGAGTTAACACTCAAGTGCACCTTCTAATTACTTTACTTCCAAAGTCATCCAAGTGACTTCAAAACCATCAAAGTAACTTTCAAAACCACTCCGATGATCTCTAATCATCGAACTAACCATAAGTCCAACTTTCTCCACACACACTTCCGAATTAAAGTCTCTAACCAAACTATAATCCTAAGAAGTTAACCCCTCTTAACATTGATAAACAATTACATAACGAAATTAAATTCATAAAATTGCTAACTATCATATTAAACTCACCTTAGGTTTTAAGTCGAGTATCCAAGAATCGAAGTCGAATCCACACGACAATACAAACCTACAATTCACCAATTGCACAACATAATACAACTCATATCTAATATGAGAACAAGTTTGCATTTTCGGATGAATAGTGATTTCGGATGAATAGTGTTTTCACGTGAATAGTGTTTTTCGAAAATCCGGGTTCAAAATCGTCAAATTCCATGATAACCATTCATGATTTCAACATCAAAACTCATTTACAATGAAAAACGAACAAAACCATATAAAAAGTTTTGAAAACTTACTTTTTAGGGTTTCGCTTAGAGAACGGGAAACGGCACAAGCGTAGGTGGGATAGAAAGCCCTCATCCCGAGCAATCCAACGTAACCAAAATCAAGCCGATCCATCGAGAAACGAATGAGAAACGAAGAAAAGAAATCCTTCATCCATGGTGGATGAAGGCTACGGCCAAGGAAGGGAATGAAAGATGAAAAATGTTGATTTTTTTGGTCAAAGATAGTTTTAAGAAGATGAAGAGAAAATATCTAGATATTTTAGGGTTTGGGTAATTACAGTTTTGCCCTTTTCGACCTTTTTCTTATGAAACGAAAACCGACGGTCTTAAATAAATCTAAAGGTGTCTAATAATTATTAATTGGCCCGTTAATAATTATTAGAGTCACCGAAACGAATTAAAACGATAAAAAGGATTTTTGGATTGAATTAACTAATAAACTGAAATTACTAATTTTAACTAATTTTAAAAGCTTTAATTAAATAAAAATAATAAATTAATAAAATAAAAAAAATAAAAAATTTTACCTCTAAAAGTAACGGGACGTTACATGTTCTACCAACTTTGAGTATAAATCCAATTATTAAAAATCCATATGAATAAGAATGAAACATTCAAGGGTTAAAAATCCAAGTGGAAAACGAAATTAACTATAAGGCAAAGAAAATAAAACAAATCGATAGAATCAGCAATGAATCAAGAATAAGAGGTGGCTCCAATGAAAATAATGGTTGGAATAAATGTTGGCGGCGTAAAAAGGAGGAACAATACAAAGGAATGGAAGATTAATGAGAGAAAGATGAAAAGATGAAGAAATCTTACCAAAAACGGAGCAAATACGACGATGAACGGTGGCCAAAAGGTGCGACAAAGCAAGAAATTTTCGTGGTGGTGGGGCTGCTATGAGTTGTGGCTAAAACAAGGGAAGAAAAGGAGGAGAAGATGACTTTTAGGGCTGAAATCCAGATTTTAAGTTGTTTAACCATTTAAACTTTTAAATAACTACTTGTTTTATTGTGAAATAAAATTATTGTAATTCTTTTCTATCTTAAGTAAGGTTTAAAGCTTTCAGTGTCACTTATTTACTTAACTGGTCTTTAATAATTTTTGAATTCAATTATCCACTATTTATTGCTTTTCAATTTCTGTTTTGTTTATTCCATATCAGCTAGTACTCCTTTAAAACATCCTTTTAAATTACTCAATATTTGGAATATAAGAAATTGATTTTATGTTTGCATATCACTTATTTTCTGACATTTGAATGTTCAAACTTTAGTGATATTTAAATCTAGTCATCTTTGATAAATCAAAGATATTCGATTTTACTTATCCCTTAAGTTTGTAGGTTAATATGGTTAGCATCTCAACTTCCTTGAGAACCATTTTTAAGAAATTAATCCTTCTACGTATTTAGGTAAATTTAGACTTAAGTAATTAAACATTTTAAATCTTATAATTCATTTAGATATTCCGGAGTTTTAGAATTTAGATTTGGAATGTATTTGTTTTATACTTAGTATTTTGAATAATCATCCAATCACACTTTGGAATTTTGTAATATAATTATAAAGGAATATCTACCCAAATAACTCTTATTTAAATTATTCCCAAACTTGGTTCATACGAAATGAGAACCAATAGTTATTACATAATTCAAAATAAAAACAAATTGATAACTGAACTAAACTAAAAAACTATGGTTTTGGGAAGAAGCCTTTAGACTATATTAAAATCGATTATGAGGAAAAATAGGAAGAAGAAGTGTTTTCAATTTCGAGAATTGAAATTATAAGGTTTTGAATGAATAACCAAGACTTTTGAATTTATATGCAAAGTAGTTTTCTAATTGAATTAGAAAACTATCAAGATAAATACAAGATAAATACCAAGAATAATCATATTTTATTCCTTGTTCATCTTATGTTCCGATTTTATGTGCATAAAATCTATAAGAAAAACTAATTTTTTTCTTTGTTTAATTTGTCTTTGGATAAACATTCTTTTTAATATATTTATTTTAGTCAAAATAATTCAACAATTATCTCCTAAAATAATATATATGTGTCGATTTTGGTGTATCATGAATTATTCAAATAATTTGAACCAAATATCTATTGAATTCATCAATTCAATTATAAATTTTTCCTTATTAATAAATCTTATTTATTAATTCTTGCTATTTATTTAATAAATATCATATTTCGATTTTTGTATATTATTATTAATAAATATTTATTATTTTTTATTTAAATAATCGATATTATTTAAATAAATAATAAATATATTATTTACTATTATCCTTTTAAATAATCGCTATTATTTAAAATTAATAATAAATTTTTAATTATTAATTTCCATTTAGATAAAAACATAACCAAAATAATTAATAATTATTTATTAATAATATTTAATTATTAATTACCATTTAAATAAACACATTATTTAAATAATTAATAATTATGATATTAATTTCCATTTAAATAAACTCATTATTTAAATAATTAATAATTATGATATTAATTTCCATTTAAATAAACTCCTTATTTAAATAATTAATAATTATGATATTAATTTCCATTTAAATAAACTCATTATTTAAATAATTAACATTGTCTTTTATTTAAGTAAACAACTTTTCTTAAATTATATATTTACTTCTTCTAGGAGACATAAGTATTGTGACTAAAGCAGATGCCATATTACTAAAAATTTAAATAAACATTATCTTAGTAATCTAACATGCTTTCAACTTTCAAATACAAAAAGTTTCGACATATAATTAAATATGATGCATGAATGCGAACATATTAATGAACAGAAAAGCCCTAAAACATATTACTATGTCACGATTTTTTAATGATCCCAGTGAAGTGTCGTCGAATGATAGGTCAATTACAATCATTAAAACGAGATGATACTCGATCAATTGACAACTCCACAATAACTCATAGTCAATTGTCATTATTTATCGTGTGTTTGGTCCAAAATTTTGATAACAGACTTAATCAAATTTCTTTTTAAGTGTAACCTACTAATTTAGTCTTTTAAATAAAAATTGAAGAGTGTCTACGAAGTGCAGATTCAGTCTTCAATCACATTTAAAATTATTTATCCCTTTCAGGAGACTCATTTTGATATTGATTTATACAAAAGAACCTTTCTATGAGAATGAACACCTGCAACAGTGTTACAGAGGCCTTGTATAAATCTCACATTTTGAGCCCATTAGTGGAGACCATAGGATACATTAACGTGTTTCCTTCTCCCACTTAATATTTCTAGTTAGGGTTAATAACTTAGACTAATTCAGGCTAATTCATTAATCCAAGTTTTATTTAACCTAATCAACTTTAACTCTTAAATTGGTCAGATTAATTTTATAAATGTGATTGTTCATGTTTTCCTAATAAAAACTAATCATATTATGAGCCGTCTTAATAGTTTTGATTTATTAATTTGAACTTTTCTCACAGATCACTCCTAGTTAGAGGCACTTCGTGTTAGGGGAACTTTATGAAACCTCATCGCTTGGGCAGAGCTTTCTCTCCAGAGATCCATTCAATTTAATTAATCATAATTTTTTTTTTTTAATCAATCCTTAATTAAAAGTTTCTATTTGTTTATCTTTTATGGATTTTGGCCCAATTGTTTAAACAATAATTCCACATATTACAAATAATTCAATTAGTTTCTATTCAACTTTTAAACTAGATTTAACTTTTGAATTTTAACTAAATAAGCATGCTTTTAATTCTAAAAACAATTAGAATAAAATTATATAATTTTCGATAATAATATTTATAATATAAAATTATAGCATGCTTCACATACATTAGCATATAATAACACATATTATATTATGATGCATGTATGTATGTATAATTAATTAAAATCATACAACCTATGGTGGGATTTTCTACATGACATACCCTTATGCATGAACATTATTTTAAAACATTATATATCATACATATAAAAAAATTAAATAGTAAATAGGTAAATTGACCGGTATTCTTGGCACTATTTCTAAAACGCAAAATTAAAATTACAACTTAATTTAAATCTTCCATTGTTACGACCCGACTCCTTTTAAATCATTTAAATCAGATTTCAGCGGAAGACTTTATATTTAATAAAAATTTGGCATGGATATGTTTGAAACATAGACCATCCAAAACCTATATACATTTTTCACATCAGAAAATTTAAAAGCAAGGAAATGCAATTCCTTTTCAAGAGTTTAAAGAAGTTCATAATCATAAAAGTTAAGACGAAAAGCTCCTATGAGCTTATATACAAATTTGCATCTCAAAAGACACAAAATAAAACAAAATGAGTCCATGAACTTTTAAATGTATATCTAGTCCATCTTTGTATCATCATCCACTCAATAAAGCAGCACCAACTCCTCTCCCATAATCCCGAACATAAGCATTACCTGAAAATGTTTGTATTATCATGAGCTAACAATAAGCTTAGTGAAAATAAACAGAAAATAAAATAACATTAGACTCCATATGTAACGACCCGATTTTCAGTTAAATTCTTTAAATTCAAATGCACAGCGGAAGACTTAATTTTTAAAGAAAAACGGCATGGGTTCGTTTAAAAGTCGAATAATCAAAACCTGTTTTACAACCCAAAGTCCAGAGAAAGCTATAAATCGGGAATACACATTCCAAAGTAAAGTTTAATCATAAAAACATCAAAATACTTTACACATACACCCTTCACGGGCTCAAAATGACACAAGTATGTAAAAAGTATATGATTTACAAGCATTACTACTAATGCTTCAAAAGTGTTTAAAATTGTCCTTACACCACCTCGGCCAGTCAAGCGACAGGATTTCCTCTACCTTGCTTCTTAGGACGGGGTTCACCTGAAAATATTGTGGTGTAGCACCATTAGCAAACAATGCTAGTGAGAGTAAAATGAAAGCACGTAATCCTATGAACTAAATCTCATACCAGAAATCGTGTCCAAAGGCCTAAATGTTCATTATTACCCATAATCACATTCCAATTTCCATGTATACATATGATAGTATCATACTACCCGTATTCGTCATTGAATACCATGAGATGGAAAATAAAGACTTAAAGTAAAATTAATATTCACAACTAAGTCTCACTACACGTTTCTAAAGAATTGGTAAAAATAACATTAACTATCTTTATTACCAAACAAGTTTCATCGTATCGTGCTATTGTATGGATCGAAATCAACATACCACGTACGGTCATACCATGTCACAACCATCGCACCATGATACGTATGGATCCGAATCAACATACTATCATGTGCCGTATCATAGATCATAATACCATGGTACGTACGGATCCGAATCCACGTACTACCATGTACCATACCACAACCATCGTACCGGGTATACCATATGGATAAATATCGCATACTAAGCCCGTACGGTATTACCATATCACAACCATCGTACCGGGTATACCATATGGATAAATATCGCATACTAAGCCCGTACGGTATTACCATATCACAACCATCGCATATCAGGAGTTTCACCATACCGGATATCAGGAATTTCACCATAGGTATCAGGAATTTCACCATATAGGTCTCAGGAATTTCACCATATAGGTATCAGGAATTTGACCATAGGTATCAGGAATTTCACCATAGGTATCAGGAATTTCACCATAGGTATCAGGAATTTCACCATATCGCAACCTGATATGTATGGATCGAAATCGACATACTATCATGTGCTAGTTACAAACAAAAGTACCAACATCACACCATGACTACGTATGGATCGAAATCAACATACTATCATGTGCTGGTTACTAAGTGCTCAAAGTTCCCACAAATTCATCACACCATGATACGTATGGATCAAATCAACATACTATCATGTGTGAATCATTGTGCCCTAGGTCTCCAATAAGTTAGCTAAACTCCGAAGAAGTCTACTAAGTTAAATAGAAACCTAACTAACTAGAATACACGAGTTAACACTCAAGTGCACCTTCTAATTACTTTACTTCCAAAGTCATCCAAGTGACTTCAAAACCATCAAAGTAACTTTCAAAACCACTCCGATGATCTCTAATCATCGAACTAACCATAAGTCCAACTTTCTCCACACACACTTCCGAATTAAAGTCTCTAACCAAACTATAATCCTAAGAAGTTAACCCCCTCTTAACATTGATAAACAATTACATAACGAAATTAAATTCATAAAATTGCTAACTATCATATTAAACTCACCTTAGGTTTTAAGTCGAGTATCCAAGAATCGAAGTCGAATCCACACGACAATACAAACCTACAATTCACCAATTGCACAACATAATACAACTCATATCTAATATGAGAACAAGTTTGCATTTTCGGATGAATAGTGATTTCGGATGAATAGTGTCTCGGGTGAATAGTGTTTTCGGGTGAATAGTGTTTTTCGAAAATCCGGGCTCAAAATCGTCATTTTTCATGATAGAAATTCATGATTTCAACTTCAAATCTCATTTATAATCAAAAACGAACAAAACCACCTAAAAAGTTTTGAAAACTTACTTTTTGGGACTTCCCTTAGGGAACGAGAAACATCGAAAAGCTAGGTTGGATAGGTAGCCCTCGTCCCTACCAATCCAACGCAACTGACCTCATCGAAAACGGTCGAGAAACGAAGAAAACCAAAGAAATTTTCTCTCCCACCATTGATGACCCACGGCCATGAGAGAAGAAGAGAAGAAGAGAAGAAAGATGAAGTGTGGTTTTTTGCTTAATGACTAAGTTAAAAGAAGATAGTAAAAAAAAAATATCTAGATATTTTAGGGTTTGGGTAATTACGGTTTTGCCCTTTTCGACCTTTTGCTTATAAAACGAAAACCGACGGTCTTAAATAAATCTAAAGGTGTCTAATAATTATTAATAGGCCCGTTAATAATTATTAGAGTCACCGAAACGAATTAAAACGATAAACAGGATTTTCGGACGGAAATAACTAATAAAACTGAAATTAGTAATTTTAACTAATTTTAAAAGCTTTAAAAAAAAATAATAATAAATTAATAAAATAAAATAAAAATTTACCTCTAAAAGTAACGGGACGTTACACCATACCCGCATCTGGATTTGTGTCCAAGAATTTACTTACTCTTTGCTATCCATCCATTCAAATAGAATTACATCAAGTATTCCACTTTAACTTTCCAAGTCTCCCAAATGATCGAGAACCTAAGTTCCAAGCATTTAAGAGGATGTGTTTCATAACACACATAATATTTGTATTTCATTCTCTTTAATACCTTATACTATACCTAAGGTTTACATTAAGTATTACCATCTCCAATTTCGAGATCTTCCAAATAATAGAGAATCTAGTTCTCCCCCATATGTATCATAATAATTTTACAAGGTTCAATACACCTTGCATTCTTTATAGTACTCAGCTAGACATCATATTTCATTCTGTTTCTCTATTGAAATGTATGATACACAAAATGTTTCATTTATTTTCTCTATAGCAACTTAGGCTATAAAATAAGGTTTACATTCCTTTATCTTTAAAAATTAATGCTAAGCTCACTCGGTCTTAACATATTCAAACAAGATAACTCGTGATTAATGCCAATAATGTTAGCACACACAGTGTCAACATTATACATTATCTCACCCAATACATGTAAAGGACACTCGGCCTATACATTAATATAATCAAAATCATGTTAAACTCACTAATTCTTAACATTATACATAAGAAACAATCTCATTTCACTATATCTTAACTTCGAAAAATAAACATTCAAGCTCGTAAATAAAGTACTAAAACAACTAATTAGTACTAAAGCATAACAAAGTAAATAATAATGTAAATTTCCATTTTCATTGTGACCACTTTGTCACAATTCACATTTCAAACCGTGACCACATTGTCACTTTTCACATTTCACACCGTGACCATATTGTCACATCTCGCATTTCAAACCATGACCACAGTATCACCTTTGACATTTCCAACCGTGACCACATTGTCACCTTTCACATTTCACACCTTGACCATATTGTCACATCTCACATTTCAAACCGTGATCACATTGTCACCTTTCACATTTCGAACCGTGACCACATTGTCACCTTTTTCGTTACCACACATACCACACATACCACATGATGATTCGTTTTTCATTACCACACATACCACGCCTACCACACATACCATGAGGATTCATTTTTCGTTACCACACATACCACATGATGATTAGTTTTTCATTACCACACATACCACGCCTACCACACATACCACATGATGATTCGTTTTTCGTTACCACACATACCACACATACCACGCCTGCCAGACATACCACATGATGATTCGTTTTTCGTTACCACACATACCACACCTACCACACATACCACATGATGATTCGTTTTTTGTTACCACACATACCACGTGTAACGTCCCGTGACTTTTAGGGGTAAAAAAAAAAATTATTTTATTTATTTATTTATTTCATTTATTTTTACTTTATTTTATTTATTTTAAAAATAAAGCTTTTAAGATTAGTTTAATTTTAGTAATTTCAATTTTAATAGTTATTTATGTCCGAAATTGTTTTTAATCGTTTTAATAATTAAAATTTGTTTTGGTGACATTAATAATTATTAATGGACCAATTAATAATTATTAATCACCTTTAGGTTTATTTACGAGCTTCGGGTTTCGTTTTTAAAGCAAAAGTAAAAGAGGGACGTAGGCGTCATTTTCCAAATTGTTAAATATCTAAACACTATTCCTCCTTCTCTTTAAATAAGCCAAAATAAGACAAAATTATGAAATTTTCTTCTCATTTTTCATCCCAAACCCGTAGCTTAGAGAGAAAAAAAGAGGAGAGAAAGAAATCGTCGCCCCGGCTTCGTTTCTCGACCGTTTTACGTGATTTCGGATGCGTTGGAAAGCTCTCGCCGAGAACTTTCTACCCATCCTAACAATCAAGGTTTTTGCTCGTTTTCTCGAGGCTTAAAGCTATGTTAAAGTTTCTTAATTTTGATGTGAATAGTGTTTTAATGGAGGTTTTGAGTTGTAATCTTCGAATTCGTTCACCGAAGCTTGAATGTTTCATTCGGGGAAGTCTTTTTGGTCAATTTTAGAAACTTTCTCTAAACCCTAAAACCGAGTTTGAGCCGGAAACCCGTCCCTTGTGATTTTCCCTCTTTGGGCTTTGTTTAGGATGTTAGGTTCTTTGTGTTTTTGCTTTTTTAGTTAATTTTTCGAAAATGAATTAATATGCAAAACCCTAATTTTCGGTTACCCATTGATTTTGCAACCTCCAAAGTATTCGAAACCAACCCAAAACACCTCTAAATTGCATAAAAGCCGGAAAATCAAACCCAAACCCCTTTTTCCCTAGCTTGGCCGAGAGCTCCATAAGGGTAGAATCCGGGATTTTCGTGGTTTTATGTGTTTAGATGTTGTTTGATTGTTTTCCGGTTAATTAATGTTCTTTAGGATTAATTCGTTTGTAGGATTGTGATTTGTTCGTGATTTTACAACCTCGGTTTATTCGGAGCTTGTCTTCAAGCTAAGGTGAGTTTAAAATGAAAGTTAGTTGTTTTATGAATTAAGTTTCGTTATGTTATTGTTTATCAAAGTTAAGTGGGATTTATCTTCTTAGAATTTAAGTTTGGTTAGAAACTTTAATTCGGAAGTTAGTGGAGGAATTTTGGAACTATAATTAGTTCGATGAAAAGGAAACATCGGAGTGGTTTGAAAGTGTTACAAAGTGAATTGGAGATGATAGAGGAAAGTGGAATGAGAGTTACTTGAGTGGTTGAAAGTTAAAGTAGCTCAAGAGATACACTTGAGTGTTAACTCGTGTAATCTAGATAGTTAGGCTTCGTAATAGCTTAGTATGCGATATTTATCCATATGGTATACCCGGTACGATGGTTGTGATATGGTAATACCGTACGGGCTTAGTATGCGATATTTATCCATATGGTATACCCGGTACGATGGTTGTGATATGGTAATACCGTACGGGCTTAGTATGCGATATTTATCCATATGGTATACCCGGTACGATGGTTGTGATATGGTAATACCGTACGGGCTTAGAATGCGATATTTATCCATATGGTATACCCGGTACGATGGTTGTGATATGGTAATACCGTACGGGCTTAGTATGCGATATTTATCCATATGGTATGCCCGGTACGATGGTTGTGATATGGTAATACCGTACGGGCTTAGTATGCGATATTTATCCATATGGTATGCCCGGTACGATGGTTGTGATATGGTAATACCGTACGGGCTTAGTATGCGATATTTATCCATGTGGTATACCCGGTACGATGGTTGTGATATGGTAATACCGTACGGGCTTAGTATGCGATATTTATCCATGTGGTATACCCGGTACGATGGTTGTGATATGGTAATACCGTACGGGCTTAGTATGCGATATTTATCCATATGGTATACCCAGTACGATGGTTGTCATATGGTAATACCGTACGAGCTTAGTATGTGATATTTATCCATATGGTATACCCAATTGCTTTACATCAAATAATAATAATTAAATTAAATAAATAAATAAAAAATTATTGTAAAATAACGGGGCATTACATCCATTGTAGATCTTGAGGCTTCAATTTTCTCTCTCCTCCATAGTGTAGACTTGGGCATGGACATGGGCATTTATGGTGTAAATATTATCTCCTTAATATTTCCATAAATGCTTGTATTTTAAAATAATTATCTCTTAATTAAATGGAAAAATTAAAGAAAATATTTTCCATGTAATCTTATATCAATTTCTAAATTCATAATTTAAAATAGGGAGGTAATCTTGAAAAAGATTTTATCCTTATCTTAAATATTTGATTTTCTAAATTGATATAACAAGATAATATTTTAAAAATATCTTACCATATCTCCTCCTTTTCTCTTCCTTGGGCGTGGACATCATGGAATGGTGGAGAAAAAATTTTCTTCTCTTCTCCCTTTGGTGTAGCCGATTTTTGCCTCTTTGGTATAGGAAAATTACAAATTTTTTCCTATACCCTAAAATTAGGGTTTTCAAATTTTTCTACTAAAATTGAAAATCCTAAGTGCCTCAAGAATACCTAAACAGCCAACTAGCAAACCTCCACAATTTATATAACACAATTTATACATACATAAAATGATTTTTATGTAACCTACAAAATTTTCAAAAATATCACAAATTTGCATGATAATTAAAATTAGCTCTGATACCAATTAAAGGGATTGCTTTACTAAACTAGCGGAATTTTATTTAGTAAACTAATTAACATTTAATTATGAATCTATTAACATCATACAATTTGTGATCAAACATGTAAATGCATGCTAGTTTTTCAAAAATTAAAACTGATTTACTTACATTGAGCAATAAATGGAGAATTGGTTGGAGGTTTCTTTACAGCATCAAATCCTCAAGAACACCTAGGATCTTCTACGCTACATTTCGATCGATCAAATGAAAACCGATTGTGGGATAGAACTTAAGAAGAAATTGGGAAGAAGAAAAAATATTTTTCTTCCCAATAATGAAGGGAAAAATCGGCAAAGGTAAAAGGGAGGAGAGGAAGAGAGAATTTAAATTTCTACGAATTGAGTTGTGTGATTTATTAATGAACCAAGCTTCCTATTTATAGACTAATGGAAATTCTAATCTCATTAAAATATTCCATAGAGATAAATACAAAAAGAAAAAGATATCCTCTTTCCATTATCTTTTTAATTTCAAAAATACCATAGATAAATAAGAGTGTGACGACCCGACTCCTTTTAAATCATGTAAATCAGATTTCTACGAAAGGGTTTATATTTAATAAAAATTTGGCACGAATATGTTTAAAACTTGGACTATCCATAACCTGATTACACTTTTCACAATCAGAGAATTTAAAAAGACAAGGAATTGCAATTCCTATTGTAAAGTTTATAGGAGTTCAAGGTTATAAAAGTTAAAACAAAAAGCTTTTGTGAGCTTATATACAAATTTACATCTCAAAAGACAAAACATAAAATAAAATGAGTTCATGGACTTTAAAAGTATCTCTAGTCCATCTCTCCATCATCATCAATTAGATCAGACTACACCAGCTCCTCTCCCACGACCCCGAGCATAAGCATTACCTGAAAATGTTTGTAATATCAAGAGCAAAAAGCAAGCCCAGTTAAAATAATCGAAAACTAAAGTAACATTAGACTCCAAACCTGTATCCTGATTTGTGTCCAAGTAAAACTTACATTCTCTTTATCACCCAACCACTTCAAAAAGGTTTCACATCAAGCATTCAATTTCCAATTTCCAAATCTCTCAAATACTTCATTATCTCGCTCAAAAAGTGTAAAGGGCACACAACCTTTATATCAATATAATCATCACGTGCTCATAATAAAAGTATGAAAGCTCCCACAGGCTAACAATACTTCATTATCTCGTAATTCAAAATAAAATATATGAAGTATTTTGAATAATATCTTCCTTATTCTAGTGAATAATAACAGATAATGAAACTCTCGCAGGCTAAGTCATTCACCTCATTAACTCACCCACCGAATACAAGGTTCAATGCACCCCCTGTATCCTCTTATATGTATCATAGTAATTATGGATAATACTAGATAATTTGAACTCGCATAGTTCGATCATTATCTCATTATCTATCTCCTCTGATCATGCAAAGTACTACAACCTTTAGCATTCCTCATGATACATATACATTAACATAAAACGAATAATACCAGACAATAAATGCACGCTCAAGCTATGCATTCCCTCATTATTCCTCTAATAATTGATTATGCAATATTAGTATGAATATGCTCTCAAGTGCAAGTAAAAATAAATATAAACATTCAAAGTAATCGAAAGGCATAAAGATTAATGGATCACGTATTACTCTTTATACATAAAATAAGAAATTGGGAACTTCTGACAAGGAAACAATAAATAAATCAAGCCAAACGGCCTTCAGTTAAACTTGAATTACTCACTTTATCATAAAGTCTCCAATTCAAAATGATTCTATTGCTTTCAGTACATATCCGAAGTTCAATAATCAAGTTCCTCATTCACCCCATTATACTTGAAACCTTCAACTTCCAATAATCATTCTTAAACTCCGGAACGAATCTAAACTTAGAACTTCCAAGAGTTAAATGCTTCCCTCGAGAAATCCATGAGTTCTATCACTCAATTAGGACTAACTCCCAAGCCTAAGCATGTTAACTCACTTACATTAATCCTTTCGATTCAAACCTTAGTCTCAACTTTCGATCATACAAATTGTCAACTTATTCGGTTTCTAAGTGTAACGTCCCGTTATTTTGTGATAAAAAAAAAACTTTTATTTATTTTATTTTAATTTGAGTAATTAAAATTCATTTATTTATTATTAAATTAGAATTTAGTAATTTATTTCATTTTAATTCATTTTAATGGCTTTATTTATTTAAATACGTTTTAATGGTGTTAATAATTATTAACGGGCCAATTAATAATTATTAATCACCATTGGGATAGTTTGAGATGTTCGGGAATCGTTTTTAAGCCAAAAGTCGAAAAAGGGCAAAATCGTAATTACCCAATTTGCAAAATATCTAAAAACACTATTCATTTGTCTTTAAAAACTCAACTTTGACTCAAATTGACCAAAAATGCTCATTTCTTCCTCCTCCTTGGCCGTGAGCTTCAAAGACCAAAAGAGGATTTTTGGTTTTTGTTCCTTTCTTGTCGGATCGACTTGATTCTCGTTCCATTGGAAAGGTATCGGTCCTACGATCCTTTTCCACCTAGCCTTCGTACTTGCCACTCGTGTTTTGCGGAGTTCTCGGTAAGTTTCTTTTGAAACCCTAAGCTCCAAATAGTGTTTTAATGGAGTTTTCATTGTTTTCTTTCGATTTCTTGCCGTGAAACTCGGTGTTTGTCAATTCGGGAGTAGTTTTACGTGTTTTTGGAAACTATTTCATAACCCTAAAACTGAGTTTCAGTCGAAACCCTTTCCGTTTGAAATTTACCCTTTTGGGTTTGATTTTGGGTTAAAATTTAATGAATGAATGTTTATTTAAATTCAAATCGGGAAAGGGAGTAATGTTCAAAAACCCTATTCATCGATACCCATTGAAATCGGGATTATCGAATTTGCTTAAAACCAACTCAAAATGTATTTAAATTGCCAAAAAGCCGAAAAAACCAAACCCGAGACCCTTTTCTAGGGAGGGCCGAGAGCCTCCAAGGGGTAGGTTTGGTGGTTTTTCCGTCTTTTTGCTTGTTTGGTCGTTGTTTAATCATTAGTTGGTAATTTATTAATTTTCGGGTTATTAATCCTTTTGTAGGTGTTTTTGAACCGTTTGTTTGATTGCTCTACCGGACTTAGGAGCAAGGTCATCTTTTAATTAAGGTGAGAATGAATAGAATTTAAAGTAACTATAGAAAGCAAATAAGTACGATGATTTGTAGAATCGGAACTAAGATTAGAATCCAATCTAAGGTTAGAGGGAATGAGATAGTGCCTTAGGATTTGAAGTTAATCCTTTAGGTGAGAAACTTAGGATTTCTCGTTGAAAACCTCGAATCTTAGAAGATTCTAAGTTAGATTAGTTTCGGAGTTTAGAATGGTTCACTTGGAAGTTTAGAATCCTTGAAAGTTTAGGTTAATCGTTATATTTTGACCTTTACTTTTATTATTGTTAGCGGAGTTCGATCGATATATCGTTCATCCGGGATTCTATCTATTTTACTTTATGTTCTTTACTTTATGCCCCTTTACTTTATGCTTGTTTCGATTGCTTTATCATTTACATTTACTTTATTATTTTTGCAAGCATATGCAACCATATGCATAACATCTCGCATTATTGAAAAGAAAAGAAAGTGAGAAAGAAAAACAAAAAGCTAATGGTGGAATACGAGAAAGTCCACATTTCCTCCATGCATAAGTTTTGGTGGGATATTTTAAGTTGCCCACACTACTTCCATGCATAAGTTTTGGTGGGATATTTTAAGTTGCCCACACTACTTCCATGCATAAGTTTTGGTGGGATATTTTAAGTTGCCCACACTACTTTATACATAAGGATAAGGGTGGATAGTATGTAAAAATCCACATTATCTTCATTTCATGCATAAATGGCGAATGCGTATCCTACGGGATGTACTCATTATTTTTATGCTTATGATAGATGAGAAAGAGAATCGAGATGTTATATGTTAAACAAAGTTTATTCGCTTTACTTTATTTGTCATAACAAGTTAATGTTTGAGAATTGACTACAAGTGTAGTAATGTCATACTTTTGAAAATATGAAATAGAATGACCTAGACTTTGGAGAATTCTAGGAAGGATTGTGTCGGATTAATTGGACACAAATCGAAATGCGAGTTTGAGGTCTATCTTTACTTTTTATGCTATTTATTCTCACTGGGCTTAGTTTGTTAGCTCATGGTATTACAACCACTTTCAGGTAATGCCTTGGTTAGAGGTCGAGGAGGAGGAGGTGGTGCTGCGTGATCGAGGGATGCTGACCTCGAGATGGACTAATGGAATTGTAAAGTTTATGTCATATTTTGGATGAACTTTAAGAACTTTAATAAATTGTATTTTGTATTTGGCTCCTAAGAGCCTAATGTTGATGTTTATATGATATACATATTTGAACTCCTGATCTTGGACTTAAAGTCCATGTGATTTAATTAGATTTGAAAATTAGGATGTAAACAGGTTTTCGGCATGCCAATTTTCAAACAAAACCACGCCAATTTTTCGTAAATTAAAAGACTTCCGCTGTTTTCTCTGATTTTAATTTATTTAAAAGTGACGGGTCGTCACACTAAGTTTACTTTAAGTTCTATTTATTCTCACCTCGAATGCTCCCGTGACAACCAAGTTCCCACGAACCAACAAACGAGCAATCGTACTTGCAATTCATCAATCGATGAACATGTTACAACTCATATCTAATATGAGAAAAATTGTGATTTTTGGGTAAATAGTATTTTTCGATGAATAGTGCTTTTTGAAAATCTGAGCTAGAAATCGTCAAATTCCTCAATGGAAATACATGATTTCAACCTTAAAACTTGTTTAGAAACAAAAACAAACAAAACCATATAAAAAGTTTTGAAAACTAACTTTTTAGTGTTCCCATAGAGAACGAGAAACACTGAAAAGGTAGGTTGGACAGGTAGCCCTCGTCCCAAGCCATCCAACATAACTGAAAACCCGACGATCTATCGAGAAACGAAGAAAACCCATAGAAATCTCCATTGGAGATGATCCCCACGGGAAGGAGAAGAAGAAGAGAAAGGAAGAATGAATTTCTTGGTCAAATGGTCAACATTGGGGTTTTTAAAGAAGATGAATAGTGTTTTGATATTTTTTTAAAATCGAAAATTACGAATACGTTCATTTAATGATTTTTAACTCATAAAACGAAACCCGAAGTTCTTTAAATAGCCAAATGGTGATTAATAATTATTAATTGGCCCGATATAATTATTAATACTACCAAAACTAATTTAAGCTAATAAAATGATGAAAAGGTTTTCGAACGAAATTAACTACTAAATTCTAAATTACTAAAACCAAAATTAAAATAAATACTTTAATTAAATAAAAAAAATAATATATTAAATAAAAAAAATTCACTTAAAAAATAACGGGACGTTACAAAGAGTATATTTTCTTTTTTGTATTTATCTTTGGTAAATAAATCTATATAAATATTTTAGGATATAATTCAAACAATTATCTCCTACAAATTATAAGATGGGTGAAAATTATATGATAAATAATTAATAAATACAATTTATTTAATTAATTATTTTGGGACAATTTCAATTGGGTTCATTAATCTAATTGGGCTTGAAACTCTCTCTTAAATTAATAAGTCCAACTTAATTAATTAATTTATTTATTACCATTTAAATAAAATACTTTATTTAAATAATTAATAATATTAATATTTTCTCCTGACTAAATATTATCTAATAATTTTTCATTATTAATTTCATGCTTAAATAAACTCATTACTTAAACAATTAATAATGTTTATAATAACTACCGTTTAAATATACTCAATATTTAAACAATTAATATTGTCTATTTAGGTAATTCACTTTACTTAAGATTTTTATTTCTTCTACTTGATTTCACGACTATGATATTTGGGCTAGCATAGGGACCCGATGGGCCTATAGATCATGGGTTTAATAATTAGTCAATTAAGTGATTAACTCATAATCAGTTAATTACTTATTATCTAACTATTAATAATTCCACTATAGATTCATAGCTGAACTCCACTCACTACAGATGAGTTATGTCCATTTAGTTTATCTTTATTTATATCTGTGATATATCCTTCATGTGGAACCCTCATAATTACAAGCGGATTAAATTTCTGTTTGGGTCCTGTAAATACCACTTTATCCTTGTGTTCCCGCTGATTCTCCAATAAACTTTTTCTTTAGTCGAACTAAAGATAATATACTTCTGTGATCAATAGAAGTCCTGACGTCACTTGTTCATGTCTCGAATCAGTACATCAAGGGAGTTTCCTGAAGTTCCTAAAATGTTTAGGTATCGTACTGACATCGTTAATTTATAGGAAAGTTATGTATTCCATCTCGTGAAAATGCGTTTCAGCTACTTATCTAGTTATGTTCCCAAAGCAGGAGTGTATTGAGTGTTCTTGCAGATCACTCTCAACCATGTGAATCAAAGAACATAACTCCACAAATATGAGTCCACATTTCACTCAGGATTGAGATCTATCACGGTTGATAAACTTAGTTTGATATTTGATCATGTCTCGTAAACGGTACTAATGAGAAATTTGATCAAACATTGTGGTCCTGTCTTCTACAATCAACATTGCATATGATACTTCCATTTCATATCTCCCACATGAAAGATCATGATTAGATCATTTTTCTATAAACAAAATGTGAAGCTATCAACAGTGTTACCAGGATAAGGTTCTCAAACGTTATCCATTTACTGTAGATACTTTTAAGTTACTCATCTCGACTTGAATCATCTCGTATGACTCACATACTAAGTCGTGATTTCATAAGAGTGACTTAGGGTTTTACTATTTGAATGTTTGATATTTATATATTTCCATATATTCCTAATATAGTCAATTGAATCAATATAGATAATAGAAAGAGCTTATGTTTATTTATTTAATTTATTTGAAATAAATTATCTTTATTAAATAATTACAAGTTCTAGGACACCATTCCTAACAGGAAGAACATTAGTGGATGTTTACAAAAGACAGCTTACAATGCAAGTTAATGATTAGGAGGTACTTTCAATATTTTTAATTCTTTGAGGTTTCCTAACCATGTAGAAAGTTGTTCTATGATTGATTTTTTAGATTCAGCAGTGGAAAAGCGTTGGAAGAAAAAGTGTAGAAAAGGACCCATCTTGACTTCGTGAGAATGATGACGTCCTAGTTTGAACCATTAGTCAGAAAAATTGATGAAATTAAGTGCCTAAAAACCTCCATTGAAGAACCACCTTCTCTTGTACTTAAAAATCTTCCATCACATATGAAAAATGCCTTTCTGGGAAAAAATGAGACCTTTCTGGTGATAATCAATTCTTTGTTGAAAGAGCAAAAAGAACAACAGCTTCTGAGCGTATTGAGCAAGTTCTGAATAGCTTTGGGATGGACAATGGTGGACATTAAAAGAATAAGCCCCACCATTTGTATGCATAAGATACTTTTGAAAGACACCAATTTTAGTTCTGTGGAGAAACAGACATTTGAACCCCACCATGAAAGAAGTAGTGAAGAAAGAGATTATCAAATTGCTAGATGTAAGTATCATCTACTCAATTTCTGACACTAAGTAGGTAAGCCAAGTTCAATGTGTTCCAAAAAAAGGTGGTATGACTGTGGTTTCTAATGCCAATAATTAGCTAATTCCACAACGCACTGTTACGTGTTGGAGAGTATGCATGGGCTATAGAAGGCTTAAGAAAGTAACAAGAAAAGATTATTTTCTACTTCCTTTCCTTGATCAAATGTTGGATAGATTGGCAGGGAAAGAATATTACTGATTTCTTGATGGATACTCTGGATACAATGAAATTGTAATTTTTCCAGAAGACCAAGAGAAAACAATGTTCACATGTCCTTACGACACATTTGCATTCAGAAGGATGCCATTCAGACTATGCAATTCCCCAACAACATTTCAATGATGTATGATGACACTTTTTAATGACATGATGGAAGATTCACTGGAAATCTTCATAGATGACTTTTCTGTGTATGGAGAGACATTTTGCTTATAGTTTCAATTACTAGGAAAAAGTACTCGCAAGGTGCCAGCAAAAAAATCTAGTTCTCAACATGGAAAAACGACACTTTATGGTTAAAGAATGAATTGTTTTGGGACATAAGATTTCAATGGCAGGGATCAAAGTTGATAAGGCGAAGGTAAAAGTGATGGAGGGCATTGGCCCACCAGCTAATGTAAAAGGTGTTTGTAGTTTTTTAGGGCATGCAGGATTTTATCGTCGATTTATCAAAGACTTTTCTAAAATAACTAAACCCTTATGTTCTCTGTTAGAACACAACACATCATTTGTAATGGGAGAAGCTTGTTTAGCAGCATTTGAAACTCTAATGAGACATTTAATTCAAGCTCTTATTGTTGTTCCACTAGATTGGACCCATCCATTTGAACTTATATGTGATGGCAGTGACTACGCCATTGAAGCTGTCTTGGGGTCAAAACTGGGAGAATCTTCCATGCAATTTGTTATGCTAGCAAAACATTGAATGATTCTTAGAAAAAGTACACTACAACAAAAAAAAGAACTGCCAGCCATAGTTTTTCTCTAGAAAACTTTAGATCCTATTTGTTGGGCATCAGGGTAGTAATCCATAGTGACCATCCTCAAATACTTTCTCTCAAAGAAGGATGCCAAGGCACACTTTTTGATATGTATTTTGCTTCTTCAAGAATTTGATGTGGAAATACTGTAACGTCCCGTTAATTTTGAAGTGAATTTTTTTTATTTATTTTATTATTTTATTTAATGTTATTTATTTATTTATTTATTTTAATTTAAGTATTTAGTTTAATTCTTATTTTTGTAATTTTGATTTTAGTAGTTAATTTCGCCCGAAATCCTTTTTTATCGTTTTAATACTTTAATTTCGTTTCGGTGGCATTAATAATTATTAATAGGCCAATTAATAATTATTAATCACATTTAGATTTATTTAAGAGCTTCGGGTTTCGAATCATAAGTCAAAAGTCATAAAAGGACGCAACCGTCATTTCTAATTTCTTAAAAATATCAAAACACTATTCATCCATCTTTAAAAACTCATCTTGACCAAGTTTGACTCATTTTTGCTCATCCTTTTCTTCCCAAAACCGTGGGTATTAATGGGAGGGGCGAAATTTTCGGGTTTTGCACGTT
Source organism: Gynostemma pentaphyllum (assembly GCA_028015215.1). Lineage (NCBI taxonomy): Eukaryota > Viridiplantae > Streptophyta > Magnoliopsida > Cucurbitales > Cucurbitaceae > Gynostemma > Gynostemma pentaphyllum. Next base: position 45,240,327 of record CM051355.1, read on the forward strand.
TCTCGGCGAATCGACTCGATTTCGGTTGCATCGAAAAGCCCTCGGGTCTAGGATTCTTTTCCACCCATCGATCGTGCCTTTCTCCCGTAATCCACGGAGTTCTCGGTAAGTTTATATTCAAACCCTAAGCTCCAAATAGTATTTTATTGGAGTTTTCTTTGATTTCTTTCGATTTCTTGTCGTGAAACTCGATGTTTGTAAATACGGGAGTTGTTTTAAGAGTTTTTGGAAACTTTCCCATAACCCTAAAACCGAGTTTCAGTCGAAACCCTTCCCGTTTTAAATTTACCTTTTTGGGTTTGATTATGGGTTATTTATTGATGAATTATTGTTTATTTAAATTCAATTCGTGAAATTACATATTGTTCAAAAACCCTAATTATCGATACCCATTGAAATCGGGAATATCAAATTTGTTTGAAACCAACTCGGAACGCATCTAAATTGCCTAAAAGCCGGAAAACCAAAACCAAAACCCTTTTGTGAAAAGGGGGCCTAGAGCCTCATTGTTGGGGTTGTTGGGTTTTTCGTCATATTGTACGTGTAGATGTTGTTTGACCGTTATTTGGTTAATTATTAATTGTTAGGTGTAATTTTAATTGTAGGTGTTTTTGAACCTTTCATTGATCGCGTTATCGAAGGTTTGGAATGAAATCTTCTTTTGCAAAGGTGAGAATAGTTAAGATAAAGTAATTATAAAAAGCGAATAAGTGTGATGGTTTGTACAATTGGAAACTAAGATAAGAATTCGAATCTAAGATTAGAGGGATGTGAGTTAGTGCCCTTAGGATTAAAAGTGAATCATTTAAGTGAGAACTTAGGAGTTCTCGAGGAAAGCATTGAATCTTAGAATTTACTAAGTTAGATTCGTTTCGAAGTTTAGGATGGATCATTGGAAGTTAAAAGATCCAAACTTTTAGATGAAACAGTTAATAGAACCTCAGATTATGTTGGAAGTTTAGAATCCTTGAAGGTATAGGTTAATCGTTTAAGTTATGATTTTACTTTTATATTATTAGCGGAGTTCGATTTATATATCGTTCTGCCGAGATTCCTATTTATTTTACTTTATGTCTTTACTTTATGCCCCTTTACTTTATACTTTTTTTGGCTACTTTATCATTTACTTTTACTTTATTTACTTGTGGAAGCATATGCATAACATATTGCACCATAACATCTCGCATCATGGGAAAGAAAGTGAGAAAGAAAAGAAGGGGGAAGAATGTTGGAGCCAACGGGTAGTGTCCGCATCACCTTCAGAAAAAGAAAAGAAAGTGAGAAAGAAAAGAAGGGGAAGAATGTTGGAGCCTACGGGTAGTTTCCGCATCACCTTCAGAAAAAAAAGAGAAAGTGAGAAAGAAAAGGAGGGAGAACGGTGGATCCTACGGGATAGACCACGTTACCTTATTCATGCATAAGGGCGTATGCAAATCCTACGGGATGTCCTCATGCATTCATGCTTATGATCGATGAAATAGAGAATCGAGATGTTTTATTTTATGCAAAGTATATTTATTTTTCTTATTTATGTCGTAACAAGTAAATGGATGAGAATTAGACTACGTGTGTTAGTAGTATCATCCTTTGGATATTATAGAATGGAATTACCTAAAGTTTGGAGAACTTTAGGATTGATTGTGTCAGATTGATTGGACACAAATCAGAATACGGGTTTGAGGTCTATCTTTAGTTTTTATTCTTATTATTCTCACTGGGCAGTTGTTAGCTCATGATATTACAAAATTTCAGGTAATGCCCTGGCTAGAGGTCGAGGGAAAGAAGATGGTGCTACGTGATCAAAGGATAATGACTTCGAGATGGACTAGGTGTTATGTAAAATTCCATGTACATGGTTTTGTGAATTTTATCTAATTTTGAGATTTGTACATTTGTAAATAGCTCTTAAGAGCTTTTGTCTTTATTTTATGTTTATAAGCTTTTGAACTCTTGATAGGAACTTAATGTTCCTTGTGTTATTTAGATTTTTGAAAATTAAGATGTAAACAGGTTTGGCTAGCAAATTTTCAAACATAATCACGCCAATTTTTCTTAAAATAAAAGACTTCCGCTGTGTTCTCTAATTTAAATTATTTAAAAGTGACGGGTCATCACAAATACGAGACATAAAAGGCGTAGAGAATCAATTAGGTGACCACTTATCACGCTTGGAATTTACCAAAGAAGGCTTCACGGGAGTTGAGCTCCATGACAGTTTCCCAGATGAGCAGCTACTCCAAATAGAAAAGTTGGATCACCCTTGGTTCCAGATTTTGCCAATTATATAGCCAGTGGGAAACAACATCCTAACATGTCAGAGAAAAAGCTTAAAAGGTTCTTACATCATTCTAAGTCCTATGTGTGGGACGAACCTTACTTATACAAGCAGTGTGCAGATGAACTTTTGAGAAGATGTGCAGCAAACGAAGAAATAAACTCAATTCTATCTTAGTGTCATGATTCACCATACAGAGGAACCTTTGGTGGAGTAAGAACTGCAGCTAAGGTGCTAAAAAGTGGTCTGTATTGGCGTACATTGTTCAAGGATACAAAAGAGTTTGTTCAAAAATGTGATAGTTGTCAGAGAATAGGAAATATCTCTCTGAGACATGAGATGCCCTTGAATAACATCTTGGAGATTGAGATTTTTGATGCATTGGGAATCGATTTTATCAGACCCATTCCACTTTCTTGTGGAAATCAATATATTTTAGTTGGATTAGACTACGTGCCCAAATGATTTGAAGATGCTGCTTTACCTACCAATGACGTAAAATTGGTGATAATGTTTCTGAAAAAAAAAATATTGTAGCATTTTGGGACCCCTAGAGCATTGATCAGTGATGAAGGAATACATTTTTGCAATAAAATGATTGATACAATTCTTGCCAAGTATGGAGTCAGACACAAAATTACGACAACATATCATCCACGGTGCAATGGGTAAGCTGAAATATCCAATTGAGAAATAAAGAGGAGCCTTGAAAACCTAGTTCATCCCGATCAAAAGGATTGGTTTAAAAAATTAGATGACTCTCTTTGGACTTATCGTACAGTATTCAAGGCACCTTTAGGAATGTCACTGTATCAGGTAGTATTTGGAAAGGCTTGCCATCTACCATTGGAATTGGAACATAAGGCTTTCTCGGCATTGAACGCCCCTAATAAGTGCAAGCCATTCCAAGTTTGCATGTCTTTTTTTATGATATTAATCCCCATTAATTTTTTTTTAAAATTTATACCTTATTGATGATTGAAAGCTGTGCATTTCAAATTTTAATTTGACTATGCACTACGCACGTGTTCGATTTTTGTACAAGGAGGCAATAGTAATTCAAAGGGTAATCATGTCTTTTCACGCAAGGAGTTACTAATTATTGTGTAGTGAAACCGTCTACACGTGTGGCTCTCCAATGGCCACGTCTTAATCACTGTCTCCAATGCACCGTTTCGCCTGCCCCGCATCTTTTTATATTTCCATTTTGCTTACCTATTGCCTTCCATTCAAGTTTCATTGCGTACCCATTCATTTTCGATCTCTTAAAAAAAACCTTAACCCTAACTTTTCCCCTCCACCATTTTGACCATGGTTTTGACAAGGAAACAACTTGAAATTTCCGCCCCTTAGAAATGCCCCACTCTCATTTTTTAGCCTTTAAGCAACCATACTTCGAAGGGAAAAAGAATCGCATGTGATGATCCTATCCACATAGATAACCCTGTAAATGTAGACGATTCGGATGAGGAAGTGCATGATGCTGCTCATGCCTCAGGTTCACATTTGGAGGCAGTGCGTTTCAGTTCACCTCAAGCAGACAAGGCATATAGGAAAGTGTTTAAGTGTTGTGAAATTTTAATTGAGCAAGGGATCGAAATGACGAGTGCAGTGGCATGGGGTCTCCCAAACTACATTTCTGGTCCTATGGAAACACTTAAGCTCGCTTATCTTTTTTCATCACCCAGAGATGAACCCTGTGCTGACCATCGCTATAGAATTTTACGCCAACTTTTAGGATAGAGTGGAATATTTGATTTGTGTTCGAGGAAGAGAAGTAAGCTTTTCGCTTGGAGCCATTAACAGTTACTACGAGTTGACTGACCTTGGTGACTATTTCGGAGAAAATATGGAGGGACCGCACCCCGAATTTTTAGAATCGATCTTGCAGCACGTTGGCCATCCTCAAGCCTAGTGGTATATCTCCACCCAAAAGGTTTACACAGTAAAGAAAGCCCATCTAAAACCCACTGCACAAATATGGCTAATCTATTTGCTCACCCGTGTCATGCCCACATCACACAAAACCACTATAAGTGTTGAGCACATGTTACTTTTTTATTGTGTTATGATGGGAAAGCCTGTGAACTTTGGGAGAATTATTTCTAGGGAGATGGAGAAATGTTCTGAGAGCGCTGCTTCGTGGGGTGTTTAGTTTTTCCAAGTCTTATAACAGGGTTATGCGAAAGGGCAGGGGTTTAAATCAAAAATAGGGACGAAGTGAAGAACCTAAGTGGGATCATTGACAGAGAATGCATGGTAAGGGTAAACGCCCAAGTCCCATTCCCCCACCCACTATCTTTGTAAATGTACAACATGCACATGCCTATTAAGGAACTTTAGAAAACTCCCTTGACGTACTAATTCGAGACATGAACAAGTGGCGCCACGACTTCTATTGATCAGAGAAGTATATTATCTATAGTTTGACTACAAATAATGTTTATTGGAGAATCAACGGGAACACAAGGATAAAACGTTAATTATAGGGGCAAAATGGTAAATTTAATCCGCCAGTAATTATTAGTGTTCCACGCGAACGATATATCACAAATATAATAAAAGATAAACCAAATGGACATAACTCATCTATAGTATGGGGAGTTTAGCTATGAATCTATAGTGGAATTATTCATAATTAAATAATAAGTAATTAATGAATTATGAGTTAATCGCTTAATTGACTAATTACTAAGCCCATGATCTATAGGTCCATCGGGTCCCTATGCTAGCCCAAATATCGTTGTAGCAAAACTAAATTATTATTTTAACTTAGGAAGAACAAATAATTTAAGTTATTGAATTTATGTAAAATAGCTTATTTAAACGGGACTATTCATATTATTAATTATTTAAATAATGAGTTTATTTAAATGGAAATTAATAGAGAGAATTAAATTCAATTGGAATACATTGGTTTTGGCCCAAAATAATTAATTAATTGAATAAGATTCAATGGTAATTAATATATTAATTTTTGGCTAAATGTATTTAATTATAAATTATCATTTGAATTTTTCTAATATTAAATAAAGAAAAGTATAAAAAAATATAAAAAAATACATATCTTCCTCAATAGGCGTGCGCATGTTTTACGTTTACAAAGATAAGGAAATTTAAATTTTTATTTATATTCAATCTTATCTTTTCTAATTTTTAATAATTTGGAAATAAGGAATTCTATATCGTCCTCGTCCAGCAGGTAACTAACAACGACCTCCATGTGGAACCAGGGCCATCGTTAGTTTCTCTGATTACTATTTTTTGAACTTTAGCTACAAACGAGTATTGTACTTATTAATATGAAACATTTCACTTTAACGAGAACTTTAAGTTAATATTTTAAAGTAATAAAATGAATAAAATGGAGTCAGTATTTAACAAATTTTAAAACAGTCAATTTTTGTACAAAATTATATTGAAGACGGGTCTTCAAAACTCGTGTTAAGGTAAAAGAAAATTGACCTAAACACGGGTTTTCAAGACCCGTCTCTACCACATGGCAATAAGACAGGTTTTGAAAACCCGTTTTCAATGTCTTGGCATAGATTGAAGTCAAAGATGATCTTCAACCTTTGAGTTCGAAATAATTGACATTTTGCCAAATAATTCAAACGTTTGGACATATACTTAATTACTTTTAAAAAAAGAGGTTGAGTTTCGAAAAAAAGTAATCTTTGTAGTTTTATTCGACAAGTAAATGCATTATTTTTCTTCTTCATATGTTCCTTTTAAAAGAGTTGCATTAAATAATAAAATTATATTAAAAAAAAAGTTAACAAAACTGTAACGTCCCGTGACTTTTAGGGGTAAATTTTTTATTTTTTATTTTTTTTATTTTTACTTTATTTTATTTATTTTAAAAATAAAGCTTTTAAGATTAGTTTAATTTTAGAAATTTCAATTTTAATAGTTATTTATGTCCGAAATTGTTTTTAATCGTTTTAATAATTAAAATTTGTTTTGGTGACATTAATAATTATTAATGGACCAATTAATAATTATTAATCACCTTTAGGTTTATTTACGAGCTTCGGGTTTCGTTTTTAAAAGCAAAAGTAAAAGAGGGACGTAGGCGTCATTTTCCAAATTGTTAAATATCTAAACACTATTCCTCCTTCTCTTTAAATAAGCCAAAATTAGACAAAATATGAAATTTTCTTCTCATTTTTCATCCCAAACCCGTAGCTTAGAGAGAAAAAAAGAGGAGAGAAAGAAATCGTCGCCTCGGCTTCGTTTCTCGACCGTTTTGCGTGATTTCAGATGCGTTGGAAAGCTCTCGCCGAGACCTTTCTACCCATCCTAACAATCGAGGTTTTAGCTCGTTTTCTCGAGGCTTAAAGGTATGTTAAAGTTTCTTAATTTTTATGTGAATAGTGTTTTAATGGAGGTTTTGAGTTGTAATCTTCGAATTCGTTCACTGAAGCTTGAAGGTTTCATTCGGGGAAGTCTTTATGGTCAATTTTAGAAACTTTCTCTAAACCCTAAAACCGAGTTTGAGCCGGAAACCTGTCCCTTGTGATTTTCCCTCTTTGGGCTATGTTTAGGATGTTAGGTTCTTTGTGTTTTTGCTTTTTAGTTAATTTTTCGAAAATGGATTAATATGAAAAACCCTAATTTTCGGTTACCCATTGATTTTGCAAACCTCCAAAGTATTCGAAACCAACCCAAAACACCTCTAAATTGCATAAAAGCCGGAAAATCAAACCCGAACCCCTTTTTCCCTAGCTTGGCCGAGAGCTCCATAAGGGTAGAATCCTGGATTTTCGTGGTTTTATGTGTTTAGATGTTGTTTGTTTGTTTTCCGGTTAATTAATGTTCTTTAGGATTAATTCGTTTGTAGGATTGTGATTTGTTCGTGATTTTACAAACTCGGATTATTCGGAGTTTGTCTTCAAGCTAAGGTGAGTTTAATGTGAAAGTTAATGGTTTTATGAATTTAGTTTCATTATGTAATTGTTTATCGATGTTAAGAGGGAGATAACTTCTTAGGATTAAGTTTTGGTTGGAGACTTTGATTCGGAAGTGTGTGTGGAAAGTTTGGATTTATGGTTAGTTCGATGATTAGAGAACATCGGAGAGGTTTGGAAGTATGGTAATGTGATTTGGAGATGTTAGATGAAAGTGGAATGGAAGTTACTTTGATGGTTTTGAAAGTTACTTTGATGGATTTGGAAGTAAAGTAATTAGAAGATGCACTTGAGTAGTAACTCGTGTAGTCTAGTTGGTTAGGTTTCTAATTAACTTAGTAGAATTCTTTGGAGTTTAGCTAACTTTTGGGGACCTACGGCACATTGATTCTGCACGTGATAGTATGTGATTTTGATCCATATGTAATCATGGTGAGATGATTTGTGGTGACCTTAGGCACATTGATTTACACATGGTAATATGTTGATTTTGGTCCATATGTATCATGGTGTGATGATTTGTGGGTACCTTGAGCACTTTGATTCTGCACGTGATAGTATGTGATTTTGATCCATATGTAATCATGGTGAGATGATTAGTGGGATAGTACATGGTAGTATGTGATTTTGATCCATATGTAACCATGGTACTATGGTTTGTAACTAGCACATGATAGTATGTGATTTTGATCCATATGTAATCATGGTGAGATGATTAGTGGGATAGTACATGGTAGTATGTGATTTTGATCCATATGTAACCATGATACTATGGTCTGTAACTAGCACATGATAGTATGTGATTTTGATCCATATGTAATCATGGTGTGATGTTGGTACGACCGTACGGGCTTAGTATGTGATTTTGATCCATATGGTATACCCGATACGATGATTGTGATATGGTAATACCGTACGGGCTTAGTATGTGATTTTGATCCATATGGTATACCCGATACGATGATTGTGATATGGTAATACCGTACGGGCTTAGTATGTGATTTTGATCCATATGGTATACCCGATACGATGATTGTGATATGGTAATACCGTACGGGCTAGTATGTTGATGTTGATCCATACGGTAAATCCATTACGATGAAACTTGTTTGGTAATAAAAGATAGTTAATGTTACTTTACTTTAAGTCCTTATATCTATCTCTTGGTAATGAATGATGAATACGGGTAATATATGACTATCGTTTGTTTATATGGAAATTGGAAATGTGGATATGGGTAGTAATGAGCATTTTAGGCCTTTGGACACGATTCGGTTATGAGATTTTGTTCATAGGATTACTTGCTTTCATTTTACTCTCACTAGCATTGTTTGCTAATGGTGCTACACCACAATATTTTCAGGTAAACCTCGAGCTAAGAAACGTGGTAGAGGAGGTGGAGCCGCGTGACCACTCGAGATGGTGTATGGACAATATTAGGAACTCTTTTTGGTTTAGCATTCATAGAAATGCTTGTTAATTTTTCATCTTTTCATACTTATGCCTTTTTGAGCCCGAAAGGGTATTTGTGCAAAATATGTCAATGTTTTATGATTTAAATATCTTTTGGAATGCGCATTTCCGATTTATTGCTTTTTCTGGAATTTGGGTTGTAAAACAGGTTTTGGTTATTCGATTTTTAAACGAACCCACGCCGTTTTTCTTTAAAAGTCGAGTCTTCTGCTGTGCATTTGAATTTAAAGAATTTAACGGGTTTGGGTCATTACAAAAACCCAATAAAAAAAAAAATTATTCACTTGTACTTTAAAATATTTTAATGATATTCATCAATCTATAATACTAAAATAATAAGTAAACTATAATTTAAATTTGAAATTAAAGTAGAAAAATATTATTGGATGTAGTTTTTCTTTCCAAGTACAGTTCCTAAAGTTAGATATATATATATATATATATCATTTTTATTTATGATTTTTATAAACATTATATATTTATAATATCCATTTTAATGATTTTTAAATCATAATATAACTAAAATTAGATTTTTGTTTTTTATTTTATATTATAGCTATAATTTTCAATAGTTATTTTTTTTTATAATTATTTACAATATAAAATTAAATAGGTTATAGTTTATTCATATTTTTATTAATTAATTTTGTGACGACCTGACTCCTTTTAAACCTTTTGAAACTAAAACACAGCGGAAGTCTTGGTATTTAAAAAAAAAGCGGCGTGGATATGTTTGAAACTTAGGCTAGCCAAAACCTATATACATTTTTCATATCACGAATTTTAAAAGTAAGGAAATGCAATTCCTTTTTCCAAAGTTTAAAAGAGTTAATAACCATAAAAGTAAAACAAGAATCTCTTCAGAGCTTATATACAAATTTACATATCAAAAGTGTAAAGACCCGAAATTTTCAATAATACTTCAAATCAGAATTAAAACAGCGGAAGACTTAATTTATAAAATTCGGCATTGTGTCGTCTGTATTTTGAACGTTCCAAAAACAAAATACATTGTTCACAACCAGAATAACGATAAAACAGATAAATCCTGGAAATGCGCATTTTCGACATAGTTTTTTTTTTTAAATTCAAGGGAAACAACTAAAAACCATAAATCAGTCAAGTGCTCTCCCGAGCTCCAAAATAACTAATAAGACACTGAAAATGATAAAAGTTCAGAGTGTTTAAAGTTTGTGCATTCCTAGAATTCACATATCGAACCAGTCCCAGTCCGAGTCACCATCCCGCGATCATGCGGCACCACCACCTTTAGCATGACCTCTACCACGGGACATAACTGAAAAAAAATTAAGTGTAGCAACATTAGCATAAAAATGCTAGTGAGAGTAAAATGGAGTCATGCAACCCTATGGACGAATTCCACATCGGAAATTGTGTCCAAAAACCTAGCATGCTCTTTATTACCCATTCTATACTCCCAACATCCTATACCCACATATAATTCGATTCCAAATGTACATTCCACATATTACCAAAGGAAACATTTAAAACCACTAGTTACAATCAGAATTTCATGAAACACCACTAATGTTTTCGACCAAGAAGCATTAATAAAAATACGATATCGTTTCCAATATTCTCGACCAAGAATATTGCCAAAATGATATTACCACCGCTAATGTTCTCGACCAAGAACCATTAGCCAAACACAGTATTATCTCTAATATTCTCGACCAAGAATATTGCCAGAATGATATTACCACCGCTAATGTTCTCGACCAAGAACCATTAGCCAAATAGATTATTATCTCTAATATTCTCGACCAAGAACATTACCAAAATGATATCATCACCGCTAATGTTCTCGACCAAGAACCATTAGCCAAACACATTATTACCTTTAATATTCTCGACCAAGAATATTACCAAAATGATATGAACACCGCTAATGTTCTCGACCAAGAACCATTAGCCAAACACATTATTATCTCTAATATTCTCGACCAAAAATATTACCAAAACGATATCAACACTGCTAATCTTCTCGACCAAGAACCATTAGCCAAACACATTATTATCTCTAATATTCTCGACCAAGAATATTACCAAAATGATATCATCACCGCTAATGTTCTCGATCAAGAACCATAAGCCAAACACATTATTATCTCTAATATTCTCGACCAAGAATATTACCAAAATGATATCAACACCGCTAATCTTTTCGACCAAGAAGAATTAGCCAAACACATTATTATCTCTATTATTCTCAACAAAAAATATTACCAAAATGATATCATCACCACTAATGTTCTCGTCCAAAAACCATTAGCCAATTACATTTTTACCTTTAATATTCTCGACCAAGAATATTACCAAAATGATATCAACACCGCTCATGTTCTCGACCAAGAACCATTAGCAAAACACATTATTATCTCTATTATTCTCGACCAAGAATATTACCAAAATGATATCATCACCGCTAATGTTCTCGTCCAAGAACCTTAGCCAATTACATTTTTACCTTTGATATTCTCGACCAAAAATATTACCAAAATGATATCAACACCGCTAAAATTCTCAACCGAACCATTAGCAAATAACATAAAGTGCAAGCATAAGAATGATAATTCATGCCATTAGCCATTCCATGAAAGAAAAGTAAAACGAAGATTAAATATGCATTTAAATGACGACGGAGAACATCGCGTACCCATCATTTAGCTTTCCCATAACCTATTTCCAATTCTCACACTAGGCTTAATTTTTCTCAACAACGTACCAACTCGAATACCCCAAGCAACGTAAAACTTCCAATTACAATGATGCACTTTACCCTTCCTTTCCAAATTAAAATCTAAACTCCGAAAAACAACTAAACAAGAGAATTATTCACAACACTCACTACTGATAATCTTCAAAGCAACCAAAATTCTCATTGGATTCTAATTCACAATCCCTCTTATACTCAATTATCAACTCGTCGGGTAAATCATTTATAAAATCACATAAAACCACTTTATACTCATCTTTGAAAAAGAAATAGTCGATCCTTACAAGCTGAAGGATTGATTTCATGAACGGTTACCGAAACCTACAAATTAATTTCACCAATCATACATTAATTTCACAAACTGTGAAAAAAAGTAGATTTGTTGTGCTAATTAATTAATTAATTTTCTAAATGCTAAACTTTAGCACAATTCCTTACACAGACCAAGACACCACCGTTTTGACCAAAGTCAAAATTGATTTTACAATTTTTAAAGTTAAAAGAATGTAGTAACTGACCATTGAAAAGAAAAGGAATGTCACGCGAACCGAGGCACCCAGTTTCTTCTTCTTCCTTGCGTAGAGATGTTGAACCACCATTTTCTTTTCTTTTTTTTTAAACAATTAACCAAATCAGTTTGACCCATTATCCAAATAACACGCAAGACAAGACGTCTTGGCCTTCTTTCTTCTTCATAGAGGCGTTGAACAGAGGAGACAGACATGATTTTAAACTCCATGAAAGTAGAACCAAAAACACCATGGCTTTCTCTTCAGAGATCCTGACTATAACCAATTGGAAGATAAATGATTCTTGCTCTCCTCTGTCTCGAGAACCATGGGAGGGTGCGGTGGTGATACTGTGGCGTGGACGGTTTGAACCATGAAGGGATTGTGGAATTAACAAAAAAAAGAAGCAGGTAGATGGGCCATGGCGGCGGTGTGAACACGAGAGAGATAAAATGAAACAATAAAATTCCTCTCTTTTTGCCCAATATAAGGGTGCCCTAAATTTTAGGGATATGGCAAAATAACAAGAAGGGACCACACTCCCTCGAACCTTAAAAATAACTAACAAAAACATAATTTATCAACTTCATTCAATTTAACTAACTACCAATCCTAGTTAATCTAATTTAATTAAATAACTAAACAAATAAATAAAATTAAAAAAAAAAAATTTACTACGAAAATAACGGGACGTTACAAAAAGACACAAATACAACAAAATGAGTCCATTGACTTTTTAAAAGTGTATCTAGTTCATCTTTGTATCATCATCCTCTCGATCAAGCCGCACCAGCTCCTCTCCCACCACCACGAGCATAAGGATTACCTGAAATTGTTTGAAATATCATGAGCTAACAACAAGCTCAGTGAAAATAAACAGAATATAAAAGTAACAATAGACCGCAAACCCGTATTCTGATTTGTGTTAGAGTAAATTTACATATTCTTTTCCAAAGTCCTCTAAACTCAAGAAAACTAACTTTCAACTATTTGGAAAAATACTTCCGTATCACATAATCTCTGCATGGTTCATCCTTTTGATACCTCATACTATATATAAGGTTTAGCTTTCCTTGATGTTCGATAAAATAATATTAATCTCATTCGAACTTAACATATCCCACAATCACAATTTACGAAACAAGATGATATTACTAGCATACGTAATCTAATCATCATTCATTAGCTCATTAAACTAGTATGAAAAAGTACATGATCTTTACATAAATATAACATGTCATGCAAATAATATTAGGTAATGGTAGCTCTCGTAGGAATAACATTCACCTCGTTGTCTTGCTTTCCATAGTAAAATATACAACTCCATCTCAATGATATAATTCCATCTCTAAATAGCTCTCGTAGGACTAGCATTCACCTTTAATGAATAATGATAGGTAATCATAGCTCCTGTAGGACTAGCATTCACCTCATCATCTTACTTTCCATCATAGAATATGCAACTCTTTCTCAATGATATAATGATAGGTAATCATAGCTCCAGTAGGACTAGCATTCATCTCATCATTTTACTTTCAATTTCGATGATGCAATATGATATGCCTATGTTTTCAAGTGTAAGTAAACATGAATATAAACATTCAAGTAACCGAAGGGCATAAAGTAAATGGATCATATCTTCCCTTTCACTATAAAAAAAAACAAATTGCGACCAGAAGGTCGTTTTTTAGACAAATGCAACCAGAAAAGTGACCAAACCTGGCGTGGCCAAAAAGCTGGTCGTCGAGGGATTTTGTGCGTCCAATAGGTCACCAAAATACAACCAAACGTGTTTGGTAGCAAAAAAGTCAACATTTTAAAAAACGACCAGATAGTCGCCTATAATCGTGACGACCCGACTCTTTTAAATCATTTAAAAACTAAAATACAGCGGAAGTCTTTATAATTTTTTATAAAAACGGCATGGTTATGTTTGAAACTTGGCTAGCCAAAACCTATTTACATTTTCACATCAGAAAATTTAAACACAAGGAATTTCAAATTCCTATTTCAGGAGTTTAAAAGAGTTAATAATCATAAAGTTAAAACGAGAAGCTCTTAAGAGCTTATATACATATTTACCATTCAAAATATACCATATATAACAAAGACAAGTCCATGGACATTAAAATACTCCTAGTCCATCTCAGCATCATCATCATCCAGATCAGTCTGCACCTGCTCCTCTCTCTACGATCTCGAACATTACCTGAAAATGTTTGTAATATCATGAGCTAACAACAAGCCCAGTGAAAATAAACAGAATAAAAATAACAATAGACTCCAAACCCGCATCCGGGTTTGTGTCCAAGTAAAACTCGCATTCCCTTATCTTTCAACCACCAAAAAGGTTTTATATCAAATATTTCACTTTTACTTACCAATTCACCCAAATGATTGAGGAACTATCTTTCAAGCCTTTAGGATCATGTGTTTTATAACACACATAACATTTGTATTTCATTCTTTTAAAATATCTTATACAATCCATAAGGTTCACATCAAGTCTTAATCTCCAATTCAGGATCTTCTAACTAAAAGAGAATCTAGTTCTCTTAATAATTATACAAGATTCAATATACCCTTGTATTCTCTCATTATACAATCCCATTTCATTCCTCTTTCCTATAGCACTCGGCTATACATCATATTTTATTTCTTTTCTCTAAAGAAATGTATGTTAGACATAATATTTCAATTCTTTTCCCTATAACAACTTAGGCTACCAAAAGTTTATATAACCTTTACCAAAGCTCCCGAACTCGAGAAACTAATTCTCAAATATTTGGATGAATGTTTTCATATCCATAATCTCTTCCTGGTTTATCCTTTTTATATCTCATACTATATATAAGATTTATCCTTCCTTTATGTTCGATAACATAATGTTAATCTCGTCCATTAGCTCAAATAAACAAGTATAAAAAAAGAATTTAATAAACTTTACATAAGCATAACATCTCAATTCACCTTGTTATATTACTTTCCATAATGAAACTAAAATACCTTCTCCATGATATAATTTAACCGATAATATGAATGAAGGTAATGAAAACTCCCGTAGGATTCGCATTCACCTTCTATGCATGAAGGTAATGAGAACTCCCGTCGGATTCACATTCACCTTTTTTTTTGTTTCTCACTTTCCTTTTGTAACGTCCCGTTATTTTGTGATAAAAAAAAACTTTTATTTATTTTATTTTAATTTGAGTAATTAAAATTCATTTATTTATTATTAAATTAGAATTTAGTAATTTATTTCATTTTAATGGCTTTATTTATTTAAATACGTTTTAATGGTATTAATAATTATTAACGGGCCAATTAATAATTATTAATCACCATTGGGATAGTTTGAGATGTTCGGGAATCGTTTTTAAGCCAAAAGTCGTAAAAGGGCAAAATCGTAATTTCCCAATTTGCAAAATATCTAAAAACACTATTCATTTGTCTTTAAAAACTCATCTTGACTCAAAGTTGACCAAAATATTCATTCTTTTCCTCCTCCTTTGCCGTGAGCATCAAAGAAGAAAAGAGAAATTTCGATTTCGTTCGTTTCTTGCCAGATCGAATCGATTCTCGTTCCAGTGGAAAGGTATCGATCCTACGATCATTTTCCACCTAGCCTTCGTACTCGCCGCTCATATTATACGGAGTTCTCGGTAAGTTTTTCTTGAAACCCTAAGCTCCAAATAGTGTTTTAATGGAGTTTTACTTGATTTTCTTCGATTTCGTGTTGTAGAACTCGGTGTTTGTAAACTCGGGAGTAGTTTTACGTGTTTTTGGAAACTATCCCATAACCCTAAAACCGAGTTTCAGTCGAAACCCTTCCTGTTTGAAAATTCCTCTATGGGGTTTGAATTTGGGTTATAGATTCATGTATAATTGCATATTTGAATTCATTTCGGGAAAGGGATTAATGTTCAAAAACCCTAATTATCGATACCCATTGAAATCTGGATTATCGAATTTGTTTAAAACCAACTCAAAACGTATTTAAATTGCCAAAAAGCCGAAAAACCAAACCCGAGACCCTTTTTATAGGGAGGGCCGAGAGCCTCTTTGATGGGGGTTTGGTGGATTTTCCGTCTTTTTGCTTGTTTCATCGTTGTTTAATCGTTAGTTGGTAATTTATTAATTTTCGGGATATTAATCCTTTTGTAGCTGTTTTTGAACCGCTTGTTTGATTGCTCTACCGGACTTAGGAGCAAGGTCATCTTTTAATTAAGGTGAGAATAGTTAGGATTTAAAGTAATTATAGAAATCGAATAAGTGTGATGGTTTGTAGAATCGGAAACTAAGATTAGAATCCAATCTAAGGTTAGAGGATGTGAGATAGTGCCTTAGGATTTGAAGTTAATCCTTTAAGCGAGAAACTTAGGATTTCTCGATGAAAACCTCGAATCTTAGAAGATTCTAAGTTAGATTAGTTTCGGAGTTTAGAACTTTGGATCATTTGGAAGTTTAGAATCCTTGAAAGTTTAGGTTAATCGTTATGTTTTGACCTTTACTTTTATTATTGTTAGCGGAGTTCGATCGATCTATCGTTCATCCGGGATTCTATCTATTTTACTTTATGCCCTTTACTTTATGTTCTTTACTTTTTGCCCCTTTACTTTATGCTTGTTTCGGTTGCTTTATCATTTACATTTACTTTATTACTTTTGCAAGCATATGCAACCATATGCATAACATCTCGCATTATTGAAAAGAAAAGAAAGTGAGAAAGAAAAACGAAAGGTTAATGGTGGAATACGAGAAAGTCCACATTTCCTCCAGGCATAAGTTTTGGTGGGACGCTATAATTGCCCACACTACTTCATACATAAGTATTGGTGGGACGCCATAATTTCCCACACTACTTCATATATAAGGATAATGGTGGATAGTATGTAAAAATCCACATTACCTCCATTTCATGCATAAATGGTGAATGCGTATCCTATGGGAAATACTCATTACTTTTATGCATTTGATAGACGAGAAAGAGAATTGAGATGTTATATCATGCAAAGTTTATTTATTTACTTTTCTTTTTCATGTTATGATAAGTTATTGGATGAACAATTAGACTAAGTGTGCTAATTGTATAATCTTTTGGAACTTATGAAATAGAATTACCTAGAGTTTGGAGAACTTTGGGATTGTTTGTGTCAGATTATTTGGACACAAATCGAAATGCAAGTTTGAGGTCTATCTTTACTTTTTATGCTTATTATTCTCACTGGGCTTAAGTTGTTAGCAAATGATATTACAACCAATTTTAGGTAATGCCCTGGCTAGAGGCCGTGGAAGGGGAGATGGTGCTGCGTGATCGAGGGATGCTGACCTCGAGATGGACTAATGGAATTGTAAAGTTTATGTCTTATTTTGATGAACTTTAAAAACTTTAATGAATTGTATTTTGTATTTGGCTCCTAAGAGCCTAATGTTGATCTTTATATGATATACATATTTGAACTCCTGATTTGGACTTAAACTCCATGTGATTTTATTAGATTTGAAAAATTAGGATGTAAACAGGTTTTCGGCATGCCAATTTTCAAACAAAACCACGCCAATTTTTCATAAATTAAAAGACTTCCGCTGTTTTCTCCGAATTTAATTTATTTAAAAGTGACGGGTCGTCACAGTTGGTATCAGAGCCGACGGGTTCTGTAGACTACATGCGATGCATGTTTGTATTTCATGTTTTGTTTTAAGTCCATTCTCGAAAGTCATCATCTGAGATCAGCAACACCAGGTATTCCTAGACCTTAATCTTTAAACTCGCATTTCATTTCGATTTGGTAAAAGTGGTGAATCCTCTTTTACTGGTAACTTATCTTGATATATTGACTAATATGCAGTATGCCTCATAGAAGGGGTGCCAGACGAGCCAGTGTTAGGGCGGCTGCCCCTGTGAGGGGTAGAGGCCGAGCCCGAGCCCGTGACCCTACACCACCTCCACCTGTGATTCCTATAGTACCTCCGCCAGTGATTCCTGATATACCGCCACCTGTTCAGGGGCGAGGAGTTTATATTTCTGAGGAGGATTATCTGGGATTATTGCGAGATGCTGGTAGACTAGTTCTGCCTGTTGTACCACCACCTAGACCAGCTGATGTGGCAGTTGATCAGGTTGGAGCTACCGATGCTGCTAGGTTTTTGAGGGAGTATAGTAGACATGCATCTACTGAGTTTAATGGTAGGTCTTTGGATCCATCTTTTGCTGAGCTCTGGATTGATAGAGTTGAGAGGGCTTTCGAGTTTATCAGGTGCCCGGACCATCTGAAGGTCCATTGTGGTACGTACTCTTTGGTTGATGATGCTCTATATTGGTGGAGAGGCCTTCATAGATCACTTTCTTTGACTATGGAGGTTACTTGGAAGGTATTTCGTGAGAAGTTTTATGAGAAATACTATTCTGCTGATTTGAGAGATAGATTGGAGGTGGAATTTCTGACCCTGAAACAGGGTGATAGCTCGGTGACAGAGTACGAGCGAGAGTTTGACCGACTGTCTAGGTTTGCTGCTGGACAGGTTGCTGATCCTGATAGCAAGATAAGGAGGTTTTTGGTAGGGCTAAGAGCCGAGATTAGGGGTCATTTACGCACCCTGCGTCCGACCACCTATGAGGAAGCTTTAGAGTTTGCCCTTTCTTTGGATTTGGCATCTGAGGAGAAGAAAGGCAAGTTAGCTGCTACAGGAGAGACTTCCTCTCATAAGAGGAAGGTAGAGAGCGACCCTGCTAGTCGAGTACCACCGCCACAGCAGAGACAGCAGCAGCAGCAAGCTCGGGGTGGATTTCAGTATGGACAGCCGAAGGTACAGGGGCTATCTCTCCGCTTTTGCCGATACTGTTCTAGTCATCATGCTGGGGCATGTCCCATACCACCTACATGTTATACTTGTGGTCAGGAGGGTCATACATCTAGATACTGTAGAGCTTATCAGGCATAGCCACTACAGTATGGTTACCCGGGCCAGGGTAATCAGCAGAGACCTTATCAGACACCACCTTCTTTTTATGCTCCTCCAGTTAGAGGTAGAGGTCATGATCGAGGCAGAGGTCAGGACCGGGGCAGAGGACAGTTTAGAGGTAGAGGTCAGGGTGGCCAGGCACAGTAGTTTAGACTTCCGCCTGTTGTTCAGCCGCCACAGATTTTACCTCCACCACCACCGAGATTTCCTCCACAACCACGTCAGTTACCGCCTCCACCTGCTCAGTATCAGGCCCGAGTTTATGCTACTAGAGAGGAGGCAGAGGCCGCAGTCATCGTAGTTCCTGGTACTTTTTGAGTTTTGGGCCATTCGGCCTTTGTTTTATTTGATTCTGGAGCTAGCCACTCTTTTATTTCTTCTGCATTTGTTGAGTCGGCTATGCTTGAGTTCGCACCGTTAGGTTTTGAGATGCGTGTTTCTACCCCAGGTGGGGAAGTTTGTTATTGCTGATAGTATGATTAGCACAGATGATTTGTGTTTTATGGGTTGTTGTTTGCATGCTACTTTGATTATCATGCCTATGTCTGATTTTGATGTGATTTTGGGTATGGATTGGCTATCAGCTAATCGTGCCACTATTGATTGCACTGCGAGAGTGGTTGATTTTATGAGTCCATGTGGGACTAGTGTACGTTTTTGTGGGACTAGTAGTAGATCAGTACCCACTTTGATATCGATGTTAGAAGCTAGTATGCTTCTAAGTGATGGAGTCTTGGGCTATATAGCTAGTGTGGTTGACACTTCTATACCAGAGGCTAGTTTGGGTTCTGTGCTAGTAGTGAGGGATTTCATTGATGTTTTCCCTGATGAGTTGCCCGGTTTGCCACCGGTAAGACAGTTTGATTTTCAGATTAAGATTGCACCTGGGACAGCTCCATTGTCCAAAGCACCATATCGTATGGCACCAGCTGAGTTGAAAGAACTCCAGAGCCAGTTACAGGGACTTTTAGACTTGGGGTTTATACGCCTGAGTGTTTCACCGTGGGGAGCTCCGGTGTTGTTTGTGAAGAAGATGGATGGTTCTATGCGATTGTGTATCGATTATAGAGAGTTGAACCGTGTTACGGTGAAGAACAAGTATCCTTTGCCTAGGATAGAAGACTTGTTTGATCAGTTGAGAGGAGCCACTATCTTTTCGAATATAGATTTGAGATCTGGTTATCATCAGTTGAGGATTCGGGATGAGGATATTCCCAAGACTGCATTCAGGACGCGTTATGGACATTATGAGTTTGTAGTTATGTCCTTTGGCTTGACCAACGCGCCTGCAGCTTTTATGAACCTTATGCACACAGTGTTTAGGAGGTTCATTGACTCTTTTGTGATTGTTTTTATCGATGATATCTTGGTTTATTCCAAGACAGAGGAGTTGCACGATATACACCTTCGAGAGGTTCTGACAGTACTATGAGACCAGAGATTGTATGCCAAGTTCTCTAAGTGTGAGTTTTGGCTGAGGGAAGTGGCATTTTTAGGCCACGTAGTATCGAGTAGAGGAGTATCTGTTGATCCCTCTAAGATTGAGGCAGTTACTAAATGGCCTAGATCGACGAGTGTGGCTGATATTCGCAGTTTTCTGGGACTTGCAGGCTATTATAGACGGTTTGTGCAAGATTTCTCCAAGATTGCTTCAACTTTGACACGTTTGACCCGGAAGGGGGTTGATTTTGTATGGTCTGAGGATTGTGAGAGGAGCTTTGAGGAGCTCAAGAGGAGGCTTGTGCAGCACCTGTTCTAGTGTCGCCCGATAGGACTGGTGGTCTGACTGTGTATACAGATGCTTCCCACAGAGGTTTGGGATGTGTGTTGATGCAGCACGGGAAAGTTATAGCTTATGATTCTCGTCAGTTGAAGGAGCATGAGAAGAAATATCCGACTCATGATTTAGAGTTGGCAGCTGTTGTTCATGCTTTGAAGATTTGGAGGCATTATTTGTATGGTGAGAAGATTCTGATATTTACTGACCATAAGAGTCTCAAATATTTCTTCACTCAGAAGGAATTGAATATGAGACAGCGGAGATGGTTAGAGCTTGTTAAGGATTATGACTGTGACATTCAGGTATCATCCTGGGAAAGCCAATGTAGTGGCTGACGCGCTCAGTAGGAAGTCTTCTCATTCTTCAGCTTTGTTAGCCTTACCTTTGAAATTGAGGTGGGATATGGAACGAGCTGAGATAGCATTGCTTACTGCCGAGGTCATTGTGAGTCTGGCTGGTTTGACAGTGGGGCCTACTTTGAGGCAGAGGATGATTGATGCACAGAGGGGAGAGGTTCATTTGCAGGCCGGTTTTAGAGAGGCTGAGTCAGATATTCCTAGTCATTTTACCTTCTCTACAGACAGTGCTCTGATGTATCGTAAGAGTCTATGTGTGCCTTTAGGATCGACTTTTAGAAGGGAACTGTTGGAGGAGGCTCACAGTTCTATCTTCTCTATTCATCCAAGTAGTATGAAGATGTACAGGGACCTGAGAGAGCATTATTGGTGGCCGGGAATGAAGCTTGAGATTGCGGACTTTGTTAGTAGATGCTTGACTTGTCAGCAAGTCAAGGCTTTGAGAAAGAGTCCGTCGGGTTTACTTAACCCTCTGAGTGTACCAGAATGGAAATGGGAGGAGATTTCCATGGACTTTATCAGTGGTTTGCCGAGGACATCAAAGGGTTACGATACCATTTGGGTGACTGTAGACCGTTTGACGAAGACAGCACACTTTATACCTGGGAGGATCATCTACCCAGTGGAGACTTGGGCACAGTTGTATCTACGGGAGATTATTAGATTACATGGTGTGCCTGTGAGGATAGTATCAGATCAGGACACTCGTTTTGTCTCGAAGTTTTGGCAGAGTTTGCAATCAGCCATGGGTACTGGTTTGGATTTTAGCACAGCTTTTCACCCCCAGACAGATGGTCAGACCGAGAGAGTTAACCAGATTCTTGAGGATATGTTGAGGGCTTGTGTTCTTGATTTTGGAGGCAGTTGGGATTCTCAATTGTATTTGGTAGAGTTTGCTTATAATAACAGCTACCAGGCTACTATTGAGATGGCACCATTTTAGGCACTTTATGGTAGAAAGTGTCGATCTCACTCACTGGGATGAGGTTGGGGAGAGAAGGCTTTTGGGGCCTGAGTTGTTACGATTGACTTGTCGGTCGATTGACTTGATTAGGGAGAGGATGAGGATTGCCCGAGTCGACGGAAGAGTTATGCGAGATAGACGGCGTAGTCCACTTGAGTTTTCGTGGGGGACAACGTGTTTTTGAAGGTAGCACCTATGAAAGGTGTTATGAGATTTGGGAAGAAAGGTAAGTCGAGTCCTAGGTTCGTTGGCCCTTTCGAGGTACTTGATCGAGTAGGAGCAGGAGCTTACGATTGGCTTTACCACCTTCTTTATCGCGTTCATAATGTTTTCCATGTATCTATGCTTCGTAAGTACATGGCAGATCATTCTCACGTGATTGATCATGAGCCGATAGTTTTGGATGCTAGTATGTCTTATGAGGAGACACCAGTTGAGATTTTAGCATTCGAGCAAAAGGTGTTGAGAAACAAGACGATTCGCTTGGTTAAGGTCCTTTGGAGGAATCAAGTGTCTGAAGAAGCTACGTGGGAGCGTGAGGATGATATGCGAGCAAAGTATCCTCAGCTTTTCACTTAGTAAGTTTACTTTTCGGGGACGAAAAGCCTTTTTAGGAGGGTTGACTGTAACGTCCCGTTATTTTGTGATAAAAAAAAAACTTTTATTTATTTTATTTTAATTTGAGTAATTAAAATTCATTTATTTATTTTTAAATTAGAATTTAGTAATTTATTTCATTTTAATTCATTTTAATGGCTTTATTTATTTAAATACGTTTTAATGGTATTAATAATTATTAACGGGCCAATTAATAATTATTAATCACCATTGGGATAGTTTGAGATGTTCGGGAATCGTTTTTAAGCCAAAAGTCGTAAAAGGGCAAAATCGTAATTTCCCAATTTGCAAAATATCTAAAAACACTATTCATTTGTCTTTACAAACTCATCTTGACACAAAGTTGACCAAAATCTTCATTCTTTTCCTCCTCCTTTGCCATGAGCATCAAAGAAGAAAAGAGAAATTTTCGATTTCGTTCATTTCTTGCCGGATCGAATCGATTCTCGTTCCAGTGGAAAGGTATCGATCCTACGATCATTTTACACCTAGCCTTCGTACTCGCCGCTCATATTATACGGAGTTCTCGGTAAGTTTTTCTTGAAACCCTAAGCTCCAGATAGTGTTTTAATGGAGTTTTACTTGATTTTCTTCGATTTCGTGTAGTAGAACTCGGTGTTTGTAAACTCGGGAGTAGTTTTACGTGTTTTTGGAAACTATCCCATAACCCTAAAACCGAGTTTCAGTCGAAACGCTTCCCGTTTGAAAATTCCTCTATGGGGTTTGAATTTGGGTTATAGATTCATGTATAATTGCATATTTGAATTCATTTCGGGAAAGGGATTAATGTTCAAAAACCCTAATTATCGATACCCATTGAAATCGGGATTATCGAATTTGCTTAAAACAAACTCAAAATGTATTTAAATTGCCAAAAAGCCGAAAAACCAAACCCGAGACCCTTTTTATAGGGAGGGCCGAGAACCTCTTTGATGGGGGTTTGGTGGATTTTCCGTCTTTTTGCTTGTTTCATCGTTGTTTAATCGTTAGTTGGTAATTTATTAATTTTCGGGATATTAATCCTTTTGTAGCTGTTTTTGAACCGCTTGTTTGATTGCTCTACCGGACTTAGGAGCAAGGTCATCTTTTAATTAAGGTGAGAATAGTTAGGATTTAAAGTAATTATAGAAATCGAATAAGTGTGATGGTTTGTAGAATCGGAAACTAAGATTAGAATCCAATCTAAGGTTAGAGGATGTGAGATAGTGCCTTAGGATTTGAAGTTAATCCTTTAAGCGAGAAACTTAGGATTTCTCGATGAAAACCTCGAATCTTAGAAGATTCTAAGTTAGATTAGTTTCGGAGTTTAGAACTTTGGATCATTTGGAAGTTTAGAATCCTTGAAAGTTTAGGTTAATCGTTATGTTTTGACCTTTACTTTTATTATTGTTAGCGGAGTTCGATCGATATATCGTTCATCCGGGATTCTATCTATTTTACTTTATGCCCTTTACTTTATGTTCTTTACTTTTTGCCCCTTTACTTTATGCTTGTTTCGGTTGCTTTATCATTTACATTTACTTTATTACTTTTGCAAACATATGCAACCATATGCATAACATCTCGCATTATTGAAAAGAAAAGAAAGTGAGAAAGAAAAACGAAAGGTTAATGGTGGAATACGAGAAAGTCCACATTTCCTCCAGGCATAAGTTTTGGTGGGACGCTATAATTGCCCACACTACTTCCACGCATAAGTTTTGGTGGGACGCTATAATTGCCCACACTACTTCATACATAAGTATTGGTGGGACGCCATAATTTCCCACACTACTTCATATATAAGGATAATGGTGGATAGTATGTAAAAATCCACATTACCTCCATTTCATGCATAAATGGTGAATGCGTATCCTACGGGAAGTACTCATTACTTTTATGCATTTGATAGACGAGAAAGAGTATCGAGATGTTATATCATGCAAAGTTTATTTATTTACTTTTCTTTTTCATGTTATGATAAGTTATTGGATGAACAATTAGACTAAGTGTGCTAATTTTATCATCTTTTGGAACTTATGGAATAGAATTACCTAGAGTTTGGAGAACTTTGGGATTGTTTGTGTCAGATTATTTGGACACAAATCGAAATGCGAGTTTGAGGTCTATCTTTACTTTTTATGCTTATTATTCTCACTGGGCTTAAGTTGTTAGCAAATGATATTACAACCAATTTTAGGTAATGCCCTGGCTAGAGGCCGTGGAAGGGGAGATGGTGCTGCGTGATCGAAGGATGCTGACCTCGAGATGGACTAATGGAATTGTAAAGTTTATGTCTTATTTTGATGAACTTTAAGAACTTTAATGAATTGTATTTTGTATTTGGCTCCTAAGAGCCTAATGTTGATGTTTATATGATATACATATTTGAACTCCTGATTTGGACTTAAACTCCATGTGATTTTATTAGATTTGAAAAAGTAGGATGTAAACAGGTTTTCGGCATGCCAATTTTCAAACAAAACCACGCCAATTTTTCATAAATTAAAAGACTTCCGTTGTTTTCTCCGAATTTAATTTATTTAAAAGTGACGGGTCGTCACAGTTTTCCTTTCATTTCAAATTCCACCGATAATATGAATGAAGGTAATGAAAACTCCCGTAGGATTCACATTCACCTTTTATGCATGAAGGTAATGTAAACTCCCGTCAGATTCACATTCACCTTTTTTTGTTTCTCACTTTCCTTTCCTTTCATTTCAATGATGCAAGATGTTATGCATATGCTTTCAAAAGTAAATAAAATTAAATATGAATGTTAAAGTAACGGAAGGGCAAAAAGTAAATGGATCATGATGATGTAATATGATATGCATATGCTTTTAAAAGTAAATAAATATAAATATCAACATAATCGAAAGGACATCAAAGTAAATAGATCGTGAATTACTCTTAAACATAAAACGAGCAATTAGGAACTTTTGAAAATGAAAGAATAATTCAAGCCAACCGGCTTTCTGATAACTCAAGAATTTGACTTAACATAAAAGTCTCCAATTTCTTACTCCATTGTTTATTAAACAAACGAAATTCCTTATTTACAATCCTTATTACATTTAAAACCTTCAGCTCAAGATAAACCATAGGAAACTCCAAAGTAAGTATAAACTTAGAACTTCCAAAAGTTACTCATTTCCTTCAAAGTACCTACGAGTTCTCTCACTCAACTAGAACTAACTCTTAAGCCTAAGCATGTTAGTTTACTTAATTTAATCCTTTCACTTAAACCTTAATCTCAACTTCCGATCCTATAAACCGTTCAACTTATTCGGTTTCTAAAGATACTTTAAATCCTATTTATTCTCACCTTGAATGCTTGCGTGACATCCAAATTCCCACGACTCAACAAACAAGCAATCGCACCTACAAATCATCAATTGCACAACATATTACAACTCATAACTAAGATGAGAACAAGTTTGAATTTTCGGATGAATAGTGATTTCGGGTGAATAGTGTTTTTCAAAAATCCGACCTCAAAATTGATCCATGATAGAAATTCATGATTTCAACTTCAAAACTCATTTATAATAAAAAAACGAGCAAAACCATATAAAAGTTTTGAAAACGTACTTTTTGGGACTTCCCTTATAGAACGGGAAACTTCGAAAAGGTAGGTTGGATAGGTAGCCCTCGTCCCTACCAATCCAACGCAACCGAAAACACGATGATCCGCCGAGAAACGAAGAAAAGCCAAGAAACCCTCCAATGGGTTTGAGACCCACTGTAACGACCCACTTTCCGTTAAATTCTTTAAATTCAAATGCACAACGGAAGACTCGATTTTTAAAGAAAAACGGCATGGGTTCGTTTAAAAATCGAATAACCAAAACCTGTTTTACAACCCAAATTCAGAGAAAGCTATAAATCGGGAATGCGCATTCCAAAAGAGAATTAAGTCATAAAACATAGACATAATTTATACAAATACCCTTTCGGGCTCAAAAAGACATAAGTATGGAAAATGAAAATGATTTACAAGCATTTCTAAGAATGCTTAACCAAAATATGTTTCAACATTGTCCGTACACCAACTCGGCAAGTCACGCGGCTCCACCTCCTCTACCACGCTTCTTAGGACGGGGTTTACCTGGAAATTTGTAAGTGTAGTACCATTTAGCGAGAGTAAAACGAAAGCAAGTAATCCTATGAACTAAATTTCATACCAGAAATTGTGTCCAAAGGCCTAAAATGCTCATTACTACCCATATCCACACTTCCAATTTCCATACAATCATACGATAGTAATATACTACCCGTAACCGTCATTCAATACCATGAGGTAGAAATAAAGACTTAAAGTAAAAGTAACATTCATTACTAAGTCTTACTACACAATTCTAAAGAATATGTAAATGTAACATTATCTATCTTTATTACCAAACAAGTTTCATCGTATCGTGCTATTGTATGGATCGAAATCAACAAACCACATACGGTTGTACCATATCTCAAGTCATCGTACCATAATGCCGTATGGACCGAAGTCAACATACTATCATGTACCGTGTTACCATCATCGTAATTCTCATCACATCGGATATCAGGAATGTCACCATATTATAAATCTTCGCACCATGAAACGTATGGATCCGAATCAACATACTATCATGTGCCATATCACAATCATCGTAACGTGCTCGTATGGATCCGAATCAACATACCACGTACGGTCGTACCATATCTCAATCATCGCACCATGATACGTATGGATCCTAATCAACATACTATCACGTGCCGTGTCACAAATCATAGTACCATGGTACGTATGGATCCGAATCAACATACTACCATGTACCATATCACAAACCATCGCACCATGATACGTATGGATCAGAATCAACATACTATCATGTGCCGTATCACAAATGGATAAGCTTCCTAATAAGTTAGTTAATCTCAAAGAATCCTACTAGTTATTAAGAAACCTAACTAACTAGATTACACGAGTTATCACTCAAGTGTATCTTCTAACTATTTTAACTTCCAAACCAACTTACCTCAACAAATTCAAGCAACCAAGTCTTTCACATTTAACATTTCAAGACTTCTTTACTTTCCCCTTTCCTCCTTTTCCCTCTCCGCCACGATAACCTCGTGTATCGTCCAACACCCATACACCGACACACGGGTTACGACCCCATGGCCATAATACGAACAAATGCAATGACATGAAGTGAATTTAGCATACTTTCTTTATACAATATGGTTTAACAACATAGGTGGAACAACTTTCAAGTTAACATATAACACAACATTAGCCAAACAATGCACATTACTCATGCAAAGTCATGAACCATAATCACACTTTCTTCTTTTAATACGATAATCTCTAACCACCTAACATAAATGGGAATTACATCAAATAGGCTTAAACATGTTCCCAAATCAGAATATAACTCATTATAAACTTAAACACAAGTATAAAGCAAGTAGACATGCTTATAAGATCAACTACTCAAAACAAAAACCGGTTTTTAGTTAACTAATGTTTGGCCCCTTTATAGCCTTTGCCAAGATCAATATCAACATCCACCATCCTTTTTGATTCACAACTCTAACAATCCACACCACCAAAAACTTCCACAATATCTACAACCACATTCCAAGGCAACTTGGTTAACGCTTGAAACAACACACCGATCACCCTTCCGATTCTTTATGTTCTCACCTTTTCGATTTAAACTCGGAGCTTTTCTCGACCCTTGTCCTACATGACCACCCCACACATAAACTTAGATGTAATATATCACATATAACTCAACCCATGATGCTAACAACAAGCCTCAAATATAGTTAGTAACAAAATGCTCAAAAACTAGTCAAGTTGTTACTATTTTTGGCCAAAGTGAAAACTAACCAGAATCATCCAAATGGTCTTTCCAAATGTTTTTCATGTATAAAATATACATATTAACAACCAATATTTCCAGAATTGATAACTTAACACAATTACTCAAGAAAAACTCAAAGTAAGCTAAGTGTAAAAACTACCTTTTTAGGCCAATTTTGCTAATCTTTCAAAAATCATTCCCTTACCTTTCCAAGTTGTTTTCATGTGGATTATAGATATATAAACACACATACTTTCCAGAAATATTAACCTCAAAGAAAAGCCAAGTAAAATCATACTTTAAAGAAGCTAGAATTTCCAAAACAATGCCATTTTAAGGTGTCATCCAACATGAATTTGTCCATAGCCTTTATCTCCTCTTTACTTTATTAAACATGCTTCTTAAAGCTTAAAACCATCAATCTTAAGTCAATTTCCAGAATATATACTTATACAAATCCAAGCCAAAAACTCAAAATAAGAACATACAAAAGCTTGAAGTTTCACCATTAATGGAGGTTATGAATTTTTCAAAACCATGGCTATCAATTCTTCCCTTTTTCTTACTTAGGTCAACCTTAACATAAACTTATCAATTGAAGAACCCATTTCCAGAAATGTAAAGAGGAAAGAACTCATCATAAAAGCATGGAAAACAACAAGTAAGAACACCCCAATCCATTTCCATGGAAATCTAGAAAAAGTATGAAACCTAGGTTATGAAATTACCTTCAAACTTGTTTAATTCCTCTTGAATCTTGTATGAACCTTCCTATTACATTGATTTCATCATGAATCAACAATAACCCCTTTGAATTTGCCCAAGAACACAAGGACTTGATGAAGCAAAAATTGAAAGAGACGAGAGAAAACGGGGGAGGGGTCACGGGTTGGAGAAGAAGAAGGAAGAAGAGAATTTTTTTTATTTTCTTTTTTTTTTCCCCTAATTTTCCTTTATAATTCTAATTTCTAAAATAAGAATAATCAATTTGCAATCAAGTCCCTCCACCCCTTCAAATTGTTTTCCAAGTCCTCCCACCTCCTAATTTTATTTTCAAATCCTTTTCCTACTTTTCCTTTGCTAACTTATCCTCCATCCTTTAAGAAATTTCCATTTAGTCCTTTTTCAACTTAACCATGGTTAAGCAACTATGGTTAACCTTTAAAAATCCAATAATTCAAGAAATAACCTTCCAAATAATTAAATAAATAAATAATTAAATAAATAAATAAATTACAAACCCGAGCCCTTACAGTCTCCCAACCTTATAAATTTTGCGTGCTCGCAAAATTAGGCTTCAGAGAACAGGTACGGGTAACGCTCCCTCATCTTTTCCTCGAGTTCCCACGTAGCCTCCTTTGTCAAATGATTCCGCCACAATACTTTAACAAGATTGATCGTCTTGTTCCTTAACATCCTTTGCTCTTTTACAAGGATTTCCACCGGAACTTCCTCGTAAGACAAATTATCATCAAACACTATCGTTTGGAAATCAATGACATGTGACGGATCAGCTATATACTTCCGAAGCATCGACACGTGAAACACAATATGTACTGCAGAAAGAGCAGGCGGTAAAGCCAAACGATAAGCTAACTTTCCGACTCATTCTAAAATCTCGAATGGCCCGACAAACCGTGGGCTAAGCTTTCCTTTCTTCTCGAATCGCATTACACCCCTCATAGGTGCAACCTTAAGGAACACATGATCACCCACTGCGAACTCTAATGCACTTCACCGGGTATCAGCATAACTCTTTTGCCGGCTTTAGGCAACACACATGCGTTCTCGTATTAAATGAATCTTCTCACATGTCGTTTGCACAAGCTCGGGTCCCAACAACTTACGTTCACCCACTTCATCCCAGTGAACTGAGATCGACATTTCCTCCCATAAAGCGCCTCGAAAGAAGCCATTTCTATCGAGGATTGGTAGCTATTATTATATGCAAACTTAACAAGATACAAATGAGTATCCCAGCTACCCCCAAAATCCATAATGCAAGCTCGCAACATATCTTCTAGGATCTGGTTAACTTGCTCGGTTTGGCCATCGGTCTGAGGATGAAAGGTCGTGCTAAACTCAAGCCGAGTTCCCATTGCATCATGTAAGGTCTGCCAAAACTTAGAAACAAATCGTGTATCTCGGTTAGAAACGATCGTTACAGGCACACCATGGAGACGTACAATTTCTTTTAAATAAAGTTAAGCCCAAGCCTCCACTGAATACGTAATCTTCCCGGGTATAAAGTGAGCAGTCTTGGTCAACCGATCCACTATGACCCAAATGGTATCAAATCCCTTAAGTGTTCTTGGCAACCCAGTAATAAAATCCATTGAAATATCCTCCCACTTCCACTCAGGAACACTTAGAGGTTTAAGTAACCCTGGTGGACAACGTTTGAGAGCTTTAACTTTCTGACAAACAAGGCACTTACTAATATACTTCACCACCTCTCACTTCATTCCTGGCCACCAATAATGTTGCCGTAGATCCTGATACATCTTATTTCCACCAGGATGTACTGTAAACAAAGAGTTATGAGCTTCATCTAACAACTCATGTCGGAAGTTAGAACTCAAAGGCACACATAAACGCCCACGGTACAACAACGCGTTATCTGAAGAGAATGTAAAATAACTAGGCAAACTAGACTCCACCTCCGTGAACCCGTTAGCCAAATGAGGTTCACCATGCTGAGCCTCGATCATCCGCTGTCTAAGAGTAGGGCCCACCGTGAGATTGGCTAGGCATGCTGCAATATCAGTGGTAAGATATGCAATCTCTGCCTGGTCCATCTCCCATCGAAGACGTATCTGATGTGACAAAAGTGCCGCGGTATGAGACGTCTTTCTACTAAGAGCGTCAGCAACCACATTAGCCTTTCCCGGGTGGTATTGGATATCACAATCATAGTCTTTCACCAGCTCCAGCCACTGTCGTTGCCTCATATTTAACTCCTTCTGAGTGAAGAAGTATTTCAAACTCTTGTGATCACTATAGATCGTCACTTTCTCCCCATAAAGATAGTGGCGCCAGATCTTCAGAGCATGTACCACTGCTGCCAACTCAAGACTATGGGCTGGATATCTCTTTTCATGCTCCTTCAGTTGTCGAGATGAGTATGCAATCACCTTACCATGTTGCATGAGCACACACCCTACACCACGTAGTGAAGCATCACTATACACTATAAGACCACCCGAATGATCAGGTAAAGTCAAAACCGGAGCTGTATTGAGTCTACGCTTCAACTCCTCGAAGCTACGCTCACATTCTTCTGACCAAACATATTTCACACTTTTCCTGGTCAATTGGGTCAACGAAGCTGCAATCTTGGAGAAATCTTGCACAAATCTCTGATAATATCCCGCTAACCCCAGAAAACTCTGAATCTCGGGTACATTAGTCGGACGAGGCCAACCACTAACTGCTTTCACTTTCGAAGGATCAACTGATATACCTTCATTAGATACAACATGCCCCAGAAAAGCAATCCGGTTCACCCAAAACTCGCATTTCAAAAACTTCGCATAAAGTTTTTTGGCCCTCAAAGTCGACAAAACTTTCTTCAAATGAAATGCGTGCATCTCCTCATTCTTAGAATAAACCAAGATGTCATCTATGAAAACAATGACAAAAAGGTCCAAAAATTCTCAAAGTACCGTATGCATAAGATCCATGAATGCTGCAGGCTCATTCGTCAAACCAAATGACATAACAACAAACTCATAGTGGCCGTATCGTGTACGGAAAGCCGTCTTCGAAATATCCTCATCGGCAATCCTCAATTGATGATATCCAGATCGAAGGTCAATCTTGGAAAAGACCGTAGCTCCTCTCAGCTGGTCAAAAAGATCTTTTATGCGAGGCAAAGGGTATTTGTTCTTTACTATTACCCGATTCAACTCACGGTAATCAATACACAATCTTAGGGTTCCGTCCTTCTATTTAACAAACAATACTGGTCCACCCCAAGGTGACACGCTAGGCCGAATAAACCCTAAGTCAAGTAATCCATGCAGCTGCACCTTGAGTTTCTTCAACTTCGCCGGTGCCATTCGGTAAGGTGCCTTAGACAGTGGCGCCGTACCTGGAAGTAACTCAATTCGAAAATCCATTTGTCTTACCGGTGGTAAACCTAGCAACTCATCAGGAAATACATCCGGAAAATCCCGCACAACGGGCACCGTACTCACTCCCACTTCTTCTACCGAAGTATCTACCACACTTGCCAAATAACCCCAGGCACCATCTTGCATCAAT
The DNA here is from genome assembly GCA_028015215.1 of Gynostemma pentaphyllum. NCBI lineage: Eukaryota > Viridiplantae > Streptophyta > Magnoliopsida > Cucurbitales > Cucurbitaceae > Gynostemma > Gynostemma pentaphyllum. Next base: position 45,273,012 of record CM051355.1, read on the forward strand.
GCATTAGCCTGCAGAGATGAAATCACAATTGGTGTCGTTTTACCCTCGGAGCCTCGGAAACATACTCGATCTCCGCCAGGGTCTAAAAATTCCACTTTCTTCCTTTGACAATCAATCGTAGCTCGATTAGCCGACAACCAATGCATTCCCAAAATCACGTCATAATCAGTTAAGGGCATCACAATTAACCTAGCCTGGGTATCAAAACCTGATATGCTAAGTTTTTCAGTATACACGACTTGATTAATAATTAAGGATCGTCCAATCGGTGTTGACACGTTCAAGTCATAACCCAATGGTTCTGTTTCTAAGGCAGCTTGTTTCACAAAATCAGCAGCAATAAAAGAATGACTAGCTCCCGAGTCAAATAGCACATAAACAGCATACCCAAATACATGTAAAGTACCTGTAACCATAGTACCTGCATTCTGAACATCCTCACGAGTCGTAGCATAGACCCTTCCCTGTTGTTGCTGAGCATACCGAGGCTGAGGTGTGGGTGGAGGTCTCTGTTGCTGAACAGGCCTATTCTGGCCTTGACCTCGATCCTGTCCCTGACCCTGAGCCTACTTGCAATGTGTCCTAGCTGATCGCATTTAAAACACTCAATCAACTTAAAACATTTCCCCGAATGATGTCCCGAACAAAGATGACAGAATGGTAACATATTTGGTGGATTTCTCTGCTGGAAGGCTTGACCTCCACTTCTATTGGGAGCCGACGGGTCTGCTGCGGGTATTCACATCCCTGAGAAAACTCGTCCACTTTCCTCTTCCCCGAAGAAGACTGTCCCACTGACACATGTTTCGCCTTCCTTTCAGCCGAGGCAATGTCGAGAGTCAATGCAAAATCTAATGCATCCGAATATGTAGCTGGGCGCAAAGTACAAACATGCCCCCAAATATCAGCCCTCAAACCCACTATAAAACGTTTCTTCTTACTCTCAGGTGTAGCAATGTGTCCTGTGGCAAACTGAGATAGCCTATCAAATTCTCACTCATACTCCACAACAGATCTATCACCGTGCTTGAGTCAGAAAAACTCAACCTCTAGCTGGTGTCGGGTGTCCTCAGGATAATATTTCTCAAAAAACTTCTCTCGAAATTTCTCCCACATCACTGGTCCAGTCGGAGCCAATGAGTGTGAGGTAGAGTCCCACCAGTTCATAGCATCATCCGTCAGTAAATAGGCCCCACAGTGGACCTTCAAATCATAAGGGCACGCCACATACCCAAAGGCTTTCTCAACCTTTACTATCCATCTCTCTGCCTCTCCTGGATCAGTCGAAGTACCATCGAACTCTTTTGGACCATGCTTTCGAAATTCTTTCAGCATTTTTGCTGGACTAGTAAGGCCACAGCGTCCTGTTTCAACATGATTACCCGGAGGTCTCACCCCTCCAGTAGGTGGTACTGCTGCCTGAGGATTACCCAGGTCCCCAGCATTCACATATTCCGTTTCAACATCTCCCTCTACCGGTGGTGGCGGCGGCGGAGGTTCAGGATCTTCAACATAGTCCCTCCCTCGACCTCTCCCACGACCCCGCGTACGGTTCACACCTCTACCTCTACCATGTGTCACACCTCGAGGCATCCTGAGTATCAAAACATTACTTATCCCGTGAGCAAGCTATATGAATCTTATGCATGTATGCTTAACAAAATAACATAGATAAAGAACAAGGTAATCTTAAACAGCGAGGTTTACCGGCATACCTGGTACCATTGACTTCCGAGATGGCTTTTGGATTAGGCTAGACAAATTGACTCTTACTAGACACAACTAAGAGCAAACCGAGGCTCTGATACCAACTGTGACGACCCGACTTATTTAAATAAGTCTAAGACGCGAGCACGTAGCGGAAGCGTAAAGTTCAATCTTTAAAACACATAAGTGTGTCGACCCGTCACTTTTAAATAAATTAAATCAGAGAAAAACAGCGGAAGTCTTTTATTTTAAGAAAATTTGGCGTGGTTATGTTTAAAAATTTGCTGGCCAAAACCTGTTTACATCTAAATTTCAAAATCTAAAATACACAAGGAACATTAAGTTCCTATCCAGGAGTTCAAAATGATTATAATCATAAAACAACGACAATAAGCTCTTATGAGCTAATTACAAAGTACAAATCATCAAAATGATATAAAGTTCACAAAACCATGTACATGGATTTTTACAACTACTTAGTCCATCTCGAAATCATCATCCTCTCGATCAAGCACGCACCAGCTCCTCTTCCACGATCCCAAACATTACCTGAAATGTTTGTAATATCATGAGCTAACAACTTAAGCCCAGTGAGAATAATAAAAATAAAAAGTAAGAATAGACCTCAAACTTGCATTTCGATTTGTGTCCAATTGAACTGACACAATCTTTCCTAGAATTCACCAAAGCCTAGGTAATTCTATTCCATATTCTTCAAAGTATGACATTACTACACTTGTAGACAATCCTCATCCATTAACTTGTTATGACAAAGAATAAGTAAAGTAAATAAACTTTGTATAAAATATAACATCTCGATTCTCTATATCATCAATCATAATCATGATTGCATGAGGACATCCCGTAGGATTCCACAATTTCTTTTATGCATGAGGAAGTAATGCGTACGTCTGTAACTTACCATTCAACTCCACATGAGGAAGTAATGCGTACGTCCGTAACTTACCATTCAACTCCCTATGTATGAGAAGTAATATGTACGTCCGCAACTTACAATTCAACTCCACATAAGGAAGTAATATGTGCGTCCGCAACTTACGATTCAACTTCTATGCATGAGAAGTAATATGTACATCCGCAACTTACGATTCAACTCCACATAAGGAAGTAATGTGTGCGTCCGCAACTTACAATTCAACTTCTTTTCAATGATGCGAGATGTTATGCATATGTTTACATATGTTTGCAAAAGTAAATAAAGGGAATGTAAATGATAAAGCAACCGAAACATACATAAAGTAAAGGAGTAAAAGTAAAGACATAAAGTAAAGGACATAAGTAAAATAAATAGCAATCTCGGATGAACGATATGTCGATCGAACTCCGGTATCAATAATAAAAGTAGAATCATAACATGAACGATTAATCTATTAACCATTCTAAGAACAAGCTTGGATCTTCTAACCTCCAATGATCCAACCTAAGCTTAGAAACGAATCTAGCTTAGAATCTTCTAAGATTCAATACTTTCCTTGAGAATTTCTAAGTTCTCACTTAAAGGATTAACTCTTAATCCTAAGGGCACTAACTCACATCCCTCTAATCTTAGATTCGGATTCTAGTCTTAGTTTCAAACTCTACAAACCTACACACTTATTCAATTTCTATAATTACTTTAAATCCTAACTATTCTCACCTTAGCCAAATAACTCCAAATCTCCAATTTCCACGAAACAACAACCGAGCAGTCGCACCTACAATTCACCAATTGCACAACATATTACAACTCATAATTAAAATGTGAACAAGTGTGCATTTTCGGGTGAATAGTGATTTCAGGTGAATAGTGTTTTCGGGTGAATAGTGTTTTCGAAAATCCGGGTTCAAAATCGTCAAATTCCATGATAGAAATTCATGATTTCAACTTCAAAACTCATTTATAATTAAAAACGAACAAACCCATCTAAAAAGTTTTGAAAACTTACTTTTTGGGACTTCCCTTAGAGAACGAGAAACTTCGAAAAGGTAGGTTGGATAGATAGCCCTCGTCCCTACCAATCCAACGCAACCAAAAACACAACGATCCATGTAGAAACGAAAGAGAAACGAAGAAAAGAAAATCCACTTCCATGGTGGATGAAGGCTACGGCCAAGAGAAGAAGAAGAACAAGAAAAATGTCTAACTTGTCAATTTTGTGATATTTAAAGAATAAATGAATAGTGAATTTAGATATTTTAAGAAATTGGAAATCACGGTTGCGTCCTTTTATGACTTTTGACTTATAAAACGAAACTCGATGCTCTTAAATAAATCTAAAGGTGATTAATAATTATTTATTGGCCTATTAATAATTATTAATGTCACTGAAGCGAAATTAAAATATTAAAACGATTAAAAAGGATTTCGGGCGAAATTAACTACTAAAATCGAAATTACAAAAATAATAATTAATCTAAATACTTAAATTGAAATAAATAAATAAATAAATAACATTAAATAAATAATAAAATAAAATAAAAAAATAATAAAATAAAATTTCTCTTCAAAATAACGGGACGTTACAATAAGTCATATGAAATTATTGAAAATTCGGCATGATGTATACGTAAATTCTCAAAACCCAAATGTAACACATCAACCTGTTTATTTAATAACAACAACGGCTCGTCGGCCGGTTTCAGAAAATCCCAAAGTACAAGTAAAACAAAACACGGGTGCACCACTTTCAAAGTTATAACAAAACAAGCTTAAGTACATAAGTTTCAAATAAAACCCTAAACACAAGTTTATTTATCAACAAACTTTCCCAAAAACGATCTTCGGCTCGCATATCTAAAAACCATCCAAAAGCCGCATCTCGAGCCATCAACGTGCACCACCTGCCGCTCCTCGCCCTCGACCTCGAGCGATACCTGAAAGGTGATTTAGAGCACCTTTGAGCATGACACTCAGTGAAAACAAAAGAATATGAACAGTGATGCGGTATGAACATAATGAATGAATAAAAGGAAGTAAGAACATGCTTAAAGTATAAGAATGGTATAATAATGGCAACATATATATGTACTATCAAAATCTCAAGTCTTCGATCACGAACCCTCGTTGATCGATATCACAACTTACCTTGCACATTTACCATTCTTTTCAATCTCATAGAACACATCATCATAAACCCGGCGTCATAATACCCCCCAAATCACAAGATCATTTCACAATTCCGAGCCGTAGCTCTTTTCATCATCCGAGCCGAAGCTCATTTTACAACATCCGAGCCGAAGCTCATTTTACAACATCTGAGCCGAAGCTCATTTCAAACTCAACTTACCTCAACAAATTCAAGCATCCAAGTCTTTCACATTTAACATTTCAAGACTTCTTTACTTTCCCCATTCCTCCTTTTCCCTCTCCGCCACGATAACCTCGTGTATCGTACAACACCCATACACCGACACACGGGTTATGACCCCATGGCCATAATACGAACAAATAGAATGCATGAATGGTATGTAATGACATGAAGTGAATTTAGCATACTTTCTTTATACAATATGGTTTAACAACATAGGTGGAACAACTTTCAAGTTAACATATAACACAACATTAGCCAAACAATGCACATTACTCATGCAAAGTCATGAACCATAATCACACTTTCTTCTTTTAATACGATAATCTCTAACCATCTAACATAAATGGGAATTACATCAAATAGGCTTAAACATGTTCCCAAATTAGAATATAACTCATTATAAACTTAAACACAAGTATAAAGCAAGTAGACATGCTTATAAGATCAACTACTCAAAACAAAAACCGGTTTTTAGTTAACTAATGTTCGGCCCCTTTATAGCCTTTGCCAAGATCAATATCAACATCCACCATCCTTTTTGATTCACAACTCTAACAATCCACACCACCAAAAACTTCCACAATATCCACAACCACATTCCAAGGCAACTTGGTTAAGGCTTGAAACAACACACCGACCACCCTTCCGATTCTTTATGTTCTCACCTTTTCGATTTAAACTCGGAGCTTTTCTCGACCCTTGTCCTACATGAACACCCCACACATAAACTTAGATGTAATATATCACATATAACTCAGCCCATGATGCTAACAACAAGCCTCAAATGTAGTTAGTAACAAAATGCTCAAAAACTAGTCAAGTTGTTACTATTTTTGGCCAAAGTGAAAACTAATCCAAGAATCATCCAAATGGGCTTTCCAAATGTTTTTCATGTATAAAATATACATATTAACAACCAATATTTCCAGAATTGATAACTTAACACAATTACTCAAGAAATACTCAAAGTAAGCTAAGTGTAAAAACTAGCTTTTTAGGCTAATTTTGCTAATCTTTCAAAAATCATTCCCTTACCTTTCCAAGTTGTTTTTCATGTGGATTATACATATATAAAAACACATACTTTCCAGAAATATTAACCTCAAAGAAAATCCAAGTAAAATCATACTTTAAAGAAGCTAGAATTTCCAAAACAATGCCATTTTAAGGTGTCATCCAACATGAATTTGTCCATAGCCTTTATCTCCTCTTTACTTTATTAAACATGCTTCTTAAAGCTTAAAACCATCAATCTTAAGTCAATTTCCAGAATATATACTTATACAAATCCAAGCCAAAAACTCAAAATAAGAACATACAAAAGCTTGAAGTTTCACTATTAATGGAGGTTATGAATTTTTCAAAACCATGGCTATCAATTTTTCCCTTTTTCTTACTTAGGTCAACCTTAACATAAACTTATCAATTGAAGAACCCATTTCCAGAAATGTAAAGAGGAAAGAACTCATCATAAAAGCATGGAAAACAACGAGTAAGAACACCCCAATCCATTTCCATGGAAATCAAGAAAAAGTATGAAACCTAGGTTATGAAATTACCTTCAAACTTGTTTAATTCTTCTTGAATCTTGTATGAACCTTCCTATTACATTGATTTCATCATGAATCAACAATAACCCCTTTGAATTTGCCCAAGAACACAAGGAATTGATGAAGCAAAAATTGAAAGAGAAGAGAGAAAATGGGGGAGGGGGTCACGGGTTGGAGAAGAAGAAGGAAGAAGAGAATTTTTTTTATTTTCTTTTTTCCTTTTCACTTAATTTTCCTTTATAATTCTAATTTCTAAAATAAGAATAATCAATTTGCAATCAAGTCCCTCCACCCCTTCAAATTGTTTTCCAAGTCCTCCCACCTCCTAATTTTCTTTTCAAATCCTTTTCCTACTTTTCCTTTGCTAACTTGTCCTCCATCCTTTAAGAAATTTCCATTTAGTCCTTTTTCAACTTAACCATGGTTAAGCAACTATGGTTAACCTTTAAAAATCCAATAATTCAAGAAATAACCTTCCAAATAAGAGCCCTTACATCGTAATTGAAGTTGTAGACAAGTGACCACATGGTCCTTTATGCTAGTGACCAAATGGTCACCTTTTTAAGTGACCATCCAGTCATTTGAGCATCAGACCAAGGTGACCATCTAGTTGTTTTATATTTTATAAAATGCGACTAGATGGACGCCAATGTAATTAATAATTTATTTAATTAGAAATTAATTATTTGTTTAAATTAAATTATATAATTTGTAAGTATTATTTTTATTTTATTTTATTTAAATTTATTTATTTATTTATTTTAATTATTTAATTATTTATTTAAATTAAATAATAAAAAATTGGAATAAAAAAAAAATATATATAAATAAATTTCCCAAAGAATGTACTATACAAAAGAAAATAAATCTAAATTACTGCAGAGGAGCAGGGGGTGGTGGAGGCGGCGGCGATGATGATGAACTGGGATCTCAGGGTCCGAAGAACGCGGCCAATGCAGCTGCGACCTGGGCCTGCACATCTTCCTAAATCGCAGCGACTCAAGCATCGAAGTTGCTGCGCATATCCTCCATCTTGGTGTGAAGCTGTTGAACCTCCTCGAGCAGCTGCTGCTCAGTCGGAGAAGGACCGTAACTTGTGCTCACTCCGCTGCGTGGAGGCCAAGGCACGTCGGCGTATAGTCGTCTCCTATACGAGCAGAGCCCAGGAACTGATTCATCAGGCCTAACCCCTCCAGCATCCTCCAAGAACGCCTCTGTACGGTCGTCCTGAGTCGGTTGCGAGTCTGGTGTGGGTAACTGCTGACTCAAAGACTCCTTGAAACATTCCTAAATATTTAAAATTTAGAAAATAAAATATTTAATAAATAAGTTATAAAATATTGTAAAAAAAATTAATAATTGAAAAAATTATTAAATACTTGAACTTCTTTCGCCTTTTCATCGACGATCGTCCCGTCCTTCTTCGTGTGAAGAACGAGGTGGAGCTCATCGTGCGGGACAGGGCAAACGTGCTTCTCTTCCTAAAAATATTAGAGATTGAAAAATAATTGATGTTATTTACCTTTCAATTGTCGTACATCCGACGTTTCTCCGTCGTCGGAATCTTCTGCCTGCGAAGCTCGTTGGGTAGAGGTGGAGGACCTAGCGAAACAGTTTTTAAATGGTTGTATGCAGCTGTACTCTGCAAAACATTAATAATATTGTGATATTATATTAGAATTAAACAAAACTATTTATAAAAAAGAACAATTTTTTAAATGTTTAAAGATTTAAAAATTAATTAATTATAACAATAAACAAAATTACTTACGTATTCCCGTCAATCCGAAGGGTAGAGTCTGCAGCCCGAGGAGGCTGCGTACCAGAAGTGGATGGTCCCGCTGGATCGGGCAGGGTGGCAGACCCTGATGCTCCCACTGAAGTTGTGGCCTGGGAGTCCTGCGCCAAACGTGGTGTCACAAGCTGAGACTGAGGGACTACATCATCGGTAGTGGTAGCAACTCCCAACTTGTAAACTACGAGGAGGCTGTCCAACTCATCTGTTGTCAAATCCCCATCAGCGGTAGTGGCAGTAGGAGGCTGAGGAGTCACGTCGTCAATCTCGTCGTCAGGCACATCTGACTGGGGAGGACGTCGTCTACCCTTCATAATCCTTAATCTAAACTAATTAAATTACACTAATTGAAGTAAATTAAAATAAAACAAAATTAAAGTAATGAATTAATGAATTAATAAACTAAATTATAGTAAGTAATTAATTAATTAATTATTAAACTAAATTATACTAAGTAATTAAAATAATTAATTAAATTAAAATAATTTAACTAAATTAAATTAATTAATTAATGATAAAATCTAAATTAAATTAATTAAATAATTTTAAGTAAACTAAATTATATGAATTAATTAATTAATTAATCGATTAAACTAAATTCTATTAATTAATTAGTATTAAGTAATTAATTAATTAAACTAAAAAAATAATTATTTAATTAAACAAAACAAAAAAATAATTAATTAAAGTAGTGTAATTAATTAATTTAAACTACTTAGTATAATTAAATTAAACTACTTAGTATAATTTAAGTAGTGTAATTAATTGATTATTTTAATTAATTACACTACTTAAATTAATTGATTAATTAAATTAAAGTAAACTAATTAATTAATTAATTAAACTAAATTAGATCAATTAAACTAAAATTAATTAATTAATTAAAGTAAAGTAAGTAATTAATTAAACTAAATTAGATTAATTAAACTAAAATTAATTAAATTAACTAAATTCAACTAAAATTAATTAATTAACTAAATTAAACTAAACTAATTAATTAAAGTAAAGTAAATTAATTAATTAAAAACTAGACTAATTAATTAACTAAAGTAAACTAGATTAATTAATTAATTAAACTAAATTAAATTAACTAATTAAACTGCATTAAATTAACTAATTAAACTAAATTAAATTAACTAATTAAACTGCATTAAATTAACTAATTAACCTAAATTTAAACTTAAAACTAAAACTAAATTAAAACTTAAAATCTATAAGAAAACTAACCTCGTAATAGAAACCGGGATTGAAAGTTTAGGATTTTTTGGTTTAGAGTAGGAACGGAGAACGAGAACGGGAAAGTAAAGAACAGGAACGGGCAAAAACACTGAGAAACGAAACAGGGGAAAGAGAGAAAGAAACAGAGAGGAAAAACGGAATGGGGGGGGAGGGAAACAGTTCTGTGTTTAAATCTAAATTTGCGACCAAATGGTTGCAAATATGTAATTATAACTAGAAACCAAAAGTCGCGCGTGCTGGAGAAATTACGACCATCTGGTAGCATTTATTAAAAAAGCGACTAGATGGTCGCAAATTTGTAATTATCAACAACAGCTATCACATCACGAGTCCCATCAAGAATTGCGACCAGTTGGTCGTAATCTTTAAATTCACCGCCATAAATTTCATGAGAATTTTAATTTACAGCTCAAATTTGCAATCATCTGGTCGTAATTATGAAATTCACCTCCAAATATTTCCTGAAAATTTAAATTACTCGCTTCATATTGGCGACCAATTGGTCATCATTTAACATGAACCATTTAGAATTTTGGAAAAACATAAGTCTACTATTCCAAAATTGCGACCAAGTGGTTGTATTTCATTTCTAAATTACTACCATGTGGTCACCTTTTGTGTTAAATTGCGACGAGATGGTCGCAAATATTAATATATATATATATATATATATATTTAATCTTCATTAAAGAAATAGTTTTAATAAAACATACAGTGAATCATAAAGTTACAAAATGTCTCATTCATCATCCTCAGTTTCTTCGGTCGTCGCTTCATCTTCTTCTTCTTCTTTTTATTCTTCTGTTTCTTCATCGGATTGATCATCTCAAAGAAGTCCCTCACATAAAGTCTTCTTCTTCTTCTCTGTTTCTTCATCGGATTCATCGTCTCAAATAAATTTAGCATCAATGTCACGTGCGCGAGAAGTGTAACGTCCCGTTATTTTTGAAGTGAAATTTTTATTTTATTTTATTTAATGTTATTTATTTATTTATTTATTTCAATTTAAGTTTTTAGTTTAATTATTATTTTGTAATTTAGAAATTTAGTAGTTAATTTCGCCCGAAATTATTTTTAATCGTTTTAATACTTTAAATTCGTTTCGGTGACATTAATAATTATTAATAGGCCAATTAATAATTATTAATCACCTTTAGATTTATTTAAGAGCTTCGGGTTTCGATTTAGAAGTCAAAAGTCATAAAAGGACTCAACCGTCATTTCCAATTTCTTAAAAATATCCAAACACTATTCATTTGTCTTTAAAATCCCAAGTTTGCCAAAATTGACTTCACCTTCATTTCTCTTCCTCCTTTGGCCGTAGCTCTCAATGGGGAATGGGGGGATTTTGGTTTTTCTTCGTTTCTCGGCGGATCGGCTCGATTTCGGTTACATCGGAAAGCCCTCGGGTCTAGGATTCTTTTCCACCTAACCATTGTGCTTTTCTCTTGAGATCCACGGAGTTCTCGGTAAGCTTATCTTGAAACCCTATGCTCCAAATAGTGTTTTAATGGAGTTTTCATTTTGATTCATCGATTTCTTGTCGGGAAACTTGGTGTTTGTAAATACGGGAGTTGTTTTTAGTGATTTTGGAAAGTTTCCCTTAACCCTAAAACCGAGTTTCAGTCGAAGCCCTTCCCGTTTGAAATTTACCTTTTGGGTTTGAATATGGGTTATAAATTATTGAAATAATGTTTATTGTAATTCAATTCGGGATTGACATATTGTTCAAAAACCCTAATTATCAATACCCATTGAAATCGGGAATATCGAAATCTCTTGAAACCAACTCGAAACACATCTAAATTGCCTAAAAGCTGGAAAACCAAACCTGAGACCCACTTTTCATGGGGGGGCCGAGAGCCTCTTAATGGGGTTTGTTGAGTTTTTCGTCGTTTTGTATGCTTAGATGTTGTTTGATCGATATGTGGTAATTTATTGATTGTTAGATATAATTCTATTTTTAGGTGGTTTGAACTTTGCTTGATTGCAATCTTAGAAAATTCTAAGTTAGATTCGTTTCGAAGCTTAGGATGGATCATTGGGAGTTAGAAGATCCATACTTTTAAATAGAACGGTTAAGGAACTTGAATGTACAACCTTGGATCTTATTTGGAAGTTTAGAATCCTTGGAAGATAAAGATCATACTTTAGTATGTATCGGTTCTACGGTTTACTTATCGTTCTTCCGAAAGTTACTATAGATTTATTTTATGTCTTTTACTTTATGCTTGTTTCGGCTACTTTAATATTCGTACTTTACGTTTATTTACTTTTGCAAGCATATCATAACATCTCGCACCATAACATATTGCACCATAACATCTCGCATCATTGAAAAGAAGGAGAGAATGTTGGACCCTTCGGGGAATGTCCGCATCGCCTTCAGAGAGAGAAAGAATAGAAGGAGAGAATGTTGGACCCTTCGGGGAATGTCCGCATCGCCTTCCGAGAAAAAGAAAGGAAAGTGAGAAAGAAAAGAAGGAGAGAATGTTGGACCCTACGAGGAATGTCCGCATCGCCTTTAGAGAAAAAGAAAATAAAGAGAGAAATAAAAGGAAGGAAGAATGTTGGACCCTTCGGGGAATGTCCGCATCACCTTCTTCATTCATTTCATGCATAAAGGGCGAATGCGTATCCTACGGGATGTTCTTATTACCTTCATTCATATGATTGATGGAATAGAGAATCGAGATGTTTTATTTTATGCAAAGTTCATTTACTTTTTCTTATTTATTGTTGTAACAAGTTAATGGATGAGGATTTGAGTACGAGTGTTAGTAATATCATCTTTTGGAGAGTTTAGAATGAAATTACCTAAAGTTTAGAGAACTTTAGGATTGATTGTGTAAGATTGATTGGACACGAATGGGAATACGGGTTTGAGGTCTAACTTTACTTTTTATTCTTATTATTCTCACTGGGCTTAAGTTGTTAGCTCATGATATTACAAAATTTCAGGTAATGCCCTGGCTAGAGGTCGAGGGAGAGGAGATGGTGCTGCGTGATCAAAGGATAATGACCTCGAGATGGACTAAGTTTATTTAAAGTCCATGGACTATGTTTTGTGAATTTTATACATACTTTGGAGTTGTATATTTGTATATAGCTCTTAAGAACTTTTCGTTTTACTTTTATGATAAAAATCTCTTTGAACTTCTGATTAGAAACTTGAAGTTCCTTGTGTTTTTAGATTTCATAATTTAAGATGTAAACAGGTTTTGGGTAGCCAATTTTCTTAAAATATAAAGACTTCCGCTGTGTATTTCTAATTTTATTTATTTAAAAGTGATGGGTCATCAAAAGAAGTGGAAGCATTTGTATCATCATCATGCAATGTTATCATTCCATCTTTTAAAGGACGAACAATACTAGCATTCTGACCATCGTCGATTGCACGACATCTTATCTCATCTTCTTGAAAAGCAACAACTTCCTCTGCATGGTCATCTTTCTCGGACAAGTTTTCTTCTACCTGGCGTGGTTTAACTTTATAAACAACTAACCAATCTGTCAGATCTCGTCTATTAATCGGATAGTTCAGATAATAAACTTGAATCGCCTGAGAAGCCAGGATAAACCTATAAGCGGTGCTAATATGCTTAGACTTGTTTACCTCAACGATTTTTAAATGATCAATCTTACGAATGACGTCTCGTCTGGTTGTCTCGAACCAAGTGCAGTTGAATAGAACAATGTGTTTTAGCGTCGAACTTGCGTATTGAATCTCAAGAATCTCATTGATTACTCCGAAGTAATCGTCTTCGTTTGAGTCGAACACATGACCTTTTATGTAAACACCACTGTTGTTTGTTGCCAAGTTAACTGAATGCACCTTCGTTTAAAATCTGTAACCGTTACCGACGTATCCAGTATACAACCTTGCAATCCGTCCAGGTCCCTTTGCCAAAGAAATAATGAGAGGATCATCTACCGGTAATGTAGGGGACTCAACCTGTCATTGTTCACATACAGTAATGTTAGGAGGATAATAATTTTTTCAACAAATTGCCATGGTTTTTTTGACAATTTAAAATAACTCACGTATGCATTGAACCAAGAACGAAACTCTTTGTCGATTATTGGCCCCTCCTCAGCGGTTGTAAGACCAACTCGTGTCATTCGAATGTATAAGTTTAGAAAGAATATATATGTTACAAAAATTGTTAGCAAATATTTGAAATAGTTTATAATTTTTTAGACGATGAAATAATGTTAAGTTACGAACTCACTCTATGTAAGGCTTGATCTCTGCGCAGTTGCATAACACGTATGTCTGCATTACGTGATGCTCAGAATCGGTCAACGGCCTACGCACTGATCTTCCAACTGTCATGCCACGTTCCGTAAATATCAGCAAGTCGTTTATGTCAACACCTTCAAGTAAATTTTCGATAATGTTTCGTTTGCTGGTCGAAACTGCTCTGCAATGTGTTGATCAAAGTAGTAAGAACAAAATGTGGTAGTCTCTTGCGTCAGGTACGCACTACATATAGATCCTTCTACTCTTGCTTTATTTCTGACCGTCTTTTTCAACCGACGTAAGTACCTGTGGGTAGGTAGAATGTGTAGAAAACATTTAAATTCGATCACTATAGTTAATACATGTACATTACAAATTAACTATGCTTACCTTTCAAATGGGTACATCCAGCGGTAATGTACCGGACCCCCTAAGAATGCGTCGTATGGAAGATGCACTGGAAGATGCTTCATGGAGTCAAAAAAGCAAGGTGGGAACATTAGCTCCAACTTACAAATAATAACAGCGATCTCTGAACTCATTGAAGCGACAGTAGCTTCAGTCAGCTCTGTACATGTCAAGTCCCTGAAAAAAACACTCAACTGTGCAAGCGGCTCCCAATGTCTATTCTCTAGGAACGGTCCGAACGCGACAGGCATCAATCATTGCATGAATACATGACAGTCGTGGCTTTTCATCCCGAACATGATATGTTTTTTACTGTCTATACACCGACTCAAATTTGAAACATATCCGTTCGGGAATTTGATGGATTTGATCCACATGGTCACTTATTTTAGTGACCAATTTGTAGCTTTTCTCACGCCAAATTGTTTATGTACCACTGGTCACTTAAAATAACAACCTTTGCGACCATCTGGTCACTTCAAAATGTGACACCTTGTAGCATATTTCCCGCCAAATTTTTAATCTACCATTGGTCACTAAAGGTCACAAAAATTGCGACCATATAGTCACTTTGAATTGTGACCACTTGGTAGCCTTTCTCCCGCCAAATTTACGCGCCTTTTTTTTATACTAAATGATAATCCATGTCACAAAATTACGACCACATGGTCGTAATTTTGTAGTGACCATATGGTCACTTGTTTCGCACCAAAAATTCACGCCATTTTTCATGACTAATTCTTTATTTGGTCACCATTTGGTCGTAAAAAAGTGACCATATGGTCGTTTTAAGTCAAACATCATATTTACTACCAGAGTGGTCACAAAAAAACTACCCAATACCTTTGGTCGCAAATGTCTGGTCACAATTTAACAGTTTTTTTTGTAGTGTTTATACAGATAGGAACTTCGGAAAAACAACAACTAAATCAAGCCAATGGCCCTTTAATAAACACGAGATTCTTAACTTTAACAATAAAGTCTCCACTTCCAAACAATCTATTCTTTTCAATAAATATCCAAAGTTCCATATTCAAGTTCCTTAACCATCCTATTAAACTTGAATCCTTCTACTTCCAATAATCCATCCTAAACTCCGGAACGATTCTAAACTTAGAACTTCCAAAAGTTAAACGTTCCCCTCGAGAAAATCCATAAGTATTCTCACTCAATTAGAACTAGCACTACAAAAAAAAAGTCAATTTGCGACCAGTAACTTGCGACCAACTGGTCGTTTTTATTGTAAAATGCGACCAAAAAAGTGACCAACATGGTGGAGGCAAAAAAGCTGGTCGGTCCTGAATTTGTGTGACTGTATAGTCACAAAAATACGACCATCCATGTTTGGTCGCAAAAAAGTCAACATTTTGAAAAAACGACCAGATGGTCACTTAAAAAAGTGACCATCTGGTCGTAATTTAAGTTGAAGACAAGTAACCAGTTGGTCACATAAAACAATGACCACGTGGTCGTTTTTATAAGCGACCAAATTGTCACTTTTGGACTTAGACAAAATGCGACCAGATGTCGTTTGTTTAGGGATAAAATACGACCATCTGGTCGTAATGTAACTTGAAAAAAGTGACCAGTCGGTCACATGAAGCAGTGACCACGTGGTCTTTTATAAGCGAAGTGGTCACTTTTGTACTCAGACAAAATGAGATCAGATGGTCGTTTATCTTAGGATAAATGCGACCATCTGGTCGTATTTAATAAATATTTTTTTTATTTATTTAAATTACAATAATTAAAATTTAATATTAATTAAATTAATTAGTTAATTAATTATTATTTATTTATTTAATTAGTATTAAAATTTAATAACAAAAATTGGAATGAAAAGAAAATATATATAAATAAAATATTCAAAAAATGTTTTATACAGAAGAAAACATCCTAGAACTACTGTGGAGGGGCGGGGGTGGCGGAGGGGGCATCGATGATGAATGGCCGCCGTCTAGGGATGCGGCTAAAGATGCTGCGACCTGGGCCTCGACACGTGCCTGCATATCCGTCTCAATCGCTACGACTCGAGAAATGAAGTTGTCGCGCATAGCGTCCATGTTCGTGTGAAGCTGCTGAACCTCCGCGCGCAGCTGCTGCTCAACCGGAGAAGGGCCGGAGCTAGTGCTCGCTCCACTCCGCTAAGGCCGGGGCACATCAGCGTAAAGGCGTCGCCTGTACAAGCCGAGCCCATGAACTTGTAACGTCCAGTTACTTTTAGAGGTAAATTTTTTATTTATTTATTAAAGCTTTTAAAGTTTAGTTTTAATTCAGTAACTTCTATTTTAGTAGCTATTTTCGTCCGAATTAGTTTTTAATCGTTTTAGTACTTTAATTATGTTTTGGTGATATTAATAATTATTAACGGGCCAATTAATAATTATTAATCACCTTTAGATTTATTTACAAGCATCGGGTTTCGTTTTTAAAGCAAAAACCAAAGAGGGACGTAGGCGTCATTACCCGATTTCTTAAATATCTAAAAAATCACTATTCATCATCTTTAAATATCAACACTTAGCAAAAATTAAAGAAAAATTCTGCTCCTTTCTTCCCCTTGCTGCCGTGAACCACAAACCCTCTTCCTTTTTTTTTATTTTCTTTATTTCTCGGTAGATCGTCTCGATTCTACTACCGTTGGAAAGCCCTTGGCCCGTAGATCATTTCCAACCTACTGAACGTAATTTTCGCTCGTTTTATCGAGGCTTAAAGGTATGTTAAAGTTTCTTATTTTTGTTATGAATAGTGTTTTAATGGTGAAATTGAGTTGTAATCTTCGAATTCGTTCACCGGAGCTTTAAGATATCAATCGGGAAAGTTGTTATAGTCATTTTTAGGAACTTTCCCTAAAACCTAAAACCAAGTTTGAGCCGGAAACTCGTTCCTTGTAGTTTTCCTTCTTTTGGCTTGATTTAGGAGGTGTAGTTTAATATGTTTTTGTTATTTTCTAATTGTTTCGGAAATGGTTTAATGCTCAAAACCCTAAATTGCGAATACCCATTAAGGTTACCAACCTCCAAAGTACCCGAAACCAAACCAAAATGTCTTTAAAGTGCTTAAAATCCGGAAAACAATTCCTTTTCTTCCTTTCCCTTGGGCCGTGGGCCTCTTGGCATAAGTTCCGGGTTGTTTTGTCTTTTATTTTAGTATCGTGACGATCGTTCTTCGATTCGGTTAATTAATATACTTTAGGTGTATTTAATTATAGGTGTCGTGCATAGATCGTGATTCTTGGTCAACCGGTGTTTCAGAGTTGACTTCGTTTACAAGGTGAGTTTAAAATGAAAGTTAGTTGTTTTATGAATTAAGTTTCATTATGTTATTGTTTATCGAAGTTAAGCGAGATTTAGCTTCTTAGAAGTTAAGTTTGGTTAGAGACTTTAATTCGGAAGTTAGTGGAGGAATTTTGGAACTATGTTTAGTTCAATGAAAAGGAAACATCGGAGTGGTTTGAAAGTGTTACAAAGTGAATTGGAGATGATAGAGGAAAGTGGAATGAGAGTTACTTGAGTGGTTGAAAGTTAGTGTAGCTAAAGTGATACACTTGAGTGTTAACTCGTGTATTTTAGATAGTTAGGCTTCGTAATAGCTTAGTAGGATTCTTTGAGTTTAACTAACTTTTAGGAAGCTTAACAGTTTGTAAAGTGGCCCATGATAGTATGTTGATTCGGTTCCATAGGTATCATGTGGTGAAATGGTGAAATTCCTGATACCTGAAATGGTGAAAGTCCTGATATCCGAAATGGTGAAATTCCTGATACCTGAAATGGTGAAAGTCCTGATATCCGAAATGGTGAAATTCCGATACGAAATGGTGAAAGTCCCCTGATAACCGATGATTGAGATATGATACATGGTAGTACGTGGATTCGAATCCATACGTACCATGGTATTATGATCTATGATACGGCACATGATAGTATGTTGATTCGGTTCCATACGTATCATGGTGCGATGGTTGTGATATGGTACGTGGTATGTTGATTTCGATCCTTACAATAGCACGATACGATGAAACTTGTTTGGTAATAAGGATAGTTAATGTTATTTTTACCGATTCTTAGAAACGTGTAGTGAGACTTAGTTGTGAATGTTAATTTTACTTTAAGTCTTTATTTTTTTTTCTATCTCATGGTATTGACATGTATGGGTGGCATTCTACTATCGATTGATTGTATGGAAATTTGGAAGTGTGGATGTGAGTAGTAATGGGCATTTTAGGCCTTTGGACACGATTTCGGTTATGAGATTTTGTTCATAGGATTACTTGCTTTCGTTTTACTCTCACTAGCATGTTATGCTAATGGTGCTACACTTAAAATTTTCAGGTAAACCTCGAGCTAAGAAGCGTGGTAGAGGAGGTGGAGCCGCGTGACTGATCGAGAGGGTGTATGGACAATACTAACAACTCATTTTGTTTAGCATTCATTGAAATGCTTGTAATTATTCCATCTTTACATAACTTGTGTCTTTTTGAGCCCGAAAGGGTATTTGTGTAAAATAAGTCTATGTTTATCGCTTTTTCTGGAATTTGGGTTGTAAACAGGTTTTGGTTATTCGATTTTTAAACGAACCCATGCCGTTTTTCTTTAGAAATCGAGTCTTCCGCTGTGCATTTGAATTTAAAGAATTTAACGGGTTCGGGTCGTTACAGAACTGATCCATCAGACAGAACCCCTCCAGTAGCCTCCAAGAACGCCTCTCTACGGTCGTCCTGAGTTGGTTGCGAGTCTGGTGTGGGCAACCGTTGGCTCAAGGACTCCGTGAAACGTTCCTAAACATTTAAAATTCAGAAAATAAAATAGTTAATATATAAGTTAGGAAAAATTTTAAAGAAAAAATAATAATTGAAAAATTAGTAAATACCTGAACTTCTTTCGCCTTATCGTCGACGAATGTCCCGTCCTTCTTCGTGTGAAGAATGCGGTGCAGCTCATCAGGCGGGACAGGACGACCGTGCTTCGCTTCCTAAAAATATTAGAGATTGAAGAAGAAAAATAATAAATTAATAACTAATTGAAAAAAGAAAACAAGAAAAAAGTACGTAAAAAAATAAATAAAAACTTACCACTGCCATGCCCTCGGGAGTGCTCAAGCTCATGATAAGCCGCGCGTGGTCCTCTGGGCCCATCCACACGGGGCGATTTGCTTCTTGCTTTCTGCGCGCCCAGTACATGAGGTCTTTGAATCGATCCTGGACATGATTGTTCCATAGGGGGAACAATCTACAGTCCGTGATATCGAGATCGATAACAAGAAACTTGCCCTGAAAAAATTGAAATAAAAAATTGTTAAAGTAATAAAGTAATAAAGTAATAAATTTATTTCTATAATTTCAAAATCAATTAATTATAAAAAGAAATGATGTTTTTTACCTTCCAATTGTCATACATCTGACGTTTCTCTGTCGTCGGAATCTTCTGCCAGCGAAGGTCGCTGGGTAGAGGCATGCTCTGGAGGACCTCGCGAAATCGTTTTGAAACGGTTGTATGCAGGTGTACTCTGCAAAACATAAAAACATTTTGATATTAGAAACTATTAGTTAACAGAAAAAAAAAAGCACTTTTAAAAATGTACCAAGATTTAAAAATTAAGTAATTAAAACAATAAACAAAATTACATACGTATCCTCTTCAATCCGAAGGGTAGAGTCTGCGGCCCGAGGAGGCTGCGTGCCTCAAGTGGAGGGTCCCGCTAGATCATACCCTGATGTAGACCCTGATGCTCCCTTGGGAGTCGTGGCCCGAGAGTCTTGCCCCAATCGTGGTGTCGCAGGCTGGGTCTCAGGGACTGCAACATTGAGAGGGCCAGCAAGGCCCGGCTCATAACCGTGGCGGCTGCGGAGTCGCCTTGTCAATTGCGTCGTCAGGCTCGTCTAACTTGGGAGGACGTCGTTTGCCCGTCATAATCCTACGACTTAAACTAAACTAATTTAATACTAATTAAGTAATTAAAATATTGCAATAAATTAAATTAATTAATTAATTTGAATTAAATCAATTAATTAAATAATCTAAATTAAATTGATTAAACTTAATTAACTAATTTAATTAGCTTAAGTGAACTAAGTAATTAAATAAAGTAAACTAAAATTAGCTTTAGTGAACTAAGTAATTAATTAAAGTAAACTAAGTAATGAAGATTTCAACTATTAGATTAAATTTAACTAACATTAATTAATAAAAACTAAACTAATTAATTAAGTTAAATTAAATTAAAACTAGATTAACTGAACTAAAATTTATTAAATTTAACTAACATTAATTAATAAAAACTAAACTAATTAATTAAGTTAAACTAAATTAAAATTAGATTAGTTGAACTAAAATTTATTAAATTTGACTAACATTAATTAATAAAAACTAAACTATTTAATTAAGTTAAACTAATTTAAAATTAGATTAATTGAACTAAAATTTAATAAATTTGACTAACATTAATTAATAAAAACTAAACTATTTAATTAAGTTAAACTAATTTAAAATTAGATTAATTGAACTAAAATTTATTAATTAATTAAAGTAAACGAAATTAGATTAATTAACCTTAAGTAAACTAAAGTACTTAATTAAACTAAATTACATTAATTAAACTAAAATTAATTAAATTAACAACATTAAACTAAACTAATTAATTAATTAAAGTAAACTAAAATTAGATGAATTAAACTAAAGTAAACTAAGTAATTAATTACACTAAATTAGATTCAATAAACTATAATTAATGCAATTAACAAAATTAAACTAAACTAATTAATTAAAACTAAGTAAACTAAATTTAAAGTTAAACTAAAACTAACTTAAAAACATAAAATCTATATGAAAACTAACCTCATAATAGAAACCGGGATTGGAGGTTTAGGATTTTTAGGTTTAGAGTAGGAACGGGGTAAAAATAACTGGGGACGGAACGGGGGAAAGAGAGAGAAGAAAGAAAAAAGAGAAAGAAAAAGAGAAAGAAAAGGAAAAGGAAAACGGTTTGGTTTTTAAATCATATTTTGCGACCAAATGGTCGCAAATATGTAATAATGATCAGAAACGAAAGGTCGCGTGTGCTGGTGGAATTACGACCAGGTGGTCGCATTTTTATACATATTTGCGATCACCTGGTAGCATTTATTAAAAAAGCGACCATCTGGTCGCCACTTTGCCATTATCCAGAACAGCTGTCATATCACGAGTCCCATAAAAAATGGCGACCAGATGGTCGCAATCGTGAAATTCACCTCCAAAAATGTAACGTCCCGTTATTTTAGAGGTAATTTTTTTTTATTTATATAAGTGTTTATTTATTTAAAGTTAATTTAGATTTAGTTATTTAGATTTAAATAGTTATTTTCGTTCGGAAACCTTTTTAATCGCTTAATTAGCCCATTTTCGTTTTGGTTGTATTAATAATTATTAATGGGCCAATTAATAATTATTAATCACCATTGGGCTAGTTTAAGTGGTTCGGGTTTCGTTTTGAAAGTAAAAGTAAAAGAGGAACGTAGGCGTTATTACCCGATTTACTAATTTTCACAAAATCACTATTCATCATCCTTTAAATACCACATTTAGCATTTTTTGAACACAAAATTCTGCTTCTTTTCTCCTCTTCTTCGCCGTGAGCATCAAAGACCCCCCCCCCAAATTTTTGATTTTCTTTATTTCTCAACGGATCGCATCGATTCTATATCCATTGGAAAGCTCTTGTCCCAGGGATCATTTCCAACCTACTCTTCGTGATTTCCGCTCATTTTATCGAGGCCTTAAGGTATGTCAAAGTTTCAAAACCTAGAAGTGAATAGTGTTTAATGGAGGTTTTGAGTTGTAATTTTCAAATTCGTTCATCGGAGCTTTAAGAAATCATTCGGGAAAGTCGTTTTATTCATTTTTAGGAACTTTCCCCTAACCCTAGATTCGGGTTTGAGCCAAAAGCCTTTTAATTCAATTTTCCTCTTGTTGGTTGTTGTTGAGAGCTTTGAATTTGATTAGTTTAATGACTTTACTAAATTGCTCGGGATTGAAATTTTGACCTAAACCCTAAATTAGGTTTACCCATTGAGTTTACCAATCTTCAAAGTACCAAAACCAACCCGGATTGTCTTTAAAGTGCTTAAAATCCGGAAAACAAATTCCTTTTCTTCCTTCCCCTTAAGCCGTGGGCCTCTTGGCTTTATTTACGGGCTGTTTTGTCTATTATTTTGGTATCGTGTCGATCGTTGTTCATTTCGATTAATTAATATACTTTAGGTGTATTGTAATTATAGGTTTTGTGCATCGTTCGTGATTTTCGGTCAACCGGTGGTTAGGAGTTGACTACTCTTATAAGGTGAGTTTAAAATGGTTGTGATTACTTTTATGCTTTCAAATTACTTGACGATTATGTTCGATCGAAGTTAAGAGGGTTATTAGATTTTAGAACTTTTACAAGAATGCTTGTTATTTGGGAGTTAAGGAAAGTGCATAAGGAATTTAGTTAAGTTTGGTTGTTGTTCAAAGTGAGATGCTTTAGGTGGTTTTAAGTTATATTCTTGAGGAGAATTAGATTTCGGAAACTTGAAGAAGAGTATTATGTACTCGGTTTATCTTGAGTAGTTTTAGAATAGTTAAAAGAACTTTGGAGAGATTCTTGTGTAGAATCAAATTAGTACGATATTTTTAGTGATATGATTCACTTTTAGGTGTTACTAAAGAGTGTGGTGTGACTTGCATACTTTTATGCACGGATGTCACGGAAATGTTTTTGAATTGTGACTTGCATACTTTTATGCACGGATGTCACGGAATGTTTTGATTTGTGACTTGCATACTTTTATGCACGGATGTCACGGAATATTTGTGATTGGTGACTTGTATATTTTATGTACGGATGTCATGGTGACTTGCATAGTATCGTTATGCACGGATGTCACGGAATAATTATGATCGGTGACAAGTGGTCACGAATGAAATGAGAAATTTACTTTGTTATTTACTTTGTTTTTTACTTTGTCATTTACTTTGTTAAGCACTAGTATCTACTTTAACTACGGGCTTGAATGTTTACTTTCCGAATTTACGAGATAGTAGAATGGTTTGATCTATTTATGTAAAGTACTTCGGATTATTGAATGGTTAGTGCAAGAATACTTAGATTTATTTGGACACATTCTCCGATATGGAATTTGGTTCATAAAAGTGCTTGCATCCATCTTATCCTCACTAGCATTGTTTGCTAATGGTGCTACACCATTTTATTTTCAGGTAATACTCGTGGTAGAGGACGAGGTCGTGGAGGTGGTGCTGTGTGATCTCGAGTGAATGCTTATGGACATTTGGACTAGTAAATCTAAGTTTGGAGCATTTTGGGAATGCTAAATATACATATAAACTTGAAATAAAGTCTTAAAACTTGTATTTTGTGGCTCATGAGAGCCTAAGGTCGGTTGTATGTTTATTTTGAGTTTACTTTCTCTGATTTGAGTATATTCTGGAGTAGGAATATATGTGATTAAAATTCTCTGAGATGAGTTCTTAAAAACAGGTTTAGGGAGTTCGTATTTTAAATGGATCCACGCCAAATTTTTGTAAAAATAAGTCTTCCGCTGTTTTACTTCTGATTTAAAGATTTGTGAAAATTTGAGTCTTTACAAAAAATTTCATGAAAATTTAAATTTACCGCTCAGATTTGTGACCATATGGTTATAATTTCACTTATTTTTTGAAAATATAATTCTACTTTTTCACAAATGCGACTAACTGGTCGCCTTTTCCTTCTAAATTTCACTTATATTTTTTGAAAATATAATTCTACTTTTTCACAAATTCCTTCTAAATTACTACCAAGTGGTCACCTTTTGTGTTAAATTGCGACCACATGGTCACAAATATTAATATATATATATATATATATATATATATTAAATCATTCATTAAAGAAATAGTTTTAATAAATAAACACATACACAGTGAATAATAAAGTTACGAAATGTCTTATTCATCATCCCCAGTTTCTTCGGTCGTCGCTTCTTCTTTTTCTTCTTCTTCTTCTTCGTCGGATTCATCGTCTCACAAAGAAGTCTGTCACATAATGTCTTATTCTTCTTCTTCTGTTTCTTCATCGGATTCATCATCTCGAATAAATTCAGCATCAATGTCTCGTGCGTGAAAAGTGGAAGCATTTGTATCATATCATGCAATGTTATCGTTCCATCGTTCAAAGGACGAACAGTACTTGCATTCTGACCATTGTCGATTGCACGACATCTTAACTCATCTTCTTGAAAAGCAACAACTCCCTCTATTCTTTCTTTATTTCCGACCGTCTTTTTCAACCGACGTAAGTACCTGTGGGTAGGTAGAATGTGTAGAAAACATTTACATTCGATATCACTGTACTTTATACGTGTACATTACAAATAAACTGTGCTTACCTTTCAAATGGGTACATCCAACGGTAATGTACCGGACCCCCTAAGAATGCCTCATATGGAAGATGCACTGGAAGATTCTCCATGGAGTCGAAAAATCCAGGTGGGAACATTCGCTCCAACTTACAGATAATAACAGTGATCTCTGAACTCATTCAAGCGACAGTAGCTTCAGTCAGCTCTGTACATGTCAAGTCCTTGAAAAAAACACTCAACTGTGCAAGTTGCTCCCAATGTCTATTCTCTAGGAACGGTCTGAACGCGACCGACATCAATCGTTGCATGAATACATGACAGTTGTGGCTTTTCATCTCGAACATGATATGCTTTTGACTGTCTATACACCGACTCAAATTCGAAACGTATCCGTCCGGGAATTTGATGGATTTAATCCACTCAAATAATGTTTTCTTTTCATTCGTCGTCAACATGTACTTTGCTTTTGCGTAATTATCATTGTCGTCAGGCTCCAACTCAGGACGGTGACATATCTCCCGTATATCATAACGTGCCTTCAGATTGTCCTTCGTTTTTCCCGGAAAGTTCAAAAACGTATTGAAAATGTTGTCGAAGAAATTCTTCTCGATATGTATTACATCCAGATTGTGTCTAATCAGTAGATCTTCCCAATGCGGTAGATCCCAAAAAATACTCCGTTTCTTCCAACCAGTGTTTTTCCCAGCCGCATTGTTTGCACTCTCTGCACCGTCCACTGTAATCTTCTGCATCCCTATAGCATCTATACCGTGAAGAATCTCCCTTCCACTATACATTGTAGGGGGGTATCGTTTCTTACTCGTCGACCCTTCTTCCAGTCAATGCCGTTTGAACGGAAAGTATGATTCAATGGTAAAAATCGACGGTGACAATCAAACCAACAAGTTTTCCGACCGTTTATGAGATAAAATGCATCTGTGTCTAGAATGCAATGTGGACATGCGTATTTCCTCGCCGTACTCCATCTTTTAAGAGGAGGAGATTGAGGTTCACACAATTAACTACATTGACTAGGAAATGAATAATAAAAGCTAAACACATACTCAAAAATGTATATGAAAGCAATGAAAGACCAACATACCTGACAACATTGAATACGCAGGGAAGTCACTGATCGTCCACATTAACGTTGCGCGCATCAAGAAATTTTGTTTCTTCAAAATGTCATACGTCATAACACCGTCAGTCCACAACCTTTTCAACTCTGCAATAAGTGGTTGCAAATACACATCCAGTTTCTGTTTTGGACTTTTTGGCCCAGGTACGATCACTGTTAGAAAAATCACCGGTTCTCGCATGCACATCAAGGGAGGCAATTTATACGGGGTTACCATGACTGGCCAAACTGAATATTGTGCCCTGGATGCCCCGAACGGGTTAAAGCCATCCGTGCATAAGCCCAATCTGACGTTTCTCGGATCTTGTGCAAAATCCTGATGACAATTATTTAAATGCTTCCATACCGCAGCATCTGAGGGATATCTCAAAACACCTTCATCCTGTGGATGCTCGTGATGCCACCTCATGTGCGTGTTAGGATCGGTATGGCAACCCTAGAGGGGGGGTGAATAGGGTTTTAGGTTAATTTAAAACTTTTTCGATTAATGACTCCTAATTAACAAGTTAATTAGACTTTTTAAGCTCAAACACTTAATATGGATTTTATCCTAAAATTCCCTTTAACAAAGTAAACTAAATTTGAATAATACTTGGAAATATTAAACCACAATTAATTTCTAACAACCAATAATTTCTCAATTTAATTCAAACAATAAATATGTATAGCATAAATTTAATTTCCAATTATTGATATTCAATGATCCCTAATAAAAATGCACAATAAATATTTAGCAATTTATATTAGTGCAATAAGTAAAGAGGAAAGGGTTAGAGAAATGACACCAAGATGTATAGTGGTTCGGCCAAAATCCGGCCTAGTCCACTCCCCAGCGCCTCTCGAGAATTTATTACTTTTTCCGGGAGCAAAGTAGAACCCAATCCTTTTGCGGGATCAAGATCAAACCCGACTCTTTTACACGGGATCAAAGTCAAACCCAAACCGTTCTTTTTCCGGGCTCAAGAACAAACCCAACGTGTGAATTATAATTTTTCACACAAATACAAACTCTCCCAAAAGAGTAGATTTACAAGATTAAATCTCACAACAAATGGAGAAATCACTCCCCAATAAAGCCCTTACAATGGCTATGTAATTTACACTTTAATGCTCACAAAAAGGCTCAAAAGGATGACTAAAAAATGAAGAATTTTAGAACTCAACAATCTGAAATTTGCCTCTGTTTTTGGTTGTCGTTGAATCTGTCATTTTCGAGCTTCTTAAATAGGCAATAAAAATATTACCGTTTTTATACTGTTCATCCACCTTCATAAATAAATTTGACTTCAATGGTGTGAATTGAAGAAAAGGAGGCTCCATTTTTTGACAAAAGGAAGTGGTGAAACTGCCATTTTCGAACTGATAAATTTCCAGAAATGAAGCTGAAGGAGAAGGGCCTGAAATGACTTAATCACCCTTTTTGTCTTCAAAGAAATTCAAATCAGTGAAGGGCAT
Organism: Gynostemma pentaphyllum; assembly: GCA_028015215.1. Taxonomy (NCBI): domain Eukaryota; kingdom Viridiplantae; phylum Streptophyta; class Magnoliopsida; order Cucurbitales; family Cucurbitaceae; genus Gynostemma; species Gynostemma pentaphyllum. The sequence continues at coordinate 45,300,230 of CM051355.1, forward strand.
TATTGTAATCAACCCAATGTAGTGTAATAATTGCTTCGAAAAGTCAATAGAGATATCCACGTGTCAATCATTCGTTGGTCAAGCAAATCGATTTGAAATTAATAATAATAATATTATTAATAAAAACTTGATCGCCAGGGGCAATCCAGGCAGCAGACCGTTGTGAAGAGATTTAAAAATTCGGTCAAGACGAGATAAAGTAATGGTCAGGACATAGAAGGCATTGACCAAAAGACCAGGGGTATATAGGACAAATCACCAAAACTGAAAAAGCAAACAGTGGTGGAGGAGACAACACGGACACGTGTCGCCCAGCGAATGGCGGAGGCGTAAACGCGTGGGACCCGCGTGCGGGCGTGCGGCAGCGCGCGTCGGCGTCTGGGGTCACGCGCGAGACGTGGCGTCTTCCGGGACCGTTGGATGGCGGCGAGGCGAGATCAACCTGGCTACCAACGATTCTGATTTTTCCTTTTTCTTTTATTTAATTTATTTCCAAAATATATATATAATAATGGAAAAAATCTTGGAGCGTCGGATGATTGTTGACCTTCAATCGGACGGTGCTCATTAATTCGGAATTTCATTTTCCTTTTTCCTTTATTTTATAAATCAATAAATCGATCCATTGATTCATAAAGCGGTAGATCGATTCTGGAATAAATATGAATATTTCCTTTTCTTTAAATCATAATTATGAATAACTGGGGCCATGAATTTGAATTCCATCCGATCGATTACCGAGAATTTGAGCGCATAATAAGATCCATGAAGCTTGCCATATACGATCCGATTTAAATAATTAATTTAATTCCAATCTTCTAAAATCAATATCTCATTCGTTTGAAGTCCGATTGAGTCGATTCCAATTGCGTTGGACTCGTTATAATTTTCTCTACGCATAGAACTATCAAAACACAGAAAATTGATTAATAATAAAAACACGTTTGTTATCATCAAAATAAGAATAAGATTAATTGGCTTAGAAAGTCAACAATCTCCCCCTTTTTGATGATGACAAACCATAAGGGAAAATGAAAGAGTAAGAGTATAAATTTTCAAGAGATGTTCAATATAGTAAATATGAAATACTCCCCCTAAATAAGTTCTTCCCCTTATTTAAATATTATTAATTTAAGCACAAGAGAAATATCATTTTCCTTATCAATTTTCTCCCCCTTTTGGAATCAATCAAAAAGATTAATATTCAATAAATATATTTAATTCCAAAAGTTTCATCAAAATAAGATTTATATTTGAATTTCAAAAACTCCCCCTTTTTATAACAATCTCTTAAAAAGGTATTCAATCAATAAGATAATTATAATAGAGTTTTCAAATTATGCATAATCAAAATAATATATCTCCTCTAATTTTAAAAACTCCCCCTTAATAAGGGACACACTAAACTTTAAAATTTCTTCCCCTTTTCTTTAAATAAAACAATGATACAAATAATTTCAATTTAAAAGCAAAAGCATCAAAACAATCAATCAATTTTCAATTAATGTTTCATTAAATTGATGCTAAACACCATAGTTTAAAAATCATATTTTCAAAGAGACATTACTCCCCCTAAAAATATGCATTCTCCATAATAAAATACATAACAAGAATACCATGGAGTCATAACAAATTATTGCATCATAATCTTAACAAATTTAAGAACTTAATTACTCATAATAATATGGCATTTTATAAGAGATGCCAATTTTAAATAATCAATCCAATTTTTGGGATGGAAAGAATTATGCCAATTAAAAAATATAGGCATTTAAAAACTTTAAATTTCAAATTTCCTTTTGAAATCAATTTCAAGTTTTAATCCAAGAGGGTTCAAGAAGTATAAAACAAATACAAATTTAGGTACTCCCTCTAACAAAAAGAATTTAACACCTATTTTTCAAGTGTCAAAAGTTAAACAATTTTCTTTCAAAATCTCTTATCAAAACTTGAGATTTAATCAACAAGCCCAAAAAGTGATTATCAAAGTTTTATTCAAAACATTTACATAAGGGCATATGAAAAAAAAAATTATTCCAGGAAGTTTTATTTTATTAAAACTCAAGTTAATCATCAAGAAATATCTCAAGATAATTTTCTCAACAAAGCAAAAACAATAATTCCAAAATTATTTCCCTCAATAAATAATCAACAAATTTATCAAAATCATAGATTTGAATGATATTTCAAATTAATCATCAATGAACACAAACATTATATGACTTTTTCAAAAATAAAGTTACCAAAGTGGGATTTTTCCTTTCAAACTCCAAGCAAGATAAAGTGTTGCTCATTTGAGATAATTCCCTCATTGAAGATCAAGCAACCTCTTGCTTCCCAATAACCTACAAAAATTCAAGTAATCTTTGGTACCCATACTTTGTTGGGTCCAAGTAGGTTAGTAGTAACTTTTGGAATTCATTTAATTTTGATTCCATTTTCAAAATCATTTAATTTTTGCAAATTACAAGAATATGATTTATGTCCAAATTTGTCACATTTAAAACAAATAACATTTTTCATAAAATCTAAATTCAAATTCTCAAATATTTCTCCCATAATAAAAATTATCATCAAGGCAAGTTAATCCATTGGGAGTAGGGAATAAAAAAAATAATAATTTCAATTCAAAGTTCCCCCTAAAGAATAGCATCAATTTATCAAAAAGTAGTTTATCAATAAAAATAATGAGACAAAATTTTTAAAGAACCAACCAAAAAAAATTAATTTGATACCAAAAGTTATCTAAACTTTAAAAAGTCTTTTCCTTTCAATCATCAACCCATCATAAAATTTTCAATATTCTACTTTTAAAAATAATCATTAATTTTCTCAAAAAAATTTTGATTAACTCTCTTTAACCTTAACCAATAGGATATGGCAAAGCAAATAAATCTAAGAGATAATAAATTATTAATTTAGGGTACTTAACTTCTCAATTCAAAGAAGCATTTATAACAATTAAGCTCATATGATTTGTAGTTTTTCATTGATCAAAGCATGATTAATGTTACCCAAATATTCAATCAATGTAAATAGGGCAAGAGCTTAAATAGTTTATAAGTACATCAATTTAAGCAAGTTTAAACTTTTCAAAACAAATCGGGTGCATAATCAAAATTTATTATTTTAGCCTTTTGCACCAATGAAACCAAATTCAATTTTCATCTTTTCAATATGAATAATATACCAACAATTTGAACATGTAAACATCAAAATTAAGAAAATGTTAATTCCGGATAAATCAATCAATGAGGCTTAAGAAGAAACACAATAACTCCCGTATGAAAAATTAACATTTGATGTCAATAAGCTCAAAATAATTTTCCAATAATATTTTTTTTTAAAAAAAATTCTTTTCAACATAATATCAATAAGCTTAAAATAGCTTTTCATCATAATAAATACATTTTGTTCCATAAAAGTAAATAAATTGTTTCTTAATTAAACATGGAACAATTTTCTTTTAGAGCTTAAACCTTTTAATAAGATATCATCAAAACAAGTCAAAGGACATTTAAGAAAATTTAACCAAATTTATCTCAAAGAGGTTAAAAAAAATTGACATAATCAAAGCCCAAAAGGCATTTGGATAAACTCAATTTATTTTTGTCAAAACAATTTCATTTTATCATACCGATATAATTTTCTTTTAAAAAAAATATCAAAGCTCAAATTTTTATCAAATTTCAATAATCTTAAACATTAATGATAATCCTTAAATCAAATAAAATTTATGAAGGTTCAAATGGATTATTAAGATCTCAAGATCAATAGTTTAACTTTAAATATCCAAACTCCATCTTGGAGCCATAATTTTAATTTATCAAAATTTTAATCTCCATAAAAATTTAACAAGCAAAGCTCAAATTTCAATTCCTCATCAAGCATCAAGGATAAATCCAAAATCAATAATCATATGTATCTCAAGGGTATTTATCCAAATGATTCAAAGCATGATTGATAAATTCAAATAATATATTTTCAAATTTCTTAATCAATTTAGGTAGATAAAAAAAAATCAAATAAAGCAATATGACAAAATTACCGAACAAACTTTTTCTTTTTCCTTGGAGAATCCAAGCAAGCCATGATAGTTGCTCCATTTTCAATTAATTTTTATTTTGAAGTCCAAGCAACAATAGGCTTCAAGCATACCTACAAAAATATTCAATCAAAGGATTTTGGTACCCATTTCTTGGGTCCTTCATGGTTAGTAGGCATAAACTTTGGAACCCATTTCAATCTTGTTCCAATTATTCTTTCACTTAATTTTGGCACTTTACAAGTATTAACTTTATGACCAATTATGCCACAATTATAACAAACAACATTAGGCATGAATTTCTTTTCCACAAAATGATTATCCAAATTATTTTTCTTATAGAAATTCTTCCTTTTTGGAGTATTTTTCAATTTAAAGCAATTAGGCCTAGTGTGACCTTTAACTCCACAATAATGACAAGTTGGCACAAATTTTGTTCTTACAATCTTAGAACCACCAACTTTGTGCACAACATGATTAGGCATATTACATTTAGGCACAAATTTCCTATTTCCATAATTAAGAGAAGTATTATTCTTTTTATGACAATTTGGTCTAATATGACCTTTTAGACCACAAGCATGACAAGTAGGTTCAAAATTAGTATTAGCATGTTTAGGAAAAACTTTAGGCAAATCAACTTTAAGCATACTAGGAGAGGCTTTAATAATGATTGATTTAGAAGTTGAAGCAAGAGCACTCTCATCAATGAATTTACCCTTAGCATTAAATTCATCTAATTTTTGTGCATCAATTTTCAATTTCATAATACTCTCTTTAGCAAATTTAAGCTCATTATTTAGGCATGATTCATTTTCTCTAAGAGAAATGATTAACTCATCTTTATCAAACACATCATGCTCAATGAATTTAATTTTATCAAGAGAAGCTATTATCTCTTTTTCTAAAATCATATTATCATTTTCTAATTGAATACATTTTTCTTTCAAGCTAATATTTTCATTCTTTAATTCTAATGAAGATGACTCAATCTCTTCATTTTTGCTTTTCAAAATTTTTAGCTCATTTTCAAGAAGTTTGATCTTATTAATCAAGATATTTTTCTCATCGCAACAATCATCATGCAAAGATGCATCATTAGTAGCATTCTTTTTCAAATTGGCATTTACATCTATCAAAGACTCATTTTCAATTTTCAAGACTTTATATTTCTTTGATAGCAAAAGATATTTAGAGCTAAAATTTTCGAACTTTTGTTGCATGCATTCAAATTCATTTAGCAACTCAACATAGGAAGGTTTATCAATTACCTCATCATCACTAGCTTCATAGCTAGAATCATCATTCTCATCATCGGAATGAGCCATTAAACACATAGAGGATTCAACATTGTTCTCCTTCTCTTTCTCATGGAAATTTTCTTGTTTTTGAGACTTATAACTCTCCTTCACATCAAGAAAGACATTAGAAGTACAAGGAAAAATTTCTACATTGTATAAATTTTCAAGAAAATTCCATACTTCAAATGCAAACTTAAAATTAGCAATTTTATCAAATGTGTTTTTATTCAAAGCACAATATAAAGCATTCATAGCTTTGGCATTCAAAGTAAGCATATTATTATTCAAAATTGATTTAGATATGTCATTTTCAGTAACATACAAAACTTTAACATCTATGGATAACAAAAATGTCTTCATTTGATTTTTCCATAACATAAATTTTGATCCATTAAAGTAAGGAGGTCTAATATCACATTGATCATCAAACATTTCATTAACCCCAAAATTTGCCATTAGCTCTTAGCAATTAAGCTTTTTAAATATCAAAAATATTTTTCAAAAATAATTTCAAAATAATTTTGACAAATAACTTTTGATCCAAAGAAGAGCAACCTGCTCTGATACCAATTGTTAGGATCGGTATGGCAACCCTAGAGGGGGGGTGAATAGGGTTTTAGGTTAATTTAAAACTTTTTCGATTAATGACTCCTAATTAACAAGTTAATTAGACTTTTTAAGCTCAAACACTTAATATGGATTTTATCCTAAAATTCCCTTTAACAAAGTAAACTAAATTTGAATAATACTTGGAAATATTAAACCACAATTAATTTCTAACAACCAATAATTTCTCAATTTAATTCAAACAATAAATATGTATAGCATAAATTTAATTTCCAATTATTGATATTCAATGATCCCTAATAAAAATGCACAATAAATATTTAGCAATTTATATTAGTGCAATAAGTAAAGAGGAAAGGGTTAGAGAAATGACACCAAGATGTATAGTGGTTCGGCCAAAATCCGGCCTAGTCCACTCCCCGAGCGCCTCTCGAGAATTTATTACTTTTTCCGGGAGCAAAGTAGAACCCAATCCTTTTGCGGGATCAAGATCAAACCCGACTCTTTTACACGGGATCAAAGTCAAACCCAAACCGTTCTTTTTCCGGGCTCAAGAACAAACCCAACGTGTGAATTATAATTTTTCACACAAATACAAACTCTCCCAAAAGAGTAGATTTACAAGATTAAATCTCACAACAAATGGAGAAATCACTCCCCAATAAAGCCCTTACAATGGCTATGTAATTTACACTTTAATGCTCACAAAAAGGCTCAAAAGGATGACTAAAAAATGAAGAATTTTAGAACTCAACAATCTGAAATTTGCCTCTGTTTTTTGTTGTCGTTGAATCTGTCATTTTCGAGCTTCTTAAATAGGCAATAAAAATATTACCGTTTTTATACTGTTCATCCACCTTCATAAATAAATTTGACTTCAATGGTGTGAATTGAAGAAAAGGAGGCTCCATTTTTTGACAAAAGGAAGTGGTGAAACTGCCATTTTCGAACCGATAAATTTCCGTAAATGAAGTCAAGGAGAAGGGCCTGAAATGACTTAATCACCCTTTTTGTCTTCAAAGAAATTCAAATCAGTGAAGGGCACTATTGTAATCAACCCAATGTAGTGTAATAATTGCTTCGAAAAGTCAATAGAGATATCCACGTGTCAATCATTCGTTGGTCAAGCAAATCGATTTGAAATTAATAATAATAATATTATTAATAAAAACTTGATCGCCAGGGGCAATCAGGCGCAGACCGTTGTGAAGAGATTTAAAAATTCGGTCACGACGAGATAAAGTAATGGTCAGGACATAGAAGGCATTGACCAAAAGACCAGGGGTATATAGGACAAATCACCAAACTGGAAAAAGCAAACGGTTGGTGGAGGAGACAACACGGACACGTGTCGCGCGGCCGAATGGCGGGAGGCGTAAACGCGTGGGACCCGCGTGCGGGCGTGCGGCGCGGCGCGTCGTCTGGGGTCACGCCAGGAGACGTGGCGTCTTCTGGACCGTTGGATGGCGAGCCGAGGCGAGATCAACCGGCTACCAACGATTCTCGATTTTTCCTTTTTCTTTTATTTAATTTATTTCCAAAATATATATATAATAATGGAAAAAAATCCTGGAGCGTCGATGACTGTTGACCTTCAATCGGACGGTGCTCATTAATTCAATTTCATTTTCCTTTTTCCTTTATTTTATAAATCAATAAATCGATCCATTGATTCATAAAGCGGTAGATCGAAAGCTGGAATAAATATGAATATTTCCTTTTCTTTAAATCATAATTATGAATAATCAGGGCCACTGAATTTGAATTCCATCCGATCGACGGTGAGAATTTGAGCGCATAATAAGATCCATGAAGCTTGCCATATACGATCCGATTTAAATAATTAATTTAATTCCAATCTTCTAAAATCAATATCTCATTCGTTTGAAGTCCGATTGAGTCGATTCCAATTGCGTTGGACTCGTTATAATTTTCTCTACGCATAGAACTATCAAAACACAGAAAATTGATTAATAATAAAAACACGTTTGTTATCATCAAAATAAGAATAAGATTAATTGGCTTAGAAAGTCAACAGTGCGAGGCTGTCACATTCGATGCATACAACCGTTGCAGACTTGGGGTCAGCGGTAAATAGAACATGCTGGCGTACGGAATGAGGTTGCGTTTCCCTTATTTATATCTTGGAAGAAAACAGAATTTGCAGTGATGCAGGTCCTCATCCACATCCCAGTAAATCATACATCCGTTCCGACACGAATCTATTTTCTCCACGGGTAAGCCAAATCCCTCCAGTATCTTTTTCGTTTCGTACAAACTGTTGGGCATAATATTTTCTTCTGAAGCACATCGACGAAACCACGATGCAATCGAATCAAATCCTCTAGCAGGTATGTTGTACTGCGCCTTTATATTTAAAAGTTCTGTAGCAGCAGCAAGTTGACTTACCTGACACCCATCGTACAATGGTCGGCTAGTTGTCTATAGCATCTCGTGCATCTTACGTGCTTCTGGATTCATTTCCTCTTCAACAACCCGTTCATCTTTGTCTACGTTTAAACTTTCACGGAAATTTTCATTGCCCCCATACCCCGCACCTTCAAGTATCATTTGCTGCATCTGACTATACTGTTGTTCATCATTCCGTTCTTCGGCAACAACCTCTACATTCGAGCTGCTACCTTCGTATCGTCTCGATTTATGTAATGCAGCGTCGAACATTTCCTGTGTTTCCCCCTGAAACACCCAGTGGTAATAATTCTGCACAAATCCTCGACTATAAAGATGAACCTTCACATCTGTAACCGGTATGATTCTCCTGTTGTCGCATTTCCTGCACGGGCAACGTAGCTTTCCACCATACTTTTCATAATAGACAATTGTCATGTAAAACTAAACAAACTGTTCAACCCCGGCCACGAACTCATCGTTCAAATACCCATCTATCAAACGAACATACATCCACTCTCTCATTTTCTTTTTTCTTAATGATAACAAACAATGGGAGGAGGGGATTTTTGCTACCAACTGGGAGGAGTGGATTTTTTCTTAATGATAACAAACAATTTTCAAATACCCATCTATCAAACGACTACATGGTAGTATTTTTGCTAGAACCTGGTCGCATTTTCCAGCCAAAATTTCCCGCCATTTTCCTCGCTGCCCCGGGTCACATCATGTCATAGAATTTATGACCACATGGTCACTTATTTTGTTGACCATTTGGTAGCTTTTCTCCCACCTGCCCCGGGTCATATCAAGTCACAGAATTTACGACCACATGGTCACCTATTTTGGTGACCACTTGGTCACTTATTTTGGTGACCACTTGGTAGCTTTTCTCCCACCAAATTGTTTATCTACCATTGGCACTTAAAATCACTATATTTGCGACCATCTGGTCACTTAACAAATGTGACCACATGGTAGCTTCTTTCCTCCAAATGTTTAAGCTACCACTGGTCACTAAAGGTCACCACATTTGCGACCATATGGTCACACTTTTAATTGTGACCACTTGGTAGCTTTTCTCCCGCCAAATTTATGCGCCTTTTTTTGCTACTAAATGATATCTCGTGTTACATAATTGCGACCAAATGGTCGTCATTATCAAGTGACCATATGGTCACTTTATTCCCGCCAAAAATTCGCGCCATTTTTTATGACTAATTTTTAGCTTGGTCGCAATTTGGTGGCAAAAAAGTGACCATATGGTCATTTTAAGTCAAACTTCATATTTACTACCAGAGTGGTCACAAAAAAAAACTACCCATTTATTTGGTCGCAAATTTCTGGTCGCAATTTAACAGTTTTTTTGTAGTGTAGCTCCAAACCTAAGTATACTAGCCCACTTTCCTTTATTCCTTGATTCAAACCTTAATCTCAACTTCCAATCCTATAAATTATTCTACTTATTCGATTTCTAAAGCTACGTTAAATTCTATTTATTCTCACCATGGAAAAAGTAGTTTTCGCTCCCGAGTTCGGAACGAGCGATCAAGCCACGGTCCGAACACAGCTACAATTAAATTATATCTAACAATCATTAATTAACCAAACAACGATCAAACAACACCTAAAAGCATAAAACGGCGGCCATAGGGTGCTCTCGGCCCTCCTAAGAAAAATGGGCCTTGGAAGTCCTCGATTAGAAGTATTTCGGGTTGGTTTCAAGTAGTTTGGAAGTCCCCGATTTCAATGGGTAACGATGATATGGGTTTTAGGACAATAATTGATTTCCCGAATTTAATTATAACATACAATTAATAATTAAATATGCATCCTAAATCAGCTCACAAAATGTAAATTTCAAATGGGACAGGTTTTGAATCAAACTCGAGTTTAGGGTTAAGAGGAAGTTCCCAAAATCACATAAAACAACGTCCGTAGTTGAAATCATCGAGTTTCTCGGCAAGAAATCAAAGATTCAAATCGAAAACTCCAATAAAACACTATTTGAAGATTAGGTTAGAAACTTTGACATACCTTGAGGCCCTTAGAAAACGGATGGAAAGTACGATTGTTAGGTTGAGAAGAATCCTAGGACCAAGGGCTTTCCAATGCAACCGGAAATGGAACAATCCGTTGAGAAACGAACGAAACCCGAAAATTTTTCCAATCCCCTTGAAGCCAACGGTTTTAGAGAGAAGGAGAAGAGAAGTTTTGGTCAAATGGCATTTTTAAAGATGAAGTGAATAGTGTCGTGATATTTTAAGAATTTTGGTAATTAAGGTTACGTCCTTTTAATGACTTTTAACTTATAAATTGAAACCTGAAGTTCTTAAACTAGCCAAATGGTGATTAATAATTATTAATTGGCCCGTTAATAATTATTAATACGACCAAAACTAATTTAAGCTAATAAAGCGATTAAAAAGTTATAAACCGAAATAAACTACTAAATTCTAAATTACTGATTCTAAAATTAACTTTAATGACTTAAATTAAAATAAAATAAGTAAATATTTTTTTTTATACCTCAAGAGTAATGGGACGTTACAAATTTCCAATAAATTAAAGAGAATTTGCCTACAATGACACTTTTATTAGGGTTAATGTCTTAAATAGCTTAAGTTTTAAAAAATCCCCTAAATGACATTTTTTTTCTAATATAACAAAATTAATTATTTCATTAAATTTACAAAAATGCCACTCATTTATTAATTCACTAAATTTGTTCTCTTATTCACTAATTAGTGAATTAAAATCTGAACTTTATTAATTCACTAAATTTTCCACCTTGGTCAATAATTTAGTGAATTAAAATTTGAGTTTTATTAATTCAATTGTATTTTCCCCTTCATTAATAATTTTTTAAATTAAATTACTATATATAATTGAGATACCTCATATTGATTTTAATTCCATAAGTTATTGAAGTTAATAAATTAGTGAATAGCGATTTTGGTTTTGCCCATAAAAAGAACATCAAATCTCAAAGCTTTACGCAAATAAAAATCACATTCATTTACATTAATATGCAACATCAACAACCAATATTAGTGACTATAAACTTGAAATACAAAATAATATTTTCATATAGTTGTAAGATAGTATCAAGATTTTAATTCAATAATTTATTGAACTCACGTAATAAATAATTGAATTGTAAATCTCAACAAAGAAGATCAATTTACACCTTACATCATCAACAATTCAGTAAAATTTATAACAAACACAGAAAGGAATTAAAAAAATGGCATATTTATCTGTCGACTCTCGTTAGGCTTCTTTTCACATTTTCTTCTTCTTTGCCTTCTTCTCCAATTCACACATACCTTAGCACATGTAAAGCAACAGTGTAAAATAAAAAAGCTCAATGAATTATGTTGCAAAATAAAACACAATAAATTATTTAATTATTTAATAGAATAAGTTCACATAATTAACATATTAAAGGGAATAATTTAGTGAATTAAAGTGAATAATTTAGTGAATTAAATTATAATCTACATTTGGGATACCTAATATTGATTTTAATTCAATAATTTAGTGAATTAAAGGGCATAATTTAGTGAATTAAATTATATTGTACATTTTGGGATACCTAATATTGATTTTAATTCAATAATTTAGTGAATTAAAGGGAATAATTTAGTGAATTAAAGGAAATAATTTAGTGAATTAAATTATAATGTATATTTGGGATACCTAATATTAATTTTAATTCAATAATTTAGTGAAGTAAAGGGAATGAGTTAGTGAATTAAATTATATAATGTAAATTTGGGGATACCTAATATTGATTTTAATTGAATAATTTAGTGAATTAAAGAGAATATTTTAGTGAATTAAAAGGAATAATTTAGTGAATTAAATTTAAATGTACATTTGGTATACCTAATATTGATTTTAATTGAATAATTTAGTGAATTAAAGAGAATATCTTAGTGAATGAAAGGGAATAATTTAGTATATTAATTTTGAATGTACATTTGGGATATCTAATATTGATTTTAATTCAATAATTTAGTGAATTCAAGGGAATAATTTAGTTAATTAAATTGTAATGTATATTTGGATACCTAATATTGATTTTAATTCAATAATTTAGTGAATTAAATAGAATTATTTAGTGAATTAAAGGGAATAATTTAGTGAATTAAATTATAATGTACATTTGGGATACCGAATATTGATTTTAATTCAATAATTTAGTGAATAAAAGGGAATAATTTAGTGAATTAAATTATAATGTATAATTTAGTGAATTAAAGGGAGCCGATTACATACCGGTTCAGTTTGTAACCTTTCCCGTTCCAATTCTTGTTAATTTTTTTTATGAATTTTCTTACCGGTCGGTTTCAGTAAAGTTTGTAAACTCTGTTATTTTAGTTTTTAAAATAGTTTTTCATCATAAATCCCTTTTTTGTGTCAATTTAGTTTTTCGTTATGCAATTCAATAACTTATATCATATTGTTCACTAAATTATTGAACTAAACTTATTTGTTTTATTCTGCAACATAGTTTATTGAACTTTTTATTTTGCATTGTTGCTTTACATGTGCTAGGGTATATGTGAATTGGAGAAGAAAACAAGGAAGAAAAAAATATGAAGATAGGCCAAATGAGGACACAAGAAGATGCCATTTTTTAATTTTTTTTTTTTTGTGTTTGTTATAAATTTTAATGAATTGTTGATGTATATAGATTTAAATGGACTTGCTGTTGAGATTTATAATTCAATTATTTAATGCGTTGAGTTCAATAAATTATTGAATTGAAATCTTGATACTATCTTACCACTATATGAAAATATTATTTTGTATTTCAAGATTATAATTACTAATATTGGTTATTGATGTTGCATACTAGTGTAAATGAATGTGATTTTTATTTGCAGAAAGCTTTGAGATTTTATGAGTTTTTTATAGGCAAAATCAAAACCGTTATTCAATAATTTATTAACTTCAATTACTTATTGAATTAAAATCAATATAAAGTATCTCAATTATATGTAGTAATTTAGTTTAATAAATTATTGATGAAGGGAGAAATTGTATTGAATTAATAAAACTCAAATTTTAATTCACTAAATTATTGACTAAGAGAGAAAATTTTAGTGAATTAATAAAGTTTATATTTTAATTCACTAAATAGTGAATAAGAGAACAAATATAGTGAATTAATAAATGAGTGGCATTTTTGTAAATTTAATGAAAACAATTAATTTTGTTATATTAGAAAAAATGACATTTGGGGAATTTTGAAAAGATGGTGCTATTTAGGGAATTAGTTTTATAAAATGTGTCATTTGAGTCCATGCCCCTAAATTAAATACCACTAATAAATATATAAAATTTATAAGTTTTTATAACTATTGTTACATTAAAATTATATATGTACCTATGGAAAAAACTCTTTGTAGTTGTACTACGTGCCCACCTTGGTTAAGAGAGAGGATAATCAGGGGCATATAAGGAAGAGACAAATATCTATTGTACGAGGCCTCTTGGGTGAAACCAGAAGCAAAATCATACGACTCTATGTAACGTCTCGTTATTTTGAAGTGAATTTATTTATTTATTTATTTTATTTAATATTGTTTATTTATTTATTTATTTCAATTCAAGTATTTAGTTTAATTATTATTTTGTAATTTCTATTTTAATAGTTAATTTCGCCCGAAATTCTTTTTAATCGTTTTAATACTTTTAAATTCGCTTCGGTGACATTAATAATTATTAATAGGCCAATTAATAATTATTAATCACCTTTAGATTAATTTAAGAGCATCGGGTTTCGATTTAGGAGTCAAAAGTCATAAAAGGACGCAACCGTCATATCCAATTTCTTAAAAATATCCAAAACACTATTCATATTCTTCTTTAAATTGCCATTTGACCAAATTTGACCAAAACATCTCTCGTTTCTCTCCCAAGGAAGTAGCTTCAAGGTGGGGGAAAGGATTTTTTTGGTTTTTGCTCGTTTCTCGGTGGATCGGCTCGATCTCGGTTGCATCGGAAAGCCCTCGAGTCTAGGATTCTTTTCCACCCTACGATCGTGCTTTTCTTCCGTGATACACGAAGTTCTCGGTAAGTTTATCTTGAAACCCTAAGCTGTAAATAGTGTTTTAATGGAGTTTTCTCTTTGATTCTTCGATTTCTTGTTGGGAAACTCGGTGTTTGTAAATACAGGAGTTGTTTTAAGAGTTTTTGAAAACTTTCCCTTAACCCTAAAACCAAGTTTCAGGCGAAGCCCTTCCCGTTTGAAATTTACCTTTTGGGGTTTGAATATGGGTTATAAATTATTGAATTAATGTTTATTGTGATTCAATTCAGGAAATTACATATTGTTCAAAAGACCTAATTATCGATACCCATTGAAATTAGGAATATCGAAATTGCTTGAAACCAACTCGAAACACATCTAAATTGCCTAAAAGCCGGAAAACCAAACCCGAGACCCACTTTTCATTCGGGGACCGAGAGCCTCATGTTGGAGTTTGTTGGGTTTTTCGTCGTTTTGTACGCTTAGATGTTGTTTGATAGTTATTTGGTAATTTATTGATTGTTAGATGTAATTCTAATTGTAGGTGGTTTGAACTTTGCTTGATCGCTCTATCGGAGGTTGGGAGCGAAGTCTTCTTTTACGAAGGTGAGAATAGTTAGGATTTAAAGTAATTTTAGAAAGCAAATAAGTATGATGGTTTGTAGAATAGGAAGCTAAGACTAAGATTCGAATCTAAGATTAGAGGGAAGTGAGTTAGTGCCCTTAGGATTAGGAGTTAATCCTTTAAGTGAGAACTTAGGAGTTCTCGAGGAAAGCATTGAACCATAGAAATTACTAAGATAGATTCGTTTTGAAGCTTAGGTTGGATCATTGGAAGTTAAAGATCCAAACTTTTATATAGAACGATTAATAGAACCTCGGATTATATTGGAAGTTTAGAATCTTGGAAGGTATAGGTTAATCGTTTAAGATAGGATTTACTTGTATTAATGTAGCGGAGTTCGATTTACATATCGTTCATCCGAGATTCCTATATATTTTACTTTATGTCTTTTACTTTATGTGTAAAGACTCGAATTTTCACAAAATCTTTAAATCAGAAGTAAAACAGCGGAAGACTTATTTTTACAAAAATTTGGCGTGGATCCGTTTAAAATATGAACTCCCTAAACCTGTTTTTAAGAACACAACTCAGCAAAGTTTATTCACATATATTCCTACTCCAGAATATACTCAAATTAGAGAAAGTAAACTCAAAATATGCATACAACCGACTTTAGGCTCTCATGAGCCACAAAATACAAGTTTTAAGACTTTATTTCAAGTTTATATGTATATAAAGCATTCCCAAAATGCACCAAACTTAGATTTACAAGTCCAAATGTCCATAAGCATCTACTCGAAATCACGCAGCACCACCTCCAGGACCTCGTCCTCTACCACGAGTATTACCTGAAAAAGTTTAAGTGTAGCACCATTAGCAAACAATGCTAGTGAGAATAAGATGGATGCAAGCACTTTTATGAACCAAATTCCATATCGGAGAATGTGTCCAAATAAAACTAAGTACTCTTGCACTAACCATTCAATAATCCGAAGTACTTTACATAAATAGATCAAACCATTCTACTATCTCGTAAATTCGGAAAGTAAACATTCAAGCCCGTAGTTAAAGTAGATACTAATGCTTAACAAAGTAAATGACAAAGTAAATAACAAAGTAAATAACATCCGTGACCACTTGTCACCAATCATAACCATTCCGTGACCTCCGTGCATAACGATAATATGCATGCATAACGATAATATGCAAGTCACCAATCACAATCATTCCGTGACCTCCGTGCATAACGATAATATGCATGCATAACGATAATATGCAAGCATAACGATAATATGCAAGTCAACGTGACATCTATGCATAACGATAATATGCAAGTCAACGTGATATCTATGCATAACGATAATATGCAAGCATAACGATAATATGCAAGTCAACGTGATATCTATGCATAACGATAATATGCAAGCATAACGATAATATGCAAGTCAACGTGACATCTATGCATAACGATAATATGCAAGTCAACGTGATATCTATGCATAACGATAATATGCAAGCATAACGATAATATGCAAGTCAACGTGATATCTATGCATAACGATAATATGCAAGCATAACGATAATATGCAAGTCAACAACCACAACCACTAAAATAACGTACTAACATGATTCTACACAAGAATCTCTCCCAAGTCCTTTTAACTATTCTAACACTAGTCAAGATAAAAGGAGTACATAATACTCTTCTCCAAGTTCCGGATTCTCATTCTCCTCGAGAATCTAACTTAAACCACCAATAACATCTTACTTTACTTAGCAACCAAACTTAACTAAATTCCTTATACACTTTCCTTAACTCCCAAAATAACATAATAACTTGGAAAGTTCTCTAGCCTAATAATCCCTCTTAACATCGATCTAACATAAACGTCAAGTAATTTGAAAGCATAAAAGTAATCATAACCATTTTAAACTCACCTTATAAGAGTAGTCAACTCCTAACCACCGGTTGGTTAAAAAATCACGAACGATGCTCAAAACCTATAATTACAATACACCTAAAGTTTACTCGAAATGAATAACGATCGACACGATTCTAAATTAAAAGACAAAACAACCCGTAATTAAAGCCAAGAGGCCCACGGCTCAAGGGAAGGAAGAAAAGGAATTTGTTTTCCGGATTTCAAGCACTTTAAAGACAATTCGGGTTGGTTTCGGTTACTTTGAAGTTTGGTAAACTCAATGGGTAAACCTAATTTAGGGTTTAGGTCAACAATTCAATCCCGAACAAATTAGGAAAGTCATTAAACTAAACAATTCAAAGTTCTCATCAAAAACCAATCAAAGGAAAAATTGAATTAAAAGACTTTTGGCTCAAACCCGAACTTAGGGTTAGGGGAAAGTTCCTAGGAATGAATAAAACGACTTTCCCGATTGATATCAATAAGCCCCGATGAACGAAATCGAAAATTACAACTCAAAACCTCCATTGAACACTATTCACTTCTAGGTTTTGAATCTTTAACATACCTTTAGGCCTCGATAAAACGAGTGGAAATCACGAAGAGTAGGTTGGAAATGATGCTCGGGCCCGTGGCTATCCAACGCAACCGAAATTATCACGATCCGCCAAGAATTGAAGAAAAACCAAAAATCAATTCTTTCACTTTGTTGCTCATGGCCAAGGAAGGAGGAGAAGAAGAAAAATGATGAAGACTTGGTCACATTTGCTTTATTTAAAGATAAATGAATAGTGTTTTTGATATTTAAAAAATTGGAAATGACGCCTACGTCCTTTTCTTGTCTTAAACTTTTAAAACTAAACCCGAACCTCTTAAACTAGCCCAATGGTGATTAATAATTATTAATTGGCCTATTAATAATTATTAATACCATCGAAACTAATTTAAGCTAAATAAACAGTTAAAAAGGTTTCCGAACGAAAATAACTAATTAAGTCTAAATAACTAAATCTAAATTAACTTTAAATAAATAAACACTTATATAAATAAATAAAATAATAATAAAAAAAAATTACCTCTAAAATAACGGGACGTTACATTATGCCCCTCTACTTTATGCTTGCATCGACTACTTTAATTCCGAAATTTACTTATTTACTTTTACAAGGATATGCAGGCATATGCATATCATATTGCACCATAACATTTTTGCATCATTCATTGAAAAAGAAATGAAGGGGAGAATGTTGGAGCCTACGGGTAGTGTCCGCATCACCTTCAGAGAAAAAGAAACGAAAGTGAGAAAGAAAGGAAGGGAGAATGTTGGAGCCTACGGGTAGTGTCCGCATAACCTTCAGAAAAAAAAAAGAAAAGAAAGTGAAAAAGAAAAGAAGGGAGAATGATGAACCCTACGGGAAGTTCACATCACCTTCAGAAAAAGAAAAGAAAGTGAATAAGAAAATAAGGGAGAATGATGAACCCTACGGGAAGTTCACATCACCTTCAGAAAAAGAAAAGAAAGTGAAAAAGAAAAGAAGGGAGAATGATGAATCCTTCGGGAAGTTCACATCACCTTAAGAGAAAAGAAAAGAAAGTGAAAGAAAAGGAGTTGAATGGTATCCTACGAGATGTTCGCATTACTTCTTCATGCATAGGGGGTTGAATGGTATCCTACGGGATGTACGCATTACTTCCTCATGCATAAGGTTGAATGGGTATTCTACGAGATGTACCTATTATCTTCATTCATGTACATAGGGCAAATGCGAAATCCTATGGGATGTCCTCATGCATTCATGCTTATGATCGATGAATTAGAGAATCGAGACGTTTTATTTTATGCAAAGTATATTTACTTTTCTTATTTATGTCCTAACAAGTAATCGGATGAGAATTAGACTACGTGTGTTAGTCGTATCATCCTTTGGATATTATAGAATGGAATTACTTAATGTTTGGAGAAATTTAGGATTGATTGTGTCAGATTGATTGGACACAAATCGGAATACGGGTTTGAGGTCTAACCTTACTTTTTATGCTTATTATTCTCACTGGGCTTAAGTTGTTAGCTCATGATATTACAAAAATTTCAGGTAATGCCCTGACTAGAGGTCGAGGGAGAGGAGATGGTGCTGCGTGATCAAAGGATAATGACTTCGAGATGGACTAGGTGTTATGTAAAAGTCCATGGACTATGTTTTGTGCATTTTTCACATATTGTGGAGTTGTATAATTGTAAATGGCTCTTTAGAGCTTTTGTCCTTACTTTTAAGTTTATATGTCTTTGAACTCCTGGTTAGGAACTTAATGTTCCTTGTGTATTTTGGATTTTGAAATTAAAATGTAAACAGGTTTTTGGCTAGCCACTTTTCAAACATAACCACGCCATTTTTTTTAAATTATAAAGACTTCCACTGTGTTTTCTAATTTAAATTATTTAAAAGTGTCGGGTTGTCACAGTTGGCATCAGAGCCTTAGGGTTCTGTAGACTACATGCGAAGCATGTTTGTTTTCATGTTTTGTTTTAAGTCCATTCTCAAGTCATCATCTGAGATCAGCAGCACCAGGTATGCCTATAACTTCTATTCTCATGCTTTATTACTTTGATATTAGAATAGTTATGAGAATATTGTTGGAAGTTAATGATGTTTGTGATATTTCACATCCTTGTAAAACCACTATGTGGTTATGTTTATTTGACCCATTTTGAGATTTGGGTAATGGTGTCGAGAAGGCGAATGACTCCGTGCAGTTTTAGAGGTTATACACCTTGTTAAGAGTATTGACATAATGTCAAAGTAAAGGAGATGAGATACTCCGAGAGATCAATCGTTTGATCCTTAAACTTGATTAAAGTATTATTGTCACACAATTGCTAAGTAGTGGTCTTAGTAGATGTGTGTAGACATTTATATGTAAAAAGGGGACATGTTTGTTTAGAGCCCAATATTAAGAGATGAAACAGTGTTTAAGGTGAGAAATTGTTGAAAAGAAATCGGTCTAGCTCGAATCCAGTAACCTAGATTTAACTCAATGGACAAGTTCCTGGTTTGAGTTGAGAAATTTGGATTATGATAAGTGGTGAATCCTTGTGGTACTGTTGTGCTAAAACGAAAGTGAGTTGCCACACAAGAGAGGAAATAAGAACTTTTCGTGATAAGTCTCGACGGAAACCATTAACGACAATGTGAATTGGTGAATGGCCAAGTTTTGTCGCTATTACCCTATGGTGTATCAATCTAAATTGGAAATACTCGAGGTCGAGTAATAAAGATCCATATTCAGTAAATGGTCAAGATTGACTAACACTAAGGTGGAGTGTTGGTTTTGATTGAAATATAGAAGGAAGTTGATGGACCGTGATATCGGTAACTTCTATAAGGTAATGTGATGGTTTGGTGAACTTCAATTCACATTGAGTTTGACCATCTAATTGGATGGTGAACTTTGAGAAACTTGTAGGTCGTAGTTTGGACCTATTGAGTCTTTTCAAGATAGACTCTAAAGTGAAACCTATGCTGGAAGGTTAGAATGTTATTGGCTAAGGTGTTTGACAGACACCAGTTTTGCTTTGTAAGAAAGAAAATGATCTCTGAAGTCGAGTTCATTCAAGATTTGAATAAGGAAGCTTAGAAGTTATCTTTATCTTGGATTTTTACATCTTCTAAAAAGGGGAGAAAATTTACTACTATGGAACATATTACTTCTCAGAAGAAGAAAGCAAAAGATGACGATGCCAGTCAAGGGATACTGCAACAGTAACAGCAAGAACATCAACAACAACAACATCAACATCAATAGCAACAACAGCAGCGACAACAACAACTGGTTCAAGGTGGAGCTCAACAAGGATTGGATCATCCTTACTACAATAGTTGTGTCAGTTTCCATCAGGGAGATGCACACTTCCATCAAGATGCTATGTTGTGATCAGACATGGAATTGTTAGGAATGGTGTCCTAGAACTTGTAATTATTTAATAATAATAATTTATTAAGAATAAATTAAATAAATAAACATAAGTTCTTTATATTATCTAGATTGATTCAATTAATGATATTAGGAATATATGGAAATATATAAATATCAAACATTCAAATAGTAAACCCTAAAATACTCTTATGAAATCACGACATAGTATGTGAGTCATACAAGAGGATTAAAGTCGAGATGAGTAACTTACACTACAACAAATAAGGGATATAATAGCCTTAATTTATAGGGTATTTACAAAAGGCTATTATTTAAAATGAAAAGTTATGTGGCAACTTAAAAAAAGCTTTTCCCCAATTTGTATTTCTTATGTTTTTCCTTCCCCTTCTCTCTCTCTATCAGACTCGTATCGTACGACTAGGGCTCGAAGAAACAATTTCCCCTAATTTCGTTTTCTACCTCACTATTGTTATTTTGAATCGCGAAATCATCAAATCCCCCATCATATTCGAAGACCTTAACATTGCGAAAGCCATGGAATTTCATATTTGGAGCCCTTAAATCAGCTTCATTTCACATTCAAATCAGACGCCATATTTGCTTGAGTTTCAGATCAGATTTTCTTCAAGGTGTTATCTCTCTCTCTGTCTCTCTCCTATCTCTCTAATAATTCATGGGTTTGATCCTGTTTCAGTTGGCTCTGTTTCAGGAATTCATTGGCAATTAGTAATTATTAATTCCTACGAAAATTCTTCTCTGTATTTGGTTTGATTGGTTTGAGAAATTTATCATTGAGGAATAGGATGTTAAAATATAAATCATACGACAAAAAGCTTGATATCTTGGAGTAAATATCATCCTTGTTTTCTTAATCGTCAATTGGTTACTCTTTTGTCTACATTTGGAGTTTCAGATCACGTTTTTTAGTTGATAGATCAATTAGACATAATTTTTGCAGATCAAGTTTTATAAAAAGAATTAATAAATCAATTAGATATATTTTTTTTTTACAGATGTGTTTAAGACTAAGCGTTTTTTCCCATCATTCCTTGCTTATTGTTGTAAGTTAGATAGATCCATGTTTGGGTTCATTCATATCCTATCTAAAAGATTGGGTTGTTTGTGAGAACAAGAGGATATTTATACAATTTAGGTGTTGTAAACTTGATGTCAGTAAGTTGGATTTTTTATTGTAATCGTATTGATTGTTAATGCAATAAGTTCAAACTCATAGTCCCATAGTTGCTGATATGATGTTTGTTCTATTTACTCATTTTTTTCTTGCTTACTTGGAATAAGATTAAATATCAAAAGATTTACATTTTCTCTGCTAGTTTTCGTTTCATAATGATCATAATAGCATGAAAACTTATATTTTACTGTTGCTGTATACATCTTTTATTTTTAATATTGGTGAAATTTCCATCATCATTTGCAATCATTATAGCCTTTTTTTTGTGCTAATCATGAACTCAACTAAAAGTTAATGCCAATATACTTGGAAAAATTGTGCTAGCACTGTGCTGAAGCTTATGCCCCTCCTGGTTACTTTTTACTTATAGAGTAGCAAATCAAATTGACATTTCATTTTAACCAAAGACATTTCACGTTTTACTTCCAGAGGAGCAAATCAAATTGCTTGCACCCGGGTGATGTGCGTATTTTGAAGGCAGTGGACATACCATCTTTATAAATTTGCACCATATGATAGATTATGTGGTGTTTACACAAAAAGGCCCAAGGTGAATTATCTAGTTTGTTAATTTGCTATCTTTTTTTTTATCTCAAATGTTTAATATATATGTGGTACTCATTACTAAGCTATGTCTCATGCAAAAATATACATAACATAATAAAGTTTTGCAAGTTCTTACTTTACCCTAATGTCATAACTAAAAGTAATGTTTTTTAATTTGATTTTCATACTTATTGTTTGACCATCTCTTTTATTTTTAATTCTCACTGATTTTTTTACATTTAATAGACACTATTGGAGCAATTTAAGACGCATGTTTACAGGGCAACATAACATTTATAAGGTAACTATTTTTATTTCTCCCCTTCCCTGGATCAATTATCTTTACTTTACTAATCAAGGATAAGTTTTAAATGTGTTGATTTTGGTACTTTCCTTATAGATCTGAGGTAGAAAATTAGTTAACAACTATCATGCCAAACTATTAGAGTGCTCAATTTTCTAAAAGTTTGTACATTTAATCTATTAAATATATGTGTCCTATAGTAGGCAATACTGGCCACCTGTTGTCTTATTTACATTTATTTTCTTGTTTATATTGTTTTTTTTTCTCAATGTAATTTCTTAGATTCTCATTTGAACTTTCATTAAATTGATGGTGTGTTTAATATTGTTTTTTTAATGCTACTTTTATAGGTTCATGAACAAGAAACTACCTCACTCTAATGGAGTAAAGACTTCCGCAAACAGTTGGATTCAACAACTTTTGTTTTTAAATTTAGTACTTTTGATTATGTAAGAAATAGTGGATTGATCAATTTAGAATTTTTTTTATTATACAACATCAAATGTTGTGCTTTTGTTTTTTTTAGCAAATGATGTAATGAGTGTGAAGGTTAAAATTTTTAGGGAAGGTTGTAAGTTACAAAATATTTTTTTGATATATTTTTTTGGATCATACTATTATTGTAAGAAATTTTTAAGTTTGATTCTTATTGTCTTTGATCAAGTTTGTTTACATATATTTTGTATTGATAAATAGGTTGAAGAAAAAATATATTATTATTGTGTATGAGTAAGCAAAGAGAGTGTGAAAACAAATTATTGTAATAGCCTTTATTAGGACTCAGAGTAAGTTTAATTAACGCTATTAAAAATCTTTCAATAGCCTTTGGAAAGCCTGTCAAGGCTACGTTAAACACTATAATAAGTCCTACCGCAGCATTTTCTAGGTCTCATAGTAAGTTAAATAATAGCGTTTTAAAAATGCTATTAAATGTCCTCTATAGGATTTTAGAAAGCCTATAATACATTTTTATAATAGCGTTTAGCATAGCGTTAAAAAAAGGCTATGAAAAGTCAAAGACTTTTAATTGCAGGGGCTGTCACGGCGTTTTGTAAAAGGCTATCGTATACCTACGATAGCGTTTTTTCAAGGCTATCGTATGCCTTTTTTCTTGTAGTGTTAAACGTGTCTACAGTAAACGAATAACGTTCGGGAACCTTATCCTGGTAACACTGTTGATAGCTTCACATTTTGTTTATAGACAAATGATCAAATCCTGATCATTCATGTGGGAGACATTAAATGGAAGTATCATATGCAATGTTGATTGTATAAGACAGGACCATGATGTTCAATCAAATTTCTCCTTAGTACCGTTTACGAGAAATAATAGAATATCAAACTAAGTTTATTAACCGTGATAAATCTCAATCCTGAGTGAAATGCGGACTCCTATTTGTGGAGTTATGTTCTTTGATTCACATAGTTGAGAGCGATCTATAAGAACGCTCAATACACTCCTGTTTTGGGAACATGACTAGATAAGTAGTGGGAACTCATTTTCACGAGATGAAATTCATAACTTTCCTATAAATTAATGGTATCAGTGCGATACCTAAACATTTTAGGAACTTTAGGAAACTCCCTTGATGTACTGATTTGAGACATGAACAAGTGACGTCACGACTTCTATTGATCACAGAAGTATCTTATCTCTAGTTCGACTAAAGATAAAATTCATTAGAGAATCAGCGGGAACACAAGGATAAAGCGGTAATTACAGGGGCAAAACGGTAAATTTATCCACCTGTAATTATGAGGGTTCCACGTGAAGGATATATCACAGATATAAATAAAAGATAAACTAAATGGACATAACTTATCTATAGTGAGGGGAGTTCAGCTATGAATCTATAGTGGAATTATTCATAGTTAGATAATAAGTAATTAACTGATTATGGGTTAATCACTTAATTGACTAATTATTAAGCCCATGATCTTTAGGTCCATCGGGTCCCTATGTGTAACGACCCGAACCCGTTAAATTCTTTAAAATCAAATGCACAGCGGAAGACTCGATTTCTAAAGAAAAACGGCATGGGTTCGTTTAAGAATCGAATAATCAAAACCTGTTTACAACCCAAATTCCAGAAAAAGCGATAAATCGGGAATTTCGCATTCCAAAAGACATTTAGACCATAAAACATAGACATATTTTACACAAATACCCTTTCGGGCTCAAAAAGACACAAGTTATGTAAAGATGGAATAATTACAAGCATTTCAATGAATGCTAAACAAAATGAGTTTTCTTTTAGTATTGTCCATACACCCTCTCGATCAGTCACGCGGCTCCACCTCCTCTACCACGCTTCTTAACTCGAGGTTTACCTGAAAATTTTAAGTGTAGCACCATTAGCATAACATGCTAGTGAGAGTAAAACGAAAGCAAGTAATCCTATGAACAAAATCTCATAACCGAAATCGTGTCCAAAGGCCTAAAATGTCCAATACTACTCACATCCACACTTCCAAATTTCCATACAATCAATCGATAGTAGAATGTCACCCATACATATCAATACCATGAGATAGAAAAAGAATAAAGACTTAAAGTAAAACTAACATTCACAACTAAGTCTCACTACACGTTTCTAAGAATCGGTAAAATAACATTAACTATCCTTATTACCAAACAAGTTTCATCGTATCGTGCTATTGTATGGATCGAAATCAACATACCACGTACCATATCACAACCATCGCACCATGATACGTATGGAACCGAATCAACATACTATCATGTGCCTTATCATAGATCATAATACCATGGTACGTACGGATCCGAATCCACGTACTACCATGTACCATATCTCAATCATCGGTTATCAGGACTTTCACGATTTCAGGTATCAGGAATTTCACCATTTCGGATATCAGGACTTTCACCATTTCAGGTATCAGGAATTTCACCATTTCGGATATCAGGAATTTCACCATTTCGGGTATCAGGAATTTCACCATTTCGGATATCAGGAATTTCACCATTTCAGGTATCAGGAATTTCACCATTTCAGGTATCAGGAATTTCACCATTTCGGATATCAAGAATTTCACCATTTCAGGTATCAGGAATTTCACCATTTCGGATATCAGGAATTTCACCATTTCGCAACATGATACGTATGGAATCGAATCAACATACTATCATGGCCACTTTACAAACTGTTAAGCTTCCTAAAAGTTAGTTAATCTCAAAGAATCCTACTAAGCTATTACGAAGCCTAACTATCTAGATTACACGAGTTAACACTCAAGTGTATCACTTTAGCTACATTAACTTTCAACCACTCAAGTAACTCTCATTCCACTATCCTCTATCATCTCCAATTCACTTTGTAACACTTTCAAACCACTCCGATGTTTCCTTTCCATCGAACTAAATATAGTTCCAAAATTCCTCCACTAACTTCCGAATTAAATTCTCTAACCAAACTTAACTTCTAAGAAGCTAAATCTCGCTTAACTTCGATAAACAATAACATAATGAAACTTAATTCATAAAACAACTAACTTTCATTTTAAACTCACCTTGTAAACGAAGTCAACTCCGAAACACCGGTTGACCAAGAATCACGATCTATGCACGAAACCTATAATTAAATACACCTAAAGTATATTAATTAACCGAATCGAAAAACGATCGTCACGATACTAAAATAAAAGACAAAACAACCCGGAACTTATGCCAAGAGGCCCACGGTCCAAGGGAAAGGAAGAAAAGGAATTGTTTTCCGGATTCTAAGCACTTTAAAGACATTTTGGTTTGGTTTCGGGTACTTTGGAGGTTGGTAACCTTAATGGGTATTCGCAATTTAGGGTTTTGAGCATTAAACCATTTCCGAAACAATTAGAAAATAGCAAAAACATAATAAACTACACCTCCTAAATCAAGCCAAAAGAAGGAAAACTACAAGGAACGAGTTTCCGGCTCAACTTGGTTTTAGGTTTTAGGGAAAGTTCCTAAAAATGACTATAACAACTTTCCCGATTGATATCTTAAAGCTCCGGTGAACGAATTCGAAGATTACAACTCAATTCCACCATTAAAACACTATTCATAACAAAAATAAGAAACTTTAACATACCTTTAAGCCTCGATAAAACGAGCGAAAATTACGTTCGGTAGGTTGGAAATGATCTACGGGCCAAGGGCTTTCCAACGGTAGTAGAATCGAGACGATCTACCGAGAAATAAAAAAAAAAAAAAAAAAAAAGAAGGAGGGTTTTGGTCTTGATACCCACGGCAGCAAGGAGGGGGAAAAATGTGCAGGATTTTTCTAAAATTTGGCTAAGTGTTGATATTTAAAGATGATGAATAGTGATTTTTTAGATATTTAAGAAATCGGGTAATGACGCCTACGTCCCTCTTTTGTTTTTGCTTTAAAAACGAATCCCGAAGCTTGTAAATAAATCTAAAGGTGATTAATAATTATTAATTGGCCCGTTAATAATTATTAATGTCACCAAAACATAATTAAAGTACTAAAACGATTAAAAACTAATTCGGACGAAAATAGCTACTAAAATAGAAGTTACTGAATTAAAACTAAACTTTAAAAGCTTTAATAAATAAATAAAAAAAAAATTACCTCTAAAAGTAACGGGACGTTACACTATGCTAGCCCAAATATCGTAGTCGCGAAATCAAGTAGAAGAAATGGAAATTTTAGGTAAAGTGAATTACTTAAAATAGGCAATATTAATTGTTTAAATATTGAGTATATTTAAATGGTAATTAATACAAAGATTATTAATTGTTTAAATAATGAGTTTATTTAAACAGGAAATTAATAATGAAATATTATTAATTAGACATTATTAATTATTTAAATATTAAGTATATTTAAATGGTAATTAATAATTTGAAATTAATTAACAATTATTAATTGTTTAAATAATAAATTTTATTTGAACAGAATTAATAA
Organism: Gynostemma pentaphyllum; assembly: GCA_028015215.1. Taxonomy (NCBI): domain Eukaryota; kingdom Viridiplantae; phylum Streptophyta; class Magnoliopsida; order Cucurbitales; family Cucurbitaceae; genus Gynostemma; species Gynostemma pentaphyllum. The sequence goes on from CM051355.1 coordinate 45,327,985, forward strand.
TTAAAAATTAATTAATTAATAATAAAATGTTATCAATAAAATTATTAATTAAATAATGAGTTTATTTAATGGAAATTAATAATTAAAACAAGATAAGTCACTTGTAAAAGAGAATTCACCACTCTTTTACCAAATCGAAATGAAATGCGAGTTTAAAGATAAGGTCTAGGAATACCTGGTGCTGCTGATCTCAGATGATGACTTTCGAGAATGGACTTAAAACAAAACATGAAATACAAACATGCATCGCATGTAGTCTACAGAACTCGTCGGCTCTGATACCAACTGTGACGACCCGTCACTTTTAAATAAATTAAATTCAGAGAAAACAGCGGAAGTCTTTTAATTTACGAAAAATTGGCGTGGTTTTGTTTGAAAATTGGCATGCCGAAAACCTGTTTACAACCTAATTTTCAAATCTAACAAAATCTCATGGACTTTATGCCCAAATCAGGAGTTCAAATATATAATATCATAAAACATCAACATTAGGCTCTTAGGAGCCAAATACAAAATACAATTCCTTAAAGTTCATCAAAATAAGACATAAACTTTACAAAACCATTAATCCATCTCGAGGTCAGCATCCCTCGATCACGCAGCACCACCTCCTCCTCCTCGACCTCTAGCCAAGGCATTACCTGAAATTGGTTGTAATATCATGAGCTAACAAACTAAGCCCAGTGAGAATAATAAGCATAAAAAGTAAAGATAGACCTCAAACTCGCATTTCGATTTATGTCCCAAATAATCTGACACAAACACTCCTAAAGTTCTCTAAACTCTAGGTAATTCGTTTTATACTTTCTAAGGATGATATTACTAATAATCGTTGCCAATACTCATCCATTAACATCATTATAAAGTATATAAGTAAAGTGAACACACTTTGCACAACATACAACTTCTCAATTCTCTCTTGCATCTATCATAACCATGAATGCATGAGAGCATCCCGTAGGATTTCACAATTGCCCTTTTTATGCGTGAATGAAGGTAATGAGTACATCCCGTAAGATTACCATTCAACCTTATGCATGAGGAAGTAATGCGTACAGCCCGTAGGTTACCATTTAACTCCCTATGCATGAAGAAGTAATGCGTACAGCCCGTAGGTTACCATTTAACTTCTTTTCTTTCACATTCTTTCTTTTCTCCGAAGGTGATGTGAACTCCACGTAGGGTTCATCCATCTTCCTTCTTTTCTCATTCACTTTCTTTTCTTTTCACTTTCATTCTTTTTCACTTTCATTCTTTTTCACTTTCATTCTTTTTCACCTTCATTCTTTTTCACTTTCATTCTTTTTCACTTTCATTCTTTTTCATGAATGTTGCGAGAATGTATGATGCAATATGATATGCATATGCTTGCATATCCTTGTAAAAGCAAATAAGTAAAGTGCGAAAATAAAGTAATCGTAAACAAGTATAAAGTAAAGGTGTAAAGTAAAGGGCAAAAATGTAAATGACATAAGATAAAAGTAGATAAGCATCTCGGATGAACGATATATCGATCGAACTCCGGTTTCAAATAATAAAATTAGAAACATAACTTAAATGATTAACCTATGCCCTTCGGATTCTAAACTTCCAAATAATCCGAGGCTCTATTAACCGTTCTAATTACAAGTTGGATCTTTAACTTCCAATGATCCAAACTTAGTTTCACCTCGAACCTAACTTAGAATCTTCTAAGATTCAAGTCTTCCTTGAGAATTTATAAGTTCTCACTTAAAGGATTAACTCTTAATCCTAAGGGCACTAACTCACAACCCTCTAATCTTAGGTTCGGATTCTAATCTTAGTTCAAACTCTTCAAACCGTCATACTTGTCCGCTTTCTATAGTTACTTTAGATACTAACTATTCTCACCTTAGTTAAAAGATGACTTTGCTCCTAAGTCCGAAGGAGCGATCAACCACGAGGTTCAAAAACACCTACAAACGAATTATATCGTAACAATCAATAACGAAACCAACTATCGTTCAAACAACTACTAAACATACAAAGCAACGAAAATCAAATAAAACCCACAAAGAGGCCCACGGCCCTATCATCAAAAATGAGTCTCGGGTTTGGTTTTTTTGGCTTTTTGGCAATTCAAATACGTTTTGAGTTGGTTTTAATCAAATTCGATAATCACGATTTCAATGGGTATCGATAATTAGGGTTTTTGAACATTAATCCCTTTCCCGAATTGAATTCAAATAAACATTTATTCATTAATTTCTAATCCATTTTCAATCCCAAAAGGGTAAATTTCAAACGGAAAGGGTTTCGACTGAAACTCGGTTTTAGGGTTATGGAATAGTTTCCAAAAACACTTAAAACTACTCCCGAATTGACAAACACCGGAGTTCCACGCAAGAAATCGAAAGAAAACAAGTAAAACTCCATTAAAACACTATTTGGAGTTAGGGTTTGAAACTTCACTTACCGAGAACTCCTAGGATCTCGAGAGAAACGGACGATGGCTAGGTGGGAAATGATCCTTGACCCGAGGGCTTTCGAAATATCCAAGCTCGAGTCGATCCCAAGAAGAAACGAACAAAACCCAAATTTTCTTTTCTTCTCTTTGGAGCTCACGGGCGGGGAGGGGAAAGAATGAGCAAACTTGGTCAAATTTGAAGTCAACATCTCATTTAAAGAAGAAGCTCAAATAGTGTTTTTAGATATTTTGCAAATTGGGTAATTACAACTTTGCCCTTTTATGACTTTTGGCTTAAAAACGAATCCCGAACATCTCAAACTATCCCAATGGTGATTAATAATTATTAATTGGCCCGTTAATAATTATTAATACCATTAAAACGTATTTAAATAAATAAAGCCATTAAAATGAATTAAAATGAAATAAATTACTAAATTCTAATTTAATAATAAATAAATGAATTTTAATTACTCAAATTAAAATAAAATAAATAAAAGTTTTTTTTTTATCACAAAATAACGGGACGTTACAAATATTAATATTATTAATTATTTAAATAAAATATTTATTTAAATGGTAATTAATAAATAAATTAAGTAAGTTGGACTTATTAATTTAAGAGAGAGTTTCAAGCCCAATTGGATTAATAAACCCAATTGAAATTGGCCCAAAATAATTAATTAAATAAATTATAATTATTTATTAATTATTAAGCCAATTTTCGGCCATGACATGTATTTTAGGAAGAGATAATTGTTTGAATTATATCCTAAAATAATTATATAGGTTTATTTACCCAAGATAAATAAAAATAAAGAAAATAAAATAATCTCCTATTTATCTATGGCATTTGTGAAATTGCAAGATAAAGGAAAGAGATAATCTTTTTTCTTTTTGTATTTATCTCTATAGATTAATCCTAATGTGATTAGGATTCCTATTTTTCTATAAATAGGAGGGTTGGGTCATTCATAAATCACACAATTAAATTCCTTAGAAATTCGGAATTCTCTCTTCCTTCCCCCTCCCCCCTTAAGCCGATTTTCCCTAGTCCATTGGGAAGAAAATATTTTTCTTCTTCCCAATTTCTTCTTAAGTTCGATCCCACAATCGGATTTCGTTTCATCGATCGGGATATAGCGTAGAAGATCCAGTGTTGCTGAGGATTTGATGCTGTAAAGAAACCTCCAACCGATTCTCCATTAATCAGTCAATGTAAGTTCCGGTTTTAATTTTCAAAAATAAAGCATGAATCTACATGTTCTTCGTGTTTTTATCACAAATTGCATGATATTAATAGATCCTAAATTAAGTGTTAATTTGTGTTACTAAATAAATTCCGCTAATTTAGTACATCATCCCTTCAATTGGTATCAAAGCTAATTTTAATTATCATGCTAAATTTGTGATTTTTCGAAAATTTTGGTGGGTTGCATAAAAATCGTTTTATGTATGTTTATAAATTGTGCTATATAAATTGTGGAGGTTTGCTTATTGACTGTTTAGGTATTCTTGAGGCACTTAGGATTTTAAATTTTAGTAGAAAATTTGTAAACCCTAATTTTAGGGTATAGGAAAAAATTTGTAATTTTCCCATATCAAAGGAGGCAAAATCGGCTACACCAAAGGGGAGGAAGAGAAGAAAATTGTTCTCCACCATTCTAAGAGGTCCACGCCCAAGGAGAGAGAAAATGAGGAAATAAGTCAAAATAATGGTAAGATATTTTAAGATAATTATCTTGTTATATCAAATTGAAGAAATCAAATATTTAAGATAAGGATAAAATCTTTTTAAGATTATCTCCATATTTTAAATTATGAATTTAGATTTGATATAAGATTATATGGAAATTTTTTTATTTTTATTTTTCTTTCCATATAATTAAAAGATAATTATTGTAAAACAAGTAATTATGGAAATATTATGGGAGATAATATTGCCTCCATAATTACCCATTGCCACGCCTACACCATGGAGGAGAGAGAAAGTTGAAGCCTCAAGTTCTACAATGGAAGATTTAATTAAGTTGTAATTTTAATTTTCCGTTTTAGAAATAGTGCCAAGAATACCGGTCAATTTAGCTATTTATTATTTAAATTATTTATATGTATGATATAATTGTTTTAAATAATGTTCATGCATAAAAGTATGTCATGTAGAAAATCCCACCATAGGTTGTATGATTTTATTAATTGTACATACATGCATCATGATATAATATGTGTTATTATATGCTAATGTATGTGAAGCATGCTATAATTTTATTTTATAAATGTTATTATCAAAAATTATATTCTAATTGTTTTAGAATTAAAAGCATCCTTATTTAGTCAAAATTCAAAAGTTAAATCTAGTTTAAAAGTTGAATAGAAACTAAATGAATTATTTGTAATATGGAATTATTGTTTAAACAATTGGGCCAAAATCCATATAAGATAAACAAATAGAAACTTTTAATTAAGGGTTAATTAAAAATTAATAATTGAGATTAATTGAATTGAATGGATGTAAAGACTCAAATTTTCACAAATCTTTAAATCAGAAGTAAAACAGCGGAAGACTTATTTTTACAAAAATTTGGCGTGGATCCGTTTAAAATACGAACTCCCTAAACCTGTTTTTAAGAACTCATCTCAGAGAATTTTAATCACATATATTCCTACTCCAGAATATACTCAAATCAGAGAAAGTAAACTCAAAATATACATACAACCGACCTTAGGCTCTCATGAGCCACAAAATATAAGTTTTAGGACTTTATTTCAAGTTTATATGTATATATTGCATTCTTAAAATGCTCCAAACTTAGATTTACTAGTCCAAATATCCATAAGCATTCACTCGAGATCACGCAGCACCACCTCCACGACCTCGTCCTCTACCACGAGTATTACCTGAAAAAGTTTAAGTGTAGCACCATTAGCAAACAATGCTAGTGAGAATAAGATGGATGCAAGCACTTTTATGAACCAAATTCCATATCGGAGAATGTGTCCAAATAAATCTAAGTATTCTTGCACTAACCATTCAATAATCCGAAGTACTTTACATAAATAGATCAAACCATTCTACTATCTCGTAAATTCGGAAAGTAAACATTCAAGCCCGTATTTAAAGTAGATACTAGTGCTTAACAAAGTAAATGACAAAGTAATAACAAAGTAAATAACAAAGTAAATTTCTCATTTCATTCGTGACCACTTGTCACCAATCATAATTATTCCGTGACATCCGTGCATAACGATAATATGCAAGTCACCGTGACATCCGTGCATAACGATAATATGCAAGTCACCAATCACAAACCATTCCATGACATCCGTGCATAACGATACTATGCAAGTCACCAATCACAAACCATTCCGTGACATCCGTGCATAACGATACTATGCAAGTCACCGTGACATCCGTACATAAAATATGCAAGTCACCAATCACAAATATTCCGTGACATTCGTGCATAAAAGTATGCAAGTCACAAATCAAAACATTCCGTGACATCCGTGCATAAAAGTATGCAAGTCACAATTCAAAAACATTTCCGTGACATCCGTTCATAAAAGTATGCAAGTCACACCACACTCTTTAGTAACACCTAAAAGTGAATCATATCACTAAAAATATCGTACTAATTTGATTCTACACAAGAATCTCTCCAAAGTTCTTTTAACTATTCTAAAACTACTCAAGATAAACGGAGTACATAATACTCTTCTCCAAGTTTCCGAAATTTAATTCTCCTCGAGAATATAACTTAAAACCACCCAAAGCATCTCACTTTGAACAACAACCAAACTTAACTAAATTCCTTATGCACTTTCCTTAACTCCCAAATAACAAGCATTCTTGTAAAAGTTCTAAAATCTAATAACCCTCTTAACTTCGATTGAACATAATCGTCAAGTAATTTGAAAGCATAAAAGTAATCACAACCATTTTAAACTCACCTTATAAGAGTAGTCAACTCCTAACCACCGGTTGACCGACAATCACGAACGATGCACAAAACCTATAATTACAATACACCTAAAGTATATTAATTAATCGAAATGAACAACGATCGACACGATACCAAAATAATAGACAAAACAGCCCGTAAATAAAGCCAAGAGGCCCACGGCTTAAGGGGAAGGAAGAAAAGGAATTTGTTTTCCGGATTTTAAGCACTTTGAAGACAATCCGGGTTGGTTTCGGGTACTTTGAAGATTGGTAAACTCAATGGGTAAACCTAATTTAGGGTTTAGGTCAAAAATTCAATCCCGAACAATTTAGTAAAGTCATTAAACTAATCAAATTCAAAGCTCTCATCAACAACAAACAAGAGGAAAATTGAAATAAATGGCTTTTTGGCTCAAACCCGAATCTAGGGTTAGGGAAAGTTCCTAAAATGCTAAGTGTTGGTATTTAAAGGATGATGAATAGTGATTTTGTGAAAATTAGTAAATCGGGTAATAACGCCTACGTTCCTCTTTTACTTTTACTTTCAAAACGAAACCCAAACCACTTAAACTAGCCCAATGGTGATTAATAATTATTAATTGGCCTATTAATAATTAATAATACAACCAAAACGAAAATGGGCTAATTAAGCGATTAAAAAGGTTTCGAACGAAAATAACTAAATCTAAATTAACTTTAAATAAATAAACACTTATATAAATAAAAAAAAAATTACCTCTAAAATAACGGGACGTTACAATGGATCTCTGGCGAGAAAGCTCTGCCCAAGCGATGAGGTTTCATAAAGTTCCCCTAACACGGAGCGCCTCTAACTGGGAGCGATCTGGGAGAAAAGTTCAAATTAATAAATCAAAATTATTAAGATGGCGCATAATGTGATTAGTTTAAATTAGGAAAACTTGAAACAATAATTTAAGAGTTAAAGTTGATTAGGTTAATTAAAACTTGGATTAATGAGTTAGCCTAAATTAGTATAAGTTATGAAACCCTAACTTAAAATATTAAGTGGGAGAAGGAAACATGTCAATGTATCCTATGGTCTCCACTAATGGGCTCGAAACGTGAGATTTATACATGGCCTTTGTTGTTAGGAATGGTGTCCTAGAACTTGTAATTATTTAATAATAATAATTTATTTAGAATAAATTAAATAAATAAACATAAGTTCTTTATATTATCTAGATTGATTCAATTAACGGTATTAGGAATATATGGAAATATATTAATATCAAACATTCAAATAGTAAACCCTAAGTTACTCTTATGAAATCACGACTTAGTATGTGAGTCATACGAGAGGATTAAAGTCGAGATGAGTAACTTAAAAGTGTCTCCGAGAAATGGATAACGTTTGGGAACCTTATCCTGGTAACATTGTTGATAGCTTCACATTTTGTTTATAGACAAATGATCTAATCCCCGATCATTCATGTGGGAGACATGAAATGGAAGTATCATATACAATGTTGATTGTATAAGACAGGACCACGATGTTCGATCAAATTTCTCCTTAGTACCGGTTTACGAGAAATGATCGAATATCAAACTAAGTTTATCAACCAGGTGATAGATCTCAATCCTGAGTGAAATGCGGACTCCTATTTGTGGAGTTATGTTCTTTGATTCACATAGTTGAGAGCGATCTGTAAGAACGCTCAATACACTCCTGTTTTGGGAACATGACTAGATAAGTAGCTGGGAACTCATTTTCACGAGATGGAATTCATAACTTTCCTATAAATTAACGGTTCAGTGCAATACCTAAACATTTTAGGAACTTTAGGAAACTCCCTTGATGTACTGATTCGAGACATGAACAAGTGGCGCCACGACTTCTATTGATCACAGAAGTACCTTATTTCTAGTTCGACTAAAGATAAAGTTCATTGGAGAATTAGCGAGAACACAAGGATAAAGCGGTAATTACAGGGGCAAAACGGTAAATTTATCCGCCTGTAATTATGAGGGTTCCACGTGAAGGATTATATCATAGATATAAATAAAGATAAACTAAATGGACATAACTCATCTATAGTGAGGGGAGTTCAGCTATGAATCTATAGTGGAATTATTCATAGTTAGATAATAAGTAATTAACTGATTATGAGTTAATCAATTAATTGACTAATTATTAAGCCCATGATCTATAGGTCCATCGGGTCCCTATGCTAGCCCAAATATCGTAGTCGCGAAATCAAGTAGAAGAAATGGAAATTTTTAAGTAAAGTGAATTACTTAAAATAGGCAATAATAATTGTTTAAATAGTGAGTATATTTAAACAGTAATTAATATAAACATTATTAATTGTTTAAATAATGAGTTTATTTAAACATGAAATTAATAATGAAATATTATTAATTAGATATTATTAATTATTTAAATATTGAGTATATTTAAATGGTAATTAATAATTTGAAATTCATTAACAATTATTAATTGTTTAAATAATAAATTTTATTTGAACGGAATTAATAATTAATAATTAATTAATTAATAATAAAATGTTATCAATAAAATTATTAATTAAATAATGAGTTTATTTAATGGAAATTAATAATTAAAATATTTATTATTAATTATTTAAATAATGAAAATTATTTAAGTGGAAATTAATAATTAAATATAATTTGATAATATTTAGTCGGGAGAAAATATTAATATTATTAATTGTTTAAATAAAATATTTTATTTAAATGGTAATTAATAAATAAATTAATTAAGTTGGACTTATTAATTTAAGAGAGAGTTTCAAGCCCAATTGGATTAATAAACCCAATTGAAATTGGCCCAAAATAATTAATTATATAAATTTGATTTATTAATTATTTATTATTAATTTTGGCCTTCATAGATAATTTGTAGGAGATAATTATTTGAATTATATCCTATAATAATTATATAGATTTATTTACCCAAGATAAATAAAATAAAGAAAATAAAATAATCTCCTATTTATCTATGGCATTTTCGAAATTGCAAGATAAAGGAAAGAGATAATCTTTTTTTCTTTTTGTATTTATCTCTATAGATTAATCCTAATGGGATTAAGATTCCTATTTTTCTATAAATATGAGGGTTGGGTCATTCATAAATCATACAATTAAAATTCCTTAGAAATTCGGAATTCTCTCTTCCTCCTCTCCCCCCTTTGAGTGCCGATTTTCCCTATTCAAAATTGGGAAGAAAATATTTTTCTTCTTCCCAATTTCTTCTATAGTTCGATCCCACAATCGTTTTTCGTTATTTTCGCTCGTTTTCTCGAGGCTTAAAGGTATGTTAAAGTTTCTTAATTTTGATGTGAATAGTGTTTTAATGGTGGATTTGAGTTGTAATCTTCGAATTCGTTCACCGAAGCTTGAGGGTTTCATTCGGGGAAGTCTTTATAGTCAATTTTAGAAACTTTCCCTAAACCCTAAAACCGAGTTTGAGCCGGAAACCCGTCCCTTGTGATTTTCCCTCTTTGGGCTATGTTTAGGATGTTAGGTTCTTTGTGTTTTTGCTTTTTAGTTATTTTTTCGAAAATGGTTTAATATGCAAAACCCTATTTTTCGGTTACCCATTGATTTTGCAAACCTCCAAAGTATTCGAAACCAACCCAAAACACCTCTAAAATGCATAAAAGCCGGAAAACCAAACCCGAACCCCTTTTTCCCTAGCTTGGCTGAGAGCTCCATAAGGGTAGAATCCGGGATTTTCGTTGTTTTATGTGCTTAGATGTTGTTTGATTGCTTTTCGGTTAATTAATGTAATTTAGGAATAATTCGTTTGTAGGATTGTGAATTGATCGTGAATTTACAACCTCGGATTATTCGGAGCTTGTCTTCAAGCTTAGGTGAGTTTAAAATGAAAGTTAGTTGTTTTATGAATTAAGTTTCGTTATGTTATTGTTTATCGAAGTTAAGCGGGATTTAGCTTCTTAGAATTTAAGTTTGGTTAGAAACTTTAATTCGGAAGTTAGTGGAGGAATTTTGGAACTATAATTAGTTCGATGAAAAGGAAACATCGGAGTGGTTTGAAAGTGTTACAAAGTGAATTGGAGATGATAGAGGAAAGTGGAATGAGAGTTACTTGAGTGGTTGAAAGTTAAAGTAGCTCAAGAGATACACTTGAGTGTTAACTCGTGTAATCTAGATAGTTAGGCTTCGTAAAAGCTTAGTAGGATTCTTTGAGATTAGCTAACTTTTAGGAAGCTTAACAGTTTACGATGATTGTGATATGGTAATACCGTACGGGCTTAGTATGTGATTTTGATCCATATGGTATACCCGATACGATGATTGTGATATGGTAATACCGTACGGGCTTAGTATGTGATTTTGATCCATATGGTATACCCGATACGATGATTATGATATGGTAATACCGTACGGGCTTAGTATGTGATTTTGATCCATATGGTATACCCGATACGATGATTGTGATATGGTAATACCGTACGGGCTAGTATGTTGATGTTGATCCATACGGTAAATCCGTAACGATGAAACTTGTTTGGTAATAAAAGTAGTTAATGTTACATTTACATATTCCTTAGAATTGTGTAGTAAGACTTAGTGATGATTGTGCTTTACTTTAAGTCTTTGTTTCTATCTTATGGTATCGAATGACGAGTACGGGTAGTATGTTATTTTCGTTTGTTTGTATGGAAATTGGAAGTGTGGATATGGGTAGTAATGAGCATTTAGGCCTTTGGACACGATTTCTGGTATGAAATTTAGTTCATAGGATTACTTGCTTTCGTTTTACTCTCACTAGCATGTTATGCTAATGGTGCTACACTTACAATTTTCAGGTAAACCTCGAGCTAAGAAGCGTGGTAGAGGAGGTGGAGCCGCGTGACTGATCGAGATGGTGTATGGACAATACTAAGAACTCATTTTTGTTTAGCATTCATTGAAATGCTTGTAAATTATTCCATCTTTACATACTTGTGTCTTTTTGAGCCCGAAGGGGTATTTGTGTAAAATATGTGTGACGACCCGTCACTTTTAAATAAATTAAATCCAGAGAAAACAACAGAAGTCTTTTAATTTACGAAAAATTGGCATGGTTTTGTTTGAAAATTGGCATGCCGAAAACCTGTTTACATCCTAATTTTCAAATCTAACAAAATCTCTTGGACTTTAAGTCCAAATCAGGAGTTCAAATATATAATATCATAAAACATCAACATTAGGCTCTTAAGAGCCAAATACAAAATACAATTCCTTACAGTTCATCAAAATAAGACATAAACTTTACAAAAACCATTAGTCCATTTCGAGGTCAGCATCCCTCGATCACGCAGCACCACCTCCTCCTCCTCGACCTCTAGCCAAGGCATTACCTGAAATTGGTCGTAATATCATGAGCTAACAAACTAAGCCCAGTGAGAATAATAAGCATAAAAAGTAAAGATAGACCTCAAACTCGCATTTCGATTTGTGCCCAATTAACTGACACAATACACTCCTAAAGTCATCCAATCTCTAGGTGAATTCATTTTACATTCTCTAAAGAATGATACTACTAACTCTCGAAGTCTTAATCTCATCCAAAATTCTTGTTATGACATAAACAGGAAAAGTAAATAACTTTTCATAACAATATAACATCTCGATCTTCTATCCAGGATATATATATATATTTTCATCAATCAAATGCATAAAATGCATGAAGAAGGAAATGCGGACAATTCCCGAAGGGTCCAACATTCTGTACTTCTTTTCTTTCTCATTTTCATTCTTTTTCTCAGAAGGAAATGCGGATAATACCCGTAGGCTCCAACATTCTATACTTCTTTTCTTTCTCATTTTCATTCTTTTTCTCAGAAGGAAATGCGGATAATACCCGTAGGCTCCAACATTCTGTACTTCTTTTATGCGAGATGTCATGGTGCAATATGTCATGGTGTGAGATGCAATGATATGCTCGCACATACTTACAAAGTAAATAAAGTAAAGTGCGAATAATAAAGTAACTGAAATAAACATAAAGTAAATGACATTAAGTAAAAAGAAAGAAATAGATTGTAACCTCGGATGAACGATATGTCGATCGAACTCCAATATCAATAATAAAAGTACAATCATTACTTAAACGATTAACTATACCTTCCAGGATTCTAAACTTTCAATAATTCGAGGTTCTATTAATCGTTCTAATTACAAGTTGGATTCTTAACTTCCAATGATCCAACCTTAGTTTCGTATTGAATCTAACTTAGAATCTTCTAAGATTCAAGTCTTTCTCGAGAACTTCTAAGTTCTCACTTGAAGGATTAACTCCTAATCCTAAGGGCACTAACTCACTTTACTCTAATCTTAGATTCGGATTCTAGTCTTAGTTTCAAACTCTACAAACCTTCACACTCATTTGCTTTCTATAAATACTTTAAATACTAACTATTCTCACCTTAATAAAAGTGAAGACTTTGCTCCTAAACACCGGAAGAGCAATCAACCACGCGGTTCGAAAACACCTACAAACGAATTATATCATACAATCAATAACTTTACCAACTATCGATCAAACAACTACTAAACATACAAAGTAACGAAAACCCAACAAAATCCACAAAGAGGCCTACGGCCCTATCATCAAATTGGGTTTCGAATTTGGTTTTCCGGCTTTTTGGCAATTTAAATACAATTCGAGTTGGTTTTAAGCAAATTCGATAATCCCGATTTCAATGGGTATCGATGATTAGGGTTTTCGAACAATAAGCCCTTTCCCGAATTGAATTTAAATAAACATTCATTCATTAATTTCTAACCCATTTTCAATCCCAAAAGGGTAAATTTCAAACGGAAAGGGTTTCGACTGAAACTCGGTTTTAGGGTTATGGAATAGTTTCCAAAAACACTTAAAACTACTCCCGAATTGACAAACACCGAGTTCCACGGCAAGAAATCGAAAGAAAACAAGTAAAACTCCATTAAAACACTATTTGGAGTTAGGGTTTGAAACTTTACTTACCGAGAACTCCTAGGATCTCGAGAGAAACGGACGATGGCTAGGTGGGAAATGATCCTTGACCTGAGGGCTTTTCGATGGATCTAAGATCAAGCCGATCCGACAAGAAACGAAAGAAAACCGAAAATCTCCTTTTGCTCTTTGATGCTCACGGGTGGGAGAGGAAGAAAATGAAGAGTTTTTGTCAACTTTTTGGTCAAATGTCTCATTTAAAGAAGAAGCTCAATAGTGTTTTTAGATATTTTGCAAATTGGGTAATTACGATTTTGCCCTTTTATGACTTTTGGCTTAAAACAATTCCCGAACATCTCAAACTATCCCAATGGTGATTAATAATTATTAATTGGCCCGTTAATAATTATTAATACCATTAAAACGTATTTAAATAAATAAAGCCATTAAAATGAATTAAAATGAAATAAACTATTAAATTCTAATTTAATAATAAATAAATGAATTTTAATTACTCAAATTAAAATAAAATAAATAAAAGTTTTTTTTATCACAAAATAACGGGACGTTACAATATGTCTATGTTTTATGGTCTAAATGTCTTTTGGTATGCGAAATTCCCGATTTATCGCTTTTTCTTGAAATTTGGGTTGTAAACAGGTTTTGGTTATTCGATTTTTAAACGAACCCACGCCGTTTTTCTTTAAAAGTCGAGTCTTCCGCTGTGCATTTGAATTTAAAGAATTTAACGGGTTCGGGTCGTTACATAAGGAGATAATATTTGCCCCATAAATACCCATGCCCACGCCTACACCATGGAGGAGAGAGAAAATTGAAGCCTCAAGTTCTACAATGGAAGATTTAATTAAGTTGTAATTTTAATTTTCCGTTTTAGAAATAGTGCCAAGAATACCGGTCAATTTAGCTATTTATTATTTAAATTGTTTATATGTATGATATAATTGTTTTTAAATAATATTCATGCATAAGAGTATGTCATTTAGAAAATCCCACCATAGGTTGTATGATTTTATTAATTGTACATACATGCATCATGATATAATATGTGTTATTATATGCTAATGTATGTGAAGCATGCTATAATTTTATTTTATAAATGTTATTATCGAAATTATATTCTAATTGTTTTAGAATTAAAAGCATGCTTATTTAGTTAAAAATTCAAAAGTTAAATCTAGTCACTATAAGAATTTCGGGAATAGGTGACATCCTTTTGGCGTCACCTATTCGAATAGGTGTTGGTTTTTTGACCGTCACCTATGGCAGCGTCACCTATTTAAATAGGTGACGTCCAAAAAAAACCATCACCTATTCGAATAGGTGACGGGTAAAACAGGTCACCTATTCAAATAGGTGACGGGTAAAACAGGTCACCTATTCGAATAGGTGACATCCTTTTGGCGTCACCTATTCGAATGGGTGACATCCTTTTGGCGTCACCTATTCGAATGGGTGACATCCTTTTGGCGTCACCTATTCGAATGGGTGACATCCTTTTGGCGTCACCTATTTGAATGGGTGACATCCTTTTGGCGTCACCTATTCCAATGGGTGACATCCTTTTGGCGTCACCTATTCCAATGGGTGACATCCTTTTGGCGTCACCTATTCAAATGGGTGACCCGTTTTACCCGTCACCTATTCGTAAAGGTGACCTGTTTTACCCGTCACCTTTTGTAAAAAAATATTTTTTTTTCAAAAAAAAATACGCTTTCCTGTTTAAAAGGTGACAGTTTTTCCCCGTCATCAAAAGTAACAAATTAGAGAGAAAAAAATTATAATTTAATAATACCACCGTTTAGTGACTTTTTGATACCCATTAACCTTATATTGATCAATCGAACATAATAAAAGGTAAATATACATGGTCATTACAAGAAATAGAGCCACAAACTTTATATACAATAACAAGAATACGTCACAAATTTAAAGTACAATATTTACAAATGTTGCTTCTCAAAAACTAGAATATTATACACACAAAAGAATTACTTCTAAACCTCCACAAAAAACCATTTTAACAACATTAACCCAGGCTTGTTGAGACAAAGATCACAAATTTCATGCCAAAATAAGCTCACTGCCATACAAAAGCTACAGAAATTTTTGAAGAAAAAAAAAACCTTTCTTCTTTCATCTTAAACAAAAAGGAGAAAAGGGCTGAGCTTGAAAGTGGGCTTTGGCGTGAAATGGAAAAGGGATGACCAACAAAACCATTGCTCCACTGCTTCCAAAGCTGCAAGGTAAGGACAAATATTCACATTAACACAAAATTCAGGAAAACATAATGAAGATCCAACATGCTAATTTTATTATAGGAGCTGATACTTATCTGAGGCAATCAGGGAAATACATGCAAAATCAAAAGACAATAAAAATCTGATAATCAATATCCATTTTTTCCATCTTTGTTCTCGTTGCTTTTGCTTCAATTTTTTACTATCCTCATTTTCTATGTGGCCAACACACCAACTTTGAGAGCAGGTTACGATATACATCAAGACCCAGCAAGCGCTATGGATACAAAAAAACTAATCTACAATAGAAATCAAATAATAAACTTACATAATTAAATGAGGTAATAGACCTTAACACCAAAAACACATGAAAAAAGGATACCTTCAGGAACAATCTGATCGAAACTTGTATAAATTCAAAATTGTTCCTGCATGAAATTTCATGTATAACGTAATCCAAAAGCGGCTCAATTGAATCAAGTACTTGACAATATACAACTTTTTATAACAAATCATAACTTGAACAAAGAACCATTTATATCAGTGCATCATGTAATCCATATTACAAGCAAAACAAAGTAAAGGCTACCTTAATCCTCATTAAAATCTTACTCCACTCTTAAAGGACTCATGCTCTAAGAAAGTGACATTTGGGGAAGCAAAATACCCGTTGAAGCAAGGACATAATATTAATAGCTTTTTAAAACATGAGAGTAGCCTAAGAAAATGCATTTCAAGGATTTTGGCTTCAACATTGAACATAATATTTACATATCAAAAATTAAAACAAAATTATAGAAATTACAAATTACATAACCTGCAAGAATCTTGGGAGTTTTCAGTCCATCTTCGTAATTGTCGTTTCCAATTCGTCCAGTATCGGGCAACCTAAACAAAAAAAATGGCAAATTTAACAAATAAATGGATTTCACCAGAGCATTTGTTCACTTCCATCACGTAATCTCACAGAAAGTGAGAGAAGGTTTGACCGTTTGAGAGAAAACCATATGTATTCACTTGGGTGATATAAATATTTATAGACATGTACATGGGAGTACTAATTTTATAAGTAAAATTACAACAATGGTCATCTTACTAAACGAGCTAATAGGCTCCTATAACTCATATAATTACAATAATATAAGTCTAATATACTCTTCATGGGTCATGACACAGTGAATGTAAAATGTACCTAAAGGAAAAGCAACTCAACATGGAAAAATTAAAATGTTAGAAAATTGAGTAAAGATGGCAATCATTAATTAGCGGCCAAATTAAAAGAGAAACCAAGACTTGAGCAAATACAATTCAATTCAATGCTTTAGGAATCAAACACTTTATAAACTCTTTTAGAAGTATATAAGACCATTCAACTTATTATTGTAATGGAAGTACCTGCACAATTTCTTCTGAAGCTCCCCCATTCATGTGAAGTCCCAAAACTTTATTTGTCTTTGCACAAACAACAAACTTCCATGTGAAAATAAAAAATGCTATAATCAGAGTCTGCTAATCAAAGTAAAACCCTAAAAAGCTAATAAAACTTAAAACAATATTTACATAAAAGAACGTCACGGTAAACAAACAACAAAACTCAGATAGTGTTGTCAATCACCATTAAATTAGGGCATTCTATTAGAATTTAGAATACAAAATATGAACATCTTACATGGATCCTATGATCCTGCGAACACCATTAAATTAAGATATCTTTTATATCTAAGCGTATAAAGGAAAACAGGGTTTCATTTTGTTACCAATATAAAACAACAAAGCAGGGCTTCATTTTGATTTTGGAGACGACAGAGACACGAAAAACAGGCTAGCGAAAATCTGATGAAAAACAAAGGAAGTTAGGGCTTGGATGAGGAAAACCAAATGGAGAAAGATTGATTTGAAGAGAGAGGTACCTTGATGAGAATCAAGTGGCAGAGATGAAGTTGACGATTGAGACTTTGAGATCTATCAGACAATTTCTTTACTATTAATTGTATAATGTATACCTCATCTAGGTCAAGTAATGACGTTTCCCATAGAAGCCCTGTCATTCCTCTCAAGCAGTATATAGATAAGGGCAAAGTACCTATGAAAGAGACAACACTCTTGAGAGCCACTATGGAAAATAAACATACATCAAAGAAACCATGAAAAACAAAAAACCAAAAAGGGTGAAATATAAAAAACAGCAGCAGAAAGAAAGAAAAGTAGTAAAGGAAATGAAGGCTATTGTTTATGTTCATTGAATGACTCCATGTTTTTAGTAGCAGTAGCAGACATACCTCTCAAGGCATGAGTGTCTTGGGAATCACTCTGTCAAGAAACAACAAGACAAAAAAAATATCAAAACTAAAAAAACCAGAACCCCATTTCAATAATTTCATTTCTTAATCACTCTGTCTCTTAAGAAACCAAAGGAATACAAAGCACTGATTATGGATTCATAAAAATTTATGTCTCTTAAGAAGACTGTAAATGCCAGGATTTGCATCAAGCCATAAATAAGGGAGACAAGCAACTGGTAAGGACAAAAATGGAGTATAAAATGGAGCATACTTTAGAAAGCTTTCCTCCAGTTGCTGAGATGGCTTTCTTGAAAAGAGACCACCATGGATTTTAATCATTTGTTATTATCATAAATGGGCGTCCTTAGCAGCGCTTGAAGGCCCATTACATTGTTCTTCACCCACCATACTTAATGTATAAAAAAAAAGATTCAATACTTGAAGGTATTTGAGAACAAAGCATGCAAGATTTATATTCATACTCATTCAAAAGAAACAAATAAACTTTATAAAATTTTATAAGAAATAAATAAGCAGGAAATTGGTACTCAAAATCATAATTAAACAGGTACTAAACTAGCTAAGTCTATTCATAAGAAAGTAAATAGATGACTGCAAAGAAGAAAGTAGACCTGTGATGATAGGCGTATCATAAACTTTAAAAACCACGGTGCACATGTACGAGATAAAATTGTCAAGATGGATGAAAATTCTATCGAATTCACAGCTAATTAGAAAATAAATTACCGGACAAGGTAACAAGAATTTTGTAGATAAACAAGATACAAGCAAATATATAACCAGTTTAAGAAAGACACCAAGCTATAAAACAAGTATTTTCTGAAGCAGAGCACTTACTTGCTTGATTGCCACAAATTCTTTTTCGATCTGTGACCTTTGATTAAGTGATTCTTCATATAAAGAGCTTTTACGAATCATCTCCAACTCACTTTCGCTCCAGAATATCTACAAACACTCAAATAAGGTCAAAGTCAGAATTAGTAAATTGTTGTTCGTTGTAACCATTTCCAACTTGAACGTCAGATATAATAAAATGAAATAATAGAAGGAAAATGAGGATCTACGACCTCGATTATTAGTTGATTTCAAACAATATTCATATTGCACCTATTAAATTTGACTAAATATTACAATAAAAATTAAAATATTACGTAATTCAACATGAATCATTGAGATGTGAAAAGTAAAAAAAAAAAAGCAGAAGCAACCAAAGCCAATGAGACTACAAAAAAAAAGAATTAGAAAATTCTATAACAATTTAAGACTTGGCTTTTCTTGTTCGGGTGTTTCTCTACCCAATTAATGAACTGGTCAATCTTCTCATCTATCTTCTTTTCAAGTTCCAAGTCTCCACATTACACCTATATTATAATAAATAGAATAACAGCAGCCCCTAAAAAATTTGAAAAAAAAAACTATGGTTCCACAAGACTTGAAGAATCCGAAATCGAGCAAAATTTAAAATATATAAAGTTAAGCCTCATCCTCAATGAATATAATTAAATAGAAAGAAGAAAAAAATTGACAATGGGTAAGATCATTCCTTGTAGAAACACAAGGGGCAAGGGAAACACAAAATAAATAAATCAATATTCAGATTAATTATAATGAATACAGATATAGACAAGACTGAATTTTCTCAACTTTTGTGCTGTAAGAGCTGAAAGAAAGGTACACATGAGTTGATACACACTAACTTGAAAAAAACTGAGAGCATTTTCCTAGAATTTTTGCTAGTTCTCATCTTAAAAAAAACAGTTACTTACATAAGTAATCTAATCAATGTCTTTGGGGCGAATAAGACCTAAAGCTCGTTGAAATACAATTGTGTGTAGTAAGCCTGAAGTAATGTTGAATAAACATTATCATAAATGAACACACTTGATCACACAAAATAACATAAAAAGATTTTCAGTAGCAAATAGAGGTAAGTCATGTTATAAAACCAGGCTATGAGGCAATATAATCAAGTAATCCATCATGTAATCTAATCTGAATACATAAGCACACCACACATCCATAGAGTATCTTAGACATAATTGCCTGCCAATCCGGAAAAGAATAACCAATATTTCTCTTCTAAATTTTGATTTGAACATGAAGGACATATATATTCTTTCCTAAAATCTCTCGAGGAAATCATAAACATCACTAAACATCCTGCAATACATCACTGAAATTAGGGCATGAGCAGTCAAACCTCTATTTTATCATGAGCTTCTGATGTGAGAACGAGATGAGAATGAGAGAGCGAGATAAATCAATTGAGAAAGAGAGAGTGAGAATGAGAATGAGAGCTAATTGATTTCTTCTGAGAGTCAGAGATTGAGCGAACTTGAGAGAGAGAGCAATTCTTAGACCGATTTCGTCTCTGTTTCGTGTGAGCTTCAGCTTCAGGATTTGGATCGAATTCGTATGAGCGATTTGGTTTGAAGGATTTGGGAGAGACGGAGAGAGCTTCCGTTGTTGAGAGGTCTTCGATTTCGCGATTTGAGAGCGCTCGCGATTTGAGTTTCTTTTTTTTTCCCAAGTCCTCATCCGTGAGCGTGAGGATTTGGAAACAAGACTCCTTGAAATGAATCACTTAACAAAAAAACCGACCCATGAGGAACAACACCAATTTTCTCTTCGACTTTCGGTAGATCCACAATCCCGTCCCTAGAACCCTCAGCTTTTTCATGAAATCTACGACCTGAAATACCAAAATCAAAATCAAATCTACATATCTTAACCAAAAGATTAGATCTGTTCATTAAGATATAGAAATTAGGGTTTTGAACCTGAATCTGAAGTTACAGAGAAAAGGTAAAGAAGAAGAAGAGCAGAAGAAATCGTCCACTTTCTCATGGTTTTTGAGAAGATGAAATCGAACCCTAAGGTTTTGAGAGAGAGCAGGAAATCGGAAGGGCGAGAGGTATGAAATCGAAAGGTTTTTCCCTAGCGTTTGTCGATGGACTCGCGAGAGACGTGAGAGAGAAAGGACTTTGAAAGAAATTGGAATGTAAAAAGAAAAAGAGAAGGGTTTTGATTTTTGCGATTTTGGTGACGGAAAATAAGTTCCTCCGCGTTTTTTTAACAAAACCGTAACCCTTTCTTTTGCTACCGTCACCTAAACCCAAAATTCTTATAGTGAGTTTAAAAGTTGAATAGAAACTAAATGAATTATTTGTAATATGGAATTATTATTTAAACAATTGGGCCAAAATCTATATAAGATAAACAAATAGAAACTTTTAATTAAGGGTTAATTAAAAAATTAATAATTGAGATTAATTAAATTGAACGGATCTCTGGCGAGAAAGCTCTGCCCAAGCGATGAGGTTTCATAAAGTTCCCCTAACACGGAACGCCTCTAACTGGGAGCGATCTGGGAGAGAAGTTCAAATTAATAAATCAAAATTATTAAGATGGCTCATAATGTGATTAGTTTTAATTAGGAAAACTTGAACAATCACTTTATAAAATTAATCTAACCAATTTAAGAGTTAAAGTTGATTAGGTTAATTAAAACTTGGATTAATGAGTTAGCCTGAATTAGTCTAAGTTATGAAACCCTAACTCAAAATATTAAGTGGGAGAAGGAAACATGTCAATGTATCCTATGGTCTCAACTAATGGGCTCAAAACGTGAGATTTATACATGGCCTCTGTAACACTGCTGCAGGTGTTCATTCTCATAGGAAGGTTTATTGTATAAATCAATATCAAGTTGGGTCTCCCGAAAGGGATAAAGAATTTTAAATGAGATTGATTGAAGACTGAATCTACACTTCGTAGACACTCTTCAATTTTATTTAAAAGACTAAATTAGTGGGTCACACTTAAAAGAAATTTGATAAATTTTGTTATCAAAACTCTGGACCAAATACACGGTAAACAATGACATAGGAATATGAGTTATTCTGGAGTTGTCAATTGTTCGAGTGGCATCTCGTTTTAATGATGGTAACTGACCTATCATTCGACGGCACTTCACTAGTATCATTAAAATATCGTGACATAGTAACATGTTTTAGGGCTTTTCTGTTCATTAATATGTTCGCATTCATGCATCATATTTAATTTTATGTCGAAACTTTGTGTATTTGAATGTTGAATGCATATTAGATTATTAAGATAAGGTTTATTTTTCAGTAATATAACATCTGCTTTAGTCACTATACTTGGAAAGAATAAATAGTGAAAACTATGCATCCTATAAAAGGAAATGAATAATTCAAGTAAAGTAGTTTACTTGAATAACAGACAATATTAATTATTTAAATAATGAGTTTATTTAAATGGAAATTAATATCATTATTATTAATTATTTAAATAATGTGTTTATTTAAATGGTAATTAATAATAAAATATTATTAGTAAATAATTATTAATTATTTAGGTAATGTGTTTACCTGAATGGAAATTAATAATTAAACATTTATTATTAATTTTAAATAATAGTGATTATTTAAAAGGATAATATTAAATAACATATTTATTATTAATTAAATAATTTCGATTATTTAAATAGAAAATAATAAATATTTATTAATAATAAAGTACAAAAAATCGGAATATAATATTTTATTTAAATGATTGATTTAAATAAATATCAAGAACTAATAGATAAGATTTATTAAAGGAAGAATCTAGAATTGAATTAGTGAATTCAATAGAATTTTGGTTCAAATTATTTGAATACCAAAATCGGCACATGTATGATATTTTAGGAAATAATTATTGAATTATTTTGTCTAAAATAAATATATAAAAGAATTTTTAACCAATGACAAATTAAACAAAGAAAAAATTAGTTTTTCTTATTGATTTTATGCACATAAAATCGGCACGTAAGATAAATAAGAAATAAAATTTGATTTTATTCTTGGCATTTATCTTGTATTTATTTTGATAGTATTTCCTAATTCGATTGGAAAACTGTTTTGCGTATAAATACAAACGTCTTGGTTGTTCATTCAAAAGCTTCTAATTTCAATTTTCAAAATTGAAAAATCTTTTTCTTCCTATTTTCCTCATATTCGATTTACAATAGTCTAAAAGGGAAGAAAATATTCTTCTTGCCAAAACCATAGTTTTCTAATTTAGTTTAGCTATCAATTTGTTTTTATTTTGAATTATGTAATAACTATTGGTTCTCATTTCGTATGAACCAAGTTTGGGAATATTTTAAATAAGAGTTATTTAGGTAGATATTCCTTTACAATTATATTACAAACTTCCAAAGTGTGATTGGATGGTTATTCAAAATACTTAGTATAAAACAAATAAATTCCAAATCCACATTCTAAACTCCGGTATATCTAAATGAGTTATAAGGTTTAAAAATGTTTAAATACTTAAGTCTAAAATTACTTAAATAAGTTAGAGGGATTAATCTCTTAAAGATGGTTCTCAAGGAATTTGAGGTGATAACCATATTAATCCACAAACTTATGGGATAAGTAAAATAGAATATCTTTGATTTATCAAAGATAACTAGACTTAAATATCACTAAAGTTGGACATTTAGATGTTAGAACTTAAGTGATAAGCAAACATTAAATCGATTTCTTATATTCCAACATTCAGTTATTTAAAAGGGTGTTTTAAAAGATACAAACTGATATGGAATAAACAAAATAGAAATTGAAAAGTAATAACTAGTGAATAATTGATTTCACAAATTATTAAAGAAAAGTTCAGTAAATCAGTGATACTGAAAGCTTTAAACCTTACTTAAGATATAAAAGAATTACAATGATTTTATTTCACAATAAAAACAAGTAGTTATTTAAAAGTTTAAATTGTAAAACTACTTGTAGAACTTTATTTGAGTGGGAGCGTCATAGTACGAACCAAAGGGACTTTTAGAAGTCCAAGTGAAACTCATTGACTTCAAAATCAATGAATAATGTTCAAAATAAGTGAAATAAAAATGACACGAATTTTCAATAGTGGAGTTGAAAAATGGTCACTTATACTTATACATTATTTTTGAAATAATAACAAGTATAAAAATTGTAATCATTAAACAAATGAAAGTAATGGAGAATTACTTTGTAGTGGGAGCTTAAGAATTTCGAGAATCCTAGAACCAATGTGACTAAAATAAAATTTACAAATAGTATGTTAGTGCACATAGATAAAATGGGAGATTTTATGAGTTGCACGGGCTCAAATTCGAACATGAATTTAATTTCATGTAAGAATTCGGCAAAAGACCTTTGCGAATTAAACATTAAATGAGTTAAGTATAAGTAAAATGAGCTTTTACTAACTAAACTCTAGATTCGCGTGATTACTAAGTTGTTAGTAAATGAAATGTGGTTGAACATGATGGTTTCAAATCAATAATAGAGTTTATTTTATGGCGATAAAATATGGAATCTATTACACTTAATGAAACTAACATCAGACAAAAGAAATACATACTAAACAGATGAAAAACGTTAGTGATAAAGTATTAAAATTACTACCATGGCTAAGTAGTTGATAGTCATCCAGTTTGACTGGAATTACAAGTCAAATCTCCAAAGATCTAGGACAAGTGGGAGATTGTTAGGAATGGTGTCCTAGAACTTGTAATTATTTAATAATAATAATTTATTTAGAATAAATTAAATAAATAAACATAAGTTCTTTATATTATCTAGATTGATTCAATTAACGATATTAGGAATATATGGAAATATATTAATATCAAACATTCAAATAGTAAACCCTAAGTTACTCTTATGAAATCACGACTTAGTATGTGAGTCATACGAGAGGATTAAAGTCGAGATGAGTAACTTAAAAGTGTCTACAGTAAATGGATAACGTTTGGGAACCTTATCCTGGTAACACTGTTGATAGTTTCGCATTTTGTTTATAGACAAATGATCTAATCCTGATCATTCATGTGGGAGACATGAAATGGAAATATCATATACAATGTTGATTGTATAAGACAGGACCATGATGTTCGATCAAATTTCTCCTTAGTACCGTTTACGAGAAATGATCGAATATCAAACTAAGTTTATCAACCGTGATAGATCTCAATCCTGAGTGAAATGCGGACTCCTATTTGTGGAGTTATGTTCTTTGATTCACATAGTTGAGAGCGATCTATAAGAACGCTCAATACACTCCTGTTTTGGGAACATGACTAGATAAGTAGCTGGGAACTCATTTTCACGAGATGGAATTCATAACTTTCCTATAAATTAACGGTATCAGTGCGATACCTAAACATTTTAGGAACTTTAGGAAACTCCCTTGATGTACTGATTCGAGACATGAACAAGTGGCGCCACGACTTCTATTGATCACGAAGTACCTTATCTCTAGTTCGACTAAAGATAAAGTTCATTGGAGAATCAGCGGGAACACAAGGATAAAGCGGTAATTACAGGGGCAAAACGGTAAATTTATCGCCTTGTAATTATGAGGGTTCCACGTGAAGGATTATATCACAGATATAAATAAAGATAAACTAAATGGACATAACTCATCTATAGTGAGGGGAGTTCAGCTATGAATCTATAGTGGAATTATTCATAGTTAGATAATAAGTAATTAACTGATTATGAGTTAATCAATTAATTGACTAACTATTAAGCCCATGATCTATAGGTCCATCGGGTCCCTATGCTAGCCCAAATATCGTAGTCGCGAAATCAAGTAGAAGAAATGCAAATTTTTAAGTAAAGTGAATTACTTAAAATAGGCAATAATAATTGTTTAAATAGTGAGTATATTTAAACGGTAATTAATATAAACATTATTAATTGTTTAAATAATGAGTTTATTTAAACATGAAATTAATAATGAAATATTATTAATTAGATATTATTAATTTTTTAAATATTGAGTATATTTAAATGGTAATTAATAATTTGAAATTAATTAACAATTATTAATTGTTTAAATAATAAATTTTATTTGAACGGAATTAATAATAAAAAGTTATCAATAAAATTATTAATTAAATAATGAGTTTATTTAATGGAAATTAATAATTAAAATATTTATTATTAATTATTTAAATAATGAAAATTATTTAAATGGAAATTAATAATTAAATATAATTTGATAATATTTAGTCGGGAGAAAATATTAATATTATTATTTGTTTAAATAAAATATTTTATTTAAATGGTAATTAATAAATAAATTAATTAAGTTGGACTAATTAATTTAAGAGAGAGTTTCAAGCCCAATTGGATTAATGAACCCAATTGAAATTGGCCCAAAATAATTAATTAAATAAATTTGATTTATTAATTATTTATTATTAATTTTGGCCTTCATAGATAATTTGTAGGAGATAATTATTTGAATTATATCCTATAATAATTATATAGATTTATTTACCCAAGATAAAAAAAATAAAGAAAATAAAATAATCTCCTATTTATCTATGGCATTTTCGAAATTGCAAGATAAAAGAAAGAGATAATCTTTTTTTCTTTTTGTATTTATCTCTATAGATTAATCCTAATGGGATTAGGATTCCTATTTTTCTATAAATAGGAGGGTTGGGTCATTCATAAATCATACAATTAAAATTCCTTAGAAATTTGGAATTCTCTCTTCCTCCTCTCCCCCCTTTGAGTGCCGATTTTCCCTATTCAAAATTGGGAAGAAAATATTTTTCTTCTTCCCAATTTCTTCTATAGTTCGATCCCACAATCGTTTTTCGTTTGATCGATCGGGATAAAGCGTAGAAGATCCGGTGTTGCAGAGGATTTGATGCTGTAAAGAAACCTCCAACCGATTCTCCATTTATTACTCAATGTAAGGTTTGATTTTAATTTTCGAAATTTAAAGCATGAATCTACATGTTTTTTCACAAATTGCATGATATTAATAGATCCATAATTAAATGTTAATTAGTTTACTAAATCAAATTCCGCTAGTTTAGTAAATCATCCCTTCATCTGTAACACTGCTGCAGGTGTTCATTCCCATAGGAAGGTTTCTTGTATAAATCAATATCAAGTTGGGTCTCCCGAAAGGGATAAAAAATTTAAATGAGATTGATTGAAGACTGAATCTACACTACGTAGACACTCTTCAATTTTATTTAAATGACTAAATTAGTGGGTCACACTTAAAAGAAATTTGATAAATTTTGTTATCAAAACTCTGGACCAAATACACGGTAAACAATGACATAGGAATATGAGTTATTTTGGAGTTGTCAATTGTTCGAGTGGCATCTCGTTTTAATGATGGTAACTGACCTATCATTCGACGGGCACTTCACTGGTATCAGTAAAATATCGTGACATAGTAACATGTTTTAGGGCTTTTCTGTTCATTAATATGTTCGCATTCATGCATCATATTTAATTATATGTCGAAACTTTGAGTATTTGAATGTTGAATGCATGTTAGATTATTAAGATAAAGTTTATTTAAATTTCAGTAATATAGCATCTCTTTTAGTCACTATACTTGGAAAGAACAAACTGAACTATGAGAACTGTGTTTCCTAGAAAAGGAAATGAATAATTTAAGTAAAGCAGTTTACTTAAATAAATAGACAATATTAATTATTTAAATAATGAGTTTATTTGAATGGAAATTAATATCATTGTTATTATTTATTTAAATAATGTGTTTATTTAAATGGTAATTAATAATAAAATATTATTAATAAATAATTATTAATTATTTAGGTAATGTGTTTACCTGAATGGAAATTAATAATTAAACATTTATTATTAATTTTAAATAATAGTGATTATTTAAAAGGATAATAGTAAATAACATATTTATTATTAATTTAAATAATGTCGATTATTTAAATAGAAAATAATAAATATTTATTAATAATGAAATACAAAATCGGAATATGATGTTTAATTTGAATAATTTATTTATTTAAATAAATATCAAGAGTTAATAAATAAAGCTTATTAATAAGGAGAAATCTATAATTGAATTAATGAATTCAATGGATTTTGGTTCAAATTATTAAATACCAAAATCGGCTCATATATAATATTTTAGGAAATAATTCTTGAATTATTTTGTCTAAAATAAATATATAAAAGAATGTTTTAACCAAAGACAAATCAAAAAAAAAAAAATTAGTTTTTTCTTATTGATTTTATACACATAAAATCGGCAAGTAAGATAAATAAGGAATAAAATTTGATTTTATTCTTTGCATTTATCTTGTATTTATTTTGATAGTACTTCCTAATTCGATTGGAAAACTGTTTTGCGTATAAATACAAACGTCTTGGTTGTTCATTCAAAAACTTCTAATTTCAATTCTTGAAATTGAAAACTCTTATTCTTCCTATATTTCCTCATATTCGATTTACTATAGTCTAAATGGAAGAAAAATATTTTTCTTCCCAAACCATAGTTTTCTAGTTTAGTTTAGTTATCAATTTGTTTTTATTTTGAATTATGTAATAACTATTGGTTCTCATTTCGTATTGTAACGACCCGAACCCGTTAAATTCTTTAAATTCAAATGCACAGCGGAAGACTCGACTTTTAGAGAAAAACGGCGTGGGTTCGTTTAAAAATCGAATAGCCAAAATCTGTTTTACAACCCAAATTCCAGAAAAAGCGATAAATCGGGAATGCGTATTCCAAAAGATATTTAAATCATAAAACATAGACATATTTTACACAAATACCCTTTCGGGCTCAAAAGACATAAGTATGTAAAGATGGAATAATTTACAAGCATTCAATGAATGCTAAACCAAAATGAGTTCTTAATATTGTCCATACACCATCTCGACTAGTCACGCGGCTCCACCTCCTCTACCATGCTTCTTAGCTCGAGGTTTACCTGAAAATTTGTAAGTGTAGCACCATTAGCATAACATGCTAGTGAGAGTAAAACGAAAGCAAGTAATCCTATGAACAAAATCTCATAACCGAAATCGTGTAGGCCTATAATGCTCAATACTACCCACATCCACACTTCCAATTTCCATACAATCATTCGATAGTCATATATTACCTGTATTCATCATTCATTACCAAGAGATAGATATAAAGACTTAAAGTAAAGTAACATTCACTACTAAGTCTTACTACACAATTCTAAAGAATATGTAAAGGTAACATTAACTATCTTTATTACCAAACAAGTTTCATCGTATCGTGCTATTGTATGGATCGAAATCAACATACCACATACGGTCGTAACATGTCTCAAGTTACCATACCATGATACTGTATGGACCGAAGTCAACAAACTATCATGTACCATATATCAAATCATCGCACCATGATACGTATGGATCCGAATCAACATACTATCATGTGTCATATCACAATCATAGTACCATGGTACCGTATGGATCCGAATCAACATACTACCATGTACCATATCACAATCATCGGATATCAGGACTTTCACCATATAGATATCAGGAATTTCACCATATAGGTATCAGGAATTTCACCATATAGATATCAGGAATTTCACCATATAGGTATCAGGAATTTCACCATATAGGTATCAGGAATTTCACCACATAGGTATCAGGAATTTCACCACATAGATATCAGGAATTTCACAACATAGGTATCAGGAATTTCACCACATAGGTATCAGGAATTTCACCACATAGGTATCAGGAATTTCACCATATAGATATCAGGAATTTCACCATATAGATATCAGGAATTTCACCATATAACAAATCATCGCACCATGATACGTATGGATCAAAATCAACATACTACCATGTGCCGTATCACAAATCATAGTACCATGGTTACATATGGATCAAAATCACATACTACCATGTACTATTTCACAAACCCTCGCACCATGATTACATATGGATCAAAATCAACATACTATCATGTGCCGTAGTGCCATATTACCATCATCGTACCATGATAGGTATGGATCGAAATCAACATACTACCATGTGCCGTAGTGCCATCATCGTAACGTGCTCGTATGGAATCGAATCAACATACCACGTACGGTCGTACCAACATCACACCATGATTACATATGGATCAAAATCACATACTATCATGTGCTAGTTACAAACCATAGTACCATGGTTACATATGGATCAAAATCACATACTACCATGTACTATCCCACTAATCATCTCACCATGATTACATATGGATCAAAATCACATACTATCACGTGCAGAATCAAAGTGCTCAAGGTACCCACAAATCATCACACCATGATACATATGGACCAAAATCAACATATTACCATGTGTAAATCAATGTGCCTAAGGTCACCACAAATCATCTCACCATGATTACATATGGATCAAAATCACATACTATCACGTGCGGAATCAATGTGCCGTAGGTCCCCAAAAGTTAGCTAAACTCCAAAGAATTCTACTAAGTTAATTAGAAACCTAACCAACTAGATTACACGAGTTACTACTCAAGTGCATCTTCTAATTACTTTACTTCCAAATCCATCAAAGTAACTTTCAAATCAATCAAAGTAACTTCCAAAACCATCAAAGTAACTTCCAAAACCATCAAAGTAACTTCCATTCCACTTTCATCTAACATCTCCAAATCACATTACCATACTTCCAAACCTCTCCGATGTTCTCTAATCATCGAACTAACCAAAATTCCAAACTTTCCACACACACTTCCGAATCAAAGTCTTCAACCAAAACTTAATCCTAAGAAGTTATCTCCCTCTTAACATTGATAAACAATTACATAATGAAACTAAATTCATAAAACCACTAACTTTCACATTAAACTCACCTTAGCCAAATAACTCCAAATCTCCACTTTCCACGAAACAACAACCGAGCAATCGCACCTACAATTCACCAATTGCACAACATATTACAACTCATAACTAATATGCGAACAAGTGTGCAATTTCGGGTGAATAGTGATTTCGGATGAATAGTGTTTTCGGGTGAATAGTGTTTTCGGATGAATAGTGTTTTTCGAAAATCCGGGCTCAAAATCGTCAATTTCCATGATAGAAATTCATGATTTCAACTTCAAAACTCATTTATAATCAAAAACGAACAAAACCATATAAAAAGTTTTGAAAACTTACTTTTTGGGACTTCCCTTAGAGAACGGGAAACTTCGAAAAGGTAGGTTGGATAGGTAGCCCTCGTCCCTACCAATCCAACGCAACCGAAATCAAGCCGATCCATCGAGAAACGAATGAGAAGCGAAGAAAAGAAATCCTTCATCCATGGTGGATGAAGGCTACGGCCAAGGAAGGAAAGGAAAGAAGAAAAATGTTGAATTTTGGTCAATTTTGTGGTTTTTAAAGATAAATGAATAGTAAAATTTAGATATTTTAAGAAATTGGAAATGACGCCTACGTCCCTCTTTTGTTTTTACTTTAAAAATGAAACCCGAAGCTCTTAAATAAATCTAAAGGTGATTAATAATTATTAATTGGCCCATTAATAATTATTAATGTCACCGAAACAATTTTAAAGTATTAAAACGATTTAAATGAATTTCGGACGAAAATAGCTACTAAAATCGAAATCACTATTTTTTTTAAATTAACCTTAAATACTTTAATTAAAGTAAATAAATAAAATAAAAATAAAAATAAAAAATTTTACCCCCAAAAGTAACGGGACGTTACATGTATGAACCAAGTTTGGGAATATTTTAAATAAGAGTTATTTAGGTAGATATTCCTTTACAATTATATTACAAAGTTCCAAAGTGTGATTGGATGGTTATTCAAAATACTTGGTATAAAACAAATAAATTCCAAAACCAAATTCTAAACTTCGAAATATCTAAACAAGTTATAAAGGTTTAAAAATGTTTAAATGCTTAAGTCTAAAATTACTTAAATAAGTTAGAAGGATTAATCTCTTAAAGATGGTTCTCAAGGAATTTGAGATGATAACCATATTAATCCACGAACTTATGGGATAAGTAAAATCGAATATCTTTGATTTATCAAAGATAACTAGACTTAAACATCACTAAAGTTGGACATTTAGATGTTAGAACTTAAGTGATAAGTAAACATTAAATCGATTTCTTATATTCCAAACATTCAGTTATTTAAAAGGATGTTTTAAAGGTAATAACTGATATGGAATAAACAAAACAGAAATCAGCAAGTAAAAATTAGTGAATAATTGAATTCATAAATTATTAAAGATAAATTCAGTAAATCAGTGATACTGAAGGGTTTAAACCATACTTAAGATAGAATAGAATTACAATAATTTTATTTCACAATAAAACAAGTAGTCATTTAAAAGTTTAAATGGTAAAACTACTTGTAGAACTTTATTTGAGTGGGAGCGTCATAATACGAACCAAAGGACTTTCGAAGTTCAAGTGAAACTCATTGACTTCAAAATCAATGAATAAAGTTCAAAATAAGTGAAATAAAAATGACACGAATTTTCAATAGTGGAGTTGAAAAATGGTCACTTATACTTATACATTATTTTTGAAATAATAACAAGTATAAAATTGTAATCATTAAACAAATGAAAGTAATGGAGAATTACTTTGTAGTGGGAGCTTAAGAATTTTGAGAATCCTAGAACCAATGTGACTAAAATAAAATTTACAAATAGTATGTTAGTGCACATAGATAAAATGGGAGATTTTATGAGTTGCACAGGCTCAAATTCGAACATGAATTTATTTCCATGTAAGAATTTGACAAAATACCTTTGCGAATTAAACATCAGATGAGTTATGTATCAGTAAAATGAGTTTTTACTAACAAAACTCTAGATTCGCATAATTACTAAGTCGTTAGTAAATGAAAGGTGGTTGAACATGATGGTTTCAAATCAATAATTAATAGAGTTTATTTTATGGTGATAAAATATGGAATCTATTACACTTAATGAAACTAACATCACACAAAAGGAATACATACTAAATAGATGAAAACGTTACTGATAAAGTATTAAAATGACTACCATGGCTAAATAGTTGATAGTCATCCAGTTTGACTGGAATTACAAGTCAAATCTCCAAAGATTTAGGACAAGTGGGAGATTGTTAAAAATGGTGTCCTAGAACTTGTAATTATTTAATAATAATAATTTATTAAGAATAAATTTGTGACGACCCGTCACTTTTAAATAATTTAAATCAGAGAAAACAGCGGAAGTCTTTTATTTTAAGAAAATTTGGCGTGGTTATGTTTGAAAATTTGCTGGCCAAAAACCTGTTTACATCTTAATTTCAAAATCTAAAATACACAAGGAACATTAAGTTCCTATCTAGGAGTTCAAAATGATTATAATCATAAATCAACGACAATAAGCTCTTATGAGCTAATTACAAAGTACAAATCATCAAAATGATATAAAGTTCACAAAACCATGTACATGGATTTTACATAACACATAGTCCATCTCGATCATCATCATCCTCTCGATCAAGCGCGCACCAGCTCCTCTTCCACGATCCCAAACATTACCTGAAATGTTTGTAATATCATGAGCTAACAACTTAAGCCCAGTGAGAATAATAAGAATAAAAAGTAAGAATAGACCTCAAATTCGCATTTCGATTTGTGTCCAAAATAATCCGACACAATCTTTCCTAGAATTCTCCAAAGTCTAGGTCATTCTATTTCATATTTTCCAATTGATGATACTAATTAGCACACTTAGTTTAATTGTTCATCCATCAACTTGTTATAACATAAGTGAGAAAAATAAATAAACTTTGTATAATTATAACATCTCGATTCTCTTTCTCATCTATCATATGCATAAAAGTAATGAGTACATCCCGTAGGATACGCATTCGCCATTTATGCATGAAATGAAGATAATGTGGATTTTTACATACTATCCACCCTTATCCTTATGTATGAAGTAGTGTGGGGGTCTCATGTCATCCACTAAAACTTATGCATGAAGTATTGTGGGGGTCTCATGTCATCCACCAATACTTATGCATGGAAATAGTGTGGGGGTCTCATGTCATCCACCTTTCTTTCTCATTTTTCTCTTTTCAAAAATATGCGATGTTATGCATATGCTTGCATATGCTTGCAAAAGTAATAAAGTAAATGTAAATGATAAAGCAACCGAAATATGCATAAAGTAATTGAGCAAAAGTAAAGACATAAAGTAAATGACATAGGTAAAAAAATAGATAGGATTTCCGGACGAACGATATATCGATCGAACTCCGCTAATAAAGTAAAGAATCTTAACTTCATGATTATTCTAAACCTTCAAGGATTTTAACTTCCAATAATCCGAGGTTCTATCAATTGTTCTTATCCAAGTTTTAGATCCTTTAACTTCCAATAATCCATTCTAAACTCCGAAACTAATCTAACTTAGAATCTTCTAAGATTCAAGGCTTTCATCGAGAAATCCTAAGTTTCTCGCCTAAATGATTAACTTCAAATCCTAAGGCACTATCTCACAACTCTCTAATCTTAGATTGGATTCTAATCTTAGTTTCTGATTCTACAAATCATCGCACTTATTCGCTTTCTATAGTTACTTTAAATTCTAACTATTCTCACCTTAGCCAAATAATTTCAAATCTCCAATTTCCACGAAATAACCACCGAGCAATTGCACCTACAATTCACCGATTGTACAACATATTACAATTCATAACTAATATGCGAACAAATGTGCAATTTCGGGTGAATAGTGATTTCGGATGAATAGTGTTTTAGGGTGAATAGTGTTTTTCGAAAATCCGGGCTCAAAATCGTCATTTTTCATGATAGAAATTCATGATTTCAACTTCAAATCTCATTTATAATAAAAAACGAACAAAACCACCTAAAAAGTTTTGAAAACTTACTTTTTGGGACTTCCCTTAGGGAACGAGAAACTTCGAAAAGCTAGGTTGGATAGGTAGCCCTCGTCCCTACCAATCGAACGGAACCGAAAACAAGCCGATCCATCGAGTAACGGATGAGAAATGAAGAAAAATAAAAACCCATCCATGGAGAAATAAGGCCTACGGCCATGGAGAAGGAAAGGAAGAGAAAGATGAAGGCAAAAAGTCAAATGGTGATATTTAAAGAATAAATGAATAGTAATTTTAGATATTTTAAGAAATTGGAAATGACGGTTGCGTCCTTTTATGACTTTTGACTTCTAAATCGAAACCCGATGCTCTTAAATAAATCTAAAGGTGATTAATAATTATTAATTGGCCTATTAATAATTATTAATGTCACCGAAACGAATTTAGAGCATTAAAACGATTAAAACGAATTTCAGTCGAAATTAACTACTAAAATCGAAATTACAAAATAATAATTAAACTAAATACTTAAATTGAAATAAATAAATAAATAATATTAAATAAATAAATAAATAAAATAAATAAATAAATAAAAATTCACTTCAAAATAACGGGACGTTACAGTTTACCCTCCTTAAAAGACTTTTCGTCCTCGAAAAGTGCGTTCCCTGAGTGAATAAAGCGAGGGTACTTTACTGTATCTCATCTTCACGTTCCCACGTTATTCCCTTTAACACTTGGTTCTTTCAAAGAACCGTAACCAAGTATATTCCTTTTTATTTCTCATCACTTTTGTTCGAATGCTCTTATCGGGTGCCTTCTCATAAGACTTATTAGCATTCAAAACAACCAGTTCATAATCAATCACGTGGAACGGATTCACCATGTATTCTCGAAGCATCAATACATGGAAAATATTACAAACGGTCGATAACGAAAGTGGTAAGGCTAAACAACAAGCTACCACTTCTACTCGATTGAGTATCTCGATAGGCCAAATAAACTTAGGGTTCAACTGACCCTTATTCCCAACTTCCATAACACCCTTCCTTGGTGCCACTTGAAGAAAACGAGATCCACTACTATCGCTTGAACGGACTACACCGAATCCTGCTGTCAACTTTGGTTATTCCTTAACCTTTCTCTACACAAATGATAGACTCGCTAGTCATTTGTTACAACTTGAGTACCAAAAATCTCTTTTCTCCAATCTCATCCAAATGAGCGGGAGAACGACACTTTCAACCATAAAATGCCTAAATAGTACCAAAACTTCGAGACAAAGCGAGTGTCTCGTTCGATAAAATCTTCACCTGGCACACTACATCCTATCAATCTTTCTTTGGTACAACTGCACCTAGTCTTAACCGGATAGATAATCCTTCCAAGAGTAAAGTGTGCGGTTTTTCATCAAATGGTCTACAATCACCCAAATGATATCATAATTCTTTGCCGTCCTTGGCAAACCTTGATAAAATCCATGGAAATCTTTTCCCATTTCCATTTAAGTACTCTCAAAGGTTAAGATAACTCGGTGGATTTTTAGGGCCTTGACTTACTAACAAATCAAGCACCTACTCACATACTTTACAATCTCATGTTTCATTCCAGGTTACCAATAAAATTGTCTCGGTTCTCTTACCTCTTTGTATTGCCTGGATGAACATAAAAGATAAAACTATGACCTTCCTCCAACAGTTCTTTTCAAAAGTCGATCTTGAAGGCACACATAGCTTCTTACGATACGTCGAGTACTATCGTAGAGAAGGTAAAATGGTCGAAATATCTCGACTCAACCTCTAAAAAGCCTATGTAAAAGAGTCTATCCTCTCTATGTATCAATCACCTCTGCCTCAAAGTAGGTCCCGCTGTTAAACTAGCCACACTCACAGTGACCTTGGTAGTAAGAAATGCTATCTCAGCTCGTTCCATATTCCACCTCAAACTCAAAGGTATGGCCGACAAAACTGACAACCGAGAAGACTTTCTACTGAGCGCGTCAACCACTACACTGACTTTTCCAAGATGATACTAAATGTCACAGTCATAATCTTTAACGAGCTCTAACCATCTCATGCTCTTTCAACTGACGGGAAGCATAAGCTGTAACTTTTCCGTGTTGCATTAGCACACATCCCAAACCTCTGTGGGAAAACATTTGTGTATACAGTCAGACCACCGGTTCTGTCAAGCGACACTAGAGCAGGTGTTATCACAAGCCTTCTCTTGAGCTCTTCAAAGCTCCTTTCACAATCCTCAGACCATACAGAATCAACTCCCTTCCGAGTCAATCGTGTCAAGGCTGAAGCAATTTTGGAGAAATCTTGCACAAACCGTCGATAATAGCCTGCAAGTCCCATAAAACTACGAATATCAGCCACTCTAGTCGGTCTAGGCCAGTTACTAACTGCCTCAATCTTAGAGGAATCAATATAATCCTCTTCTTGATAACACATGGCCTATTATGCCATTTCTTTTAGCCAAAACTCACAGTTTGAGAACTTGGCATACACTTTTGATTTCTTAATAATGTCAAAATTCCTTCACATGCATATCATGCATCTCCTCAGTCTTAGAATACATCAGATTGTCATCATTAACCGTAACATCGATAGAATTGGTGTACCTCTTGAACACAGTATGGATAAGATCCATAAAATTACAGGCGCGTTGGTTAAGTCAAAATGCATGACTACAAACTCATAATATCCATCACGCCTTCTGAAAACAGTTTTAGGATTATCTTAATCCCGAATCTTCAACGGATTTAACCGGATCTCAAATCTATCTTTGAAAGGATAGCGGTTTCTTCCCAATATTTGAGGAACAATCTTCCAACCATTAGGGGGATATGTTTCATAACATATATATATAACATTTGAATCTCGTTCTCTTTATTACCTTATACTATACATAAGGTTTACATCAATCTTATTCTCCAATTACGAGATTCTCCAATTTATTGAGAAATTAGTTCTCTTACATGTTTATCACATGATAGTTATACAAGGTTCAATACACCCTTGTATTCTTTTATTATCCAATTCAATCTCATTCTTTTTTCCTATAGCACTTGGCTATACATCAATTTCTTTTCTTTTCTCTCTAGAAAAGTACGTCTTAAATAATCCTTTCTATAGTTCTCTAATCTCTAGAAAACTAACTTTCATAATCATAATCTTTATAGGATGAGCAACTGATCATATAGATCATCAATCAACACAATTGGTACTTGTTTTTCCCTGTAATTGATTCAACTCTCGATAATCAATATACAGTCTCACTGAACTATCTTTCTATTCACAAACAAACAAAGTGCTCCTTATGAGGACACACTAGGGTGAATAAACCCTGAGTTTAAGAGTTCCTATAACTGACTCTTAAGCTCTTTTAACTCAGCTAGTTTCCGGTACAGAAGTAACGATAATACTAGCTAAATAGCTCAAGGCTCCATCACTTAGAAGCACTCTAGCTTCTACCATAGATATCAAAATGGGTGCTACTCTATCATTAGACCCACGAAAACATAGACTAGTCCCACATGGACTCATAAAATTAATAACTCTCTCAATACAATCAATGGTATGATTGGATAATAGTCAATCCATACCAAATATCACATCAACATCAAACATATGCATAACAATCATAATAAAATGTGAGCATCTACTCATAATGCAAATGTCATAAGTGCCATATGCACTATCATCATAATAAGCTTCCTCTCTGGGAAAGCACATATCTCGAAACTCAACAGTCTCGACTCAAGAGCTGCCAACTTAACATAACAAGATAAAATAAAAGAGTGGCTAGCTCAAGAATTAAACAGAATAAATGCCAAACGGCCTGAAAATAATAAAGTATAAACCACTACCATACTGGTAGCTTTTCTTGATAATTCTAACCTTATTACTATGTTGTGATGGTTAAGTCCTATACGCCCTATAAAAGTGGCATGAATCCAAGTTTGATCACAACATAGCATCTTGGTAGAAGTGTGCATCTCCCGATGGAAACTAACACAACTATTGTAGTAAGGATGATCCAATCCTTGTTGAGCTCCACCTCGAACCAGTTGTTGTTGTTGCCGCTGTTGTTGTTGTTGTTGATGTTGTTGTTGCTGCGGCATCCCTTGACTGGCGTCGTCATCCTTTGCTTTCTTCTTTTGAGGGGTAATCTTTCCCATAGTAGTTAATTTTCTTTTCCTTTCATAAGATGTAAAATCCAAGATAAGGATGACTCCTAAGCCTCCTTATTCAAATCTTGAATGAACTCAACCTCAGAGATCATTTGCTTTCTTGTAAAGCAAAACTGGTGCCTGTCAAACACCTTAGTTCAATATCATTCTAACCTTCCAACATAGGTTTTACTTTAGAGTCTATCATAAAAGACTCAGTAGGTCCAAACTATGCCCTACAAGTTTCTCAAAGTTCACCGTTCAATTAGATGGTCAAACACCATGTGAATTGAAATTCACCAAGCCATCTCATTATCTTATAGAAGTTACCGATATCACGGTCCATCAATTTCCTTTTATATCGATCGAACTCCGCTAATAAAGTAAAGAATCTTAACTTCATGATTATTCTAAACCTTCAAGGATTTTAACTTCCAATAATCCGAGGTTCTATCAATTGTTCTTATCCAAGTTTTAGATCCTTTAACTTTCAATAATCCATTCTAAACTCCGAAACTAATCTAACTTAGAATCTTCTAAGATTCAAGGCTTTCATCGAGAAATCCTACGTTTCTCGCCTAAAGGATTAACTTCAAATCCTAAGGCACTATCTCACAACTCTCTAATCTTAGTTTGGATTCTAATCTTAGTTTCCGATTCTACAAATCATCGCACTTATTTGCTTCCTATAGTTACTTTAAATTCTAACTATTCTCACCTTAGCCAAATAATTCCAAATCTCCAATTTGCACGAAACAACCACCGAGCAATTGCACCTACAATTCACCGATTGTACAACATATTACAATTCATAACTAATATGCGAACAAATGTGCAATTTCGGGTGAATAGTGATTTCGGATGAATAGTGTTTTCGGGTGAATAATGTTTTCGGGTGAATAGTGTTTTTCAAAAATCCGGGCTCAAAATCGTCATTTTTCATGATAGAAATTCATGATTTCAACTTCAAATCTCATTTATAATCAAAAACGAACAAAACCACCTAAAAAGTTTTGAAAACTTACTTTTTGGGACTTCCCTTAGGGAATGAGAAACTTCGAAAAGCTAGGTTGGATAGGTAGCCCTCGTCCCTACCAATCCAACGGAACCGAAAACAAGCCGATCCATCGAGTAACGGATGAGAAATGAAGAAAAATAAAAACCCATCCATGGAGAAATAAGGCCTACGGCCATGGAGAAGGAAAGGAAGAGAAAGATGAAGGCAAAAAGTCAAATGGTGATATTTAAAGAATAAATGAATAGTAATTTTAGATATTTTAAGAAATTGGAAATGACGGTTGCGTCCTTTTATGACTTTTGACTTCTAAATCGAAACCCGATGCTCTTAAATAAATCTAAAGGTGATTAATAATTATTAATTGGCCTATTAATAATTATTAATGTCACCGAAACGAATTTAGAGCATTACAAAATAATAATTAAACTAAATACTTAAATTGAAATAAATAAATAAATAACATTAAATAAATAAATAAATAAATAAATAAATAAATAAAAATTCACTTCAAAATAACGGGACGTTACAAAATTAAATAAATAAACACAAGTTCTTTATATTATCTAGATTGATTCAATTAATGATATTAGGAATATATGGAAATATATAAATATCAAACATTCAAATAGTAAACCCTAAGTTACTCTTATGAAATCACGACTTAGTATGTGAGTCATACAAGAGGATTAAAGTCGAGATGAGTAACTTAAACGTGTCTATAGTAAACGGATAACATTCGGGAACCTTATCCTGGTAACACTGTTGATAGCTACGCATTTTGTTTATAGACAAATGATCGAATCCTGATCATTCATGTGGGAGATATGAAATGGAAGTATCATATGCAATGTTGATTGTATAAGACAGGACCACGATGTTCGATCAAATTTCTCCTTAGTACCGTTTACGAGAAATAATCGAATATCAAACTAAGTTTGTCAACCGTGATAAATCTCAATCCGGAGTGAAATGCGGACTCTCATTTGTGGAGTTATGTTCTTTGATTCACATATTTGAGAGCGATCTGTAAGAACGCTCAATACACTCCTGTTTTGGGAACATGACTAGATAAGTAGCTGGGAACTCATTTTCACGAGATGAAATTCATAACTTTCCTATAAATTAACGATATCAGTGCGATACCTAAACATTTTAGGAACTTTAGGAAACTCCCTTGATGTACTGATTCGAGACATGAACAAGTGACGTCACGACTTCTATTGATCACGAAGTATCTTATCTCTAGTTCGACTAAAGATAAAGTTCATTGAAGAATCGGCGGGAACACAAGGATAAAGCGGTAATTACAGGGGCAAAACGGTAAATTTATCCACTGTAATTATGAGGGTTCCACGTGAAGGATATATCACGAGATATAAATAAAAGATAAACTAAATGGACATAACTCATCTATAGTGAGGGGAGTTCAGCTATGAATCTATAGTGGAATTATTCATAGTTAGATAATAGGTAATTAACCGATTATGTGTTAATCACTTAATTGACTAATTATTAAGCCCATGATCTATAGGTCCATCAGGTCCCTATGCTAGCCCAAATATCGTAGTCGCGAAATCAAGTAGAAGAAATGGAAATTTTAAGTAAAGTGAATTACTTAAAATAGGCAATATTAATTGTTTAAATATTGAGTATATTTAAACGGTAATTAATATAAACATTATTAATTGTTTAAATAATGAGTTTATTTAAATAGGAAATTAATAATGAAATATTATTAATTAGACATTATTAATTATTTAAATATTAAGTATATTTAAATGGTAATTAATAATTTGAAATTAATTAACAATTATTAATTGTTTAAATAATAAATTTTATTTGAACGGAATTAATAATTAAAAATTAATTAATTAATAATAAAATGTTATCAATAAAATTATTAATTAAATAATGAGTTTATTTAATGGAAATTAATAATTAAAATATTTATTATTAATTATGTAAATAATGAAAATTATTTAAATGGAAATTAATAATTAAATATAATTTGATAATATTTAGTCGGGAGAAAATATTAATATTATTAATTATTTAAATAAAATATTTATTTAAATGGTAATTAATAAATAAATTAATTAAGTTGGACTTATTAATTTAAGAGAGAGTTTCAAGCCCAATTGGATTAATGAACCCAATTGAAATTGGCCCAAAATAATTAATTAAATAAATTAGAATTATTTATTAATTATTAAGCCAATTTTCGGCCATGACATGTATTTTAGGAAGAGATAATTGTTTGAATTATATCCTAAAATAATTATATAGGTTTATTTACCCAAGATAAATAAAAATAAAGAAAATAAAATAATCTCCTATTTATCTATGGCATTTGCGAAATTGCAAGATAAAGGAAAGCTCACAAAGAGGGAACGTGAGGATGAGATACAGTCAAAGTACCCTCGCTTTATTCACTTAGTGAACACACTTTTCGAGGACGAAAAATCTTTTAAGGATGGTAGACTATAACATGATAAGGCAAACTCAAATGTCAAGTTCAAACAACCGATGCTATTATACTTAGCATGAACCCTTGAAGCATGAATTCAAACCCTCCCTAACTATTCGATTTCAACCATAAGGAAAGGCTAGAAACAGATTGCCTTATGTGATCTAAAAATCATGAAACGGACAAACTTTTACGTTGCATCATCTTATGACTCGAAACACTCCACAAGTTGGTTGATCACTCCTCTCTTGAATGTTTCTAAACATGTAATCTAAAGCAAGATTACAAAGAGTGAGGCGCAAGGCTCTCAATGTGCATAAAAATGCTACATTTCATTCAATCTTTTGAATCTGTCAAGTCTTACAAATCTCCTTATAATGGCTGATACAAGGCCTATTTATAGGCTTAAAATACAAGTAAATTTCGTTCATAATGATCCCATATCAGCCCCATTAAGTTCCTAGCTTGTAACCCCCAAAATTAAAGCAAAAACATAAGTTACATTCAGCTACTATCACTTTGTAACCTACAAGGAAAGTAAAACATTTGTAACTGATATTTAACTCTAATTGAAGCTTCTAAATGGTCATTAATGCTTGTCTTGGAGTTTCTTTAAGTTCCCTTGAATGAAACTTGAGTTGTCATAAATGCATCTAGAGTTGTCATCAATGCTACTACACTTGAAGCTTGAGTTGTCATAAATACATATTGAGTGCATTAAATGCAACTTGAGTTGTCATCAATGCATTTACTCTTTAAGCTTGAATCCGTTAAATGCATGGCTACATATTTCATATCATTCCCCCATTCTTCAAAATGATTCATCCTCGAATCAAAAAGTGTGGCTGCAAAAGAAAGTTAGAGAAAAATAAAATTGGACCTTACAAGCACTCACTCACTTTTTGAACTCTCAAAACATAATTTCACTCGTGTTTGCACTCAAATTTATTGAAGATTGGCTAAGAAATTTAAGGAACCAGCTCATATATATGTAAATATAACAGTAATGAAGAGCTTACAAAAGACCAATTTCAAAATTTTTATCAGAATTGATAACACTTAAGTGCATAAACCAAAGTGCTAGAGTTTAGGATAATTCTGCGCACAGAAAACAAATCCCCGAATTGAATGAATTCCGTTACGAATTGGACAAAGTGACCTTCTGAACATTGAAAGATAACCTTCAGATGAAACTTTTATACTCAGGACAAATAACCAAATTCAGAATTTATGACACGGTTTGGACAGTAAACAGAAGCAATAAATGCGGCAGTTACAAAAAATGGGCAGTTTTGGCAGATTTGAATTTCAAACGTTTTTAGGACTTAAAATCCGTGAAAATCAATGTATAACTGATATTTTTCAATGTTAACTGAATCTGTCAAGTCTTACAAATCTCCTTAAAATGGCTGATACAAGGCCTATTTATAGGCTTAAAATACAAGTAAATTTCGTTCATAATGATCCCATATTAACCCCATTAAGTTCCTAGCTTGTAACCCCCAAAATTAAAGCAAAAACATAAGTTACATTCAGCTACTATCACTTTGTAACCTACAAGGAAAGTAAAACATTTGTAACTGATATTTAACTCTAATTGAAGC
Organism: Gynostemma pentaphyllum; assembly: GCA_028015215.1. NCBI lineage: Eukaryota > Viridiplantae > Streptophyta > Magnoliopsida > Cucurbitales > Cucurbitaceae > Gynostemma > Gynostemma pentaphyllum. The sequence goes on from CM051355.1 coordinate 45,371,812, forward strand.
TTCTAAATGGTCATTAATGCTTGTCTTGGAGTTTCTTTAAGTTCCCTTGAATGAAGCTTGAGTTGTCATAAATGCATCTAGAGTTGTCATCAATGCTACTACACTTGAAGCTTGAGTTGTCATAAATACATCTTGAGTGCATTAAATGCAACTTGAGTTGTCATCAATGCATTTACTCTTTAAGCTTGAATCCGTTAAATGCATGGCCACATATTTCATATCATAACGTCCCGTTATTTTGATGTGATTTTTTTTTATTTAATATTTTTTATTATTTATTTATTTCAATTCAAGTATTTAGTTTAATTATTATTTTGTTATTTTGATTTCAAAAGTTAATTTCGCCCGAAATTCTTTTTAATCGTTTTAATATTTTAAATTCGCTTCGGTGACATTAATAATTATTAATAGGCCAATTAATAATTATTAATCACCTTTAGATTAATTTAAGAGCATCGGGTTTCGATTTAGGAGTCAAAAGTCATAAAAGGACGCAACCGTCATATCCAATTTCTTAAAAATATCCAAAACACTATTCATATTCTTCTTTAAATTGCCATTTGACCAAAGTTGACCAAAACATCTCTCATTTCTCTCCCAAGGCCGTAGCTTCAAGGTGGGGGAAAGGATTTTTTTGGTTTTTACTCGTTTCTCGGTGGATCCGCTCGATTTCGGTTGGATCGGAAAGCCCTCTGGTCTAGGATTCTTTTCCACCCTACGATCGTGCTTTTCTTTCGTGATACACGGAGTTCTCGGTAAGTTTATCTTGAAACCCTAAGCTCCAAATAGTGTTTTAATGGAGTTTTCTCTTTGATTCTTTGATTTTTTGTCGGGAAACTCGGTGTTTGTAAATACGGGAGTTGTTTTAAGAGTTTTTGAAAACTTTCCCTTAACCCTAAAACGACTTTCAGTCGAAGCCCTTCCCGTTTGAAATTTACCTTTTCGGGGTTTGAATATGGGTTATAAATTATTGAACTAATGTTTATTGTAATTCAATTAGGGAAATTACATATTGTTCAAAAACCCTAATTATCGATACCCATTGAAATCGGGAATATCGAAATTGCTTGAAACCAACTCGAAACACATCTAAATTGCCTAAAAGCCGGAAAACCAAACCCGAGACCCACTTTTCAAGCGGGGGCTGAGAGCCTCATGTTGGAGTTTGTTGGGTTTTTCGTCATTTTGTATGCTTAGATGTTGTTTGATCGTTATTTGGTAATTTATTGATTGTTAGATATAATTCTAATTGTAGGTGGTTTGAACTTTGCTTGATCGCTCTATCGGAGGTTGGGAGCGAAGTCTTCTTTTACGAAGGTGAGAATAGTTAGGATTTAAAGTAATTTTAGAAAGTGAATAAGTATGATGGTTTGTAGAATAAGAAGCTAAGACTAAAATTCGAATCTAATATTAGAGGGAAGTGAGTGAGTGCCCTTAGGATTAGGAGTTAATCCTTTAACTGAGAACTTAGGAGTTCTCGAGGAAAGCATTGAATCTTAGAAATTACTAAGATAGATTCGTTTCGAAGCTTAGGTTGGATTATTGGAAGATAAAGATCCAAAATTTTATATAGAACGATTAATAGAACCTCAGATTATATTGGAAGGTTAGAATCCTGGAAGGTATAGGTTAATCGTTTAAGATAGGATTTACTTGTATTAATGTAGCGGAGTTCGATTTACATATCGTTCGTCCGAGATTCCTATCTATTTTACTTTATGTCTTTTACTTTATGCCCCTCTACTTTATGCTTGCATCGACTACTTTAATTCCAAACTTTACTTATTTACTTTTACAAGGATATGCAGGCATATGCATATCATATTGCACCATAACATTTTCACATCATTCATTGAAAAAGAAATGAAGGGGAAAATGTTGGAGCCTACGGCTAGTGTCCGCATCACGTTCAGAGAAAAAGAAACGAAAGTGAGAAAGAAAGGAAGGGAGAATGTTGGAGCCTACGGGTAGTGTCCGCATAACCTTCAGAAAAAAAAAAGAAAAGAAAGTGAAAAGGAAAAGAAGGGAGAATGATGAACCCTACCGGAAGTTCACATCACCTTCAGAAAAAGAAAAGAAAGTGAAAAAGAAAAGAAGGGAGAATGATGAATCCTACGGAAAGTTCACATCACCTTCAGAGAAAAGAAAAGAAAGTGAAAGAAAAGGAGTTGAATGGTATCCTACAGGATGTTTGCATTACTTCTTCATGCATAGGGGGTTGAATGGTATCCTACGGGATGTACGCATTACTTCCTCATGCATAAGGTTGAATGGGTATCCTACAGGATGTACCTATTATCTTCATTCATGTACATAGGGCAAATGCGAAATCCTACGGGATGTCCTCATGCATTCATGCTTATGGTCGATGAATTAGAGAATTGAGATGTTTTATTTTATGCAAAGTATATTTACTTTTCTTATTTTTGTCGTAACAAGTAATCGGATGAGAATTAGACTACGTGTGTTAGTCTATCATCCTTTGGATATTATAGAATGGAATTACTTAATGTTTGAGGAAATTTAGGATTGATTGTGTCAGATTGATTGGACACAAATTAGAATATGAGTTTGAGGTCTAACCTTACTTTTTATGCTTATTATTCTCACTGGGCTTAAGTTGTTAGCTCATGATATTACAAAAATTTCAGGTAATGCCCTGACTAGAGGTCGAGGGAGAGGAAATGGTGCTGCGTGATCAAAGGATAATGACTTCGAGATGGACTAGGTGTTATGTAAAAGTCCATGGACTATGTTTTGTGCATTTTTCACATATTGTGAAGTTGTATAATTGTAAATGGCTCTTAAGAGCTTTTTTCTTTACTTTTAAGTTTATATGTCTTTGAACTCCTGGTTAGGAACTTAATTGTAGCGTCCTGTTATTTTGTGATAAAAAAAACTTTTATTTATTTTATTTCAATTTAAGTAAATAAAGTTTATTTATTTATCGGTAATTTAGAATTTGCAGTTTATTTCGGTTTTAATTTTTTAATTGACCTTTTTAGTTTATTTTTGTTTTAATGGTATTAATAATTATTAACGGGCCAATTAATAATTATTAATCACCATTGGGATAGTTTGAGAAGTTCAGGATTCGTTTTTAAGCCAAAAGTCATAAAAGGACGTAACAGTCATTTCCAAATTTGCAAAATATCTAAATACTATTTTGTCATCTTCTTTAAATGAACCATTGACCACAAAATTGACCAAAACTCCTCATATTTTTCCCTTCCCACCCGTGAGCTTCAAAGAAGAAAGAGAGAAAGTTCGATTTTGTTCGTTTCTTGCCCGATCGACTTGATTCCGGGTCCATTGGAAAGGTATCGGTCCTACGATCCTTTTCCACCTAACCATCGTATTTGCCACTCGTGTTATACGGAGTTCTCGGTAAGTTTCTCTTGAAACCCTAAGCTCCAAATAATGTTTTAATGGAGTTTTCTTTGATTTCCTTCGATTTCATATTGTAGAACTCGGTGTTTGTAAATACAGGAGTTGTTTTAAGTGTTTTTGGAAACAATCCCTTAACCCTAAAACCGAGTTTCAGTCGAAACCCTTCCCGTTTGAAATTTACCCTTTTGGGTTTGATTATGGGTTAGAATTTAATGAAATAATGTTTATTTAAATTCAATTCGGGAAAGGGCTTATTGTTCGAAAACCCTATTTATCGATACCCATTGAAATCGGGAATATCGAATTTTCTTAAAACCAACTCGAAACACTTTTAAATTGCCTAAAAGCCGGAAAACCAAACTCGAGACCCAATTTTGATGATAGGGCCGTGGGCCTCTTGTGGGGATTTGTTGGGTTTTTCGTCGCTTTGTATGTTCAGTTGATGTTTGATCGATAGTTGGTAAAGTTATTGATTATGTGCTATAATTCGTTTGTAGGTGTTTTTGAACCACTAGCTTGATCGCTCCTTCAGACTTAGAAGCAAAGTCATCTTTTATTAAAGGTGAGAATAGTTAGGATTTAAAGTAATTATAGAAATCGAATGAGTGTGAAGGTTTGTAGAGTTCGAAACTAAGATTAGAATTCGAATCTAAGATTAGAGGGTTGTGAGTTAGTGCCCTTAGGATTAGAAGTTAATCCTTTAAGTGAGAACTTAGGAGTTCTCGAGGAAAGTATTGAATCTTAGAAGATTCTAAGTTAGATTCATTTCAAAGCTAAGATTGGATCATTGGAAGTTAAAAGATCCAACTTGTATTTTAGAACGGTTAATAGAACCTCAGATTATTGGAAGTTTAGAATCCTTGAAGGTATAGGTTAATCGTTTGATTTATGATTCTACTTTTATTATTGATACCGGAGTTCGATCGATATATCGTTCGTCCGAGATGCTTACCTACTTTTACCTTATGTCATTTACTTTTTGTCTTTTACTTTATACCTTTACTTTATGCCTTTTACTTTATTTGTGTATCGGCTACATTAATTCCGCACTTTATTTATTTACACCAAAACATATCATATTGCATCATAACATCTCGCATCATGGAAAAAAAGTGAAAAAGTGAGAAAGATATGAATGGGAGAATGATGGGTCCTACGGGATAGACCACATTACCTTCATAGAAAAAGAAGAGAGAATGAGAAATTTGAATGGGAGAATGATGGATCCTACGGGATAGACCACATTACCTTCACAGAAAGAAAAGAGAAAGTGAGAAAGAAAAGGAGGGAGAACGATGGATCCTACGGGATAGACCACGTTACCTTCTTCATGCATAAGGGCGTATGCGAATCCTACGGGATGCTCTCATGCATTCTTGCTTATGATTGATGAGAAAGAGAATTGAGATGTTATATTATATGCAAAGTTATTTACTTTTCTTATTTATGTCATAACAAAGTAATGGATGAGGATTGACTACTAGTGTTAGCAATATCATCCTTTGGAAAGTTTAGAATGAAATTACCTAGAGTTTGGAGAAATTTAGGAGTGAATTGTGTCAGATTAATTGGACACAAATCGAAATGCGAGTTTGAGGTCTATCTTTACTTTTTATGCTTATTATTCTCACTGGGCTTAGTTTGTTAGCTCATGATATTACAAAATTTCAGGTAATGCCCTGGTTAGAGGCCGTGGAAGGGGAGATGGTGCTGCGTGATCAAGGGATGCTGACCTCGAGATGGACTCGTTGTTGTAAAGTCTATGTAAATATTTTTGTGAATTTCAAAGACTTTGATGATTTATATGTTGTATTTAGCTCATAGGAGCTTTTGATGTGGTTTTTATGATATGAAATATTTGAACTCCTGATTTGGGACTTAAAGTCCAGGTGATTTATTAGATTTGAAAAATTAGGATGTAAACAGGTTTTGGCTAGCCAACTTTCAAACAAAACCGCGCAAAATTTTCTTAAAATAAAAGACTTCCGCTGTTTTCTCTGATTTAATTTATTTTAAAAGTGACAGGTCGTCACAGTTGGTATCAGAGCCGACGGGTTCTGTAGACTACATGCGATGCATGTTTGTATTTCAAGTTTTGTTTTAAGTCCATTCTCAAAGTCATCATCTGAGATCAGCAGCACCAGGTATTCCTGGACCTTTATCTTTAAACTCGCATTTTATTTCAATTTGGTAAAGGAGTGATGAATCCTCTTTTACAAGTAACTTATCAAATTATATTGACTATAATGCAGTATGCCTCCTAGAAGGGGTGCTAGACGAGCTGGTGTGAGGGCGGCTGCTCTTGTGAGGGGTAGAGGCCGAGCCCTTAACCCTACACCTCCACATCCACCTGTGATTCCTGTTGTACCTCCACCTGAGATTCATATTATACCACCACCTATTCAGAGGCGAGGAGTTTACATAGATGAGGATGTTTATCTTGAGTTGTTACGGGATGCTGGTAGACCCGTTCTGCCTGTTGTACCTCCACTGAGAGCAGCAGATATAGCAGTTGATCAGGTTGGGGTTACTGATGCTGCTAGGACACTGAGGGAGTATAAACAATATGCACCTGCTGAGTTTGATGGTAGGTCTTTCGATGCATCTGTTGCAGAGTTATGGATTGATAGGGTTGAGAGTGCCTTCGAGTTTATTGAGTGCCCGGACCGGCTGAAGGTCCACTGTGGCACGTATTTTCTTGTTGATGATGCTTTGTATTGGTGGAGAGGCCTTTATAGATCACTTTCTCTCACTATGGAGGTGACTTGGGAGGTATTTCCAAAGAGGTTTTATGAGAAATATTATTCAGCTGATTTACGAGATCGATTAGAGGTGGAGTTTCTGACCCTGACACAGGGTGATAGATCAGTGATAGAGTACGAGCGAGAGTTTGATCGATTGTCTAGGTTTGCTCCTGGACAGATTGCCGACCCTCAGAGTAAGATGAAGAGGTTTTTGGTGGGATTGAGAGCCGAGGTTAGGGGTCATCTACGTACTTTACGTCCGACTACCTACGAGGAGGCTTTAGAGTTTGCCCTTTCTTTAGATTTGGCATCTGAAGAAAGGAAAGGCAAACTAACTGCTACAGGAGAGACTTCCTCTCAGAAGAGGAAGGCAGAGGATGACCATACTGGTCGAGTACCACTGCCTCAGCAGAGATAGCAGCAGCAGCAGCAGCAGGCTCGGGGTGGACTTCAGTTTAGACAGCCGAGGGTTCAGGGACGGTCTCCTCACTTTTGCCAAAACTGTTCTAGTTATCATACTAGGATATGTACTCTACCACAGAGGTGTTATACTTGTGGTCAGGAGGGGCATCTATCTAGACAGTGTAGGGCTCGTCAGGCACAGCCACCATAATATGGTTACCCAGGTCAGGGTGTTCAGCATAGACCATATCAGGCACCACCTGCTTTTTATGCTTCTCCGGTTAGGGGCAGAGGTCAGGACCGAGGCAGAGGTCAGTTCAGGGGTAGAGGTCAGGGTGGATAGGCTCAGCAGTATAGACTACCACCTATTGTTCCACCGCCACGGATTTTACCTCCACCGCCTTTACTATTTCCTCCACCACCACGACCAGTTCCTCCACCTGTTCAGCATCAGGCTCGTGTATTTGCCACTAGGGAGGAGGCCGAGGCTTCAGGTACTATCGTGACTGGTACTTTGACAGTTTGGGGCCATTCAGCTTTTGTTTTATTTGATTCTGGGGCTAGCCACTCTTTTATTTCTTCTGAGTTTGTTGAGTTGGCTACACTTGAGTCTGCACCGTTAGGGTATGAGATGCGTGTTTCGACCCCAATGGGGAAGTTTGTTATTGCTGATAGTATGATTAGGATAGATGATTTGTGTTTTATGGATTGTTGCTTGCATGCTACTTTCATTATCATGCCTAGACTGATTTTGATGTGATTTTGGGTATGGATTGGCTATCAGCTAATCGTGCCACCATTGATTGTACTGAGAGAGTTGTTGATTTTATGGGTCCATGTGGGACCAGTTTAATGTTTTCGTGGGACTAGTAGTCGAGTAGCACCCACTTTGATATCGATGTTAGAAGCTAGTATGCTTCTAAGTGATGGAGCCTTGGGCTATATAGCTAGTGTGGTTGACACTTCTATACCAGAGGCTAGTTTGAGTTCTGTGCCATTAGTGAGGGATTTCGTTGATGTTTTCCCTGATGAGTTACCCAGTTTGCCACGGGTGAGACAGTTTGATTTTCAGATTGAGGTTGCTCATGGGACAGCTTCATTGTCCAAAGCACCGTATCGTATGGCACCGGCTGAGTTGAAAGAACTCCAGAGCCAGTTACAGGGACTTTTAGACTTGGGGTTTATACGCCCAAGTGTTTCACCGTGGGGAGCTCCGGTGTTGTTTGTGAAGAAGAAGGATTGTTCTATACGATTATGCATTGATTATAGAGAGTTGAACCGTGTTACGGTGAAAAACAAGTATCCTTTGCCCAGGATAGAAGACTTGTTTGATCAGTTGAGGGGAGCCACTATCTTTTCGAAGATAGATTTGAGATCTGGCTATCATCAGTTGAGGATTCGGGATGAGGATATTCCCAAGACTGCATTCAAGACGCGTTATGGACATTATGAGTTTGTAGTTATGTCCTTTGGCTTGACCAACGTGCCTGCAGCTTTTATGGACCTTATGCACACGGTGTTCAGGAGGTTCATTGACTCTTTTGTGATTGTATTCATTGATGATATCTTGGTTTATTCCAAGACGGATGAGTTGCATGCTATGCACCTTCGAGAAATATATACAGTACTACGAGATCAGAGATTGTATGCCAAGTTCTCCAAGTGTGAGTTTTGGCTGAGGGAAGTGGCATTTTTAGGCCATGTAGTATCGAGTAGAGGAGTATCTGTTGATCCCTCTAAGATTGAGGCAGTTACTAACTAGCCTAGGCCGACTAGTGTGGCTGATATTCGCAGTTTTCTGGGACTTGCAGGCTATTAGTGACGGTTTGTGCAAGATTTCTCCAAGATTGCTTCAGCTTTGACACGTTTGACCCGGAAGGGGGATGATTTTGTATGGTCTGAGGATTGTGAGAGGAGCTTTGAGGAGCTCAAGAGGAGATTTGTGTCAGCACTTGTTCTAGTGTCGCCTGACAGGACCGGTGGTTTGACTGTGTACACAGATGCTTCCCACAGAGGTTTGGGATGTGTGTTGACGCAGCACGGGAAAGTTATAGCTTATGCTTCCCATCAGTTGAAAGAGCATGAGAAGAAATATCCGACTCATGATTTAGAGTTGGCAGCTGTTGTTCATGCATTAAAGATATGGAGGCATTATTTGTAAGGTGAGCAGATTCTGATATTTACTGACCATAAGAGTCTCAAATATTTCTTCATTCAGAAGGAATTGAATATGAGACAGCGGAGATGGTTGGAGCTCGTTAAGGATTATGACTGTGACATTCAGTATCATTCTGGGAAAGCCAATGTAGTGGCTGACGCGCTTAGTAGGAAGTCTTCTCATTCATCAGCTTTGTCAGCCATACCTTTGAGATTGAGGTGGGATATGGAATGAGCTGAGATAGCACTTTTGACTGCTGAGGTCACAGTGAGCTTACCTAGTTTGACAGTGGGACCTACTTTGAGGCAGAGGATGATTGATGCACAGAGAGATGAGGTTCATTTGCAGGCCGGTTTTAGAGAGGCTGAGTCAGATATCCCTAGTCATTTTACCTTCTCTACTGACAGTGCTCTGATGTATCGTAAGAGGCTATGTGTGCCTTTAGGATCGACTTTTAGAAGGGAACTGTTAGAGGAGGCTCACAGTTCTATCTTTTATATTCATCCAGGTAGTACGAAGATGTACAGGGACCTGAGAGAGCATTATTGGTGGCCTTGGATGAAGCTTGAGTTTGCGGACTTTATTAGTAGATGCTTGACTTGTCAGCAAGTCAAGGCCTTGAGGAAGAGTCCATCGGGTTTTCTTAACCCTCTGAGTGTGCCATAATGGAAATGGGAGGAGATTTCCATGGACTTTATCAGTGGTTTGCCGAGGACATCAAACGGTTACGATATCATTTGGGTGATTGTAGACCGCTTAACGAAGACAACACACTTTATACCTTGGAGGATCACCTACCCAGTGGAGACATAGGCACAGTTGAATTTACAGGAGATTGTCAGATTACATGGTGTGCCTGTGAGGATCGTATCAGATCGGGACACTCGTTTTGTCTCGAAGTTTTGGAAGAGTTTGCATTCAGCCATGGGTACTGGCTTGGATTTTAGCACAGCTTTTCACCCCCAGACAGATGGTCAGACCAAGCGAGTTAACCAGATTCTGGAGGATATGTTGAGAGCTTGTGTTCTTGATTTTGGAGGCAGTTAGGATTCTCGATTGTATTTGGTAGAGTTTGCTTATAATAACAGCTACCAGGCTACTATTGAGATGGCACCATTTGAGGCACTTTATGGTAGGAAGTGTCGATCTCCAGCTCACTAGGATGAGGTTGGGGAGAGAAGACTTTTGGGACCCGAGTTGTTACAGCTGACTAGTCAGTCGATTGACTTGATTAGAGAGAGGATGAGGATTCCCCAGAGTCGACAGAAGAGTTATGCAGATAGACGTAGTCCACTTGAGTTTTCAGTGGGGGACCACGTGTTTTTGAAGGTAGCACCTATGAAAGGTGTTATGAGATTCGGGAAGAAGGGTAAGTTGAGTCCTAGGTTCATTGGCCCTTTCGAGGTACTTGATCGGATAGGAACAGTAGCTTACAGTTTGGCTTTACTACCTTCTTTATCGGCAGTTCATAATGTATTCCATGTATCGATGCTTCGGAAGTACATGGCGGATCCTTCTCATGTGATCGATCACGAGCCGATAGTTTTGGATGCTAGTATGTCTTATGAGGAGACACCGGTTGAGATTCAAGCATTCGAACAAAAGGTGTTGAGAAACAAGACTATTCGCTTGGTCAAAGTCCTTTGGAGGAACCAAGTGTCTGAAGAAGCGACGTGGGAGCGTTAGGATGATATGCGGGAAAAGTATCCTCAGCTTTTCACTTAGTAAGTTTACTTTTCGGTGACGAAAAGCCCTTTTTAGGAGGGTTGACTGTAATGTCCCGTTAATTTGTGATAAAAAAAAACTTTTATTTATTTTATTTCAATTTAAGTAATTAAAGTTTATTTATTTATCGGTAATTTAGAATTTGCAATTTATTTCGGTTTTAATCTTTTAAATGACCTTTTAGTTTATTTTCATTTTAATGGTATTAATAATTATTAACGGGCCAATTAATAATTATTAATCACCATTGGGATAGTTTGAGAAGTTCGGGATTTGTTTTTAAGCCAAAAGTCATAAAAGGACGTAACAGTCATTTCCAAATTTGCAAAATATCTAAATACTATTTGGTCATCTTCTTTAAATGAACCATTGACCACAAAATTGACCAAAACTCCTCATATTTTTCCCTTCCCACCCGTGAGCTTCAAACAAGAAAGAGAGAAAATTCTATTTTGTTCGTTTCTTGCCCGATCGACTTGATTCCGGGTCCATTGGAAAGGTATCGGTCCTACGATCCTTTTCCACCGAACCATCGTACTTGCCACTCGTGTTATACGGAGTTCTCTGTAAGTTTCTCTTGAATCCCTAAGTTCCAAATAGTGTTTAAATGGAGTTTTCTTTGATTTCCTTCGATTTCTTATTGTAGAACTCGGTGTTTGTAAATACGAGAGTTGTTTTAAGTGTTTTTGGAAACAATCCCTTAACCCTAAAACCGAGTTTCAATCGAAACCCTTCCCGTTTGAAATTTACCCTTATGGGTTAAAATTTAATGAAATAATGTTTATTTAAATTCAATTCGGGAAAGGGCTTATTGTTCGAAAACCCTATTTATCGATACCCATTGAAATCGGGAATATCGAATTTGCTTAAAACCAACTCGAAACACTTTTAAATTGCCTAAAACCGGAAAACCAAACTCGAGACCCAATTTTGATGATAGGGCCGTGGGCCTCTTGTGGGGATTTGTTGGGTTTTTCGTCGCTTTGTATGTTTATTTGATGTTTGATCGATAGTGGTAAAGTTATTGATTATGTGCTATAATTCGTTTCTAGGTGTTTTCGAACCACTAGCTTGATCGCTCCCTTCAGACATAGGAGCAAAGTCATCTTTTATTAAAGGTGAGAATTGTTAGGATTTAAAGTAATTATAGAAATCAAATGAGTGTGAAGGTTTGTAGAGTTTGAAACTAAGATTAGAATTCGAATCTAAGATTAGAGGGTTGTGAGTTAGTGCCCTTAGGATTAGAAGTTAATCCTTTAAGTGAGAACTTAGGAGTTTTCGAGGAAAGTATTGAATCTTAGAAGATTCTAAGTTAGATTCGTTTCAAAGCTAAGATTGGATCATTGGAAGTTAAAAGATCCAACTTGTATTTTAGAACGGTTAATAGAACCTCGGATTATTGGAAGTTTAGAATCCTTGAAGGTATAGGTTAATCGTTTGATTTATGATTCTACTTTTATTATTGATACCGGAGTTCGATCGATATATCGTTCGTCCGAGATGCTTACCTACTTTTACCTTATGTCATTTACTTTTTGTCTTTTACTTTATACCTTTACTTTATTCCTTTTACTTTATTTGTGTATCGGCTACTCTAATTCCGCACTTTATTTATTTACACCAAAACATATCATATTGCATCATAACATCTCGCATCCTGGAAAAAAAGTGAGAAAGTGAGAAAGATATGAATGGGAGAATGATGGGTCCTACGGGATAGACCACATTACCTTCATAGAAAAAGAAGAGAGAATGAGAAAATTTGAATGGGAGAATGATGGATCCTACGGGATAGACTACATTACCTTCACAGAAAGAAAAGAGAAAGTGAGAAAGAAAAGGAGGGAGAACAATGGATCCTACGGGATAGACCACGTTACCTTCTTCATGCATAAGGGCGTATGCGAATCCTACGGGATGCTCTCATGCATTCATGCTTATGATCGATGAGAAAGAGAATTGAGATGTTATATTATATGCAAAGTTATTTACTTTTCTTATTTATGTCATAACAAAGTAATGGATGAGGATTGACTACTAGTGTTAGCAATATCATCCCTTGGAAAGTTTAGAATGAAATTACCTAGAGTTTGGAGAACTTTAGGAGTGAATTGTGTCAGATTAATTGGACACAAATCGAAATGCGAGTTTGAGGTCTATCTTTACTTTTTATGCTTATTATTCTCACTGGGCTTAGTTTGTTAGCTCATGATATTACAAAATTTCAGGTAATGCCCTGGTTAGAGGCCGTGGAAGGGGAGATGGTGCTGCGTGATCGAGGGATGCTGACCTCGAGATGGACTCGTTGTTGTAAAGTCTATGTAAATATTTTTGTAGATTTCAAAGACTTTGATGATTTATATGTTGTATTTAGCTCATAGGAGCTTTTGATGTGGTTTTTATGATATGAAATATTTGAACTCCTGATTTGGGACTTAAATTCCAGGTGATTTAATAGATTTGAAAAATTAGGATGTAAACAGGTTTTGGCTAGCCAACTTTCAAACAAAACCGCGCAAAATTTCTTAAAATAAAAGACTTCCGCTGTTTTCTCTGATTTAATTTATTTTAAAAGTGACGGGTTGTCACATTAATGTTCCTTGTGTATTTTATATTTTGAAATTAAGATGTAAGCAGGTTTTTGGCTAGCCACTTTTCAAACATAACCACGCCATTTTTCTTAAATTATAAAGACTTCCGCTGTGTATTCTAATTTAAATCATTTAAAAGTGTCGGGTTGTCACACCCTAGGCCCAAAGTAAATGATATCATACCAATGTGGAAATAGTGGATGCTCGGTGTGCCTTAACAATATTTATATTTGATTTTCTTTATTTATCTTTGTCTTTGATATTTATTTTTGGTTGGATCTATATTAAATTGTGTAATCCTCTATAAAATATAATGTGTGAAACAATTTCGTCTTATTGGTTGCTAAAATTATTATTCAATAAGAACAATAATAATTAAAAAAAAAATTAGGGAAACTTCCTTCTATCAAGACTTAAAAACAAGGCTAAAATATTATTTTAGCCCCTGAAGTTGCACTCAGCTTTTATTTTCCTCTCTAAACATTCAAAGTGATATTTTTCGTCTCTAAATTTTACCATTCGTTCCGTTTTAGTTATTCTATCTGGGACGCTGGCAGAGGGCTTGTGAGGCATGTAATTGATGATTTGATATTATATAAATACCTAATGAGGTTAAATGACGTGAAAAATCGAATATACAGTGAGGTTTAAGACTGGAATAAAAAAGAAAATGATGAAATTAACCACACTGTATGTTTCTTTTTCCATGTCATTTAACGTCGCCTTCATATTTCTATAATGTCGCATCATCAATTACATGTCATATAAACCATTCGTTAGTGTCATATACAGAAAAAACACATATTGAATGATAAAAACGGAACGAATCGTAAAGTTCAAAGACAAAAAATATAACTTTTGAAATATTATGGATGAAAGTTCAAGCACCAAAATCATATTTTATCTCAAACAGTATTTGGTTGATAATAAGACACACGAACTAACTTAATTATCGTAAGAATATTGCTATAAATTGAAACCAAATTTATTTTTCTGTAGTAATTATATTGATTCCTCTTTAGCTGGTGAGGATTCTAACACACACAAAGAGAGCTTAATAAAAAAGAATATGATCAACGAAAGCGGCAGGCAATTTGGTTGGATATCTTGGTTTTATTTCAAACGAAAAAGCTTTCAGAAAAGTTAAATAGTCAGTCAAATGAAGGTGAGAGATAACAAAACCTTTGGGTCCCACAAAACACAACATAGAAAGCTCTTTACCGTCCGTTACCATACTCCAAAAACGACCAGTTGCTTAATGCATTTTGAGATGCCAGATACTATCTTTTCTGCTCCATTCTTTTTGTTCTTAGAGAATCTTTATATCAAATAGTCTTTTTTTAATCAACACTAGTCTTCAGAAAGCCAATAAGGAAGCGGATCGAAACAAAGGAAAAGGAAAATTAGATTAACGAAACAGAAAATGAAGCATCTTTGTATAATTTCTTTGCTCATAACTATGCTTGTACTGATGAATTCCAATTTTCTAGTCGATAGTAGAGTGCTTCGATTCGAAAAGACGGGCCAGATCGATGGACGTGAAGCTTTTGATGTGAGTGATTTGAAATCAGAAGCTGCTTCTTCATCTTCTTCAAAGTCTTACTCGATCAATCACCGGGGGTTGCTGGATGACCGAGTGTTCACGTTTTCTTCAGGACCAAGTAGGAGAGGTGACGGTCACAAGTAATGTTGTGGTTGGAAAAATCCTCTCCGTTTTGGGATTATTATTGGTTTGGGTTCTATTTTTACTGTTATTCTTCTCTTGTAAGATCGGAGAGAGTATGCTTCGGATTGTATAAATTTTTTTTTTTTTTTTTTATATGGGTTTAATTTTAAATTTAGTGCCCAAGGTTTGAAGACTATTTCAATTTAATCTCACGATTTTAACATTTTAATTCAGTCTTTGGTTTGTAATCTATGTCTATTTAGTTCATACTAATCATATGACACGTGACTTACACATGAAATTTTAAGTTTTCAATTTAAGAAATTTATTAAATACTATAATTTGAGATATTTTAATTAGAAATGTTCTTATAACTACAAAGAAAGTATATATATTGTTTGATAAAATTATACATATGTGAATTCAAAGTTCATATGGGTTACATAAAAAAATAATATGAAATTTTATTGGGTAGCACAATTCTCTGCAATATTTGTTAATATAGCATTTTTAAAATGGTTTTGCATAGCAATTTTTAAAAACCCTTATTCATGTGAATTAAAGAAATCATTGACAATTTATAGATAATTAGTGACAACTTAGATGTTAATCAATGATTACTTACACGAAATACCAAGGTGCGCTCTTGCACAAATAGCAGAACTAGGTCAAATATATATATAGAAAATAGCAGCTCAAAAAGTATTTGCAAAAATAGCAAAAAAAAAAAAAAAACTCAAATTCGCCCATAAAATATTAAAAAATTGCCACTGATTTTCGCACAAGTAATCACTGATTTTCGCACAAGTAATCACTGATTTCCACACAACTAATCAATTGTTTTACTTACTCAGCTAATATTTTGTGCATGAATCATTGATCACCTAATATTTACCACTAATTACCTTATAAGTTATCACTGATTTCTTTGATTCACATGAATGAGGGTTTTTACAAAACTCCTATATTTGCAAATACTTTTTAAAAAATGCTATATTTATAAATATTGTAGAAATCAATGATTACCAATATTGTGAATCAGTGATTACACGTTTGAAAAATCAATTATTATTTGGGAGAAACTAGGAGCAATTTTGTAATATTATAGGTGCAAAAATTTGAGATTTTTTAGTGCAAATAAATTTTTGGGTTGCTACTTTTATAACTACTGGGTCAGATTGTGCTATATGTGCATGTTCCCCAAAAGTTATAATACAAATCACAATTTTTAAATTAAAAATATTGAGAAGTTCTAAACGTCTTTTTGATTGTCTATATATATAAATATAAATATACGAATACTCCTTAGCTTTGACAAAAACTCTTCGTTTTTAAAAATTAATTTAATATATAATTAAGTAAAAGAAAAATATGTAAGATAAAATAAAATTAAATAAAATCATACATATAAAATATTATTTAAGAAGAAAAGTAACAGTAAAATGGGAACTCATGTATACATGGTGTATACATCATGATTTGTTTTATTTATTGAACCTTCAAGAAATATCATATCAAGTGAGAGAATGTAAAAAATTATTTTAACCCAATTGATATATTATCAGCTAATTAAAAATGTGTCTATTGACTCAAAATGGAAAGGAATCCTTAAAAAAAAGCAAATACAAGAAGATATAAACATACTGGTTGACATTGTCTAGTTTAGAATGTAAGAAAGTTATTATGAATCAATTGATATATTATTAGCTGTTTAATAATTTGAAACGGTAGAAATTTTCCTTTTTATTATAACTATTTAATTCTTAATTAGTAATATTTTATTTGGAGATTATTTTTGGAGTTTCAAGAGATCCAAATAATATTAATTGTTCCAATTAATATTATTTAGTTACCTTAGCAATTTAATTAAATGTGTTGTGTGTTGATTTGGATGGTTGAGTTTAAATTAAAAACCTATGGCTTCTTTAAGTGGCATGAGAAGGAAAATGGAATTAGGAGGGCCTTTCTGCATTAAACTTTACCTAAAAACCTTGGTATCTTATCTGCAATGTCACGTTTCTTTGAGGGTAAATTTTTATTTTATTTTATTTATTTATTTTAATTAAAGTATTTAAGGTTAGTTTAAAAGTAGTGATTTCGATTTTAGTAGTTATTTTCGTCCGAAAATCCTTTTAATCCTTTTATTACTCTAAATTAGTTCCGGTGACATTAATAATTATTAATGGGCCAATTAATAATTATTAATCACCTTCAGATTAATTTAAGAGCTTCGGGTTTCATTTTATAAGCTAAATCACTTGAGGGACGTAATCGTCATTTTCTAATTTCTTAAAATATCTCAAATCATTATTCATCATCAGTTTAAAAAGTAAAATTTAGTCAAATTCATCCATTTTTCTCTTCTCTTCATCCTCCTTGGCCAAACCTCCTCCTCCTCCATGTTTTTTTTTGTTTTTCTTAATTACTCGGTGGATCGTCTCGATTCTCGTTGCGTTGGAAAGCCCTCGCCCCAAGGATCATTTCTAGCCTAGCAATTGAGGTTTTTATCCATTTTCTAAAAGCCTTAAGGTATGACAATGTTTCTAAAATTTGTTGTGAATAGTATTTTAATGGAGGTTTTGGTTTGAAATCTTCAAATTCGTTCACCGAAGCTTGAAGATTTCAATCGGGAAAGTTGTTTTGGGCAATTTTAGAAACTTCTCCTAAACCCTAAAACCCATTTTGTGCCGAAAACCCATTCCGTGTGATTTTCACTCACTTGGCCATGATTAGGATGTTTAGGTTGTTATGATTTTGAATTTTACTTAATTTTTCGGAAATCGATTATTGATTAAAACCCTAAATTACAGTTACCCATCGATGTAACGAACTTCCAAAGTAACCGAAACCAACCTAAAACACCTCTAAAGTACATAAAAGTCGTAAAACCAAACCCAAATCCCATTTTCCCTTGTATGGCCGAGAGCACCATAGAGAGGAATTCTGGGTTTTTCGACGTTTTGTGCATTTAGATGTCATTTGCTCGATTTCGGTTAATTAATGATTGTTAGGTGTAATTGATTTGTACGATTGTCATTGATCGCGTGGTGTTCATCTCGTCGCTTTGGAAAGCTTGACTACAAATCCAAGGTGAGTTTAAAAGGGAAGTTAGTGATTTTATGAATTAAGTTTCATTACAATTTTGTTTATCGAGGTTAAGAGGGAAACCAACACCTGAGAGTTATTGTTTGGTCGGTGACTTTAGACTTGGAAGTGAGTTGAGAGATTTTGGAAGTTCTAGTGTTTATGGGTGAAAAGGTAAGAATGAAGTGGAAGTTTAAGGCACTTTGAGTGGTTTGGGAGCCAAAGTGACTTAGAAGTTACACTTGAGTAAAAACTACTTCAAGTAGATTATGTTCTTTAGTAACTTAGTAGAATTCTATTAAGATTATCTAACTTACTAGGGAACTTGATGATACTTGATATGGTAAGACCATACGTGGTATGTTGATTTCGATCCATACGGTAACACGCTTCGAAGAATGGTTCTATGGTAAGACCGTACGTGGTATGTGTTAGGAATGGTGTCCTAGAACTTGTAATTATTTAATAATAATAATTTATTAAGAATAAATTAAATAAATAAACATAAGTTCTTTATATCATCTAGATTGATTCAATTAAAGATATTAGGAATATATGGAAATATATAAATATCAAACATTCAAATAGTAAACCCTAAGTTACTCTTATGAAATCACGACTTAGTATGTGAGTCATACGAGAGGATTAAAGTCGAGATGAGTAACTTAAAAGTGTCTACGGTAAATGGATAACGTTTGGGAACCTTATCCTTGTAACACTGTTGATAGCTTCGCATTTTGTTTATAGACAAATGATCTAATCCTGATCATTCATGTGGGAGACATGAAATGGAAGTATCATATGCAATGTTGATTGTATAAGACAGGACCACGATGTTCGATCAAATTTCTCATTAGTACCAGTTTACGAGAAATGATCGAATATCAAACTAAGTTTATCAACCGTGATAGATCTCAATCCTGAGTGAAATGCGGACTCCTATTTGTGGAGTTATGTTCTTTGATTCACATGGTTGAGAGCGATCCGTAAGAACGCTCAATACACTCCTGTTTTGGGAACATGACTAGATAAGTAGCTGGGAACTCATTTTCACGAGATGGAATTCATAACTTTCCTATAAATTAACGGTATCGGTGCGATACCTAAACATTTTAGGAACTTTAGGAAACTCCCTTGATGTACCGATTCGAGACATGAACAAGTGGCGCCACGACTTCTATTGATCACGAAGTATATTATCTCTAGTTCGACTAAAGATAATGTTCATTGGAGAATCACGGGAACACAAGGATAAAGCGGTAATTACAGGGGCAAAACGGTAAATTTATCCGCTTGTAATTATGAGGGTTCCACGTGAAGGATTATATCACAGATATAAATAATGATAAACTAAATGGACAATAACTCATCTATAGTGAGGGGAGTTCAGCTATGAATCTATAGTGGAATTATTCATAGTTAGATAATAAGTAATTAACTGATTATGTGTTAATCACTTAATTAACTAATTATTAAGCCCATGATCTATAGGTCCATCGGGTCTCTATGCTAGCCCAAATATCGTAGTCGCGAAATCAAGTAGAAGAAATGGAAATTTTAAGTAAAGTGAATTACTTAAAATAGGCAATATTAATTGTTTAAATATTGAGTATATTTAAACGGTAATTAATATAAACATTATTAATTGTTTAAATAATGAGTTTATTTAAACATGAAATTAATAATGAAATATTATTAATTATACATTATTAATTATTTAAATATTGAGTATATTTAAATGGTAATTAATAATTTGAAATTAATTAACAATTATTAATTGTTTAAATAATTAATTATATTTAAACGGAAATTAATAATTGAAATTAATTAAATTAATAATAAAATATTGTCAATAAAATTATTAATTTATGGAAATTAATAATTATAATATTTATTATTAATTATTTAAATAATGAAAATTATTTAAATGGAAATTAATAATTAAATATAAATTGGATAATATTTAGTCGGGAGAAAATATTAATATTATTAATTGTTTAAATAAAATATTTTATTTAAATGGTAATTAATAAATAAATTAATTAAGTTGGACTTATTAATTTAAGAGAGAGTTTCAAGCCCAATTGGATTAATGAACCCAATTGAAATTGGCCCAAAATAATTAATTAAATAAATTTGATTTATTAATTATTTATTATTAATCTTGGCCTTCATAGATAATTTGTAGGAGATAATTATTTGAATTATATCCTATAATAATTATATAGATTTATTTACCCAAGATAAATAAAATAAAGAAAAGAAAATAATCTCCTATTTATCTATGGCATTTTTCGAAATTGCAAGATAAAGGAAAGAGATAATCTTTTTTCCTTTTGTATTTATCTCTATAGATTAATCCTAATGGGATTAGGATTCCTATTTTTCTATAAATAGGAGGGTTGGGTCATTCATAAATCATACAATTAAATTCCTTAGAAATTCGGAATTCTCTCTTCCTCCTCTCCCTCCTTGAGTGCCGATTTTCCCTATTCAAAATTGGGAAGAAAATATTTTTCTTCTTCCCAATTTCTTCTAAAGTTCGATCCCACAATCGGATTTCGTTTGATCGATCGGGATATAGCGTAGAAGATCCTGGTGTTGCTCGAGGATTTGATGCTGTAAAGAAACCTCCAACCGATTCTCCATATTTTACTCAATGTAAGTAAAGGGTTTTAATTTTCGAAAAACTAGCATGAATCTACATGTTTTTATCACAAATTGCATGATATTAATAGATCCTAAATTAAGTGTTAATTTGTGTTACTAAATAAATTCCGCTAATTTAGTAAATCATCCCTTCAATTGGTATTAGAGCTAATTTTAATTATCATGCAAATTTGTGTTTTTTCGAAAATTTGGTGGGTTGCATAAAAATCGTTTTATGTATGTTTATATAAATTGTGCAATATAAATTGTGGAGGTTTGCTAATTGACTGTTTAGGTATTCTTGAGGCACTTAGGATTTTAGGGTATAGGAAAAATTGTAATTTTCCCATACCAAAGGAGGCAAAAATCGGCTAAATCAAAGAGGAGAAATGGGAGGAGATTTCCATGGATTTTATTAGCGGATTGCCGAGGACATCAAAGGGTTACGATACCATTAGAGTGATTGTAGACCGTTTGACGAAGACCGCACACTTTATACCTGGGAGGACCACCTACCCAATTGAGACTTGGGCACAGTTGTATCTACGGGAGATTGTTAGATTTCATGGTGTGCCAATGAGGATCGTATCATATTGGGATACTCGTTTTGTCTCGAAGTTTTGGCAGAGTTTACATTCAGCCATGGGTACTGGCTTGGATTTTAGCACAGCCTTTCACCCCCAGACAAATGGTCAGACTGAGAGAGTTAACCAGATTCTGGAGGATATGTTGAGGGCTTGTGTTCTTGATTTCAGAGGTAGTTGGGATTCTCAGTTGTACTTGGTAGAGTTTCTTATAATAACAGTTACCAGGCTCCTATTGAGATGGCACCATTTGAGGCACTTTATGGTAGAAAGTGTCGTTCTCCAGCTCATTGCGATGAGGTTGGGGAGAGAAGGCTTTTGGGACCCGAGTTGTTACAGTTGACTAGTCAGTCAATTGACTTGATTAGAGAGGATGAGGGTTGCCCAGAGTCGACAGAAGAGTTATGCAGACAAACGACATAGTCCACTAGAGTTTTCAGTGGGGGACCACAGGTTTTTGAAGGTATCACCTATGAAAGGTGTTATGAGATTCGGAAGAAAGGTAAGCTGAGCCATAGGTTCATTGGCCCTTTCGAGGTACTTGATCGGGTAGGAGCAGTAGCTTACAGGTTGGCTTTACCACCTTCTTTATCAGCAGTTCATAATGTATTCCATGTATCGATGCTTCGGAAGTACATGGCGGATCCTTCTCATGTGATTGATCATGAGTCGATAGTTTTGGATGCTAGTATGTCTTATTAGGAGACACCGGTTGAGATTCAAGCATTCGAATAGAAGGTGTTGAGAAACAAGACTATTCGCTTGGTTAAGGTCCTTTGGAGGAACCAAGTGTCAGAAGAAGCTACGTGGGAGCGTGAGGATGATATGCAGGCAAAGTATCCTCACCTTCTCACTTAGTAAGTTTACTTTTTGAGGACAAAAAGCCCTTTTAGGAGAGTTGACTGTAACGTCCCGTTATTTTGTGAAAAAAAAATTATTTAATTTAAGTTTATTTTAGAATCAGTAATTTACAATTTAGTAGTTTATTTCGGTTTAAGTCCTTTTAATTGCTTTATAAGTTTAAATAAGTTATGGTTGTATTAATAATGATTAACGGGCCAATTAATAATTATTAATCACCATTGGGATAGTTTAAGAACTTCGGGTTTCGTTTTAAAAGTCAAAAGTCATTAAAGGACGCAACCGTCATTTCCAAATTTCCTAAAATATCAATTCACTATTCATATTCTTCTTTAAATTGCCTTTGACCAAAAATTGACTCATTTTCCTCTTCCATTTCTCTCTCAAAACCGTGGGGCTCAAAGGGGAAGGGGAAATTTTCGGGTTTTGCTCAATTCTCGACGGATCGACTCGATTTTGGTTGCATCGGAAAGCCATCGAGTCTAGGATTCATTTCCACCTAACCATCGTGCTTGCCACCCGTGATCTAAGGTCTTCTCGGTAAGTTAAACTTCAAACCGTAAGCACCAAATAGTGTTTTAATGGAGTTTTCTCTTTGATTCTTCGATTTCTTGTCGGAAAACTCGGTGTTTGTAAATACGGGAGTTGTTTTAAGGGTTTTTGAAAACTTTCCCATAACCCTAAAACCGAGTTTCAGTCGAAACCCTTCCCGTTTGAAATTTACCTTTTGGGGTTTGAATATGGGTTATTAATTATTGAAATAATGTTTATTGTAATTCAATTCGGGAAATTATATATTGTTCAAAAACCCTAATTATCGATACCCATTGAAATCGAGGATATCAAAATTGTTTGAAACCAACTCAAAATACATCTAAATTGCCTAAATGCCGGAAAACCAAAACCGAGACCCACTTTTCATGGGGGGGCCGAGAGCCTCTTATTGAGGTTTGTTGAGTTTTTTGTTGTTTTGTACGCGTAGATGTTGTTTGACCATTATTTGGTTAATTATTGATTGTTAGATGTAATTCTAATTGTAGGTGATTTTGGACCGCTTGCTTGATCGCTCTAACGGTTTTAGGAGCGAAGTCTTCTTTTACAAAGGTGAGAATAGTTAGGATTTAAAGTAACTTTAGAAATCGAATAAGTATAATGATTTGTAGAATTGAAAACTAAGACTAAGATTCAAATATAAGATTAGAGGAAAACGAGCTAGTGCCCTTAGGATTAGGAGCTAGTTCTTTAAGTGAGAACTTAGGAGTTCTCGAGGGAAACTTTGAATCTTAGAATATTCTAAGTTAGATTCGTTTTGAAGCTTAGGATGGATCATTGGAAGTTAAAAGATCCAAACTTTAAGATATAATGGTTAATAGAACCTCGGATTTTATTGGAAGTCTAGAATCCTTGAAGGAATCGATTAATCGTTTAAGATAGGATTTACTTTTATTATTGTGGCGGAGTTCGATTTACATATCGTTCTTACGGAATTTCCTATCTATTTACATTATGTCTTTTACTTTATGCCCCTTTACTTTATGCTTGTTTCGGCTACTTTAATATTCGCACTTTACCTTTATTTACTTTTGTGAGTATATCATAACATCTCGCACCATAACATATTGCACCATAACATCTCGCATCATTGAAAGGAAAAAGAAAAGAAGGGAGAATGATGAATCCTACGGGAAGTTCACATTACCTTCAGAGAAAAAGAAAAGAAAGTGAAAAAGAAATGAAGCGGAGAATGATGGATCCTACGGGGAAAGTCCACATCACCTTCATAGAAAAAGAAGAGAAAGTGAGAAAGAAAAGAAGTGGAGAATGTTGGACCCTACGGGGAATGTCCGCATCACCTTCATAGAAAAAGAAAAGAAAGTGAGAAAGAAAAGGAGGGGAGAATGTTGGACCCTACGGGGATTGTCCGCATCACCTTCTTCATTCATAAGGTTGAATGGTGGATACTACGGGAAATGTCCACGTTACCTTCATTCATGCATAAAGGGTGAATACGAATCCTACAGGATGTCCTCATTACCTTCATGCATATGATTGATGGAAATATATATCATGGATAGAGAATCGAGATGTTATATTTATGCAAAGTTTATTTACTTTTCTTGTTTATGTTATAACAAGTTAATGGATGAGAGTTAGACTACGTGTGTTAGTAATATCATCTTTTGGAGATTATATAATGAAATTACCTAGAGTTCGGAGAACTTTAGGATTGCTTGTGTTAGATTAATTGGACACAAATCGGAATACGGGTTTGAGGTCTAACTTTACTTTTTATTCTTATTATTCTCACTGGGCTTAAGTTGTTAGTTCATGATATTACAAAAATTTCAGGTAATGCCCTGGCTAGAGGTCGTGAGAGAGGAGATGGCACTACAAAAAAAAGTCAATTTGCGACAAGAAATTTGCGACCAAAAGGTCATTTTTATTGTATAATGCGACCAAAAAAGCGACGAAGATGGTGGTGGCAAAAAAGCTGGTTGTTCTAGAATTTTGTGAGACTGGATAGTCACAAAAATACGACCAAGAAAGTTAGGTGGCAAAAAAGTCAACATTTTGAAAGTGACCATATGGTCGTAATTTAAGTTGAAGACAAGTGACCAGTTGGTCACATGAAACAGTGACCACGTGGTCGTTTTTATAAGCGACCAAATGGTCACTTTTGGACTCAGGCAAAATGCGACCAGATGGTCATTTTTTTAGGGATAAAATACGACCATCTGGTCGTTTAGTTTCCAGGGTAAATACGACCATCTTGTCGTATTTAATAATTTTTTTTAATTTAATTATTGTTTAATGATTTAATTAATATTAAAATTAGCATTCATTTATTTATTTAATATTAATTAATTAATATTAAAATTTAATAATAAAAAATTGGAATTAAAATAAAAAATATATAAATAGAATATTCAAAAAATGTTCTATACAAAAGAAATCATCCTAGATCTACCGCGGAGGGGCGGGGGTGGCGGAGGCGGCGTCGATGATGAACTCTTCCAGCTGCGACCTGGGCCTTGACCCGTGCCTGCATATCCGCCTTAATCGCAGCTACTCGAGAAACGAAGTCGTCGCGCTTAGCGTTCATGTCGGTCTGAAGTTGCTGAACCTCCTCGGGCAGCTGCTGCTCAACCGGAGAAGGGCCGGAGCTAGTGCTCACTTCGCTCCGCTGGGGCCGAGGCACATCGGCGTAAAGGAGTCTCCCGTACGAGCCGAGACTAGCAACGGATCCATCTAGATGAACGCCTCCAGCTGCCTCCAAGAACGCCTATCAACGGTCTTCCTGAGTCGGTTGCGAGTCGGGTGTGGGCAACCTCTAACTCAAAGACTCCTTGAAACGGTCCTAAATATTTAAAATTGAGAAAATATGTAAAAGTTAGAAAATGATGAACAAATTCTAAGTAATAATTGAAAAAACATATTAAATACCTGAGTTTGTTGCGCATTATCGTCAACGATCGTCCCGTCCTTCTTCTTGTGAAGGACCAGGTGTAGCTCATCAGGCAGAACAGGACGACCGTACTTTTCTTCCTAAACATATTATAAAAAGAGACAGAAATTAAATTAATAAATAATTGAAACAAAAATAAAAAAAATGACGTGAAAGAAAAATGACAATTACTTACCAATATACGATGGTGCTCGTCGTGAGGCTTCGCGCCACCGGTGTGCTTCCTCAGGTTCTTGGCTCGGTTGGCCTTATTCTTTTTGGACACTTTTTTGCCCTCTTAAGACTGCAAGCTCGCGAGGAGTCGGTCATGCTCCTCCTCGCTCATCCACACAGGCCAGTGTTCAGCTTGCTTCTGCCGCGCCCGGTACATGAGGTCCTTGAATCAATCCTGCACGTGCCTGTCCCATAGAGGGAACATCTGACCGTCTGTGACATCAGGATCGATCATAGGATTGCCCTGAAAAAATTTGAAATAACGTTAAAGTAATAAATTAATTGTAACAAATTTATAAATTAATTAATTATAAAAATAAATGAAGTTATTTACCTTCCAATTGTCGTACATCCGACCCTTCTTCGTCGTCGGAATCTTCGTCCAGCGCAGCTCGCTGGGTAGAGGCATGCTCTGGAGAACCTGTCGAAACCGCTTTGAAGCGGTTTGATGCGGCTGTATTCTGCAAAAAAAAAGTAAAAAATATTTTTTAGGTTATAAATAACATGAATATTTTATTAAAAAATTTACTTGTCTACTTACGTATCCCTTTCTATCCGAAGGGTCGGGTTGGCGGTGGCCCGAGGACAGCCAGTGCCAGAAGCTCCAGCTCCCGCTGGATCGGGCGCTGTGCCACAAGTGGAGGGTCACGCGACAATAGTGGCTAGAGCCGGTGAGTCCTCCCCCAAACGCGGTGTCGCAATCTGCGACTCGGGTACTGCGGAGGGATATGTCGGGTCGGGATTGTCGTCCAACCGTAATATCTCGTCCAGGTCAGCATGCGTCCAGTCCCCCACCTCTGCTGGAGAACTGTCCAAATCCGATGCTTCATCCTCTGGCGACGGATCAGTGCGGTCCGGCGCATCATCGCCGGACATCGGAGGACGACGTTGGCGTGCCATTTTCCTAATCAAACTAATAAAATTTATTTAATTAATGTAAATTTATTAATTAAGTATATTAAACTAAATTAAATTAAAATAATTAATTAAATAAACTAAACTAAACTAAACTAAATTAAATTAAATTAATTAATTAATTAAATTAAAGTAAGTAAACTACACTAATTATTTAACTAAATTAACTAAATTAATTAATTAAATTAAAGAAAAATAGTTAAGTAAGTAATTAAAGTAATCTAATATATTTAATTTACTAAATTAAATTAATTAATTAATTAATGAAACTAAAGTAAATTAAATTAATTAAAGTAAGTAAACTACACTAATTAATCAACCTAATTAAATTAAATTAATTTAAAAAAAGTAATCTAAACTCATTATGTGACTAAGCTAAATTAATTAAGTAATTAAACTAAATTTAATTAAGTAATTAAACTAAAAGTAATTTAACTATATTAAATTAATTAACTAATTACTTAACTAAGTTTAACTAAACAAATTAAAGTAACTAACTAAACATAATTATTAAGTAATTAATTACACTAATTTAAAGTTAAACTAAACTATTCAATTAAATGCAACTAAATTTAATTAAGTAATTAAACTAAATTCAATTAATTAACTAAGTTTAACTAAACAAATTAAAGTAATAACTAAACATACTTAATTACACTAATTTAAAGTTAAACTAAACTATTCAATTAAATGTAACTAAATTTAACGAAACTAAAACAATTTTTAATAACTTAATTAAAACGAAAACGAAAACTAACCTCGAATACACTACCGGGTTTTGGAGGTTTTTGAAACGGGAATGGGTGAAAAACGGGGAATGGGAAAGGTAAGAAAGAACGGGGTTTAGGGGAATGGGCAAAAAGCAACGGGGGAATGGGAACGGGGAAAGAGAGAAAAGGAAGAAAAGGAAGGAAAAGAAAGGAAAAGAGAATCAGGTGGGGGAGGGAAAGAATCGGCTGGGAGTTTAAATTAAAAATTGCGACCAGATGGTCGCAATTTTGTAATTATGACGAGAAACCAAAAGTCGCTCGATTACGACCAGATGGTCGCATTATGGTTCAAAAATACGATCAGATGGTCATATTTCAATAACAATGTGACCAACTGGTCGTAATCGTGTCATTATGACAACCAGCTGTCACATCACACTTCCCATCAACAATTGCGACCAAATGGTTGTAATTGTCAAATTCACCGCCATATTTTGCGACCAAATGGTCGTAATTATCAAATTCACCGCCAAAAATTTCATGAAAATTTAAATTTACGGCTGAATAAAGCGACCAGATAGTCACTAAAATACGACCAATTGGTCGTAAAGTAATACAAATTTGTAAAAAACTTAAGTATACATTTTCATAGTTACGACCATATGGTTTAATACGACCAAATCTAATTTAAGCTAATAAAACAATTAAAAAGGTTTTCGAACAAAATTAACTACTAAATTCTAAATTACTAATTCTAAAATTAAAATAAATACTTCGATTAAAATAAATGAATAAATAAATGAAATATTAAATAAATAAAAAATTTCACTCCAAAAATAACGGGACGTTACATGGCAACACTTTCTTACATTAAACTAATTTAATTAAATTGTAAGACCAAAAGAAATTTCAATAGGTTTAGAATTAAAGGTTACTATTTTAATTTTTCAATTTGCTTTAAACTAATTAAAGGAGATAATGGTGGTGGCATCCATAGCTCCATAATCCTTTAATCTATAACATTCATGAACTTTTGTACACTATTTTTGAAACTCGTTTAATTGGTACAAAAACCTCTACCTTCTATATTCAAAACATAGTGCACATTGTTTATTAAAAATTTTAATGAATTATAAGGCAATTATTAACTTCTCAACTATGTATTTCTTATATTGAAATTTAATACTTTTATAACTTTAATTTTAGATAACTCTTTTTATATTAATTTTAATTTTTTAGGAGGGCATCAAATTTCAGTTACAAAATCATATAGATACAACGTAATTTTATAAGTATTGTCCTATTTTTTTAGAGGATAAGTAATTGTTCATTTGGACAAAATGTAATAAGTAATGTATGGTACAAAATATTTAAGCCATTTTTTAGGATGAGTCAAAAAATTCTTACATTATTAATCTATCATATAATCTTATTTTTTATAGATAAATTTAATAAAATATAAACAATAAAAAAGAAACTAAACGAATGAGATATTTAACATCCACTTTAGAAATAAAAGCATTGTACATGTTCGAGATATCAAAAAGAGTGATTATCCCATCGGGTGTGCCACTTAGTTGAACTTTTTTAATAAATAACCATTTCACAATTTTAAAAGTGCTTTTTTTATTCCCAATTTTTTCTTTCATTTTTTTAAATATCATTAAAGTAATTTTTAAATTGTTTTGAGTTACTTTCAGTAATGGACAATTTAATATTGTTTATTTCATATAAATACTGTTTATATATATATATATATATATATATATATATATATATATATATCAAAACTACCAATAACCACCACCAGAAATTTAAATTACATTGTGAAAAGACAAAACATACCCCTTGTAAAGACCCGACTCTTTAAAATAAAATCAAATAGATACCGCAAGCGGAAGACTTGAGAAAATGAATAAAAAACCTATAAATCGATAAATATCCTTTTGTTTTCAAGTGAAAACCAAGATCATTAAAAAATCCAAGATGGAAAGCGCTTTCCTTTTCATAAATTCAAAATCCAAAATAAGATAAGAACATAAATCCAGAAATCTCAACAAAAGGGAAAATGAAAGTATCATCTCTCAAAAGAGCTCAACAAACTAAGTTCAAATGAACGGAAAATAATAGAGCCATGACATGTGCATTTTATGGACTACAACAATCCAAGTCCATCCATCACCATCGTCCAGAATCATGCGCACCAGCTCCACGGCCACGACTGTGACCACGTCTTGTACCTAAAAGTGTAATATCATGAGCGGGAGACCCAGTGAAGATAAATTGAATATAAAGTAACTTTAGATCCCAAATCCAATCCAAATTTGTGTCTAACAAAACCTATTATCGCTTGACTACCCAATCATTCTTCCGAATGTAAAAATCATGCAATTCTCCCAAGAACAAAGAACACAGAGCAAGAATAAAGATCATGCAAGTAGTCAAGTCTCCCAAACTCTTAATAATCATAACACGTAATCATACGTTTAACGTTCAAGAAAATATCTAGAACGAGTTAAGCTCACGCAGTCTTACTAAGAATAAGATCAAGATCATAGAGTCAAGAACGTAGAACATGTTAATAATGTCAGATGATGCAAGCTCACGTAGTCTATGCACGATCCCATTATCTCACTCCAATATCAAGTAAAGCTCATGAAGCCTTTACTTTCTTATCAAGAACAAATCCAAGCTCACGTAGTTTTTGCATTATAGAACCATAACAAGAACCTCATAGGTGAATAACGTCAGATGATGAAAGCACACGCAG
Organism: Gynostemma pentaphyllum; assembly: GCA_028015215.1. Classification (NCBI taxonomy): domain Eukaryota; kingdom Viridiplantae; phylum Streptophyta; class Magnoliopsida; order Cucurbitales; family Cucurbitaceae; genus Gynostemma; species Gynostemma pentaphyllum. The sequence goes on from CM051355.1 coordinate 45,401,740, forward strand.
TCAATGCACGATTCCGGTATATCACGAATGGCATGCAAAGCTCACATAGTCTAAGAAGTCTAGAATGTATATGTATCATAGTAATTATGAATAATATCAGATAATGGAAGCTCACACAACTACATTATCTCATTATTCATCTCTTCCGTTCATGAAGCTCACGTTGTTTATGCAATTCTCATGATACATGTATCGAACCATGACTAATACCAAATATTCGGAAGAATGGTGCCCAGAACCTCCACATTGATAACATCTTGGTCGAAGAGTACATCTCCCTGAATGGTAACTGGCACAATTGGGACAATAAGGGCGAGCCTGCTGCTACTGTTGTGGCCTCTGCTGAGACGGACTCCCTCGACCAGTATGGTCGTCCTTCGCCTTCCTCAGAGGAAGTTTGTCCGGTCTCTGCCAACTTGCCTTTCTTTTTTGAAGATTCTACATCCAAAGAAGGGGCAATGGAAACGGCCTCCTCATAAGTGATAGGACGCAAGGCGCGCACATGTCCTCTAATACCAACTCTCAAACTGACAATAAATCTTCTCTTCTGACTTTGAACATCAGTAAAATATTGTCACGACCCGACCCGACCCTAATCACTAGAGACAACACGTGCCAATGGCAAGCAAAAGCTAATGCCAACGCATACCATCTAACGTAACTAAAATAACTAGTTAATCATCAATTTAAATTCAACTTATTTAAGAAAATTTTGGCAGAGTTCCATTTATTTTGTTTGAATAAACCAACTTGTAAATACATTTAACATAATTCTGCATAAACTATAATGGGCTCCGCCCTCAGAATTAACTCAAAATCAGTCAAATAAGTTAATTTTTAGTTTACTAATATTAAGAGAGACATTTACGTGATTTTTTAGTGTTAAACACTTCCACCTACCCAGCTAGCCTCAAAAATCATAAAACCATTTACTTCCTCACGAGCCATCACCGGCACTTATAAACATACATGTACAAACACACACAAAATGTCATACATAGGCTAGGTGTGAAGATGAAACCAAAATTGGTGGTGCAAACGACTCTCGTAGGCGTTATCCTCGAAACTCAGGAGCTACCTGGAGGGGAAAAAACAAAACATGGAAATCATGAGCAAAAACTCAGTGAGTGGGTTATTTTATAAACTAAAATATACTTTTGAGTTAAATATTGTAGAAAACATAACTTTCAGAAAACGAAAATATTTCTGAGCAAAACACTTTTGATACATATTAAAAACTCTTAGCTAGAGAAGTTCATGTACTAATATCATATCATAATCATATAATAGAAAACCGACACCAGCGCATACCCACAACTGGTCATACTACACATAAGATAAATCAAGTTATGCAGCAAAGGAACTGATTATACTGAAACTGGTCATACGCGTGCAGAGGGCTATTCACCTTAACATACGGCCCAAAGCCTATGTGTATGCTAAAGTGGGTACCAAAGACCTGCTGAAAGCTAAGCTAGTGGGTACGACATTTAGTGGTTTGAAAATAGCTTACGAAATGTAATGACCCACAACCGTAAAATCCTTTAATTTCAAAGCCACAGCGGAAGAATTAGTTTAAAAAAAGGGCATGGGTTTGTTTAAAAATCGGATTATCCAAAACTTGATTACAATAATCCAATCTAGAGAAAGCAATAAACAAGGAATGCGCATTCCAGATTTAGTTTTAAACCTTTAAGAGAACTTAAAATCACAAGAACAACATAATATTTAAACACATGCTCTCCCGAGCTCAAAACATAAAGCATGAAAGATAGTAAAATATTTACAAGCATTTCTAAGAATGTTAAACCAAAATAAGTTTATGTTCTTGTCCATTCATCAACTCGGCATGTCAAACAGCGCCACCTCATCTACCATGTCCTTTACGATGAGATTTACCTGAAAAATTGTAACTATAGCAACATTAGCATAAAAATGCTAGTGAGAGTAAAATGAAAGCAAGTAATCCTATGAACCAAATTCCATACCGGGAATTGTGTCCAGAGGCCTAAATTGCACTTTACTACCCATTCCACACTTCCAATTTCCACACAATCATACAATTGTAATATGCTTCCCATAATAGACTTTCAATCCCGTATGAAAATGAAATAGAAACTTGAAGTAAAAGTAATAACTAATACTAAGTCTTACTACACAATTCTAATGGATATATGTAAGTATAACACTAACTTTCTTTGTTACAAACAAGTTTCATCGTAACGTGTTATCGTATGGATCAACATCAACATATTAACACGTACGGTCTTACCATATCACAATTCATTGTAATGGGCCACCGTATGGATAAACATCAACATACTACCCCGTACAGTCTTACAATATCACAAGTCATAGTAACGGGCCACCGTATGGATAAACATCAACATACTACCCCGTACGGTCTTACCATATCACAAGTCATCGTAACGGGCCACCGTATGGATAAACATCAACATACTACCCCATACGGTCTTACCATAACACAAGTCATCAAGTTCCCTAGTAAGTTAGATAATCTAAAAAGATTTCTACTAACCTACTAAAGAACATAAACTACTTGAATTACACGAGTGAATACTCAAGTGTAATTTCTAAGTCACTTTGACTCCCAAACCACTCACAGTTCCTTAAACTTCCACTTTCATTTAAAATCTCCAATTCATCTTACAAGACTTCCAAACCACTCAAATCTTACCTTTTACACCCAAATTTATAAGAACTCTAAAGTCACTCCACTCACTTCCGAGTTTAAAGTCACCAACCAAATATTAATTCTCATAAGTTAGATTCCCTCTTAACATCGATAAACAATATCATAACGAAACTTAATTCATAAAAGTCCTAACTTCCATTTTAAACTCACCTTGAATTTGTAGTCAAGCTCCAAAAAGTATAGAGGTCGAAAACCACACGAGCAATCACAATCCTACAAATCAATTACACCTAACAATCATTAATTATCCGAAAATCGAGCATACGACATCTAAATGCATAAAACAAGGAAAAACCTGGAAATCTTCCCTATGAGGCTCTCGGCCATACAAGGCTAAATAAGGTTCGGGTTCGGTTTTTCGGCTTTTATGCAATTTCGAGGCATTTCGGGTTGGTTTCGGATACTTTAGAAGTTCGCCAAATCAATGGGTAAGCGTATTTTAGGGTGTTACACAATAATCGATTTCCGAAAAGTTAAGTAAAATACAAAATCATAACAAACTAAACATCTTAACGAAGGCCAAGTGAGAGAAATTCACATGGAACGGGTTTTCCATTCGACTCGGGTTTAGTTCCAAGACAACAACCTGATCCAAAGTGATTTTTCCTTACTAGAATTCACAAACAACACTCGAGAAAAACGAATGAAGGCTTGCATACAAGATTGGGAAAAAAAGAAAACCCAAAAACCCATTTCTTCCTCACCTCGTATCTCCTAGATATTGAATGGATTGGCTTGATTGATGGTATGGGTAGAATGTACGTCTGGAGAGGTTTCCAACGAGCTAAGGCACGATGAAAACGGTTGAGAAACGAAGCCGGGGCGACACTTTCTTTCTCTTCCCTTTTCCTCCTCTCTAGCTACGGGGTTTGGGGCCTCTTTTCCACTTCTCTTTTCTTTTTTTTTTCTTATCATTATCCTTGAAAATATGTAGTAGATATATATAAAGAAATTTTGGTAAAAGACCATACTGCCCATCCTCTTATTTCCTTAAGAAAACTTATTCCGTGTGCTCGTTATTTTACGTTTCTAATTCCAATTCAACTTAACTACTTCTAATCTATCTTAAAAGTATTTAACAATAAATAATGGGCCTGCTAATAAATTTTAATACGACCAAAACTAATTTAAGCTAATAAAACGATTAAAAAGGTTTTCGGACGAAAATAACTACTAAATTCGAAATTACTACTTTTAAACTAACCTTAAATACTTTAATTAAAATAAAAAAATGAAAAAAAAAAAGATTTACCTCCAAAAGAAACGGGACGTTACACGAAATCTGTTATATACTTGCAAACTATAATAAATCCATGGAAACTAATACTTTTTCCATATTAACATAATATCCAATTTCAAAAGAATATTCATAAGTAATAGTAAAAAACACAGAAATGTAGCTTGTAAATCATAAAAACATATGTATAATAGGATAATCATAATATATAGGCTAACTTGAAATTTATAAGCAAATAATTATGGATAATTCGAAAATAATATTTTAACCACTCACAAAAACTATCCCGCTTACGATCCCGGATTATAAGCAGTGCCAATCTCAGTATCACCTGAAATATATATTGAATAAAATACCCATTAATAATCTTTTAGTATTTTTTTATATATAGAAAAACATATTGAAAACACATAAATTGACGGTTAATATCCCAATGGTTAGAATTTCACTTTTCCTTCAATGACTATACTTCCAATCCACTTTTCAAGCCAAATACTTTCATTCTGGTTGTTCATCCTCTTCCCACACATAATCCTCTTTCTAGCTCAAGCAATTTTCCATAAAAACTCCAATTCTACACCATTATTAATTAATCTTAAACACCAACATCTCAATTTAACCCATAGCACTTAAAATTCATAAACAACAAAACTCATAAAACCCATAAACCATCTTTAAACCTTATCAAAATCTAACAAAATCCATCAAATAGAAGAATTAGGTTGGAGAAATCACTTACCAACAAGTAATTACCCCCCAATTGACCATTAATTGTTGAAGCATTCAAGAAATTCAAGCTAAATTTCCTTCCTTTCCTATTTTTCTCTCTTTTTCCCTTTTCTCTTTTCTTTCTTTTCTGTTTCCTTCCTACGGGTGGCTGAAGTGAAGAGAAAAATGAGTTTTAATATTTTTTTTAAATAAACAACTCCATGCCAAGTGTCAAGCCAATATCCCTTCTCTTTTTTTTTAACTTTATCTTCTCCTTTTCTTCAATCTTATCCATTTATTTGTTTTTTTTAAAAAAAAAGAGTTTACACCTATCCCGCAGCAAACTTGGACAAACAATGAAAGTCCCTCTCATACTCTATCACAGTACGATCTCTCTACTTGATGGTAAAAAACTCTACCTCCAATTGATCTCTTAGGTCCTCTAGGCAATAGTTATCAAAGAACTTCTCACAAAACATTTCCTAGGTCACCTCTAAAGTAGGAGAAAGTGAGTTAGCAATCGACTACCACCGATTGAGCGCATCATCTATCAAAGAATAGGTTCCACAATGGACCTTCAGCTTATTTGGACACTGGATAAAGGTAAAAGCTCTCTTAACCTGGGTCACCCATCTCTTAGCTAGGGTAGCTCCTTAATCTATGCAAAATTTAAGGAAAGATACAAAATACCTTAACTTTTGTAAAATTAATAGAATAATTAAATCTAAACAAAAATAAAACTATAATAAAAAAACAAAAGAAAAATCCTCAAACTTCTGAATACTTCTTTCTTCAGGAAAATTCTAATGTCTTTCTTCTCCTATACGAATTGTAAGTACCCGGAAAATCTTTGTAGGATATTTAGAAATTGTCCTTATTTTGACTTGTTTTATTTGTTTATTATAAATATTTTGGTTAATTAGTATTTAACCATGGTTAGTTTAACTATGGGTGAGAGTTTATTTGAAGGGAAAAGATAACCATAGTTTAATTTCTTTGAGTGAGGGCTAGTTAGCAAAAGAAAGAAGAGGAGGGGTATGAAATAAATTTAGGAGGTGGAAGGGCTTGGTGCTAAATGGAAGAGGTGGAGGGACTTGGAAATAAATTGATTTTAGTTGTCATTTTTTAATTAAGAAAAAAAAAGTATAAAAGGAAAACAAGAAAATAAAAGACAAAAAAAATACAAAATTTCCATTCTTTTCTTCTTCTTCAAATCCGTAGACCCCCCCCCCCCCCTTTTTCTCTCAATTTTCTTCAACCCATTTCACTCACTTTGCTCATGGATCTTGGATCAATTTGAAGGGTTTTTGTGTGATTCATGTAAGAATCACCATCTTAGGAAGATCCAAACAAGTCTTGGAAGAAGATTTGGGCAAACACTCAAGGTATTGACTAACCTAGATTTTCATTTTTAGCTAGTTTTCTTTGGATTTGATTGGGGTTTCTTCAAGGATATTTATATGAAGGTTCTTTTTTATCTTTAAATTCTGGAAATGTTGGTGTAATTGATGTATATGAACTTACTCTTAAGCTTCTTTAAAAGGTAAAAGACATGAGTGAGTTCAAGCTTTTACAAAACGCCAATAATGGAGGTTTTCGAAGCTTTTGGTGTTCTTTGATTTTTAGGATTTCTTGACCATAACTTTAAGTTTCTCAATTCTGGTATTTAAGAGTATTCATATGATTATAAGATGTATGAAAAACAACTTGGAAAGGAAGAGAAATGAATTTTGATAGAATCTCAAAATTGGCGAAAATGCTAGTTTTAAATTTAGCTAGTTTTGGGTGTTTCTTTGTTGAATCTTAAAGGTTATCAATTCTGGAAAGTTTAAATGTTTGTATGTATATATAATACATGGAAAACACTTTGGAAGATCACTTTAGTGAATTTTTGGTAAATTTCCATTTTTGATAAAAAAATTGCACTTTTGTTGGACTAGTTTCTTGTTTTTGGGTATTCCTTGACTTTTAGTGAAAGATTATCAATTCTGGAGCATTTGGTGTTTAAAAGGATATTTTTAAACAAGGAAACCACCTTAGAGCATCAATCCAATGAAAATTTCATAAGTACTCCTTGTTTGACCGAAAATTGCATCCCGAATCAACTAGTTTTGGCACTTGAGCACTAACCGGGTTTGGGGTTATTTGTAGTTGTTATGGCTGATTTGTAATTTTTATATTAGCCTAAACATATATATGGATTAACTTGTCGTAGGCTAAAGGCGAGCGATTACAAACGGAGCTAACGTTGAAGGTGAGAACAAAAAGAATCGGAAAGGTGATTTGTGTGGCGTCCCCGTTCCTCTTGGAACTAATTCGAGAATGGAGTTTGTGGATATCAGTAAATATGAATTTTGATGTTGGTTGTAAAATTTGGAAGCATGTGACGACCCGTCACTTTTAAAATAAGTTTAATCAGAGAAAACAGCGGAAGTCTTTTATTTTAAGAAAATTTTGCGTGGTTTTGTTTGAAACTTGGCTAGCAAAAACCTGTTTACATCCTAATTTTTTCAAATCTAATAAATCACCTGGACTTTAAGTCCCAAATCAGGAGTTCAAATATTTCATATAATAAAAACCACATCAAAAGCACTTATGAGCTAAATACAACATATAAATCATCAAAGTCTTTGAAATTCACAAAAATATTTACATAGACTTTACAACAACGAGTCCATCTCGAGGTCAACATCCCTTGATCAGGCAGCACCATCTCCCCTTCCACGGCCTCTAACCAGGGCATTACCTGAAATTTTGTAATATCATGACCTAACAAACTAAGCCCAGTGAGAATAATAAGCATAAAAAGTAAAGATAGACCTCAAACTCGCATTTCGATTTGTGTCCAATTAATTCGACACAATTCACTCCTAAAGTCCTCCAAACTCTAGGTAATTTCTTTCTAAACTTCCAAAGGATGATATTACTAACACCCGTAGTCAATCCTCATCCATTACTTTGTTATGACATAAATAAGAAAAGTAAATAACTTTGCATATAATATAACATCTCAATTCTCTTTCTCATCGATCATAAGCATGAATGCATGAAGGCATCCCGTAGGATTCGCATACGCCCTTATGCATGAAGAAGGTAACGTGGTCTATCCCGTAGGATCCATCGTTCTCCCTCCTTTTCTTTCTCACTTTCTATTTTCTTTCTGTGAAGGTAATGTGGTCTATCCCGTATGATCCATCATTCTCCCATTCACATATTTCTCATTCTCTCTTCTTTTTCTATGAAGGTAATGTGGTCTATCCCGTAGGACCCATCATTCTCCCATTCATATCTTTCTCACTTTTTTTCCATGATGCCATATGATATGTTTTGGTGTAAATAAATAAAGTGAGGAATTAAAGTAGCCGATACACGAATAAAGTAAAAGGCATAAAGTAAAGGTATAAAGTAAAAGACAAAAAGTAAATGACATAAGGTAAAAAGTAGGTAAGCATCTCGGACGAACGATATATCGATCGAACTCCGGTATCAATAATAAAAGTAGAATCATAAATCAAACGATTAACCTATACCTTCAAGGATTCTAAACTTCCAATAATCCGAGGTTCTATTAACCGTTCTAAAATACAAGTTGGATCTTTTAACTTCCAATGATCCAATCTTAGTTTCGAATCGAATCTAACTTAGAATCTTCTAAGATTCAATACTTTCCTCGAGAACTCCTAAGTTCTCACTTAAAGGATTAACTTCTAATCCTAAGGGCACTAACTCACAACCCTCTAATCTTAGATTCGAATTCTAATCTTAGTTTCAAACTCTACAAACCTTCACACTCATTCGATTTCTATAATTACTTTAAATCCTAACTATTCTCACCTTTAATAAAAGATGACTTTGCTCCTAAGTCTGAAGGAGTGATCAAGCGAGTGGTTCGAAAACACCTACAATCGAATTATAACACATAATCAATAACTTTAACAACTATCGATCAAACATCAACTAAACATACAAAGCGACGAAAAACCCAACAAATCCCCACATGAGGCCCACGGCCCTATCATCAAAATTGGGTCTCGGGTTTGGTTTTCCGGCTTTTAGGCAATTTAAAAGTGTTTCGGGTTGGTTTAAGCAAATTCGATATTCCCGATTTCAATGGGTATCGATAAATAGGGTTTTCAAACAATAAGCCCTTTCCCGAATTGAATTTAAATAAACATTATTTCATTAAATTCTAACCCATAATCAATCCCAAAAGGGTAAATTTCAAACGGCAAGGGTTTCGACTGAAACTTGGTTTTTGGGTTAAGGGATTTTTTCCAAAAACACTTAAAACAACTCCCGTATTTACAAACACCGAGTTCTACAACACGAAATCGAATGAAATCAAAGAAAACTCCATTAAAACACTATTTGGAGCTTAGGGTTTCAAGAGAAACTTACCGAGAACTCCGTATAACAAGAGTGGCAAGTACGATGGTTAGGTGGAAAAGGATCGTAGGACCGATACCTTTCCAATGGACCCGTAATCAAGTCGATCGGGCAAGAAACGAACAAAATCGAATTTTCTCTCTTTCTTCTTTGAAGCTCACGGGTGGGAAGGGAAAAATATGAGGAGTTTTGGTCAATTTTGTGGTCAATGGTTCATTTAAAGAAGATGACCAAATAGTATTTAGATATTTTGCAAATTTGGAAATGACGGTTACGTCCTTTTATGACTTTTGGCTTAAAAACGAATCTCGAACTTCTCAAACTATCCCAATGGTGATTAATAATTATTAATTGGCCCGTTAATAATTATTAATACCATTAAAACGAAAATAAACTAAAAAGGTCAATTAAAAGATTAAAACCGAAATAAACTGCAAATTCTAAATTACCGATAAATAAATAAACTTTAATTACTTAAATTGAAATGTAATAAATAAAAGTTCTTTTTTTATCACAAAATAACGGGACTAAATTACCGATAAATAAATAAACTTTTATGACTCATGCTATGTTAGAATGAACCGGGTGCTAATGAATTGAAATAGTTTGAAACTAAGATGAACTACGGCTCAATGGTTGATTGGTTTTGTAATATGAGCGTAGTGAGACGCCGGGTTTGTATTGGTAATGTTTGTCATATCAAAGAGTTATGACTAGTTGCCATCATCCAAACACAAAGCATTTGTACTTCATTCGTATTTTTAGCATGTTGTTATGTACTTTCGCATTATGTCACGGTCATTCCGCATCACTGTTCATATTCTTTTGTTTTCACTGAGTGTCATGCTCAAAGGTGCTCTACATCACCTTTCAGGTAACGCTCGGGGACGAGGGCGTGGAGTGGCAGGTTGTGCTCGTTGATCATGCCGAGATGGAGCTTTTGGATTGGTCTTCGATCACGCGAGCCGTATATTTTGCGAGTATAGGAGTCTTGTTTTGACTTATGTTTTCTTTTGATTTTGAGTCAAACATCTATGTATATTATGTTTGTATAAGACTTTTAAACCGGTGCACCGAACTTTATTTTGATTATGGTTTTTATGAAACTCTGAACCGGCCGACGTGCCGATGATTATGGAAATAAAACAGGTTTACTTTATTTTGCATATGAGGCATGGACTTTACGAATACTACATGCCGAAATTTCCGTTTGTTTTTAATGAAAGTAATTTTTTTTAGTTCAAAATTCCATGCTTCCGCTTGCGTAACCACGACCGGCTTTTTAATTATGTCAGGTCGTCACAGTTGGTATAAGAGCCAATTGGCTCTAAGTCGTGTTTAGTATGAGTTAGTTGTTGAGCCAATCCAAAAGTCATCTCGCAAGTCAACGGTACCAGGTATGTCGGTAAACCTCGTTAGTTAAGAATGTTTTGTTCTTTATTTATGTTATTTTGTTATGCATAATTATTACATAAGCTTTATTTAATTGCATACATATCCTTAGCATACTCACGGGTTGAGTGGTGGTTTTGATATTCGAGATGCCTCGAGATGTTGTACCTAGTAGGGGAAGAGGTGTAAACCCTCCGCGGGGTCGTGGAAGAGGCCGTGGGAGGAACTATGCTAGAGTTCCAGAACCACCACCACCACCACCACCGGCAGAGGGAGTTTATGGGGAAATTTTTGTATAGGCCAGAAATCCGATAAACGCTCAGGCTAATGTACCACCCGGAGTAGGGATGATACCTCTGGCTATACAAGATGGAAGTGGTACCACTACTGCGGCAAAGATGCTGAAAGAGTTCAGGAAGCATGGTTTGAAAGAGTTTGATGGTACATCGACTGACCCGGGAGTAGAGGAGAGATGGATAGTGAAAGTAGAGAAGGCTTTCGGCTATATTGCTTGTCCAGAGGAGTTAAAAATCCACGGTGGGACCTATTTGTTAACTGATGATGCAATGAATTGGTGGGACTCTACGTCGCAGTCCTTGGCTCCGACGGAGCATGTGACGTGGGAAAATTTCCACGAGAAGTTCTTTGAGAAATACTATCCCGAGGATACTCGAGACCAGTTAGAGGTAGAATTTTTCTCGCTTAAATAGGGGGATCAGTCTGTGGTAGAGTATGAGCGAGAATTTGACAGACTATCCTGGTTTACTACTGGGCACATAGCCACCCCTGAGAGCAAAAAGAAGCGATTCATAGTTGGCTTGAGGGCTGAAATACGAGGGCAAGTTCAAACTTTACGGCCAGCTACCTATGTGGATGCCCTGGATTTTGCTTTGTCGCTAAACATCACCTCGGCTGATAGGAAGGCGAAACAGGTGACAATGGGACAATCTTCTTCTTGAAAGAGGAAAGTGGATGAGTTTGTTAAGGGACGTGATTACCCACAACAAACTCGTACCACTTCGAACAGAGGTGGGGGCCAAACTTTTCAACCGAAAACTCCAGCGAACACTCTACCTTTCTGTCAGCTTTGTGCTGGGTATCATTCAGGGAAATGTTTCAAGCTTATAGAGTGTTTCAAGTGCGGTCAGTCGGGACACATTGCAAATCGGTGTCCGGCCACGCAAATACCACGTCAACGTGGGAAGCAAGTTCAGGGTCAGGGACAGAATCGAGGTCGAGGCCAAGCTAGGCCTACTTAGCAACAGCAGCAGAGACTTCCACCTGCTCCACAGCCACAGTATGCTCAGTAACAGCAGGGACAGGTCTTTTCCATGACTCGTGAGGATGCCAGGAATGCAGGTACTATGGTTACGGGTACTTTATACATGTTTGGGCATTCTATTTATGTCTTTTTGACTTGGGGGCTACTCATTCTTTCATATTCGAGAATTTTGTTAAGCAAGCTACCTTAGAGACAGAACCACTGGGGTACGACTTGAGTGTGTCAACTCCAATAGGACGGTCTCTAGTTGTTAATCGGTTGGTGTATACTGAGGAGCTTAGTATATCAGGTTTTGATACTCGGGCTATATTGATTGCGATGCCCTTATCGGATTATGATGTGATTTTGGGAATGGATTGGTTGTCGGTCAATCGTGCCACGATTGATTGTGAAAAGAAGAAAGTGGAGTTTGTGGGCCCAAGTGGAGACCGAGCTTATTTTCGAGGCTCTAAGCGTAAAATGGTGCCAGTGGTGATTTCAGCCTTGCGAGCAAATGCCTTAATGCAAGAAGGCTCTTGGGGCTATTTGGCAAGTGTGGTGAATAATTCGATTGAGGAAATAGGAGTGAACACGGTGTCCATTGTGCGGGATTTTCTGGATGTTTTTCGTGATGAGTTACCTGGTCTTCCTCCAGTACGGGAGATTGATTTTCGAATTGAATTGCTTCCAAGAATGGCGCCACTATCTAAGGCACCTTACCGAATGGCACCGACAGAGTTGAAAGAATTCAAAGTACAACTTCAGGGACTACTGTATGAGTTTGCGCATTGAACTCCAATTTGCAGTTACAAAAGGTAATATAAATGTTGTATGAGTTTAATTGCTATTAATCAAATTAATTGTGAAATTTTCATACCTTTTTTTATCCATTGAGTTGTTTATTTTTTTGAATGAATTGTGGGAAGGAATTTATTAGATTTATTTAGTGAGCATTAATTTACAAATAGATGAATGTTTTCTTTTATTTTACAATCTTACGTGGATATAATTATGAAGGAATTTTAAGATTATGTGGGTGTTCTCAATTTTTGTATTATTATATATAAAATAAATATATGATATATAAATAGTTAAATTAAAAAAAAAATTGTGAGATAAGTAATATAGAATATAACGAAAATAAAAAATTTCCCACTCTAAGATGTAGTTTAGCATTTATAGTAGTGGATAATCAATTTAGTGACATGTTTTGTTATTTTAAGGTATAATTGTTTAAAAATATTTCTCTATGTCACCTCATTTTAATATAGTGGATATAGAGATAGGGATAATAGATAATATTTAGAGTAATATTTATCATAATTTTAATAATTTTTTATTATGTATAATATATTTTTTTTATTTAGAATGATATTTATTATAATTTTGATCATTAACTATATAGCATAAATTTATATTAAGTGGATATTAGATAATATTTAGAGTGATGTTTATAATTATTATCATTTTAATCATTTATTATTTAATATATATGATAATTTATTATTATTGTCTTGGGTATTTTCACACAGTTGAGCACAGGAAGACACGTGCTGAGTTCTTGCCACTGCGACTCCATAAGAAAGATAAAAAGATTATCAGAAGGGCACCAGTGTGGTACTGGCCAAGGGACGATCAAGTTAGGTGAGAAACAGTGGAGTGCGCCACAAGAAAGATAGTAGGGTTCGGGATTTGTGCATTTACTTGATTTGATGGGCTGACAGCTCCTTTTTACCCCCTTGATCGTAGGCCTGCTTGGCTTTACTAGTTAAGAACTATGCTTTGATGGGTTTTTCTTCGGCCCGGTGGAATTTAGTTCTCCTTTGTTCTGGAACCGATGGGCCTAAACCCTTGTGGACTGATCCCGCTTACCCGTCCCGTAAGAGGGAGATTTTTAACCTTTACAGTTTTCCCTTAATTTCTGGACTGGAAAGTCCAGTGTGGGAAACAGAATATATTCGGACTAATAACATGGCACTTCGTGTGACCTATCATTAGTTATTTCGTTCGGAGGGGCACGACTCTTCGAAGAATGGACCATTTGGGCTTCGTAAGTTGGTTCGAATTTCCCAATGACCCACTTCATGAATGCAGATCATTGTGATTTCTCCCATGCATCACGATGGTTTGTCGCGTGTCTCCTCCTTTAAATAGTAAACTCTATATATTTCAAAGCTTGTTTGCCATTTGAATTCCCCGAGTCGTTAGAAACACTCTTCCTCAAGCATTCTGTTCTTCAAAGATTTTATAGTTCTCGAATCAAGGTTAGTATTATCGTGTTATTTCTGAATTATGTAGCATCCATTATGGATAATTCTGAGGAGACATCTATGGCTAAGGTTCGTAGGACTTATAGGGTTGTAGTGAGTGATGATGATTTAGATGGTAGGGTTTTCGAGAGGGTTATGGCTAAATCTGGAGTTGTTGCTCGGCTTCCCTCTCTTTGTGGTCCAAGGAGCTAGTTATGGACCCTTGTTCAAGGGTGGTCCTGAGGGGGAATGAAACCGCTTTGAAAAATTATTCCTTGCCTGATAGGGATTCCCTTTCTACTTTGAGCGGTATAAGTTTCATTTATGTATATGAATCGGCGTTGGATGCAGAGAATGTAGTTTCTTTTGTCTCCCTTCCCATGGTTGGGGGAGGTTCCGCCCTTATGGGCACTGTTAGTGCAGTAAATCTACTTGAGCCTCATCCTCCCGAACCTGTCACTCTAAAGAGGGAATGTGACGACCCGACTCTTTTAAATAATTTAAAAGCAGATTGACACCGAAAGTCTTTAAATTTAATAAAAATTTGGCATGGATATGTTTAAAACACGAACTATCCATAACCTGTTTACATTTTTCACAATCAAAGAAATTAAAAGTAAGGAAATACAATTCCTTTTCCAAAATTAAAAGAAGATTATAACATAAAACTTAAGACGAAAAGCTCTTAAGAGCTTATAAACAAATTTACTTCTCAAAGACCGAAATCAAAATAAAATAAGATAAGCTTAGCCAAGCCCCGGGACTTTTAAATGACATCTAGTCCATCTCCACATCATCATCCTCTCAATCAAGCCGCACCAGCTCCTCTCTCATGACCCGAACACCTGAAAATGTTTATAATATCATAACAACAAAGCCCAGTGAGAATAAACAAAATAAAAATTAAAGTTAGACCCCAAACCCGCATCCAGATTTGTGTCCAAGTAAAACTCACATTCTCTTACTTTTCAACCACAAAATGGTTTTACATTAATATTTCACTTTTACTTACCAAGTCTCCCAAATATTTGAGGATCAATCTTCCAACCATTAGGGGGATATGTTTCATAACATATATATATAACATTTGAATCTCGTTCTCTTTAATACCTTATACTATACATAAGGTTTACATCAAATCTTATTTTCCAATTACGAGATCTTCCAATTTATTGAGAAACTAGTTCTCTTACATGTTTATCACATGATAGTTATACAAGGTTCAATACACCCTTGTATTCTCTTGTTATCCAATTCAATCTCATTCCTTTTTCCTATAGCACTTGGCTATACATCAATTTCATTTCTTTTCTCTTTAGAAAAGTACGTCTTACATAATCCTTTCTGTAGTTCTCTAATCTCTAGAAAACTAACTTTCATAATCATAATCTCTAATTGATGATATTACTAGCACACGGGGTCTAGTTCTCATCCAATAATTCGTTAAGACGAATATAAGCAAGAGTAAATAAACTTTGCATGAGCATAACATCTTAATTCTTCTTATTGTCTTGCTTCCCATTATGAAATATACAATTCTTGCTCTATGATGTAATTCCACTGATAATATGCATGAAGGTAATGAAGACATCCTGTAGGATTCACATTCACCTTTATGCATGAAGGTAATGGGGACTCCCGTCGGATCTACATTCACCTTTTTTTTGTTTCTCACTTTCCTTCTCTTTCATTTCAATGATGCAAGATGTTATGCGTATGCTTGCAAAAGTAAATAAATGTAAAATATGAATGGAGCATAAAGTAAAGGGTATAAAGTAAAGGACATAAGTAAAAGGATCATAGATGTCCTTATGCAAAAAGTAAATAGATAGGAATTCCGGAAGAACATTAAGTAGAACGAACTTTCGATACTTTTAATAAAGTATATCTTATCTTAAATAAGTAATCTACACTTCCAAGGATTCTAAACTTCCAAATAAAATCCAAGGTTCTATCTTCGAAAGCCTTTAACCATTCTATCTAAAAGTTTGGATCTCTTAACTTCCAATGATCCATTACTAATCTCCGGAACGATTCTAACCTAGAACTTTCAAAGGTTCAACGTTCCCTCGAGAAACTCTAAAGTTTTCACTCAAAGAACTAGCTCCTGATCCTAAGGGCAGTACCTCACTTTCTATTCTTTTTAGATTCGAATCTAAATCTCAACTTCCGATCCTACAAACCGTTCAACTTATTCGGTTTCTAAATCTACTTTAAATCCTATTTATTCTCACCTTAGCCAAATTAGTTTTGCTCCAAGTCTTCGAAAGCACGATCAATCAATGATCTGAAACACCTACAATTAAAAGTATATCTAACGATCATTAATAAATCAAACATCAATCAATTAACATCTAAAAGCTCAAAACAACGAACAACCCCGGAAAAACCCTAAGGGTGCCCCCAGCCCCTCTATGGAAAATGGGTTTCGGGTTTGGTTTTCCGGCTTTTAGGCACTTTCGAGTTGTTTTGGGGTGATTTCAAGTAGTTCTGAAGTTCCCGATTTCAATGGGTATCGATGACTCGGGTTTTTGAACAATAAACGATTTCCCGAATTTAATTCCAATAAACATTATATCAATAAAAGTAAACCCCAAAACAACCCCCATGATGTAAAATTCAAACGGGAAGGGCTTCGACTGAAACTCGGTTTTAGGGTTTAGGGAAAGTTTCCAAAATTACTAAAAACAACTTCCGTAATTAAAATCATGAAGTTCCTCGGCAAGAAATCGAAGAATCAAAATGAAAACTCCATTAAAACTCTATTTGGAGCTTAGGGTTTGAACTTTAACTTACCGAGAAGTCCTTAGAACACGGATGGAAAGCACGATTACTAGGTGGAGAAGAATCCTAGGACCAAGGGCTTTCCGATGCAACCGAAATCGAGCCGATCGGCAGAGAAACTAGCAAAACCCGAATTTTTCTTCCCCCCATTCTTGCCCACAGTTTTGAGAAGAGAAAGGATGAGCAAATGGTCAACTTTGGTCAATTGTTATGTTTTTAAAGATGATGGAATAGTGTTTTGGATATTTTTAAGAAATTAGAAATGACGGTTGCGTCCTTTTATGACTTTTGACTTCTAAATCGAAACCCGAAGCTCTTAAATTTATCTAAAGGTGATTAACAATTATTAATTGGCCTATTAATAATTATTAATATCACCGACGGGAATTTAAAGTATTAAAACGATTAAAAAGAATTTCAGGCGAAATTAACTACTAAAATCGAAATTACTACTTTCAAATTAATCTTAAATACTTTAATTAAAATAATTAAATTAATTAATTAATTAAATTAAATTAAAAAAAATCACTTCAAAATAACGGGATGTTATAGGGAAAGAAATAAAGGACCCTTCGAAGGGCAAATCTGCTAACCCAGGATCAATGCCGAAAAAGGTTCATCCCAAGGATTAGCCTTCCGTTCTGACGTAGGAGCGTTTGTGTAACGACCCGACTCTTTAAAAAGAGAATTAAATAAATAACCCAAGTGAAAGACTAGAAATAATAATTGGAAAACCTGTAAATCGATAAAACATCATTTCATTTCAAAATGAAATCCAAAATCCTTAAACATTTAAAGAAGGGAAGCGCTTCCCTTTTCATAAGTTTCAAACCCACAATTGAAATAAGTTCATAAATCCAGAAAATCTATAAAGATCAAATAACATAAGTAATAATGCTTAAAAGAGCTAAATAGTCCATCAATAATAAAAACTGATAAAAAGAAAGTGTCATGACACAAGCAGTCTATGGACTACAACAAACTCTAGTCTAACCATCATTATCGATCCAAAATCATGCCGCACTAGCTCCACGACCACGATCGCGACCATGTTCTGTACCTGAAAGTGTAATATCATGAGCGGGAGACCGAGTGAAGATAAATTGAATATAAAGTAAATTTAGATCCAAAATCCAAATCCGGATTTGTGTCCAACGAAACCTACTAACTCTTGACTACCCAATCAAACTTCCAAATGCAAAATTATGGAATTCTCCCTAGAACAAAGAGCAAAGAACAAAGAATAAAGATCATGCACGTAGTCAAGTCTCCCCAGCTCGTAATAATCAGAACACATAATCATACGTTAAATATTTCAGGAATATAACTAGAACAAGTTAAGCTCATGTAGTTTTAAAAGAGAACGTAGAACATGTGAATAATGTCAGATGATGCAAGCTCACACAGTCTATGCACGATCCCATTATCTCACTCTAATATCAAGTAATGCTCACGAAGCCTTTACTTTCTTATCAAGAACAAATGCAAGCTCACGTAGTCTTTTCATTCTAGAAGTAGAACACATGCAAGCTCACGTAGTCTCTGCATTATAGAACAAGAACCTCCCCAGTGAATAGTTGTCAGATGATGTAAGCACACGCAGTCAATACATGATCTTTTTATCTCACCAATGATATGAAATGCTCACGTAGTCTAAGCAGTCTAGAATATATATGTATCATACCAATTAGGAATAATATCAGATAATGCAAGCTCACACAACTAAACATTATCTCATTATTCATCTCCCCCGTTCATGCAGCACACGTAGTCTATGCATTATCTCATTATTCATTTCCATGCAAGCAAGTGTGATAATAAAGAATCAGAAATTCGAATATCAAAATATAAACAGAGAACCAATTTCAGAACAACTCATCAGAGTAATATTAATCAAGAACATAGAACATGTAGGCTCATAAGCCCCTACTTTTATCAATCACAACAATCCTGCAAAATCGAATATTTTATATGTCAAAGGCTCCAATTGCTGGAAGAACCCAGTCTCTGAAAATAAGTCTCAAGTAAATCAGAAAGTCTTGGTATCATAATTAAATCATCCAAGAACACATGATAATCCAACCTTAAGCATAAACATACTTATTGTAACGTCCCGTTATTTTTTGAAGTGAATTTTTTTTATTTCATTTAATTTAATATTTTACTTATTTTAATTAAAGTATTTAGTTTAATTTTAGAAAATTAGAAATTTAGAATTTAGTAGCTAATTTCGTCAGAAAACCATTTTTATTGTTTAATTAGCTTAAATTAGTTTTGGTCATATTAAAAATTATTAACGGGCCCATTATTTATTGTTAAATACTTTTAAGATAGATTAGAAGTAGTTAAGTTGAATTGGAATTAGAAACATGAAATAACGAGCACTCGAAATAAGTTTTTTTTAAGGAAATAAGAGAAGGGGCAATATGGTCTTTTACCAAAATCTCTTTATATATATCTACTACTAATTTTTCAAGGATAATGATAAGAAAAAAAAGAAAGGAAGAGTGAAAAAGAACCCCAACCTGTAGCTTAGAGAGAAAAAAAGAGAAGAGAAAGAAAGTGTCGCCCTAGCTTCGTTTCTCGACCGCTTTCATCGTGCCTTAGCTCGTTGGAAAGCTCTCGAGACGTACTTTCTACCCATCCCATCAATCGAGGCAATCCATTCAAGAGACAGGAGATACGAGGTGAGGAAGAAATGAGTTTTTGGGTTTTCTTTTTTTCAATCTTGTATGCAAGCCTTGATTCGTTTTTCCCGGGTGTTGTTTGTGAATTCTAGTTAGGAAAAAATCACTTTGGATGACGTTGTTGTCTTGGACCTATACCTGAATCGAATAGAAAACTCGTTCCGTTTGTTGTTTTTCTCTCACTTGGCTATGGCTAGAGTGTTAGTTTGTCATTGTTTTGTATTTTACTTAATATTTCGGGAATCAAGTATTGTGTAAAACCCTAAATCACGGTTACCCACTGATAATTCGAACCTCCAAAGTACCTAAAATCAACCCGGAACAACTCTAAAATGCCCTAAAGTCAAAAAACCAAACCCAAACCTCATTTTCCCTCCTATGGCCGAGAGCACCATAAGGCTAAAAATTGGGGTTTTTGTCGTTTTACGCGTTTAGATGTCGATGGTTCAATTTTAGGTTAATTAATGTTTATAGGATGTAACTTATATTTTAGGTTGGTAATTGCTCGCGTGGGATCTACCTTGACACTTTGGAAGTTTGATTTCAATTCTAAGGTGAGTTTAAAATGGAAGTTAGTAATTTTATGAATTAATTTTCTTTACGATTTTGTTGATCGAGGTTAAGTGACAAAACAATCCCCTAGGAGTAAATACTTATTGGTTGGTGACTTTAGACTCGGAAGTGAGCGGAGTGACTTTTGGAGTTTGTAGTGAATTTGGGTGGAAAAACAAGTTTGAGTACATTTGGAAGTCTTGTAAGATGAAATTGGAGAATTTAGGTGAAATTGGAGGGTTTAGATGAAAGTGAACGTTTAAGATACTTTGAATAGTTTTAGATCAAAGTAGCTTAGAGGTGATCCTTAGAAGTATTAAAGTTTATAGAGATTTTGAGATAAAGTTGGGAATTGAATTTACTTTAGGTAGTTTTGACTAAAGTTAAGTAAATGAAATGTTTGAAAGTCAACTCGTGGTTTATGGTAATGGCTTGGAAATTATTCTTGGGATTGGAGGTGATTTATTGTCATTCGTGACATGATGATGTTAAACATTGATTTTACTTATTTGGGAGTTATAAGACTTCGTGGAATATGGCATCAGGGATGATATTGTTTAGTGTTTTTATGAACTTATTACCTTGTGTGAGTAATAAGGATTATATTTTATTATAGTAATAATGTGGAGTATGAACGTGCTAATGGTAATACGGTTTGATGTGAATTGTAGTAGAAATGTGGAATATGGAATCATGATGATAGTACGATTGATGTACTCAGGTCTTTTGGTAAGAAGCAACACTTTAAGTACAAAAGATAAGCATGTTATTGAGTGTAATTGTAGTATGATTGTATTGTTTGTTAGTTGTTTGTGTTGAGGTGCTCATTTAATGAACCGATTTATAGATATATGTGTAGTCCATGGATGAAAGAGGCTATGGGTGTCACTATATCAGGATGCTTCTGGATAGGTGTAGTCCATGGATGAAAGATGCTATAGGCGTCACTTATCAGGATACTTATGGATATATGTGTAGTCCATGGATGAAAGAGGTTATGGGCGTCACTATATCAGGATACTTGTGGATAGGTGTAGTCCATGGATGAAAGAGGCTATGGGCATCACTTATCAGGATACTTATGGATATGTGTAGTCCTTAGATGAAAGAGGCTATGGATGTCACATATCGAGATACTATTTGATATGATCTTGTGATATAACAGGTTTATAGATGAAACAGGCTATGAGCGGGTGTTATATGACAAGATTGGCAGATAGATTGAGTTTATATAATGAGCATCCCAGCTTGTTTGTTAGTTGTTATGTAGCTACATGCTTATCCTTTGTACAAGTGTTGGTTTTCGATGGTAATACCTTATGTGGTAATATGTGGCAACTTGTCGCTACCTACTCGCGACGTGGAAAATAAAGAGTCTCCACTAATCATTGGTTTTAAAATTGGGTGTGATTAGTCACCTAGTCATTAAATTAAGGATGGTCTTCTAACTTTTAAAACGGGTTCGGGGGTTAAATCACACATAGGGAAGGTATTAGCATCCTATTATGTTTGTTTTGAAAACAATTGTTGTTTTTATTATTTATTGTATTAACTAAAGCCTTTTATCTTTAAAACCAAAATATTTTTATTATTTTTTTTAAATGTCCCATGTTTATTAATCAATATCTCTAAGAATAGAGATATGATTAAATAATTATGAGTGACACGAGGTCATTAGTAAAAGTTTATTTTCTTGGAATTTAACTTTAACATTCTGAAATTAAATTCTTGTTCCTCAAGAGTTCTAAGAGATTTAGCATTCTAATTCTCTTAAATTTCCATCGTCGGAAGGTTTTCGAAAACATATATTATTTTTTTAAAAATCCTTTGAAAATATTACCAATCAAATCGGGAGTTTCAATATTTTTTAGAAGAAGAAAAAGCCATTTAAATGAAAAGGTTAACATTCTAACAATTTCAATTTTTCAATATCAAAAACCAATTTAACTTAGCATTCTAATGATTCCCAAACTCCTATTTTAAAATTATTTCGATTTTACAATTGAGGTCTAAAAAAAGCATAAAATATATACATAACATAGCAAAAATCAAAGCAACCATACTAATTAAATTGAACTTAAAATTAAACATTGTCAAAATCAAATATACACAAATTTTAAAACAAAAGAAAAATGTATGTAGAATCTAGTAACAAAACTATGTGGCCATTTAAACAAATTTAAATTAATATACAGAGCAAGAAAAAAAAATCTTAATTTTGATTAAAAATTGAATACATAATTTTGCAAACACATTATACCCAAATATGCATATATTGACAAATTCTAAAATAAATTCATACTGCTTAAACAAATGGACATGATGATATTAGTATCATACTATACTTAATTTATTTATATATACATATCAGGAAAAGGACAAAAAAAAACAAAAAAGACCAAAGTCGAACAAATATGTTGGTTGAAATTTGTAAATTACATCATTAATCAATATGAACAATATATAAAAAAAAGTAGGCTACTTACTTCGATTCACCAAGAGCAATTGATAACAAATTGCACCGGTTTCAACACCTTTTCTGATGGAAAATAGAGATTTTGACAAAAGGATTTTATTTTGAACGGGGTTCTCTACCGTGAAGCAAAGGTATAGACTAGAAAAAAAAAACGAGAGATAGAAAAGAATTTTGGAATGATATTGGCCGTGAATGACAATCGTTTCATCGTGAATCTCTTTTCTTGAGCCTTGGGGTGGGGTTCTATTTATAGCCAATATGAGGATTTGATTTTCAAAAAAAAAAATAAGATCGAGATAAACATAAATATCAAATATCATATCATATCTCATTTTAAGTTCAAATTATCTACAGATTATTATTAATATCTTATTTTTAAATTGAATTAATCTCTATCTCATCTCAATTTTATAATTATCTTCCTATTTAATTTCTAAATTATTCTCTTCCATATTTAAAATTTAAAATTCCACTTTTATCAAATTTATTCAATTTTAAATGATATTAATTAAAACTCTTATTTTCATTATTTCAAAAACAAAAGTAAAACTTAAAAATTATATCAACGAAAATTGTTAGTTCTTTTAAATTATGTCGGACAAAATTGATGTCTACAGTTTGCCCCCGTTTGTTCACCTTGTAGAATTAGAAGGTGGACAAACGCATAGACCCTATTTTAAACGATATTATTTAAAAAATGAACTAATGAGCAAAAGGAGATAAAATTAAGTCAAAGTGGTCTAATTCTCGACAAAACTTTAAGGTGGGGTGGTCCAATTCTTGACCAAGGAGAAAAAGTAACGTGGTCCGGTTCTCGACCAAATTAAATGACAAGATGATCTGGTTCTTGATCGAATTAAAAGACAAACTGGTCCGATTCTCGACCAAAACAAAAACAGGGTGGTCCGGTTCTTGACCAAAAATAAAAACAGGGTGGTCCGGTTCTTGACCAAAAATAAATACAGGTGGTCCGGTTCTCAACCAATTAAAAACAAGGTGGTCCGGTTCTCGACCAAAATAAAGACAAGGTGTTCCGATTCTCGACCAAATTAATTTTTAAAAAAAAAATGGAGTGCGGTCCGGTTCTTGACCAAAACTTCGATGCGTATCAGCACTTCACCCTTGATACGATCTGCAAATAGAATGGTCCGGTTCTCGACCAAACTTAATAAAAAAATGGAGTGCAGTTCGGTTCTTGACCAAAACTTTGATGCATGTCACCACTTCACTTTGATATGATCTGGAGATAAAATGGTCCGGTTCTCAACCAAACTAAAAAAGTAGGGTGGTCCGGTTCTCGACCAAACTTTGATTTATTTTACTCATCTAGGGATATGCACCATGACAACTAAATAATGATATGTAAATTTTTTATTTGAAATATCAAAAGGGTTAATGATGAAACTCAGTGTAATTTCTTTTGAAAATTTCATTGGCACAAACCTTTTTTTTTTTTAAAAAAAATGATATTACATAACCAAACTCAACATGTTTTTTCCTTATTGTTGAAAATAGTAACTGATCCATGAGATAGCGTGGACTCTTAAGGTCAAAACCTTCTCAAATCGTCCAGTGGCAGATATCAACCGATTTTCTCACGTAATGGTTTTCCATTTAAAACAAACTAGGATTCAAAATTTGCCATGATATTTTATTTGTAGATTGCAAGTGGTGATGCCTCATGGTTTAAAAACAAATTTTGCCCCCAAAATTTGCCCCAGTATGCTTTCTCAATTCATCGTTTGCTTAGTCTTTAGTATCAAGATCTGTAAACATGCTTCAATAATCGAATCAAATTTTGCTCATAGCAAAATTTGCCCCAGTGTTGCCAACTTGAACATTACAAATATTATTTCAGAACATATTTTTTTCATTTTAATGCAAGCCATAATTCCCTTCTCTCTCTGTTTTTTTTTTTAAGTCTTCTATCATTCTTAACTCGCATTTTTTTTAAAAGAGCATATTTATCCATTTGAAGGAGGCATAAGTATCAAGAATAGAGATTTCATATAGACAAAGATTAGCTCACCAAGCAGGGATATGGATCGATGATCATAGATAAAGAAAAAAAAGGACTATTTTATTGATGATGTAACCTGAATGGGTAAGACATTTTGGGTAAGACAAAGACCTTAAACAAAGAAATAAAAATGAAACATTAGCTTTCTGGAAATTAATCTACATCCTGATAAACATGCTTGATTGATGATCTTGATTATGCGAAATACTTCTTTACCACGTCTGAATTAATTGAGTTTGGCAAGTCTTCCCCATCCATATTAGTCAACATCAAAGCTCCCCCTGAAAAGGCTTTCTTTACTGCGTATGTTCATAATTCGGAGTCCATTTACCTCTGTGGTCTTTCTGGGGCAGGAGAATTCTCTTCAAAACTAGATCACCTTCTTCAAAATGTCGGGGGTGTATTTTCTTTTGATGCGCTCGTATCATTTTTCTTTGGTAAAGTTGGCCTCTACAGAGTGCCGTTAATCTCTTCTCTTCAATATAGTTCAGATGTTCATATTTGGTGCGGATCCAGTCTGCTTCATCCAATTCTGCTTCCATCAAAATTCTGAGAGACGGGATTTCTACTTCAATGGGTAGAACAGCTTCCATGCCATATACTAGAGAAAACGGTGTTGCCCCAATTGATGTGCGGATAGCAGTACGATATCCGTATAATGCATACGGGAGCATTTCGTGCAAATCCTTGTAAGTGATTGTCATTTTACCAACTATCTTCTTGATATTTTTATTTGCTGCCTCTACTGCTCCGTTTATCTTCGGTCGATAGGAGTCGAATTTGAATGCTTGATTTTCATTGCTTCGCACAACTCTGTCAACAATTTATTGTTGAAATTCTTAGCGCTATCAGTAATGATCCGCTCAGGAAAACCATGTCGACACATTATTTCCCTTTTCAAGAATTTTTGAACAACATTTTGGGTGACGTTCCGGTATGAAGCAGCTTCTACCCACTTGGTAAAATAATCTATAGCAACAAGAATGAAACGGTGACCATTTGAAGCTTTTGGCTCTATTGGACCAATTACATCTATTCCCCACATTGAAAACGGCCAAGGTGATGATAAGACATGTAACTCAGAGGCGGGTGCATGGATCTTATTAGCATATATTTGACACTTGTGACATTCTCTAGCATATTTGATACAATCTGTTTCCATTGTCAACCAGTAGTATCCTGCTCTTAGAATTTGTCTTGTCATCATATGCCCACTAGAATGGGTTCCGCAAATCCCATCATGTATTCCCTCCATAATTTTCCTAGCCTCCAATGCGTCAACACATCTGAAAAGAACCATATCATGGTTTCGTTTATATAAAACCTCCCCATTCAAAAAGAAACTCGATGCAAGTCTTTGAATGGTTCGTTTATCATTTTCAGATATCCCTACGGGATATTCTCTATTCTTGATGAAATTCTTTATGTCATGGAACCACGGGGTTTCATTCAACTCTTCTTCGATGTGCATACAGTGAGCCGGTGATTCTCGCTTTTCAATTTGTATCAGGGGTATCTCTTCGTTTGCTTTTATCTCAAACATGGATGATAAAGTGGCTAGCGCATCGACAATCTGATTATTTTCCCGCGGGATATGCTCAAAAGTTACTTTGCTGAACCCTTCACATAACTTAAGTATGTAGTTTTTATATGGGATCAACTTAGAGTCTCTGGTTTCCCATTCTCCTTTCAACTATGAAATGACTAGCGTAGAATCTCCATACACTTGTATTTTTTGTATCTTCATGTGTCTAGCTGCTTGAATCCCAAAGCTGAATGCTTCATATTCAGCTACGTTATTAGTGCAATCAAAGTATAACTTAGCTGTCAATGGGAATAACTTTCCTTCTGGAGAGATCAATGCTGCTCCAATTCCATGTCTCAATTCGTTTGATGCGCCATCGAATAACATAGTCCATAACTCAGAATTTTCAATCTCCAACTCTTCTTCTTTAACAACTGCCATGATACTTTCATCTGGAAATTCAAAGTTAACAGATTTATACTCTTCAATCGGTAGGTCTGCGAGAAAATCAGCCAGGACACTTCGTTTAATTGCCTTTCTTGTAACGTAGACAATATCATATTCAGAGAGCAAGACTTGCCACCTTGCGATTCTTCCAGATAATGAGGGTTTCTCGAAAATGTACTTGATTGGATCCATCTTTGATACAAGCCAAGTAGTGTAGTAGAGCATGTATTGTCTGAGCCGCTGAGCAGTCCAGGCTAAAGCACAACATGTTTTCTCAAGCAATGAATAATTTTTTTCACAGTTGGTAAACTTCTTACTCAGGTAGTAAATCGCTTGTTCTTTTTTCTAAGAATCGTCATGTTGGCATAGTATGCATCCCATCGAATCTTCCAACACTGTTAAGTACAAAATAAGTGGTCGGCCAGGTGTAGGAGGAACGAGTATTGGTGGGTTCTTTTGTCAAAAGCTATTTGACAATCCTCATTCCAGATTTTGGTGTTACTTTTTCTAAGTAACTTCAATATTGGTTCACAGGTGGCGGTGAGATTTGAAATGAAACGTGAGACATAATTCAATCTCCCAAGAAAACTTCTTACTTCTTTCTCGGTTCGTGGTGGTTTCATTTCAGTAATGGCTTTCACTTTATCTGGATCAACTCTGATCCCTTCTCGACTCACAATAAAACCCAAAAGCTTCCCTGACGATACACCAAAAATACATTTTGATGGGTTTAGCTTGAACTGATATTTTTTCAAACATTCAAAAAGCTTTTGAAGAACGGCATCGTGATCCTCCTCGGAATGAGACTTGGCTATCATGTCATCGACATAGACGTCGATCTCTTTATGCATCATATCATGAAAAAGTGTAACCATGGCTCTTTGATAAGTTGCTCTAGCATTTTTTAGACAGAATGGCATTACTTTATAACAAAAGGTTCCCCATAAAGTGATAAAAGTTGTTTTCTCGCGATCTTCGGGGACCATCTTGATCTGGTTATATCCTGAGAATCCATCCATGAATGAAAAGGTAGAGAAACCCGCTGTGTTATAAACTAAAACATCGATATGTGGTAAAGGAAAATTGTCTTTTGGACTTGCTCGGTTCAGATCCCTGTAATCTACGCACATTCGCACCTTTCCATCTTTCTTTGGGACTGGGACTATATTGGCAACCCATTCAGGGTATTTGGCTACAGCAAGGAAACCCGCATCAAACTGTTTCTTGACTTCTTATTTAATCTTGATAAGCATATCTGGCTTTAATTTTCTTAATTTCTGCCTCACCAGTGCACAATCTTCTTTCAATGGTAGATTATGTACTATAATATCGGTATCTAGACCCAGCATATCCTGATAAGAGCATGCAAATACATCTTGGTACTCATGTAATAACTCAATAAATTTATTTTGCACATCTTTTGCAATCAAGGTTCTTACTCGAACTTCTTTTACTTCTTCATTAGTCCCTAAGTTAATAGTTTCTAACGTTTCTTGGTGTGGTAAAGTCATCTTTTCTTCTTCTTTAATAAGTCTCGACAATTCTGGTGATAAATAATCAGTATCTTCTACTGAGTCATCCTCCTCTTCTTCACCAAGTTCGACATTATATATCGGGGGTGTTAAAATCAATTTCCAGATCACTGCATGTTTCATCTTTTAAAACAGTATTTTCGGTCCTGCATGGATTGGAGAATTTGGTGGGGGAAGAGAGAGACAAGCAGGAAACAAAAGCTAGTAAATAAAGATTCGAAGATAAGGGATAGAAGATAGACATGCTTTGGATTTAAAAATATGTTTTATTATGATAGAAGCCCTTCTCACAAAATAAATAAATAAAAGGATCCAATAGCCTTGGACATAGCTAAAGGATATAAAAAATTTAAAATACTAAAACCTAAATAACTAAAACCTATAAAATTAAGAACTAAAATAGGAAATTACTCTTGCATTCAATTGAAAAGTGAAGGGAAATCTTTAGATTCCCAATTTTTCAGCTCTTGTGTGTAATGATAAACAAACCGATCATCTTCAGACTCCTCTTCTAAAATCGCACGGACTAACAGATCAGACATTCTTGCAATCAAATCTTTTTCTACAACTTCCGAGATAGTGATGATTTCACTCTGTATGTCTGGATACAAAATTTCTCCTGCCATAAATGTCTCATAAAGTCCTGGAATATGCATCCTCATTCGGGTGACCCTCTCCTGTACTCTTCTCTTATCAGCGTTGGTGGGCTTGTATCCTATTCCATACCTCTTAGCACTACAAAATGAATGGGTACTACCGGCGCACCTTCGCGCCGGCAATACCCTAAACATGCGCCGGTAAAACGTATCACCGACGTCACTTCCGCGCCAATAGAAATAGCGCCAGATCGGGTTGTCGGGGATGCCATTTTCAGGCATCGCCGTGGCGGCTATTCATCGCAGGGGATGCTAGGAACGCATCCCCGGCGTTGTTTTCATAGCGCCGGGGATGCTAAGAAAGCATCCCCTGCGTGGTGGCGCGGCGGTGGGGTTAATCCTAAACCCCCCTTGCCGGGTATTCCGGCGCTATAGCGCCGGTACTAATTGTATTGCGATCCGTGGCAATGGCCAAGATCGAACGTATTGCCTGGCGCCGTAGCACCTGGCAATAAGGTTACTATTATATGCATGTAACCTGATCCGGCGCTATGGCGCGGTATTGCCTCCTTTTTTTAAATTTTACTTATTTTAAGCTCCTCAAAAGCCACTGTTTTTTTCTAAACCATATAAAATCCAGAACCCAGAAAAAGTTGTGACAAAATGTGATAGAAATTAACTAAAGTTCAATTAAGACAAATATAATGTCTTTAAGAAAGTAAAACACATGATGTCTTAAAATACTACAACAAACACATAATGTGTTCAAAGTACATGTAAATCCTAAGCATGACCATCCCCACCACCTCTATAGTTTCTCATGAACGCATCAAAGTCCTCTCGAAGTTTCCTGGCCTCTAAATCACGTGCCGCCTCACGAGCCTCACGTTCCACATCACGAGCTCGAAGTTCCTCAATAGTAGTAAGGGCTTCAACTAGTTGTTGCTGACTTTGAGCTAGTTGTTGTTGACTTTGGGTGAGTTGTTCCACTTGTGAAGCACAAGAAGATCTCGATGAACTACTTGACCTTGGGGGAGGTTTAGGCCCTCCGCCCATACCTCTCCTATAGCCTGGTCTATGACCCAAAGTCATCTCCATTGCCTCGATATCGGTAATAGATGGGCTTGAATCCAGTGTTGTGTCGACGCAACTTGTGGCGGATTCATATATTCCACCATTTTTTTCTAAGACAATAGAAAAAAACACAAAATGAATACAAAATATTTAAAACAAAAACATAACAAACTTAAAATAACAAACTTACGTGATGTTCTTCGGCCTGTCCGCTCACCCACGTTTTTGGACTTTCATAAGAATGTTGTTGCTCGAACACGTCGACCCATGTAGCTTCTGGGTTATCTTGTCTCTGCAAATATTCATATAAAATGTGTATGATACTACAAAAATAGAAAAATGTTTAATAAGTAAAGTGTGTGAAATAGTATTACCATCTCATAAAGTTTGTTAGCATTGGATTTCGAGCCACCTTTATGTAAATACAGACGCCGCTCGGGAATGAGTGTTTGTCTCTGATAGTTTCTACACAAAATGAATATCATAAGTAATTATTTAGTTATTTTTCCTAAATAAAGATACTAAGATTTAGATAATACGATTTTACCTTAAATTCAGGTGATTTCAACTTCTCGATTAATAACCCCCATTCATCATCACTATGCACTCTCGGATGTTTCATGCGGTCAGCTTGCTCTTCACCAAACTTTTGTACGTTATTGCGATAGTATTTTCCAAGCTCATATCGATACTCATTCGCAGAAGATATCATTTGTCCTTCAATAGTTTTCCAATGTACGCCATTGGCCAATTGAAGATTGAATTTGTCCTTAACACATTAGTAATCATGTTAGTGCAAATTATATAATACTTGCAAATCACATATCTAAATACAAGACTCACTGCAAGTCGTTGCCTGATATCATTAAGAATCTCTACTAGCACCAAATCATATCTCTTGTGGCTCGGTGGTATAAGGGCACGCACCAATATGCCAGTCTCAGTGATAAATGATCTAGCATTGTCGCCAACCACCCGTTTTAAGTCTTAGGGATAGTCGGATCTTTCTTACTCGTCCCCTTATGCAGTGAAAGGTTCTTCGCATAACCACGTCTAGGAACCGACGATTGAGACGAGACTATAAAACAAATTAAGAAGTAAGTACAAAACAAAGCATAAGTGACATTCACAAAAAAAATGATTCTTACCATGATCGAGTGTGGGCGAAGGTGATCAAGAACGCATATCATGTGATGACATCGGTGAATCAAGTCGATACATGCCCTGGTGAGGGAGAAGGAGACCGAGAACTCATCAATGTATCCGATGATCGCTCCGTAATAACTACCCCCTTTGTCTGACGACGAGGAGTCTTCCTGTTGCCGGTGCGATAGGTCGTGACTCGTCAATCGACCCTTCCCCTTATTATTCCTGTTTAAAACACGCAAACACAATATTTGTTAAAAGTTAAGAACAAACACATGTTTAAAAATTATATATTAAACCTAACTTACTATTCTGAGTCATCGTTTTCCGACTCATCGCTCTCATTTTCCGAATCAATAATATCATCTTCCGGCTCTTCTTCATTATTGGTTATAAACTCTTCTATGTCATCATCTCTATCGAGCCTCTGTGCATCTAGTCTATCACTGACATGAGTATCTATGGGTGAACTCACATGCAAAATCATATCATCCTCGTCATCTTCCTCTAACTCAGGGACATTCCACACATTTTTTTGTCTTAAAGTTTGAACTACTCAGGGATATCCAACTATAACAGACTGGCCCTACTATTCGAGCTTCATACGGCAAATGAATTGATAAGTGAACCATGACATCGAAAAAGGCAGGAGGAAATATTCTTTCAAGTTTACATAAGATGAAAGTGATATCACGCTGTAACTGATCCAACTCATCTAAACTTATTACTTTCGCACACAAACTACGAA
Source organism: Gynostemma pentaphyllum (assembly GCA_028015215.1). Classification (NCBI taxonomy): domain Eukaryota; kingdom Viridiplantae; phylum Streptophyta; class Magnoliopsida; order Cucurbitales; family Cucurbitaceae; genus Gynostemma; species Gynostemma pentaphyllum. The sequence continues at coordinate 45,433,276 of CM051355.1, forward strand.
AGAAATTACTGAACTCCGTTACCCATGACTTATGTCGTAATTCAAAAATGCCCAGGATTGCTAATGGTAGCAATCGTTGAAAGCGAACGTGGCAATCGTGGCTCTTTAACCTGAGAAGTTTTCCAGCCTTAACATTAACACACCGAGATATGTTTGATGCAAACCCGCCTGGAAATTTTACACTTTTCAAGAACTTACATGCCTCAATGCACCGACTCGTAGTCAATACGTAAGCGGCAGCAGGTTTCACAAACTTATCTCTCCCAACTTTTTGTATATGCAATTCGGATCGTATTCCCAAGTCGCCCGGATCGTGACGTGCTTTCAATGTATCTTTATTCTTTCCTTCAATAGAAAAAATTGTTCCTACCAAGTTATCACATATGTTTTTCTCTATATGCATTACATCTAACTTATGACGTAAAAGCAATTTAGACCAATAAGGAAGACTAAAGAATATGCTTTTCTTAGTCCAATTGTCGTTTTCTTCCTGGTCGTTTTCTCTTCTTCTCTTGGGTGCAAGGATGCTTACCAAACTTTGGGAAAATTAATCGATCTAAATCTTGTATAATCTCAACTCATTTAATATTCGGCTTGCCCCTCAATTCTTGTTTTCCATCATGCCTTGTTTCAAAACGCCATGGATGGCCCATATGAATATATCGTCGATGACCCATGAAACATATTTTGCTTGAATACCCATTGAAGAAGTATCTTCCAAACATATGGGACATGCTTTGTATCCTTTCGTACTCAACCCTGGACAAATCACCATATGCGGGAAATCATTGATGGTCCATAGCAACGAGCCGTAATTGAAAATACTCACACTTTGAGCTATCATACGTTCTTATACCCTCACTCCATAAATCATTTAACTCTTCAATCAATGGTTGTAAGAATACATCAATATCCTTCCTGGGTGACTTAGGGCCAGGAATCGGTAAAGACATAAAAAAAGTAGATTCTTTTATACATTTCCAAGGTGGTAAGTTATATGGAACCAAAATAACCGGGCCACATCTTGACGTGATGCTCATTTGCCCAAATGGGTTAAAACCATCAGATGCTAATGCTAGACGCACATTTCTAGGATCGAAGCAAACAACGGAAACTCTTTGTCAAAATGCTTCCATCCTTCGCATCGGACGGATGACGTAAAACGCCTTCGTTTCCAAACGTTTATCCTTGTGCCATCTCATATCGGCCTTGTATATTTTGATGCAAAAAGTCTTTGTAATCTAGGTTTCAATGGGAAATGTCTAAGTACTTTTTGAGCTACTTTATGTTTAGTTTTTCCCTCATTCACCTCATATCGTGGTTCCCCACAAACTGGACAAAACTCTTCTTTCGCGTATTCTTTTCTAAAAAGAACACAATCAAACTTGCAGACATGAATTGATTCGTACCCCAATCCAAGCGCACGTAAGAACTTCTTAGAAGCATAATATGATCCCGGTAGAACCGTCCCTTCGGGAAATGCTTCTTTTAATAACTCGAGAAGCATATCAAACGACTTATTACTCCAACCGTTTAAAACCTTGATATGAACTAATTTCACTAAGAAACTGAGTGATGAAAAGTTCTTACAACCCGGGTATAACTCTTTTTGTGCTTCACCGAATAAGTGTGAGAACTCGCTATCACACTCACCCGTGTCCACATTTTCCTCACCATCAAGTATATTTTCTGGGTTCTCAGTTTCATATTCATGAAATGCACCACCTTGTAGGTCATTAAGCATGTCTATCATTCCATCATCATCATCATTTTCACTAAAGGATGCATCTAAGGGAGGCACACTACTACTCGTGCTACCCATTTTAAAATTTTCTCCATGGTATGTCCAACGGGTATATCCTCGTGATATTCCATAAATATGCAAATGCTCTCTAATTTCTTGAATTGTGGCAAAACCAACATTCACACACTTTAAACAAGGACATCGGGTTTTTCCATTATCATTCAAAACCGTCACCGCAACCTCTAAAAATGAACTCACCCCATCAATATACTCTTTACAAAACCTATCATTTAGATTCATCCAACTCCTATCGACATTCGACCTATTTTAAACAAAAAAATCCCAAGTAAATTTCATGTTAAAGTTCTACTCCTCAATGTAAAAACCCCTTAAACATACAAACTATATAAAAAAGAAATATATACATATTTTGAGACGACTAACTTTCCTTGCGCAGGTTAGCCGTCTCGTGACATTCAAAAAAAAAAAAAAAAAAAAAAAATTATATCAACACACATGTCAATCTAAGCAAAAACATAAAAACATTAAGACATGCTTTGAGACGGCTAACTTTGCTGCAGGATAGCCGTCTCCCAAAACATAACGACGTTAAAATATAAAAGGTCAGAAAATTAACCTGGATCCTGACATTTGTATATAAGCTCACGAAAGATCCGAAAATATTATCTGTTTCAATTTACAATTGCATTATTCAGTCATTTTAATAGGCAACTTTCATATTTAATCACATAATTAAAAAAAAAATAGTGAGTTTATATGCTAAAAAGTTTGAAATTTCCTTAAACTTTAAAACAATTCAAGTTTTGTTCAATCAATTATTTAATTAATTATTTGAATCATTTTTTTAAACAAATTAGAATAAAAACATGTTAACAAATCCTAAAAACTCAAAAACATCAAATTGAAAAAACCCACTAAATATGCAAAGTTTAAAATTAATCACATAATTAAATACAAAAAACAATAAAAATTAAATAAATTGTTCATTCATATTAACAATAATTGATAAAATTCATCCCAAATCTATAATCAATCATGTATAAAGTAACTAATTTACTTCATAATAACCAAATATTAACAATTTAACACTAAAAGTAAATAACACACACAATTGTTTTTAAAAAGAACCTAAAAACTCAAAATAGTCAATTTGAACAAAATCCATATTGATAAAAAAAAAAAATTATCTCAAATCTCCATTCAATCATGTATTGTGTGTGCCCAATCTAATTCATAACAACTAATTATTAAGAATTAAACAATAAAACAACAAAAAACCCAATTTTTTAAAAAAAAACCTAAAACTAAAAACTATGAAATCTAACCAAATAATAATTATTTTAGTAAAATAGAGTATAGAAACATACCTAAAACGATGGATAATGTAAATTTTGGCTTTTGAACGGAGGAAATCGGTGAAGAATCGACGGAAAAAGAGAAGAGAATGCAAGGGGCGGCGGTGGAGGCATCTTCGGCTGGAGCAGGGGGAGAAAAAACAGAAATGAAAAAGGAAGAAGAAGAAGGGATTCGGGGGGGGGGGAGGGGGCTAAAAACTGGAAGTTGTATCGCCGGCGCACGATAGCGCCGGCGATACTTAATACCCATAGGCGCCGGCATTGGGCCAGCCCAATGCCGGCGCATGTCAAGCCCAGCGCCGGTATTGGGCCGGCCCTGGGCTTGAACTAATCCAATACCGGCGCAGCATAAGGCTTGCGCCGGTATTGGTCAACCATTTCCGGCGCACAGATTGTGCGCCGGAAATGGCTGCCTTTTAAGTAGCTTTGCCGGCGCCGTGAACGTGCGCCGGCATTTCTGACGTCGGTAGAACCTTTTATTCTTGTAGTGTAGGATTCTTCAGTATACTAACTATCTGTTTTCTTCCTTGCTTTTCTCTCCCTAGTCCTTCACCTGGTATAAAATCTCCCCTTATCATTACTTTTGCGACCATGATAGACGCTTTAGATAATGATTGAATGATAGATTTTTCTGGACTCATAGTTGCATATGCTATTTCGAAAGATCGAAATGAGCATTCTAGTGCTTCTTCTGCTGCTTCTACATATGGCAGCGCTGCAATTTTTGAAACCAAGTAGTCTTCTTCGCCAAACACACAAATCAAATTGTTCTCAAAGACAAATTTCAGCCTCTGGTGTAAAGATGAAGGAACCACACCCGCAGAGTGGATCCAAGGTCTTCCCAACAAACAACTATAAGTAGGGACCATATCCATTACCTGAAATTTTATAGTGAAAGTGCAAGGCCCAACCTGAATAGGCAATTCAATATCGCCAATAACTTCTCTACGAGAACTATCGAAAGCTCTCACTAACATGCTGCTTTTCTTGATATGTGTTAGATCCACCTGGAGCTTCATTAGTGTTGATTTGGGCATTATGTTCAATGATGACCCGTTGTCAACAAGAACTTTTGCAATCATATGATCTTTGCATCTAACAGAAATATGGAGAGCTTTAGTATGTGTTTTTCCTTTTGGAGGGATCTCATCATCGTTAAAGGATATAAAGGTAGATGCAGAGATATTTCCCACAATACTGTTCAACTTCTCAACAGTAATATCATGAGTGACATGTACTTGGCTTAATATATCGATTAAAGCTTTTCTGTGAGATTCAGAACTCATGAGTAGCGACAGGATAGATATATGAGCAGGAGTACGATTAAGTTGTTCTACTACCTTATACTCACTATGCTTGATAAATTTCAAAAATTCGCCTGCCTCTTCATCAGTCACAGGTTTCAGAGGTTTTTCTTTTATGATCGAACACTCTTCGGTAAAGATATCGTCGTGGCTCTCTTTATCTTTTATGAGTAACCCACCTTTACTTTTCTCAGTGAAGGTTTTCTCAATTCTTGCCTCTTCTGGCTTGTAAAATCTCCCAGATCTAGTTGCTCTACTAATTCCAGAAATATTGGTCACATCAGATTGACCTGCAATAATGACTTGACAATCATAATTCCACGGTACTGCACGACTATTCTGATATTCAAAGGGACTCGGCACTTGGATTATCACTTGGGTAGGGATTTTAGGAGCTTCCACCGTTATTTCATCATATTCAATTATCAATGGTTGAAATCTGGAAGTATTTGTGATCGTAAACACATATTGACATTTCTCAATTTTTAATGCTTCTTCAGTTTCTTCAATTTCAGCAGTTTCAGACATTTCTTCCTCTTCTAAGCATTCTTCTATAACATTGACCCCATGATTAGGCAAAGGATTTTGGTTAACATCAGGGTTTTCTTTGTTTCGAACTTCACAACCCCAGCCTTTGCCAACGATTGTACTTTCGATTTGAAAGCAAAACAATCTTCAATTGAATGTCCTGCATTTCCTGAGTGATATTCAAAATGTACATTTGGGTTATACCACCTAGGATAGGGTGGTTTCAAGGGTTCGACGTGTATAGGGACCACTTGATGAGTTCGCAACAATCGAGGATAGAGTTCGGCATAACTCATAGGGATTGGATCGAAATGTGTCTGTCTGGGGTAGTTTCTGAAATTTCCTTGATTTGAGTTCTGATGGTAATTATTTTGTGGATGATTATTCATCCCTGAACCTCCTCTTTGAACTGGTTGTGCTGTATAATACCCCTGATCTACATTATTCACATTATGATATTGATTGGAACATATGCATTGTGTGTCTGTCTTTGCATATGCCCCAACTGATGGACTTCCCCTTCCTTTTTCTTTGGAACAAAACTCTTCTTTGTATCATTTGTGTTGTTGGGAATATGACCATTCTTGATGCCAAAATCGATTTGATCTCCGATTGTAATAATATCCGATAAATTAGTGGATGCATTACTGATCATTCGATCATAATAAGGAGAGTGAAGAGTACTGATAAACATTGCTGCTGCTTCTTTATCAGTTAAAGGTGGCTGAATTTGTGAAGCTGTTTCACTCCACCTTTGGGCATACTCTTTAAAACTTTCTGAAGTTTTCTTCTCCATTCTCTGTAAATCAAAACGATCTGGGGCCATGTCTAGGTCAGTTAAAGATGCTTGTATTGTTTCAAGAACAGGTCAGCGAGATCCTTCCAATTGCTCATTTGTGAACTATCTAACTGCATATACCAGCGAGTAACAACCCCAGTCAAGCTGTCTTGAAAGAAATGAATCAACATTTTTTCGTCGTTCACATATTCAGCCATCTTTCGGCAGTACATGATAAGATGACTCTTTGGTCAGGACGTCCCATCATATTTTTCGAAGTCTGGCACCTTGAACTTTGTTGGAATAATGATGTCAGGAATCAAGCACAGTTTGCTTGCATCAATGCTGCCAAATACATCTGCCCCTTCTACAGCTCTCAACCTTTCTTCCAAATAATCTAACTTTCCCCTAGCGGTTTCTTCCGGGGTCTTCATAACATTTTCATAATCGGATAAAACGATATGGCTAGCTTTTTGTTGGGCTTGTTGCATGATAGGGATGGATTGGTTTGGTATGAGTACAGATGTCATACCTTCTTGAGCCGGATATGAATTTAATTGGGCATTTGGATGTGTAGAGGCATTTTGGTGAATGGCTTGAGAGAGAACTTCTGTTGCGACTCCCTTTTGAGACTTGGGAGTAGGGTTATGGGAATGAGAGGCCTCAGCTGTAGTTTTTCCCTTATACAGTTCTTTCATCATCTCCATCATTTGTGTCATTTGATCTTTTATGGCATCCAATTCATGTCGCACTTCTTGACTTAGAGTATTTTCCTGCTCGCTCATGGTTCTTGTTTTTGACCTTGTTTGATAGGGATGACGATGTTGAGTTTGGCGATCAATTTTGAATGTGATATCTTTAAATTAAAACAAAAATAAGAAATGCTTTGTGAGAAACCAAACGATGATGAAAGAAAAAAACGTGAATTTTATTCCATTACGTAATAAAAAATAGACTGAATTCAACCATCATAAGAAAACCTAATAACAAAATAAGAAAAGCAAAGCCTAAAAAAAATAAAGTAAACAATCCTCTAACAGTAAGGATGAAACTATGTGAAACGACTAAAAATCCTAAGCTCCTTGCACAGGACCGCAAGAAACTCTAACATTTTCTCTTCATTTGGTTCTAGCAATGTAATGTTGTCTTGAAGATCTACTCCCCAAGCTGCAAATGATCCGGCTCTCCGGGTCAAGATCCTCAAATTTCGTAGAGCATTATTGATGTAAAAGAAATGGTGTTCATTATGTTGACGTAGATGCTTCACTTCATGGTATAACTCATTACGTTCCCCTTTTATCTCTTTGTTTTCTTGGAGTACTTTTGCAGCTGCTCTATGACACTTATCAGGTCGATATTGTAAGCTCTCGATCACCCGGCGAAGTGTGACATTGTTTTCCTCCATCTCTACAATTTCTCCTCTTTTTATCTCAACGGCGGCATCCAATTCAGAGATTACTTCTTGTAGGGATTGTATATTGTTCTCCAAGTCAATGATGCTCTCATCTTTAGCCTCCATCTTCTTCTGCATGTAGTCATTCTTCTCTTTCAGTCTTTTAGCCACTTTATTTATTCGACTATTTTCACGTTCCATCTCCTGATTTTCTTTTTCTATCTTTGATTGATTCACCTTTTTTCGCACTTCACTTAAATCTTTTTCTGCTCCCAAAGCTCGCTCCTTCCACTGCTGCAATTCTTTATGTATTTCATCATCGTTTTTAGATTGACCCTCTATTTGCGTCTCAGCTTTCTCACAAATGATGACGATCTTCTCTGACCTTGCCATTTTCTCCTTGTCTTTGGGGGGATCAATCTTTTCTTTTTTTTTCTAGCCATAATTTGTACTCTCGTGTGGTGGCATCCCGACTCATTCCTTCCTCTATTTTTCTGATTAACTTCCAAGCCTCCAGTGCTTGCTTGATTTTGTCAAGCGAGTTTTCTTCATCGTAATCAAAATCTAGTTCTGTCAAACAATTCACAGCAGGAACAAACTGTTCCATCACCATTTGGCGTAATGCTAAAAGTGGCGTGTAACTAGTTCCTCCTCGTGGCCCCAGTAGTGGAACATTATGATGTTTTCCACATCGGTAAATCATGGGCTTCATAGGCATCCACTTTGCTTTCCATATCATATTGTCGACGGTCACCTCAGAGAAAAAATCTCTCTATGTATTTCTCTTCGGACTATCTTGACTTAGTGACTTGTTTGCGCTCTCTGCAATCGGATTCCTGGATAAATTCCAACTCTCTAAGAAAGTTATTTGGGGAATTTGAGACCCCCTAGTACATTTGAAATGACTCTGCAGCCAAACAAAAAGTAAAGATGCACAACCGATGAACTGACCATTTCCTTGAATCCTACAAAAATCAAGTGAACGAATGGTTTCTGCTAGAATCGGGGGAATTGGATTGCATCCAAACTTTATCTGTGAGAATAGTTTGGCTACTTTGATATCAATATACCCTTTAATACTTGGAAATAGTACCACACCGTAAATACACAAAGCAAACAAAGTCAATGCTTTATCACCTCTCAAATCTCGTTTAATTAGCTTGATGAGATAATCTATCGCGACCCCTCCTCCTTTCCCTTTGTCTTTAATTATCTTATCCATAGTTGATTTGTCTTCTTCTAAAATTTGTGATAAGACTTTTCTTCCTGTCAATTTCTTATTTTAGTAGTAGATTTTACCCTCAGCTTGTATAGGAGCTTTCACCATCTCCTCATACTCTTCGATAGTAGGTGTCAACTCCATTTTATTGAACGAGAAGCATCTCAACGTTGGATCCCAAAACTCTAGAGCAGCCCTCAAAGCGTGCATATTGACTGGAACATCTAAAAGCACTGTTATTCTTCCATACCTCCTAGTGAATTCTGATCTTTGTACCCCTGAAAATTCTTTCCAGATTTCCCACAAGTCTTTGCCTCCAGTAATATTACTATTAGAAATATTCCCCGATGTCAAAGGAGATTTAATTTTCACTGCAGTGGGATTTCCATGAGTCTCCATAATCTGCTTAGACCACGAGCGAACTGTGCTCTGTTCATCGATCTCTGCTGACTGCTCCTTTTTAGACATGCTTACAATTCTGTTATACAATTTTCATATAATGGTTGAATATCCTTCTAATTTTTATTATGAGATGTGTAAAAGTAATTTTTTTTAAAACAATAAAAAAATGCGGTATGCATGCCAAAAAAAATAACGTATTAACTTGAATCAACAAAATGATGAAATTGGCACACAACATGCGAGATAAAGGTGTGGTTTGAAGTTCTATCTAATGACTGCGAGGCTACCAAGTCGTTTATTATAACAATGTTCTTGATCAACATTCTGACAAGATTAAATTGTTATAACAAAGAAATCTCGTCCAGCATTCTGGTCGAGTTAACTTGGGTGAGAGCTTTCATGTGCCTACACGGGAGCCATAGCTCCTTGAAGGTCGACAGTACTCGCCTCAGCTAGATCTATAAGGTAAAGCCCAGGTTTGAGGCTTGTGTTTATGTGTGAACATGCAATTTAACATATTATAAAACATAAACAAACTATCAATAAGATAAGGAATAATCAATAAAAAAAAAATACAAAAACAACAAGACCCTCTTAGTTGATCCCCAGCAGAGTCGCCATGCTGTCGCTACCTACTCGCGACGCGGAAAATAAAGAGTCGCCACTAATCATTGGTTTTAAAATTGGGTGTGATTAGTCACCTAGTCATTAAATTAAGGATGGTCTTCTAACTTTTAAAACGGGTTCGGGGGTTAATTCACACATAGAGAAGGTATTAGCATCCTATTATGTTCGTTTTGAAAACGATTGTTGTTTTTATTATTTATTGTATTAACTAAAGCCTTTTATCTTTAAAACAAAAATTTTTTTTTTTTTTTAAATGTCCCATGTTTATTAATCAATATCTCTAAGAATAGAGATATGATTAAATAATTATGAGTGACACAAGGTCATTAGTAAAAGTTTATTTTTTTGGAATTTAACTTCAACGTTCTGAAATTAAATTCCTCTTCCTCAAGAGTTCTAAGAGATTTAGCATTCTAATTCTCTTAAATTTCCATCGTCGGAAGGTTTTCGAAAACATATATTATTTTTTTAAAAATCCTTTGAAAATATTACCAATCAAATCGGGAGTTTCAATATTTTTTAGAAGAAGAAAAAGCCATTTAAATGAAACGGTTAACAGTCTAACAATTTCAATTTTTCAATATCAAAAACCAATTTAACTTAGCATTCTAATGATTCCCAAACTCCTATTTTAAAATTATTTCGATTTTACAATTGAGGTCTAAAAAAAAGCATAAAATATATACATAACATAGCAAAAATCAAAGCAACCATACTAATTAAATTGAACTTAAAATTAAACATTGTCAAAATCAAATATACACAAATTTTAAAACAAAAGAAAAATGTATGTAGAATCTAGTAACAAAACTATGTGGCCATTTAAATAAATTTAAATTAATATACAGAGCAAGAAAAAAAAAATCTTAATTTTGATTAAAAATTGAATACATAATTTTGCAAACACATTATACCCAAATATGCATATATAGACAAATTCTAAAATAAATTCATAGTGCATAAACAAATGAACATGATGATATTAGTATCATACTATACTTAATTTATTTATATATACATATCAGGAAAAGGACAAAAAAAACAAAAAAGACCAAAGTCGAACAAATCTGTTGGTTGAAATTTGTAAATTACATCATTAATCAATATAAACAATATATAAAAAAAAAGTAGGCTACTTCGATTCACCAAGAGCAATTGATAACAAATTGCACCGGTTTCAACACCTTTTCTGATGGAAAATAGAGATTTTGACAAACGGATTTTATTTTGAACGGGGTTCTCTACCATGAAGCAAAGGTATCGACTAGAAAAAAAAACGAGAGATAGAAAAGAATTTTTGAATGATATTGGCCGTTGTAGAGGGTAAAAATAGCCCTCTTATGGGCTGCACTCATATCGGGCCGAGTCATACGGGGACAGGCCCACTCGGACCAAGTCCTGAAGGAGCTAGCCCTCGTACGGGCCACGTTCACTACAGGCCGGCCCACATGGAGAAAAACCCATCCGAGCCAACGCCATAAAGAGCTCACCTTGTTGGGCCGAGCGCAAGCCCGTTAAGCCTAGCCTCATGCTAGCCCAGTCGACGAACCCTCAATCAAGGAACTATAAAAGGCACATGACCTATCAAATCAGGTATGACACTTTAACCTAGAAAACGAATAACCTGATTATCCTTGACCTAACCCTTGCGGCGCAAGGCAAATCTCACCTACCACCACCTAACTTGATCGTCGAAGGGTCGTCGGCCGGTACCACACCGGTGCCCTTCTGACTGTCATTTGTTGTAGTGTTTCAGGTTGCTCCGCCGTTAAGGGATAGTACGCAATCCGACGTGCTTTATCGTGTGGAACGAGGCTCCGACGAGAAATATCCCACACAGTTTGGCGCCCACCGTGGGGCCGTTCATCTTTGATTCCCAGTAGAATCTGGACACTCACGCGGTTCCCACAAAGACGAATCAATGACTACTCGTTCGACCAGGCAACGAACTCTTAATGAAAACGCAAACCGAGATAAGGGAGTAGCTGATGATACTCAAGACCTCAAAGCTCAGAACCTTGACCCGGCGGCGGGAACCATCACCATGGCCTTGACAGAGCACCGAGAGATGGTAGAGGCCCACAAAGCTCTGAGAGAGGAGGTACGGGAAATGAGGGCCTTATTAGGGAAAGGCTTGGCGGCGGTCCAAGCCGACAGCCAAAACATCCTGAACGTCGATGAGGGAGGCCCTTCTAAGCCACGAACTGGCAAATCTCAGCCAGGCGGCGGCGTAGGAGGGCCACCACGTCCGAAAAGGCGAAGAATGTGCTAGGAGATGACCTCCGTATTAGGCCGACGGCTCGTCGACGGGGGGAAAACGCAAGTCTAGAGATCTCCTCGTCGAGGGAAAAGGACGCACCAAGCAAAACGGGCCCCGCCCGGCAGACTAGAGATAAGGCGCCGTAGCAGAGAGGTGACGGAGGAAACCAAGATTCGAGCTATACCGGAAGCGACGAAGGAAGCTCGGCATCCGCGGGCAGGAACGAGCGCGAAGAAAAGCAACGGAAGTACACGGATCCGAGGCAGATCCTCGAAGAAAAGCTGGCGAAGAAGGCATCTGGGAAAGGGGCTAAATCCGATTCGGGCGCCCGAGAACCAGGGGACTCACCCTTCACGAGAGGAGTCATGTCCGTCCCACAGCCGAGGCACTTCATCCTCCCAAAGTTTGAAAGGTACGACGGAACCGGGGACCCGATGGAACACGTGGCTCATTTCGTAAATATGATGGAGTCCTCATGCGTGATTGGGCCCGATCTGGATGCTTTAACCTGCCTTTTCTTCCCCACGAGCCTGAAAGGGTCACCCCTGCTATGGTTCAACAGCCTCCCTAAAAGGTCCATCAAAACCTTTTCGGACCTATCCTCTGCCTTCCTCAGCGAATATAGTGTGAGTCGGAAGTTCGCTAAAATGAACCACGACCTCTATGATGTGCTGATGGGAGAAAGAGAAGCCCTCCGAGACTTCATTGTCAGGTTTCGATAGGTAAAATTAGAGGTCAAAGACTGCAATGACCTGGAGGCGGCCACCGCATTCTCGCGGGCGATACACCCGAACCATCCCCTCTGGAGGTCTTTTAACAAACGAAGGCCTATGACTATGAAGGATGCGTTGGACAGAGCAATGGCAAAGATATCGCAGGATGAGTCCGAGAGGGTAGCCCGAGAAATGCGAAGAGAGGGATCAAGGTTCGAGGGGATATGGAAGAAGAGAGAACCTCACGTTGATGAAAGGAGAGGAAGGGAGCGCAGACGCTCGGATAGGGGAAAGGAGGAAAAGGGAGACGAAAAGGAAAGAAAATCCGTATGGGGAAGGATCAAAGATCCGAAAAAGCGTAGCCCGGAACGAATTCTCCACACAGAGGCACCTCGTTCTCTCCGAAAGGAGAAAGGAGAAAAGAGGCCGCTGTACGCCCAAAAAAGTCTGGAAAGAAAAGAACCCTGCTGCAGATTCCATAAATCTAAAGGGCATGCCACGGAAGACTGCAAGGTTCTAGCTCGGGAGATAGATCGCGTATGCGAGCAAGGTCCAACCCGAAGGATCGACAGGCAAGATCCGAGAGAAACAGATGAAAAACTCGCCGCATCCGCGGAAGTTCCGGGGGACGGTCAAATCAGTTCGATCTACTGCACCGGAGAATCCGTCAACGCTCATAAAAGGTCTTATCGTGAAGCTAGACTCCCCGTCTATCGGGTCGAGCACGCTTCCGAAGATCTGATTAAGTATTCCCGAAAGGACCTGGAAGACGTGCATTTACCCCACAACGACGCCTTAGTAATATCAATATCTATCGGATCCTACACGGTCAGCAGGGTTCTGGTAGACCCAGGGTCTTCCATCAACATAATCTATATGTCAGCATTCCGAAGCATGAAACTAAGAGAGTCAGACCTCACGATGAACTCTCAGGACCTAGTGGGATTTAACGGGGCGGTGACAAGGTCCAACGGAACAATCAAATTGCCAGTCAGGGTCGAGGGCGCGAGCCCTCTGGCGCTCTTCCATGTCATAAACTCCCACTCAGGATACAACGCCTTGCTCGGAAGACCTTGGATTCATGATATGAAAGCACACCCTTCAACGCTTCACCAGAAGCTGAAATACCCTACCGAAAAGGTGATTAGGGTTATAAAAGGGGATCAGCAGGTTGCAAGGTCATGCCTGGTCAAAATCGTCAAGTTGAAGTCCCGATGCCAAGCATAGCAATTACAGGATCGGGGCCCCGAAAGAGGCCCGCCCTTTGCTCGGCCAAGAATCGAAGCACCTGAGGACAGATCAGTGAAAATACAGATCCATCCAGAAGATCAGGAGAAAACGACGAGCATTGGGAAAGATCTGAAAGGAGATCTGAAAGACGGACTGGCAAACTTTTTGAGAAAAAGTTGGAAAACATTCGCTTGGGACCACACGGACATGCCCGGTATAAGTTCCGATATCATAACCCACAATCTCGAGGTCGATCCGAATCGACCTCCCGTCAAACAGAAAAGACGCAAGTTCGCGCCTGAGCGGAATGATATAATCAACGAGGAGGTGCGGAAGCTCCTGAAAGCAGGCTTTATCCGAGAGGTAAAGTACCCCGATTGGCTGGCCAACGTAGTAGTAGTAAAGAAGAAAAATGGAAAGTGGAGGGCGTGTATTGACTTTACCGACCTCAACAAGGCCTGCCCAAAAGATTCCTTCCCATTACAAAAAATAGATCAACTGGTAGACGCCACGGCCGGGTACGAGCTGCTCAGCTTTATGGACGCCTTCTCTGGATATAACCAAATCAAGATGAACCCAGAAGATCAAGAAAAGACTTCGTTCATAACCAACGTAGGCACATACTGCTATACTGTGATGCCCTTTGGTTTGAAAAACGCTGGAGCCACCTATCAGCGCCTGATGAACAGAATGTTCAAGGATCTTTTGGGGAAAACGATGGAGGTGTACATTGACGATATGCTAATCAAGTCGCGAAAGGGTGAAGACCACCTGGCCCACATGGAACAAGTTTTTGAAGTGCTGAATCAATACGGGATGAAGCTGAACCCCAATAAATGCACGTTTGGAGTCCCGGCAGGCAAGTTCCTGGGTCACCTGGTGACCAGTCGCGGGATCGAGGCGAACCCCGACCAGATCCAAGCAATAATAGACATGCAGGCACCAACGAATCTGAAAAGTGTACAGAAACTAATCGGGTGTTTGGCAGCGTTGAACAGGTTCATATCCCAGTCGTCGGATAGATGCATGCCGTTCTTCAAAGCGCTGAAAAGAAGCAAGGAGTTTGGTTGGGGAGTCGAGTGCCAAAAAGCGTTCGAAGAACTCAAAGCCTACTTGTCTTCGCCCCCGCTGTTGGACAAGCCCTCAGATAACGAAAAGCTATTCCTATACCTAGCGGTATCTGATGCGGCAGTCAGCTCGGCGCTGGTGCGCGAAGACGGTCAAGTTCAACACCCAGTCTACTACGTGAGTAAAGCGATGATTGATGCCGAAACACGGTACTCAAACATGGAGAAGCTAGCATAGCTCTAATAGTCGCATCGCGCAAGCTGAAGCACTATTTTCAGGGCCATCGGATAGTGGTAAGGACCACCTTCCCACTAAAAGTCGTTCTCCACAAACCGGACGTTTCAGGACGGCTGACAAAATGGGCGATAGAATTGGGCGGATACGATATAACTTACGAGCCGAGGACAGCCATAAAAGGACAAGTCCTCGCGGATTTCGTTGCGGAAATGACCCCAACAAGTACGAGCGAGATCGAAACGAACCAGCCGCTCGCGGTTGACCCCGGAGTGGAAACCTGGACCCTAAGCGTTGATGGGTCCTCGAACTCAAGAGGATCCGCCGCAGGGCTAGTCCTGTCGACCCCCGAGGGATACCTCCTAGAACAGTCAATCCGATTCGGATTTGCAGCTTCAAACAATGAAGCAGAATACGAAGCGTTGATAGCTGGGCTACAGAGAGCGAAGGAACTGGGAGTGGAGAACTTAAACATCAGAAGTGATTCTCAACTTGTGGTAAACCAGATAAAAGGGGTGTTTGAGGCAAAGGACCCCAGGATGGCGAAATATCTAGAGAAAGTTATGTCCATATTATCTCAGTTCGCGAAGTACGACATCAGCCAAGTACCGAGGGCTGAAAATGGACATGCTGATGCCCTAGCTAGTCTCGGATCCGCAGTTTAAATGGAAACAAGAAGAATCATTCCCGTCGATCATCTGTCCGAACCAAGCATCACCCTTGATTCGAACATGGGGAGTGGAGACGATGGAACAGTTGGACAAGTAATGCCGGTAGAACAAAATCCAGAGCCTGAGTCAGATTGGAGAAATCAGATCCTTGAATACCTACAATCGGGACATCTGCCTGAAGAAAAACTAGAAGCACGAAAAGTCCGATCCCGAGCGGCTAGGTACTCGATCATTCAAGGGGAGTTGTACAGGAGATCCTTCAGCGGACCTTATCTGAAATGTGTGGGAAAGTCAGAAAGTTCTTACATTCTGGCAGAGTTGCACCTTGGACACTGCGGAAATCACGCGGGACCGAGATCCTTAAGCCATAGAGCGTTAACGCAAGGGTACTACTGGCCCACCATGGTGAAAGATTCGAAAGACTTCGTTTCCCGCTGCGATAAATGCCAAAGGTTCGCAAAGAACATTCACACACCGCCGACGACGTTAACTACAATCTCGGCCCCCTGGCCCTTCATGCAATGGGGCCTAGACCTGGTGGGAAAACTTCCGTTAGCTCCAGGACAAAAGTGTTATCTGATCGTCGCAACGGACTACTTCTCCAAGTGGATTGAGGCCGAACCGCTGGCAAAGATTACAGAAAGGAAAGTCGAGATGTTCCTCTGGAAGCACATCTTTACCCGCTTCGGAATTCCTAAAGTTATCATCACCGATAACGGAACTCAGTTCAAGGGAAATTCTATCCGGAAATATTGCGCGGACAGAAAAGTGGAGCTTCGGTACTCGACGCCCCGCTATCCGCAGGCGAATGGATAAGCGAAGCTTCAAACAAAACCATCATGGACTCTCTGAAGAAGAGACTAGGACGAGCGAAGGGAAGATGGGTAGATGAACTGCCCGGAGTCCTTTGGGCATACCGGACCACCCCTAGAATCCCAACTGGCGAAACTCCATTTGCCATGGCTTTCGGGGTAGAGGCCGTTGTTCCCACGGAAATGATCATCCCCACGACCAGAAGCTCGATCCCGGAGGCAGAAAATGACGCCATGATGGCAAGAAGCGTTAGATTTGGCAGAAGAGAAAAGGGAGCAAACGCTAGTCCGAATGGCATGCTACCAGCAAAAACTGGCCAAGTACTTTGAGAAGAAAGTGAAACAGCGCAGCTTCAAAGTAAACGATTTCATCCTGAGGAAAGTATTCCAGAACACGCAAGAGCCCGGAGTAGGAAAATTGGGACCGAACTGGGAAGGTCCGTATAAGGTGATCGAAGAAGTCAAGCCGGGAACTTATCGTCTTGAAGATGGAAAGGGCGAACTGATTCCGAGAGCATGGAACGCCACACATTTGAGAATTTATCATGTGTGAGTGTGAGAGAATCATGTAAGTACTTAGCCGAAGAGGCCCATTTCAAATTAATATACAAGTATTACGTGTCTTTCCTCCCACATGATCGTTTGATTCCCTTTACGCCAAAAAAAAAAAAAGAGAGAGAAGCCTAATCCGATTAGGCAAGTTACTAAATCCCCCTCGGATTGAAATACTGGACTCTCTGGAATAGTTCCTAAGTCCCCCACGGACTAAAGAACTTAACGCGTTCGGAATTATGGAAAGTAACCCACACAAAAAGTAAGGCAAAGAAACAGAAGGTGAATAAAATGCCAACTTTTATTTCACAACAAGCAAGTAAGGCTCGGACCCACATGTTGGGAACTCAGCCGAAAGAAATTACACGAGTTCTACAAAATAAAATGGTGGAATGCGAAGTGTCGTCATCGGAGACATCGAGAACGTCCTCCTAGAAGAGGATGAGGGTTTTGCTCAAAGAGCGAGTGGCCGGAGCCGGATCATCCGTCGGCTACTCCACCAACTCATCAATTCCGAGGCTCAGCAGAACCCGTCAGATAAAAAAAAGAGAGAAGGGAGGGAGATCTTCGAACCACCACACCTGGCCCCCTGATGGATTTTGGAAAGTAGCCGAGCTCTCGCCCAGAACTTTCAACCCGGGCGGGATTTCGCTTCTCTCGTCATACCAAGGGGGACCCAAGGAAGGGAACCAGAAGGCCACCTCGGCTCGGCAGTAACGTATTTCTCGCTTCCTTAAACACGAGACGAGCTGCCACCTCCAATGCTGAAGCTCCAGATGATGTGATGACGAAGGAGACCATCGAAGGGACGGAAAGGAAACTTCCTCCCCCTTGTTCACCCCAGTCCCCGGAGGCTGCCGGAACAAACGCCGGAGCCACGGTGATAAGCGGTGAAGCGATTGGTCACCCCAGGCAGACAGTACCCTGGATTCGACACTCACGGGCGTGGAGGACCACGACCACCAAGGCCAAGTCCTCCGGTACTGACCGAACAGGCGTAGAAGATCACGACCAAACTTCCTCGACGCAAGCCACCACCAAGGAAGGCTAAACGTGAAATAGGAACAAGGGAAGATGGGAAAACCCCATGGCATGGAGTCTCGAACTCTGTAAAAAGACTTGAAAATCTGAGAACGAAGGAAAGCTTTTCAAAAACAGGGTCTGGGGAAGCAAATGGAAGAGAAATCGCGAAGGCCTATTTAAAGGACCCTCGAGCCGTTGCGATTGCGACAGCTGTCAAGCATCCAGCGACACCACGCGCAATCCGGCATGCGAAACGACGTGGACGATAATGAGTAATTAAGCGGTTAATCCCCCGAATTTAACCGCATTCAAGATGATCGATCACATTTAGGGGGATTTGACGGGAATGGCAGACCTTTGACGTGACTAAACGTCGCCTGACGTCACCGCCTCGAATAATGAAACGACTCCTCGCGCCGAACGCCATTCGAATTAATTGCAAACCCTTCAGACCCCTAGGCAAATCACTTCCTCCTACTATAAAGGGAATGGGATCGCGGGGATATCCAAAAGTCCACGCTTCCAGTCATCTTCCACCCTGCAACTTGCCTTTCAAACGTCTGGCACCTGACCGTGGATATGGACAACTCCACCGCAACTTCGAGGGTGACTAGGCAGGTCCTGGAATGGGAGAACCGCAGAATGCGTGCGGAAATAGCTAAGCTGGAGACGGCCCTACTGGAGGAAAAGGAAAAGAGGGAAGATCCGGAAGCCCTGAGACAAGAGATCCAGAGCGTCCGAGGAGCCCTCGATGCGGCAAACAGCCGAGCGGAGCGCCTCAAACAAGAGAACCTTTCTCTTCGAGAACGCCTGGAAAACGTGGAGACGGATGAGGACAGCGAGCCCGGCGAGCCCTACCACGTGCTCGAGGATCGCCTCCAGTCGGCGGCAAACCTCAACGACTATTACGAACAGAAAATCGAATCCTTGGAAGAGGAACTGGCCTCCTTGAAGCAGAGAAGGAGACTAACTCCGACGGTCATCATCGACAGCGATGAAGATTAAGAGGGGGGGGCGCCTTTCTTTCTTTTACTCTGTTATTTATTTTTATGTATGATGGACGATATATAAAAAAAAAAAAAAAAGAAAGAAGAGAAGTTCCATCTTTTCCGTTTCACGTGCTTTGCCCACACTCTCCGCCCAAGCACTTAAAAGCCTTCTCCGGAAGCCAAAGCCTCGGTCCGTCCGAGCATTTAGAAGCCTTCTCCGGAAGCCAAAGCCTCGGTCCGTCCGAGCATTTAAAAACCTTCTCCGGAAGCGAAAGCCTCGGTCCGTCCGAGCACTTTAAAAGCCTTCTCCGGAAGCCAAAGCCTCGGTCCGTCCGAGCATTTAAAAGCCTTCTCCGGAAGCCAAAGTCTCGGTCCGTCCGAACATTTAAAAGCCTTCTCCGGAAGCGAAAGCCTCGGTCCGTCCGAGCACTTTAAAAGCCTTCTCCGGAAGGGAAATCCTCGGTCCGTCCGAGCACTTTAAAAGCCTTCTCCGGAAGCCAAAGCCTCGGTCCGTCCGAGCATTCAAAAGCCTTCTCCGGAAGCGAAAGCCTCTGTCGTCCGAGCACTTTAAAAGCCTTCTCCGGAAGCAAGAGCCTCGGTCCGTCCGAGCATTAAGCATTTCCTATTCTAAAGAATAGAAGACCTTGGAGTATTGAAACGTACAAAACCTCGGCCCGTCCGAGTAATCTTAAGCCTTCTCCGGAAGCACAGAACCTCGGTCCGTCCGAGTAATCTTAAGCCTTCTCCGAAAGCACGAAAACCTCGGTCCGTCCGAGTAATCTTAAGCCTTCTCCGGAAGCACCGAACATCGGTCCGTCCGAGTAATCTTAAGCCTTCTCCGGAAGCACGAAAACCTCGGTCCGCCCGAGTGATCGAAAGACTTCTCTAAAAACACGAGACCTCGGTTCGTCCGAATAACCAGAACAAAAGAAAATGTATATATATATTTATTTGCAAGTCAGGGAAAAGAGCGACGAGTAAGCATGGAGAAAGGGCATGCACATTAACCTCAAGAGAGCACATGTGTTCATACAAAAAAAAAGAGAAAGAAGAGAATTCAAAACGACAAAAATAGGGGCTCCACAATCCGGAGTTTACCCTAAAGAAAGAGTCAGTCAGAAACATAAACAGTCTCGGTAGAGGGAGCTTCGACAAAAACGTCCTTGACGACCGCGCTATCGCAGTCGTCAGTACGAGCATCCACCTCCTCGGTCGCGGCGTCATCGTCTGCGGCAGGATGAGACGAACCAGCCTTGCACCCCGCGATAACCTCGAGCCTGGACGCCTTTAAGTTTGTGGCGCGCTCGTATAACTCCCATCGGCGATTTATGGCATCATCAATCTCGACCGGGCTGAGCGGATCACCTTCTTCCTCGGACTGGTCCATTTGCAGCTTCACCGAGTCTCGGCCGACAGCAAGTCCAATGAGGATGGAATCCACCGACGCTGCGGTCGCCACGGCCAACCTTTGCTGAAAATCTCTAACACCGTCGCGGAGGACCGGGAGTTCGGACACTTGATTCCTTAGCGAGTCGATCTCCAGCCCAACAAGGTCCAACTCCTCTTTGGCCTTTCTAAGGGACTCAGTTTCCCGGTTCAAAGCATCCGAGACCTTAGACCCCTCCTCATAGGCAGCACCGAGATCTTCCAACGCCCGGTTCCGAGCGGCAACGGCCTCTTCGAGCAGTTTCTTGTTGCTCTCGCCGAGGGATCTAAGATCCTCATTTTCTTTTTGGACGCGCTCGAGGTCCGCGGTTAGTTGCAACCCGCTGACCTCCAGTGAGGAAATCTTTTTCTCGGCCTCATCCAGATCGTTTTTCAACTGAAGGCCCTCGTGCAGCGCCGAGCCGACGAAGTGAGACTGCCGACTGCTGGCCCTCGCCTCAGCCAACTCTTGCTTGAGCTCCCGGTGCTTGACAAACAAACTTTCCAAATTGAGAAGCATCTGTGTTGAGGCCTGGGTCCCCTGGCAGATCGGATATTTCAAGATGTAAGAAACCAACTGGAAAAATAGAGGGAAAATAAACAGTGAAGTAAATGACTAACCAGCCAGCTTCTATAGCACATGCGACTGAAGGTCGCGGCCTCATCGTCGTGGTTGACTAAAGGTTCCAGATGCACGGCCCCCAAGTCACGAGCAAAGCCGACGACGTCCACAGCCCGTCAGAGGCAGAAGTCATTAGAGAGAGACCCTTGGTCAAAGTTGGAACCGGGAGAAGCGAACAGGCGGAGCGAAGAAGATCCACCGCCCACGGCACCTGATCTACCAGCCATAGAAGGAGCCGCACTCGCTGGGGGGGGAATAACCTGCACCGTTTGATCGGGCAAACGTGGAACCCCACCGTCAGAAATTTCAGCGGCTATCTGGTCACCCTCCTGTTCAAAGTCCGTGTCAGAAGACAATGTATGGCCATAATCAGAAGAAAGCGAATCTGCCTCGGAAGGAAACGATTGATAAGCCATCTCAGGATGCCTCAAAATATATGCATCAGCACCCCTTACCGCGCGGTCGAACGCCCCGATGATTCCTCCCCTCCTTCGCTTAGGGGCAGGGGAGTCCGTGGGCGGATCCGCAGAGGCATCCAAGGGAGGATCCGCAGGAGGTCCCGAAGGAGGAGCCACTGTACCCCCCGCAGGAGGATCCGTGTTGACGACCTTCACAGACTTCCTACTTCCGGAAGGACGGGAGCACTTTGGGGCGGCCACCTGCTTCCCCTTCGGGTCAGATGAAGACGCTGCCTCGGACCTTTTCTTCCCCATGTCCTGAAGAAGGGCAAGGAAAGCGTCGGGGTCATTGGAGTTGGGGACGGGGTAAGCTTGACACCAGACATTTTTCCGCTGAAACCTGCGTCACAACCAGCTCAAGTCAGATACATACCCAGTCAGGCACACAGAAACGGAAAGGGGAAAGAGGAAGCGAAACAGACACTTACGAGGAGCAACCGGGACAAAACCTGGAGGTGGAACCCAAAGTTTGGCAAAGACTAGCCAAGGATGTTGGTTGAGCTCCTCCCAATTGAAGGGACCCCTCTGAGCGAGAACCTTGCACTGACCAAGAGCCTCCCGAGAAATGCTCTTCGGAAGCGGATTCTTCACTGAAACAAAACAAATTGAAAATGGTTAGCACACCCACAGAGGAGCGAAGCACAAAGTAATACAAAGCTCATGTCCTCACCCTCGTCTTCCCACGAGGCAGGAAGTGGCCCACCTCTGAGAAGAAAGGGGCCACGGATGAAAAACCACTCATCCTTCCAACGCTTGTCACAGGAAGTCTCGTCCACCAGAGCCGGCGAAGTTCGATTATGAAAGATAAAATGCATATTGTCCTGGACATTCAAGCGAAGAGACCAAAAGTGGGAGACCATGTTCAGGGTAGGCCGAAAGCCTAACCCATAACACACTACCGAAAAGGCAACCAAAGATCTCAGAGCATTCGGCATTATCTGGCCCAATGCGAGGCCAGCGTTCTGAAGCAATTCGGCTATCAGAGGAGGAAGGGGAAGCCGAACGCCAAATTGGAAAAACCGCGGATAAAAAGCGGTCCAACCCTCCCCTGGGGAGATGTGAACTCTCTCTGACGCCTCTGGGAGCCTCATTTCGAAATCCGAGGAGATCCCGTAGTCAACCCTCAACTTGTCGAGTTTGGCCTGCGCCAGTTTCGAGGGAAAATGGTAAGGCCCCCTGCCTTCCTTGATGCCCTTCGGCCGAGAATCTACTTTCTTCTTTTTCTTCTTCTCGCTCGCTGTCTCACCCTCACCCGAGTCAGCGATAGGAGACCTAAGAGGACCAGAGACGACAACCTCACCGGCTAAAGAGGAATCCACTTCCCCCGACGACGCAGGGACGGATGGATCGATCTGCGACGCGGCCTCGTTACCCATAGTGCGGCCTTCTCCTTTCTTCTTCTTCCTTTGAGCCGCCTCCTCGGCAGGAACAGGAACGGGAGAATGAGGAAGGTCGAGAACAGTAGTCGGGCCCGCAGAAACAGGATCCGTTCCCCCCGAAGGATGAGAAGTGGGAGAAGGGACGAGGTCTAAACCCGCCTGAATCTCAAAAACTGACCCAAGCTCACTCACGGAGGGCAAAGATTCCTCACCAATCGACGAACGAGGATCGATCGCAGGCTCATTTCCCTCAGGTTCACCCCGAGATGAGGGAATGGCATTAGCCCCACCGGCACAAACAGAGGAAGGGGAAGCCCCAGACTCAACTCTCTCGAAAACCAGACCGTCATAATCGTCATCCCCCTCGACTAACCTAGGGGTCCTATGGCCTCTAGTCACAGAGTTTCCCTCAAAGTTATCCATTACAGCAAGAACGGGAAACAAGAGACAGAGAAGAGAAAACTAACCTTCAAAGAAGAACGGGGAAAGCTTCAATGAACAGGACGAAGACGACGAAGAGTCTTTCGAAGGCGGACGATTTGCAGATAGTTCCGAGAATTCAAAAGGCAAATGAGCCTTAGAATCTGAAAAAAACCCTACTTAAGAAATAGCACACGCGTCCAATCATCGCGACACGTGGGAAGGAACACGACGATCCGAACCACTCGCATTCATTGGTATTCGCGCCCGCCCGAAGTTCCAACGGATCAGTCTCGCAAGGAGCCGCGTCTCTTGAAACGGACTTGCCCGCGAAGGAACGCGACGATTCCCGAAAGGAAGTCAATAGAGCCCGAGCTACAACAAGGCCGAGGCGGTCTATTTTCCGAAGGGCCGTGGTCCCTAACCGCTCCACAGTAGCACGAAGGTTAGGGCAAGCACCACACCCCCGATCCAATTGATCTACTATCCCCTGCATCGGACTTTCCGACCCAGGAAATAGGGGGAAAACTGTAGAGGGTAAAAATAGCCCTCTTATGGGCTGCACTCATATCGGGCCGAGTCATACGGGGACAGGCCCACTCGGACCAAGTCCTGAAAGAGCTAGCCCTCGTACGGGCCACGTTCACTACAGGCCGGCCCACATGGAGAAAAACCCATCCGAGCCAACGCCATAAAGAGCTCACCTTGTTGGGCCGAGCGCAAGCCCGTTAAGCCTAGCCTCATGCTAGCCCAGTCGACGAACCCTCAATCAAGGAACTATAAAAGGCACATGACCTATCAAATCAGGTATGACACTTTAACCTAGAAAACGAATAACCTGATTATCCTTGACCTAACCCTTGCGGCGCAAGGCAAATCTCACCTACCACCACCTAACTTGATCGTCGGAGGGTCGTCGATCGGTACCACACCGGTGCCCTTCTAACTGTCATTCGTTGTAGTGTTTCAGGTTGCTCCGCCGTTAAGGGATAGTACGCAATCTGACGTGCTTTATCGTGTGGAACGAGGCTCCGACGAGAAATATCCCACACAGCCGTGAATGACAATTGTTTCATCGTCAATCTCTTTTCTTGAGCCTTGGGGTGGGGTTCTATTCATATCATATCTCATTTTAAGTTCAAATTATCTACAGATTATTATTAATATCTTATTTTTAAATTTAATTAATCTCTATCTCATCTCAATTTTATAATTATCTTCCTATTTAATTTCTAAATTATTCTCTTCCATATTTAAATTTAAAATTCCACTTTTATCAAATTTATTCAATTTTAAATGATATTAATTAAAACTCTTATTTTTATTATTTCAGAAACAAAAGTAAAACTTAAAAATTATATCAACGAAAATTGTTAGTTCTTTTAAATTATGTTGGACAAAATTGATGTTTACACAACTTATGGTAATTCGAGAATTGGTAGTATATGATACGTGATTTAGTAAGACCGTACGTGCTACAACAAATAATAGATATTATAACATTGAATTATTGCCTTTTACAACACGCTACTGTTAATTGTAAAAAAAAAGGACTTAATAAAATTCCTTGCCCCCGTCTCATTCGTTCTCTCACGAGGCTTCTCTTTTCTCTCTCACTCGAATGAAGATAAAACGTAAAAAAGAGATGAACGAAGGTGAAGGTGACGATGAGAGATTCTGTGAAACTCTTTCTCAAATTAGAGTCACTCTCTCAATCTCGAAGACGGGACAAAAATCTCAAACCAGACGAAGATTGAAAATTTCTCAATCCATAATATGCTCGAAAATATCTCAAAGTCTAGGGCTTCCAATTAGAAATTCGATTCAGGATGAAGTCCAAATTTGTAAAAATTTGAGGTTAGTTTATACGTAATTTCCTATACTTGAACCCTAATTTGAAGGAATTTTCATGGGTTATGATTTCATATACTTGACTGATAATTGTTCTCTCATGTGGGTTAGCTTTTTTTTTTTTTCTTATTTCATTACTTTGCTCTTTTTTTTTTATTCTACTTCTCAACCTTTAATCTATGCCTCTCATTTATTTTTCTTTTTTTACCAAATTAGCAGCTGTTAGATTTCTAAATTTTGAGTCTTGACTTTGAAAAAATAGAAAAATTTGGATTTATGATGTTTGTTTTGTCATGACCCCAAAATGGGGGATTCACCTACATAAACCTTTCACCATTGCCCTAATTTCATCTCCAGTGTGCGTTCTTGTCTTTGTCCATTGGTTCAAACATCATTGCTCACAGTACTAATTTGTTTAAACGAGAAACATTATCAATCAGCATCAAAATCAACTAAATAAAGCTGTGGTTGGACAAAAAGAGAGGACCATACTTTCCTATAAGTAAGATTGCTTTGAAATATAGAAGTTACTACTTTTAGTTTTGTTTGGACATTTTCTTACCCTTTTCTTGAATCTTTTCTAATGTTATGCATATGAAAATTCTCATATCAAAGTTAATTTTGTTTGTTTAGATTTAGATGTCGAAATTCGTTTCTTTTATGGTGTTTTGTTTTTCTGTTTTGAAGCCTTTTATAATGAGATCCATATTCTGTTATTGTTGATCATCAAGATGTTATAGAAAATATAGTAATTAGAGTATTTTTGAGTTAGAATGGAATTTTAAAAATTACAAAATGTTATTCAGTATGAAACTTTAAATGGATTATGAATGGCTTACTATGTCAATGCTTGGTTATGGTTCTAAATTGAGTAGGTCAGAGCATGAGCTTCTTCATGTCAAATAACCCATTAGAAACATGGTTTAGTTTCAAATCCAAATAGAATGACACATCTCTTTGTTGCAGAGCATGTTTATATATTTACAGACGTCTTTTTAATTGAAGATTATGTGAGTGCAAAACAACTTGATTAAGAATTTGTTTGGATAGTTGGTCGGTTCGATTTCGGTTTCTCAAAACTTCCATTTCGATATCAACTTCAAAAAATGACTCGAACCTATCCATTTCAAACATACCTTATTATTATATATTTTTTACAAACTATAAGAAGGACAAGGGTGTGGTTCGAACCTCCAACCCCACAATTATAAAAAGTGTGCTTTTACCATGGTGCAGCTCAAAATTATCTAGACAACTTCATAAATTCTTCTTTGTTATGTTAATGGGTATTCTCTCTCTCTATCTCTATAGAGGTTTAAAGAATCAATGAGAGTTATACAAGGAGCACTTACAATTGCATATTTCTTACAAATGATAATTGGTTTTTTGGGACTTTGGAGAATTGTTGCAAGGTAAGATTTTGAGTTAATAAATAGT
This sequence comes from Gynostemma pentaphyllum, assembly GCA_028015215.1. NCBI lineage: Eukaryota > Viridiplantae > Streptophyta > Magnoliopsida > Cucurbitales > Cucurbitaceae > Gynostemma > Gynostemma pentaphyllum. Next base: position 45,459,791 of record CM051355.1, read on the forward strand.
AATTAATATGAAATTCTTTTTAAGAAAATGGATTTAAAGAATTTAATGAAGAGCTAATTTGAATGGTGTAATAATGCAGGTACCTTCCCCTTATTTGCAGTTCCTTTTTGTAACTTTTACTGGACTTGGTCTCTTTGCTCTTCGTTTTCCTCAAGTAAGAATGAAACTAGCACTTTTCCTTCACCATCAACATTCTAATTTTTTTAAAGAAAAAGGCTAAAAAAAATTAGACAAAAAAGGTTCCAAATCAGATTGAACTAATAATGAAAAATGAAAATTCTTGAAAAAAAATTTAACATTTTTTTTGTGTGTTTCCTTGATTTCCTTGATGGTTGTAGCTAGCTAGTTGTGTAGTTTAGCGTTGGTGATTGTGATCATATTATCTCAAGTGAGTAGTTTAGCTGTTTCATGTTCTTAATTGTCTTCAATTAATCTCCAGTTAAGCTGCTCATATTTTCTCAAAATTAAAGCAATGTCATGTTTTACAAACTAATAAGTAAAGCAATCTGATATTTAACCAATGTACTGCAGTATGTTCATGCGTTGATGAAAGACAGAAGATCCATATTTGATCGATTTGCGGTGATTTTCTCCATTTCCATATGCAAAAATATTGACTATAGTTGGTGCTTATAAAAATAGATCTCCAAATACTCAATTTAGTTGTCGCACTAATCATTCTCTACTCATTAGTGGTGCCTCCTTGTATTCTTTTGTTTCGCTGCTAGACTTCGCCTCGATAAAATTACTAGTCATTGAGATTTTTAGCTTGAGAATTATGAATTTCCCATTGAGATCTCAGCTTTTTGAAATCCAATAATCCTAGACCATTAAGTAGTCTCTAATTGTTTTAAAGCTTCTTTTTCATTCCTTATTATTAGTTTGATTGTTTATATTAAGACATTTTCCCTCTGAAGCATATCCAATGATAATAGCTAGAAACAAATGAAATAAAAGAGTTTCCTTTCAAGTTCATGAGGGACCTAGTTTCTATATTTTTTTTAATGATCAAAAGTGTCTATTATTTATCTTATTATTATCAATCACTACGTTGTGAATTAAACTCTGTGGGTTTATGAATATAGTAAGATGAGAGCTAGATTTATCTTATCTGTGGTATCTTAGGAGGTAAGTAAGAAAAGATTTATCTTATCTGCGGTTACCACTTTGCATCAAGCCAATCAATCTATCTCTCTCCTTCTCATTTTTGTATTTCCTATTCATATTGATTTTGATTAGATTTCTTTATGGGGTTTAATTTCTTATTTATGTTTTTGTATCAATTTACATTGTAGATTCCAGATTTACACGAGTTTTCTACATGCAAACAAATTCTTACCCTCGGATATCTCTATGTAGTGTTCTTTGTTTTCTGTTTTGAGATTATTTTCTTAATGTCACTGTTTGATTTAAGGTTATAGCATCTCTTAATACTATTGACATTTTCTTCATCCTCATAGGCTTTGCTTCCTCAGTTGCTTCTGAAAAGTACGTTCAAATTTTGAATCGTGAGTCTTTTAGAATGACCTTGTCAAATGGTGAGAACTTCTATATATATTTTGTGTTCATTATGTAATGATTTTCAATTTGATACCGATATGTTGAAGAGATGTTTGTCTTGGATCTACTTAAGTCTTTTCGGAACTTTTTGTGTGGAAATATTATATCAAATTAGGGGAGGGGAAATTCGAACTTTCGACCTCAAAGGGAAGTAAGTGCCTAACCAGGTTAATTAAGTGTCAAAAGTGGTTTGTAGTCTAACCCATGCGTCTTTACAAAATTCCTTTCATTTAATAATTGTTTATACGCTGCATTTTTTCATTTTATAGATTGTTTAAATTTCATTGAGTAACAATCTCACAATAACATGTTATGTATTATTGATATTTTTTATTGCAAGACTAGAAACTGATGTTATGGTATTAAAGCAAAAGGCATCACGTGAAGATAGATCAACAAAAAATGAGAGAATTTCTTTTCTATCCATGTAGTTAAGAAAAATCAGTTATCTATAATGATATGAAAAGTATTCTATAGCGTTTTTCAAAAGATATAAAATAGTAATTCATATCCTTTTAAAAAAGTTATGATATGTTTTGTAGTATTACAATTATGCTATTGCACACACTTTTTTATAGCTTTTAAAAAACGCTATTGAAACTCTCAGACTTTTAATTACGTGGGCAACCATGGCGTTTGTAAAAACGCGATGAAAAGTCAATGATAGCATTTTTTAGACGTTATGATAGGTCTTTCTTGTTGTAGTAGTGTTAGTATGTTGATGTTAATCCATACGGTAACACGATACGATGACACTTGATATGGTAACATCGTACGTGTTAGTATGTTGAAGTGGTAACATACGGTAACACGTTACGAGATAGTTATGTGGTAATATGATATGGTTTAGATGTGGCTCGATGCAATTTGGAAAATGGGAAATTGATTGGTGTATGATTATGATGATTTGGAAGTGTAGAATGGGAGTAAAGAGAAAGTTAGGTCTTTTGACACAAATTATGGTATGGAATTTGGTCCATAGGATTACTGGCTTTCATTTTATTCTCACTAGCATTTTTATGCTAATGTTGCTACACTTAACTTTTTTTTTTCAGGTACATCTTGACGAGGGGGGCGTGGTAGAGGAGGTGGCGTCGTATGACTGGTAGAGATGATGGATGGACAGGAACATGGAATCATTTTGGTTTAGCACTCTTGAAATGCTTGTAAAATTTTATCATCTTTCTTACTTTATGTTTTGAGCTCGGTTGTAACGTCCCGTTACTTTTGGGGGTGAAATTTTTTATTTATTTATTTTAATTAAAGCTTTTAAGATTAGTTTAAATTCAGAAATTTCGATTTAGTAGTTATTTTCGTCCGAAATTTTTTTTAAATCGTTTTAATACTTTAAATTTGTTTTGGTGACATTAATAATTATTAATAGGCCAATTAATAATTAGTAATCACCTTTAAACTTATTTAAGAGCTTCGGGTTTCATTTTTTAAAGTTAAAACAAAAGAGGGACGTAGGCGTCATTTCCCAAATTGTTAAATATCTAAACACTATTCCTCCTTCTCTTTAAATAAGCCAAAATTAGACAAAATATGAAATTTTCTTCTCATTTTTCATCCCAAACCCGTAGCTTAGAGAGAAAAAAAGAGGAGAGAAAGAAATCGTCGCCCCGGCTTCGTTTCTCGACCGTTTTGCGTGATTTCAGATGCGTTGGAAAGCTCTCGCCGAGACCTTTCTACCCATCCTAACAATCGAGGTTTTCGCTCGTTTTCTCGAGGCTTAAAGGTATGTTAAAGTTTCTTAATTTTGATGTGAATAGTGTTTTAATGGAGGTTTTGAGTTGTAATCTTCGAATTCGTTCACCGAAGCTTGAAGGTTTCATTCGGGGAAGTCTTTATGGTCAATTTTAGAAACTTTCTCTAAACCCTAAAACCGAGTTTGAGCCGGAAACCCGTCCCTTGTGATTTTCCCTCTTTGGGCTATGTTTAGGATGTTAGGTTCTTTGTGTTTTTGCTTTTTAGTTAATTTTTCAAAAATGGATTAATATGCAAAACCCTAATTTTCGGTTACCCATTGATTTTGCAAACCTCCAAAGTATTCGAAACCAACCCAAAACACCTCTAAATTGCATAAAAGCCGGAAAATCAAACCCGAACCCCTTTTTCCCTAGCTTGGCCGAGAGCTCCATAAGGGTAGAATCCGGGATTTTCGTGGTTTTATGTGTTTAGATGTTGTTTGATTGCTTTTCGGTTAATTAATGTTCTTTAGGATTAATTCGTTTGTAGGATTGTGATTTGTTCGTGATTTTACAAACTCGGATTATTCGGAGCTTGTCTTCAAGCTAAGGTGAGTTTAATGTGAAAGTTAGTGGCTTTATGAATTTAGTTTCATTATATAATTGTTTATCGATGTTAAGAGGGAGATAACTTCTTAGGATTAAGTTTTGGTTGGAGACTTTGATTCGGAAGTGTGTGTGGAAAGTTTGGATTTATGGTTAGTTCGATGAAAAGGAAACATCGGAGAGGTTTGGAAGTATGGTAATGTGATTTGGAGATGTTAGATGAAAGTGGAATGGAAGTTACTTTGATGGATTTGGAAGTAAAGTAATTAGAAGATGCACTTGAGTAGTAACTCGTGTAATCTAGTTGGTTAGGTTTCTAATTAACTTGGTAGAATTCTTTGGAGTTTAGCTAACTTTTGGGGACCTACGGCACATTGATTCTGCACGTGATAGTATGTGATTTTGATCCATATGTAATCATGGTGAGATGATTTGTGGTGACCTTAGGCACATTGATTCACACATGGTAGTATGTTGATTTGGTCCATACGTATCATGGTGTGATGATTTGTGGGTACCTTGAGCACTTTGATTCTGCACGTGATAGTATGTGATTTTGATCCATATGTAATCATGGTGAGATGATTAGTGGGATAGTACATGGTAGTATGTGATTTTGATCCATATGTAACCATGGGACTATGGTTTGTAACTAGTACATGGTAGTATGTGATTTTGATCCATATGTAACCATGGTACTATAATTTGTGATACGGCACATGATAGTATGTGATACGCTCCATACGGTATCATGGTGCGATGATATCTATATGGTGAAATTCCTGATACCTATATGGTGAAATTCCTGAGACCTATATGGTGAAATTCCTGAGACCTATATGGTGAAATTCCTGATATCTATATGGTGAAATTCCTGATATCTATATGGTGAAATTCCTTATATCTATATGGTGAAATTCCTGATATCTTTATGGTGAAATTCCTGATATCTATATGGTGAAATTCCTGATATCCGATGTGGTGAAAGTCCTGATATCCGATATGGTGAAAGTCCTGATATCCGATGATTGTGATATGGTACATGGTAGTATGTTGATTCGGATCCATACGGTACCATGGTACTATGATTGTGATATGCCACATGATAGTATGTTGATTCGGATCCATACGTATCATGGTGCGATGATTTGTGATATGGCACATGATAGTATGTTGATTCGGATCCATACGTATCATGGTGCGATGATTTGTGATATGGTACATGATAGTATGTTGACTTCGGTCCATACGGTATCATGGTACGGTAACTTGAGACATGGTACGACCGTATGTGGTATGTTGATTTCGATCCATACAATAGCACGATACGATGAAACTTGTTTGGTAATAAAGATAGTTAATGTTACCTTTACATATTCTTTAGAATTGTGTAGTAAGACTTAGTAGTGAATGTTACTTTACTTTAAGTCTTTATAACTATCTCTTGGTAATGAATGATGAATACTGGTAATATATGACTATCGAATGATTTTATGGAAATTGGAAGTGTGGATGTGGGTAGTATTGAGCATTATAGGCCTTTGGACACGATTTCGGTTATGAGATTTTGTTCATAGGATTACATGCTTTCATTTTACTCTCACTAGCATGTTATGCTAATGGTGCTACACTTACAAATTTTCAGGTAAACCTTGAGCTAAGAAGCGTGGTAGAGGAGGTGGAGCCGCGTGACTAGTCGAGATGGTGTATGGACAATATTAAGAACTAATTTTGGTTTAGCATTCATTGAATGCTTGTAAATTATTCCATCTTTACATACTTATGTCTTTTTGAGCCCGAAAGGGTATTTGTGTAAAATATGTCTATGTTTTATGATTTAAATATCTTTTGGAATACGCATTCCCGATTTATCGCTTTTTCTGGAATTTGGATTGTAAAACAGGTTTTGGTTATTCGATTTTTAAACGAACCCACGCCGTTTTTCTTTAAAAGTCGAGTCTTTCGCTGTGCATTTGAATTTAAAGAATTTAACGGGTTCGGGTCGTTACAGTTGGTATCAGAGCCTCTTTGGTTCTGAAGACCACATGCATCGCATGTTTTTCATATTTTAATATTGTCCAAACATCACTCGAAGTCACTGGCGCCAGGTATCCTTAGAACGCTCTCTTTTGTTTAGTTTGTTTGTACTTTTGCTTTTTCTTTCCTGATAATCGTGTTTATGAACGTTATATTTTATTAAGTGGTTTTGGATGCTAGCTAGTCTTAGAAGGAGACGCCAGTTGTCATCCTAGCATTCGAACCAAAGTGTTGAGAAGCAAAGTTATCCACTTGGTCAAAGTATTGTAAAGTAACCAAGTGTTGAAAGAGATTACGTGGGAACGTGAGGACGAAATGCAGTATAAGTACCCTTGCTTATCACTTGGTAAGTGCACTTTTCGAGGACGAAAAGTCTTTTAAGGAGGGTAGTCTGTAACGTCCCGTTACTTTTGGGGGTGAAATTTTTTTTTATTTATTTTAATTAAAGCTTTTAAGATTAGTTTAAATTCAGAAATTTCGATTTAGTAGTTATTTTCGTCCGGAAATTTTTTTAAATCGTTTTAATACTTTAAATTTGTTTTGGTGACATTAATAATTATTAATAGGCCAATTAATAATTAGTAATCACCTTTAAACTTATTTAAGAGCTTCGGGTTTCATTTTTTAAAGTTAAAACAAAAGAGGGACGTAGGCGTCATTTCCCAAATTGTTAAATATCTAAACACTATTCCTCCTTCTCTTTAAATAAGCCAAAATTAGACAAAATATGAAATTTTCTTCTCATTTTTCATCCCAAACCCGTAGCTTAGAGAGAAAAAAAGAGGAGAGAAAGAAATCGTCGCCCGGCTTCGTTTCTCGACCGTTTTGCGTGATTTCAGATGCGTTGGAAAGCTCTGCCGAGACCTTTCTACCCATCCTAACAATCGAGGTTTTCGCTCGTTTTCTCGAGGCTTAAAGGTATGTTAAAGTTTCTTAATTTTGATGTGAATAGTGTTTTAATGGAGGTTTTGAGTTGTAATCTTGAATTCGTTCACGAAGCTTGAAGGTTTCATTCGGGGAAGTCTTTATGGTCAATTTTAGAAACTTTCTCTAAACCCTAAAACCGAGTTTGAGCCGGAAACCCGTCCCTTGTGATTTTCCCTCTTTGGGCTATGTTTAGGATGTTAGGTTCTTTGTGTTTTTGCTTTTTAGTTAATTTTTCAAAAATGGATTAATATGCAAAACCCTAATTTTCGGTTACCCATTGATTTTGCAAACCTCCAAAGTATTCGAAACCAACACAAGTTTTAGAAAGTTTGTCATACTGTAACATCCCGTTATTTTGTAGTAAATTTTTATTTTATTTTATTTTATTTTATTTATTTTATTTAATATTATTTATTTATTTCAATTCAAGTATTTAGTTTAATTATTATTTTGTAATTTCGCTTTTAGTACTTAATTTTGCCCGAAATTCGTTTTAATCGTTTTAATGTTTATTTTTCGCTTCGGTGACATTAATAATTATTAATAGGCCAATTAATAATTATTAATCACCTTTAGATTTATTTAAGTGCATCGGGTTTTGTTTTATAAGTCAAAAGTCATAAAAGGACGCAACCGTCATTTCCGATTTCTTAAAAATATCAAAACACTATTCAATTGTCTTTAAATATCCACCAATTGACCAAAGTTGACCAAAAATGCTCATCCTTTCTTCCTCCATGGCCGTGGGCTTCAAAGAAGAAATGGAGATTTTGGGTTTTCGTTCGTTTCTTGGCGGATCGACTCGAGCTAGGATAAATCGGAAAGCCCTCGGGTCAAGGATCATTTCTCATCTATCCATCGTGCATTTCTCTCGAGATCCAAGGAGTTCTCGGTAAGTGAAGTTTCAAACCCTAACTCCAAATAGTGTTTTAATGGAGTTTTCATTGTTTTCTTTCGATTTTCTTGCCGTGAAACTCGGTGTTTGTCAATACGGGAGTAGTTTTAAGAGTTTTTGGAAACTTTCCCATAACCCTAAAACCAAGTTTCAGTCGAAACCCTTCCCGTTTGAAATTTACCCTTTTGGGATTGAAAATGGGTTAGAAATTAATGAATAAATGTTTATTTAAATTCAATTCGGGAAAGGGATTAATGTTCAAAAACCCTAATTATCGATACCCATTGAAATCGGGATTATCGAATTTGCTTTAAACCAACTCAAAACGTATTTAAATTGCCAAAAAGCCGGAAAACCAAACCCGAAGCCCATTTCCCTTGTGGGGGCCGAGAGCTATATGGGAGGGTTTGATGAGTTTTCGTTGTTTTGAACGTTTAGTTGGTGTTTGATCGATAGTTGGTAAAATTATTGATTATGTGATATAAATTCGATTGTAGGTGTTTTCGAACCGCGTGATTGATCGCTCTACTGGACTTAGGAGCTAAGTCATCTCTCTTTAAGGTGAGAATAGTTAGGATTTAAAGTAATTATAGAAATCGAATGAGTGTGAAGGTTTGTAGAGTTTGAAACTAAGATTAGAATCCGAATCTAAGATTAGAGGGTTGTGAGTTAGTGCCCTTAGGATTAGAAGTTAATCCTTTAAGTGAGAACTTAGGAGTTCTCGAGGAAGTATTTGAATCTTAGAAGATTCTAAGTTAGTTTCGATTTGAAACTAAGGTTGGACCACTGGAAGTTAAAAGATCCAACTTGTAATTAGAACGATTAATAGAACCTCGGATTATTGGAAGTTTAGAATCCTTAAAGGTATAGGTTAATCGTTAAGTTATGATTTTATTTTCATTAATGGTAGCGGAGTTCGATTTACATATCGTTCGTCCGAGATGCTCATTTATTTTACTTGTTTTAATTCCGCACTTTATTTATTTACTTTTATGAGATATGCAAGCATATGCATATCAATTGCACCATACCATTATCATATCATTCATGAAAAAGAAATGAAAAGGAGAAAAGAAAGTGAAAAAGAAAAAGAAAGTGAAAAGAAAAAGAAAGTGAAAAGAGACGAATGGGACCCTAAGGGATTTGCTCATTACTCTAAATGAAGAGAGACGAATGGGATCCTACGGGATTTGCTCATTACTCTAGATGAAAAGAGACGAATGGGATCCTACGGGATTTGCTCATTACTCTAGATGAAAAGAGACGAATGGGATCCTACGGGATTTGCTCATTACTCTTGATGAAAAGGAAGTGAATGGTATCCTATGGGATTGACGCATTACTTCATTCATGCATAAGGGTATATGCGAGCCCTACATTGCATATGATTGATGATATAAAGAATCGAGATGTTTTATGTTTATGCAAAGTTTATTTATTTTTCTTAATTATGTCGTAACAAATTAATGGATGAGGATTTGATTACGAGTGTTAGTAATATCATCCTTTGGAAAGTTTAGAATGAAATTACCTAAAGTTTGGAGAACTTTAGGATTGATTGTGTCAGGTAAATTGGACACAAATCGGAATGCGAGTTTGAGGTCTATTCTTACTTTTTATTCTTATTATTCTCACTGGGCTTAAGTTGTTAGCTCATGATATTACAAACATTTCAGGTAATGTTTGGGGATCGTGGAAGAGGAGATGGTGCGTGCTTGATCGAGAGGATGATGATTTTCGAGATGGACTATGTGTTATGTAAAAAAAATCCATGTACATGGTTGTTTTGTGAAATTTATATCATTTTGATGATTTGTACTTTGTAATTAGCTCATAAGAGCTTATTGTCGTTGTTTTATGATTATAATCATTTTGAACTCCTGATAGGAACTTAATGTTCCTTGTGATTTTAGATGTCTGAATTTAAGATGTAAACAGGTTTTGGCTAGCCTATTTTCAAACGTAATCACGCCAATTTTTCTTAAAATAAAAGACTTCCGCTGTGTTTTCTAATTTAAATTATTTTAAAGTGACGGGTCGTCACACATACCTTAAGGCTTCGAGAAAACGAGCGAAAATCTCGATTGCTAGGTTAGAAATGATCCACGGGATGAGAGCTTTTCATCGGTCTGGAAATACGGCGATCCACCGAGCAACGGAGAAAAGCCAAGAGAGAGAGAGGGGGGGTGTCTCGGCCTCAAAGAAAGAAAAGAGAAAGATGCAAATAAATTTTCCTTGACCAAGTTGACTATTTAAGGATGAGGATGGTGAATAGTGATTTTTAAGAAATTGGAAAATGACGTATACGTCCCTTTTAAAAGATTCGATTAAAAATACGAAACCCGATAGTCTTAAAATAATCTAAAGGTGATTAATAATTATTAATTGGCTCGTTAATAATTATTAATGTCACCGAAACTAATTTAAAATAGTAAAAGGTTTAAAAAGTTTTCGAACGAAAATAACTACTAAAATCGAATTACTAAATTTAAACTAACTAAATACTTTATTTAAAATAAAAAAAAATTACCTCCAAAATTAACGGGACGTTACAGAGGGAAAGACCAAATTCAACTATTTTTTTGTGTTTCCTTTCAATAAGACCATTTTTAGCTTAGGTGTGAGGACATGATATATGATGAATAAAGCCATGTTGTTTAAGAAGAGGAGTAAGAACTTTAAACTCTCCTCCCCCATCAGTTTGAAGGGCTTTGATAGAAGTGGTGAAGGTATTTTCTACTTGAGTTTTGAATTGAATGAAAGCTTGATAGACTACAGATTTGGATTGTAAAAAATAGATCCATGTGTACCTAGAATAAGCATCAACAAGGCTCAAATAGTATCTATATCCATTCCTAGACAAGGTATATGATGGACCCCCAAACATCAGCAACAATTAATTGCAGAGGACATGTACAAAAAGTATGAGAGTCTAAGAAAGGTAATTTGTGACTTTTTGAAATTTGACAAGATGAACAAAATGTAAAATCTTCATTGATAGGAAATTGAATATTACACTGTTCTAAGACTTTTTTTTACCGTAGAAAAGTTTGCATGATCTAAACGTCTATGCCATAGATCTAAAGAGGCACATTTTTTAGAAGAAAAAGAGTGTAATGCTGCAAAATCTAACAAAGAAGTATGAAGAACTGTTGTTGAGGAAGTGAGGTAGAGTACTGGGGATACCTTGTAGGATTGAGATGATGATTCTTGAGATTTAGAATATAAAGCCCCCCTTGTAAATTTCCTTCAAGCAAGACTTTACTGGTAATCTGATCCTTGACAAGACAATGATTAGGATAAAAGACAAAATACACATTATTATCTTTGGCAAATTGACGAACACTTAGCAAATTTTGTGAAATTTGAGGAACATGAACAAAGTTTTGTAATTTGAAAGAATTTAAGGTATTTGGACAAAAGACAGAAGAAGAGCCTGAACGGAAAATATTCAAACCTGTGCCATTGCCCATTTGAACTCTATTTGCACCTTGATATTCATTCCCAATATTATGATTTTCCAAGTCATTTGTTACATGATGAATTGACTCAGAATCCAGACACCAATTTGAATTTGATGGTAAATCATTCGATGCAATAAATGCTGTCATTGGACCACAATAAGTTGAAGATGGTTGTTGAGGATAAGGCCTGTTATTGTTTTAAGTAAAGGGTGAGGTAGGAGATTGATTGGAGAGAAGGGTCTCGCCTAGGTGGCTCACGCAAAGTAATGACTTCAGAATAAGTTGAAGATGGTTGTTGAGGATAAGGCCTGTTATTGTTTTGAGTAAAGATTGGAGAGAATGGTCTCGCCTAGGTGGCTCACGCAAAGTAATGACTTCAAACTCAAAAAAAGAACACTCTTCTCCAAGGTACGAGTCAAAGAAAATGATGTATGTATCTAATGCAAGACCTGTTGATAAGCTAAGGCAACGACATGAAAGAAGGCGAAGAGGTACATTCAATTTTAGTTTCGCCTTCGCCCTCCCGTGCACCCTCCTTAGGCGAGGCCGGTATCCATTGTTGTTACCATTATGCTTTGGTCCATGGAAATTTGGATCAAGTTTGGAATAGCATTTCAAACTTGTGTGACCCATTTTGTAGCATTACTGACATTGAGGGAGATTACTGTTACCATATCTTCCACTCCCATTATTTCCGCCTTTGCCTCGATTGTTATAGTGACTATTCTGGCCATTTTCAGAATTTTGTGAAGAACCATCTTGCCTGCTTTGAATAGAGAGATTTACATAGGGTATAGTTGTATCAGGAATAAAAATTTCCTTTGGATTATACCTTCATGCGATAAAAGAAGAACATAAACTTCTTGAAATGATTATGTCAATGATTGAGCAGTAATTACAGAACCAATTGAGTCATATTCAATACCAAGACCTTCAAGAACGTTCATGATTAGATCTTCCCATGAAATCTTGTGTTTTACGAATGAAAGAGCACTAGCATAAGATTTCATCTTGCTAAGATAGTCTTTCATGGATAAACCATCCTTATTTTGATTTTGTAGTTTGGACTTGTACTACATAATCCGAGCCATGTTTTCAGATGAAAAAAGGTTCATGATACAGCGCCATACCTCAATTGAAGATGTACAATCAGTAATTTCAGCAAGAATCGATTACGTCATTGATCCACCAAGCCAAGATGAAAGAAATCGATCTTGTCTCTTCCATTTTACAAATTCTAGATTTAGAGAATAAGTAGATTTAGTAGTGGTTATTGTTGTAATCATCTGACTCAGAATGATAGGAAATTCAGCAATGAAATCCTCGAGACAAGGACCTTCAATGGCATATAGTTCTTGAAATATCTACAGCGGGAAATTATCATCATTGAGTTTCACAATCGAAGACTGATTTCCGAAAGGGAAAAGTTGATTTGAAGCATTTGGCGTAGCGGAAATTGTAGTAGATAAATAAGAAGTTGCCATTAATGGTGAGCAGAAACAGAAAGAAGAGAAGGAAAAAAAAAGGATCAATGGCAGTAGGCCGAAAACTTGCTCCGATACCATATGAGAAATATAAGAGAGATGAAGAAAGAAATGGAGATTCAAGAAGATTTTCATTAACACTCAATGAACATTTGAAGCTCTCTTCTATAGAGCATTACAAAATTAGTTTTGTAACGTCCCGTTATTTTGAAGTGAAATTTTTTGTTTATTTTATTATTTTTTTATTTTATTTATTTATTTATATATGTATTTCAATTTAAGTATTTAGATTAATTATTATTTTTGTAATTTCGATTTTAGTAGTTAATTTCGCCCGAAATCCTTTTTAATCGTTTTAATACTTTAAATTCATTTCGGTGACATTAATAATTATTAATAGGCCAATTAATAATTATTAATCACCTTTAGATTTATTTAAGAACTTCGGGTTTCGGTTTATAAGTCAAAAGTCATAAAAGGACGCAACCGTCATTTCCAATTTCTTAAAAATATCAAAACACTATTCATTTGTCTTTAAAAATCAAGCAATTGACTAAAAGTCTTCATTTCTTCTCATCCTTTTCTCTCCAAGGTCGTGGGCTTCAATGGGAGTTGGGGGATTTTGGGTTTTCGTTCGTTTCTCGGCGGATCGACTAGATTTCGGTTGCATCGGAAAGGCCTCGAGTCTAGGATTCTTTTCCACCCAACTATCGTACTTGCCACCCGAGATCCACGGAGTTCTCGGTAAGTTTCTCTCGAAACCCTAAACTCCAAATAGTGTTTTAATGGAGTTTTCTTTGTTTCCTTTCGATTTCTTGCCGTGAAACTCGGTGTTTGTAAATACGGGAGTAGTTTTAAGAGTTTTTGGAAACTTTCCCATAACCCTAAAACCGAGTTTCAGTCAAAACCCTTCCCCTTTGAAATTTACCTTTTGGGATTTGAATATGGGTTATAAATTAGTGAATTAATGTTTATTTAAATTCAATTCGGGAAAGGGCTTAATGTTCAAAAACCCTAATTATCGATACCCATTGAAATCGGGAATATCGAATTTGCTTAAAACCAACTCGAAACACCTCTAAAGTACCTAAAAGCCGGAAAACCAAACCCGAGACCCACTTTTTATGGGGGGGCCGAGAGCCTCATAGTGGGGTTTATGGGGTTGTTTGTTGTTTTGAGCTTTTAGATGTTATTTGATCGATGTATGTTTATTTATTAATTGTAGATGTAATTAATTGTAGGTGTTTCGGATCATTGTTTGATCGTGCTTTCGGAAACTTGGAGCGAACTCTTATTTGGCTAAGGTGAGAATAGTTAGGATTTAAAGTAATTATAGAAATCGAATAAGTGTGAAGGTTTGTAGAGTTTGAAACTAAGATTAGAATTCGAATCTAAGATTAGATGGATGTGAGTTAGTGCCCTTAGGATTAAGACTAAATCCATTAAGTGAGAACTTAGGAGTTCTCGAGGAAAGTATTGAATCTTAGAAGATTCTAAGTTAGATTCGATTCGAAACTAAGATTGGATCATTGGAAGTTAAAAGATCCAGCTTGTATTTAGAACGGTTAATAGAACCTCGGATTATTGGAAGTTTAGAATCCTTGAAGGTATAGGTTAATCGTTTGATTTATGATTCTACTTTTATTATTGATACCGGAGTTCGATCAATATATCGTTCGTCCGAGATGCTTACTTACTTTTACCTTATGTCATTTACTTTTTGTCTTTTACTTTATACCTTTACTTTATGCCTTTTTCTTTATTTGTGTATCGGCTACTTTAATTCCGCACTTTATTTATTTACACCAAAACATATCATATTGCATCATAACATCTCGCATCATGGAAAAAAAGTGAGAAAGTGAGAAAGATATGAATGGGAGAATGATGGGTCCTACAGGATAGACCACATTACCTTCATAGAAAAAGAAGAGAGAATGAGAAAAATGTGAATGGGAGAATGATGGATCCTACGGGATAGACCACATTACCTTCACAGAAAGAAAAGAGAAAGTGAGAAAGAAAAGGAAGGAGAACGATGGATCCTACGGGATAGACCACGTTACCTTTTTCATGCATAAGGGCATATGCGAATCCTACGGGATGCTCTCATGCATTCATATATATGTTCGATGAAAGAGAAAAGCGAGATGTTTAATTGATGCAAAGTTTATTTACTTTTATTACTTGTGTCATAACAATGTTAATGGATGAGTATTGACTAAGATTATTAGCAATATCATCCTTAGAAAGTATAAAATGAAATCACCTAGAGTTTGGATGACTTTAGAAGTGAATTGTGTCAGATTACTTAGACACAAATCGAAATGCAAGTTTGAGGTCTATCTTTACTTTTTATGCTTATTATTCTCACTGGGCTTAAGTTGTTAGCTCATGATATTACAAACATTTCAGGTAATGTTTGGGATCGTGGAAGAGGAGCTGGTGCGCGCTTGATCGAGAGGATGATGATTTCGAGATGGACTTTAGTTGTAAAAATCCATGTACATGGTTTTGTGAATTTTATATAATTTTGGAGTTGTATATTTGTAAATGGCTCTTAAGAGCTTTTATCTTTACTTTTATGTTTATAAATCATTTTGAACTCCTGATAGGAACTTAATGTTCCTTGTGTTTTTAGATATTTGAATTTAAGATGTAAACAGGTTTTGACTAGCCTATTTTCAAACATAATCACGCCAATTTTCTTAAAATAAAAGACTGTCGCTCTTTTTCTCTGATTTAATTTATTTAAAAGTGACGGGTCGTCACAAGTTTTGTAGTTACAAAAACAGCTCAAACAAACTAACTATATAGCTGAATCTTTCATCTCTCAATTATGATTTGTTAGACTGCACAAGTGAGCTTCCTTTACCGTCCAATATCTTGACTAATTTAAAGAACAATTTTAACAAAAAGCAAACATAAAACAATCTTATTAAATACATTTTTAAAATAATTTAAAAACTATATACGAAAACGAATATCAAACTAAGTCTAAAAAAAACCTATATCTAAAATTTTCAGAATTTACTGGAAAGTAAAAGTCGTTTTTTTAAAATTTAATTAAAAAACTTTAGTGCACAAAATTATTTTTGAAAATTTAAAAATAAAATAGTTATTACGACATGTTTAATTCACGGATTCGGGTAAGAAGTTGGTTATTCAAGCTTACTCGACATTTTGTCTCATAGTTTTAAAATCCAGTTTAGTGTTTATAAATAATTCATTTTCACAATTTTTACACACTTTAAATTATTTCAGATTTAATAAACCTATTACTTTACACAATTTAAATACAAATCTAAGAACTCATTATTTAACACCCCTATCCAAACAAGCGAACCAAACACATCAATGACACAAACGAAAAGTAATGACATAATGACTATATTATTTAACTTAAATTATTGTAGATGGGCTAAAATAATATTAGTTCATATTATTTCGTTTTTTTAATTATCATTTAAATATTTTTTTCCTTCAAATTCGGGATGTTACATGAATTGATATTTTCAAAAATAGAATTTTTCAAAAAAATTTCAAATATTGCATTTGTTTTTCATTAAATTAATAAAAGTTCATCTTAATTTTTTTTTCTTCTTTTCTTATTATCCGATGATAAATATTATTATAATATTTTATGTTTCTAATTAAAATGTACTAAATTAAATACCATTTTTGCAAATATTTCTAAACAAAAAACGCAATACTAAAATAAAATAAAAAGACTCCCCAATATCTCTCTCCCTTTCCTTAGTTGATCACTATCGAAACCCTCACTTCCCATACTTTTTTTTTTATATCTTTTAGCCTCAACAAAAAATTCTTGCTCTCTGTCTCTCTCTTGCAAAAAATAAAATCCTTCACCATATTTTGTTTCTAGGATCCATATGTTCAGATTAATTCAGATATTGCTTCTACGAACCATATATTCGAACAAACCACAAATTCAATGGCAACAATTCAATGTCATAGCAAGATCATCCTAGAGAGAGGCAACAAATTCTACCATCAAAACTCATCTCTCTCTCTCATCTACATCATCACACTCGCACTCACACTAACACAAAATCACAAGTTTTTTTATTTTCTTACTTTAATTCGAACTTTAACCTTTGTACTCCTTTATCATCGAATCAAAGTTTATCTTCACATTTATTTAAAAAAAAAATTGAAATTGTTAAAAATATTTTACAATTTTCATCAACAAATTATCAAATTTAATAAATTTTGTAAGATATTTTTACAATTGTGACATTTTTATTTAAAATGATTATAAGTGATATATCATATATATCACACTCAATTAATAGTTATTGCGTGAACTTATGAATCTATATTGCATATATGTGCGTTCATGAGGCAGGACTGTAACGTCCCGTTATTTTAGAGGTAATTTTTTTTTATTTATATAAGTGTTTATTTATTTAAAGTTAATTTAGATTTAGTTATTTAGATTTAAATAGTTATTTTCGTTCGGAAACCTTTTTAATCGCTTAATTACGGGCTGTTTTGTCTATTATTTTGGTATCGTGTCGATCGTTGTTCATTTCGATTAATTAATATACTTTAGGTGTATTGTAATTATAGGTTTTGTGCATCGTTCGTGATTTTCGGTCAACCGGTGGTTAGGAGTTGACTACTCTTATAAGGTGAGTTTAAAATGGTTGTGATTACTTTTATGCTTTCAATTACTTGACGATTATGTTCGATCGAATTTAAGAGGGTTATTAGATTTTAGAACTTTTACAAGAATGCTTGTTATTTGGGAGTTAAGGAAAGTGCATAAGGAATTTAGTTAAGTTTGGTTGTTGTTCAAAGTGAGATGCTTTGGGTGGTTTTAAGTTATATTCTCGAGGAGAATTAGATTTCTGAAACTTGGAGAAGAGTATTATGTACTCCGTTTATCTTGAGTAGTTTTAGAATAGTTAAAAGAACTTTGGAGAGATTCTTGTGTAGAATCAAATTAGTACGATATTTTTAGTGATATGATTCACTTTTAGGTGTTACTAAAGAGTGTGGTGTGACTTGCATATCGTTATGCACGGATGTCACGGTGACTTGCACAGTATCGTTATGCACGGATGTCACGGAATGGTTTGTGATTGGTGACTTGCATATTATCGTTATGCACGGATGTCACGGTGACTTGCATAGTATCGTTATGCACAGATGTCATGGAATGGTTTGTGATTGGTGACTTGCATATTATCGTTATGCACGGATGTCACGGTGACTTGCATATTATCGTTATGCACGGATGTCACGGAATAATTATGATTGGTGACAAGTGGTCACGAATGAAATGAGAAATTTACTTTGTTATTTACTTTGTTATTTACTTTGTCATTTACTTTGTTAAGCACTAGTATCTACTTTAACTACGGGCTTGAATGTTTACTTTCCGAATTTACGAGATAGTAGAATGGTTTGATCTATTTATGTAAAGTACTTCGGATTATTGAATGGTTAGTGCAAGAATACTTAGATTTATTTGGACACATTCTCCGATATGGAATTTGGTTCATAAAAGTGCTTGCATCCATCTTTTCTCACTATCATTGTTTGCTAATGGTGCTACACTTAAACTTTTTCAGGTAATACTCGTGGTAGAGGACGAGGTCGTGGAGGTGGTGTTGTGTGATCTCGAGTGAATGCTTATGGACATTTGGACTAGTAAATCTAAGTTTGGAGCATTTTGGGAATGCTATATATACATATAAACTTGAAATAAAGTCTTAAAACTTGTATTTTGTGGCTCATGAGAGCCTAAGGTCGGTTGTATGTTTATTTTGAGTTTACTTTCTCTGATTTGAGTATATTCTGGAGTAGGAATATATGTGATTAAAATTCTCTGAGATGAGTTCTTAAAAACAGGTTTAGGGAGTTCGTATTTTAAACGGATCCACGCCAAATTTTTGTAAAAATAAGTCTTCCGCTGTTTTACTTCTGATTTAAAGATTTGTGAAAATTCGAGTCTTTACAGTTGGTATCAGAGCCTACGGGTTCTGTAGACCATATGCATCGCATATTTTTCATGTTTTGGTTTTAAGTCCTTGTCCAAAGCATTACTCGGATCGACGGCACCAGGTATCCTCTAAAATTGTACTTTATAGATTATTTTACTGACAAGTTAAGTGTAGACTTGTAAGTTCCTATTTTATGTTTGGCTCACAAGGAACTTGTCTATTTATGATTTCAGTATGCCTCCCAAAGTAGCTAAGGTTCTGAAAGATTATCTGAGACATGCCCCTCCTGAGTTTGATGGGACATCTATTGATCCGGCTCTTGCCGAGAGGTGGGTTACGAGGGTTGAGAGAGCCCTTGAGTCTATTCAGTGTCCTGACCGACTGAAGGTCCATTGTGGGACCTATTCTCTGGTTGATGATGCTTCATATTGGTGGCGTGGACTTTATCGTTCTTTGAGTCCTACTTTGATAGTCACCTGGGAGATGTTTAGGGAGAAGTTCTTTGAAAAGTATTACCCGGAGGATATCGGGGATCGATTGGAGGCACGTTTCGACCCTGAGACAGGGGAGATCGATCTGTGATTGAGTATGAGAGGGAGTTTGACCGTTTGTCCAAGTTTGCTACGGGGCAAGTCCGATCCTGAAAGTAAGAGGAAGAGGTTTGTTGTGGGCTTGAGAGGCGACATCCGAGGTCACATCCGAGCTTTTCCACCTACCACTTATCTCGAGGCTTTAGATTTTGCCTTAGCTATAGATATTGGGCCTTCTGAGAAAAAGGCCGAGATAGCAGCTGCTCAGACCTCCTCTCTTAAGAGGAAGGCCGAGGGTGACCATTCAGGTCAAGTGACCCACCCACTGGGATATGCACAGGGTAGGGGAGGAGGACCATCTGGATCTCATATTCGTCCAGCACCGCAGCATAGTAGTCAGAGGTGCTATCACTGTGGTCAGTTTGGGCATGTTCGACAGCATTGTCCGAGATCTCAGGCTCCACCGCAGTATACTAGTCAGAGCCAGGGACGAGGTCAGGGGCATGGTCGTGGTCAGACAGGAGGTAGGGGCCAGGTTAGACCTACCCAGTATCCGAGAGCACCACCACCTGTTTATGCACCTTCTCAGCCACCTCAGCAGGCTCGTGTATTTGCCACTACTAGAGAGGATGCCGAGGCGTCAGGTACTGTCGTTACAGGTACTGTGACAGTCTTGGGACATTCTGCTTTAGCTTTATTTGATTCAGGGGCTAGCCATTCCTTTATTTCTGCTGAGTTTGTTGAGTCCGCTGCATGCGAGTCTGCACCGTTAGGGCATGAGTTGCATGTTTCTACTCCGCTTGGGAAATCTATTGTTGTGGATAGAGTGATTTATACCGATGATTTATGTATTTTGGGTTGTTGTTGTTTGCATGCTATGTTGATAGTGATGCCTATGTGTGACTTTGATATTATATTGGGTATGGATTGGTTGTCAGCCAACCACGCCAATATTGGCTGTAGTGCCAAGATTGTTGATTTTATTGGTCCATGTGGGACTAGTTTTCGATTCCGTGGGAGTCGAGGTAGAGTGACTCCTGTAATCATTTCTGCGATTCAGGCTAAAGCTCTCTTGTGTGATGGTGCTATGGGTTATTTGGCTAATGTAGTAGACATGTCTGTTAGTGTGACTACACTTGAGTCAGTACCGATTGTGAGGGATTTCTCTGATGTTTTCCCTGATGAGTTACCCGGTTTACCACCAGTGAGAGAGATGGATTTTCAGATAGAGGTGTTACCTGGGACGGCTCCATTGTCCAAGGCACCTTATCGTATGGCACCAGCGGAGTTGAGTGAGCTCAAGAGTCAGTTACAAGGACTCTTAGATTTAGGGTTTATACGCCCTAGTGTGTCCCCGTGGGGAGCACCAGTGTTGTTCGTGAGGAAGTTGTGTATCGACTACCGAGAGTTGAACCGAGTTACTGTGAAAAATAAATATCCTTTGCCAAGGATTGATGATTTATTTGATCAGTTGAGAGGTGCTACTATCTTTTCGAAGATAGATTTGAGATCCGGTTATCACCAGTTGAGGATCCGGGAGGATGATATTCCCAAAACCGTATTTCGTACACGATATGGGCATTATGAGTTTGTTGTAATGTCATTCGGCTTGACTAATGCGCCGGCGGTTTTTATGGATCTTATGCAGACGGTGTTTAGGAGGTTCATTGACTCCTTTGTTATTGTGTTTATCGATGACATTTTGATTTATTCTGAGACTGAGGAGTTGCATGCTATACACTTAGAGAAAGTTTTGATCGTGTTACGGGAGCGGAAATTTTATGCAAAGTTCTCTAAGTGTGAGTTTTGGCTCAGGGAAGTGGCTTTCTTAGGCCATGTGGTCTCGAGTAAAGGAGTGATGGTGGATCCATCTAAGGTTGAGGCGGTTAGTAGTTGGCCTAGACCAACTAGTGTGACCGAAATTCGTAGTTTTCTTGGACTTGCCTGGTTATTATAGACGGTTTGTTCAAGACTTCTCTAAGATAGCATCGGCTTTGACACGTTTGATGAAGAAGGGAGTGGACTTTGTATGGTCCGAGGAGTGTGAAAAGAGCTTTGAGGAGCTCAAGGAGAGACTTATAATCGCACTGTTTTAGTGTCGCCCGATAGTAGTGGTGGTTTGACGGTTTATACCGATGCTTCGATGAGAGGTTTGGGTTGCGTTTTGATGCAACATGGGAAAGTCATAGCTTATGCTTCTCGTCAGTTGAAGGAGCATGAGAAGAAGTATCCGACTCACGATATGGAGTTGGCGGCGGTTGTACATGCTTTGAAAATTTGGAGGCATTACTTGTATGGTGAGAAGATCTTGATATTCACCGATCACAAGAGCCTCAAATATTTCTTCACTCAGAAGGAATTGAATATGAGACAACGGCGATGGTTGGAGCTTGTGAAAGACTATGATTGTGATATTCAGTACTATCCCGGGAAAGCCAATGTAGCGGTGGATGCACTTAGTAGAAAGTCTTCGCACTTGTCTGCTTTACCGATGAGATTGAGATGGGAGTTAGAGCGTGCTGAGATAGCCCTCCTTACTGCCGAGGTTACAGTGAGTTTGGCTAGTTTGACAGTGGGGCCTACCTTGAGACAGAGGATGATTGAGGCTCAGAGGAGCGAGAATCATTTACAGGCCGGTTTTATTGAGGCAGAGTCAGGTGTACCTAGCCATTTCACTTTTTCCTCTGATAGTGCTTTGATGTATCGTCAAAGGCTATGTGTACCTTTGAGTTCGACTTTCCGGAAAGAATTGTTGGAGGAGGCTCACAATTCTATCTTTTCTGTTCATCCGGGTAGCACCAAGATGTATAGAGATTTGAAACAACATTATTGGTGGCCTGGGATGAAACTTGAGATTGCGGAGTTTGTGAGTAGATGTTTGACTTGTCAGCAAGTCAAGGCTTTGAGAACGAGACCAGCGGGTTATCTTAATCCTTTGAGTATACCCGAGTGGAAATGGGAAGAGATCTCTATGGATTTTGTTTGCGGATTGCCTAGAACATCCAAAGGGTATGATACCATTTGGGTGATTGTGGATCGTTTGACAAAATCCGCACACTTTTTACCAGGGAGGATTACTTATCCGGTAGAGACATGGGCACAGTTGTACTTGAGAGAGATTGTTAGACTGCATGGTGTGCCTGTGAGGATTGTATCAGACCGAGACACTAGATTTGTGTCAAAGTTTTGGCAGAGTTTACATTCTGCCATGGGTACCGGTTTGGATTTTAGCACGGCCTTTCATCCTCAGACTGATGGTCAGACAGAGAGAGTTAACCAGATTTTAGAGGATATGTTGAGGGCCTGTGTTCTTGACTTTGGTGGTAGTTGGGACTCGCATTTGTACTTGGTAGAGTTTGCATATAACAATAGTTTCCAAGCTACCATCGAGATGGCACCATTTGAGGCACTTTATGGTAGAAAGTGTCGTTCTCCCGCTCATTGGGATGAGGTTGGAGAGAGGAGACTGTTGGGACCCGAGTTGTTACAGAGGACTAGTGAGTCCATTATGTTGATTAGAGAGAGGATGAGGGTTGCCCAAAGTCGACAGAAGAGTTATGCCGATAAGCGACGTAGTCCATTGGAGTTTGCAGTGGGGGACCACGTATTTCTGAAGGTGGCACCTATGAAGGGTGTGATGAGGTTTGGGAAGAAGGGCAAGTTAAGTCCTAGGTTTATCGGTCCATTTGAGATTCTGGATCGGGTTGGAACAGTGGCTTACCGTTTAGCCTTGCCACCATCCTTGTCGGCCGTTCATAGTGTGTTTCATGTTTCGATGCTTCGAAGATATTTGGCTGACCCTTCACATGTGATAGATCATGAGCCCGTTGTTCTTGATGCTAACATGTCTTATGAGGAGACACCGGTGAAGATTCTAGCAGGAACAGAAAGTATTGAGGAACAAGACTATCGGCTTAGTGAAAGTCTTGTGGAGGAACCAAGTGTCAGAAGAGGCCACTTGGGAACGAGAGGAGGAGATGCGGGATAAGTACCCTCATTTGTTTACTTAGAAGCTACTTTTCGGGACGAAAAGTCTTTTAAGGAGGGTGGACTGTAACGTCCCGTTATTTTAGAGGTAATTTTTTTTTATTTATATAAGTGTTTATTTATTTAAAGTTAATTTAGATTTAGTTATTTAGATTTAAATAGTTATTTTCGTTCGGAAACCTTTTTAATCGCTTAATTAGCCCATTTTCGTTTTGGTTGTATTAATAATTATTAATAGGCCAATTAATAATTATTAATCACCATTGGGCTAGTTTAAGTGGTTCGGGTTTCGTTTTGAAAGTAAAAGTAAAAGAGGAACGTAGGCGTTATTACCCGATTTACTAAAAATCACAAAAACACTATTCATCATCCTTTAAATACCAACACTTAGCATTTTTTTCACCAAATTTCTGCTTCTTTTTCTTCCTTGCTGCCGTGAGCTTCAAGACCCCCCCCCCAAATTTTTGATTTTCTTTATTTCTCAACGGATCGCATCGATTCTATATCCGTTGGAAAGCTCTTGGCCCGGGGATCATTTCCAACCTACTCTTCGTGATTTCCGCTCGTTTTATCGAGGCCTTAAGGTATGTTAAAGTTTCAAAACCTAGAAGTGAATAGTGTTTAATGGAGGTTTTGAGTTGTAATTTTCGAATTCGTTCATCGGGGCTTTAAGATATCATTCGGGAAAGTCGTTTTATTCATTTTTAGGAACTTTCCCTAACCCTAGATTCGGGCTTGAGCCAAAAAGCCATTTATTTCAATTTTCCTCTTGTTTGTTGTTGATGAGAGCTTTGAATTTGATTAGTTTAATGACTTTACTAAATTGCTCGGGATTGAAATTTTGACCTAAACCCTAAATTAGGTTTACCCATTGAGTTTACCAATCTTCAAAGTACCCGAAACCAACCCGGATTGTCTTTAAAGTGCTTAAAATCCGGAAAACAAATTCCTTTTCTTCCTTCCCCTTAAGCCGTGGGCCTCTTGGCTTTATTTACTGTAACGTCCCGTTACTTTTAGAGGTAAAAAAAAAAAAAAAAATTTATTTAATGAAGCTTTTAAAGTTTAGTTTTAATTCAGTAACTTCTATTTTAGTAGCTATTTTCGTCCGAATTAGTTTTTAATCGTTTTAGTACTTTAATTATGTTTTGGTGATATTAATAATTATTAACGGGCCAATTAATAATTATTAATCACCTTTAGATTTATTTACAAGCTTCGGGTTTCATTTTTAAAGCAAAAACAAAAGAGGGACGTAGGCGTCATTACCCGATTTCTTAAATATCTAGATTTCACTATTCATTTTCCCTTAAAATAGAAAATCAAAGGCAATTTCATCAAATTTCTGCATCTTCTTCCTCCTGTCAGTAGTGAGCCTCCAAAAGCCAAAAAACTAATTTTTGGTTTTTCTTTATTTCTCAACGGATCGTCTCGATTCTACATCCGTTGGAAAGCCCTTGGCCGGTAGATCATTTCCAACCTACCGAACGTAATTTTCGCTCGTTTTATCGAGGCTTAAAGGTATGTTAAAGTTTCTTATTTTTGTTATGAATAGTGTTTTAATGGTGGAATTGAGTTGTAATCTTGAATTCGTTCACCTGGAGCTTTAAGATATCAATCGGGAAGGTTGTTATAGTCATTTTTAGAAACTTTCCCTAAACCCTAAAACCGGAGTTTGAGCAGAAACCCGTCCCTTGTGATTTTTCCCTCTTTGGGCTTTGTTTAGGATGTTTAGTTTATTATGTTTTTGCTATTTTCTAATTGTTTTGATTTGGTTTAATGCTCAAAACCCTAAATTGCGATTACCCATTAAGGTTACCAACCTCCAAAGTACCGAAACCAAACCAAAATGTCTTTAAAGTGCTTAAAATCCAGGAAAACAATTCCTTTTCTTCCTTTCCCTTGGGCCGTGGGCCTCTTGGCATAAGTTCAGGGTTGTTTTGTCTTTTATTTTAGTATCGTGACGATCGTTCTTCGATTCGGTTAATTAATATACTTTAGGTGTATTTAATTATATAGGTTTCGTGCATAGATCGTGATTCTTGGTCAACCGGTGTTTTGGAGTTGACTTCGTTTACAAGGTGAGTTTAAAATGAAAGTTAGTTGTTTTATGAATTAAGTTTCGTTATGTTATTTTTTATCGAAGTTAAGCGGGATTTAGCTTCTTAGAAGTTAAGTTTGGTTAGAGACTTTAATTAGGAAGTTAGTGGAGGAAAGTTTGGATTTATGGTTAGTTCGATGATTAGAGAACATCGGAGAGGTTTGTAAGTATGGAAATGAGATTTGGAGATGTTAGATGAAAGTGGAATGGAAGTTACTTTGATGGATTTGGAAGTAAAGTAATTAGAAGATGCACTTGAGTGATAACTCGTGTAATCTAGATAGTTAGGCTTCGTAATAGCTTAGTAGGATTCTTTGAGTTTAACTAACTTTTAGGAAGCTTAACGATTTGTAAAGTGACCCATGATAGTATGTTGATTCCAGTTCCATACGTATCATGTGGTGAAATGGTGAAATTCCTGATACGAAATGGTGAAAGTCCTGATACGAAATGGTGAAATTCCTGATACCGAAATGGTGAAATTCCTGATACGAAATGGTGAAAGTCCTGATATCCGAAATGGTGAAATTTCGATACGAAATGGTGAAAGTCCTGATATCCGAAATGGTGAAATTCCGATACGAAATGGTGAAAGTCCTGATATCCGAAATGGTGAAATTCCTGATACGAAATGGTGAAAGTCCTGATAACCGATGATTGAGATATGATACATGGTAGTACGTGGATTCGGATCCGTACGTACCATGGTATTATGATCTATGATACGGCACATGATAGTATGCTGATTCGGTTCCATACGTATCATGGTGCGATGGTTGTGATATGGTACGTGGTATGTTGATTTCGATCCATACAATAGCACGATACGATGAAACTTGTTTGGTAATAAGGATAGTTAATATTATTTTTTACCGATTCTTAGAAACGTGTAGTGAGACTTAGTTGTGAATGATAATTACACTTTAAGTCTTTATTCTTTTTCTATCTCATGGTATTGACATGTATGGGTGACATTCTACTATCGTTTGATTGTATGGAAATTTGGAAGTGTGGATGTGAGTAGTATTGGGCATTTTAGGCCTTTGGACACGATTTCGGTTATGAGATTTTGTTCATAGGATTACTTGCTTTTGTTTTACTCTCACTAGCATGTTATGCTAATGGTGCCACACTTAAAATTTTCAGGTAAACCTCGAGTTAAGAAGCGTGGTAGAGGAGGTGGAGCCGCGTGACCGATCGAGAGGGTGTATGGACAATACTAGAAAACTCATTTTGTTTAGCATTCATTGAAATGCTTGTAATTATTCCATCTTTACATAACTTGTGTCTTTTTGAGCCCGAAAGGGTATTTGTGTAAAATATGTCTATGTTTTATGGTCTAAATGTCTTTTGGAATGCGAAATTCCCGATTTATCGCTTTTTCTGGAAATTGGGTTGTAAACAGGTTTTGATTATTCGATTTTTAAACGAACCCATGCCGTTTTTCTTTAGAAATCGAGTCTTCCGCTGTGCATTAGAATTTAAAGAATTTAACGGGTTCGGGTCGTTACATTTACGGGCTGTTTTGTCTATTATTTTGGTATCGTGTCGATCGTTGTTCATTTCGATTAATTAATATACTTTAGGTGTATTGTAATTATAGGTTTTGTGCATCGTTCGTGATTTTCGGTCAACCGGTGGTTAGGAGTTGACTACTCTTATAAGGTGAGTTTAAAATGGTTGTGATTACTTTTATGCTTTCAATTACTTGACGATTATGTTCGATCGAAGTTAAGAGGGTTATTAGATTTTAGAACTTTTACAAGAATGCTTGTTATTTGGGAGTTAAGGAAAGTGCATAAGGAATTTAGTTAAGTTTGGTTGTTGTTCAAAGTGAGATGCTTTGGGTGGTTTTAAGTTATATTCTCGAGGAGAATTAGATTTCGGAAACTTGGAGAAGAGTATTATGTACTCCGTTTATCTTGAGTAGTTTTAGAATAGTTAAAAGAACTTTGGAGAGATTCTTGTGTAGAATCAAATTAGTACGATATTTTTAGTGATATGATTCACTTTTAGGTGTTACTAAAGAGTGTGGTGTGACTTGCATATCGTTATGCACGGATGTCACGGAATGGTTTGTGATTGGTGACTTGCATATTATCGTTATGCACGGATGTCACGGTGACTTGCATAGTATCGTTATGCACGGATGTCACGGAATGGTTTGTGATTGGTGACTTGCATATTATCGTTATGCACGGATGTCACGGTGACTTGCATAGTATCGTTATGCACGGATGTCACGGAATGGTTTGTGATTGGTGACTTGCATATTATCGTTATGCACGGATGTCACGGTGACTTGCATATTATCGTTATGCACGGATGTCACGGAATAATTATGATTGGTGACAAGTGGTCACGAATGAAATGAGAAATTTACTTTCTTATTTACTTTGTTATTTACTTTGTCATTTACTTTGTTAAGCACTAGTATCTACTTTAACTACAGGCTTGAATGTTTACTTTCCGAATTTACGAGATAGTAGAATGGTTTGATCTATTTATGTAAAGTACTTCGGATTATTGAATGGTTAGTGCAAGAATACTTAGATTTATTTGGACACATTCTCCGATATGGAATTTGGTTCATAAAAGTGCTTGCATCCATCTTTTCTCACTAGCATTGTTTGCTAATGGTGCTACACTTAAACTTTTTCAGGTAATACTCGTGGTAGAGGACGAGGTCATGGAGGTGGTGCTGTGTGATCTCGAGTGAATGCTTATGGACATTTGGACTAGTAAATCTAAGTTTGGAGCATTTTGGGAATGCTATATATACATATAAACTTGAAATAAAGTCTTAAAACTTGTATTTTGTGGCTCATGAGAGCCTAAGGTCGGTTGTATGTTTATTTTGAGTTTACTTTCTCTGATTTGAGTATATTCTGGAGTAGGAATATATGTGATTAAAATTCTCTGAGATGAGTTCTTAAAAACAGGTTTAGGGAGTTCGTATTTTAAACGGATCCACGCCAAATTTTTGTAAAAATAAGTCTTCCGCTGTTTTACTTCTGATTTAAAGATTTGTGAAAATTCGAGTCTTTACAAGGACAGGGAATGAATTCTCTGTCCCTCTGCAAGTTCTCGTCTCCTAAATCATTCCTCATCCCTGCGGGGATCGAGTTACGTGCGAGAAACTTTTTTCCCACTAATAAAATATTTTTTAATTTTTAAATATCATTAGTGAGATTATATTAGTACTATAAGATATATTTTAAATTTTTAAGATTTTAAACATATATTATTATAAACTTTTGATTATTATATAAATTATAATATTAATAATAATATAATATTAGAAAAAATATAAGTAATGAATTAAATAATTTTGGGGTAGGGGTGGTGCATTCCCGTCTCAAAGGGAATTTGAACAGCTCTAATATAACAGTCAATTAGTCATTTATTAGAGTCAATCATTGATATACAGGGTTTTAAAAAATATTACATGGTGGTAAAAGTTTTTTTTAACATAAGATAAATTTTTGTGAATAATTCATAATTTTTTTTACACTCGTGAAAATTTTTGTATATATAAAAAAAACAAAAACCCGCACTCATGACTACCCAATATCAATACTAAAGAAATATATAAAAAATAATCTACACTGAGATAAAATAAAAACTTCTAATTCAAAAAAAATAAAAAAATAAAAAGACTTCCCAATATGTCTTAGTCACTTTCGTGATTAGCTCACGCGAAGCCCTCACCTTCAATATATGAATCTATTTGCAATAGATGAAGCGCTAGCTTTTTTATAATTAATTATTTTTTTACTTGATTTTTTTTAATATTCAGATGTAATTAAAATTTAGTAAATTTCTAAATTTAATTACTTTTTACTATTTCGATAAATTATTTATATAAAAAATTCTTTCAATTGTTTAATCTATATTAGAAAAAAGTGCTATTTTTCAGAATTCTTAATAGTTTTGAAATGATAACAATTTTCAATTAAAAAGTGTTGTTTTTTAAAATACCCCAAATAGTTGATGTTACACATAAATATTTATTTTTAGAAAATGACATGAGAAAAACAAGTAAGGGTAAAATACACTTTTGGTCCTGTGTTTTTAGTTTGCGTTCGATTTGGTCCCTATGTTTTCAAACTCGACAAAAAAGCCCCTGTGTTTCACTTAAGCGTTCTATGTAGTCCCTACGGTCACTTTTCTGTTAAATACTTAACAGATTTATGATGTGGTATTTTTTTTATTAATTTTGTATTTATTTAGTTGCTTATGTGTTATGTTTTTAAATGAGGTGTCACTTTTAATATTTGGTTTTTCTCTCTCATTACACCCTCTTTCTCTTCCCAGATCTCATCTCCTTCCCAAATTTCATTTTCTTCCATGGCCATGGATATGGTCTCTCCTCTCTCTTTAACTCAAACTTGATAACAAAATCGTGAAACAATGAGGGGAGATTTGTTCACCATGACCTCACGATTTGTTCCTGATTCCCATATCTCATCGCCATCTTTTCTCCTTCTCGCGATCTCTCATCTCAAATCGCAAACCCTAGTCCCTTAGATTCCTTGTTTCGTTCTATAAGTCGAGGTCTTCGTATGGAGATGAAGACAACATGTTTGTTCGATTTTGGTTTGGGATTGTTCTATTCCGTGTTCGAATTTTTGTTCTTCTACATCTCAGATTTACCAAGCAGCAACACGGTTGATACCCGTAGATCTAAAAGATATATTATTATAATCTTTTGATTATAATATAGATTATAATATTAATAATAATATAATATTAGAAAAAAATATAAGTAATTAATTAAATAATTTTGGGGATAGGGGTGGTGTATTCTGTGTCCCAGGGGAATTTGAACAGCTCTAATATAATAGTCAATTAGTCATTTATTAGAGTCAATCATTGATATACGTGGTTTTAAAAAATATTACAGGGTGGTAAATGTTTTTTTTTAACGTAAGATAAATTTTTGTGAATATTTCATAAATTTTTTTACACTTGCGAAAATTTAGGTATATATATAAAAAAAAAAAAAAAAAAAACCGCACTCATGAATCTATTTGCAATATATGAAGCGTTAGTTTTTTTATAATCAATAATTTTTTACTTGATTTTTTTTTAATATTCAGATGTAATTAAAATTTAGTAAATTTCTAAATTTAATTACTGTTTACCATTTCGATAAATTATTTATATTAAAATAAAATTCAATCGTTTAATCTATATTAGAAAAAAGTGCTATTTTTCAAAATTCTTAAAAGTTTTGAAATGATAACAATTTTCAATTAAAAAGTGTTGTTTTTTAAAATACCCCAAATAGTTGATGTTACACATAAATATTTATTTTTAGAAAATGACATGAGAAAAACAAGTAACTATTCATTTTCTTATAAAAAAAATATTGTTCAGTTTATCATACTTCTCATTGCGCTTTGAATATTGAATTTTTATTGTAAGACGAGTGTGAAAAAAAAAAAGCACATTTAGAAGAATTAGGCCAAATATTTGTAAATACTTCTGCCCAAAAAGATATTTGTAAATATAACATAAACTCGATTCATATAGCTAGCTTTTGGCTTTCACAAAATTCTCTAATTTTCGTGTAAAAAACGATCATTTCTTGCAATGTACTTTAATAATTGATTAATTGCAATGTACTTAGATCACTGATTACTACGTGTACATATTGTAGGGTGTCGTAATTACGGGACTAACCTGTTGTAGACACACAGCGGAAAAAACACGAGAAACCCGAATATGCGAAGTATCGATCGTCAAAAGCCAATCACCGAACGGACTCGCTTTACTGTTCACAGCCTAGATCCTTTCCTTTGAGAATGTATGATGAACCACTATAAGAATTTCGGGAATAGGTGACATCCTTTTGGCGTCACCTATTCGAATAGGTGACGGTTTTTTGACCGTCACCTATGGCAGTGTCACCTATTTAAATAGGTGACGTCCAAAAAAAACCGTCACCTATTCGAATAGGTGACGCTAAAGAACGTCACCTATCCGAATAGGTGACGCTAAAAGAACGTCACCTATCCGAATAGGTGACGCTAAAGAACGTCACCTATCCGAATAGGTGACGCTAAAGAACGCCACCTATCCGAATAGGTGACGCTAAAGAACGTCACCTATCCGTATAGGTGACGCTAAAAGAACGCCACCTATCCGAATAGGTGACGCTAAAGAACGTCACCTATCCGAATAGGTGACGCCAAAGAACGCCACCTATCCGTATAGGTGACGCTAAAGAACGTCACCTATCCGAATAGGTGACGCTAAAGAACGTCACCTATCCGAATAGGTGACGCCAAAAGAACGTCACCTATCCGAATAGGTGACGCCAAAAGAACGTCACCTATCCGAATAGGTGACGCCAAAAGAACGTCACCTATCCGAATAGGTGACGCCAAAAGAACGTCACCTATCCGAATAGGTGACGTTTTTCCCCGTCACCTTTTCAAATAGGTAACACTGGAATAGGTGACGGTCATTAAATACCGTCACCTTTTTTAAGGTGACGGGGAAAAACCGTCACCTTTTGTCTAAAATTTGAGAAAAAAAATTATTTTTTTTAATTAATTGATTTCAAATAATATTTTTAATACACCTATCAAATTTAAATAAAATATTACAATAAAAATTAAAAAATCACTAAATGCCTACATGAAATTACAATATTTTTAAACAAAAAATTAAATTACATTATACTTAGACAATAAAGCAACAATTGCTAAAAGAACTTCAATCACCACTCCTATCAAAATTCTAATAACCAACTCACTGACTTCGCTTTCATCTTCCCTCTTTCGTACTCCAACTTCTCATTTGATTGTTAAAAGCTGGCGATCAACAACAAAAAGTATGTTAAATCAAGTTCTCACCAAAAAAAGAAAGAAAGAAAGATTCACAAGCCAAGCATAAAAGCACTCTAGATTATTAACTATAAAGTAGCTCAATGTCTTTCTCATTCACACAATGACTTTATCCATGAAAACATCTATACTTGAGATATATACTTATTACTAAGATGTAACAAATTAAGGTAGAGCAATGAAAAAAATTTGTTCCAGGAGTAAGTTTGATAACACTAGACCCTTTAGTTGAATTTTATTTCATCCTAATTGAAATATATCCATATCAATGAAAACATAAACATTCTCTTTTAAAATTGCATAGTGAATCTAAAAAGGAATGTAAGGATGAAACGTTGACATAAACTAACCCGAAACTTTTGTTTTCATTAAGGTAGTCATGTTTAATTTTCAAATACACAAATAGTGTAGGGGCATAACAAAATTTTGTTAACAACGTACACATGTAATCTTACCAAATAAATTTTAAAAGGTCAGCAAAATTACACATGCAATCATAAAATGGAAGGATTCTACAACCATAAAAGTGAGGGAAATAATCACTTCCTGCAAACTAAAACAAGTCTATGGTAGAGAAACAACTAAACAAAAACCAAAGAACTAAGCAAAAGAACTAAATAAAATACACCGAGAGAAACAGTAATAGGTACGAAAGAACTAACCACTTACTCCCTCACTAGCTAATGCAATATTTTTTTTCCTTGATAAAGTGCAAGAGCAATAATCTACATCAATCAGCAAACACTATATATGGAAAATATGAAAAACTACAGTACAAAATACAACAATAACAATAAAGCCTTTTTTTCTCTCTTTATGGCCAAATGAGCACACACTAAATTTGGCAAATATGAAAATTTAAGATGTGCAGAATAAAGACTAATTTTGTACGAGGATGACAGAAGCTAGAGGGTGTTTTTTTAAAAAGTAATTAAATCAATATTATAAAAATCTTCCAAGAAATATAAATGCATATCTAAGAGCTATAATACTAGATTATATGAGCAAATCATGTAAAGAAAAGTAATTATGGGAGCCATAATACTAGATTATATGAGCAAATCATGTAAAGAAAAGTAATTAGTTATCTAAGAGCTATAACTATAAAAGTTATTATTCAAGTAATAGAACTGCTACAAGTATTTGGGTAAAGCAAGTGACCAGCTATCTCTTGGATGACCAAGCATAAAATTATGCAAATAAGTAAAATGGTTTAACAAGTACTTAAATATTATTGAAAATATAAAATCGAATTCCAAAAAATTATATAACAATTTATTGTGATTTTTATTCTTAGAAAACTTCACATGATAACAAACACCATGATAATATTTACAAAAACATCACAAGCAATGACCTTAAATAAACCATACTGAACCTCAAAGGCTGCACGTGTAATGTTTTCCATGAAATCTTTAAAAATACTACCACCATCAATTCCAGCCTCCTCTACTCCAAATTCATTAACAAAAGACACAAGAATCTGTATGAAAACAACCGGAGTAATTGATCCAACACAGATGAGAAAAAACTCAATAAACAGCTATAAGTAATTCTACGACTATAAAATACAGGAAAAAAGAACTATCAGTTCACAGTGGAAGGGAGAAGAAACGAAGAACAAACATGATTTCTAAGTGCTAGTTTTTCATAAAACTGAGGAAACCTAAAATTACCGATCCTCGAAGATCATCTTCAAACAATGCACTCATCTGATTGTAAGAATCCTCCAATATATGATCCCGTCGAATTCTGAATCGGTTACTGGCAAAAACAGCATGAGATCCATGTATTTGCCTAGCTGCAGCTAGTTGTGACTGATAAATAGATTTTAGGGGGAAATTACATATAACACTAACTTACTCAATTAGTCACTCAAAGAAAAACCAATTCAGTGACAAATAAACCAAACAACAAATTTCTGACAACTACCAAACCAATCAATTCTTTAATTCATTATGTATAATCTTAGAAATAGAAAACAAAAGTAACCCGTTAATACTTACAGTGAAAATCTTAACTCTGCTCGTAAATGGTACTAAAAATGGAGCTCGCTTTAAAATATCATTGGCTCTGTTATTTTCTATCACTGCCTAAAAAGAATTTTAAAACTAAATGATTAGGCACGCATCAAAAAGCTAAATCTTTAGAACCCATAGTTCATCAAGAACAATTACCTAAGAAATAAAATAATCATTGATGCCATCAGCATGGAAGTCGCTTGGGGGTGTAAATTGTCTTCTATTATTCCAATCTTGCAACTATATTGAGAAATTTTAGTAGACAGAGAGAATGAAG
Organism: Gynostemma pentaphyllum; assembly: GCA_028015215.1. Classification (NCBI taxonomy): domain Eukaryota; kingdom Viridiplantae; phylum Streptophyta; class Magnoliopsida; order Cucurbitales; family Cucurbitaceae; genus Gynostemma; species Gynostemma pentaphyllum. The sequence goes on from CM051355.1 coordinate 45,494,194, forward strand.
CTAAATGCCACCAGAAATAGGTCTGCCCATTCCATCAAATAATATAGGAGCAGTGACTTTAACAGCACTATGTTTACGAACCTTGGTATCGATCATGAAGCTAAACGCCACAGCCTCGACCGAATCAGATGCGCCCTGCAAAAATCGAAAGCCTCAATAGTAAGAGATGGAAAAACAAGAAGAAGAAGATGAAGAATTAATGATAGAGCCATGACATTAATTCATTACTTCTGTGGTTTGGGCCATGGCGTTGGCGTTGAGCTCAGAATCAGACAAGTTAAATTCAATCAGACAAGTCAAGAAAATGGGTTAATCACATTATTGCATTTAACTTATAATGAAACAAATACAAAATTCAATAATTGGATTTAATAAATCAAACAAATCCAGTATTCAAGTGTAAAAAAACTTCAGATATACAATTCCCAACTATGATGCTATATGTTGTGTTAAAAAACAAATCCAATCTTGACTCAAGGTAGGCTCTATCTGCAAAATAAAAAAGAAACAAGAAAGGGAAAAAAATTTGAAAAAAAATCTAAGAAAGTAGATATGCATTTCTCACCTAACTTTAGAGAAATATGGAACAAATAAGTCAAAATTCAACTCAAGCATTAACAAGAATAACAAGATATAAACAACGTCTCGGGATTTGATTCTACCTGATATAAACAACTTCTTGCATTTAGGCAAGCCACCAAGATTTCCCGTGTATCTCATCTAACATTTCCATATATCGTTTGAAAGAAAATGCTATGTATATATTCATTTATCATTGGGTTCTAATATTAAATACATTAATGCTTTAACATTCACTCCAACATGCAAGTATGAATTTTGATTTGGATAAAACTTGAGCACTTGCACTACTGGTTTATTCATATTAATGTGCAAAAGTGACAATATAAATGTTCAAATTCAAAGAAAATGATATATTTTGAAAACATCACATCCACAAGCACAAAAAAGAATAGGAGAGAGTGAAGATAATAATTAAAAAAAGAGTAGAAAACAACAAAACCACCATCACCACCGCAATTGTTCACACAATAACAGATACATCTAGTTGAGGATTCTCACTGTTTGAAATATGGATAAGATCAAAGCATCTGAAAGTAGCAATTCATAAATTAGCAAGTAGAAATGTAGAATTATGTTTCATATGCAATGCACCACCACCAATTATGAAACACACACGTACAAGCACAACAAGCATTACCTAATCAAAGGAAGTTGGTTGAATAAATTATAAGTGAAATGTCCTTAGATGATTCATTAAAATTTAAAACATACCGTATGGCAGTTTGAGCAAAATTTAAGTACTATGATTGGGTGGTGAAAAAATTGAATTACCATGAACTTACAATCCGCTAATCAAAATCTCATGATTTTCAAAGGAAAACAAAGTATTATGTTAAAAAAAAGGCCTCCGACAAAAACAAAGTGCTTAAAGAATCTAGAAAAGCAAATCTAACCCGAAAAATAAATAAGTTTGTCAGAATGAAGAAAAGTTAATCGATTCTAGGGAAAAGGCATCCTCAAAGAAAGAAAAGAAATTTGTTCTGCAGTCTGGGATCATCCTGGCATTTGAGAAAGTCGGCTCTTGATAAGATCAACTCTTACGTGCTCCAACTTCTCATTTGATTGTTAAAACCGCTAATCAACAACAAAAAGTATGTTAAATAATGCTAAAAAAATATGAACAATGCAATGAAAAAAAAAAAAACTCATAGAGGACAATAGGGAAGAAACACTTGTTAACTTACCCTTCCTATATAACAAACATATAAAGATTAACAAATAAATGATGATAAAATGGTTGTGTATAGATTGCTTATACCCAAACAAATAAGAAGAACCATCACTTGCATATAGATTGTTTATACACAACCAAATAAAGTGGAAATTTATAATGAGCCACTTTACAAATAAAATGGTTACTAGAGAGAACAATTCATTGAGAAATAAAAACTAACTAAAAACACTTACCTTTCCACGATATTTTTCATTTCCAATGCATATATTCCATTAAAAAATTGACTATTACAATCAAACAAAAAAGAAGAAGAAAACATATATGAGAACAAAGGAAGATCTTACAGTATCATTTTCTTCTTTAGCAGCTGCTGATGAAGTTTTTCATACCAAATATATTAGCCTATCATAATTTCATTTAAAGAACATCTACAAAAACGAAAGAGGATAAAATTATCAATTTACACTATGAATAGAGGAAACGAAAAATTTAAACATAAAATGGGGCATTTACTCACACCAAGAAATAACAGTAGAAGAAAAAAGAAGATAAAGAGAGGATAAAATATTTTTATAAAATTATAAACTGTAGCAAACAAAAGAGGAAAATCCACTCATGCTACTCCATCCATACTAAAAAAAATATAGCATCATAATAATTCAATTTGAGACATCATCCCTCATAAACCCCCTACCACAATATAGAGAGACGATCAAATGATTAATTTTTAAACATTTGATTAGAAGAGATAACAAAATTTGTGGAAGAGTAAAATCATCCACCAAACAGTAATAACAATCCTTCAAAATCAAATATATTTTAAGGACACAAACAGAAAAAAAAAAGTCAATCTCAAGCCGAATGACTTGAGCGCTTTTTAGCTTAAAATGCTAAGGCTTCGAGTTTAAAAGAATTACAAAACTAGAAAGAAAGAAAGAAAACAATTTCAAAAGGACAAAGATACCATCTTGGTTAATCAGAACATAACATTTTTATTAAAAAAAAAGGTTGTGAATACCACCAGAGAAAGGGTAGAACAAGTTGTTTAAGCCAGAATACCTTAGTGTGAATCTTTTTCAAAATAAAAGATTTAGGAAAGAGCATCCAAGGTATTGCAATTAGAGCCAATATCAATAAAACAACCTGCAATGTGGAGGCCCTAGAGCAATTCATTCTCACCAAGATCATTAGTCGAACTCAAAAACATGTAAATCATCATATGGTAGAGGTGCTGCGAGATCCAACTGAACCACTTGATAAGATTGAGAAGAGAAAGATATGTAAAAAGGTTGTTAAGAAATATCACTTGTGGTACAACAAAGTGATATTAATTAAAATAATCTCAGCGTTACCTTAAGAAATTTCTTGTTTTAAACCTACCTTATGTTCTTCGGGACTTCTTTGTCTCTCTTTAAAAGTACAAGTATCACTACAAGGATCAAACATATCATCCGTCAATAATATAATATACAAAATATGTAATTTACAATATATGGTGTATATATCTACGACACTCATTTAAAAGATATTTGAAAGCCCAAAACTAGTCCATGTCTTTTTCAATGCTATAGCACTAGAAACTCCACGTTTATAATAATCCATGGGAATAAAGTTTTCTTCCAATCCCGTGTTTTTTCGTATACAAAACTTAGCCTAGAAGTTAGGAAAATTGCATACAAGATTAATCATTTTTTAAACTTTAGAGTTAAAAACATAGAGTATAAAAATGTATAAAAGAAGTTAACTGATTTATGCAAAATAATTACCCGATGAGGTAAGTTCTATGGAAAATCTATAAATACTTGCTTTAAAATCAATTGCTGCTCCTCGTTTACTAGAAATTTGAGTTGTCACCCTTGTTTGAAAGGGAGATCATTTCATGCCTACTAAATGTAAATTGTGATTAGAAAAACCAAGAGCATAATTAAAAATAAACAATTTCAAATGGCAAGAAATTTAATACTAACCATTGAATAATCATCCCAAGAGTAACAATCGATGTGTTAGAATTTGTCCCTAACCAAAACCATATCAAAAGCACTCTAGTTGTATTAAACAATATAGATTTAATTGAATCTCATTTCTTGTTACCCTGACATTTCAATCAAAGATCGATCGAAGGCGTGAATTTCATTCTTGAGAAAATAATTTTAATAGAGCCAAACATAAACATTACTCTCTCAACATGTTGATCTACAAATGGTCATATATGCAATTATGAACACTATGAACAAGAGAAAAATTATGATAATTGAAGGATGGATAGCAAAATATAAACACAAAAATAGAATTTATGGAAGTCAGATACCACAATTAAAACATATAATTAGACATAAATCTACAATTTTAGCTCATAATACATAAATCAGATGTCATCTATTTTCCCTAAACCAAACAGAGATAAAAATTCCATAAGAATTTCTTCTTGACAGTAAGGTCAATTTCTAGAATTTCAAGAATAATGGAAGTCGAAGAAAACCTTGAGAGAGACAAAGTTTAAGGTTAAATTTCTAGAAATTGAAGAAATTGAAGTGAAATTAGGGTGAGGATGAAATTTCAAGAATTTGAACACAATATAGATATATTGGGTTGAAGAGAGGTGTACCTCTATGAGAATCAAGTTAAAGATGAAGTTATTTCTGACTTTAGTTTGAAGACCTGGGTAGCGTAGACGCTGAAAACACTAAGATGAACGTGAACGTCTGATTTTCGTCTTGATTTTCTATTAGGGATTGATGAACGATAAACGACAAACAAGAATAAGGACTTGAGACTTCAAGAAACTAAGAATGAGAACGTCTTATATGCGAATCAAAGATATTTCATTTCAAAATTTCAGCTGAATTAGAGAGATTTCATCTGAAATGTCGATTGAGAGAGCGATGATGATAGTGAGAACGAGAGAGTCGAGAGAGCGAGAACAAGAGAGTTGAGAGAGCAAGAGAAAGATTGATGAACAGAGATCGATTTTGTATGAGAAAGAGATTGAGAAAGAGAGCGATCGAGCGAGCGAGGGTTTCGATAATAGGAATCGCAGGGCATGATTGATGAACAGAGATCGATTACGGCGTGATTGATGAAAAGAGATCGATTTTGTATGAGAGACAGATTGAGAAAGAAAGCGAGCGAGGGTTTCGTCTGAGAGCGAGATTGAGAGAGAGAGCGAGGGTTTCGTCTGAGAGCTTGCGAGAATGAGGGATTTGGTGAGAGAAGGAGGGATTTGGGAAGAGAAAGGGTTTTTCATTTTGAGAGATGATTTGGACGAGAGAGAACCAATAGGTGACGGGCTTTTTTTTATCCTTACTATTCATCCGCTTTTTCTCACACAAGTGTCACCTATTAAATTGTTTAGTGTGTTCTATTCTCATTTTTCTTATAGTGACATTGAATTTAGAGAATGAAGGGATTCCTTTTTAGAGAGAATTGTGTCTTTAACCCTTTCACTCTCTCTTACTGTCTCTTACGTTAATGGGAAAAATTCCCATATCTGTAAAGATATGAAACTGCCATTTAGACAGTTCCAAATAACTGCATTAGGCAGTTGTTTTATTTAACAACTTCCTTCATCTCCCACTCGCACATAATGGGTTACCCATCATGGGCGTACCTTTTACATTGTTCCCATTTGAACGAGAAATTCTCTCACTTATCAATCAAGAAGAAACACATTCTTTTTCATCAACATCTAATTCATACAAGAAAATAGGCCGTGCGACCATCATACTTTCAATTCGAGAGCTTGTTACTTTACAACTGTTAAGTATGTAAGGTAACTCAATTGTGTATTTATGTAGAGTGTATGATGTAGTTCCCTAGATCATTTAGTCACATTTGTAATTCTAGATCTCTTTTAAAATATTACCTTTGTATTCACAATTATATTACAAAAATATAATTGGTCGACCGGTGAATACAATGTGATGTGACACTTAAAATAATCTTCTCTTTTCCTCAAAAAATTCCATCCCAAAACGAATGCTCTCTAGATAAGTCCTATTAGATTGCATCTATCATGACCATTGGTAACTTTCCAAGATAGCAAAATCGCAGTGAAACTTCAAGATTTTAGTTAAAGATCTTAAGGGTACTTCGAGACTTCTTAGTCTCATGGGTCTCACATTATTAAGAAGTAGAGATCTAACTTCGTTTACCCACTTAGGTCGGTTTTAGCACATGTGGTATGAAACACATGATACAGTATTATTCTCCATTTTATTGGAGTGTATGTCTCAATTTATACTGTACAGATGATAATTCAGATATACTCAATATCTAACTTGAGTCCACAACTCTACTATCAACTTATGACTGCAGGACTTCCATCTGGCTCATAGACAGTCAAGCGAATAGTGGGATCTATTCACTTTCGATTATAAATATAACCTCATCTTGATTCTTTATCAAGGCGATATTTAGATTAAACATATGCTCTCTTAGTGTTGTTATCAATTAACAACAATATTGCTTAAAATATCTCATTTCTATTCGACACTGAGTCATAGAAGTGATTACCTATGTGAGAAGGTCAATCTACTGTCTGACATACTTTTACTTTAATGTACTAAACATTATTGTGTGTAGGCAATTTAAAAGTACACAACTTTACTTCATAACAAAAATAAAAATACATTTTTTTATTTCATGTGAAATTAAAATCTACGCATGCCTAGATATTTAACATGGCCATTAAAAATATCTCTAGGGTATGAACAACCATATCCCGCGCAGATATATATTGCACATTCACTTTTTTTTTTTTGTGCAACCATATCTATCATAAAATTGTATTTAGTATCAATGTGTTTTGTCTTAGAGTGATATTTGGAATCATTTTGTAAATGTAATAGTAACATGACTATCACAGTTTACTAACACAAAGTTAGACTCATTTTCATTGAATCCCAAGTGATTTAAGAACCTCTTAAGCCACACTGATTGAGATAGATTCTCTTTAATCTTTTTCTTTTGGAGGGCACAATGAATAATCCACGGTTCCCACAAGCTACCTGGATATTTCTTTTACAACATTCCAATGGGCTTATTCAGGGTTTGACTGGTATTTACTTATCATACGTATGATAAAATATATGTCTGGTTTTGTACACATCATGACATGCACGAGGCTACTAATAGCACTCGAGTAAGAAACTTTTCTCATTTACTATATTTTCATGGAGTCTTTGGACACAATCTTTGACTTAAGCAATCGCCTTTTGCGATGAGAGTATTAATTGGTTTGCAGTCTTGCATTTTAAATCTCTCAAGGATTTTCTTGATGTAATGCCTTGTGACAAGGCCAATATCCTTTTGGAGTGATCTCTTTCAATCTTAACTCCAAATATATAAGCTGCTTCACCCATATATTTCATTTGAAAGTTTGATGATAACCATTCCTTAATAGCTAATGTATATACTCCTTGTCTTTCCCAACCAACAGTATGTCATTCACATATAATGAAAGAAATACAAACTTATCTTTATGTGATTTGACAAAACACAGTGATCCTTATCAATCATGAAATCATATGAATTGATAACTTGATGAAAACTTATATATCACTGTCAGAAAGAATGTTTGAAGCCATAAATTGACCTCATTAATCTACACACTTTATGTTCTTACCCTTCGGTAACAAAACCAATGGGTTATTGCATGTATATTTATTCTTCCAATTCACCGTTTAGAAATATTGTTTTAACATCCATTTGATGTAATTTTAAATCTAAACAAGCAACTATTGTTAGGATGAGACATGAAAGGTAAGCCTCACAAATATGGACTTAAAATCTTTCGATAGAGCCATCAGCTTTACGTTTGATTTTAAGGATCCACTTGTTACCAATTGCTTTGCGTCCTTTAGGAAGATCAACTAGTTCCCAAACACTATTTGGCTTCATTGACTCCATTTCTTCTTCCATTGCATTTATCTATTTATCCTTATTAGAACTTTGAAGAGCCTCTTGAACATTATTCAGCTCTTCATCCTCTTGAGGCGTAATCATGAAAATTTTAGAATTCTACCATGATTACTACGCCTTATTTGTGGATCTGAATCACGGGTTATTTATGGTTCTTTTGAATCACACAGAGTGTTCAAAATTTCTCCCACTTGGATGAGATACTGTTGATAACTGATTAGGAGTATCGCTCAATTCGTTTGATTGAATCAAACTATTTAGAATATTTAATTCATAAAGAGATGTCTCCTGATTAATCTCACCTTTTAATGGAAAATTATTTTCCAAGAATGTAACATTACGTGATTCAAATTTTGTTAGGCTCCCACTTGCTTGTTCTCCGATGAAAACATACTCTTTTGAGGTTTCTGAGTATCGTATAAAAATACTCTTTTTACCTTTTGGACCTAGTTTTCCATATTGATGTGACAGCTCATGAATATAAGCAGCACATTCCCATAGTCTCAAACCACTAAGGTCTGGTTTTCTGCCAGTCCATAATTCATATGGTGTAAAAGCAACAGATTTTGAAGGTACACAATTAAGAATATAAGTAGTAGTCAATAGAGCATCACCCCACAAAGTGATTGACAATTTTGCTTGCGCTATCATTGACCTAACCATTTCTAAAAGAGTTCAATTTCTCCTTTAGGCATCCCCATTCTATTATGGGGTTCAAGGAATGGTTAGTTGCCTATATATTCCTTTTTCTTCACACATTTGTTTAAACTCATTAGACAAATATTCACGTCCACGGATTGTCCTTAAAGACTTAACCTTTAGATCCAATTGATTTTCCACTAAGGTAACAAATTTTCTAAAACATTCATGCTTCAGATTTGTGGGAAATCAAATAGACATGACCAAAACGTGTGAAATCATCTATGAAAGTCATAAAATATTCACCCCCATGTCGTGCCTTCACATTCATAGGCCCACAAATATCATAATGAATTAATTGTAATGGAATTTAAGCTCTAGTTTCTTTACCAAATGGTTTTCTTGCCATTTTTCCCGCTAGACAACTCTCACATGTTGGTAGTTCGACCCTATCAATTTGGCCTAACAAACTCTCTTTAGTTAGTCTAGCTATTCTATGTTGACCTATATGACATAATCTAGCATGCCATATAATAATGTCAACATTAGCATCAACAGATGATGAAATAAGGGAAAAACTTGCACAATTATTAGATATCAAATTAATAACATCCAATAAAATTAAAACCATTAATTAAATAACCATAACCATAGTGTACGTTGTTCTCAAACTAAAATATATGGTTTACTACCAAACATAATTAAAGTAAAACCGAGTCTTAAATGAACAATTACAGAAACTAAATTCCGTCGAATATCAGGTGCATATAACACATCATGCAGAATCAATGTATACTTTATTCTGCATGTTCAGCTTACAGGAACTAATCCCTCTTTCAGGTACATTTGCATTGTTTCCAACATATAGCCATCTTGCACCTTGTGGAATTCAAAGAAATTCCACGTATAGCGCATATAATTTGACTAAATGGTATCTGACTTATGAGTCTACAGTCCACAAAGGATGAGAATCAGTTAATTAAAATAAAGCTGGAAACAAAAGAATAACTTTCACGAAAAGAACGAATCTTATGTGAATCAAAAGTTTGTACCTTCTTGGGTTTAGTACACTCACGAGCGTAATGACCCATTTTGTCACAGTTATAGGACTTAACCTTCGCTTTGTTCTTATTTGGACAAAATTGGGGACCTTTTCCTTTATCATCTTGACCTTGGTTGTATTTCTTCTTTCTTATTGTCATTTCTCCCTTTACGACTCTCTTGATGTTTACACTTGTGGCCCTCATTCCCATGGGAGTTAGGACCATCCAAATACACATCACCATTAACATTTTCAAGTCTTATTGCCTTAATGCGATCTTCCTGTAGCTCCAGGTGACGTGCAACATCATTAAGAGTCCTAATACCCTCATTATGGGTAAGATGCACCTTCATGTGCTCCCAGTTATGGGAAGGGATCGAATGACAGCTTGAACTCGTTGCTCATCAGTCAGAACGTGGCCAACTTCTTTTTGCTCACTAATCATATTAGACATTTCCCTCATGTGTTGTCTTATATTATGATTAGGACACTTTTTATAAGTGTCAAACTTAATAGTAAGTTGTCTCAGTTTGGTGACATAAGTTCCACCAAACTTTGACTTCAGAGTTGCCCACATATCCCTGGCAAGGTCATAGTCTTTAAACTCAGGCATAATATCATTTTTTTTCATGCTACTCAACAATGTAATGTGAGTAAGTGAATTCTTTATTTTTCAGGGCCTCATAAGTCTTACGGTCTCTTTTGTGTTGAGTAGTATTGCCTTCCTCAGGCTCAATCAACACATAATTCAATATTTCTAGAGCCTCATACTCTTTCAAGACATACTGAATTTTCATTCCCCAAATTTCATAATTACCCCATTAAGCTTTTCACCCTTATTCAAATCGGCTACTATATTTTTAGATACAGAAGTCATTTTACTCACAAAATTCTACAAGACATATATTTGCTGTAACGACCCGGATTTACTCTTAAGATTAACGACTGTCCCTACACACTAACACGAGTCCTTTAAGCATGTTTTGTCCTCACTCACACGCATCCTGACAACAAGCAGGAGGTCACCCAACCTAGGATTGCTCCAAGCCAAGCACGCTTAACTATGGAGTTCCTTACGATTGAGCCACCGAAAAGGAAGGTTAACCTGTTAGTATAGGTAGTACCTATTAATCTTATTAAGCTCTCCTCAACTATACCGTCCCATACCAGTATAGTCTCAGAATCCCTCTCATTCGGATGTGGAGTCGGTTCATCCATGTGGCCCTTCACCTAGAAGTCTGCCAGGAGCCGCTCCTTGTCCGTGCCTACTAATTGCACCGGCGATCACTCCCCGCCCTCATAGGGTCCGGCTGTCACATGCCCACCAGCTTCCGCTTGGTTCGTCCCGGAACCACATCGTACTGGGAGAGGTCGCGGCTCTGATACCACTTGTAACGACCCGGATTTACTCTTAAGATTAACGACTGTCCCTACACACTAACACGAGTCCTTTCAGCATGTTTTGTCCTCACTCACACGCATCCTGACATCAAGCAGAAGGTCACCCAACCTAGGATTGCTCCAAGGCAAGCACGCTTAACTATGGAGTTCCTTACGATTGAGCCACCGAAAAGGAAGGTTAACCTGTTAGTATAGGTAGTACCTATTAATCTTATTAAGCTCTCCTCAACTATACCGTCCCATACCAGTATAGTCTCAGAATCCCTCTCATTCGGATGTGGAGTCGGTTCATCCATGTGGCCCTTCACCTAGAAGCCTGCCAGGAGCCGTTCCTTGTCCGTGCCTACTAATTGCACCGGCGATCACTCCCCGCCCTCATAGGGTCCGGCTGTCACATTTGCACATGATTAATTGTTTGCATCACACACTATTTTGTTGCAATTACAACAATAAATTATTAATAACCATCCATATGGCATAGAATCGAAATATCACTAAGTTTCAAAATCATCATCTATGTATATATGAATTAATTATTATTAATTTATCACATTGCACATAAATAATAATGAAACACAATCATTATTAAAACAAATAATAATAATGAAACACATTCATTAATATTAATAAGAAAATAATGAAACATAATCATTGTTTAAATTCTCACATAAAAATTATACAATTCTATTAACATATATAAACAATAGAAAAATACAATTAATCAATTTTTTTTTATTAGTCTCCATCCTTCAGACTATCCTAATTCTTATCAGTCTCACCATATTTTCTTTAACAAATATAGAAAAATAATCAACAAATGATTATATACCATATATGAATAAAACAAATTTAATCATATTGATGTGAATGTCGAGAATCAATTAGGAATTTAAAATTTTAATTTATAAAATTCGGAGAATTACAAAAAAAAATCCCGAATTTAATATAAAATTAAATTAAAATCCTTTTGATTTTACTATTTATATATATATATAGGAAAATTCTACAGGGACTAAAAATCCCTGTATGGTACAGGGAGTCAGTTACAAGTGGTTAATTTTTTTTACAGTGTATTTATTTTAATTATTTAAATAAATTAAAATTTAAAAAATATAGCTGTAATCAATAGAAATCTTACGTAAGATTTTTTTGGGTTTCCCCAATCAATTGACTCCTTTTTTTTTCTAACTGTCAACTCTACCATCCCCTTCCAAATTTTCACAGTCATTTGAAGATGCAGGTATGTCATGATTGATTTTTTATTTTTAAATTTGGTGTTAAATCACACAATCACAAATATAATGTTGACTGATTTTACGATCACATACACAACAGCATCGATCACAACATTATATTTATAAGAATATAAGATCACACATGTATAAATGATTTGATCACACATGTAAATTTTGAATAAGTATGTGATCACATATATAGGATAGTGATCACAAAAAGTTTCACCAAATTGACAATATGACACACATATCTAATTTTATATATGAATTGAATCAATCTAACTATCACATTTTAAATACAATTAAAAAAGAACGATTACATTTATAAGGGAACGATCACATTCCAAAAACGACAAACATATTTAATCACATTAAAAAAAATTACAAACAAATATAAAGAATGACGATCACATCATAAAATATACGATCAAGAACGATCACGTTTAAAAAATAACGATCTCATTCAAAAGACAACGACTACATTTAATCACATCAAAGAAAATCAATTACGAACAAGATCATATTTAAATAATATTAAGAACGATCACATTCAAAAGATAAAATGACAATCAAACATTGGAATAGCAACGATCACAATGAAAGAGCTGTGATCACAGTGAATCAGGAATCTCAATATTTCAGAGTATGAAATTTCATAATCTAAATATTTGTACGTTAGATTTAACAAAAAAAAAAAAAAAAACTAAATGTGTTTATTTGTAATTGAAAATTAATGGTTGAGATTTAATATTATAATCTAATGGTTAAAATTAAATTAGATTTCATAAAATAGTTAAAGTAAAAAGGGTAAAAAAAATAAAGGGATGAGATCAATTGAGTTAGATCTAAGGGTTTATAAAACTCCCTGTACCATACAGGGACTTTTATTCCCTGTACTGTAGTTTGACCCATATATATTATATAAAACCATTGCCTCATGACGTTAGGCCAGTGGCCCAGTGGGTGTGCCTTTTATCTTTAAAACTATTAAATAAATTGATCTCTAGTTCAAATCTTGGCAGGTCCAAATTTTGCCTTTTAATCAGGTTTTTTTTTTTTTTTTTTTTAAATCACACTGAAACTCAACTTGAACAGAGAACACGCAAAAAAAATGCAGCAACCCAGATTTTTTTTTATTATAAACACAACTTCAAATCAATATAACTTTCTCGTTTTTGAACCAAATTGATCATATAATATATCGTTAGAAAGCTCTTCAAATGTACTTTCTAAATACACAAGAATCACAAAGAATGAACAATTGTAGAGAAAGTTATTAGGAGTTAAAGTTACTGTTTTTAAACTTTGAAAAAAAACAGTGACTTTAAAATCTTATTTCTCATAATTCACTCATCCAAAAATTACGAAATTCTGTAGATCAGTTCGAAATAACATATATAACATATTTGCAAAAAATTATAAGGAATGAACAACTATACACAAAGTTGCCATTAGAGACCTCAGCTTTTCATTCTTTAACATTTTAAAGAAAAAACAACATTTGATACTTTTAAAACCTATGCTCTGATACCAATGTAGGGTGTCGTAATTACGGGACTAACCTGTTGTAGACACGCAGCGGAAAAAACACGAGAAACCCGAATATGCGAAGTATCGATCGTCGAAAGCCAATCACCGAACGGACTCGCTTTACTGTTCACAGCCTAGATCCTTTCCTTTGAGAATGTATGATGAACATTGAATTTAGAGAATGAAGGGATTCCTTTTTAGAGAGAATTGTGTCTTTAACCCTTTCACTCTCTCTTACTGTCTCTTACGTTAATGGGAAAAATTCCCATATCTGTAAAGATATGAAACTGCCATTTAGACAGTTCCAAATAACTGCATTAGGCAGTTGTTTTATTTAACAACTTCCTTCACATATATTATGAAATTATTGATACTCCTACCTTTTTGTTCATTTAAACGAGAGTTGAGAAATGTTGGAAATAATGAATTTTTTTTTATATATTTATCCATTGCTTATATTTTCTTTTTGCCTTATATATTTTCTTTTTTATATATTTATCCATTGCGTAAAGTTTTTCAAATAATGAACATTTTGCATTCATTGAATTAATTTTCATTAAATCTCTAGAGAACAGATTTATCTAAAAAAATGCTCTTAAATTTTGAATTAATTTTCAATAAATCTCTAGAGAAAAAGATTTATCTAAAAAAGGCTCTTAAAAAATTTATAAATAAAAATTATCAAAATTGTGAATGACAATAATTGCAAAGATTATTATGATATTTTGATATTTGTATGAAATTAAAAATTATATTATTTCCTAATCTTTGTAATATGATGATATTTTGATATTTGTATGAAATTAAAAATTATATTATTTCCTAATCTTGGCAATATGATGATATAAGGAAATCTATGAAATGATTTTATTTTTTCTCTAGAATTCTCTCTATCAAGAAAAACCATCTTTCATTATCAAACCATAAACTAAGACTCTTTCTTTACTCTCTGACGCAAGAAAACAAATTCTTTCAATATAGAGATTTGATGAGGAACGATGCCGTGGAAACGAGGGTTCGTGGCCGCGGCGAAAACGTTTTTTTTTTTTAATAGTCACAAGACTATCAACCTTTATTTCACAGATTATGATTCTAACCTTCTCTGATACCATGATAAAATTAAAGTAATGCGGAATAAAAAGAATAGAGAGAAGAAGAGAAGAGGGGAAGAATGGAAAACCGGTAAAAGTCGGAAGACTACATTGTGAATTTCTTTCTTCTTCAAAACTAAACCTATTACATAGTTTATATAGAAAACCTAACCCTAAATAATTAAGGAAAATATAATCTAAATAGGCAAAGATAATTATCATAATGAATATGATAATTATCAAAGGAAATAAAGATAAATAAGGAAAATATATCAAAATAGAATCAACTAATTTTGGCAGCTTTTCTGCCGAACCGTCGCCAGAAAATTACCTGCTCTGATACCATGAAAATTGACAATCTGGTTTAATGTCTGTGAGATGAGGTTGATATTGGCCATTCATTCTTAGCATATGGAAGTAATTGTTTAAAAAAAAAGGGAGGTGCTTGCAGCCACGTAGGGATTGTTGAAGAAGGGGAGTGAGTTGTTTGAAATTTCAAATCGAAAAGAAAAAAAAATAGTGAATATCAACGTTTCCTGATTTGAGACGTTGGTGAAGAACGTTCAATGCGCAATATTTGTGCAAAGAACAAATTGGGTTTCAGAATCATAACCGAATGATGACAAGAACTCATGAAGAGTTTCTTATGAAGACGTTTCAATTTTTGAAACAATGAATGACGGCGTTTCTAAATTGGAAGCGACCGTGGAGATGTTGTTTATGCCACATCATCCTGAAACCAATCATGGAAGAAACTCAAGAAGAGTCCATGATGATGAAGACGTTTCAATTTTTGAAACGATGAATGACGGCGTTTCTAGATTGGAAACGACCGTGTGGATGCTGCAGATATCGCAACAACCACGATGACCGCGATGATTGACGTTGATACAGCGACGACCATTGCACTTGATGATGGATTATGGCATTTCTCAATTAGAAACGACATTTTTTTTACAGGACCCTTCTTTTTCGATCATATTTCGCAAGTTGGGCATTTCGTGATCTCCATGCTCCAACTTGAGGGAGGGTATAGAGATTTGATGAGGAACGATGCCAGGTGGAAACGAGGGTTCGTGGGCGCGACGGCGACCGCTGCCAGAAAAGTTGCCAAAATTAGTTGATTCTATTTTGATATATTTTCCTTATTTATCTTTATTTCCTTTGATAATTATCATATTCATTATGATAATTATCTTTGCCTATTTAGATTATATTTTCCTTAATTATTTAGGGTTAGGTTTTCTATATAAACTATGCAATAGGTTTAGTTTTGAAGAAGAAAGAAATTCACAATGTAGTCTTCCGACTTTTACCGGTTTTCCATTCTTCCCCTCTTCTCTTCTTCTCTCTATTCTTTTTATTCCGCATTACTTTAAGTTTATCATTCAAGCATTTTCTTTTCCAATCACTGTCACCGTCGCACAACAAAAGAGGATACTACTGTCCTTCCTATGGATGATTTCAATTCTTCAACAAAGGTTTTTTCTAGTTTCTTTTCATCTCTCAAATATTCTTTTATTTATTTAGTTTAAATCTGATATTTTTTTTTTCTTTACCTGTCAAGTTCTTTGATGATATGGTAGAACTAATGCATGGCAATAACACGATGATAATGAAAAACTCAACAAGGAAACTCAAAGATCATTATCAACAGATTGAGAATTGTACGTCTCTTTTGCTGATTATTAAACCCCTTTGTTTTAATTTTTAATGGAAAATTAATTTTCTTCATCCAACAGCCAAAAACCAAGGTAGGAGGATTAAGATCATCATAAAGATAGGCAACAAAGTCCTCTGTCGATACCCATCTCTTACTCATGGCATTGGCAACACAGGTTTCTAATCCTTCTCCTTCAAATTCTTTTTCAATAAAAACTTTAGTTATTGTAATTAATATCATTGTTTTTGTTGAGGGCGAACAAAATCCCACATCGGTTACGGAAGGGGATGATCATGAGAATATAAGGGGAAGGGCACATCTCCATTGGTATGAGGCCTTTTGGGTGAAACCAAAAGCAAAGCCATGCGGGCCTAGGCCCAAAGTGGACAATATCATACCAATGTGGAGTTGTGGTGGCCCGTTTTCCCTTAACAAGTGGTATCAGAGCCATGCCCCGATCCTAATGATGTGGGTGGAATCCTCAGGTGCCGAACAAAGTAAGGAGCCTCGGAGACCCGATCCGGGGTGGGCTCTATCGGACAGGCGGTGTGCTCCGGAGAAAGGAGGTTGGCCTGGATAGAGTGGACGGATGGAGGGGAGGCTCGGTGGATATTTGTTCGAGGGGAGGATTGTTGAGGGCGAACAAAATCCCACATCGGTAACGGAAGGGGATGATCATGAGAATATAAGGGGAAGGGCACATCTCCATTGGTATGAGGCCTTTTGGGTGAAACCAAAAGCAAAGCCATGCGGGCCTAGGCCCAAAGTGGATAATATCATACCAATGTGAAGTTGTGGTGGCCCGTTTTCCCTTAACAGTTTTGCTATTAAACATTTTTAATTATATATATTTTATGTATCATTACATATAGGAGATGATACCACCGTTCATGAAGAAGGGTTTCCTTCTCCTCCCATGGATGATGACTTCACTTCTTTTACTTATGAACCAACCGCTAAGGACTTGTCACGGGTTACCTCTTATTTCCTTATATATTCTTTATTTTTTATTTTAAATTTTACGTTGGCTTTTTTTTTTTTTTAACAATATTGATGATATGGGAGAACTTAAACATGATGATAAAAAATCAAATATGAACAAATATGGAAGAGATCGATAAGCAATTGATTAATTTTGAGATGAACCGAACAAGTCAAACAATTTACCGTGGAGTTACTAAACTACATGTTCTTAATGATTATTTCCCCCCTCAAGTTTTTATAATAAAATGATTCTATGCTTTATCTCTTTCTTTTATCTCTTACTTAATTGCAGGGTGTAAAAAAATGACATTGGAGATGAAAATGGAAAACTCAAGAAGAAAACTCCACGATCAATATCAACAAATCGAGAACGGTATGTGTCTTTTGCTAATTAATGAATCCATTTTTTTAAGGGGGAAAAAACACTACTAGAATATTAGAAAAGAGAGAAACTCAAGCTAATATTTCATTTTTTCATTGATTCAACAGCAAAAAACAAATGTAGCATTAAGATTCTTGAGTTGCATCAACTCCCTTTAATCAAACTTGGTCCCAAGCGTCAAATCAAGAAAAAAACTTCATCCTTCATCAGCAAATATCCAAAACTATTAAAGAGGAGCTAGCTTGCTTGATTTCTTACATTGTCAAAGGGGATCATAGTCATATTATTTATCTATCTTACCTGATTGTGCTCTCCTTAAAGCTTCTGTATTTCTCTTATTTGAGAATTATATATTCGTAGAGCTTCTTTTAAAGTGTGTTTAGTTATATTGAACTTTGTTCTCAACTATGATTTGTTAGACTGGACAAGTGAGCTGTTAGTGAGCTTCCTTTACAGTCGTCCAATATCTTGACTAATTTAAAGAACAATTTTAACAAAAAGCAAACATAAAATAATCTTATTAAACACATTTATATAATAATTTAAAAACCATATACGATAATAAATATTAAACTAAGTCTAAAAAGGAAAAAGAAAAAAAAAACTAAGTCTAAAATTTTCAGAATTTACTGGAAGCTAAAAGTCATTTTTTGAAAATTTAATTAAAAAACATTAGTGCACAAAATTATTTTTGAAAAGTGAAAAATAAAATAGTTATTACGAATGTTTAAATCACGAATTCGGGTAAGAAGTTGGTTATACAAGCTTACTCGACATTTTGTCTCATAGTTTTAAAATCCAGATTAGTGTTTTATAAATAATTCATTTTCACAATTTTAACACACTTTAAATTATTTCAGATTTAATAAACCTATTATTTTACACAATTTTAATTCAAATCTAACAACTCATTATTTAACACCCCCATCCAAATCAGCGAACCAAACACATCAACGACACAAACGAAATGTAATAACATAATGACTATATTATCCAACTTAAATTATTGTAGGTGGGCTAAAATGATGTTTGTTCATATTATTTCGTTTTTTTTAATAATCGTCATTTAAATATTTTTTTCCTTCAAATCTAGGATGTTACATGAATTGATATTTTCAAAAATAGAAATTTTTTTCAAATTTTTCAAAAATTGCATTTGTTTTTCATTAAATTAATAAAAGTTCATCTTAATTTTTTTTTCTCTTTTCTTATTATCTAATGATAAATATTATTATAATGTTTTATGTTTCTAATTTAAATGTACTAAATTAAATACCATTTTTGCAAATATTTCTAAACAAAAAACGCTATACTAAAATAAAATAAAAAGACTCCCCAATATCTCTCTCACTTTCCTTAGTTGATCACTCTATGGAAGCCCTCACTTCCCATACATTTTTTTTTATATCTTTTAGCTTTAACTAAAAAATCTTGCTCTCTATCTCTCTCTTGCAAGAAATAAAATCCTTCGCCATATTTTGTTTCTAGGATCCATATATTCAGATTAATTCATATTTTGCTTCTACGATCCAAATATTCGAACAAAAAACAAATTCAATGGCAACAATTCAATGCCGTAGCAAGATGATCCTAGAGTGAGACAACAAATTCTTCTATCAAAACTCATCTCTCTCGTCTACATCATCACACTCGCACTAACACAAAAACACAAGTTCTTTTTATTTTCCTACTTTAATTCGAACTTAATTCAACATTTGCACTCCTTTATCATCGGATCAAACTTTATCTTCACATTTATTTAATATTTTTTTTAAATGATTAAAAATATTTTACAATTTTCATCAACAAATTATCAAATTTAATAAATGTTGTAAGATATTTTTTACAATTATATCATTTTTATTGAAAAAGCATATAAGCGATTTATCATATATATCACACTCAATTAATAGTTATTGCTTGAATTGATGACTCTATATTGCATATTAGTGCGTTCACGAGGCAGGACAGGGAATGAATTCCTTGTCCCTCTGCAAGTTACCATCTCTTAAATCATTCCTCATCCCTGCGGGGATCGAGTTCTGCGCGAGAAACTTTTTCCCCTCTTATAAAATATTTTTTAATTTTTAAATATCATTAATGAGATTATATTAGTACTATAAGATATATTTTAAATTTTTAAGATTTGAAACATATATTATTATAAACTTTTGATTATTATATAAATTATAATATTAATAATAATATAATATTAGTAAAAATATAAGTAATTAATTAAATAATTTTTGGGATAGGGGTGATGCATTCCCCGTCCCAGAATCTTAAATAGAAAAAAAAAAGTTCCCTTTCCATATCGAGGTATGTCCCAAAGGGAATTTGAATAGCTCTAATATAACAGTCAATTAGTCGTTTATTAGAGTCTATCATTGATATACGTGGTTTTAAAATATATTACGTGGTGGCAAAACTTTTTTATTAACATAAGATAAATTTGTGAATATTTCATAAATTTTTTACACTTGTGAAAATTTTGGTATTAAAAAAAAACGGCACTCATGACTACCCATTATCAATAGTAAAGAAATATCTAAAAAAAAAATCTACACCAAAATAAAATAAAAAGACTTTCCAATATGTGTTAGTCACTTTCCAATGCCTCCAATATATGAACCTATTTGCAATATATGAAGCGCTAGCTTTTTAATAATTAATGATTTTTTTACTTTATTTTTTTAGTATTTAGATGTAATTAAAATTTAGTAAATTTCTAAATTTAATTACTTTTTACTATTTCGATAAATTATTTATATAAAAAAATCTTTCAATCGTTTAATCTATTTTAGAAAAAAGTGGTATTTTTCAAAATTCTTAAAAGTTTTGAAATTATAATAATTTTTACTAAAAAAGTGTTGTTTTTTAAAATACCCCAAATAGTTGATGTTACACATTAATATTTATTTTTAGAAAATTACATAGAGAAAAACAACTATTCATTTTCTTATCAAAAAATATTGTTTCAGTTGATCATACTTTTCATTGCGTTTTGAATGTTAAAATATTATTGTAAGACAAGCGTGAAAAAAAAAAAAAGAAGAGATATTTTTCTTAAAGTGGTTCTTGCACATTTAGAAGACTTAGGCTAAATATTTGTAAATACTTCGGCCCAAAAAGATTTTTGTAAATATAGCATAAACTCGATTGATATAGCTAGCTTTTGGCTTTCACAAAATTCTCCAATTTTCATGTAAAAAACGCTCATTTCTTGCAATATACTTAGGTAATTGATTACTACGTGTACATATTTCATGAAATTATTGATACTCCTACCTTTTGGTTCATTTAAACGAAAGTTGAGGAATGCTGGAAATAATGAATTTTTTTTTATATATTTATCCATTGCTTATATTTTCTTTTTGCCTTTTATATATATATATATATATATATATATATATTTTTTATATATATTTTTCCATTGCGTAAAGTTTTTCAAATAATGAACATTTTGTATTCATTGAATTAATTTTCATTAAATCTCTAGAGAACAAATTTATCTAAAAAAATGCTCTTAAATTTTGAATTAATTTTCAATAAATCTCTAGAGAAAAAGATTTATCTAAAAGAGGCTCTTAAAAAATTTATAAATAAAAATTATCAAAATTGTGAATGACAATAATTGCAAAGATTATTATGATATTTTGATATTTGTATGAAATTAAATATTATATTATTTCCTAATCTTTGTAATATGATGATATTTTGATATTTGTATGAAATTAAAAATTATATTATTTCCTAATCTTTGTATTATGATGATATGAGGAAATCTATGAAATGATTTTATTTTTTCTCTAGAATTCTCTCTATCAAGAAAACCCATCATTCATTATCAAACCAAAAACTCAGACTCTTTCTTTACTCTCTGACGCAAGAAAACAAATTTTTCCAAGCATTTTCTTTTCTAATCACCGTCACCGTCGCACAACCAAAGAGGATACTACTGTCCTTCCTATGGATGATTTCAATTCTTCAACAAAGGTTTTTTCTAGTTTCTTTTCATCTCTCAAATATTCTTTTATTTATTTAGTTTAAATCTGATATTTTCCTCTTTTTCTTCTTTACCTGTCAAGTTCTTTGATGATATGGGAGAACTAATGCATGGCAATAAAACGATGATAATGGAAAACTCAACAAGGAAACTCAAAGATCATTATCGACAGATTGAGAATTGTACGTCTCTTTTGCTGATTATTAAACCCCTTTGTTTTAATTTTTAATGGAAAATTAATTTTCTTCATCCAACAGCCAAAAACCAAGGTAGGAGGATTAAGATCATCATAAAGATAGGCAACAAAGTCCTCCGTCGATACCCATCTCTTACTCATGGCATTGGCAACACAGGTTTCTAATCCTTCTCCCTCATATTCTTTTTCAATAAAAACATTTGTTATTGTAATTAATATAATTGTTTTGCTATTAAACATTTTTAATTATATATATTTTATGCATCATTACGTTTAGGAGATAATACCACCGTTCATGAAGAAGGGTTTCCTTCTCCTCATATGGATGACGACTTCACTTCTTTTACTTCTGAACCAACGGCTAAGGACATGTCACAGGTTACCTCTTATTTCCTTATATATTCTTTATTTTTTATTTTAAATCTTACGTTGGCTTTTTTTTTTCTTTAACAATATTGATGATATGGGAGAACTTAAACATGATGATAAAAAATCAAATATGAACAAATATGGAAGAGATCGATCGATAAGCAATTAATTAATTTTGCGATGAACCGAACAAGTCAACAATGTTGAGATATATATGATTAAATCCACCTTTAACCATTGGCTTAAGCTTTTGGTTCAATTGGTGATTTAACATATTCAATATGGTATCAGAGCAGGAGGTCCCAAGTTCGACTCTCCGTTGTGTCATTTGCTCTTGTTTCCTCCCCATTTAAATTCCACATGTTTGGGTTTTGTGCAATTATCCAAGCCCACATGTGAGGGGGAGTGTTGAGATATATATGATTAAATCCACCTTTAACCATTGGCTTAAGCTTTTGGTTCAATTGGTGATTTAACATATTCAATAAACAAAATGACAATTGCAGGGTTATTTCCCCCTAGTTTTTATAATAAAATGATTCTATGCTTAATGATTATTTCCCCCTAGTTTTTATAATAAAATGATTCTATGCTTTATCTCTTTCTTTTATCTTTTACTTAATTGCAGGGTGTAAACAAAATGACATTGGAGATGAAAATGGAAAACTCAAGAAGAAAACTCCACGATCAATATCAACAAATCGAGAACTGTATGTGTCTTTTGCTAATTAATGAATCCATTTGTTTAAGGGGGAAAAACACTACATGAATATTAGAAAAAAGAGAAACTCAAGCTAATATTTCATTTTTTCATTGATTCAACAGCCAAAAACAAACGTAGCATTAAGATTCTTGAGTTGCATCAACTCCCTTTGATCAAACTTGGTCCCAAGCATCAAATCAAGAAAAAAACTACATCCTTCATCAGCAAATATCCAAAACTATTAAAGAGGAGCTAGCTTGCTTGATTTCTTACATTGTCAAAGGGGATCACAGTGTTTATCTATCTTACCTGATTGTGCTTACCTTAAATCTTTTGTACTTCTCTTCTTTTAGAATTATATATTCGTAGAGCTTCTTTTAAAGTGTGTTTAGTTATCTTGAACTTTGTTGTATTTCCTTACCTTTGAATAATACTTTGGAACGAGTTAGATGATGAGGATGCTAAGGTTGTGCCAACCTAGTTTGGATGACCCGGTGCATCTACTGATACTCGATTCCAATATATATTATTTGAAAATGTTATTTGACAATATGGAGAGCTCTTAGCCATGTATGTTTTCTTCAATTCAATTATACACATAACAATATATCCTTCAACATGAAAATGATCATATATGTGTATACTGTAGTTTAATTTGATGCTATTAATTTGTTTTTTACCTCTTATTGTGAACTTTTTATGTATGGAGTTATTTCACGAACAAAATTTTTTATGAACCACTGATTGACTCAAATAACAAAGTTTAAATATTTGAAACTTTATAGTAAACCCTGTCAAAAGGTAAAATGAGTATGAAATTTTGTCCTTATTTATGTTCATATTTTCTCTTTAATACTTTTATATATGTTATGTGTTGAAAACATTTTTTAAGTAAGCAAAAATAAACTTCAATTGTCAGCATATGACACTATTGACAGTCTTAAAACCACTTGCTCTTATATAAAGTGAAGTAAACTAAAAAAAGAATCGAATACATGAACACCCCTTGTAATTAAAAATATATATAATTAAACCCATGTAGTTCTAGAAGTATTTAAATGAGACCCCTAACTACTAACACCGATAAATATTTAACGTCTGAGCCCCCTCCCCCCACATTTTTTCCTTTCTCTCTTCCCATTTTTCTTCTTCTAGCTCCAAAAGATTTTCTGAGGCGAGAGAAATTTTTATAATGGTTTAAAACTTGTTGAGATACTCTTAAAATTGCAATCATGGTAACATTTTCTTATATTAAGCCAATTTAATTAAAATGTAAGACCAAAGGAATTTCAATAGGTTTAGAATTAGAGGTTACTATTTTAATTTTTCATTTTTTTAAAACTAATTAAAGGCGTTAATGGTGGTAGCATCCATAGCTCCATAATCCTTTAATTTATAACATTTATGAACTTTTGTACATGATTTTTGAAACTCGTTGAATTACTACAAAAATCTCTACCTTCAATATTCAAAACTTAGTGCACATTGTTTATTAAATTTCTTAATGAATTTTAAGGCAAGCAATTATTTAATTCTCAACTATGTATTTCTTATATTGAAATTTAATTCTTTTATAACTTTAATTTTACATAACTCTTTTTATATCAATTTTAATTTTTTAGGAGGGATCAAATTTAAGTTACAATGTAACGTCTCGGGTTTTCGGTAAGTTTTTGAATTAAAATAAATAAATAAATAAAAAATATATTTTCTCTATTTAATTTCTTAAATGATTTAAGGATAAAGTGTTCAAATTTAATTCTTATTATTAAGAATTTATTTTTAAATAACTTTAGACTTAGATAAATGAAAGATTTTATTTATTTATTAAATGATTTATTTTTTAAAATAAATGAGGGGGAGTAAAAAGGAGGAAAAAGAAAGAAAAGGGGAAAAGTCATCTCATTCATCCTGCTTTACGTAAAAGACCTAGACAGAGAAAAGAGGTATGCCATTCTCCTTCTTCACTTTCTTCTTCTTTCGTTTGGACGAGAAATTGATAGATTTCGGGTTAATCGATTCAAAAAATTCATGATCTATAGGTGTGTTTTGCTTAGGGTTCTCTTTGGTGGAGTTGTGGAGAAATTTGAGAAGAGCCTTCTTTCAAGATTGAATTAAGGTAATGAATCCTATTTTGAAACCTAATGTAGAATGGATAGATAACGAATGAATCAGAACCCCAAAATTCTACGCCGTCCTACGTCCGTCTTTTGTTGTCCTACGTCCGTCCTTCGCTGTCCTACGTCCGTCCTACGTCTGTCCTTCGCTGTCCTACGTCCGTCCTACGCTGTCCTACGTCTGTCCTAACCCTAATCCCCCTGTCATAACCATCCTAACCCGAAGTTGAACCCGTCACCCTTCGTCCTAAGGCTGTCCTAATTATCCTACCATCGTCCTACCCTGTAATCCCTTCATCGTACGTTAAACTTTATGTTTATCTTAGCATAAAGTTAGGTTTAATTTATTTTAGATTGTAACTTATTTTTCAGGTAGTAGTTGTATCGTGGAAGGAATAAAGAATTTGGAAAAATACTTACTGTGTACAAGGTGAGTAGAAGTTGTTAAGGCCAGAATTTTTCCATGTTTGTTTTCCTTTTTCTTTAACAGTATAACCTCTTAAATTTTGGCATTGACCTTGGATGTTTATAAGTATAAAATGAGGTTAATTGGGTTGAATTAAGAACTTGGAAAAATTAATGAAAAGCATGCTTAAAAGATTGGAATGTTTAAGACTGATCTTGGGTAAATTTTAACAATTGTCGTTAATTTATGAAATGCCGTTTTTGCATGATAGTGCCCAATTAGGAGAATTTAGGTTTAGGTGGCTAGTAGAAACTGATGCTGGAATTATTTTGTGCTTCGACATATTGTTTATGGATATACAGGACTATTTGGGAGTTAGAAATATAGTCGTTATGCCGCCGGTTTGTCTTTAGAAACTTTAGATTTTAAGTTTTGAATAAGGGACGAATTGGTGTAGGTTTAGGCTAGTTTCATCTCTAGATTTGTAATAATGATTGGAAGTGACTGAGACTGACCCAAAGTGTATAGTTAGATGTGAATGGGTTGTTTTGAGGCGAATTTAAGATTAAATTCCAAAGGTTGTAATTTAGGGAATCTTAGCCTTTCGATTGGGTTAGTTGAGGGAAGTACGATTGTTGGCTTGTTGGAGCGTCATGGTTGACGTTGTGGGAAATCATATTACTTTAAAATACCTTGGGTAATATGGTTGTAGGTTTGCATTAGGCAAGGCCTTGTCTAATGAAGAATAGCCGTGAGGGGAGCTTATTTAGTGTGTACAACTTAAATAACACCTAACGGGGCAGGTTCATTCCATCCGTACAATGGAAAAGAATATCCCTAAAGGATTTAAATTGTAGAAAAATTATGTTTAAATTCCTTATGGGCGTAGTCTCTCTTTGTTTGTGAATAAAGAGGAGATTAAAGGTATTAAACGGGAAATGATTCGATTAGTTTTAAATTGTAGAAAAATTATGTTTAAAACTAATTCGAATAGAGATAACTTGAATAAAGAGGAGATTAAAGGTATTACGGGAAAGGATTCGATTAGTTTTAAATTGTAGAAAAATTATTTTTAAAACTAATTCGAATAGAGATAACTTTTAAGTTTTATGGTAAGCTTTATGACTTCTTTGGGAGTGAGTGACTTATTGGAAGTCGGTAAGGACGTTTATGGACTTAAAGTCTTAGGAAACCTCTCATTGTCATGATTCTTTCTTTAACCATTTTCTATTCACTGGGTGTAGCCTCATGATGCTACAATTTTTTTTTTCAGGTAAAGGAAAGAAGAAACTCGATGGCTGATGTGGTTCGCGGTGGTGATTGGTTGGCTTAGATTTGCATGCCGGCGAGATTGATTGTTCTTAATAATTTGGGGATTTGTCATGTTTTGATTTTGTTGAACTAAGTTTAGTAGTTCGGTTTTAATTCGAGTACATTGCTCATTAATACTTTGAGATTTGTTTTAGTTTAAATGGTTTTATGGTTTTGAATTAAAATGATCGATCAATAATGTTTTGTTTAAACTGAGGAAAAACTCTGATTTGGTTAATAAATGTTTCCGCTTTTGTTCTTTTACATTTATATGTATTTGGGATTTTTCGGGTTGTTACATACAAATTCATATAGATACAACATAATTTTATAAGTAATGTCCTATATTTTTAGAGGATAAGTAATTTTTCATTTGGACAAAATGTAATAAGTAATGTAAGTTACAAAATATTTAAGCCTTTTTTTAGGATGAGTCAAAAAAATTCTTACATTATTAAATCTAT
Source organism: Gynostemma pentaphyllum (assembly GCA_028015215.1). NCBI lineage: Eukaryota > Viridiplantae > Streptophyta > Magnoliopsida > Cucurbitales > Cucurbitaceae > Gynostemma > Gynostemma pentaphyllum. Next base: position 45,521,408 of record CM051355.1, read on the forward strand.
CATATAATCTATTTTTTTATATAGATAAATGTAATAAAATATAAATAATAAAAAAGAAACTAAACAAATGAGATATTCAACATCCACTTTAGAAATAACAGCATTGCACATGTTCAAGATATAAAAAAGAGTGATTGTCCCATCATGTGTGCCAATTAGTTTTTCTTGAAGGAGATGTCATTCTCTTGAAGTTAGTACGAGCAAGAAAATTGGCATACTTTAGTGATATTGATTTAAAGAGAAAATAAAGAATTGTAAAGACCGTTATTATTGATAACGAGAGTAGCAATTATTTATGTGCATTGCACGTGTCTTATGAACTCTTTTATTCGATAACCGTTTCACTATTTTAAAAGTGCTTTTTTTATTTCCAATATTTTCTTTATTTTTTTTTAAATATTGTTAAAGTAGTTTTTAAATTTTTTTGAGTTAATTTCAGTAATGGACAATTTAATATTGTTTATTTCAGAAACATACAACTTTATATATATATATATATATATATATATATATATATCAAAACTACCACAAGAAATATAAATTAACTTGTGAAAAGACAAAATATACCCCTGATTTAATTTCTCCTTAATTTGTGCAAAATTTAAGGAAAGATACAAAATACCTTAACTTTTGCAAAATTAATGGAAAATACACACACACACAGATGTGTGTATATATATATATATATATATCAAAACTACCACTTGAAATTTAAATTACCTTGTGAAAAGACGAAACATACTCCTGATTTAATTTCTCCTTAATTTGTGCAAAATTTAAAGAAAGATACAAAATACCTTAACTTTTGCAAAATTAATGGAAAAATTAAATCTAAACAAAAATAAAACTATGACAAAAAATAAAATAAAAATCTTCAAACTTCTGAATACTTCTTTCTTCTAGGAAAATTCGAATGTCTTTCTTCTTTGTCAGCCTACAAAATACAGAGAAAAAAGATGATAGTAGGTATGTATAAAAACTGTTAACTTTAAGTAAACGTTTATCCATGTGTACTTAAAATTAATACATGGCACAAATTGAAGATAAAAGATGTAATAGTTTTGAAAGATATGTAAATAGAAATTTAAAATACATATTGAATAAAAATAAATATTTGATTAAAAGTAACTTGTTCTACAAAATAGAGATAAACTGTTTAACTATTAGTAAACATTTATTGATGTGCACTTAAAATTGATACAGGGCACATATTGAAAATGGAAAGGGTAACCGTTTTGAAAGGAAAATGAAGAACAAATGAAACTTAGAAATCAATCTAAGAAGACTAGCTAGGAGAACAATCTTCATATTTAATAAACAGTGTATTAAATATAGATCATCAAACCTATAGGAGCAGCCATGGAACGAGAAAGAGAACGAGAATGGGAAGGAGAAAGCTCATGAATCACTCATATCCTCCAAGAGAATGAGACCAGGAATGCATTCCGAGGGAATAGTGTATATCCCGTTACTTTGAGGTTATTTTTTTTAAATTTATTTAATTTAAAGTAATTATTTTAGTTTAGAATTAATATATTTAAAATAGGAGCTTTACTTGTTAATAGACTTTTAATTCCGTTTGTTTATATTTTAACGGTTTGGGTCATTAATGATTATTAACAGGCTAATTAATAAGCATTAATCACCTTTAGTTATTTAATTACTATAGTTGTTGATTAGAATTAATTACGTGTCAAGGCCGAGTTTTAGTTGAGAAGAAATGAGATAGGAGGGGCATTTTGGTAAAAAAAATGTAAAACCCTTAAAAATCCTATCTACGTCTCATCTTCCTCATTTAACCACAAAATACTGAAAAATAGAATTTTCTTCTCCTCTCCACTCCCATGGCCAACGCCCCCCGTGGGTTCCTTCTAGGCTCAGATTTTTCTTGTCTTCTCTTTGTTTCACTTGAATCTTAGTACGTTGAAAAGGTTTCGCCGAGGGCTTTCTGAAGGAACTATTTACTAAATTTGCGGAATTTTCTTTAGTAAATTAATTAACGATTAATTACGGATCCGTTAATAACATGCAATTGTGATCAAACCGTAATATAAATATAAGGTTTTTCGAAAACTTACATTGTAGATTTATGGAGAATCGGTTGGGGTTTCCTTTAAAGCATCAATCCACTTCACCAAATCTTCTATGCTATATCCCGATCATAAACCAACCCGATTTGTGGGAATCGAACCGGAAGAACAAACAAAGAAGAAGAAAAATTCTTCTTATTTTGATATGCCAAAATCGGCTATAAGGAGACTAAAAGAGAGAATTTTGATAAAAAATCAAAGTATCAAATATGAGCACCCAATGGTCATATTTATAAGAAAAATAAGAGTTTGTTTCCTAATCAAATTAGAACTCTTATTTCATTTAATTTAAATAATCAAAATTATTTAAAATAAAAAAAAATAAAAAGAATGCAAGTTGGCGTCAGACTCCAAAGAAATTTAAGAAAAAAATTTCTTTCATTCTTGACAAGTGGTGCTAATGCATATCCCATTTTATCTTCTTTTTCTTTTTTTTAATATTTATCTTTAGTTTTATGTATTTAATATTTGAAAAATTCAAATAATATTTTCAATTTAAATACATATTGCCAAAAATTCTCTTATTAATTAATATTGAACTAAGTCAATTTAATTAATTATTTTGGGCAAAATACTAATTTGTTTCATAAAACAAATATATTTAATTCTCTCCTTTTATTATTAAATTAAATAAACTTATTATTTAATTAGTAATATTAATTATTAATTTCCATTTAAATAAACTCATTATTTAAACAATTAATAATATTAATATTAATTTCCATTTAAATAAACATTTTATTTAAACAATTAATATTTCCCTTTATTTAAGTAATTAAATTACTTAAATATAATTCTTTCTTCCTAGTTAAATTAATAACTTGGTTAGTTACAATGATGTATGGGCTAGCACAGGGACCTGATGGACCTATAGATCATGGGCTCCAATAATTATTGATTTATTAATTAAACTCATTAATTAATTAATCATAATTATTAACTTAGGGTAATTCCACTATAAACCCTAAGTTGAACTCCCCTCACTATTAGATGGGTTATGTCCATTTGTTATTAAGTTTGTTTTGACATATCCTTCACGTGGTAATCTTATAATTACAACTGGGTCAAAATTACCGTTTTACCCTTGTAATTATCTCTTTTATCCTTGCGTACCCGATGATTCTCTAATGAATATTTTTCTATAGTTTTCAAGTATAGAACGATCCTTCTCGGGCCAGTGAGAAGGTGAGGCCTCATGTTCAAGTACCGAATCATTACAACAAGGGAGATACCTAAAGTTCCTAAGTTAGAATAGTGTCGCACTAACACTTTCATTTGTTTTAGGAAAGTTATGAATGCCATCTTGTATAGAAATGTTCCCAAGCACTATTTTAGTCATTTTCCCAAAACGGGAGTTTATTGAGTGTATCAACAGATCACCCTAAACTATGTGAATCAAAGGAAAAGACTTCATTAATGTGAGTTCACAACATACTCAGGATTGAGACGTATCAATCTTAATAACGTAAATTTGATATTATAAATCATTTCCTATCAACGGTGTTATTTAGGAATCGATTTATTATCCTGGTCCAGTCTTATATAAACTCATTATATATGATGTTTCCACTTGCATCTACATCATGCTAATGATTTGGATCAAATCAGTGAACAACATCAACAGTGTTACCAGAATAAGGTTTCCTAACCGTATTCGTTTCATCGTAGACTATTTGAGTTACTATCTTGGACTAGATCCACTTTATATCTCATAGTAGTCAAGATTACGGAATTAGTAACTCCTGGAATTTTCTATTAATGTTTGAATATTTAACGAATATCAACATATAATAAATTGCACAAAATTCACTAAAATAATACTTTTATTTATTCATAAAATATTCTATTACAAATTACGAATTCTAGGGCATAAATTCCAACAATCTCCCACTTGCCCTAGAGTAAGTGAGACATGTCTCGTAATCCTAGTCCTTCTAGGTGACCCTCAAACACATTGGCCGTGAGAGTCTTTGTAAACGGATCAGCTCTGTTGTCCTTCGTGTCTATCTTCGTGAGCAGCACGTCCCCACGATGCACTATCTCCCTTATAAGATGATATTTCCTCTCTATATGTTTTGATCTTTTGTGTGATCTTGGTTCCCTTGAATTTGCCACTGCACCACTATTATCGCAATAGAGAGTTATGGGCAATTCCATATTTGGAACAACTTCCAAATCTTTTAGGAACTTTCTAAGCCAGAGACTTCCTTTGCGCCTTCACAAGCAAGAACATATATTGCTTCCATAGTGGAGTCGCAATACAACCTTGCTTAATACTTCTCCAAACTATGGCGGCTCCACCAAGTGTAACTACTCGCACCGATGTTGATTTCCTAGAATCTTTATCACCTTGGAAATCAGAATCCGTGTATCCTGTAAGGATCAAATCCTTATCTCCATACACTAACATATAATTTCTCGTTCTCCTAAGATACTTGAGAATTGCTTTAACTGCAACCCAATGTTCCTTTCCAGGATTGGATTGGAACCTGCTGACTACTCCCACTGCATAGCAGATATCCGGTCTAGTACACAACATTGCATACACACTATAAGAAACTTTGGAATAGGTGACGTTTTTTTGGCGTCACCTATTCGAATAGGTGACGTCTAAAAAAAGCGTCACCTATTCGAATGGGTGACGCCAAAAAACGTCACCCATTCGAATGGGTGACGCCAAAAAAACGTCACCCATTCGAATGGGTGACGTCAAAAACGGGTCACCCATTCGAATGGGTGACGTCAAAAACGGGTCACCCATTCGAATGGGTGACGTCAAAAACGTGTCACCCATTCGAATGGGTGACGCCGAAAAAACGTCACCCATTCGAATGGGTGACGCCAAAAAAGCGTCACCCATTCGAATGGGTGACCCGTTTTACCCGTCAGTAGATTTTACCCGTTTTACCCGTCACCTATTATAATTTTAATAATATCACCATTTAGTGACTTTTTGATACCCATGAACCTTATATTGATCAATCAACATAATAAAGAGTAAATACATGGTCATTACAAGAATAACCCACAAACTTTATATACAATATATAACAAGAATACGTTACAAATTTAGAGTACAATATTACAAATGATGCTTTTCAAAAACTAGAATATACACAAGAATTTCTAAACCTCCACAAAAAGCCATTGGAGAAAAAAATTGAAAGACTCAACTGATTAACGTTTAAAATTTATTTGAGACTCGAGAAAAAACAAGTAGCTTTTCAAAACAGGAATCCAAGAGACAAATAACATGCTGCAGTAATCTGAGTTTGAAAAAAGGTACAACGAGATTAGACATACTTCCTTGACTTCCTTTTCTGTAGCTTGCTTATTTAGTGATCCGACAAACAATTTGTACTCAACAGCACCTACAAAAAATAAGTAATGATAAAATTAATGAAATGGTGCAGACAATTTTTAACGTGCACATTCACCATTAACTTATTCCATTACAATCAAACCAGGTAGTAACTTTCGAATAGCTTATAGTTTAGAATAAAAAGAAACAAACGAAGTACCCTTGTTTTAGCTTGAGTCATATGAAAGGAGTTGTCATCATTCTCATAAAAGATCCATCATCCTTCAAAACTCTCGTTAAGCGGCTCTTAAAAGATGTAAACTCCATATATAAACAAAAAAAACCATAGTAACAAAATTCTACCTATTCTTTTTAAATTAAATCTAAATCAATAAAACTATTTGAATGTTATTTAACTTCATAAATGACTAAAAATACTATATTAAACCAAAAATAATAGCAACAAAAACAAGATGAAAATATCTAAAGTGGCAAAATATGCCTCATGCTTACTTGAAGAAAAAAAAAAGCAGAGGTGAAAATGATACCCATATAAAATGGATCAATTATTTCCAAAGACCAATTTTACAAACTTATAAACCAAATAAGCAACAGAATCAACAACTTAAACAAAGGTCAAATATTAATAAAAATGTCAAATGAGTTAAATAAAAACAAACAAACACATAAACCAAGTAAAATAATTTTTTTTTGCAAAAAGGGAGTGTGTAATTGCAAGTTTGCGTGATTGTAAAGAAAAAGGATCGTATATTACATACACCTGTAAGTTTTTCTGGTTGATCCAAGGAGGTAAACTCCCTAATAAATCATTATATGACAGGGCTCTACAAGATCATGGAAAAATGAATCAATACTTACTAATTACAATTAAAGGAACAGCAAAAAAACATAGCAAAAAGTAAAATACAAAGAGGACAAAAAATTGGGGAAAAAACTAATTGCCACACTAAGCTATCCAAAAGATAATGAACGGTGTTTTATTATTATTATTATTATTATTATTATTATTATAAATAACAAGTGTTATTTCATTGATGTATGAAAAAGCCCAAGCGGGAAGGATCACAGAGCTTCGAGTGCATCTTTAATTACAAGGGGTAAAACAAAACAAAACTTGAGTATATAAACTTTCGAACTCAATTTGAATGGGGCTAGTTCTCTGATCCATGACAATGTGCCGAAAGAGGTTAAACAAATCTTTACAACAAACACAACAAAATAAGTGAAATATTAGGTAAAACTTACTTTCTTTGACCGTTCCATAAAGCCAGCATAACACTTCATCAGCAAATGCCAGGCAGACTCCTCCCTGCAAAAGACAGTTCTCATTATCAGATACGCACAGAGTAAATCAAACCAAATTCCTTTCTATTTTTTAATCTACCAGTTCAGTTCACAAACAGATAGTAATTGCCTTTAGCTTGTTAATACCAAAATATGAAGTAAAATACCAAAATATGAGTGATGAAGTTCTCAAATGAATTAAAATTCACAAAACTCGGCAAAAGAAATTATGTGATTAAATCATTAAACAGAATGTTGGTGTGGGACTAATTTTAAGTATCAACGAATATAATTAACTATTAGACTATAGTTAAAAACGTAGGTTGGGGATTCGACTTTATCAAAATGTTCATCACAGTTGGCCCTTGTGCCATTTGACAATCGTTAAAGGCTCTAACATTCGACTTTATCAAAATGTTCATCCACCCGCCCAATAATATAGGACTGTTTAGATAGATCAATTACCTAAATCCAATTACAATATAAGGCATACCAGCTAAGAATGATTGTATCTGCAACCACAAACGCAACCAAGTCAATTGCAAAAGAAGACAAATAATACATCAACACTCAGGCAGGAAGTGCAAATGTACCCAAAATTTAAGCAATTTCTCTCTCTCATATCTTTCTTCTGTACGACGTTCCAACTGAAAGTAACATGGAAAATATACAGGTCAAAAATGAAAGCCAAGACACTGAAGAGGATAAAAGAAATATCTGTATTACAATATTATTTTGCTGTAAAAAAATGTCAACCTCACGACTTGTCTTTAATTCAACATAGAACCTCCTTCCCTCGTCAGTTGAATCACAAGAAATCCATTTCAGCACCCATCAGGATGCGATGAGCCCCTAATTTTGTTTTTATCACAGCACAATATTCAGTATTTGCATCTACTTGATGGATCCGTTCTCCAACAGCTCTTCTTGGATCCTCAGTAGCAAGGCTCTCAAAGCAATAACCCCAATAGCACCTACGACAAGAAGATGCAAAATTCATAAGTAACTAAGGAAATTTTTTAGTTACAACTACAAGTGAATAAAATATTTTAAATAACAAAATATTGTGAATGTAACATACATAGAATATTCGAAGATGGCAGAAAATGTGAGAAGAATATGTATTTCCAACCCCACCCCCACGCCCCACAAAAGAAATGTAGATACACACTCTCACTCACTCACTTCCCATCCACAGCACCCATGAGTTTCATTATTCCCCAATCCATATAAAACTACTAATTTAATAAATGTTTCTAAAGAAGTTGTTGGCTTGCATTGCATTTGCAACAACCTCAACTGATTTCACTTTTTGTCTCAGCACTACAAAGCTGCAAGTACTTTATCTCCAATCCATCCCCCCAAGAAAATAGAGTAATAACTTAAAATTATCAATCAACATCCATATTGTGTTTAAAATGACATTACCTTATGAGCTTCATAAGCTTCTGCTTCAACTGATAAGGACAAAATCCAAAACAAAGATAAGAATTGAGATCATCATAAAAGGATTACTACAAAAAAAAAGAGCAAATTTTAATATTGTAAGAAGAAATACTTGCCATTAGAAAGGAGTGGCTCCACATGATAATTTCTAGAAGCAACGTGAGAGTGAGAAAGCGAGTAAGAAATCTAATTTTTCATTTTAAAAAAAAGATTCAGATAATTCTAAATGATTTACCACATTCATGTAAAAAATCCATCCTTAACTGAAGTTTCATTGTCTGATAGACACTAGCCATTTTGATTAAGCAAATTAAATACATAAATGTGTGGTGGCATTTCTACTTCCAAAAATATAACCAGTAAAGCTTTAACTCTACTTTATTAAACATAGATGCTAAACTATACTTTGAATATAGTTTTAGATTCAAGAAAGTAACAGCCCATTTAAATCATTTGCATCATATGAAATATGCAACTAAAAAACTTGTCAACATTGATATCACTGAAGCAAAATAAAGATACATGAAAACCAAAAAAAGATCGAAGGCTACAAATGTTTGATAGAAACTAACTGATCATACAAAACTCCATAAAAGCTAGTGCATTTGAAAATGCGGAAAAAGATGGAGGGAATAATAAATTTCAAATAACATCCTCAATCAAATATAAGGCTAAATTATAACCAAGTACTAGTATAAAAAAATCTTAAATACAACAATTATCTTACCATTACTTTACAAACCGAAGCCACCTACAACAGATCATTGAGCCAATGTTAGAGTGACTAGTGTATTTTCTTGCAAACAATAGTTGGAGATAAGATTTTAAACATAAAATATTTATAAGCTACAAAGTATGTAAAAGGATGGATATCAACATGTTAGAAAATGAGTTAAATAGGTGGAATGGAACTAAAATTTTAATTAAACTAAGAATGATACAAGTGAAAAGAATTCAAGGTAAATTAGTCCTCAACTCATCTCTCTGTTTTTTTTTTCAATATGAGAATTGTATATTGGTCCTCAACCCATGTAAGTTGTAATTAAGTTGTCATACAAGTAACAAATTTTTAGTGTTTCAAAATATGCAGTGTTGTGGTAGTGGGGAGAATTTGATGATTAGTTACATCCATATTTATCCTAAACCTACCCATTCATTGATTAAATACCCAAAAGTTTTACTATAGCAATAAAACATTCTAATATCAAGTAAATATTAAATCAAATGCAAGAAAAGAAAAATATCTTGACCTCAAGAGTTTGTCAAATTTGGTATAGGCTTGACAATAATATTCCTTAGCATAGGAAAATTCAACATGAATAACTGTATTGAAGTTCAAATCTTTGACCATGTAAAGACCAATCCACTCCAAGGTGTAGATCATTATGGGTGAATTGTCAATTTAAAACGAAGAAATGTAGACAAATTTAAACTAACAACGTTTAGTGTGCTAACAAAGATTTGGCTCCGAGACCATGACAACAGATACAACAAACCATTCCAAAAAAAAAAAAACCCACAAGAAAATAAAATTAATGCCTAGAATCAACAAACCATTTCAAAGCTTTGCCAATCTATTTTAAACAACATATAACTTTTATACTTACCTCACTGCACTTGAATTCAAAGAAGTCTTAACTAGAATGGATCAGGGACTATGATATGTATAGAAAATTAGAAAACTTAAAAGGAAAAAGGAAAAAAGATTGTATTAGATATAGCCAAGAAATTTGAACTTGACTAAGAAAAGTGGAAGACAAAATTTGTACCAAGTTAAGAAATTCTCAATGAAACCAAATCAAGCTATCAAGCTATATAGCACATTGTTTAGTATTGAGGCCCACCTATCTAAAACAATTTCACTAACGCACATTGTTTAGTATCATGCCATAAAACACTTTTATCAAAATTTCATATTGACTTTTAACCACCAAAACACCATACCTAACAAGCCGATTGGCCATATTTGTTTGGGATACTCTCTTCCACTATGCCTTGAACACCTTATTAGCATGAAAAAAAGTTTTGATTAACTTCAATGACATTTTAATAAAATTGCCCAAAACTAAAAAAAACAACAACAACAAAGCACTTCAATAAAGATAAGAACTAAACTTGAACCTAACCTATAAGGAAAGCATGACAATAGTGTATAAAAACATTGCTTAAGTAGTCAATGTACGTCCAAACAACTAACTATTTTATCATATCCAACCTATTAGAAAAGTAAGTTAATTATATAACAATGAAAACCTAAATTTTAAAGAGCGAAAAATTTACCATATTGATCACAATGAAACGCCAGCATCAACCCAACATTAAGAATCAGCTTTCCAAGAGCTTTAAAGGCTACACATCAATTGCAAATTCTTAGTGAACAAATAAATGTGGTGCTCAACATTACACATCCAACTAACCAAGATGATGCAATATAAGAAAAGTCCAAAAGTTTCAATTACTATCTTTAAAGAGAAAAGAAAAATGTCAAAAGAGAAAGAAAGAAAAAAGATTATGAACAATTAAATCATCCATTGAAAAAAAAAAAACTAATAAACTATAACCATTTAAATATATGGTTCAACAGTGTGAAAGTACACAGTTAAAAAAATTCAAACAGAAATAATAATAATAATAATAATTTCAGATAAATCAAATTGTATAAGAGAAAAGTATTTACAAAGCTTAAAAATCAAAAGCATATCAGTAATCATCTTTTGTTTCTTAGTTAATATAGGGCTGAAGTGACTACAAAATATGTTATGTCATTATGGATATGAGTGTAATCCATCCCTAAGAACAAACTCGCACTCACACAAAACACTATTATTAAAGAAAATTAGAAAGATTATACACAATAAAAACAACAACCAACCAATATTAAACCAATAGCATAATCATATAAAGGCATCACCCAAAAAAAAAAAACCATGAAAATCAATTGGCTTGGAAAATTCTTCTTCTCTTTTTACTGGTTTGGAAGTATGTTTAAGTAAAGCAATATGTGTAGAGGGAGATGAGTATAGAAATTAGTAGGATCTTTGTAATTGAAAGACCAAAACAAATATTTAGAATACACAATGTTCACCCAATGATCAATATCAATTCATTGTTGTAATTGTTCCTATAAAATGAATTAAGAACATAGATAAACAGATAATTACCAAAAGGAACGCCAGAAGAATGACAATAAGATAAAGAACATGAACTTGCTTGCTATAAACACATACTTAATAAGTGGAAATAAGAGTTAGCGAGTATGCTCAATGAAAGGGCTCGAATCAAATCCTCTGTATCTTCAACTTCGTCGGGGAAGGTGTTGAAGAAGACATACAAGGGAGAAGTACCCAAATCTCCATAGACTATTCCAAGGCTTTGGAATGCATATTGTAGAAGCAAAAACACAGAATGATTCTGAAGGGAAAAATATAAACAATGAATTAGCAGAAAGAGCAGATCACCCATTGACCATAAATCTTTAAAAAAAAAACTATCTTATTCAGGTCATGCTTCACCTTCACCAAAATCATTTCTTGTCCATCATTTGATCACTTTTAACAAATCAGTTATACTCAATTCTCACATTCAATTCATCAATAATTATTTCACCAAATGACACCAACTCCAATAATATGGAGTTCTAAGTTAGATGATGAAAAGAAGGCTAGAACCATGAGTTAAGCTTTCAAAAGTAAGACACACTCACACAAAGGGAGAGCAAGGAATTAGCAACAAGCCTTTTCCTGATACATATTTTTTAGCCTCTTAGCCTCCTCTTCCATTGGCTGGTCAAGCTGCTGATTCAAAACTCATCTACTATCTTTATGATCTGTATCTTCACCCATCTTCAATCTTGACTCCATTTTTCAAAATATTTTTTTTTCTTAGCTTATTAAATCTGCCAGATATCCCTTTTCATAATAGCTCACCAGTATTTCCAAGATGCTCTGAAAGAGATATGTAACGAAAAAGCATCAAAAGGACAAAACTTGTTCAATAATCGGGATCAAGCTTAGGTGGAGCTGACTAACTCAACAAAACCAATCAAATTTCCAGAAAAATCTTAACAAAAAAAAATGACAATATAAACATTTGATTCGCTAAAGAAAAAGTAAGAAAATTTATCTCAAAATATAAACATTTGATTCGCTAAAGAAAATGTAAGAAAATTTTCAAGAAAGTAATAAAAACCTTACCAGAAAAGGCAAAGAACTTCAACATGAATAAAGCTCAAAAGCGATCGGGGTGTCGAATCTAAACGAAATAACACTCAAAAACCCTTGAAAGAAAGAAAAAAAACAAGAGAAAAACCCTAGATCTCCATTGCCCCCTTTTTATTTGATCTTTGAGCAAGAAGGCTTCATCGATTTAGGGCTGAAAACAAATCTACGGTAGAGAGAAAACGACAAAAATTGAAAGGGATTTGAGAGCGATTTTCAAACGAGATCGAGGGATTTTTACTGAGGGTTTTCTGAGCGATTTCTTCGAGGGATTTTGCTGAGAGATTTCGTCGAGGGATTTTGTTGAAAATCAAAAACAAGATCTGACATTCACAAGTTTAGAGTTTAATCGAGAGCGATTTGAGAACGAGATCGAGGGATTTCCGAGCGATTTCGTCGAGGGTTTCTGTGTGTGTTGAGACGAGAAAGTGAGAGAGAGAGAGAAGTATGAGCGTGAGAGCGAGAGTTTTTTTTTTTAAGTTTTCATCGTACGAGCGAGAATAGTAAGGGAATAGGTGACGTTCTTTTTTTTAATTTTTACTATTCATCCGTGTATTTTATATAAGTGTCACCCTTTCTTTTGGCTAGTGTCTCCTAAACCCAAAATTCTTATAGTGACATTAGACTTCTTACTGCTGAAGCATATGGTATCTGTCCCATTTCCTCAACTTCTTGAGGTGCCTTAGGTGATTGTTCCTTAGACAAGCTAATTCCATGCCTAAAAGGTAAAATACCTTTCTTGGAATTTTGCATAGCAAAGCGTTTGATAATTTTATCAATATACGTTGCTTGAGACAGTGCTAGTGATTTCTACTTTGATCACGAATGATCTGAATCCCAAGAACATAACTAGCCTCTCCCAAATCTTTCATTTGGAATTGATTTTCCAGCTATTCTTTAACTTCTGTTAACGTTCCTTTGTTATTTCCAATTAACAAAATATCGTCAACGTAAAGAATTATGAATACCACTTTGTCTTTTATGATACGCTTGTATACACAAGGTTAATCTACATTCTGTTCAAAACCATAAGTTTTGACTGCATCGTCAAACCTAATGTTCCAAGACCTTGATGCTTGCTTAAGTCCATAAATGGACCTTTGCAACTCACAAACCTTTTGTTCTTGTCCTGGAGTAATGAATCCCTCTGGTTGCATCATATAGATGATTTCATCTAGATTCCCATTAAGGAAGGCAGTCTTGACGTCCATTTGCCAAATCTCATAATCATAATAAGCGACAATGGATAAGATGGTGCGAATAGATTTAACCATGGCAACTGGGGAAAAAGTTTCCTCATAGTCAATACCCTCCCTCTGAGTATAACCTTTTGCCACTAATCTAGCCTTGAAAGTCTCAACTTTTCCGTCTGCACCTCTTTTTCTCTTATAGATCCATTTGCATCCTATGGGTTTTTCACCATTTGGAAGATCTATGAGAGTCCAGACAGAGTTGGAATACATTGATTCCATCTCGAGATCCATGGCTTTGAGCCATTTTTCTTTATCAATATCCCGCATTGCACTCTTATAAGTCAATGGGTCTTCCGGATTGTCATCAGCTATGGCAATATAGATTTCTCCAAATCCTATAAAGCGTTCTGGGTTTCTAATAACTCTCCCACTTCTCCGAGGTTCTGATAAAGTTTGCACCTGGATTTCAGGTGTTTTATCAACAGCTCTTGTTGATTGATGAATTGTGTTGTTATCACTTATTTCATTCAACACTATTGCACTTCTGGGTTTTGTATCTTTCATAAAATCCTCTTCAAGAAAAACTGCATTTGTAGACACAAATACTTTGTTTTCCACGGGACAATAAAAGTACCCACCCTTTGTTTCTTTTGGGTAGCCTACGAAAAGGCATACTTTACTTCGGGGTTCTAACTTCTTTGGGTTTGCCATCAACACATGAGCGGGCGACCCCCAAATCCTAAAGTGTCGTAAACTTCCTTTACGTCCATTCCATAACTCTTGTGGAGTTTTAGGAACACTTTTGGATGGAACCACATTGAGTATGTATAAAGCAGTTTTAACTGTATATCCCCAAAAAGAAAATGACAGTGTTGCGAAACTCATCATTGATCTAGTCATGTCTAATAACGTTCGGTTTCTTCTTTCAGCCACACCATTTTACTGAGGCATTCCTAGTACTGAAAGTTGGGATGTTATCCCATGTTCAATCAAATAATCTCTGAAGTCTAAGTCCAGATATTCGCCACCACGATCAGATCGAAGTGTTTTGATAGTTTTACCTAATTGGTTTTCCACTTCAGCTTTATACTCTTTGAACTTATCAAGAGCTTCTGATTTGTGGATCATTAGGTAAACGTATCCATAGCGTGAATAGTCATCCGTGAAAGAGATGTAATATTCAAATCCACCACGAGCTTTTGCATTAAATGGTCCACAAAGGTCCGTATGCACAAGTTCGAGTGGTTCTGAGGCTCTATTACCTTTTCCAATAAAAGGTCTTTTGGTCATTTTGCCTTCCAAACAGGGTTCACAGACTGGCATGTTTCCGATTTTTAACTGACTTAGGGAACCAGCTTTCACGAGTCTTTCAAGCCTGTCTAAGCCTATATGACCTAACCTTAGATGCCATAAATACGTTTCTTCTTTTGAAACCTTTTGTCTTTTAGTTCTTGTTTTTGCAGTCTTGAACATTTCAATATTATGTGTTGTTGTTCCTATTGACGGGCTCAATATGAACAAATTTTTTCTATTGACTGTAGAGGTTATATACGAATTCCCTTTGTATATCTTGATCTCATCAATCCCCGAGTCAATTGAATAACCATTTCTCATGCAACGTGAAACTGACACTAGATTTCTAGCAAATCCAGGGACCAGTAAAACGTTGTATAACTGTATATAACGAGAATTGAATTGCAAACAAATGTCTGCACATGCAACTGCTATAAGGAACTGCCCTGTTCCTACTCGCATTGTATATGTACCATGTTCTATTTTAGTCCAAGAATCGGACATTAGAGCGGATGAACAAATATGGTTTGTGGCACCAGAATCAAATATCCATTCGGATAAATTATCTTCCACTAACCACGATTCTGCTACAAGTAAATCTGATTTACTATCTAAGCCGTTCATCCGTTTGTTGGTCATATTTACGCGACTAATTGCATCTGACCGCAAATTAAGATCTTTAATGATTAGACTAGAATCTTGATTTAAAGTGTCATTTAACAATTCATTCCATTTGACAAAGTTATCAATTTTATTGGTTGCAATATTAGAGGAGGACATTTTAGCTGTAATGAATAAAATTATGTGAATTTTAATTAGCAATTCTATATAAAAACAATATATTTGGCATAAAATTAAACATGATGCATGAATGCTACAATGTTCAACAAATAGAAATACCCTAAACAGATTATTATGCCACGGTAGTTTAACCTTCCCAGGTAGAGTGCCGTCGAATGATAAGTCAGTCACCCCATACGTTAAACCGAGACCCTTCTCGAACAACTTCCAATCCAGAATAACTCATATTCCTATGGAATTGTTTTACCGTGTGTTTGGTCAAGAAATTTTGATAACAAACCTTATCAATTTCTTATGAGTGTAACCCATTATTTTAGTCCTTTAAATGAGAAAAGATGAGTGTCTACGAAGTGTAGATTCAGTCTTCAATTCGCATTTAAAATCCTTTATCCCATTCGGGAGACCCACCTTGATATTGATTCACACTATAAAACCTTCCTATGGGAATGAACACTTCTATGGCTGCTACAGAGGTCAAGTGTGAATCTCACGTTGCGAGCCTAATAATGGAGACCATAGGATACTTTGTCAAGTTTCCTTCTCCCACTCAAAATTTTACAAATTTAGGCTAATCAATTTATCTAAGTTTAACCTAACTCAATCTTAACTCTTAAATTGGTTAGATCAATTTTAATGTGAATTGCCAAGTTTCCTAGATTTAAAACTAATCACATTATGGGACCTTCTTAATGAAATCGATTTATTATCTTGAACTTTTCTCCCGGATCGCTCCCCGGTTAGAGGCGCTCCGTGTTAAGGGAACTTTCAAAAACCTCATCGCCAGGCGAGCTTCTCGCCGGAGATCCATTCAATTTAATTAATCATTTTCATTAATTTTTAATTAACCCTTAATTAAATATCTATTCGATAGTGCTTATGTGAATTTAGGTCCAATTGTTTAAACAAATAAATCCACATTCGAATATTAATTTTAGTTTCTATTCAATTTTAAACATTTTAATAAATGAATATTATCTAAAATTAGCATGCATTTATCCTAATCTCATCGGCATAAATATTTTATAACAAGATAAAATCAACATGCTTTATCACATACATAAAATATAATAACAACTTTATCACATAATTATGTATGCATGTACAATTAAATCTATCTTAATCATACATCTATGGTGGGATTTCCTACATGACATACATATATGCATGAACAATTATTTATAAATTATATCTCATACAAATATCTAAATAATTAAACAACTAGATTGACCAGGTATTCTTGGCACTAATTTTACAACAAAATTAAAATTACAATAATTAAAACTTGTTGTAGGTCTTGAAGCTTGAAAAAATTTCTCTCTCCTCATCTTGATGTAGGCGTGGGAGGCCTTTTATGAAAGGAAATATTTTCTCCAATATTTTTCATAAAAGGTTTATTTTTCAAATAATTATCTTTTATCTATTTATGGAAAAATATAAAATAAAAGATTTTCCATAAATATTAATATATGTTTTAAAATATATTATAACGATATAAGATAATTAGAAATTACCCTTTATCTTTATCTTATATATTTAAAATATATATCTTTTAAAAGATAATATTGGAAAAATATCTTACCATATCTTGTCCACCAAAAAACCCTAGCCGCCGCCCTAGGTCCTTTTCTCCCTTCATTGGCCGATTTTTGCATCATCTTTTTCTTCCGTTATTCCCGACGATTACAAAAAATAATCCTATGCCCAAAATTGGGTTTACAAATTTTCTAATAAAATTTAAAACCTAATTGCCCAAGAATACCTAAACAGTCAACTAGCAAATCCACAATTTATATAACAATTTATATATATACATAAAACCGGTTTTTATGCAACCCACCGATTTTCGAAAATCACAATTCATGTTAATTAACGTAGGCTCTGATACCAATTGAAGGAACTATTTACTAAATTTGCGGAATTTTCTTTAGTAAATTAATTAACGATTAATTACGGATCCGTTAATAACATGCAATTGTGATCAAACTGTAATATAATGTAACGTCCCGTTACTTTTGGGGGTAAAATTTATTTTATTTTATTTTATTTTATTTATTTACTTTAATTAAAGTATTTAAGGTTAATTTAAAAAAAATAGTGATTTCGATTTTAGTAGCTATTTGCGTCCGAAATTCATTTAAATCGTTTTAATACTTTAAAATTGTTTCGGTGACATTAATAATTATTAATGGGCCAATTAATAATTTTTAATCATCTTTAGATTTATTTAAGGGCTTCGGGTTTCGTTTTTAAAGTAAAAACAAAAGAGGGACGTAGGCGTCATTTTCCAATTTCTTAAATATCTAAAAACACTATTCATCATCTCTTTAAATATCAAAAATTAGACAAAATTCATCATTTTTCCTTTCTCTTCTTCTTCTCCAACGTGAGCATCCATGGATGAGAAGAAAAATTCTTGTCTTTTCTTCGTTTCTCGCAACCTTCTCGATGAGGTCATTTGCGTTGGATTGCTCGGGATGAGGGCTATCTATCCCACCTAACCTTGTGCCGTTTTCGTTCTTTACGGGAAGCCCTAAAAAGTAAGTTTTCAAAACTTTTTACATGGTTTTGTTCGTTTTTTATTATAAATGAGTTTTGAAGTTGAAATCATGAATTTCCATCAATGAATTTGACGATTTTGAGCCCGGATTTTCGAAAAACACTATTCACCCGAAAACACTATTCATCCGAAAACACTATTCATCCGAAATCACTATTCACCCGAAATTCCCACTTGTTCTCATATTAGATATGAGTTGTAATATGTTGTGCAATTGATGAATTGTAGGTCCGATTGCTCGTTTGTTGATTCGTGGGAATTTGGATGTCACGCGAGCATGCAAGGTGAGTTTAATGTGAAAGTTAGTGGTTTTATGAATTTAGTTTCATTATGTAATTGTTTATCGATGTAAAAGGGAGATAACTTCTTAGAATTAAGTTTTGGTTGGAGACCTTAATTCGGAAGTGAGTGGAGAGAATTTGAAGTTATAATGAGTTCGATGAAAAGGAAACATCGGAGTGGTTTGGAAGTATTGCAAAGTGAATTGGAGATGTTAGATGAAAGTGAAAGTTTGAGGTACTTTGAGAAGGTTAGATCAAAGTAGCGTAGATGTTATTCTCAAAAGTATGAAAGGTTATAAAGATTCTGAGACCTATATGGTGAAATTCCTGAGACCTATATGGTGAAATTCCTGAGACCTGATATGGTGAAATTCCTGAGACCGATATGGTGAAATTCCTGAGACCGATATTGGTGAAATTCCTGAGACCTGATCTGGTGAAATTCCTGAGACCTGATATGGTGAAATTCCCGAGACCTATATGGTGAAATTTCAGACAGCAGACCGATATGGTGAAATTCCGAGACTGATATGGTGAAATTCCCGAGACCTGATATGGTGAAATCCTTGAGACCTATATGGTGAAATTCTGAGACCCTGATATGGTGAAATTCCCAGACCTGATATGGTGAAATTCGAGACTGATATGGTGAAATTCCTGAGACCTGATATGGTGAAATTCCGAGACCTGATATGGTGAAATTCCCGAGACCTGATATGGTGAAATTCCCGAGACCTGATATGGTGAAATTCCCGAGACCGATATGGTGAAATTCCCGAGACCTGATATGGTGAAATTCCCGAGACCTGATATGGTGAAATTCCCGAGACCTGATATGGTGAAATTCCGAGCCTGATATGGTGAAACTCCTGAGACCCGATGTGGTGAAAGTCCTGATATCCGATGTGGTGAAAGTCCTGATATCCGATGATTTGAGATATGGACGTCCTACCTCGTGGTATGTTGATTTTGATCCATACAATAGCACGATACGATGATCTTGTTTGGTAATAAAGATAGTTAATGTTACATTTACATATTCTTTAGAATTGTGTAGTAAGACTTAGTAGTGAATCTTACTTTACTTTAAGTCCTTATATCTATCTCATGGTATCAAATGACGATTACAGGTAATATATGACTATCAAATGATTGTATGGAAATTGGAAGTGTGGATGTGGGTAGTATTGAGCATTATAGGCCTTTGGACACGATTTCGGTTATGAGATTTTGTTCATAGGATTACTTGCTTTCGTTTTACTCTCACTAGCATGTTATACTAATGGTGCTACACTTACAAATTTTCAGGTAAACCTCGAGCTAAGAAGCGAGGTAGAGGAAGTGGTGTCGCGTGGATCGGCCGAGATGGTGTAAGGACAATGTTAAAACACTTTTGATAAGCATTAGTAAAAATGCTTGTAATCATATACTTTTTACATACTTGTGTCATTTTGAGCCCGTGAAGGGTGTATGTGTAAAGTACTTTGATGTTTTATGATTAAACTTTACTTTGGAATGCGCATTCCCGATTTATAGCTTTCTCTGGAAATTTGGGTTGTAAACAGGTTTTGGTTATTCGATTTTTAAACGAACCCATGCCGTTTTTCTTTAAAAATCGAGTCTTCATTGTGCATTTGAATTTAAAGAACTTAAGAAAGCGGGTCGTTAAATATAAATATTAGGTT
This sequence comes from Gynostemma pentaphyllum, assembly GCA_028015215.1. NCBI lineage: Eukaryota > Viridiplantae > Streptophyta > Magnoliopsida > Cucurbitales > Cucurbitaceae > Gynostemma > Gynostemma pentaphyllum. The sequence goes on from CM051355.1 coordinate 45,541,577, forward strand.
TTTGAAAACTTACATTGTAGATTTATGGAGAATCGGTTGGGGTTTCCTTTACAGCATCAATCCACTTCACCAAATCTTCTATGCTATATCCCGATCATAAACCAACCCGATTTGTGGGAATCGAACCGGAAGAACAAACAAAGAAGAAGAAAAATTCTTCTTATTTTGATATGCCAAAATCGGCTATAGGGAGACTAAAAGAGAGAATTTTGATAAAAAATCAAAGTATCAAATATGAGCACCCAATGGTCATATTTATAAGAAAAATAAGAGTTTGTTTCCTAATCAAATTAGAACTCTTATTTCATTTAATTTAAATAATCAAAATTATTTAAAATAAAAAAATAAAAAGAATGCAAGTTGGCACGGACTCCAAAGAAATTTAAGAAAAAATTTCTTTCATTCTTGACAAGTGGTGCTAATGCATATCCCATTTTATCTTCTTTTTTTTTTTTTTAATATTTATCTTTAGTTTTGTGTATTTAATATTTGAAAAATTCAAATAATATTTTCAATTTAAATACTTATTGCCAAAAATTCTCTTATTAATTAATATTGAACTAAGTCAATTTAATTAATTATTTTGGGCAAAATACTAATTTGTTTCATAAAACAAATATATTTAATTCTCTCCTTTTATTATTAAATTAAATAAACTTATTATTTAATTAGTAATATTAATTATTAATTTCCATTTAAATAAACTCATTATTTAAACAATTAATAATATTAATATTAATTTCCATTTAAATAAACATTTTATTTAAACAATTAATATTTCCCTTTATTTAAGTAATTAAATTACTTAAATATAATTCTTTCATCCTAGTTAAATTAATAACTTGGTTAGTTACAATGATGTATGGGCTAGCACAGGGACCTGATGGACCTATAGATCATGGGCTCCAATAATTATTGATTTATTAATTAAACTCATTAATTAATTAATCATAATTATTAACTTAGGGTAATTCCACTATAAACCCTAAGTTGAACTCCCCTCACTATAGATGGGTTATGTCCATTTGTTATTAAGTTTGTTTTGACATATCCTTCACGTGGTAATCTCATAATTACAACTGGGTCAAAATTACCGTTTTACCCTTGTAATTATCTCTTTTATCCTTGTGTACCCGATGATTCTCTAATGAACATTTTTCTATAGTTTTCAAGAATAGAACGATCCTTCTCGGGCCAGTGAGAAGGTGAGGCCTCATGTTCAAGTACCGAATCATTACAACAAGGGAGATACCTAAAGTTCCTAAGTTAGAATAGTGTCGCACTAACACTTTCATTTGTTTTAGGAAAGTTATGAATCCCATCTTGTATAGAAATGTTCCCAAGTACTATTTTAGTCATTTCCCCAAAACGGGAGTTTATCGAGTGTATCAGCAGATCACCCTCAACTATGTGAATCAAAGGAAAAGACTTCATTAATGTGAGTTCACAACTTACTCAGGATTGAGACGTATCAATCTTAATAACGTAAATTTGATATTATAAATCATTTCCTATCAACGGTGTTATTTAGGAATCGATTTATTATCCTGGTCCAGTCTTATATAAACTCATTATATATGATGTTTCCACTTGCATCTACATCATGCTAATGATTTGGATCAAATCAGTGAACAACATCAACAGTGTTACCAGAATAAGGTTTCCTAACCGTATTCGTTTACTGTAGACTATTTGAGTTACTATCTTGGACTAGATCCACTTTATATCTCATAGTAGTCAAGATTACAGACTTAGTAACTCTGGAATTTTCTATTATTGTTTGAATATTTAACGAATATCAACATATAATAAATTGCACAAAATTCACTAAAATAATACTTTTATTTATTCATAAAAATATTCTAATACAAATTACGAATTCTAGGGCATAAATCCCAACACTTTCTACCCATCCTACCCTTGGAGATCATCTCCTTCTGCAAGGGAAACCCTAGAAAAGTAAATTTTTAAGTTTTTCATAGTTTTTTTATTCTAAATGAAGTTTCAAGACGAAATCCTCATTTTCTTTCGGAAAATTTGAAGATTTCGTGGTTGGAACTTCAATGGGAAGTGTTTTGATTGTTTTCCCTCAAACCTTATATCAAAGTGAGCCAAAACCTGCCCCTATTTACCCCTCCTTGGGCGTGGGTGCATATTTGATAATTACCATGCTTTAATTTATTTTCCTTTCAATTTGGGTAGAAGAATCAAGCCTAACTCCTTATCTATTAGTACCTATTGATTGTAACCACCTAAAAAGTGCTCTAAACCAACCTGGATTACTCCTAAATCGCCTAAAACCCAGAAATTCCTTGTTCTTCAAAATCATCCCCTTGACGAGATCTTCTTGGACTTTACCAGGCTGTTTTTTGTATTGTATTTAGTTACGTGTCAATCGTTGCTCGATTTGTTAAATTAATGTATGTTAGGTGCAATTGAATTGTAGGTTTCAGTAACCATTCACGAGATCGATCCTCCCGCATGTAAAGGTCGACTACATTTTCAAGGTGAGTTTGAAGTGTTTTTTTGTGGTTTTATACACGGGTTGCGTTACAATGTTGTTTGATCGAAGTTAAGAGGGTATGTTGATTTTGGAATCCTAAAAGGATATTGGTTGATTAGATGGTTTTTGGATGTGGGAGTGTGTGTTTTAGGTTTTACTAATACTTCGGAGTTTTAGTTAGAATTCTGGAATGAAATTTTAGAATACGACTTTACTTGGTGGTTTCGAGATGATTTGGCGGTGTTCGAAGTGGTTCTTGGAAAAGGAAGATATCAAGAGGGGATTTTTGAAAAGTAAAGTATAATGCTGGGACTTAGAGTTTTTGTTTATGGGGACTAAGAGTTGGGCTATGCCATTAGTGGTTCCACTCATTCCGGTTTCAAATATTACTTTATGTTTACTTTGAGAAATTTCCTATTTCTTAGAATTGACAATGGTAGTGATTGATTTGTTCTTGCACGTACTCTTTACTTTTGTAACAATCATGTGTTAAGGTACGATAGTGGTAATACTATGGTTTGTGAAATTGTAAACCGTATGTAAGGCCCCGGGGGTTTAAAGTAGGGTAATTAGAAATTTCTTTTTTATTAGTATGTTATATTTAGTGTTTTAAAAGTTTGGGGAATAATTTTATATATGAATTTTGGTTAATTAGTAATTAACCATAGTTAATTTAGCCAAGAGTGGAGAAATTTAATAAAAGAGAATTGTTAACCATAGTTAAATTAGTGAAGGGGGTTAGTTAGCAAATGGTTTAAAGGGCAAGGATGCAATAGCAAAGGAAAAGAGGAGAAGGGCTAATAATTAGTTATTGGAGGTGGAGGGATTTGGGGGATAAAATGAGGAGCCTGGAGGGAGTTATAAGCAAATAGCATTTAGTTATCATTTTAATATTGGAAGATTAAAAGTATATAAATGAATTTGCATGAGAAAGAGAAAAAACAAATCCTCTCATTTTCTTCTCCTCACCGTCGCCCCCCCCCCCCCCCCCAAATTTTTGACAACTTTCCCTTCACTCAATCCTTGTGTTCTTGGGTGAAATTGAAAGGGGTTTTGATTGATTTATGATAGAATCTCTATATTAGGAAGGTCTACATAAGTGGTAAGTGGAATTTGTCAAAATTCAAGGTAAATTCTCACTCTAGGATTTCATATTTTTCTAGGTTTTCCATGAGGAATTCTTGAGTTCTTTTGTTTGGTGTTTAAGGAGTGATTGTGTGGGGTTTTCTTTCATGAGTAAATTCTGAAAATTAATCTTAAAGTGTTATTTTGAACCCTAAGAGAAATTAGTTTAGGTTTCATTTGTAAATGGAAGCCATGTTCAAAGAAAGCTTAAAACCTCCATTAATGGAGGAATTCCTAGCTTCTAGCTTTTGTAAATTTTGAGTTTTCTTGTCTTGTATGGGGAAGCCCTCAAATCTTGAAATTATGGGTGGTTATATGCCTATATGACTGTAACAACCTGGATTTATCAGTTTTAAAATAAAATTATATTTATTATTATAGAGTTAAAGTAATATTAATTGATATTGTTTTGTTAATTTAGAGTAGTATTATAGCTAAATTTTAATGTTAATAAGTAATGGTTTTTGGTAATCTTGGACCCTAATTTATTTCTATGTTAGTTTTCAATTTCAAATAGTGCACTGACATCGTCTCGTCGTCACGAGTCCAATGCAATGAACCATTTTCAATTCCGAACTCTATATATTTAGTTACTTTTTGTTTTCAGAATTTATTTATTTTTAATTTGGGCCTTAATAATTGGAGCCCATTCTTGGAAATATTGACCACTTTGCTTAGACTTACTTCTTAGATATCTTAACCCTAACCCTCTCTATCTCTCTCTCTCGATCTCTCCTTCTCTCTAATTTGACTCAACCGCCGCCCTTTTTTCTAGTCCCGACAAAGAATCGTTTTCCGACGAGTTAGCTCAACCCAAAACCATTCTAAAATGTTGAACCAAACCTAGAGGGTTTGTTTTCCAGTTTTTCCGACGAGGAAGAGAGCTACGACACCACTAACTTTTAGTTCCCAGTGAGAAGCTTGCTTCCTTATTTTCAATCTAGCTCATCTATTTGAGGAAGAGTATATTTAATTACGTTTGGTTGTGAAGGGAATTAGAAATCAAATCTATTGGGTGCGTTTGATTTGTGGGAGAAAGAAGTTCAAACTCCTTTCAAACAAAAAAATTTACAGAAGCTACGGTTTGGGATTTGTTCACGCAAGGAAGAAGAAAAGAGTGCCCTCGGTTTCCGTGCATGCCATTTGCAATGGGTTAGTATTGTCCACGCCCATATAGTTCATTTTGGTCAAAATAGTTTGATTTTGGTCAAAATTCATTTGAATTTGGTCAATTTTGGTGGCATTTGGTTTTAACTATTTGGTTTAACCCCTTTTGTCATCTTATGCACTTATCCTTCCACCACCTAATTTCCTTTTTAGTTTATCTTATTATATATATAAATATATATATATTTGTCCTTCAAAGTTTTAATTGGAAAATTATAGCTTAGTAATTTTATTTTAATTTATTGATCTAGCTTTAAATTTTATTTAGGTGGAAAGTGGTCAAATAAATTCGCTTTGTGGACGAAGATATTTTGCTAAGCTTGATTAAGGTGAGGGATAAATTGAGGTTCAAATGGTTCTTTGGGGAAACCCAAAGGGTCATTTGATTGGTTAATTGCGTTTATTTTTTTTTATAATGCATGAACTAAAGTTCGAATGTTAGTATTTGTATGGGTTTTTATCATGCATTATGAAATTGAGATGTGATTTGATAATTCTAGAACCGTTAGTAGCTAAAGAATATAGTATGTGAATGTGAAAAGTGTTTAATGAGCATTGATGTGAAATGGTTGCTGAGATTGATAGTTATTGTTGGAAGTAGAATTGTTTGACTTAAGTGGTGGGGTGTAATGCAAAAGTACTATATGAGTGTGAAATCGATGGGTTATTCCCGAAGATACTTGTGTGCTCCAAGTAAGCCTCATCAATGGGCCGGGCCGGGCCGGCCCTGCCCTTAAATGAATGGGCTTGGGCCGGGCCCGGGCCGGGCCTGGCAAGCCTGCTCTATAAATGGGCCGGGCCTAGCCCGGGCCTGACTTAAAAGGGTAAGCCCAAGCCCAGCCCACGGGCTTAGACCCATGAGATAAAATACGGGCCGGTCCGGGCTTGGCCCGTTTTTGCGGGCTTGGCCCAGCCCGTTCAAATTTTTATGCATTTAATTAAATTTCCATTAAATTATTAGTTGTATTTTTAAAAAATTATTTTTAACTTTTTAAACTTAAACTTAACTTTAAAATGATGAAAAAAAAATTAATTTAAATTTTTACTATTAAATTATTTATTTATATTTGTTCCTATATGTTAATTAAACTTAAATTTAGCTATAAAGTGATGAAGTTAATTTATTATTTTGTTATTATATATTTTTTTATTTATACTTTATTTTATATGGAATTAAACTTTTTAAATTAAATTTATTTATCATTCTTTTAACTTAATTTGACTATATACATATTTTTTTTTTAATTGAACTTAAAAAGAGACAAACTAAAATGGATAAATAATAATGATGAAATATAATGATTTCACCAAGAAATAAGATTTACATAATTGTTTTTCGAGAAATAATTTGCATCATTGTAATGTAAATACATCTCAACTAGGTTGCCACCTACTTATATGCATAAATCATGTGCAGTTTTCTCAAATATAAAATATATTTATATATATTTTATAATTTTTGTTTTAAAAAAAAAAAATATATATATATATATATTTTAAATAATTTTTGAACGGGCTTTGAACAGGGCTTAGGGCCGGGCTTGATGGGGGCCCTATGGATAAAGCCCGCGGGCCGGGCTTGGACTCAAATGCATGGTCCATATCCAGCCCATTGATTTATAGGCCGGGCCGGGCCTCGGTCCGGGCTTGATGGGGGCCCTATGGATAAAGCCCGCGGGCCGGGCTTGGACTCAAATGCATGGTCCATATCCAGCCCATTGATTTATAGGCCGGGCCGGATCTGGCCCGTCAACCGTTGACTTACGGGCCGGGCTGGGCTTGGGCCGGCCCACGGGCTTTATCCATATGATGAGGCCTAGCTCCAAGGTCAGCAAACCTTGAAAGTTAAGTGGGTCAGCAAACCCAGGAACAATCTCAAAGGGGCTAGAAAACCCCGGATATGTGCCCGTGTGAGACAGTTGAGCATTACACCCTGTTGTTTGTGTTTTGTTGTGATTTATGATTTGTGATAAGAGATGAGATATTATGGAATGATTTTGTTACGAGATATCGAAGGATGGAAGTATTATGAGATTGACGATGGAATTTTTTATGAGACTGTGATATAGAGAAATGCATTGATGTTTTTGATTTATTACATTTTCGATTGATCTTTGATAAAGGGTGGGTTGGGAGTCAAATGAGTGTTTGGTTAGTATTCAAAGAATCATTTGATTCTTGGTTTATTTCTCGTACTAGCGAGTGTCGCTAATGTTGCTACTTTAAATTTTTTTTTCAGGTAATCGTGGAGGTGCCTAAGCGTTCGTTGATCTATGATGGATGATGGATTAAGATTTATTGTTTTAAACTATACTTATGATGAACCTTAAAAACTTGTCTTAATCGAACTTGTCTATTTGGGTGGTATTTAGAATTTGCATATCATGGCTTGAATGTTATCTTTTCGTTTTCATGAATGATATAGAAACTTGTTTTTTGTTTGATGTTTGATTATGGAACGGTGATGTTAATCATGATAAATTGAATTTGATCTGGGAGTTGAGTATATTTTTAGATTAGGAATGTATTTACAGGTTATTGGCTAGTCCATATTTCAAACGTTATCATGCCGATTTTTTTTAAAAAAAATAAATAATATAAGTCTTCCATTGCTTGTAATGTTTTAAAATGATTTAAAAAGAGTCGGGTCGTCACAGTGGTCGTCACAGTGACACATGGAAAACATAGTGGAAGATCAACCAAATGTTTTTTTGATTAAGCCTTAAATGGTCGAAATTAATAATCTAAACTGTTTAGTTTGTGGGACTTTTTCCTCTTAGCGGGTTCGGGTTTTTGTGTTTAAGTTATGGGCTGAATTGTGATGTTATTATTAGACTAAATATGTATGGATTGGCTTGTTATAGGAAGAAGGTGAGCGTATACGATCGGGGCCAATTACGAAGGTGAGAACATAAAGAATCGGGGGGGGTGATTGTGATGCGATTCGCGATTCTTTACGTATTGTTATGAAGGGAGTTAGCTATGTTCATGAATGGTTTGAGGCCTATGAAGGGTGACTAGTAAGGAGGTGGAAGTATGAGGAAGTAACGAGAACTAAGAATTGAATCCGACCTTTATTTAAAGAGCTCGACGAGCTTGTTAGCTAAAACCGATATGTTTTTATGATTAGTCGTCTATACGAGCATGTTTACTTGTTGATATTTTTTTTACACTCTTAGTTCATGATCGAGTCATATACTGAATTGGGGCTATTATCATGAATACTTGAAATGTTAACGGTTATTGCTCAATGAAAAGCACACGAATAAGATATTGAGAAGTGGTACTTGAAATGTGAATTATATGTTTATGTGAATATTGAGAAAGATGTGTAGTATGATTGAGTCATATACTACTTGAAGGAATTGTCCTATTTATGCTCGTGGAGCCAAAATTACTTCTTTTGATAAGTGTTATAAGCAAACATGATTATTTCATTCATTTCCATATCACTTCATTCATGCATTTCATATGTTCAAAGTATGGCCATGGGGTCGTAACCCGTGTAATGATGAGTGGATGTTGGACGTTACACGTGGTTACCATGGCGAGATATTGTGTAGCTCCGAGGCGCTATGTGGTGGATGGCCTGGATGCTAAGTGGTTCTTACGATAATCTGGAAGATTGTGAAAGAGCTAAGGCTCAAATGTTAATTTATGATGTGTTGTGTATAGGGCGTAATGATACGCCAGAATTGTGAAAGTAAGGATTGTATGGACTAAGAGGTGGTAATAGAATGTGATACGAGGAGAATGTTATTGGCTTGACAAGAATACAGGTCTAAAATGCTTACGGTTTGATGTTGTATATTTATTTACATTGAATATCTTGATTAATTGCATTCTTAAGCATATGTTCTTGTTTGTCCATTATGTTATGAACATTCCGTATCACCGTTCATATTCTTTTGTTTTCACTGCGTGCCATAGTAAAAGGTGCTATAAAACACCTTTCAGGTATCGCTAGGGGTCGAGGACGTGGAGCGACAGGTGGTGCTCGTTGATGCATGGGATGAAGACTTTGGATAGGCCACCAAACACGCGAGTCACGTCTTCGGGTCGTAGAGTTTTGTTGTATTTTGGGGTGTAAGTTTCAAACACTTACTGTAAATATTTTATGATGTTTTATCGTTTGTAATAACTTTTTTATGGTGCACCACGTCTTTTACCATGTGTTTTATGACTTTTAAACTTTTATGATGATATGAAACGGTTGACAAGGCAGTTTTTCATCCAAGATTTAAGCAGGTGTTTAAAGAGTTTACATATATTTTATTTTCGAATGCTCATAGTCATGTATTAATGTTATTTAAGCCAAGTATGGTCCTTGCTTCAGCATGCGTACTCACAGCCTAGGCTTGCTTAACAAGCCAGGTCATCATATCGTACTCGAATTCATTAGATGAAGTACGTGAGTTACTTAAATGGAAAATTATAAAATGTACTCTGATACTTTATATTGAGTACATGAGACACATAGATGAGGTTTGTAAAGCATACTCAGATTCTTTAGATGGAGTACATGAGTTGCATGAACAAGAATGCTGCTAATGATAATGTATTATTTATTTATGAAAGTTGTCGCTGGTTGTATTTTCTCTTGTGATAATGGGAATGAAATGTATGTTTGATTGTGAATGTTCAAGATGGTAAGAATGGTTCTCTTCGGTACTATGTGGAATGAGAATTTGGGAAATGGATTCAAATTGTGTATAGGTTATTTGGGAGTATATAATGGGTAGTAAAGAGCATGCTAGGTCTTTAGACACAATTTCTAATATGGAATTCAATCATAGGATTACATGCCTCCATTTTACTCTCACTAGTATTTTTATGCTAATGCTGCTACACTGTAACTTTTTTAGGTACTCTTCGAGGTAGAGGTCGTGGTGTCACGTGATCTTGGGATGATGGACTTGGACAAGATATTTTGAGCATTCTAGGAATGCATGGACTCTAGTAAAACTTTAAACACTTTATTTTCTTTATTTTAATTATTGTGACAAGCAGGGGGGTGGTGTCGTTAGAGGATCCCCTCTCTCTCTCTCTCATTCCTGAGCAGCCTCAAGATCCGCCCTCTACCTCTGGTTCTCATGTTACTTTGTCCGCTTAGACCTTTATCTGGGCAAACCTCGAATTATGGTGCCTCTTCAAACAATGCTCTTTTTCCTCTTATCTTCTTCATTTTCTTTTGTTATGTTGCTGTCTATTCAACAACTTTAACTTGCTTCTTATTTACGCTGTACTTTATTATCTCTTCCCCTCTTCTTTTCACTTTTACAATTATGTGATGTTTTCTTCTTTTGGGTTGAGTGTTTCGCTTACGTTTTGGATAGCTGAAGCCTTTTACTCTAGAGAGGACATTAGCGCTCGGATGAACCGAGGTTTGTGCCTCTAGAAAGGGATTTAAATGCTCGGATGAGCCGAGACTTGTGCCTCCAAGCTGCGTAGCCAAAAAGTGCATAGCCAGGAAAAATTTACGGCCATGGTGTAACTAAATTGAGACTTGTCTTAGTTGGGTCGCAAAAAGTCAACTATATATGGCGACCAGGGTGTCACAAACTTGGTATTGTGGAGTCGCAGATATGAAAGTTATTTGGGCGATGGTTAGTCACCGAAATTGCCATACTGGGGTAGGAGTAATTTAAGAATTATTTGATACGCTAGAGTCATTGGTGTGACATTACATTTGCGACGCGCGGATCACGTATTATTATTTGTTTATTTATTTATCTAAGAATTATTTGCTACGCTAGGGTCACAAATATTATTATTTGTTTTTTTATTCTTTTAATAATTAATTTCAAAGTGAATATTATTTTAAATAATTTATATAATAAAAGAAATATATTTTACCATGTTAATTTATTTAGTATTATTAATATAAAATACAAAAATAATTCATATAAATCCAAAAAAGTTATAATTCGAAAACTACTGCGGGGGTGGGGGAAGGGGTGCTGAAGATGAAGGGCCTAGGTTACTCGGGCCACGAACACTGTAACGTCCCGTTATTTTGAAGTGATTTTTTTTTTTAATTTTATTATTTATTTATTTAATTTAATTTAATTTATTTCTATAATTTATTTTATTTTAATTAAAATATTTAAGGTTAGTTTAAATTAGTAATTTCGAATTTAGTAGCTAATTTCGTCCGAAAACCGTTTTAATCGTTTTATTAGCTTAAATTAGTTTTGGTCATATTAAAAATTATTAGCGGGCCCATTATTTATTTTTAAATACTTTTAAGATAGATTAGAAGTACTTAAGTTGAATTGGAATTAGAAACGTAAAATAACGAGCACCCGGAACAAGTTTTCTTAAGGAAATTAGAGGAGGGGCAGTATCATCTTTTACCAGAATTTATTTATATATATCTACTACATTATTTCAAGGATAATGATAAGAAAAAAAAAGAAAAGAGACGTGAAAATGAAGCCCTAAACCCGTAGCCTAGCTAGAGAGGAGGAAAAGGGAAGAGAAAGAAACTGTCGCCCTGGCTTCGTTTCTTCGACCGTTTTCATCGTGCCTTAGCTCATTGGAAAGCTCTCGAGACGTACTTTCTACCCATCCCATCAATCGAGGCAATCCATTCAAGATCCAGGAGATACAAGGTGAGGAAGAAATGGGTTTTTGAGTTTTCTTTTTATCCAATCTTGTATGCAAGCCTTGATTCGTTTTTCTCGGGTGTTGTTTGTGAATTCTAGTTAGCAAAAATCACTTTGGATGAGGTTGTTGTATTGGATCTAAACCCGAGTCGAATGGAAAACCCGTTCCATTTGCTTTTCTCTCACTTAGTGATGGCTAAGGTGTTTAGTTTGTTATTGTTTTGTATTTTACGTAATTTTTTAGGTATCAAGTATTGTGTAAAACCCTAAATCAGGGTTACCCACTGATAATTCAAAACTCCAAAGTACCTAAAACCAACCCGGAACACCTCTAAAATGCCTAAAAGTCAAAAAACTAAGCCCGAACCTCATTTTCCTTCCTATGGCCAAGAGCACCATAAGGCTAAAAACTGGGTTTTTCGTCGTTTTACCCGTTTAGATGTTGATGGTTCAATTTCAGGTTAATTAATGTTTATTGGATGTAACTTATTTGTAGGTTGGTAATTGCTCGAGTGGGATCTACCTCGACACTTTGGAAGTTCGGTTCCAATTCTAAGGTGAGTTTAAAAGGAAGTTAGTGATTTTATGAATTAAGTTTCATTACGATATTGTTTATCGAGGTTAAGAGGGAAACCAACACCTGAGAGTTATTGTTTGGTTGGTGACTTTAGACTTGGAAGTGAGTTGAGAGATTTTGGAAGTTCTAGTGTTTATGGGTGAAAAGGTAAGAATGAAGTGGATGTTTAAGGCACTTTGAGTGGTTTGGGAGCCAAAGTTTCTTAGAGATTACACTTGAGTGATAACTCATGTAATTCAAGTAGTTTATGATCTTTAGTACTTTAGTAGTTTCTCTTTCAAGTAATCTAACTTACTAGGCAACTTGATGACTTGTGTTATGGTAAGACCGTACAGGGTAGTATGTTGATGTTTATCCATACGGTTGCCCGATACGATGACTTGTGATATGGTAAGACCGTACGGGGTACTATGTTGATGTTTATCCATACGGTAGCCCGTTACGATAAATTGTGATATGGTAAGACCGTACGGGGTAGTATGTTGATGTTTATCCATACGGTAGCCCGTTACGATAAATTGTGATATGGTAAGACCGTACGGGGTAGTATATTGATGTTTATCCATACGGTAGCCCGTTACGATGATTTGTGATATGGTAAGACCGTACAGGGTACTATGTTGATGTTTATCCATACGATAGAACGTTACGATGACTTGTGATATGGTAAGACCGTACATGGTAGTATGTTGATGTTTATCCATACGGTAGCCCGTTACGATGACTTGTGATATGGTAAGACCGTACGGGGTAGTATGTTGATGTTTATCCATACGATAGCCCGTTACGATGATTTGTGATATGGTAAGACCATACGGGGTAGTATGTTGATGTTTGTCCATACGGTAGAACGTTACGATGACTTGTGATATGGTAAGACCGTACGGGGTAGTATGTTGATGTTTATCCATACGGTAGCCCATTACGATGACCTGTGATATGGTAAGACCGTACGGGGTAGTATGTTGATTTTTATCCATACGGTAGAATGTTACGATGACTTATAATATGGTAAGACCGTACGGGGTAGTATGTTGATGTTTATCCATAGGGTAGCCCGTTACGATGATTTGTGATATGTTGAGACCGTACGGGGTAGTATGTTGGTGTTTATCCATACGGTAGCCCGTTACGATGACTTGTGATATGGTAAGACCGTACGTGGTATTATGTTGATGTTGATCCATACGATAACACGTTACGATGAAACTTGTTTGGTAACAAAGAAAGTAGTGTTATACTTACATATATCCATTAGAATTTGTGTAGTAAGACTTAGTATTAGTTATTACTTTTACTTCAAGTCTCCATTTAATTTTCATACGAGATTGAAAGTCTATTATGAGGAGTATATTACTACCGTATGATTGTATGGAAATTGGAAGTGTGGAATGGATAGTAAAGAGCAATTTAGGCCTTTGGACACAATTTCTGGTATGAAATTTTGTTCATAGGATTAATTGCTTTCGTTTTACTCTCACTAGCATTTTTATGCTAATGTTGCTACACTTACAAATTTTCAGGTAAACCTCGTCATAAAAATCGTGGTAGAGGAGGTGGTGCTGTATGACTTGCTGTGTTTGTGAATGGACAATAATATGCATACTTATGGTTTAGCATTCTTAGTAATGCTTGCGAATTATTTCCCATCTTTCATACTTGTGTTCTTTTGAGCCCGAAAGGGTATTTGTTTATAATCTGTAAATGTCTTATGATTTAAATCTCTTTTGGAAGTTTAAATTATATGCTGCTATGTGCATTCCTGATTTATCGCTTTCTCTGAATATGAGTTGTTGTAAACAGGTTTTGGATAGCCGATTTTTAAACGAACCCATGCCGTTTTTCTTTAAAATTTGAGTCTTCCGCTGTGCATTTTAATTTAAAGAATTTAACGAAAATTGGGTCGTTACAAACACCGAAAAATGCAGTCAACGCAGCTGCAACCATAGCTAGGACTTGATCCTTGACAAGTGCATCGATGGAAGAACGCATCTCAAGCACCTATTATTGGAGCTGCTGAACCTCCTCACGCAGTTGCGTCTCAACAGAAGGGTTTCTATGCGAAGAGCTGCTCTCAGGTCGATGCACATTTTCCTAAAGACGTCACTCGTAAGATCCAAGCCTAGGTACAAATCCATCTTGATGAACGCCACCTGCCGCCATCAAGAAAACTTCTTCCCGGTTTTTCTGAGTCAGTTGGGAGTCTTGAGTTGGCAACTGTTGAGAAAAATTGTCGTTAAAAAGCACCTGTTTAATTAAAAAGTAAATAAACACTTAAGGCAGAATATTTTATTTAAAAACATATAAAATTACAAAGTATGGTAGACAAAACATTACCTGAACCGCTCGCTGTTGTCTACAATAGTCCCTTCTTTCATCATGTGTAAGACTAAATGCAACTCATCAAGCGGGATAGGACGTCCGTGCTTTTGTTCCTAGGAAAAATACAAAACAAAACAATTTTATATTATTTGAAATGTAGATTTTTTTTATTACATTATGAAAACAAATAGAGATAGACAACTTATCAAGCGACGATGGTGCTCGTCGTGAGGGCAGGACCCACCCATTGTGTACAGAAGAGTTGGCCAAATGGTTAGCCTGGTTCCTCACAGATAGATTGAGTGCTTCAGCAGTTTGCATGCTAGTGACAAGCCTGACTTGTTCCTCCTCACTCATTTAGGTACGGCGGTTCACTGTGTGCTTACGGCGAGCACGGTACAATAGGTCTTTATAACGGCCCATCACGTGTTTATCCCAGAGGGGAAACAACATCTTGTCTGTGAGATCAGAACCGATAGTAAAATTACCTTGCAAAAATAAATAATTAAAGAATTAAGTAATAATGTAGTGAAACGAAAGGCAACGTAATAAAATAATTTCTATGTAGTGAAACCAAAGTCAACGTAAAAAATTTTACCTTCCAGTTGTCGAACATCCTCTTCTTTTCAGTAAAAAGGATCTTCGTCCAGAGAAACTCGTTGGGAAGAGGACTGCTCTGAAGTACCTCTCGAAACTGTTTTATGTGGCTATAATATGATATTACATTAAACAAATATGATTATTTATTAAATAATTAGAATAATAAATAAATAAATAAATTTAAGATTGAATACGCGTTACATACTCATTTCCATCAATCTGAAGTAATGATGGATCGTCAGGGACCGGAGGTGGAATGAGGGAACTGGAAGCAACTAGAGATGTCGTAAGTGTCTCCTATGTTGAATGTGGAGTACCGAGCGTGACTCAGGTACTCCCGTAGGAGGAGGAGGGACAGTGGGGTTGGGAGTCTCGACGACCGTCTCGTATCCTGTGACAAAAGTTTTTTCTACTTTCTTTTAATCTCTCAACTATTCTTTTATTTATTTAGTTTAAATCTGATATGGGAGAACTAATGCATGGCGAAAAAATGATGAAAATAGAAAACTCAATAAGGAAACTCAAAGATCATTATCAACAGATAAAGAATTGTACGTCTCTTTCGCTGATTAATAAATTCCTTTCTTTTAATTTTAATTGAAAATTAATTTCTTCATCAAAGAGCCAAAAACCAAGGTATGATTAAGATCATCATAAAGATAGGCAACAAAGTCCTCTGTCGATAACCATCTATTACTCATGGCAACATAGGTTTCTTATCCTTCTCCCTCAGATTCTTTTTCAATAAAAACTTTAGTTATAGTAATTAATATCATTTTTTTTCTTATAAACATTTTTAATTATATATATTTTATGCATCATTACGTATAGGAGATGATACCACCGTTCATGAAGAAGGGTTTCCTTCTCCCATGGAAGACTTCCCTTCTTTTACTTATGAACCAACCACAAAGGACTTGTCACAAGTTACCTCTTATTTCCTTATATATTCTTTATTTTTTTATTTTAAATCTTACCTTGGCTTTTTTTTTCTTTAACAATATTGATGATATGGGAGAACTTAAACATGATGATAAAAAATCAAATATGAACAAATATGGAAGAGATAAGCAATTAGTGGTATTATATTTTTTAATATTTGGTAGAACAGTTATTGTTTAATATTTTGTGAGTATTTGCACTTTTTTTCCTTTGTTAATACAAGAGTGTTTGCACTTTTTTTTTCCTCTTTTTCTTATCAATATAATGGTTTAAAACTTATTGAGATACTCTTAAAATTGCAATCATGGCAACATTTTATGACATTAAACTAATTTAATTAAATTGTAATACCAAAAGAAATTTCAATAGGTTTAGAATTAAAGGTTACTATTTTAATTTTTCAATTTGCTTTAAACTAATTAAATGAGTTAATGGTGGTGGCATCCATAGCTCCATAATCCTTTAATCTATAACATTTATGAACTTTTGTACACGATTTTTGAAACTCGTTGAATTGCTACGAAAATCTCTAACTTCTATATTCAAAACTTAGTGCACATTGTTTATTAAAAAATTTAATGTATTATAAGGCAATTATTAACTTCTCAACTATGTATTTCTTATATTGCTATTTAATTCTTTTATAACTTTAATTTTAGATAGCTCTTTTTATATCTATTTTAATTTTTTAGGAGGGCATCAACAGTTACAAAATCATATAGATACAACGTAATTTTTTAAGTAATGTCCTATTTTTTTTAGAGGATAAGTAATTGTTCATTTGGACAAAATGTAATAAGTAATGTATGTAACAAAATATTTAAGCCTTTTTTTAGGATGAGTCAAAAAAATTCTTACATTATTAATCTATCATATAATCTATTTTTTTATATAGATAAATGTAATAAAATATAAACAATAAAAAAGAAACTAAACCAATAAGATATTTAGCATCCACTTTAGAAATAAAAGCATTGCACATGTTCGAGATATCAAAAAGAGTGATTATCCCATCGTGTGTGCCACTAGTTGAACTTTTTTATTCGATAACCATTTTACAATTTTAAAAGTGCTTTTTTTATTCCCAATTTTTTCTTTCATTTTTTTAAATATCGTTAAAGTAATTTTTAAATTGTTATGAGTTAATTTGAGTAATGGACAATTTAATATTGTTTTTTTTTCATAAAAATACAGGTTTTTTATATATATATCTGTAACGTCCCGTTATTTTGAGGTGAATTTTTTATTTTATTTTATTTTATTTATTGCATTAAAGTGTTAAAGATAATTTTAGAATTTGTTATTTAGAATTAAATAGTTAATTTTTGTTCGGAAACCTTTTTAATTGTTTAATTAGCTTAAATTAGTTTCAATAGTATTAATAATTATTAATAGGCCAATTAATAATTATTAATCACCTTTGGGCTAGTTTAAGTGGTTCGGGTTTCGTTTTAAAAGCTTAAGGCAAGAAAAGGACGTAGGCGTCATTTCCGGAATTCTTAATATCCTAAAACTATTCACTATCTTCTTTATTAAGCCAATTTTAGACAAAAATCATATTTTCTTCTCATTTTCTTTCCCAAACCCGTAGCTTTGAGAGAAAAAAAGAGGAGAGAAAGAAATGGTCGCCCCGGCTTCGTTTCTCGACCGTTTTGCGCGATTTCGGATGCGTTGGAAAGCTCTCGCCGAGACCTTTCTACCCATTCCACTCTTGGGACGATTCCACCTCTATAAGGTAAGCCCTAGATTTCGAATCTCAACACTTTTCTTCATGGAAATTGAGCCAACTTGTGATTTCTTTAACAAAGCTCCACTTTCTTCTCAAGTTTGTTACTAATTGATGTGGGGAAACCTTTGGGAACCGTTTTTCTCAACTTTCCCTAAACCCTAGAATAGGGTTTGAGCCAAAAGCCATTTATTTTAGTTTTTTCTCATCTTTGTTGTTGATGAGGATTTTGAATTTGTTATGTTTTGTGATTTTACTAAATTGTTCGGGATTGAACTTTTGACCTAAACCCTAAATCATGTTTACCCATTGATATTACCAACCTCCAAAGTGCCCAAAACCAACCCAAAACCCTTTTAAAGTGCTTAAAAATCCGGAAAACAACCATCACCTTGAAATCCCTTTGAGCCGTGGGCCTCTTGGGAACATTTCCGGGCTGTTTTGTCTTTTATTTTAGTATTGTGACGATCGTTGTCATTTCGGTTAATTAATATACTTTAGGTGCATTTTTAATTATAGGTTTTGTGCATCGTTCGTGAATTTCGGTCAACCGGTGGTTAGGAGTTGACTACTTTTTTAAGGTGAGTTTAAAATGGTTGTGATTACTTTTATGTTTCCGAATTGCTTGACGTTTATGTTAAATCGAGGTTAAGAGGGTTATTAGACTTTAGAACTTTCCAAGAGTGTATGTTATTTGGGAGTTAAGGAAAGTGCATAAGGAAAATTAGTTAAGATTGGTTGTTGTTTAAAGTAAGATGTTATTGGTGGATTAAGTTATATTCTCGAGGAGAATTAGATTCCGGAATTTGGAGGAAAGTATTAGGTACTCCTTTTATTTTGAGTGGTTAGAAAAGTTAAAAGAAACTTTGGAGAGATTCTTGTGTAGAATCGAGTTAGTACGATATTATTAGTGATGAGATTCACTTTTTGGTGTTACCAAAGGGAGTAGTAAGTATGGCATTATGATATGCGTGATTTATGATTGGTGACAGTGAGATCACGGTACGATTTGTGATTGGTGACAATGTGGTCACGGTGACAATGAGGTCACGGTACGTTTGTGATTGGTGACAATGTGGTCACGGTGACAATGAGGTCACGGTACGTTTGTGATTGGTGACAATGTGGTCACGGTGACAATGAGGTCACGGTACGTTTGTGATTGGTGACAATGTGGTCACGGTGACAATGAGGTCACGCGATGCGTTTGTGATTGGTGACAATGTGGTCACGGTGACAATGAGGTCACGATGCGTTTGTGATTGGTGACAATGTGGTCACGGTGACAATGAGGTCACGATGACGTTTGTGATTGGTGACAATGTGGTCACGGTGACAATGAGGTCACGGTACGTTTGTGATTGGTGACAATGTGGTCACGGTGACAATGAGGTCACGGTACGTTTGTGATTGGTGACAATGTGGTCACGGTGACAATGAGGTCACGGTATGTTTGTGAATGGTGACAATGTGGTCACAGTGATAGTGAGGTCACGATATAGTTGTGATTGGTGATAAGTGGTCACGGATGAATTGTGAAATGTGACAATGTGGTCACAATGTGAATAACGTGTGGAATGACGTAAATGATAGAAATTTACTTTGTTATTTACTTTGTTATTTACTTTGTTATTTACTTTGGTATTTACTTTGCTATTTACTTTGTTATGCCTTAGTACTATTTCGTTGTTTTAGTACACATTAT
Organism: Gynostemma pentaphyllum; assembly: GCA_028015215.1. Taxonomy (NCBI): domain Eukaryota; kingdom Viridiplantae; phylum Streptophyta; class Magnoliopsida; order Cucurbitales; family Cucurbitaceae; genus Gynostemma; species Gynostemma pentaphyllum. Next base: position 45,560,852 of record CM051355.1, read on the forward strand.
TTACGAGTTTGAATGTTTACTTTTCAAAATTACGATATAGTAGAATGGGATTTGTTTTTCTTATGTAAAGTACTTGGGAATATGGAATGGGTAGTAAGAGCACATTAGGATTTTTGGACACATTTTCCGATATGGGATTCGGTCCATAGAAGTGCTTGCATCCATCTTATTCTCACTAGCATTTTTATGCTAATGTTGCTACACTTAAACTTTTTCAGGTATTACTCTTAGTAGGGTACGAGGTGGAGGAGATGGTGTTGCTTGATCACGAGTGGATGGCTTTCGGGACATGGACTTTAAATGTACATTTTGGGAGCATTCTACGAATGCTTGATAAAAATCATATGTCATTACTTTTAAACTTGTATTTATGGCTCATGAGAATTTAATAACCGTTGTAGATTATTTTGTATTATTTTCTCGATTTTGGGTATAAAATGGAGTGAAATGTCGATTGTTTTAAATTCTCTGGATTGAGCCCATGTAAACAGGTTTAGGGAGTTCGTATTTTAAACGGATCCACGCCAAATTTTTGTAAAAATAAGTCTTCACCTGTTTTACTCATGATTTAAAGATTTGAGAAAATTCGAGTCTTTACAATATCAAAACTACCAAAAACCACCACGGAAATTTAAATTACATTGTGAAAAGACAAAACATACCCCTTGTATAGACACGACTCTTTAAAATAAAATCAAATCGATACCGCAAGCGGAAGACTTGAGAAAATGAATAGAAAACCTTTAAATCGATAAAATATCCTTTCATTTTCCATTGAAAACCAAGATCATTAAACAATCCAAGATGGAAAGCGCCTTCCTTTTCATAAATTCAAAATCCAAAATAAGATAAGAACATAAATCTAGAAATCTCAACGAAAGGGAAAATGAAAGTAACATCGCTCAAAAGAGCTCAACAAACCAAGTACAAATTTACGGAAAATAAAAGTGTCATGACACGTGCAGTTTATGGACTACAACAATCCAAGTCCATCCATAACCATCATCCAGAATCATACCGCACCAGCTCCACTACCACGACCGCGACCACGTCCTGTACCTAAAAGTGTAATATCATAAGCGGGAGACCCAGTGAAGATAATTGAATATAAAGTAACTTTAGATCCCAAATCCAATCCGGATTTGTGTCCAGCAAAACCTATTATATTTTGACTACCCAATCATACTTTTGAATGTAAAAATCATGCAATTCTCCCAAGAATAAAGAACAAGAATAAATATCATGCAAGTGTTAGGATCGGTATGGCAACCCTAGAGGGGGGGTGAATAGGGTTTTAGATTAATTTAAAACTTTTTCGATTAATGACTTCTAATTAACAAGTTAATTAGACTTTTTAAGATCAAATACTTAATATGAATTTTATCCTAAAATTCCCTTTAATAAAGTAAACTAAATTTGAATAATACTTGGAAATATTAAACCACAATTAATTTCTAACAACCAATAATTTCTCAATTTAATTCAAACAATAAATATGTCAAGCATTAATTTAATTTCCAATTATTGATATTCAATGATTCCTAATAAAAATGCACAATAAATATTTAGCAATTTATATTGGTGCAATAAGTAAAGAGGAAAGGGTTAGAGAAATGACACCAAGATGTATAGTGGTTCGGCCAAAATCCGGCCTAGTCCACTCCCCGAGCACCTCTCGAGAATTTATTACTTTTTCCGGGAGCAAAGTAGAACCCAATCCTTTTGCGGGATCAAGATCAAACCCGACTCTTTTACACGGGATCAAAGTCAAACCCAAACCGTTCTTTTTCCGGGCTCAAGAACAAACCCAACGTGTGAATTATAATTTTTCACACAAATACAAACTCTCCCAAAAGAGTAGATTTACAAGTTTAAATCTCACAACAAATGGAGAAATCACTCCCCAATAAAGCCCTTACAATGGCTATGTAATTTACACTTAATGCTCACAAAAAGGCTCAAAATGATGACTAAAAAATGAAGAACTTTAGAACTCAACAATCTGAAATTTGCCTCTGTTTTTGGTTGTTGTGTCTAATCTATCAATTTCGAGCTTCTTAAATAGGCAATAAAAATATTACCGTTTTCCTACTGTTCATCCACCTTCATAAATAAATTTGACTTCAATGGTGTGAATGGGAAGAGAGAAGAGGCTCCATTGTTTGACAAAATTGGAGGAAGAAAAACTGGTAGCCACTGCCATTTTCGTCTGAAATTATTTCCAGAAATGAAGCTGAAGGAGAAGGGCCTGAAATGACTTAATCACCCTTTTTGTCTTCAAAGAAATTCAAATCAGTGAAGGGCATTATTGTAATCAACCCAATGTAGTGTAATAATTGCTTGGAAAAGTCAATAGAGATATCCACGTGTCAATCATTCGTTGGTCAAGCAAATCGATTTGAAATTAATAATAATAATATTATTAATAAAAACTTGATCGCCAGGGGCAATCCTGGCAGCAGACCGTTGTGAAGAGATTTAAAAATTCGGTCGCCAGGAGATAAAGTAATGGTCAGGACATAGAAGGCATTGACCAAAAGACCAGGGGTATATAGGACAAATCACCAAACCTGGAAAAAGCAAACGTGGTGGAGGAGACAACACGGACACGTGTCGCGCAATGAATGGCGGAGCCAGAAACGCGTGGGACCCGCGTGCGGGCGTGCGGCAGCGCGTCGGCGTCTGGGGTCACGCGCGAGACGTGGCGTCTTCTGGACCGTTGGATGGCGAGCCGAGGCGAGATCAACTACGCCAACGATTCTGATTTTTCCTTTTTCTTTTATTTAATTTATTTCCAAAATATATATATAATAATGGAAAAAAATCCTGGAGCGTCGATGATTGTTGACCTTCAATCGGACGGTGCTTATTAATTCGTAATTTCATTTTCCTTTTTCCTTTATTTTATAAATCAATAAATCGATCCATTGATTCATAAAGAGGTAGATCGATCGGTGGAATAAATATGAATATTTCCTTTTCTTTAAATCATAATTATGAATAATCTGGGCCCATGAATTTGAATTTCATCCGATCGACGGATGAGAATTTGAGCGCATAATAAGATCCATGAAGCTTGCCATATACGATCCGATTTAAATAATTAATTTAATTCCAATCTTCTAAAATTAATATCTCATTCGTTTGAAGTCCGATTGAGTCGATTCCAATTGCGTTGGACTCGTTATAATTTTCTCTACGCATAGGACTATCAAAACACAGAAAATTGATTAATAATAAAAACACGTTTGTTATCATCAAAATAAGAATAAGATTAATTGGCTTAGAAAGTCAACAGCAAGTAGTCAAGTCTCCCAAACTCTTAATAATTAGAACACGTAATCATACGTTTAACTTTCAGGAAAATATCTAAAACGAGTTATGCTCACGTAGTCTTACTAAGAATAAGATCAAGATCATAGAGTCAAGAACATATAACTTAGAACATAGAACATAGATCATGTTAATAATGTCAGATGATGCAAGCTCATGTAGTCTATGCACGATCCCATTATCTCACTCCAATATCAAGTAAAGCTCATGAAGCCTTTACTTTCTTATCAAGAACAAATCCAAGCTCACGTAGTTTTTGCATTATAGAACAAGAACAAGAACTTCCTGGGTAAATAACGTCAGATGATGCAAGCACACGCACTCAATGCACGATCCCGTTATCTCACCAATGACATGCAAAGCTCACATAGTCTAAGAAGTCTAGAATATATATGTTTCAGAGTAATTATGAATAATATCAGATAATGCAAGCTCACACAACTACATTATCTCATTATTCATCTCCTCCGTTCATGCAGCTCACGTTGTTTATGCATTCCTCATGATACATGTATCGAACCATGAATAATACCAAACAATGCAAACACAAGTAGTCTATGCATTATCTCATTATTCATCAACATGCAAACAAGTGTGATAATATAGAATCAGAAATTCGAGAATCAAAATATAAACAGAGAACCAATTTCAGAACATCTCATTAGAGAAATATTAATCAAGAACATGAGAACATATAGGGTCATAAGCCCATACTTTGATCGATCACAACAATTTTGAAATCATCGAGGGACTTATATACTAAAGACCAATGCTGGAAGGCCCAGTCTCAATAAAAGTCCAACGTAATGAGAAACCTCGATATCGTAAATAATCTCTAAGAGCATAAGATAACCATTGCTAGGAAGGCCCAGTCTCAGTAAAAGCCTAAGGTAATCAGGAAATCTCGATATCGTAAATAAATCTTCAAGAACATAAGCTAACCAAACTTTAAGCATAAAAATACTTAAGCCCAAAAATTCCATACTTTAACTCCCAAGAATATGTAAAATCCATAATTTCCCAATATCAATTCTATACTGCCGATTCCTATTAAATCATAAAATTAGCATGCTAAAATCACTTAATTCTAATTTTAACTTAACTCCTGAATCATACAAATCGTTTAAGAATTTAGTTCCTAAATATACTGTAAATTCTAGTTATCCTCACCTTTGAAGCTTAGTGAAAATGCTAGAATCAAGAACCGACTTCAAATTAAATAAGAACAACGTCCCTAAAGTTTCATAGAACTTGGAAAATAGTTAATTACAATTAATTAGTGAGAGAACAGGGTTAAAATAGCAAAAACTTGCTCTAATTACGAAGAAAACCAACTGAACTAGACTGAACCGGACTGTTCTTCCTCAATTTGAAGCTCATAGATGTGAAGCATAATGAAAAGAAACGCAGCTAACTTTTTGTTCTTTTCCGAAGACGCTTCTCAGGGGTTGACAGTGGGAAACGATTGAAATAGGGTCGCTTAAGTTGACTTGTTCCAGAAATCGAAGCTAAACAACGAACCCGACCTCAAACGGCAAGGATTCAAAGATTGGCGAGTTCCATTTCTTTAGGTCATAAAGTGAGCATGGGTTAGTTCCAAAACTTCCTACATTAAAGCTTAGACAAGAATGGAGTACTCACCTTGACGGAAACAAGACAAATAGGCCAAACATTTTCCGGTGAACCTCCACTTCTCAGCTTCAATGGAAGACGCCCGTGAGACACGATGGTGAAGCAAGAATGGTAGTGGCGTTGGCGGCGGAAGAGAGAAGGAAGGGAAAAAGTTAAATAAATGAAAGATAAAAAGGAGAAGGGAGAGACGGCGTGCCTACGAAGGAATGAAAAGAAAAGAAAAGAAAAATAAACATAAGAATAATAAAGTAAGGAAAAGGATGGTGTGGTGAGCGTGGAGACAGAGCTGAGGATTCCTTTTTTTTTAATTTCTTATTATCGTTTTTGTTTTGTTTTCTTTTTATTAACTAAAGAATTTAAATGAATAAAATTAAAAAATAAGGAAAATGGACCAATGGATTGTTGCCCTTATTTTTAGGAATAAGACAAAAAGTTGAAGGGGCCCCACTTTTATTACTCTCCTAAATATCTTACCAAACCCTAAGAATTTAACTTGCTTAATTAATAATTTATTTTAAATCCATCCAATTAATTAGGAAAACTGAAATTAACAACTAAATAAAATTATTTAGGTCCTAAATTAACTATGTTAAGCTAAGCTAAATTAATTAACTTATAAAGCTTAAAAAATTAAATTAAAATAAATAACTAAATAAATAATAATAAAAAATTACCACGAATTAACGAGACGTTACAATCTACCCACCTTAAAAGGCTTTTGGGCCCCTGAAAAATGCTCCTAAGTAAACAAATAATACGAAAGCAGAATGTCCCAAAACAGACAAGGTACCTCATCCTCTCATGCTGTAGCAAAAACACGGGCCTGCTATTATGCAGGTGCGGGAGGTGCCTGAGGTGGCAAAGGATCAACCGGCGGTGCTCCGTGCTGCTGATCAGGCCTACCCTGTACTCTACCCTTCCCTATCTCAGCCCTGAGCTGGCAGTGCCTGAGGTCTCTGTCTACCACCCTGAAATTTATTATCACACGGTGGTGGCTGAGGCAGCTGTGACCTACAATCGGAAGAACGGTGCCCAGAACCTCCACGTTGATAACATCTTGGTCGAAGAGTACATCTCCCTGAATGGTAACTGGCACAGTTGGGACAATAAGGGCTATCCTGCTGCTGCTGTTGCGGCCTCTGTTGAGATGGAGTCTCTCGACCTGTATGGTCATCCTCCGCCTTCCTCTTCTGAGAGGAAGTCTGTCCGGTCGCTGCCAACTGGCCTTTATTTTTTTGAAGATTCTACATCCAAATAAGGGGCAATGGAGAGAGCCTCCTCATAAATAATTGGACGCAAGGCGCGCACATGTCCTCTAATATCATCTATCAAACCAACAATGAATCTTCTCTTCTGACTTTGAACATCAGTAACCTGTCCCATAGCAAACTTGTACAAATGATCAAAGTCCCTCTCATACTCTATCACAGTACGATCTCTTTGCTTGAGGGTCAAAAACTCTACCTCCAATTGATTTCTTAAGTCCTCTAGGTAATAGTTATCAAAGAACTTCTCACAAAACATCTACTAGGTCACCTCTAAGTAGGAGAAAGTGAGTTAGCAATCGACTGCCACTGATTGAGCGCATCATCTACCAAATAATAGGTTCCACAATGGACCTTCAGATTATCCGGACACTGGATGAAGGTAAAAGCTCTCTTAATCCGGGTCACCCATCTCTCAACTAGGGTAGCTCCTTAATCTATGCAAAATTTAAGGAAAGATACAAAATACCTCAACTTTTGTAAAATTAATGGAAAAATTAAATCTAAACAAAAATAAAACTATAACAAAAAACAAAAGAAAAATCCTCAAGCTTCTGAATACTTCTTTCTTCCAGGAAAATTCGAATGTCTTTTTTCTCCTATACGAATGCCTTCAAATCTCTCTAACAGAAACTCAAGAGGCTAAAGATTTTGACCTTCACAATTTGAAAATATTTTTCAATACATAGATTGATATTTTAAAATCATCAGAAAGGGAGTCTTCTTTGGCCTAATAGTTAGCCTTTGTGTTTCTTCAAGCAGTCCATTCCTCTCTTGCAAAGAAGTGAATTTAATTAATTTTGAATGATTAAGAAATTGTTTGACATTGATTTGAAGCCATCCCGGGACTATATATATGTGTGTGTGTGTGTGCACGCGCGTGTGTGAAAGTAGAGGTAATGAATTTGTGGGAAGTCTGACAAAACCTCTTTGAGTTTTCGCATTGAACTCCAATTTGCAGTTACAAAAGGTAGTATAAATGTTGTATGTGTTTAATTGCTATTAATTAAATTAATTGTGAAATTTTCATACATTTTTTTATACATTCAGTTGTTTAATTTTTTTTTAATGAATTATGGGAAGGAATTTATTAGATTTATTGAGTGACCATTCATTTACAAATAGATTAATTTTTTCTTTTATTTTACAATCATATGTGGATATTTTTTTAGCTATAATTATGAAGGAAGTTTAAGATTATGTGGGTGTTCTTAATTTTTGGTATTATTATATATAAAATAAATATATGATATATAAATAGTTAAATTAAAAAAAATTGTGAGATAAGTATTATACAATATAAAGGGTTTCAACGAAAATAGAAAAATTCATACTTTACGATGTAGTTCAACACTTATAGTAGTGAATAATCATTTTAGTGCATGTTTTGTTATTTTAAGGTATAAATTTTTAAAAGTATTTCTCCATGTTAGCTCATTTTAATATATAGATATAGAGATAGGGATAATATATGATATCTAGAGTAATATTTATCATAATTTTAATAATTTATTATTATGTATAATATATATATATTTTATTTAGAATCATATTTATTATAATTTTGATCATTAATTATATAGCATAAATTTATATTAAGTAGATATTAGGTAATATTTAGAGTGATATTTATATTTATTATCATTTTAATAATTTATTATTTAATATGTATGATAATTTATTATTATTGTCTTGGGTATTTCTCACACAGTTGAGCACGTGAAGACATGTCCCGAGTTCTTCTTGCATGCGATTGCCTGGAGACAGGATAAAAAGATCGAAGGGAACCGGTGTGGTACCTGGCCAAGGGACGATCAAGTTAGGTGAGAAATGATGGAGTGCGCCGCAAGAAAGATAGTAGGGTTTGGGATTTATGCGAGTTACTTGATTTGATGGGTTAGCAGCTCCTTTATGCCCCCTTGATCGTGGACCTGCTTGGCTTTGCTAGTTAGGAACTAGGCTTTGATGGGTTTTTCTTCGGCCCAGTGGAGTTTAGTTCTCCTTTGTTCTGGCATCGATGGGCCTAAACCCTTGTGGACTGATCCAGCTTACCCGGCCTGTATGAGGGAGATTTTTACCCTTTACAGTTTTCCCTTATTTTTCAGACCGAAAAGTCCAGTACAAGAAATAGAATATGGTCGGACTAATAACGTGGCACTTCGTGTGATCTATGATCAGTTCTTTTGTTCTGAGGGGCACGACTCTTCGAAGAATGGACTGTTTGGGCCTCGTAAGTTGGTTCAAAATTCCCAATGGCCCACTTCGCGAATGCAGATCATTGTGATTTCTCCCATGCAACACGATGGTTTGTCGCGTGTCTCCTCCTTTAAATAGTAAACTCTTTAGATTTTAAAGCTTGTTTTCCATTTGAATTCCCCGAGTCATTAGAAACCCTCTTCCTCTAGCATTTTGTTCTCCAAGGATTTACCCGTTCTCGAATCAAGGTTAGTTTGTTCGTGTTATTTCTCAATTATGTAGTGTGACGACCCGACACTTTTAAATAATTTAAATTAGAAGACACACTGGAAGTCTTTATATTTTAAGAAAATTGGCGTGGTTATGTTTGAAAATTGGCTAGCAAAAACCTGTTTAAATCTTAATTTCAAAATCTAAAGAAAAACACAAGGAACTTGAAGTTCCTAATGAGGAGTTCAAAAGACTTATAATCATAAAAGTAAAGACAATAAGCTCTTATGAGCCATTTACAAATATACAAATCCAAAATATGTGTAAAATTCACAAAACATAGTCCATGGACTTTAAATCAACCTAGTCCATCTCGAGGTCATCATCCCTCGATCACGCAGCACCATCTCCTCTCCCACGAACTCTAGCCAGGGCATTACCTGATTTTTTTTTTGTAATATCATGAGCTAAAAACTTAAGCACAGTGAGAATAATAAGAATAAAAAGTAAAGTTAGACCTCAAACCCGTATTCCGATTTGTGTCCAATTAATCTGACACAAGCAATCCTAAAGTTCTCCAAACTCTAGGTAATTTCATTCTATAATCTCCAAAAGATGATATTACTAACACACGTAGTCTAACTCTCATCCATTAACTTGTTATAACATAAACAAGAAAAGTAAATAAACTTTGCATAAATATAACGTCTCGATTCTCTATCCATGATATATATTTTCATCGATCATATGCATGAAGGTAATGAGGACATCCCGTAGGATTCGCATTCGCCCTTTATGCATGAATGAAGGTAATGCGGACATTCCCCGTAGGGTCCAACATTCAACCTTATGAATGAAGAAGGTGATGCGGACAATCCCCGTAGGGTCCAACATTCTCCCCTTCTTTTCTTTCTCACTTTATTTTCTTTTTCTCTGAAGGTGATGTGGACTTTCCCCGTAGGATCCATCATTCTCCCCTTCTTTTCTTTCTCATTTTATTTTCTTTTTCTCTGAAGGTGATGTGGACTTTACCCGTAGGATCTATCATTCTCCCCTTCTTTTCTTTCTCATTTTCTTTTCTTTTTCTCTGAAGGTGATGCGAACATTCCCCGTAGGGTCCAACATTCTCCCCTTCCTTTCAATGATGCGAGATATTATGCATATGCTTGTAAAATTAAATAAAATAAAGTGCGAATATTAAAGTAGCCGAAACAAGCATAAAGTAAAGGGGCATAAAGTAAAAGACATAAAAAAAATAGATAGGAAATTTCGGAAGAACGATATGTAAATCGAACTCCAATACAATAATAAAAGTAAATCCTATCTTAAACGATTAACCTATTCCTTCAAGGATTCTAAACTTCTAATAAAAATCCGAGGTTTTATTAACTGTTCCATCTAAAAGTTTGGATCTTTTAACTTCCAATGATCCATCCTAAGCTTTGAAACGAATCTAACTTAGAATATTCTAAGATTCAATGTTTTCCTCGAGAACTCCTAAGTTCTCACTTAGAGAACTAGCTCCTAATCCTAAGGGCACTAGCTCAGTTTCCTCTATTCTTAGATTCGAATCTTAGTCTTAGTTTCCAATTCTTCAAATCATTATACTTATTCGCTTTCTAAAGTTACTTTAAATCTTAACTATTCTCACCTTTGTAAAAGAAGACTTCGCTCCTAAAACCGTTAGAGCTATCAAGCAAGCAGTCCAAAAACACCTACAATTAGAATTGTACCTAACAATCAATAATTAACCAAATATCAATCAAACAACATCTAAGCATACAAAACGGTGAAAACTCTACAAACCCCACTTTGAGGCTCTCGGCCCCCCCTTGAAAAGTGGGTCTCGGGTTCGGTTTTCCGGCTTTTAATCAATTTAGATGTGTTTCGAGTTGGTTTCAAGAAATTTTGATGTTCCTGATTTCAATGGGTACCGATAATTAGGGTTTTTGGACAATATGTAATTTCTCGAATTGAATTACAATAAACATTATATCAATAATAAATAACCCATAATCAAAACCCGAAAGATAAATTTCAAACGGGAAGGGTTTTGACTGAAACTCGGTTTTAGGGTTTAGGGAAAGTTTTCAAAAACACCTAAAACTACTCCCGTACTTCAAATCATTGAGTTCCTCGGCAAGAAATCGAAGAATCAAAGAGAAATCTACATTAAAACACTATTTGGAGCTTAGGGTTTGAATTTAAACTTACCAAGAAGTCCGTGGATCACGGGAGAAAGGCACGATCGCTGGGTGGAAATGAATCCTAGACCCGAGGGCTTTCCAACGGAACGAGAATCGATGTGATCCAATGACAAACGAACAACAACCAAAATTTGGGAAATCGACAATGAGGTCCACGACTTAGAGGAGAGAAAGGAAGAAGATGATGATGATACTTTTGGTCAAATGAAGTCAATGTCATATTTAATAAGAGGTGAATAGTGTTTGGATATTTTTTAAGAACTTGGAAATGACGATTGCGTCCTTTTTATGACTTTTGACTTATAATTCGAAACCCGAAGTTCTTAAACTATCCCAATGGTGATTAATATTATTAATTGGCCTGTTAATAATTATTAATACCACCATAACTTATTTAAACTAATAAAGCAATTAAAATTACTTAAATCGAATTAAACTACTAAATTCTAATTTATCGATTCTAAAATAAACTTTAATTACTTAAATTAAAATAAAAATAAATATTTTTTTTTCACAAAAATAACGGGACGTTACATGTAGCATCCATTATGCATAATTTTGGGGAGACATATGTGGCTAAGGTTCGTAGGACTCATAGGGTTGTAGTGAGTTATGACTATTTAGATGGTAGGGTTTTTGAGAGGGTTGTGGCTGAATCTGGAGTTGTTGCTAGCCCTCTTTCTCTTTTGGTCCAGGGAGCTAGTTTTGGACCCTCGTTCAGGGGTGGTCTCGAGGGGAATGAAACCGCTTTGGAAAATTATTCCTTTCCTGATAGGGATTCCCTTTCTACTTCGAGTGGTATAAGTTTCATTTATGTATATGAATAGGCGTTGGATGCAGAGAATGTAGTTTCTTCTGTCTCCCTTCCCATGGTTGGGGGAGGTTCCTCCCTTATGAGCACGGTTAGTGAAGTAAGTCCACTTGAGCCTCATCTTCCTGAACCAGTCTGTAACGACCCGATTTTTAGTAAAATCCTTTAAAACAATTACGCAGCGAAAAACTTGATTTTACAGAAAAACGGCGTGGGTTCGTTTAAAATTCGGATAAACCAAAACCTGTTTTACATTGGCTCAAATCAGAAAAAGCAGTATACCTGGAATGCGCATTCCATACTGTGATAAAACTTCTAAAGAAAGTTTAAAGTCCAAAAATATAAAAACAAATTATACAATTGCTCCATCGAGCTCAAAATGAAACATAATAAAAGTAGTAAAATGGTCATGAGCATTCAAGGATGCTTCACCCAAAACCATATATGTTCTTGTCCATTCATTGTCTCGAGTAGTCACGTGGCGCCACCTCCTCTACCATGAGTCTTACCTAAAAAAAAGGTAATTGTAGCAACATTAGCATAAAAATGCTAGTGAGAGTAAAATGAAAGCAAGTAATCCTATGAATCACATTCCATGTTGGAAATTGTGTCCAAAGGCCTAGATTTCAATTTTACTATCCATTTCACATTACAAATTCCGCATGTAATCAACATGCATAGTATGCTTCCTGAAAAGTAACGATATCAAGAATTAAAGTAAAAGTACCCGTTATTACTAAGTCTTACTACTGAATTCTAAAGGTTATGTAATGGTATACTAACTATCTTTGTTACCAAACAAGTTTCATCGTATCATAAAACTGTATGGACCGAAGTCAACATACCATCATGTACCATATCACAAACCATCGTAACTCTCATCACATCGGATATCAGGAATTTCACCATATAGATATCAGGAATTTCACCATATAGATATCAGGAATTTCACCATGTAACAAATCATCGCACCATGATACCGTATGGAGTGAATCAACATACTATCATGTGCCGTATCACATACCATCGTATCATGATAACGTATGGAGCGAATCAACATACCATCATGTGCCGTATCACATATCATCGCACCATGATACCGTATGGAGCGAATCAACATACTATCATGTGCCGTATCACAAGTAACGTATAGTACTCATCAAGTTCCCTAGTAAGTTAGTTAGAAAACCACTAAACTACAGAAGAACATAAACTGCTTGAATTACACGAGTCAATACTCTAGTGTAAATTCTAAGCCACTTTGACTCCCAAATCTCTTAAAGTTCCTTATTCAATCACTTTCATCTAAAGTCTCCAAATCACCTTACAAGACTTCCAAACCACTCATGTTTCCTCTTTTACTTCTAAAACCATAAGTACATCAAAACCACTCCACTCACATCCGAGTTTAAAGTTTATACCAAGTATAACTTCCGGAAGTTAGTTCCCCTCTTAACCTCGATAAACAATAACGTAATGAAACATAACTCATAAAATTACTAACTTCCATTTTAAACTCACCTTAGATTGAAATCGAACTTCGAAAGTGTCGAGATAGATCACACGCGAGCAATTACCAACCTACAAATAAGTTAAATCCAATAAATATTAATTAACCAGAAATTGAACCATCGACGTCTAAACGCGTAAAACGACGAAAAACCCGGTTTTTAGCCTTATAGTGCTTTCGGCCATAGGAGAGAAAATGAGGTTCGTGTTTGGTTTTTCGACTTTTAGGCATTTTAGAGGTGTTCCGGGTTGGTTTTAGGTACTTTGGAGGTTCAAATTATCAGTGGGTAACCGTGATTTAAGGTTTTACACAATACTTGATTCCCGAAAAATTAAGTAAAATACAAAACAATAACAAACTAAGTACCCCAACCATCACCAAGTGAGAGAAAACAAATGGAACGGGTTTTCCAATCGACTCGGGTTTAGGTCCAAGACAAAAACCTCATCCAAAGTGATTTTTCCTAACTAGAATTCACAAACAACACCCGGGAAAAACAAATCAAGGCTTACATACAAGATTGGAAATAAAGAAAACACAAAAACCCATTTCTTCCTCAACTTGTATCTCCTGGATCTTTAATGGATTGGCCCGATTGATGGGATGGGTAGAAATATCGTCTCGAGAGCTTTCCAACGAGCTAAGGCACGATGAAAACGGTCAAGAAACGAAGCCGGGGCGACAATTTCTTTCTCTTCTCTTTTTTTCTCTCTAGGCTACGGGTTTGGGAATGCTTTTTCACTTCTCTTTTCTTTCTTTTTCTTATCATTATCCTTAAAATATGAAGTGGATAAATATAAAGATATTTTGGTAAAAGACCATACTGCCCCTCATCTTATTTCCTTAGGAAAACTTATTCCGAGTGCTCGTTATTTCACGTTTCTAATTCCAATACAACTTCACTACTTCTAATCTATCTTAAAAGTATTTAACAATAAATAATGGGCCCGCTAATAATTTTTAATACGTCCAAATCTAATTTAAGCTAATAAAACGATTAAAAAGCTTTCGAACGAAATTAACTACTAAATTCTAAATTACTAATTCTAAAATTAAACTAAATACTTTGATTAAAGTAAATGAATAAATAAATGAAATATTAAATAAAAAAAAAATTCACTTAAAAAATAACGGGACATTACACAGTCACTATAAATGGGGGAAAGAAGAAAAAGGCCCCTTCGAAGGGCAAATCGGCTAACCCAGGATCGGTGCTGAAATCCCAAGGATTGGCCTTCCGTTCTGACGTAGGAGTGTTTGTGTGACGACCCGACTCTTTAAAAATAGAATTAAATAAATAACGCAAGCGGAAGACTTGAAATAATATTTGGAAAACCTGTAAATCGATAAAACATCATTTCATTTCAAAATGAAATCCAAAATCCTTAAACATTTAAAGATGGGAAGCGCTTCCCTTTTCATAAGTTTCAAACCCACAATAGAAATAAATTCATAAATCTAAAAAAAATCCATAAAGACCAAATAACATAAGTAATGATGCTCAAAAGAGTTCAACAATCCATAAGTAATAAAAACAGATAAAAAGAAAGTGTCATGACACAAGCAGTCTATGTACTACAACAAACACTAGTCCAACCATCATCATCGATCCAGAATCATGCCGCCCTGACTCCACGGCCACAACCGCAACCACGTTCTGCACCTGAAAGTGTAATATCATGAGTGGGAGAACCAGTGAAGATAAATTGAATATAAAGTAACTTTAGATCCCAAATCTAAATTCGAATTTGTGTCCAATGAAACCTACTAACTCTTGACTAACCGATAGAACTTCCAAATACAAAATCATGCAATTCACCCAAGATGAAAGATCAAAGAACAAAGAATAAAGATCATGCAACTAGTCAAGTCTCCCTAGCATGTAATAATCCAAACACATAATCATACGTTAAATCTTTCAAGAATATAACTAGAACAAGTTAAGCTCACGCAGTTTTAACAAAGAATAAGAACAAGAACAAAGAACGTAGAACATGTGAATAATTTCAGATGATGCAAGCTCACCCAATCTCTGTACGATAACACTCCAATATCAAGTAAAGCTCACGAAGCCATTACTTTCTTATCAAGAACAAATTCAAGCTCACGTAGTCTTTGCATTCTAGACTCAGAACAAATGCAAGCTTACATAGTCTTTGCATTATAGAACAAGAACCTCCCGGGTGAATAATTGTCGGATGATATAAGCACACGCAGTCAATACATGATCTCGTTATCTCACCAATGACATGAAAAACTCACGTAGTCTAAGAAGACTAGAATATATATGTATCATAGCAATTATGAATAATACCAATAATGCAAGCTCACACAACTAAAACATTATCTCATTATTCATCTCCTCTGTTCATGCAGCACATGTAGTCTATGCATTATCTCATTATTCATCTCCATGTAAACAAGTGTGATAATAAAGAATTATAAATTCGAATATCAAAATATAAACAGAGAACCAATTTCAGAACAACCCATCAGAGTAACATTAATCAAGAACATAGAACATATACGCTCATAAGCCCCTACTTTTATCAATCATGACAATCCTGCAAAATCAAATATCTTATATGCCAAAGGCTCCAATTACTGGAAGAACCCAGTCTCATAAAATAAGTCTCAAGTAAATCAGAAAGTCTCGATATCGTAATTAAATCATCCATGAACACATGATAATCCAACCTTAAGCATAAACATACTTAAACCAAATAATTCACAAATTTAACTTCCAAGATTATGTAAAATCTATAATTCCCAATATCAATTCTATACTGCCGATTCCTAACAAAACATAAAATTAGCATGCTCAAATCACTTAATTCCAGTTTTAACTTAACTCCTGAATCATACAAATCGTTCAAGAATTTAGTTTCTAAATTTAACATAAATTCTACTTATCCTCACCTTGAAACTTAGTGGTGTTGCTATAATCAAGAAGGGCAAACATTGGTCATCCATCACCTTAATTTCGAGTTGAAAACTAAACTAGCCTTGAATTAAATAAGAAATACCACCCCTAAAGTTTCCTGAGACCTGGAAAAATATTAATTAACACTAATTAGCAAGAAAACCAACTTGATTTAGCGAGAACAGGCCCAAAATAGCACAAAATTGCCCAAAAACAGCTTGTACCAGCCTGAACAAATTTGAATGAGCCGACCAGCAGGTTCAGCTGGATCGGTTCCCCCCACCAGCCCACAGACGCGTGAAACGTAAAAAAAAGGCTTCTTACCTAGCTTTCCGGTGAGGATTTTTTCACGGAGCTGGAATGTTGGTGACGACTCGAACAGTACAGATTAAGTATGAATGAGTTGTGATACGAAAACCTTATGGAATTTTTTTTAAAACCCTTAAAATTAACTAAGGACCCTAAAATAACAAACCATTGAACCGACATATGACATTCGAAACAATCCAAGGTGTAAGTAAGGGAAAAATGATACCTTGATGATTTATGATCTTGAAACAAGAATGACTTCTTACCCCATGATTCGAAACACTCCACAAACAACTTGATCAAGGTTGCTTAAATGCTCCTAAGTATGCAATGTAAAGCAAGACTACATAGTTGAGAGAGATGGCTCCCAGCCAAGGCAAGCACAATCGGCTAGTTTTCCTTATTTCTTCAAATCTGTCTATTAATTGAATAATAAAAGCCTTTAAATAGGCAAAACAAGTTTCCTACTCCTAATATGACTCTAATTTCGAAAATATGAGATAAAGTACTGATAAGGATGACTTCATCATGACATCACAATGATGAGTCATCAAAAATAAAAACTACAACTCCTAGAAATTTAAAAATGCTAAAATTAAAGCCCTACACCATGATGACTTCATCATGACATCACCATGATCAAGATTCCATTTATGGAAAGTTTCCATTTCTCTTCATTTCTAGCCAAGCTCTTCTTCCATGATCCAACTTCTTAGCTCTTGATCCTTGAGTGAAGCTAATATCATTCATCTCTTTTGAGGCTCCATGATTCATATCACTTTCCAAGTAGTGTAGGACCTGATATACAATGAATAATGGCTTGTTGTTTATGAAGAGGAGTAAGAGCTTTAAACTCTCCTCCCCCATCATTTACTTTATACTTGTTTTGGCTACTTTATCATTTACATTTACTTTATTTACTTGTGCAAGCATATGCATAACATATTGCACCATAACATCTCGCATCATGGAAAAGAAAGTGAGAAAGAAAAGAAGGGGGAAGAATGTTGGAGCCTACGGGTAGTGTCCGCATCACCTTCCGGAAAAAGAAAAGAAAGTGAGAAAGAAAAGAAGGGAGAAGAATGTTGGAGCCTACGGGTAGTGTCCGCATCACCTTCAGAAAAAGAAGAGAAAGTGAGAAAGAAAAGGAGGGAGAACGATGGATCCTACGGGATAGACCAGGTTACCTTCTTCATGCATAAGGGCGTATGCGAATCCTACGGGATGTCCTCATGTATTCATGCTTATAATTGATGATATAGAGAATCGATATGTTATATTTTATACAAAGTTTATTTATTTTTCTTATTCTATGTCATAACAAGTTAATGGATGAGGATTTGACTACGAGTGTAGTAATATCATTCTTTGGGAAAATAAGATTTGTTGTAAACCTTGTATATAGTATAAGGTATATGTACAAAATGAGATATAAATGGTATATGCATTTACGTAACCATACTAGAAATATTTGGAATGTAGTTCCACAATTATATTGGAGAATTAGTAAGTAAAAGTGGAACATTTTGATATAAACTCTTTGAATGGATTGATAGCAAAGAGTAAGTATGTTCTTGGACACAAATCGGAAATGCAAGTTTGAGGTCTAACCTTACTTTTTATTCTTATTATTCTCACTGGGCTTAGTTGTTAGCTCATGATATTACAAACATTTCAAGTAATGTTTGGAATCATGGGAGAGGAGCTGGTGCGCGCTTGATCGAGAGGATGATGATTTCGAGATGGACTAAGTAGTTGTTAAAAATCCATGTACATGGTTTTGTGAATTTTATATAATTTTGAGATTTGTACATTTGTATATAGCTCTTAAGAGCTTTTGTCTTTACTTTTATGATTATTAATCATTTTGAACTCTTGGATAGGAACTTAATGTTCCTTGTGTATTTTAGATTTTGAAATTAATATGTAAACAGGTTTTGGCCAGCAAATTTTCAAACATAATCACGCCATTTTTCTTAAAATATAAAGACTTCCGCCGTGTTTTCTAATTTAATTTATTTAAAAGTGTCGGGTCGTCTAAGTTGGTATCAGAACCTACGGGTTCTGTAGACTATATGCAATGCATGTTTGTTTTCATGTTTTGTTTCAAGTCCATTCTCAAGTCATCATCTGAGATCAGCGGCACCAGGTATGCCTATAACTTTTATTCTCATACTTTATTTCTTTGATATTGGAAGAGTTATGAGAATATTGTAGAAGTTAATGATGTTTGTGATATTTCACATCCTTGTAAAACCACTATGTGGTTGTGTTTAAATGGCCCATTTTGAGATTTGGGTAAGGGTGTCGAGAATGTGAATGACCCCGTGCAGTTTTGGAGGTTATACACCTCGTTAAGCATATTGACATAATGTCAAAGTAAAGGAGATGAGATACTCTGAGAGATCAATTCTTTGATCCTTAAGATGATTAAAGTGTTATTGTCACACAATTGCTAAGTAGTGGTCTTAGTAGATGTGTGTTGACTTTTGTGTGTAAAAGGGAGACATGTTTGTCTGGAGCCCAGTATTAAGAGATGAAACACCTGTTTGAGGTGACAAATTGTTGAAAAGGAATCGGTCTGGCTCGGGTCCAATAACCTAGATTTAACTCAATGGACAGGTTCCTTGTTTGAGTTGAGAAAGTTGGGTTATGGTAAGTGGTAAATCCTTGTGGTACTATTGTACAGAAAGGAAAGTGAGTTGCCACTTAAAAGAGGAAGTAAGAACTCTACGTGATGAGTCTCAATGAGGACCATTAACGATTTTGTTAATAGGTTAATAGCCTAGTTTGGTCACTATCACGGTATGATGTACCAATTTGATTTGGATTATACTCGAGGGCGAGTTATCGAGATCCATATTTGGTAAATTCTCAAGTTTGACTAACACTAAGGTTGAGTGTTGGTATTTGATTGAGATATAGAAGGAAGTTGATGGACCATGATATCAGTAACATCTATAAGGCAATGGGATGGTTTGGTGAATTTCAATTCACATTGTGTTTAACCATCTGATTGGATGGTGAACTTTAAGAAACTTGTAGGTCATAGTTGGACCCACCGAGTCTTTTCAAGATAGACTCAAAAGTGAATCCTATGTTGGAAGGATAGAATGTTAATGGACTAAGGTGTTTGACAGACACCAGTTTTGTTTTCCAAGAAAGCAAATGATATTTGAGGTCGAGTTCATTCAAGATTTGAATAAGGAGGCTTAAGAGTCGCCCCTTATCTTGGATTTCACATATTACGAAAGGAAGGGAAAATTTACTACTACGGGACAGACTACCTCTGTAAGAAGAAAGCAAAGGATGACGATGCCAGGTCAAGGGATACCGCAGAAGCAACAACAAGCCGCAGAACAACATCAAGAACAACAAGTTCGAGGTGGAGCTCAACAAGGTCAGGTTCATCCTTACTAAAATAGTTGTGCCAGTTTCCATCAAGGAGATGCACACTTCCATCAAGATGCTATGTTGTGATCAAACTTGGAATCACACCACTTTTATAGGGCGTATAAGACTTAACCATCACAACATAGTAGCAAAGTCATGATTATCGGGAAAAGTCGTCGGTATGGTAGTGTTTTATACTTTATTATTTTCAGGCCGTTTGGCTTTTATTGCTTTTAATTCTGGAGCTAGCCACTCTTTTATTTTATCTTGTTATGATGAATGGGCAGCTCTGGAGACGAGAGCTGTTGAGTTTTGAGATGTGTACTCCAGGAGAGGAAGTTTATTATGATGATAGTGCGTATGGCACTTATGACATTTGCATTATGAGTAGATGCTCACATTTTATTGTGATTGTTATGCATATGTCCGATTTTGATGTGATATTGATTATGGATTGGCTATCATCCAATCATACCATTGATTGTATTGAGAGAGTTATTGATTTTTTTGTGTCCATGTGGGACTAGTCTATGTTTTCGTGGGTTTAGTAGCCGAGTAGTACCCACTTTGATATCTATGGTAGAAGCTAGAATGCTTCTAAGTGATGGAGCCTTGGGCTATTTAGCTAGTATTATCGATACTTCTGTACCGGAGACTAGCTGAATTAAAAGAGCTTAAGAGTCAGTTATAGAAACTCTTAAACTCAGGGTTTATTCACCCTGGTGCGTCCTCGTAAGGAGCACTTTGTTGTTTGTGAATAGAAAGACAGTTCAGTGAGACTGTATATTGATGATCGAGGGTTGAATCAATTACAGGGAAAGACAAGTATCAATTGCATTGGATTGATAATCTATATGATTAGTTGGGAAGAAACCGCTATCTTTTCAAAGATAGGTTTGAGATCGAGTTAAAAATCCGTTGAAGATTCGGGATTGAGATATTCCTAAAACTGTTTTCAGGACGTGTTATGGATATTATGAACTTGTAGGCATGTCTTTTGACTTAACCAACGCCCCTGCGACTCTTATGGATCTTATCCATAGTGTGTTTAAGAGGTACATCAATTCTATTGATGTTGTGAATAATGATGATAGTCTGATTTATTCTAAGACTGAGGAGATGCATGATATGCATTTGAAGGAAATTTTGACATTATTAAGAAATCAGAAGTGGTATACCAAGTTCTCAAAGTGTGAGTTTTGGCAAAAAGAAATGGCATTTTCGGCCATGTGGTATCAAGAAGAGGATTATATATTGATCCCTCAAAGATTGAGGCAGTTAGTAACTGGCCTAGACTGACGAGTGTGGCTGATATTCGCAGTTTTTTGGGACTTTCAGGCTATTATAGACGGTTTGTGCAAGATTTCTCCAAAATTGCTTCAACCTTGACAGGTTTAACACGGAAGGGAGTTGATTTTGTATGGTCTGAGGATTGTGAGAGGAGTTTTGAGGAGCTCAAGAGGAGGCTTGTGACAGCACCTGTTCTAGTGTCGCCCGACAGAATCGGTGGTCTGACTGTATACACAGATGCTTCCCAGAGAGGTTTGGGATGTGTGTTGATGCAACACGGGAAACTTATAGCCTATGACGACTGGACACTTTTAAATAATTTAAATTAGAAAACACAGCGGAAGTCTTTATATTTTAAGAAAATTGGCGTGGTTATGTTTGAAAATTGGCTAGCCAAAACCTGTTTACATCTTAAATTCAAAAATCTAAAACACAAGGAACTTCAAGTTCCTAATCAGGAGTTCAAAAAGACGATTATCATAAAAATAAAGACAATGAGCTCTTATGAGCTAAATACAAATTTTCATAACATAAGATTCAAATTAACAAAATGAGACCATGGTCCTTTAAAAGAATATCTAGTCCATCACCGTGTCATCATCCTTGGATCAAGCGCGCACCAGCTCCTCTTCCACGACCCCAAACATTACCTGAAATGTTTGTAATATCATGAGCCAACAACTAAGCCCAGTGAGAATAATAAGAATAAAAAGTAAAGATAGACCTCAAACCCGTATTCCGATTTGTGTCCAATCAATCTTGACACAATCAATCCTAAAGTTCTCCAAACTTTAGGTAATTCCATTCTATAATATCCAAAGGATGATACTACTAACACACGTAGTCTAATTCTCATCCATTTACTTGTTACGACATAAATAAGAAAAATAAATATACTTTGCATAAAATAAAACATCTCGATTCTCTATTTCATTGATCATAAGCATGAATGCATGAGGACATCCCGTAGGATTCGCATACGCCCTTATGCATGAAGAAGGTAACGTGGTCTATCCCGTAGGATCCATCGTTCTCCCCTCCTTTTCTTTCTCACTTTATCTTCTTTTTCTATGAAGGTAATGTGGTCTATCCCGTAGGATCCATCATTCTCCCATTCATGTCTTTCTCATTCTCTCTTCTTTTTCTATGAAGGTAATGTGGTCTATCCCGTAGGATCCATCATTCTCCCATTCATGTCTTTCTCATTCTCTCTTCTTTTCCATGATGCTAGATGTTATGATGCAATGTGATATGTTTTGGTGTAAATAAATAAAGTGCGGAATTAAAGTAGCCGATACAAACATAAAGTAAAAGGCATAAAGTAAAGGACATAAAGTAAAAGGCATAAAGTAAAGGACATAAAGTAAATAAATAGGAAACTCCGGAAGAACGATACGTAAATCGAACTCCGCAACAATAATAAAAGTAAAACCTATCTTAAACGATTAACTTATACCTTCCAGGATTCTAAACTTCCAATATAATCAGAGGTTCTATTAATCGTCCTAAATACAAGTTGGATCTTTTAACTTCCAATGATCCAACCTAAGCTTCGAAACGAATCTAACTTAGTAATTTCTAAGATTCAATGCTTTCCTCGAGAACTCCTAAGTTCGCACTTAAAGGATTCACTTCTAATCCTAAGGGCACTAACTCACTTCCCTCTATCTTAGATTCGAATTCGAGTCTTAGTTCCCAATTCTACAAACCATTATACTTATTTGCTTTCTATAGTTACTTTAAATCCTAACTATTCTCACCTTAGCAAAAAAATAGCTTTGCTCCAAGTTTCCGAAAGCACAATCAAACAATGATCCGAAACACCTACAATCAATTACATCTAACAATTAATAAATAAACATACATCGATCAATTAACATCTAAAAGCTCAAAACAACGAACAACCCCATAAACCCCAGTTGTGAAGCTCTCCGGTCCCCCCCCACCATAAAAGGGTTTTGGTTTTGGTTTTCCGGCTTTTAGGCAATTTAGATGTGTTTTGAGTTGGTTTCAAACATGTAACGACCCGATTTTCCGTTAAATTCTTTAAATTCAAATGCACAATGGAAGACTTAATTTTTAAAGAAAAAGCGGCATGGGTTCGTTTAAAAGTCGAATAATCAAAACCTGTTTTACAACCCAAAGTCCAGAGAAAGCTATAAATCGGGAATACACATTCCAAAGTAAAGTTTAATCATAAAAACATCAAAATACTTTACACATACACCCTTCACGGGCTCAAAATGACACAAGTATGTAAAAAGTATATGATTTACAAGCATTACTACTAATGCTTCAAAAGTGTTTAATATTGTCCTTACACCACCTCGGCCAGTCAAGCGACACCATTTCCTCTACCTTGCTTCTTAGGACGGGGTTCACCTGAAAATATTGTGGTGTAGCACCATTAGCAAACAATGCTAGTGAGAGTAAAATGAAAGCAAGTAATCCTATGAACTAAATCTCATACCAGAAATCGTGTCCAAAGGCCTAAATGTTCATTTCTACCAATAACCACATTCCAATTTCCATGTAAACATAAGATAGTATCATACTACCCGTATTCGTCATTCAAAACCATGAGATGGAAATAAAGACTTAAAGTAAAATTAACATTCACAACTAAGTCTCACTACACGTTTCTAAAGAATAGGTTAAAATAACATTAACTATCTTTATTACCAATCAAGTTTCATCGTATCGTGCTATTGTATGGATCGAAATCAACATACCACGTACGGTCATACCATGTCACAACCATCGCACCATGATACGTATGGATCCGAATCAACATACTATCATGTGCCGTATCATAGATCATAATACCATGGTACGTACGGATTCGAATCCACGTACTACCATGTACCATATCACAACCATCATCCAGGGTATACCATATGGATAAATATCGCATACTAAGCCCGTACGGTATTACCATATCACAACCATCGTACCGGGTATACCATATGGATAAATATCGCATACTAAGCCCGTACGGTATTACCATATCACAACCATCGCATATCAGGAGTTTCACCATACCGGATATCAGGAATTTCACCATAGGTATCAGGAATTTCACCATAGGTATCAGGAATTTCACCATAGGTATCAGGAATTTCACCATATAGGTATCAGGAATTTCACCATAGGTATCAGGAATTTCACCATAGGTATCAGGAATTTCACCATAGGTATCAGGAATTTCACCATAGGTATCAGGAATTTCACCATAGGTATCAGGAATTTCACCATAGGTATCAGGAATTTCACCATATAGGTATCAGGAATTTCACCATATAGGTATCAGGAATTTCACCATAGGTATCAGGAATTTCACCATAGGTATCAGGAATTTCACCATAGGTATCAGGAATTTCACCATAGGTATCAGGAATTTCACCATAGGTATCAGGAATTTCACCATAGGTATCAGGAATTTCACCATAGGTATCAGGAATTTCACCATATAGGTATCAGGAATTTCACCATATAGGTATCAGGAATTTCACCATAGGTATCAGGAATTTCACCATAGGTATCAGGAATTTCACCATAGGTATCAGGAATTTCACCATATCGCAACCTGATATGTATGGATCGAAATCGACATACTATCATGTGCTAGTTACAAACAAAAGTACCAACATCACACCATGACTACGTATGGATCGAAATCAACATACTATCATGTGCTGGTTACTAAGTGCTCAAAGTTCCCACAAATTCATCACACCATGATACGTATGGATCAAATAACCATACTATCATGTGTGAATCATTGTGCCCTAGGTCTCCAATAAGTTAACTAAACTCCGAAGAAGTCTACTAAGTTAAATAGAAACCTAACTAACTAGAATACACGAGTTAACACTCAAGTGCACCTTCTAATTACTTTACTTCCAAAGTCATCCAAGTGACTTCAAAACCATCAAAGTAACTTTCAAAACCACTCCGATGATCTCTAATCATCGAACTAACCATAAGTCCAACTTTCTCCACACACACTTCCGAATTAAAGTCTCTAACCAAACTATAATCCTAAGAAGTTAACCCCCTCTTAACATTGATAAACAATTACATAACGAAATTAAATTCATAAAATTGCTAACTATCATATTAAACTCACCTTAGGTTTTAAGTCGAGTATCCAAGAATCGAAGTCGAATCCACACGACAATACAAACCTACAATTCACCAATTGCACAATATAATACAACTCATATCTAATATGAGAACAAGTTTGCATTTTCGGATGAATAGTGTCTCGGGTGAATAGTGTTTTCGGGTGAATAGTGTTTTTCGAAAATCCGGGCTCAAAATCGTCATTTTTCATGATAGAAATTCATGATTTCAACTTCAAATCTCATTTATAATCAAAAACGAACAAAACCACCTAAAAAGTTTTGAAAACTTACTTTTTGGGACTTCCCTTAGGTAACGAGAAACTTCGAAAAGCTAGGTTGGATAGGTAGCCCTCGTCCCTACCAATCCAACGCAACTGACCTCATCGAAAACGGTCGAGAAACGAAGAAAACCAAAGAAATTTTCTCTCCCACCATTGATGACCCACGGCCATGAGAGAAGAAGAGAAGAAAGATGAAGTGTGGTTTTTTGCTTAATGACTAAGTTAAAAGAAGATAGTAAAAAAAATATCTAGATATTTTAGGGTTTGGGTAATTACGGTTTTGCCCTTTTCGACCTTTTGCTTATAAAACGAAAACCGACGGTCTTAAATAAATCTAAAGGTGTCTAATAATTATTAATAGGCCCGTTAATAATTATTAGAGTCACCGAAACGAATTAAAACGATAAACAGGATTTTCGGACGGAAATAACTAATAAAACTGAAATTAGTAATTTTAACTAATTTTAAAAGCTTTAAAAAAAAATAATAAAAATAATAAATTAATAAAAAAAAAAAAAAATTTACCTCTAAAAGTAACGGGACGTTACAAAACAAATTCGATATTCCCGATTTCAATGGGTATCGGTAATTAGGGTTTTTGAACATTATGCCATTTCCCGAATCGAATTTAAATAAACAATAATTCATTAATAAATAACCCATAATCAAACCCAAAAAGGTAAATTTCAAATGGGAAGGGTTTCGACTGAAACTCGGTTTTAGGGTTATGGGAAAGTTTCCAAAAACTCTTAAAACAACTCCCGTATTTACAAACACCGAGTTTCACGAAAAGAAAACGAAAGAAATCAAAGAAAACTCCATTAAAACACTATTTGGAGCTTAGGGTTTCAAGATAAACTTACCGAGAACTCCGTGGATCTCGAGAGAAAAGCACGATGGTTAGGTGGAAATGAATCCTAGACTCGAGGGCTTTCCGATGCAACCGAAATCGAGTCGATCCGTCGAGAAACGAACGAAAACCAAAAAGCTCCTTCCCCCTCTTGATAGCCACGGTTTTGGGATGAAAAAAAGGATGAAAATGAAGACTTTTGGTCAATTGGTTATTTAAAGAAGATTATGAATAGTGTTTGGGTATTTTTAAGAAATCGGAAATGACGGTTGCGTCCTTTTATGACTTTTGACTCCTAAATCGAAACCCGATGCTCTTAAATTAATCTAAAGGTGATTAATAATTATTAATTGGCCTATTAATAATTATTAATTTCACCGAAGCGAATTTAAAAGTACTAAAACGATTAAAAAGAATTTTGGGCGAAATTAACTTCTAAAATCGAAATTTCAAAATAAACCCTAAACCCTAAACCCTAAATTGAAATAAATAAATAATATTAAATAAAATAAAATTAAAATTCACTTCAAAATTAATGGGACGTTACATAGCCTATGCTTCCCGTCAGTTGAAAGAGCATGAGAAGAAATATCCGACTCATGATTTAGAGTTGGCGGCAGTTGTTCATGCTTTGAAAATATGGAGACATTATTTATATGGTGAGAAGATTCTGATATTTACTGACCATAAGAGTCTCAAGTATTTCTTCACTCAGAAGGAATTGAATATGAGACAGAGACGATGGTTAGAGCTTGTTAAGGATTATGACTGTTTATTCAGTATCATCCTGGAAAATCCAATGTAGTGGCTGATACACTCAGTAGAAAATCTTCTCTATTCATCCAGGTAGTACGAAGATATACGAGGAACCGAGACAATATTATTGATGGCCAGGGATGAAACATAAGATTGTAAAGTACGTGAATAGGTGTTTGATTTGTTAGCAAGTCAAAGCCCTAAAGATCTATTGGGTTATCTTACCTTTGAAAGTGCATGATGTAGGGATGATTTAGTAAACTAGCGGAATTTTATTTAGTAAACTAGTTAACATTTAATTACATATCTATTAATATCATGCAATTTGTGATAAAACATGTAAATTCATGCTTAATTTCAAAAATTAAAGCCCTTTTACTTACATTGAGTAATTAATGGAGAATCGGTTGGAGGTTTCTTTACAGCATCAAATCCTCAGCAACACCGGATCTTCTATGCTATATCCCGATCGAAAGCAAAACCGACTTGTGGGAATCGAATCGGAAGAACAAAAGAAGAAAAATTTTCTTCTAAATTTTTCTCTAAGGAAAATCGGCAATTGGGCAAAACTTGAGAGAGAATTTTCACTCTTCTAATTAAAGTGAGAAGTGTACAAAATATGAATCCCAATGGTCATATTTATAGGAAAATATGATATCTAATCTATATAGATATGCTTATCTCCAAATTATAAAAATAATAGAAAAATAAAATAAAATAAAAATACATATATATATAAACTTTGCACGCTGACGCCGCCCATTATGTACAAAGTAACGTTTTTTATGTATTTTTAATTTATATATTATTTATTCACTTTTCCTTATTTAATAATTATGTATTTAAAATTAGAAAAATTCAAATAATGCTTTCTAATTCAAATACATTTAGCCAAAAAATAATATATTAATTACCATTGAATCATATTCAATTAATTAATTATTTTGGGCCAAACCAATTTGTTTCTTAAACCAATTGTATTTAATTCTCTCTAATATTTATTATTAAATTAAATAAACTCATTATTTAATTAATAATACTAATTATTAATTTCCATTTAAATAAACTCATTATTTAAATAATTAATAATATTAATATTAATTCCCGTTTAAATAATTTATTTATTTAAAGAATTAATTTTGCCGTAAAATATTATAAATGATAATGTTATATTAATTTCCATTTAAATAAGCTCTTTATTTAAACAATTAATATTGTATCAATATTAATAATATTTATATTAATTATCATTTAAACAATCTCATTATTTAAATAATTAATATTGTCTAATTTTAAGTAAATTCAATTACTTAAATTATTTATTCTTCCTAAGTTAAATTAATAACTTAGTTTTGCTACAACGATATTTGGGCTAGCATAGGGACCCGATGGACCTATAGATCATGGGCTTAATAATTAGTCAATTAAGTGATTAACACATAATCAGTTAATTACTTATTATCTAACTATGAATAATTCCACTATAGATTCATAGTGAACTCCCCTCACTATAGATGAGCTATGTCCATTTAGTTTATCTTTTATTTATATCTGTGATATATCCTTCATGTGGAACCCTCATAATTACAAGCGGATAAATTTACCGTTTGCCCCTGAAATTACCGCTTTATCCTTGTGTTCCCGCCTGATTCTCCAATGAACTTTATCTTTAGTCGAATTAGAGATAATATATACGTGATCAATAGAAGTCGTGGAGCCACTTGTTCATGTCTCGAATCAAGTACATCAAGGGAGTTTCCTAAAGTTCCTAAAATGTTTAGGTATCGCACCGATACCGGTTAATTTATAGGAAAGTTATGAATTCCATCTCGTGTAAATGAGTTCCCGGCTATTATTTCGTTATGTTCCCAAAACAGGAGTTTATCGAGCGTTCTTATAGATCGCTCTCAACCATGTGAATCAAAGAACATAACTCCTTAAATAGGAGTCCGCATTTCACTCAGGATTGAGATCTATCACGGTTGATAAACTTAGTTTGATATTTGATTATTTCTACATAAACGGTACTAGTGAGAAATTTGATCGAACATCGTGGTCCTGTCTTATACAATCAACATTTCATATGATACTTCCATTTCATGTCTCCCACATGAATGATCAGGATTCGATCATTTGTCTATCAACAAAATGCGAAGCTATCAATAGTGTTACCAGGATAAGGTTCCCAAACGTTATCCGTTTACTGTAGACATTTTTAAGTTACTCATCTTGACTTTAATCCTCTCGTATGACTCACATACTAAGTCGTGATTTCATAAGAGTGACTCAGGGTTTTACTATTTGAATGTTTGATATTTATATATTTCCATATATTCCTAATATCGTCAATTGAATCAATCTGGATAATATAAAGAACTTATGTTTATTTATTTAATTTATTCGAAATAAATTATTATAATTAAAAAATTACAAGTTCTAGGACACCATTCCTAACACTTGAATGGAAATGGGAGAAGATTTCCATGGAGTTTATCAAGGGTTTGTCGAAGATGGCAAGAAGTTATGATACCATTTGGATGATGGTATACTATTTGATGAAAAACCGCACACTTTACTCTTGGAAGGATTATCTATCCGAGTTAAGACTAGGGTACAGTGGTACCTTAGAAAGATTGTTAGATTGTATGGTGTGCCGGTGAAGATTTTATCAGATCGAGACACTCGCTTTGTCTCGGAGTTTTGACACTGTTTAGGCACTTTGTGGTAGAAAGTGTCATTCTCCTGCTCATTTGGATGAAATTGGAGAAAAGAGACTTTTGGTACTCAAGTTGTAACAAATAACTAGCGAGTCTATCATTTGCTTAGAGAAAGGTTAAGGGTTAACCAAAGTTGACAACAGGATTCGGTGTAGTCTCTTCAAGTTGTAGTAGTGGATCTCGTATACTTCAAGTGACACCAACGAAGGGTGTTATGGAGGTTGGGAATAAGGGTCAGTTGAGCCCAAGATTTGTTGGCCTATCGAGGTACTCAATCGAGTAGAAGTGGTAGCTTATTGTCTAGCCTTACCACTTTCATTATCGGCCGTTTGTAATGTTTTCCATGTATTGGTGCTTGGAAATACATGATGAATCCGTTCACGTGATTGTTTATGAACCGTTTTTTTGAATGCTATTAAGTCTTATGAGAAGGCACCCGTTAAGATAAGAGCATTCGAACAAAAGTGATGAGAAATAAAAAGAATTCACTTGGTTAAGGTTCATTGAAAGAACCAAGTGTCAGAGAAAACAACATGGGAACGTGAGGATGAGATACAGTCAAAGTACCCTAGCTTTATTCACTTAGGACGAAAAGTCTTATAAGGAGGGTAGACTGTAACGTCCCGTTATTTTGAAGTGAATTTTTTTTATTTAATATTGTTTATGTATTTATTTATTTAAATTCAAGTATTTAGTTTAATTATTATTTTGTAATTTCGATTTTAGTAGTTAATTTTGCCCAAAATTCTTTTTAATCGTTTTAATGCTTTATTTTCGCCCGGTGACATTAATAATTATTAATAAGCCAATTAATAATTATTAATCACCTTTATATTTATTTAAGAGCTTTGGGTTTCGATTCATAAGTCAAAAATCATAAAAGGGCGTATCCGTCATTTCCAATTTCTTAAAATATCTAAAATCACTATTCACTCATCTTTAAAAATCACAAAATTGACCAAAAATCACATTTTTCTCCTCTTCTTCTTCTCCTATGGCCGTGAGCCATTTCCTCCATGGATGAGAATAGGTTTAGAATTAGAGGTTACTATTTTAATTTTTCAAATATTTTTTAAACTAATTAAAGGCGTTAATGGTGGTAGCATCCATACCTCCATAATCCTTTAATTTATAACATTTATGAACTTTTGTACACGATTTTGGAAACTCGTTGAATTGCTACAAAAATCTCTACCTTCAATATTAAAAACTTAGTGCACATTGTCTATTAAATTTCTTAATGAATTTTAAGGCAATTATTAACTTCTCAACTATGTATTTCTTATATTGAAATTTAA
This sequence comes from Gynostemma pentaphyllum, assembly GCA_028015215.1. Lineage (NCBI taxonomy): Eukaryota > Viridiplantae > Streptophyta > Magnoliopsida > Cucurbitales > Cucurbitaceae > Gynostemma > Gynostemma pentaphyllum. The sequence continues at coordinate 45,591,960 of CM051355.1, forward strand.
TTCTTTTATAACTTTAATTTTACATAACTCTTTTTATATCAATTTTTATTTTTTAGGAGGGTATCAAATTTCAGTTAAAAAATCATATAGATACAACGTAATTTTATAAGTAATGTGCTGTTTTTTTTAGAGGATTAGTAATTTTTCATTTGGGCAAAATGTAATAAGTAATGTAAGTTACAAAATATTTAAGCCTTTTTTTAGGATGAGTCAAAAAAATTCTCACATTATTAAATCTTTCATATAATCTATTTTTTTATATAGATAAATGTAATAAAATATAAACAATAAAAAAGAAACTCAACCAATGATATATTCAACATCCACTTTATAAATGTAACGACCCGATTTTTTGTAAAATCCATTAAAACAAATGCGCAGTGGAAAAACTAGATTTTACCGAAAAACTGCATGGGTCCGTTTAAAATTCGGATAAACCAAAACCTGTTACAACCCAATTTTCCAGAAAAAGCAGTAAACCGGAATTTCATATTCCATAATGTGATGAAAATGCTAAAGGAAGTTTAGAGTTCGAAAAACAGATACAAATTATACAAATGCTCCATCGAGCTCAAAATGAACATAATAAAATAATGAAAAGTTCAAGAGCATTCAAGAATGCTTCACCCAAAACCACAAACATTCTTGTCCATTCATCGTCCTGATGGGTCACGCGGCACCACCTCCTCTACCTCGTCCTCTACCACGAGTCTTACCTGAAAAAATTGTAATTGTAGAAACATTAGCACAAAAATGCTAGTGAGAGTAAAATGAAAACAAGTAATTCTATGAACAACATTCCATGTCAGAAATCGTGTCCAAAGGCCTAGATTTCACTTTTAATACCCATTCCACATTCCAAAGTCCACATATAATCAACATACATAATAATATTTCTCATCTTCGTGGCTCAACGAATTTTATGAGTCATGGATTTCCTCGAAAAACATTCTATTATAAAAAAAACTCATACCAAGATACAAGTAAAAGAATGTGATATACTAAGTGCTAAAGAAAAACGTCACAACCACACACGCTCAAATCTCCGAGTGTCACCCGTATCACCGTATGTGTAGTACTATAATAATGATAACAATAATAACGCATCCATACACGCTCAAATCTTCGAATGCCAACCTCACCACAGCGTGTATAGTGCTATAAACTATAATGCATTTATACGCTCATTTCGTAGAATGCCCACCTTACCACAGCGTATCATAATACCGTATGGACCGAAGTCGACATACCACGTGCCATACCACAAATCATCGCACCATGATACCGTATGGATCGTATCAACATACTATCATGTGCCATATCACATAACCTCACACCATGATACCGTATGGAGCGTATCACATACTATCATGTGCCATATCACATAACCTCGCACCATGATACCGTATGGAGCGTATCACATACTATCATGTGCCAGGTCACATAACCTCGCACCATGATACCGTATGGAGCGTATCACATACTATCATGTGCCATGTCACATAACCTCGCACCATGATACTGTATGGAGCGTATCACATACTATCATGTGCCATGTCACATAACCTCGCACCATGATACCGTATGGAGCGTATCACATACTATCATGTGCCATGTCACATAACCTCGCACCATGATACCGTATGGAGCGTATCACATACTATCATGTGCCATATCACATAACTTCGCACCATGATACCGTATGGAGCGTATCACATACTATCATGTGCCATATCACATAGTACCATATAGAATCCGTCAAGCTCCCTAGTAAGTTAGATAAAGTTCCACTAAACTACTAAAGAACATAAACCGCTCGAATTACACGAGTCAAGACTCAAGTGTAATTCCTAAGCCACTTTGACTCCCAAATCACTTAAAATCCTTATTCAATCACTTTCATCTCAAATCTCCAATTCATCTTATAAGACTTCCAAACCACTCATACTTACTCTTTTACTTCCAAAACCATAAGTACATCAAAAATCACTCCACTCACATCCGAGTTAAAGTCTCCAACCAAGTATAACTCAGGAAGTTAGTTCCCCTCTTAACCTCGATAAACAATAACGTAATGAAACATAATTCATAAAATTACTAACTTCCATTTTAAACTCACCTTAGATGTGAAATCCAAGCTTCCAAGGTGCCGGAGTCAAAGTCACGCAATCGATCACAAACCTACATATCAAATACACCTAACAACCATTAATTATCCGAAAATCGAACAAACAACATCTAAACACATAAAACGACGAAAACTCCGCATTTAACCCCCAAGGGACCCACGGCCCATCAAGGAAGGGAGGTTTCGGGTTCGGTTTTCGGTCTTTTATGCACTTTTAGAGGTGATTTGGGTTGATCAAAGACACTTTGAAAGTCGAGATATCAGTGGGTCACGATATTTTAGGGTTTTACATAATAATCGATTTCCGAAAAATTAAGTAAAACGTAAAATCATAGCAAACTAAACACCCTAATCTTAGTCAAGTGAGAGAAATTAACACGGGACGGGTTTTCAACTCAAACTTGAATTTAGGGTTTAGGGAAGTTTCTAAAATCACATGAAATGACTCCCTCGATTGAAATCTTCAAGCTTCGGGGTGTGAATTTGAAGATTTCAACTCAAAACCTCCATTAAAACACTATTCACTTCAAATTTTAGAAACTTTGTCATACCTTAAGGCCTCGAGAAAACGAGCGAAAACCTCGATTGCTAGGTTAGAAATGATTTTCGGGATGAGAGCTTTTCAACGGTACCGGAATTACGGCGATCTACTGAGTAGTTATGAAAAGCCAAAGAGAGAGGAAGAGAGAGAGGGGGTTCACGACTACAAGGGAGAGAAAAGAGATGAGATGCAATTTTTAATTTGACCAAAGTTGACTATTTAATGAAAAAGGAGATGAATAGTGATTTTTTTAAGAAATTGGAAAATGACGATATCGTCCCTTTTAAGTGATTCGATTAAAATACGAAACCCGATGATCTTAAAATGATCTAAAGGTGATTAATAATTATTAATTGGCCCGTTAATAATTATTAATGTCACCAAAACTAATTTAAAGTAGTAAAAGGTTTAAAAAGGTTTTCGAACGAAAATAACTTCTAAAATCGAAATTACTAAGTTTAAACTAAACTTAAATACTTTATTTAAAATAAAAAAAAAATTACCTCCAAAAGTAACGGGACGTTGCAATAAATAAAAGCATTGCACGTGTTCAAGATATAAAAAAAGAGTGATTATCCCATCATGTGTGCCAATTAGTTTTTCTCGAAGGAGATGCCATTCTATTGAAGTTAGCACAGGCAAGAAAATTGGCGTACTTTAGTGATATTTATTTAAAGAGAAAAGAAAGAATTGTAACAACCGTTATTATTGATAACAAGAGTAGCAATTATTTATGTGCATTGCATGTGTCTTATGAACTCTTTTATTCGATAACTGTTTCACGATTTTAAAAGTGCTTTTTTTATTACCAATTTTTACTTTAATTTTTTTAAAATATTGTTAAAGTAATTTTTAAATTTTTTTGAGTTAATTTCAGTAATGGACAATTTAATATTGTTTATTTCAGAAAAATACAACTTTGTATATATATATATATATATATATATATATATATATATCAAAACTACCACTAGAAATTTAAATGACATTGTGAAAAGATGAAACATACCCCTAATTTAATTTCTCCTTAATTTGTAATGAATTTAAGGAAAGATACAAAATACCTTACCTTTTGCAAAATTAAAGGAAAAAATTAAATCTAAACAAAAATAAAACTATGAAAAAAATAAAATAAAAATCTTCAAACTTTTGAATACTTCTTTCTTCCCAGGAAAATTCGAATGTCTTTCTTCTTTGTCGGACTACAAAATACGAGAGAAAAAGGATGATGGATAGGTATGTATTACAATCTGTTTACTTTAAGTAAACATTTATTGATGTGTACTTAAAATTAATACATGGCACAAATTGAAGATAAAAGATGATGTGATTTTGAAAGATATGTAAATAGAAATATAAAATAAATATTTGATTAAAAGTAACTTGTTCTACAAAATACAGATAAAAGGAGTTCGTCGGATAATTGAAAAGTAATTTTTTTTATAAACTGTTAACTATTAGTAAACATTTATTGATGTGCACTTAAAAATTGATACAGGGCACAAATTGAAAATGAAAAGGGTAACAATTTTGAAAGGAAAACGAAGAAAAAATAAAACTTGGAAAACAATCTAAGAAGACTGGGAGAAAAATGTTCATATTTAATAAGCGAGTGTATTATAGATCATCAAACCTATAGCGTGACCATAGAACAAGAAAGAGAACGATAACGAGAAGGAGAAAGCCCATGAATCACTCATATACTCCAAGAGAATGAGGCCAGGAATGCATTCGAGGGAATAGTGCATGTCTGTTACATTGAGGTTAATTTTTTAAATTTATTTAATTTAAGGTAATTATTTTAGTTTAGAATTAATATATTTAAAATAAGAGCTTTCCTTGTTAATAGTCTTTTAATTCCGTTTGTTTATATTTTAACGAGTTTGGGTCATTATTGATTATTAACAGGCTAATTAATAATCATTAATCACCTTTAGTTATTTAATTACTATACTTGTTGATTAGAATTAATTACGTGTCAAGGACGAGTTTTAGTTGAGAAGAAATGAGATAGGAGGGGCCTTTTTACAAAAAATGTAAAACCCTTAAAAATCCTATCTACGTCGCATCTTCCTCATTTAACCACAAAAGACCAAAAAATAGAACTTTCTTCTCCTCTCCCCTTCCCTGGCAACCGCCCCATGGGTTCCTTCTAAGGCTCGATTTTTCTTTTATCTTCACCGTTTCGCTTGATTCTTAGTACGTTGAAAAGGTTTCGTCGAGGGCTTTCTACCCATCCTACCCTTGGAGATCATCTCTTTCTCCAAGGGATACCCTAGAAAAGTAAATTTTGAAGTTTTTCATAGTTTTTTATTCTAAATGAAGTTTCAAGACGAAATGTTCATTTCCTTCGAGAAGTTTGAAGATTTTGTTGTTGGAACTTCAATTGGAAGTGTTTTGATTGTTTTTCCTCAAACCTTAGATCAAAGTGAGCCAAAACTCGTCCCTATTTACCCCTCCTTGGGCGTGGGTGTCATATTTGATAATTACCATGCTTTAATTTATTTTCCCTTCAATTTGGGTAGATGAATCAAGCCCTAACTCCTTATTTATTAGTACCAATTGATTGTAACCACCTAAAAAATGGTCTAAATCAACCCGGATTACTTCTAAATCGCCTAAAACCCAGAAATTCCTTGTTCTTCAAAATCATCCTCTTGGCCAAGATCTTCTTGGACTTTACCAGGCTGCTTTTTGTATTTTATTTAGTTACGTGTCGATCGTTGCTCGATTTGTTAAATTAATGTATGTTAGGTGTAATTGAATTGTAGGTTTCGATAACCATTTGCGAGATCGATCCTCCGGCTTGTAAGGGTCGACTACACTTTCAAGGTGAGTTTGAAGTGGTTGTTTGTGGTTTTATACACGGGTTGCGTGACAATGTTTTTTGATCGAAGTTAAGAGGGTATGTTGATTTTGGAATTCTAAAAGGATATTGGTTGATTAGATGGTTTTTGGATGTGGGAGTGTGCGTTTTAGGTTTTACTAATACTTCGGTGTTTTAGTTAGAATTCCAAAATGGAATTTTAGATTACGGCTTTACTTGGTGGTTTCGAGATGATTTGGAGGTGTTCACAGTGGTTCTTGTAAAAGGAAGATATCAAGAGGGGATTTGGGAAAAGTAAAGTATAATGCTGGGACTTAGAGTTTTTGTTTATGGGGACTAAGAGTTGGGCTATGCCATTAGTGGTTCCAGTAATTTCGGTTTTGTATATTACTTTATGTTTACTTTGAGAAATTTCCTATTTCTTAGAATTGATAATGGTAGTGATTTATTTGTTCTTGCACGTACTCTTTACGTTTTTAACAATCATGTGTTAAGGTACGATAGTGGCAATACTATGGTTCGTGAAATTGTAAACCGTATGTAAGGCCCCAGGGGTTTAAAGTAGGGTAGTTAGAAATTTCATTTTTATTAGTATGTTATATTTAGTGTTTTAAAAGTTTGGGGAATTATTTTATATATGAATTTTGGTTAATTAGTAATTAAACATAGTTAATTTAGCCAAAAGTGGAGAAATTTAATAAAAGAGAATTGTTAAACAAAGTTAAATTAGTGAAGGGGGTTAGTTAGAAAATATTTTATAGGGCAAGGATGCAATAGAAAAGGAAAAGAGGAGAAGGGCTCAAAATTAGTTATTGGAGGTGGAGGGATTTGGGGGATAAAATGAAGAGGTGGAGGGAGTTGTAAGCAAATAGCATTTAGTTATTATTTTAATATTGGAAAATTAAAAGTATATAAATGAATTTTCAAGAAAAAAAAAAAACAAAACAAAATTTCCTCTCATTTTCTTCTCCTCACCGCCCCCCCTCCCCTCCCAAAGTTTTGACAACTTTCCCTTCACTCAATCCTTCTGTTCTTGGGTGAAATTTAAAGGGGTTTTGATTGATTTATGATAGAATCTCTATATTAGGAAGGTCTACATAAGTGGCAAGTGGAATTTGTCAAAATTCAAGGTAAATTCTCACTCTAGGGTTTCATATTTTTCTAGGTTTTCCATGAGGAATTATTGAGTTCTTTTGTTTGGTGTTTAAGGAGTGATTGTGTGGGGTTTTCTTTCATGAGTAAATTCTGGAAATTAATCTTAAATTGTTGATTTTGAACCCTAAGAGAAATTATTTTAGGTTTCATTTGTAAATGGAAGCCATGTTCAAAGAAAGCTTAAAACCTCCATTAATGGAGGAATTCCTAGCTTCTAGCTTTTTAAAATTTTGAGTTTTCTTTTCTTGTATGGGGAAGCCCTAAAATCTTTAAATTATGGGTGGTTATATGCTTATATTACACATGGAAAACATAATGGAAGATCAACCAAATGTTTTTTTGATTAAGCCTTAAATGGCGGAAATTAATACCTTAAATTATCTAGTTTGTGGGACTTTTTCCTCTTAGCAGGTTTGGGTTTTGTGTGTATGTTATGGGCTAAATTGCGATGTTATTATTAGACTAAATATGTATGGATTGTCTTGTTGTAGGAAGAAGGTGAGCGGATACAATTGGGGCCAATTACGAAGGTGAGAACATAAAGAATCGGAGGGGTGATGGCGATGCGATTCACGATTCTTTACGTATTGTTATGAAGGGAGTTAGCTATGGTCGTGAATGGTTTGATGCCTATGAAGGGTGATTAGTAAGGAGGTGGAAGTATGAGGAAGTAAGGGAAGTGGGAATTGAATCCGACCTTTATTTAAAGAGCCCGACGAGCTAGTTAGCTCAAACCGATATGTTTTTATGATTAGTCGTCTATACAAGTATGTTTACTTGTTGATATTTTTTTACACTCTTAGTCCATGATCGAGTCATATCTTGAATTGGGGCTATTATCATGAATACTTGAAATGTTAACAGTTATTGCTCAATGAAAAGCATACGAATAAGATATTAAGAAATGGTACTTGATATGTCAATTATATGTTTATGTGAATATTGAGCAAGATGTGTAGTATGATTGAGTCATATATATTTAAAGTGTTCCAAAGTGTTAAATATTTAATGGTGTTAATGGAAAATGAGTTGCATTGGCATAATTCTAGAATACATGGGCGAAAAAGTGGGATGTTTGAGAAACATTTTTAACATATTAATAGTTTTTTAGCACGTGCGTTGCACATTATTTTGTTTACTATTATTATATATTATATTTTTTATTATTTGATAGAATACTTATTGTTTAATGTTTTGTGAGTGTTTGCACTTTTTTTCCTTTTTTGATAAAAGAGTGTTTGCACTCAATGATCTTCAATATTTGAAATTTAATGATAGGTTCATAAGTACCTAGTTTTGTTTTGTTTTTTGTTTTTTTTTTTTGCTTATCAATATAATGGTTTTAAACTTGTTGATATACTCTTAAAATGGCAATCACGGCAACATTTTCTTATATTAAACTAATTTAATTAAAATGTAAGACCAAAGGAATTTCTATAGGTTTAGAATTAGAGGTTACTATTTTAATTTTCAATTTGTTTTAAACTAATTAAAGGCGTTAATGGTGGTAGCATCCATAGCTCCATAATCCTTTAATTTATAACATTTATGAACTTTGGTACATGATTTTTGAAACTCGTTGAATTCTTTCGTAAAAATCTCTACCTTCAATATTCAAAACTTAGTGCACATTTTTTATTAAATTTCTTAATGAATATTTTTAAGGCAATTATTAACTTCTCAACTATGTATTTCTTATATTGCAATTTAATAAGTAATATATGTTACAAAATATTTAAGCCTTTTTTAAGGATGAGTCAAAAAAATTCTTACATTATTAATCTATCATTAATCTATTTTTTGTATAGATAAATTTAATAAAATATAAACAATAAAAAAGAAACTAAACCAATGAGATATTCAACAACCACTTTAGAATTAAAAGCATTGCACATGTTCGAGATATCAAAAGTAGTGATTATCCCATCGTGTGTGCCACTTAGTTTCTCTCGGGGAAGTCATTCTATAAGGACCCGAGGTTTAATGTTGGGTAATTGGTATTTTCTTATTTTATTTAGTTATATATATATATTTATAAAGATTATTTTGGTTAATTGACCGTTAACCAAGGTTAGTTAATATTGAATAAAAATTCATTTGGAAAAAAAAAACTTTAGCTATGGTTAGTTGGAAGGAGGGGTGAATTAGCAAGTAGTTGGAGAACAAGGGTATGTTAGCAAGGAAGAAAATAAAGACTTTGGGTGTGAATTTAGGAGGTGGATGGGGTGATTGGTAATTATATATTAGTTGAATTATTAATTAGGATTTTGATTTTCATTTAAGGCATAAGGAAGAGAGAAAATTAAAAAAAAAAACAAATTTTCCATTTCTTCTTCACGGACTGTCGCCCCCCCTTTTCATCTCCATTTTTATTTTCTTTCTTCAATTCTCCAAATTGTGTTGAGTTTTGGTTGGGATTTTCTTGCTTTATGTTGGAAAAACCATCCAAGGAAGGATATTGCAAGAGTTTTGGGCAACCAAGCAAGATCTAGGTAAGTTTGGAAGAGGGACAATTCTAGGTTTTTTCGAAAATTGGGGGTGATGTTCTTGTATGTTTTAAATCTCCTTAGTTACTATTTTCTCTTCACTTTGAAATCTAATTTTGGGTTAGTCAAGCATGTTTATTTACTCTAGGAAGCTTTGGTTAGTTGTTCTTCTTTTGAAAACCATGGATGTTCTTCAAGCTTTGTGAAAATTCCATTAATGGTGGATTCTAAGCTTTTAAGTTTTGGAAAAATTGGGTTTTCTTGACTTTTCTTTAGAGATTTTAAATTCTGGAATTTTGGGTGTTTATGGACATAATTTCACTCATGGAAATCACTCTAGGAAGGAAACCAATGTATTTGTAGTAATTGTCCTTTTTGCCAAAAAACCTATACTTTAAAATAGCTAGTTTTGGGTTTTTCTTCTTCAACGGGGCTGTTTGTTGTTTAATTCTTTTTGGGCTGATATATATACTCTATTTTGAGTTAAACTTGTTTTAAATGGTTTATTGTAGGAGACGAACAAGGGCGGGCACGTTTAGAACCTATTATAAGAGGTGAGAACAAAAAGGAATAGAAACGGTGCCGGTAGAAGGTTTGTAGTTGGTAAAGGATTTTGATGGGATTTAAATGGTCATGGCTGATTGGTAGGTGTTTTGTGATGTGTTGTAAAAGAGAAGTGGAATGGTGGAAGTATTAAATAACGTGGTCCAAGCTTGGTTTGATCGTAAGAGCCGAAAAGAGCTAAAAAAAAAATTGCAACAACCCATTTGCCATTGGTTACAATTTGAGTTTGTTTTAGAATGTGTTATTTGTTTTCATACATCCATATTGTGAAATACATATAAGTTCCTTAGTATATATGATTTGCTATTTATTAATCTTACTAGACCATCAAAGTTTACTAGTGTATATAACCACGTAAGTGCTAGATCCATTTACACATCATGTGAGATAGTGATATACGTTCCTTTGATGTTACCCATGCTTCAAGAAAAAAGGTCAAGTCATGTGATGAACTATCTGAAATGATGGGTGGTTTGTTCTTCAAGAATGTTTTTATTCTCTGTTATTCGGATTGTTGCTTATGCAGTTCATACCATAACACTTCATTCATGCATCCTAAATGTTTGACATTTGGCCATGGGGTCATAGCCCGTGTAATGGTGAGTGGTTGTTGGACGTTACACGTGGCTACCGTGGCGGAGGTGGTGAGGCTCCGAGGCACTGTGTGGTGGATGGCCCGGAAGCTAGAGTGGTTATTGTTAATAACCTGGAAGAGTTAATGAATCATGAATTGTAAGATGTAAAAAAGGATGCATGTGTTACTAGTGAGGCGTGGAAAAGTTTGGTAAATTGAAAGATACTTGATACGGATCTACTTGAAAGTGTTTCATCCATGATTTGTTTCACCCTACATAATTGCTCTTTCTTTTAGTATACGCATCATTCGTAAATTTGTGCATTGTGTTTAATTTCTGCTATTCGCATCGTATTGTGCATCACATTGTTCTTATTCCTTTTGTTTTCATTGAGTGTTATGCTCAAAGGTGTTCTACATCACCTTTCAGGTCTCGGACGTGGACGGGGACGGGCGCGAGTGGTGGTGCTCGTTGACGAGGCGGGATGGAGCTTTTGTGATTAGGCCCCGGACCCTGAGAGTCATGGTCCTTGGGATAGGAGCGGGTTTTCCTTTCTTTTGTTTTGCCTTTTTTGGGTAGTTTGTGAATACTATGTAACTACTAAGTACTTTTTATGATTTCGAAACAGTTTTTTCGCGGGGCACCCTTATATTTGATTAGTATTTACGATGTTTAAACCAGAAGCCGACCGTCTTGTTAAAACAGGTTTTGTTTGTATGTGGGTTGTGAAATATACAAGTACCTCATGCCGAATTTTTGAATTTTATTTTATCTAAGTGTTTACAATTTTTTTAGTTGAGTCGGGATGTCACACATTCTCTTGAAGTTAGCATGGGCAAGAAAATTATCATACTTTAGTGATATTGATTTCAAGAGAAAAGAAAGAATTGTAAAGACCGTTATAATTAATACTAGAGAGTAGCAAATATTTACGTGTGTTGTCGTGTCTTGTGAACTTTGTTTTTTCGATAATCGTTTCACTATTTTAAAAGTGTTTTTTTATTCCCAATATATATCAAAATTACCAATAACCACCACTAGAAATTTAAATTACATTGTGAAAAGACAAAACATACCCCTGATTTAATTTCTCCATAATTTGTGCAAAATTTAAGGAAAGATGAGAATACCTTAACTATTGCAAAATTCATGGAAAAAATTAAATCTAAAAAAAAAAAAATTCAAACTTAAGAATACTTTTTCTTCCAGGAAAATTCGAATGTCTTTCTTCTCTTGTCCGAATGCCTTCAAATCACTCTAACAGAAACTCAATATGCTAGAGATTTTGACCTTCACAACTTGAAAATATTGTTCAATACAGAGATTGATATTTTAAAACCATCGGAAAGGGAGTCTTCTTTTGCCTTATAATTAGCCTTTGTGTTTCTTCAAACAATCCATTCCTCTCTTGCAAAGAGGAATTTAATTAATTTTGATTGATTAAGAAGTTGTTTGACATTGATTTGAAGCCATCCGGGACTATATATATGTGTGTGTGTGTGTGTGTGTGTGTGTGTGTGTGTGTGTGTGTGTGTGAAAGGAGAGGTAATGAATTTGTCGGAAGTCGACAAAACCTCTTTGAGTTTTCGCATTGAATTCCAATTTGCGATTACAAAAAGTAATATAAATGTTGTATGAATTTAATTGCTATTAATCAAATTAATTGTGAAATTTTCATACTTTTTTATTCATGGAGATGTTTAATTTTTTATTTTAATGAATTGTGGGAAGGAATTCATTAGATTTATTGAGTGACCATTCATTTACAAACAGATAAATATTTTCTTTTATTTTACAATCTTACGTGGATATTTTTTAGTTATAATTATGAACAATTTTTGAGATTATGTGTGTAACATCCCATTATTTTGAGGTGAATTATTATTATTTTATTTATTAATTTAGTTAAAGTATTAAAGTTAATTTTAGAATTATTTATTTAGAATTTAGTAGTTAAATTCGTTCGAAAACCTTTTTAATTGCTTAATTAGCCTAAATTAGTTTGGTTGTATTAATAATTATTAATGGGTTCAATTAATAATTATTAATCACCATTAGGATAGTTTAAGTGCTTGGGTTTCGTTTTAAAAGCTTAAGGCAAATAAAGGGCGTATCGTCATTTCCAATTTCTTAAAATATCCTAATACCATTCATCCATCTCCTTTATTAAGCCCAAATGTAACGTCCGTTATTTTGTGATAAAAAAAAACTTTTATTTATTTTATTTTAATTGAGGTAATTAAAATTCATTTATTTATTATTAAATTAGAATTTAGTAATTTGTTTCATTTTAATTCATTTTAATGGCTTTATTTATTTAAATACGTTTAAATGGTATTAATAATTATTAACGGCCAATTAATAATTATTAATCACCATTGGGATAGTTTGAGATGTTCGGGATTCGTTTTAAGTCAAAAGTCATAAAAAGGGCGATCCGTCATTTTCCAAAATTCTTAAAAAGTCAAATCACTATTCATTTATCACTTTAAATTGGATTTGACCAAGCAAAAATGTCATTTTCTTCTTCCTTTTTCTCCTCCAAGCCGTAGCCTCCTTCCCCCCATTTTCCCATTTTATTTCAATTTTGGTTTTTGCTCATTTCTCAACCGTCGACTTGATTCCGGGTCCGTTGGAAAGGTATCGGTCATACGAATCTTTTCCACCTACCCATCGTGACGTTTCTCTCGAGATCCACGGAGTTCTCGGTAAGTTTCTCTTGAAACCCTAAGCTCCAAATAGTGTTTTAATGGAGTTTTCATTGTTTTCTTTCGATTTCTTGCCGTGAAACCTAGGTGTTTGTCAAATCGGGGAGTAGTTTTAAGTGTTTTTGGAAACTATTTCATAACCCTAAAACCGAGTTTGGTCGAAACCCTTTCCGGTTGAAATTTACCCTTTTGGGATTGAAAATGGGTTAGAAATTAATGAATGAATGTTTATTTAAATTCAATTGGGAAAGGGATTAATGTTCGAAAACCCTATTTATCGATACCCATTGAAATCGGGATTATCGAATTTGCTCAAAACCAACTCAAAACGTATTTAAATTACCAAAAACCGGAAAACCAAACCTGAGACCCCATTTTGATGATAAGGCCGTGGGCCTCTTTGTGGGAATTGTTGGGTTTTTAGTAAGCTTTGTATGTTTAGTAGTTGTTTGATCGATAGTTGGAAAAGTTATTGATTTTGCGATATAACTTAATTGTAGGTGTTTCGAACGCGTGGTTGATTGCTCTTCCGGTGTTTAGAAGCAAAGTCTTCAATTTTTTTAAGGTGAGAATAGTTAGGATTTAAAGTAATTATAGAAATCAAATAAGTGTAATGGTTTGTAGAATCGGAACGAAGATTAGAATCCAAACTAAGATTAGAGGGAGTGAGTTAGTGCCTTAGGATTTGTAGTTAATCCTTTGGCGAGAAACTTAGGATTTCTCACTGGAAAGCCTCGAATCTTAGAAGATTCTAAGTTAGATTAGTTTCGGAGTTTAGAATGGATCATTTGGAAGTTAAAGGATCTAAGACTTTGATAAGAACGGTTGATAGAACCTTGGATTATTGGAAGTTTAGAATCCTTGAAGATTTAGGTTAATCGTTTAAGTTATGTTTCTAATCTTATTATTGATCTAGGGGTTCGATCGACATATCGTTCGTTCGAGATTCTTATCTATATTTATCATTATGTAATTTACTTTATGCTCTGTACTTTATGTTGAATTCGATCTCTTTAATATTCGCACTTTACTTTATTTACTTTTGCAAAGCATATGCAAGCATATGCATAACAACATTGCATCATCATTTATTGTACTATAACACTTTGCATCATTGAAAGATAGTGAAAAAGAAAAGAAAGTGAAAAAGAAAGAAAGTGAAAAAGGAAAAAAGTGAGAATGGAAATGTAAGGAATGATGGATGAATGTGAATATCCATGTTCCTCATGCATAAGGGATGATGGATGAATGTGAATATCCATGTTCCTCATGCACAAGGAATGGTGGATGAATGTGAATATCCATGTTCCTCATGCACAAGGAATGGTGGATGAATGTGAATATCCACGTTGCCTTCATTTCATGCATAAATGGCGAATGTGTTTCCCTACGGGATGTACACATTACTTTTATGCATACGATTGATGAAAAGAGAATTGAAATGTTAAATATGATGCAAAAAACTCATTTACTTTTATTACTTATGTCATAATGATGGTGATGGATGAGTATTGACTACGATTATTATCAAAATCATCCTTAAAAGTATAAATGAAATTGCCTAGAGTTTGAATGACTTTGGGAGTCATTTTGTGTTATAAAAAAGTAAAAAGGATGAATAATTAGACTAAGTGTGCTAATTGTATCATCAATTGGAAAATATGAAATAGAATGACCTAGACTTTGGAGAATTCTAGGAAGGATTGTGTCGGTTTAATTGGACACAAATCGGAATGCGAGTTTGAGGTCTATCTTTACTTTTATGCTTATTATTCTCTTGGGCTTAGTTTGTTAGCTCATGATATTACAACCAATTCGGTAATGCCTTGGCTAGAGGTCGAGGAGAAGGAGGTGGTCTTTGCGTGATCGAGGGATGCCGACCTCGATATGGACTAATGGATTTGTAAAGTTTATGTCTTATTTTGATGAACTTTAAGAAATTGTATTTTGTATTTTGGCTCCTAAGAGCCTAATGTTGATGTTTTTATGATATTATATATTTGAACTCCGATTTGGACTTAAAGTTCATGAGATTTTGTTAGATTTGAAAATTAGGATGTAAATAGGTTTTGGCATGCCAATTTTCAAACAAAACCACGCCAATTTTTGAAAATTAAAAGACTTCACTGTTTTCTCCGATTTTAATTTATTTAAAAGTGACGGTCATCACAAAATTAGACAAAACATCACATTTCTTCTCTTTTCCCCCAAACCTGACAAGAAGAGGAGGAAAAGAGAAAAGAAAGAAAGTGTCGCAGAAGCCGTTTCGTTGCGCGATTTTGATGCGTTCAAAGCCCTCGCGAGACCTTTCTACCCATTCTCTCTTGAACGTTTCCACCTCTATAAGGTAAGCCCTACCTTTTGAAATTTCAATCATTTTATATGAGTTTTGATTCAAACTTGTGTTTTCCATGGCCAAACCTTCATCCCTTTCCCAAAACTTCTAAATCCATTTTGGGAAACACTTTGAGTAACTTTTCTTGAGTTTCCTTAAACCATAACCAAGCCTGAACTCGACCCTTTGAACAATGCTTGTCGTGGCATGTTTTGTTGTGATAGAAAATGCCTTATTTTTTGTTTCCTTGAATTGGTGTGGTTGATTCTAGTCCTAAACCTAATTTAGGTTTCCCATTGATCGAAACCATATAAAAGTGCTTATAACCACGAACCGATTTCTCTAGAACGCCCCAAAACTAGGAAACTCTTCCTCCCTCTCATTTCCCTCGTGGTAGGGGCCACATGGGTCCATTTTACCGGCTTTTGTCCTTTATTTTAGTAACTTGATGATCGTTGTTCAATTCATTAAATTATAGGTTTTTGCATCGTTCGTGAAATTGGTCGGCCGAGAGTTAGAAGTTGACTTCATTTCTAAGGTGAGTTTAAAATAGTTGTGATTACTTTTGTGTTTCTGATTGCATAGCGATCATGTTTGGCGGGGTTAAGGAGGTTACTTGATTTTAGAACTTATCAAAATTGAATGTAATTGGGAGATGAGAAAGTGCATAAAGGAAAGATTAGTAAACTTTTGGTGTGTTTAAAGTGAGTTGTTTATTGTAGATTAAGATTGTATTCTCAATGAGAATTATATTTAGGAAATTGGAAAAGAGTATTAGATTACTCAGTTTATTTGAGTGGTTATAAGGTAGTTAGCGAAACTTTGGAGAGAAAGTATCGTGTTTAGTTGGATTATAATATATTTAGAAAAAGAGGTTGTGGTGATTAGTTCATTCTAGTCTTTAGTATATTTTGTCCTAGTGCTTTTCGGTTTCTTTAACTATCTTACATAGATGTATGAAGGGTGGTAATGAGGCAGTTCTTCATGTGGTATGTGTGGTAGGCGTGGTATGTGTGGCTGAAAAAAACAAATCATCATGTGGTAGGCGTGGTATGCGTGGTAACGAAAAACTAATCATCATGTGGTATGTGGTAGGCGTGGTATGTGTGGTAACGGAAAATGAATCATCATTTGGTATGTCATGGTATGTGTGGTAGCAAAACGGATCATCATGTAGTATGTTTGGTAGGTGTGTGTGTGTGGTAACGAAAAACAAATCATCATGTGGTATATGTTGTGGCGTGGTATGTGTAGTAGCAAGCGGAATCATCATGTAGTATGTGTGTATGCTAGAAAAAACGAGATCATCATATGGTATGTGTGGAAATGTGAAAGGTGACAAGCTGTAGTTAAGGTTTGAAATGTAGCCATGTGGTCACGGTTTGAAATGTGAGATGCGCCAATATAGTCACGGTGCGAAATGTGAAAGGTGACAATGTGATCACGGTTTAGAAATATGAAATGTGACAATGTCGTCACAATGAGAGGAAATTTACATTATTAACTACTTTGTTATACGTTAAAATAGTAATTAGTTGTTTTAGTACTTTATTCCCCGAGCTTAAATGTTTATTTTTCGAAGTTACGATATAATACAATCGGGATTATTTCCTTATGCATAGTACTCGAGTATGGACCGGTAGTAAATATCACGATAGGATTGGGCCACATTTACCGATATGGAATTCGGTCCATAGAAGTGCTGCTGCGTCCATCTTATTCTCACTAGCATTTTTATGCTAATGTTGCTACAACGTGAACTTTTTCGGGTAATACTCGTGGGAGAGGACGATGTCGTGGAGGTGGTGTTGCTTGATCACAAGTAGATGGCTTTTGGGACATGGACTTTACATGCACATTTTGGAGCATTCTCTGATACTAGATGAAACCATATATATCGTTGTCTTTAAACTTGTATTTGGTGGCTCGTAAGACCTGGTTTGTTGTATATGTTTTGAGTCTACTTTTCTTTAAATATTTATAAATGAATTGTGTGATCCCGTTGTTTTAAATTCTTTGATTTGGGACCATAGAAAAGGTTTAGGGAGTTCATATTTTACGCGGATCCATGTCAAATTGTAAAACTTAGTCTTCCTTTGATTAGCTCCGTTTAAAGATTTGAGAAAATTGAGTCTTTACAATTGGTATCGAGCCTCCGGGTTACGTAAACCACTTCAATCACATGTCCCCCGTGTTTTGGTTTTAAGACCTTGTTCAAATCATCACTCGGATAAACGGCCCAAGTATTCTTGAACTTTATTCTTAAGTGTTACTTTTCTTAAAGTAAAAGATTATGAGGAGAGATTCTCCATTGTTGAATGTTAATTATAATTTGTGATATTTTTCCTCCTAAGTAAAGATGCCCACCAGTAGCCAGTGTTGGTGTGGTAGTTGGGCGGAGATCTTAGTATAAATCACAAAAGATTGACCCTATCCTATAGTGTTGGAAAATTTATGCACATTGTTTAGCATGCGTGACATAGAGGCTGGTGCAGGGTGAGGATGCTCCAGAAGTTGATCTTTTGATCATCTGCTTTGATGATAGTGCGATTTATTGCATGTGAATTGATAAAGTAGTTGTGTTAGTGGGACAGGACACGATAGCTTTATGTGTAAATGAGGCATGATTGTGACCTGTTTGGTGTTGAGAGGCAGAGGTTTCTTGCACAAATGAGTGTTTGTGGAAAATGATCAGTTTTGCTGATGCAGTGATCTGAATAGAATGAGGACAAATCCCAGATGGGGAGGAAAGAGTGAAATCATTATTGTTTCCGATAAATCAATGTGTGATGTGATGTTAAAATAAAAAGGTTGTTGCTACTCAAGATGAAAAGTAGAACCTTTTTGTGGAGGGTCCCAATAGAGGACATTGA